>CM024574.1:1885456-3318789 GCA_014182395.1 Eucalyptus sp. ANBG9806169 | reverse complement strand
GCATAATCTTATAGATTAAATAGACCTTTGGAAAAAGAAAAAGAAAAAGAAAAATCAGTTCGAAAATGTCTCCATTGATGGTGCCACCAGCGAGTGAGGTTCAGGTTGAGAGCTTCGTCTTATGGCGGACGGCGAAACCTCCTGACTCCGACAAGACCTTGTTCCTCAATGGGGCAGGTCCTATATATTTTCAGTGCTCGTATTTTTGGGTGTTATTGGTAGTACATAAGATAGTCAATATTTGCGAGTGATGTTATCGTGGTAATCGTAAAATTTGCGCACATTTTTTTGGTCAAAAAATGATAATTATATTTTCTTTTCATAATTCTGTTACTAAACAATATATAGCAGGATTTACATGGTTCCAAGCAGATATTTAGCTAATCCATCAGCAAACATAGCACGTAATCTGGGAACCTTCAAAATGATAATTTCTTTTGAATGAAAAAGGTTGAGAGGAGATGACGAATTTCACCATCTGCTTCAAAATTACTTTAGAGCTATCATCATCTTCATAGCGAAAGATGCCTGCCACAGCCAGACTCTCGCTTGGTTTATAGCACACAAAGGAGGCCAAGAAGGGGCCTATCATCGTTTGTCCTCTCAAGGGGATTAGGCCAAAGAAAGAACCAACTTCATGTTTACAAGGCTACGGTTAATATGATTTGTTTTACGAGGATATCGTTCTTCATTCAGAGCGTAGGCGCTCGAATCTGTTTAGATGATCACAGGGCGAGCAGGAGCTCAGGTCACTGCCCAAAGTATGAACCTTCAAGCAACGGTCGAGGCTTATGATGGTGGCAAAACCAGAAATCCTCCTGCTGGGGTCCTATGTCATCTTCTTGGTCTTTAGGAAACAGAGAAGACCCTAGCTAAGCATCAACCTAAATTGAATGGAGAAATCTCCGGAGTACAGACCGATCATAAGACATAGAAATCATTACCAGCAAAATAATGCACTGAGCTTGTTGTTGACACCTAAATTTCACCTAAATTAATTAATTTAAAGTAGTGTTAAAGGTTAGGAATTAGTCACAAAAAAAAAGGTTATTATTAAAAAAAAAAGAGTTAAAAAAAAATAAATTCAGATTCATTAAAAGGTATAAAATCGAATGAGGCCGAGTATATGGGTCTTTCTTCATGCATGGGCTCATCCACATATCTCTTTTCCTTTTCCTTTTTCGCACTTGGGCTGGCCCATCTCCTTTTATTTCAACCCGGCCCGTGCGCAGATCATCTTCCTCCCCTCACAGCATCCACGCTTCTGCAAAAAAAGGAGAAAATAGGAGGGTACAAACAGAAGAGCAGAGGATCGCGAGGCCAGAGGATCGCGAAGGCAGAGGACGGCGTGATCCCAGGGTCGGAGATCAAGCGGCCACGACAGGCTGGCGGTGGCAGGAGCCATGTGCGCCTATCGTTGGCCGAGCTTAAAAGGAAGAGAGGGGTTCGGAGGGGGGGAGGCAGCAGAGAGAGTAAAGGGCGAGCCAAAGGGAGAGAGTGAGACTGAGAGAGCGTTTCGCCGTCGCCTGAAGTGCGCTTGTTGCTCGCCGTCCAAACCAGGTAGGCTTCTCTAAGCCCCGTGCTTCTTTTCGAAGTCTCGGGCCGAAGCTCACGGCCGACAAGATCGCGCAAGCTCCGACCCCATTGGTCTTCTATGAAAGCTTTTCAATGTCATAGTATATGTCTCAGTATGTGTTGATAGACGTTTAGGTTTGTGTCGAGTCCATATCATGCTGAAAATCCTCTGGTTCATTTGTGTGCGCTAATCGGTTGATGAAATGCCTGAAAGAGATTTGAGTCTGTGAATATGTTGTGGCTGAAGATACTGTGTTCACATATGTTCGAGTGTAATATATGTCCCTTAGTAGATCTTGAGCGTTGTTTGTGCATATTATGTTGATCTTTACTCGAATCCGAACGTCGAATGAGCTCGTATGCTCCTTTTAGTCGTTGCACACCCAATGTTTGATAAAATGTTTCAAAGAGAACCGAGAAACAATTTGCGTTCAAACTCGGTCTTATTTGCGCTTGTTCATATATAAGTTGGACCATGCCTGTCTTTTATGTTTTCCTCGCAATTTCTTGCTTTTTTTTAAGTAATCATGTGTGTTTGAGCCGGGGGGTGTTTGCATCCAAAATTGGTTTAGCACCCATCGGAGTTAGATGGCCGGCGTTGATTTGCGTCAGTCGGGGTGGTTCGGTGTTAGAAGGGATGTTAGGTGCTTCGGTTATTGTTACTGTTCGAATTAGTAAAGGAACAAATTCTGGTGAGGAATGGCGCGAGGAAGGAGAAGACAGCCTTCGGGAGGGTTGAAGGCGTGCAGGGGGGCAAGCACGAAGGAGAAGAAGACCAAAACCGAAAAAATAATAAAAGAAAACAAGAGAAAGAGAAAAGTATCGAAAAAGTGAAAAAGTAAAACAAAAAAAAATTGAAAAAGAAAGGAAGACGTTGGTCTCGTGAAAAAGAAGGTCAAAGGGAGGGGGGAAAAATAAAAAAGAACAAAGAACAAAGAAAAGCCAAAAAGATGAAGAAAAGACAGTAGATGGGGCGTTCGGTGAAAGTGTCAGAAGGGAGGAGGGAAAGAAATAAAACAAAAGGGAAAAGAGAAACCAAAAATGCAAAAAAAAAGAAAAAAGAAAAGCAAAATAAATAAAAAAATAGAAAACTAAAATGAAAAAGTTGGCCTCGGGAAAGAAGAATCGCAGAAAGGGGGAGCGCGCAGTAATTTTTTTTTTTTTTTAAATTTTTTAAATTTTTTAAAAAAAAAAATCGAAAGTATATGGATCCGGTTTCGGATTGGGTCCGCGGGCCGGATTGGGTTTACCCGATCCAGACCCATTTTCCGAATTAAATATTAAGAATATATTAATAATTCGAAAATTTTCAAAAAATAAAAAATAATAAAAAAAATAAAAATTTCGAAGAATGATGAAAATTCAAAATATTTCCGAAAATTCAAAACTCAGAAAACATAAAAAATTCGACCTTTCTTTTTTTTTAAAAAAATTAATTAAAATTAATTGATTAAAAAAATTAATTGATTAAAAAAATTAAAAAATTAAAAAAATAAAAAATAAAAAAATCAATATTTTTTTTTTTGAAAATTCGAAAAGCCTTTCTTTTAAAGAATAGAAAAATCTAAAAAATTATTATTTTTCCTCGAAAAGGTTGAAGCTAATCTTTAGAGTAATTTCCCCCTAAAAATAGGAAGCCTTTCAATTTGGATTTGTGTTTAAGTTCGATTAAGCCTTTAGGGCTTTACCTTAATATTTCAATTGTCCTTGGGAGCAAATGCCTTTGATTGCGTAATATTGATATGTTGATTTTGGCTTCTTTCTAACTTAGTTAGGATTAGTATTTATCTTTTCTTTGATGTTAAATTTCTTGCTCTTTCATGTAATTTATTTAATCGCTTTTCTTAGTTGCTAATCGTTATTTTAATGAATGTGTACCCGTATGATCACCTCATATGTTAGTCGATAGGTATAAAATCGATCCAGACTGCCCTGATAAAAATCATTTCTTTTAAAATGAACAAGATTAGGTACCGAAAGGGCACTAATTGGTTAATTAGTGTAATCAAGTCCCCGATCCTAGACTCTCTGGTTGCGTAGGAAGTAAGGCACGCTCCCTTGCCTCACTTGGTTTCTAACCGACCCCAATAGGCTAGTGGCGACTCCTTTTATGCAAAATTTTAAAAAAAATATCCCAATGTCACGCGGGGTATGGGCTTGGGAGGGCCCGAGCTTAATTATGGACCTTAGGTCCGTCCTTTAGGCAATCCCCTAAACCTCTTCCCTCCCCCCGAGGGTAGGTCGCGACAGCTTGGCGACTCCACTGGGGACTTGGTTTTAAACCTTAGAGGACTTAGGCCAAAATTAATCTTGTTCAAAAAATATTTTTGTTTGGCAGCGAAGATATTATGTGCATCCATAACATATTGAATGTTGATTGTTTGTGGGAGTTATAAGGGGTGGTGATTTCTAACCTTTATTTTGTAGGGAGTACAAGAGTGAATGGTTTATTTATGTTTGAAGTGCTGATTGTTTTTAAATTGTTATGCATGAGTCCCTTGCATTTGCACTACACTATAGCACGCACTACCCGCCCGTCGGACTCCGGGCTGCATAGGATCATTTAGGATGGTGTTGAGGTGGATACCACTCCGACTACAAGCATGTAGTACGAGTCGCCCACCTTAACCCCAAAATTTCTTTTTGATGTCGAGGTCCCCACCCAGTGCGAGCATGCGACACGGGTCGGTCCTTTGACAAAGCCGGAGTCATGGGTAACACGACCTAGCCACGAGCTTGTTGGTTCGATCCCCGTGATCCCATGGCTTCATTTTGGGCCATCTAGAGTAGAAATCGAACCACTGTCCATGCGCATGTCTATGACCTTTACATCGATGCTCAATGAGTAGGGTAAGTTTTTCTTGAATTCTGTTCTTCGCAATTTACTCATTTGCTTTCATTTTGGTTGGTCCATGACAAATTAGGTTGATAATACGATGGGGGTACCGACCTTCGCATCATCTCCGTCCCGAAAGCCGAGCTTCGCGCGTGGTGGGATAAATTGGATCCAACTGGCTGTGATTGGGTGCGATCATATGTTGGACGTTTACTTCCCCTATTAGAGATAGAAATTCATTCTGGTGTAGTACAAGCGTTAGCGCATGTTTGGTGCCCCGAAACTTGCACGTTCATACTCGGTGATCACGAACTCACTCCAACCCTGGAAGAATACAGTGTTGCCATCGGAAAGCCCTTGGTGTCGGAGTTAATTGGCCCACCCGTAGGGACTGAGCATGCATCGACCTTATCGATTTCCTTAGAGTTAAGGAGGATGACGTGAGGAAAGTTTTGAAGGCTAATCGCAAGACCTGCCCATTTTCATTCATAAACGAGCTTTTTCAAAATGCCCCATCTTTTCAAAAGAATAGGATCTTCCTGTTAGCTTTCTTCGGGTTTGTGTTATTCCCACATTGTAGGAACGCTATTAACCCCTCCGTGGCATGGGTAGTTCGTGAGGTATGTATGGGAAAGGGTTTTGTTAATGCCGTCCTGACTGAAACTTTTCTTTCCCTTACTCGCTTTAAAGAAAACAAAGACGGGGTTTTCATGCCCCTCCTGAACTCTTGCAAATTTGGTTTTTCTCTCACGTTAAAGGGTTTGGTAGTTTGATGACCGTGAACGACATCTCTGATTCTCATCATCCTATCCTGAAGTTTAAAGATAGGAAGATGTTTGCTCCCGATTATCATTATTCTGAGTGGTTAGTTTTCATGACCAACCCTGGACCCGAAGATCTCCAATGGCACGCCAAATGGCTCAGAGTTCAAGAAGCGCGGTTCATGTGTGGGCTTCTTTGGACCTATTCCTTTGTTGGGAATTACCGGAGTCACTGAATACCACCCGACCCGGGTCACCCGCCAATTCCAAGAGGTTCAACAACTTCCATCGATGATTCAAGAAGACCCGCTCATGATAGACTTCCCTGACGGATGCCAAGATCACGAAGACTCCGTCGCATTAGTCAAGTCGATGTGGGATATGTGCCACCCTCGGAAGCTGATATGGCCCGAAGAGGAGCTGGAAGGGCAAGAGAAGACCTACTACGCCTCGATGGAATACATCCTTAGGCACAAAATCCCAAAGAGCTTACGCCCGAAGATTCCCGACGTGCCATTAAAGACCACCCATCGAGCCGAGATCAAGCACCTCAAAAGGAAGCTCGAGGAAGCCGAAGAGCGTGCCTCGAAGTTGACCCGAGTTAGCGGGGCTGCCACAAGCGAGAGCTGTCCTCGTTAGTTAGATTGAGTCAAGTGCGATATGTAATGGGCTCATACCCGCGTATGTTACAATGTTAAAGAATTTGTCTTGTGTCGTAATATCGGGAGATAAGAGTCATGATTAGCTTTGTTGTTTAGGGTTCTTTCTCATGTTTTCTCCTACGTTATGTAGTAACTTTGCTTTCAATGAAACGAACAAATTGGGGCGATTAGATCTTTGTCATGGACCGACCGCATAATCATTACTCCATGCTTATATATGCTTATCTATCCTAATCAGGTACTAGCTGATCGATTGTCAGCTGCCGATCGTCGACACGGCCAAGCGGAGATCTCCAATTCGCACGCGTGCAAAAGTCAGAATGGAGAACGAGGACACCAACATGCGCATGGCCAAGATGGAGGACCAGCTGGCTCAACTCACCGCTATGATGCTTGAAATAAGCCAAAAGCTTAAAGAGCCCCCGCTATAGTCATCCTTTGGAACATCCACTCCTACGTCATCGGGACAAGCTCCCCGTCGACGGGAGGCACGCACGTTGCTGATCTCCCCTGGGAAAGAAATTGCCGGAGAGGCTCCTCTGTCACGCCGATCATCGTCAATTTGGACCCTCCTCCGAAGGAAGACCCAACACCTCGCCTAAGTGAAGAAAGTGAAAAACGTCTGGCAAAGATGGAGGAGCGGCTGTGTGCCTTGCAGGGTTACGAGTTGAAAGGAGCTGACAGGCTATCTCCATACACCAAGACAAACTTCCCAGAGAATTTCCAAGAGCCGGAATTCACAAGAAAGTACGACATAACAGGATGCCCCAATACCCACCTTAGGTATTACTTGAGGAAAATGGCTCGTTATGCTGACAACGTGCCATTCCTCATACACACATTCCAAGATAGTTTGGAAGGCATTGCCCTAACATGGTTCATCGCTCTGGACATTGAAGAGTTCACCAGTTGGGATGATTTAACTAATGAGTTCTTGCAGCAATACCGGTTTAATACCGAGCTCGCCCCCACGAGGGAGGAGTTGACTCGCATTGAGAAGAAGAGGAATGAGTCATTCAAGGCCTTCGCGCAAAGGTGGAGGACTATGGCCTCACAAGTGAAGCCGACCTTGAATGAGAAGGAGATGAAACAACTATTCCTCAAGACATTACCCCCGAATACTTCCAAGGGTTAGTGTTCTCGGGTTGCCGACGTTTCCACAACCGGTTGAGGTAGGTGAAGGGGTCGAATGGGCAATTATGGAAGGAAAAATATCTGCTTTGGAGGCATGAAGAAATTCATAGCGAGAAAAGATAAGGAGGCTGCGGTCGAAGTTGCGCTTGTGCAAGAGCCACCTCTCCCTCGGCCGACCACCACACTCGTGCACAAGCCTATAATGGCTCAAGGCAGCTCGTCACAAGCATATGATAATGCTAAAAGGCCATTTCGAAAGGGATTTTCTCCATTACCACGCCCGCTGTCAAAGTTGTTGCCCATGCTTCTCGAAAAGAGGATGGTCGCGAAAGAAGTACCTAGGGATAATCCCCCAAGGTTCGTCGGATTCGATATGACCAAGACTGCGAATACCACATGGGAGAAAGGGGGCATGATGTAGATAATTGCCACGTCTTTGAGATACAAAGTTCAGCAGCTTCTAGACAAGAACATCTTGACTTTCAGGGAGGCTCAGCCTAATGTGCAACAAAACCCTTTACCAGATCATGCAGGGGGAGTGAACTCAATTTCTGAGGACACGCGGACGAGTCAACAACCTCTAGTGGTAGATGCTTCTGAATTGTATGAGTCCCTAGTGCTAGCAGGATACTACGGAGGTCAAGAGGATGTGACCCTAGAAGAGAAACTGCACCATGTCCGTAGGATGGTGGTTATGGGAGTAATCCGACGCGAAGAAGAAGAAGAGAAGGTCGTGTTCATGATAATGCCGTCGTCCTTCTGCTCAGCTTCCTGCAACTTCACTTGTATTTCTCGGGCGAGAAAGGTTATGCCTGGTATCTCAAAGACCCCAGCTTTGTACGAGGAAGGGATGATAGCTATGATAACCCCGATGGTGATTGAACTATCTGATGAGGAGTCCGCCGGGAATGTCGAGATGGAAATCGCTGAACCCACAGTAATTGACCTTGTGGTCGAGGAGATGTCGGCAATTGAAGTCACGGGAGAGAACGCAACGCCGGTCACGATTGAATTGCCACCCAGGAGAAAGATGAAGTGATAATGTTGGAATATCCTCCTAAATTCAATTCCAAAGCTGTACCTTGGGATTATGGAACAAATGAGGTAGATCTTTGTCACGCGATCGTCGCCATTACGCACCCGATAAAGGAGTAGAAAAGAAGGTGTGACCGAGGAGGAGGCAAAACAATTCTTAGCCGTAGTAAAGTCCGGTGAGTTCAACGTGGTGGATCAACTGCGGAAGTTGCCGGCTCAAATCTCCCTCCTGGAACTATTCAAATCTTCCGAGAAGCATAGGGACATCTTGCTAAAAGTCCTTAATGAGGTGCATGTACCGGAGTCGATCGATGAAGTCCAGCTAGAAGAGTTCGTTGGGGCCGTTCTACTGAAAGACCAAATTTCCTTTACTGATGAGGATCTCCCCCCCGATGGTCCTAATCATACCAAAGCGCTACATATCTCGGTGAAGCATGAGGGTACTCTTGTTTGTAGAGCGTTAATCGATAACGGTTCGGCGCTCAATATATGCCCGTTGGCTACTCTCCATCGTCTTGGTATTGATCTTGGGAGAATCCGTACTGGTAAGTCGACTGTGCGAGCTTTTGACGGGATGAAGAATGAGGTGATAGGGGAAATTGAACTTGAGCTGCTGATTGGCCCTGTACTTTTCCAAGTCCATTACGGGTGTTAGATATATCAAGCGCCTTCAATTTTCTGCTAGGGAGGCCATGGATCCCACACGGCGGGTGCTTTGTTGCCTCTAGCCTCCATCGAAGGTACGATTTGTGGTGGACAACAGGCTTATCACGGTCCACGGAGAATCTGATTTCAAGATCTATCACGAGACAACCATCCCCTATGTGGAGCCTGAGTGTACTGAGGAATCCAGCTTTCAAACCCTCGAGCTAGTGTCCATGGTCCATGTGCCTGCAGGATCTTTCATTAAGGCTCTGAATTGTCTAAGCCGGCCATAGCTGCGGGAAAGATTATCTCGGCGAGCGGGTATAATCCTGGAGAGGGCCTTGGATCACAGGGTCAAGGTGTGCGAAAACCCATTGAAGCTCACAAACACTCGAAGAGGAGAGGCCTAGGATATGTTGAGGGGCAAGGAGATCGTAGTAAGCAAGATGGTCGTGGCAATCGAGGAGGCCGTGGAAGGCAGAGAGGCCGAAATGCCCGAGGAGGCCGAGGTGGCTATAGAGATAGGAGTGAACGTATTGCCCGAACAAAGGAGGACAAGGGCGATCAAGGCCCATTTCCCCCGTTGCTAGAAGAGACGTTTCCGGGACCTCCAAAGATGTTATTCGAGGAAGAGGAGGACGTTTATGGTGTGACCGAGCTATTTGAGGAGGACGTCATATGCACCATCCTGGCGTGCAAGGAAGCCAAGTCCTCTGAAGTCGTGGCTGTCCCTCCAAAGTAGGGCAGTTCTCATATAGCCTAGTCTTTGGTTTTATGTCTTTTCCCCTGCGCGGGATCTCGTAGTTTTCCTTTCTTTGTTTCATGCTTATGTCATTTGTAACGTAAACTATGGTTAACCCCGATCTTGAGCCGTTGGTCGAGGGTGGTGTGTGTTAAAATACGGCCTTATCTTTCCTCATTCAATAAAATAGACACATGTTTTATTAAGGACATGTGGAAGCACATCAAACTAGCCCTATGATGGTCACTGAGGCCTAGGCCTCCACATGCTTCCTTATTTGAATGTTTTGCAAGAACGAGGAAATCCGAGGATATGAGGACGAGTTCTTGAAATTTTTACAAAAATACTTCAAAAACTTTTTGAAAACAACATGCATCGTCTTTGTTGTTGACATTACTCTAACTCATCTCATCGCATCCCAGGCATTACATTATGCATAATCATGATAAGGACGCATGTGACTCAGATGTGCATGAAGAGAGTCCCTCAGGTTTCGATGACACCGACGACGATGATCAGAAGGGGATCGAGCGTGAATGGAATCGACGCGAAGAATCGAAGCCGTTGGATCGAAGAGCGAACAGTCACCATAAATTTGGGTGATGCGAGAGAATGTCGGGAAGTAAAAATCGGGGCATGTCTCTCGAGTTAGAAGCGGAAAGGATGACTAATCTTCGAAAGAGTATCAAGATGTGTTCGCTCGGACATATGCCGACATGCCGGGATTGAATCCCTGAAATTGTGGAGCATGCTTTGCCGACAGATCCTAGTGTGCCGCCTAAGAAGCAAAGACTTAGGAGAACTAAACCAGAGTTGTCCAAGAAGATCGAAGAAGAAGTGATGAAGTTGCTGAAAGTAGATTTTATCGAAGTGACGCGCTACCCTGATTGGGTAGCCAATATCGTGCCGGTAATGAAGAAAGATGGGCGAATCAGGGTGTGCGTTGACTACCGCGACTTGAACCGAGCAAGTCCCAAGGACGACTTTCCACTCCCGCATATCGATGTCCTAGTTGACAGCACAACAGGATTTGAGTTATTCTCTTTCATGGACGGTTTTTCTGGATATAACCAAATCCGTATGAAGGAAGAAGACAGGAGCAAAACGTCATTCATAACTCCTTGGGGAACTTTTTGCTACAATGTGATGCCTTTCGGTCTAAAGAATGCCGGGGCAACGTATCAGAGAGCCATGGTCACGTTATTCCATGACATGATGCACAAGGAAATCGAAGTATACGTGGACGACATGATTGCAAAATCGAGACGGGGTGAAGATCATGTTAAAGTCTTGCGAAAGTTATTCGAACGTCTTCGGAAATTCAAGCTACGCCTCAATCCCGCAAAATGCGTTTTTGGAGCGAGATCCGGGAAGCCTGTTGGGGTTCATGGTCGTGGTAAGGGCATAGAGATTGATCCGTCAAAAGTTAAAGCTATCTCGTGATTTACGATCCCCGACTACCACCGAGAGAAGTCCGCAGCCCGATGGGACGACTCAATTATGTGGCGAGATTCATCTCGTCAACCGTCCGAAATAGCGAAACCATTCTTCAAGCTCCTGAAAAAGAATGCAAAGGTTGAGTGGGATCTTTGAGTGCCAAGGCGCCTTCGAGAAAATAAAACACTATCTCACTCACGCACCGGTCCTAGTGCCCCCTCTCCCTAAAATTCCCCGATCTTGTACTTAACCATACATAATGAGTCATTGGGAGCCATGTTGGCACGTAAAAGACCAAACGATAGGAGAGAATGCGCAATATACTACTTAAGCAAGAAGTTCACCATTTCGAGAGGAATTATACGAAGTTGAGAGAACTTGCGTGGCTTTGATTTGGGTTTTGCAGGCTGCGGCAATACACACTTCATCACCAAATCCTGTTGGTGACCGAAAATGATCCCATTAGGTATCTCCTAGAGAAGCCGGCATTGGTTGGCAAGTTGGCCAAGTGGCAAATCTTAATTTCAGAGTTTGACGTTCAGAGCCTGGGACAAAAGTCCATTAAAGGTCGCGCCATAGCAGACATGTTAGCAGAAAGTTCCAAGGGGGCTGGAACATCTGATGAAGATAGTGATGCGGAAGAGAGAATTTTACTTGTATCAAGCGACAAATGGACGATGTACTTCGATGGTGCGCTTAACTTAGCTGGATGCATCTGGGCAGTCCTTATATCCCCAGACGAACAACACTACCCTGTCGCCGCTAAATTGACGTTCCCTTGTACGAATAACATCGCTGAATACGAAGCGTGCGTGCTCGGTCTCCAGGCTGCCATCGATATGAAGATCCAGAAGTTGCAGGTTTATGGTGATTCAGCCCTTATCATCTTGCAGACCGAAGGTGAATGGCAAACACGGGATTCTAAATTGGTTCCATATCATGAGTTCCTAGGGAAGTTAACGAAAGAATTCCAAGAAATATCATTCGAATACTTACCAAGGTCCCAAAATCAGTTCGCTGATGCCCTGGCTACCTTGTCTTCAATGTTGCGAGTAACTGGAGGCATGGACATTGAACCATTAAGAATTGAAATCTTTAGACGCCCAGCTTATTGTATGATAATTGAAGAGGAGCCCGATGGAAAGCCGTGGTACAGTGATATCTTGAAGTACCTACAGAAAGGCGAATTCCCTGAAAGAGGTGAAGCGACGAGATAGGAAGCATATCTCGAAGCTGGCATCAAGATTCTTCGCCAGTGGAGACGTCCTTTATAAAAGGTCATTCGACTCGACATTGCTAAGGTGTGTCGACGCTAAAGAAGCTGACCATTTGATGAAAGAGATACATGAAGGGGAGTGCGGTCCTCACATGAACGGACACTTATTGGCGAGAAAGATCATGCGACTCGGTTACTTTTGGCTAACCATGGAGTCCGACTGCATTCAGCATGTACGACGGTGTCACGAGTGCCAGATTTATGGAGACAAGATAAATGCCCCTCCAAATGAACTTCACTAAATGTCTCAATCTTGGCCCTTTTCAATGTGGGGAATTGATGTGATCGGGCCCATCAACCCCAAAGCTTCAAACGGGCATCGATTTATCTTAGTGGCAATAGACTACTTTACCAAGTGGGTCGAGGCTAACTCGTATGTTAATGTCACCGCCAAGAATGTGGCTAAGTTCATTCGTCGCGATATTATTGCCCGTTACGGGGTACCGGAGGCGATCATTACTGACAACGGCACTAATTTGAACAACAAGGTCATGGATGGTTTGCTCGGTGAGTTTCGAATTAAACATTTGAACTCATCACCATACCGCCCTCAGATGAATGGAGCAGTGGAGGTGGCGAATAAGAACATAAAGAAAATCCTATCGAAGACTGCCGAAAATTATCGGGATTGGCACGATAGACTCCCTTATGCATAATGGCATACCAAACTTCTATTTGCACCTCCACGGGGGCAACTCCTTTTTCATTTGTATACGGGATGGAGAGGCGGTCTTACCCGTTGAGGTTGAAGTTCCTTCTCTAAGGGTCATTTCCCGTCTAAGCTTGATGAGATTGAGTGGATGCAACAAAGGCATGAGCAGCTAAATATGATCGATGAGAAGAGATTGCAAGCTGTATGTCATGGTCAATGCTATCAAAGACGAGTCGCAAAAGCCTTCAATCGAAAGGTGCGTCCTGACATTTCGAAGTCAACGACCCCGGTGCCGAGGAAGGTGCTTCCAATCATACCAGATCCTCGCGGCAAATTCACCCCGAACTACGAAGGGCCGTATGTCATTAAGAAGATTCTTCCGGTGGTGCTATGTTTTTAGTTGAAATGGATGGCAATGAATTGCCTAGACACAAACGCCGATGCGATCAAGAAGTACTTTCCATGAGTGAAATCAAGGCCGAGTAGCCACTTCATGCACAATTCGAGTCACATGGCATCATGCATAACATTGTAGATATCATGTATATGTTGCATACGCGCACATCTATTTGTGTTTCAGGTACCTTACTGCCTGACGAGGAAATGGCAGAAGAAAGAATTGACTCAAGAATCCACCAAGTCCTCGCATAAACGGTTGAATGTCTCTCTTGAGAGGTAATGCGAAATTATCAATAAAAGGGCAAAACAAAACAAACAAACAAAGAAGAATAAGGACAAAAACAAAAAATGCATGACATGATTCGCGTGACCTATTCTCTAGTGTCACTATGCGTGTTTCACATCGGTGATCCTAAAAAAAAGCTCGTCGAAATGACTTTATTTGGGCAAAAGGGTGAAACATTAACCATGCCAAACATGGAGTGCTTAGGATGAAGAGACTAGCCATTTCAAAACACATCTCTCAAACACTTTTGAGAGTTGAGTGAAGAGCGACATTCTCTTAGGACGAATGATTCATTTGCATTGAGCACAAAGATCGAAATGATAAAGGCGTTCCCTTCGTCAATTCCAAACACCATGCTAATATCTTGCTAACCTTTTGGGCCAAAAAAAAGAAAAAGAAAAAGAGAGAGATGATTCTTCAAAGTACCCTTGTCGAGAGCGACCCTACATTGGGGCAACACAGGAGGTTACGGTCGTGTTGTAGAGTGAAATATTAAGAAAGATTCTATTACTTTCACTTGCATCAATCTTCTGGTGGTAGCTTCAGAGGAATTCTCATCAAAGCTTGACTCATCTCAATGTGAAGAAGAGCATTTCTTTCTCTACCCAAACACTGATATCCATTGCTTTAACCAATTTGGGCCCGAGTATTCATTTCTAAACCCCTAGTGGTGATCATCTCCCGCATTAGGGCAAGGCATAAGAATTGACCAAATACAATTGACAGTCATGAGAAAATGTGAAAAGCATCTCGAAAGTCATAAGTGCTACAAAAGTTCAAAGAGCAAAAAGCTCGACAAATTAGGGGGCATGAAAAAGCAGTGTGCCTAGTAAAAGCAAGGCCAATGCCCGTCAAGAAAAAAGAGCCAAAAGACTGCATCTTATAAAAAATAATATATCAAAGTCCAAGTGCTTGCGTAAAAAAAAAAAATGAAAAAAATCATCATCACCGCAAGTGCAAAGGAAATTAGAAAAAAGGAGTAAAGCTCCCGTGCGAAATAATTAACCAGGGGACTTTCGAGATGTGCAGTGTTTCAAAAGCCAGATGCTTTCGAAAGGTCGAGTGACCTGGTCACGATGCCATGATGATCACCGACTCTTAAAACCCTCTTGAAAATTTTAAGCCTTTTGAGCCTCTCCCAAACCAACATTACAACCCTTTCCCAAAGTCTCTTCGATTGGGATGGTTTGAGCGAATGAGAATACCACAAAGAAGCTACTGCTTGAAGGAGTGGAAGTAATTTTATCTTGTCTTATATTCCAAGCTCTCGGCTTGTAAACCCGATGAAGATAGTGGCAAATGTTCCTTTATTGGTCTCAAAGCAATAATTCCTTTGTGTAAGCCCTAACCGAGCCTATATTGCGGTCCTTTCAAAAGACCTTTTTTTGATCGATCGATTGTGCTCATTGTGAATGTTTCCGGAAGCCTTTGACATAGGTTATGTGAGATACATTCAACAACCAATTATCTTCCACATGAATGAATGGGATCAAGTAGCCATTTTATTAAGAGTGTGTGAGAAACCCTTTCTAACTAAGAAGCTCTAGTTTGGCATGCTTAATGAGCCTTTTCTCAAGTCATAGTCATTCTGATGAGAACTTGTCTCCTAGAAAATTTGATGATTAATGATATATCCACGAACTAGATGACAGTTTTGCGCCACATGACGCTAATGGACATTGGGTGTTTTTCTAAAGCAGTCGGACTCAGCTTGATTATGTTGTTCAATTAATGCTGCAATATTGCCAATACGTCTCTTGATGACGTCTCTAATGACATTCGCTCAAGTTGAGTTTGATAGGATTCATCAGTGAAGCCATGCAGTTTTCTAAGGGGTTAGCGGGCGCTTCCCTAAAAAAACAAAGGTTCATGGTTAGCCTTAAACCATGTCATTTTCCAAGATTGGTGGGTTGTCCGTAAACCACGCTTGTTCGCCACCCGGTTAATACTCGTTTTCACACGATGAGACCTTAGTCTTCCTCACTTCATATGACCCGGAGAGCTTTGTATCCTGGAGTCTTCCTCACTTCATATGACCCGGAGAGCTTTGTATCCTGGAGTCTTCCTCACTTCATATGACCCGGAGAGCCTTGTATCCTGGAGTCTTCATCACTTCCTATGACCTGGAGAGCCTTGTATCCCGGAGTCTTCCTCACTTCATATGACCCTGAGAGCTTTGTATCCTGGGGTCTTTCTTCCTCTTATTGACAAGACGCGTTTCCATAGTTATGAGTCCTTTTCATCAACCTAATATATGCATATGCATCTAGGGTCTTTCTATCACTAAAATAATTCATGTGTCTTCTGTCTTTGACTGCAACCTCTTCGAGGTTACATTCAAAGAGGGGCAGCTGTTGACACCTAAATTTCACCTAAATTAATTAATTTAAAGTAGTGTTAAAGGTTAGGAATTAGTCACAAAAAAAAAGGTTATTATTAAAAAAAAAAAAAGAGTTAAAAAAATAAATTCAGATTCATTAAAAGGTATAAAAATCGAATGAGGCCGAGTATATGGGTCTTTCTTCATGCATGGGCTCATCCACATATCTCTTTTCCTTTTCCTTTTTCGCACTTGGGCTGGCCCATCTCCTTTTATTTCAACCCGGCCCGTGCGCGTAGATCATCTTCCTCCCCTCACAAGCATCCACGCTTCTGCAAAAAAAAAGGAGAAAATAGGAGGGTACAAACAGAAGAGCGAGAGGATCGCGAGGCGGAGAGGATCGCGAAGGCGGAAGGACGGCGTGATCCCGGTGGTCGGAGATCAAGCGGCCACGACAGTGGCGGTGGCGGGAGCCATGTGCGCCTATCGTTGGCCGAGCTTAAAAGGAAGAGAGGGGTTCGGAGGGGGAGGGTAGAGAGAGAGAGAGAGTAAAGGGCGAGCCAAAGGGAGAGAGTGAGACCGAGAGAGCGTTTCGCCGTCGCCCGAAGTGCGCTTGTTGCTCGCCGTCCAAACCAGGTAGGCTTCTCTAAGCCCCGTGCTTCTTTTCGAAGTCTCGGGCCGAAGCTCACGGCCGACAAGATCGCGCAAGCTCCGACCCCATTGGTCTTCTATGAAAGCTTTTCAATGCCATAGTATATGTCTCAGTATGTGTTGATAGACGTTTAGGTTTGTGTCGAGTCCATATCAGGCTGAAAATCCTCCGGTTCATTTGTGCGCGCTAATCGGTTGATGAAATGCCCGAAAGAGATTTGAGTCTCGTGAATATGTTGTGGCTGAAGATACTGTGTTCACATATGTTCGAGTGTAATATATGTCCCTTAGTAGATCTTGAGCGTTGTTTGTGCATATTATGTTGATCTTTACTCGAATCCGAACGTCGAATGAGCTCGTATGCTCCTTTTAGTCGTTGCACACCCAATGTTTGATAAAATGTTTCAAAGAGAACCGAGAAACAATTTGCGTTCAAACTCGGTCTTATTTGCGCTTGTTCATATATAAGTTGGACCATGCCTGTCTTTTATGTTTTCCTCGCAATTTCATGCTTTTTTTTTTTTTTAAGTAATCATGTGTGTTTGAGCCGGGGGGTGTTTGCATCCAAAATTGGTTTAGCACCCATCGGAGTTAGATGGCCGGCGTTGATTTGCGTCAGTCGGGGTGGTTCGGTGTTAGAAGGGATGTTAGGTGCTTCGGTTATTGTTACTGTTCGAATTAGTAAAGGAACAAATTCTGGTGACGAATGGCGCGAGGAAGGAGAAGACAGCCTTCGGGAGGGTTGAAGGCGTGCAGGGGGGCAAGCACGAAGGAGAAGAAGACCAAAACCAAAAAAAATAATAAAAGAAAACAAGAGAAAGAGAAAAGTATCGAAAAAGTGAAAAAGTAAAACAAAAAAAAAAAAATTGAAAAAGAAAGGAAGACGTTGGTCTCGTGAAAAGAAGGTCAAAGGGAGGGGAAAAATAAAAAAGAACAAAGAACAAAGAAAAGCCAAAAAGATGAAGAAAAGACAGTAGATGGGGCGTTCGGTGAAAGTGTCAGAAGGGAGGAGGGAAAGAAATAAAACAAAAGGGAAAAGAGAAACCAAAAAAAAAAAAAAAAAAAAAAGAAAAAAGAAAAGCAAAATAAATAAAAAATAGAAAACTAAAATGAAAAAGTTGGCCTCGGGAAAGAAGAATCGAGAAAAAAGGGGAAAAAATAATAATTTTTTTTTTTTTTTTTTAAATTTTTTTAAATTTAAAAAAAAA
Source organism: Eucalyptus sp. ANBG9806169 (assembly GCA_014182395.1). Classification (NCBI taxonomy): domain Eukaryota; kingdom Viridiplantae; phylum Streptophyta; class Magnoliopsida; order Myrtales; family Myrtaceae; genus Eucalyptus; species Eucalyptus sp. ANBG9806169. The sequence goes on along the minus strand of CM024574.1, from coordinate 3,301,170 downwards.
AAAATCGAAAGTATATGGATCAGGTTTCGGATTGGGTCCGCGGGCCGGATTGGGTTTACCCGATCCAGACCCATTTTCGAATTAAATATTAAGAATATATTAATAATTCGAAAATTTTCAAAAAATAAAAAATAATAAAAATAATAAAAAATTTCGAAGAATGATGAAAATTCAAAATATTTCCGAAAATTCAAAACTCAGAAAACATAAAAAATTCGACCTTCTCTTTTTTTTTTTTTAAAAAAAAATTAATTAAAATTAATTGATTAAAAAAAATAAAAAAATTAAAAAATAAAAAAATAAAAAAATTCAATATTTTTTTTTTTTTGAAAATTCGAAAAGCCTTTCTTTTAAAGAATAGAAAAATCTAAAAAATTATTATTTTTCCTCGAAAAGGTTGAAGCTAATCTTTAGAGTAATTTCCCCCTAAAAATAGGAAGCCTTTCAATTTGGATTTGTGTTTAAGTTCGATTAAGCCTTTAGGGCTTTACCTTAATATTTCAATTGTCCTTGGGAGCAAATGCCTTTGATTGCGTAATATTGATATGTTGATTTTGGCTTCTTTCTAACTTAGTTAGGATTAGTATTTATCTTTTCTTTGATGTTAAATTTCTTGCTCTTTCATGTAATTTATTTAATCGCTTTTCTTAGTTGCTAATCGTTATTTTAATGAATGTGTACCCGTATGATCACCTCATATGTTAGTCGATAGGTATAAAATCAATCCAGACTGCCTGATAAAAATCATTTCTTTTAAAATGAACAAGATTAGGTACCGAAAGGGCACTAATTGGTTAATTAGTGTAATCAAGTCCCCGATCCTAGACTCTCTGGTTGCGTAGGAAGTAAGGCACGCTCCCTTGCCTCACTTGGTTTCTAGCCGACCCCAATAGGCTAGTGGCGACTCCTTTTGTGCAAAATTTTAAAAAAAAATATCCCAATGTCATGCGGGGTATGGGCTTGGGAGGGCCCGAGCTTAATTATGGACCTTAGGTCCGTCCTTTAGGCAATCCCCTAAACCTCTTCCCTCCCCCCGAGGGTAGGTCGCGACACTTGTAATATCGAAATCGAATATGGATCATCAAGTATCTACAAAACTTGAATACTTGTTTACATGCAATGTGCGTACGGTAGAAGCCGAGAGCTCATTGTCCTTGGATGTTCAACAGGAAGAACTAAAGACAGATTTTCTCTCCGAACAACTAGCAGCAGATATAAATTGCCAAATTACAGTCTCGTTTGACGTCTTGTTAAGATCATATTGCAGAAAGCAAATTCATTGTCCATCCACTAATCAAACCAGATATAAAACAAGCAAGATCGGCCTGATGCCTAAATATGTATCGTCTAAGAATGGCCTCATATTGATTATATAGTTTCCTTTCTCTAGGAACAGATCATTATCATAGAGGACGGCTTCTACGTGTTTGAATATTACCCGTCCTCTGTGATAATGATCTCTTTTGATCAAGTAAAATATTTGTCAAACCAAAAAAAAAAAAAAAAAGGAAAAGAAAGGAAAAACAAAAAATAAGTGGTATAAAGAGGAAAAGGAGACCATCGGCAGAGAGCATGCCGAGGAGAGAGAGAGAGAGAGAGAGAGGAGGAGGAGGAGGACGAAGAAAGAAGATGGTTTTGTGCCATAGGGTCCTCGCCAAGCTAACTCAACTACGTAACGCAACATTCAGTAGGTGCTTGTGCCCCTCGTTCTTCAAATCACAATAATTTTCTAAATTAGGGCTCAAATTCGGAATTAAGTGAAATTTGAGTTCCGATATTTGATTTTGGAGTTGCTAAGTTGAGACATTATGGAAGAATGATAGTTTAAGATGTTGTGAATGAGTAGAATATTACAAAATTTGATTCGAGCTTATCGTCTGTCTGAAACGAATTTTCAAAATTTCCCGCGGTGCATGTCTAGAGATTTTGAGGTCACATTTTGTCAGTTTTTAGCTCCATTTTCAGTCAATTAAGTTAGGGGTCTTATAGTACGTTGAAAGGCCTTTTATGGACTGTAAGTTTTGTTTGAACATGGCTCAGTGAAGAGAGTTATGGTGTAACCAAGTTTTACGGTCAAGTTTCGTGTTGCGAATGGCTTGAATAATTATTTCGGGTGAGCAATTTGTTATCATGTAAGAGTCATTTTGTCATTTTTTGTATTGCTTACTTGATAGGATTGTGAGTTCGATGGTTTGAGTAATATTTGTTATCTGCCCATAGGTATTTCGAGGTAAGTGGTGCTATATCTTCTATAAATTTATAAACTCATATCTTGAAAGTGATAAAAATTTGATATATTATGAGTAATGAATAAGCATGTTTGTGACATAAAAGTTTGGATTGGGCAATTACTACAGTTTCATATTGGTGAGTGATTTGAGAAATGTTTTATGAAAAACATTTCGTTTTGCATGTGGTTTATGAAAGAAATTTTGAAATGGTTTGATAATGGTTTTAAGAAAAATATTGTGAATATATATGTATTGCGTTACAAATTGGAAATGATTCCAAAACGTTATGAGAAATATCTTGTGAAATGTATTTAGTTGATGAACGAAGTTTAGAAAGATTATGCATTCTGTTTTGTGGAATGCATTGTGAATTATGATATTGATTATATTTTGAATTTTTAGATATTAGAGGATGTGAGTTTGGTGCTCAATATTATTATGAGCCCATTGAGGAGATTGTAGGCATGCATATCAGGTTTAGGTTATACTTTTGGGATGAGCCATTAGCTTTGTAGGTGGAGAACTTGCCAAGAGAGGAATTTTGGTTGCCTTGTCACAAGATTTTGTGTCATGACCATAGTTTGATATTGAACAAAAGATTGGTTGATAGATGGACCATCGACATGTGTTATGATACAAGATTGATTAATTGACTTGAGCATTGATATTTATAATGATTTAAATTAGTATTTTATGAATTGTATATAGCTTGTTGAAATGAAACAACTTATATATGATTTGATATGTATATTAAAGAGTTGAATTATGAATTTCTGATTGTGCTCTATACTTATATTTATACATAGTGGTTGCTTGATCTATTTAAAAGAGATATGTACTTCTCACCAAGCTTGTGGTTGCTCACCCCTCTCTTTCCAAACCTTTTCAAGTTCTCGATTAGTGGTCCATGGAGCAAGAGCGATATCGATGAAGACTTTTGGGAGTTGGATTGATGGTTTACGGCTGCATCTTTCAGGTGGAAGGACGGCCGTATCATCCTTTATTTTGTATGGTCTTGGGGTGTGACAGATTTTGCCTGTGATGGATCTACCTGATATTTCAACAAACATTTTATGAAATATGAAAGGTAATGCAAAACTATGGAGAAAGTACTTTCTGTGTATTTCAGTATGTCAAAGTATACAAAGAGTGTCGGTATTTGTAATACAAGAGAGAAGAATCAAAAAGAAATATATGCACAATATTACAATATCCTAAAATATTCTATGTCTCGATATACTATATCAATTTGTAATCTCAGAGGATAAAAACAAATTCTCCTTCCAACACTCCCCCTCAAGCTGGCGGCCTATAAATGTCAAAGGCGCCAAGCTTGCTTAACAAATATCCATGTTGTCTCTGACATAACGGCTTAGTGAAGATGTCTGCTGGCTGTTCTACGGTTCAATTCCTCGAGTTATGACGATACCTTCTTGAATCTTTTCTCGAGTAAAATGACAATCAACCTCAATATGCTTTGTTCTCTCGTGGAAAACTGGGTTTGCTGCCAATTTTAGCGCAGCATCATTATCACAAAACAATTCACTTGCTCCACTGACTTGTACTCCAAGATCTGAAAGTAATCCTCGTATCCAAACTATCTCACAAACAGTCTTTGCCATGGCTCGATATTCGATTCCGCTGATGACAATGAGATCGTTGATTGTTTCTTTGTTTTCCATGAAATCAAAGATTTTCCTATCTTGATACAAAAACCAGTAATGGATCTTCTTGTCATAGGACAAGTAGCATAATCTGTGTCACAATATGCTGTCATCTTCATGTTGCAATCACGAGATAGTAGAATTCCAAGCCCCGGACATCCCTTCAAGTACTTTACAACCTTCAGCGCCGCATTCATATGTGATTGCTTTGGGTTGTGCATAAATTGACGAGAATTTGTACCGCATAACATATATCAGCCTGGTCATGGTGAGATAGATTAATTTGCCAACAAGTCGTTGATATGCCGATGGATCCTTGAGCAGTGGATCTTCACTTGGAGAAGAAGAACTTACATCATACTCATGTGTTGTCAACTTGACAATCTGCTCAATAGGTATAACAGCTGGTTTGCATCCTGATAATCCAACGTCTGATATGATTTCCAGGACGAATTTTTGCTGACTGAGACAAATTCCCTTACTGGATCGAGCTATTTCGATACCAAGAAAATATTTTGGAGAACCCAAATCTTTAATATGAAAAGTCGAATGCAAGTAGTCTTTGAACTTTTGGATCGCCACATTATCATTTCCCATGATGAGTATATCATCAACATAAATCAATAGGTAGATTGATGAAGTACCTTTGGTCCATGTGAACAATGCATAATCATGCTTCGAGTGTTGAAAACCCGCATTTGTAAGTGCCTCAGTGAATTTCGCATACCACTGTCGAGAAGCTTGTTTAAGTCCATACAGAGATTTGCGTAGACGACACACTCGAGACTCCCCCTGTCTACGTAATCCCTGTGGAACCTCCATGTAAATTTCTTCATCAAGGTCTCCATGAAGAAAAGCATTGTTGACATCCATTTGATGTAAATCCCAATTACGGAATGCAGCAATTGCTAGAAAAGAGCGAACAGTTACCTTTAGCAACTGGTGAAAAAGTCTCATGGTAGTCAAATCCTTCACGCTGCGTAAATCCCTTTGCGACAAGTCGAGCTTTGTAGCGCTCAATTGAACCATCCGCCATATATTTTATTTTATAAACCCATTTGCAGCCAATGGGTCTTCTGTGAGGAGGCAAAGGAACGATATCCCAAGTGTGATTCCCTTGAAGGGCAGCAATCTCTGCTTTCATGGCCCGTTGCCAACGGACATCACGTGCTGCTTCCTCATAAGAAGACGGTTCTTGTTCTTCGGATATTCGACTGACGCAACACATATGTTCCTGTGATAGACGGCCGAAAGAAACATAGGAGGATACCGAGTATTGCGTACCTGAAGTTTTCAAGGTAGAACAGATATAATCCTTTGTCTAGGTCGGAGGACGAACTTGTCGTCCTGAGCGTCTAGGCCTGTCAACTGTTGGGGATGATGGTGCAATTTGTTGTTGCTGTGGCAAAGGAAAACTATGACATGTTGCTGGAGGATCAATACTAGTCTGTCTAGTTGGAGAATCAGAAGAACCAGCAACGAGAGCAGGAGATCCAGGACATGTTGTTGTAGAACATGGGTTAGAAAACGACTGATCTGGTCCGATCAAGATGCACTGTGGCTGTACAGAAATATCCTCCACCGATAGAAATTGTTGATGGCTTGATTTTGTCATGGACGCCTCATGTGAAGATTCCATTTCTTGAAAAGGGAATATATCCTCGTGAAATATGACATCACGACTAACAAAGAAACGACCTGTAGATATCTCCATAACTCGATAACCCTTTTGCAGGGTAGCATATCCCATAAAAACACATCGAAGAGCACGAGGGTCTAATTTGTGTCGATACCGAACATTCGTCATGTAGCAAAGACAACCAAACACTCGGAGATGACTAATGTCTGGTTTCTTACCAAAGAGCTTTTCAAAAGGAGTGCAACCTTGTAATATTCTAGTTGGCATACGATTAATTAAATAAGCGTGATCACACAATCGCCCCAAAAAGATTCAGGAATGGAGGCTTGATATTTTAGTGCACAAGAACCTTCTAGGAGGTGTCGATGTTTACGTTCGACAATTCCATTTTGTTGCGGAGTGTAAGCACAAGAACTCTCATGAAGAATTCCTTGTGATGATAGAAAAGATTTATACTCAGTGGAAAAAAATTCACTTCCATTGTCTGTGCGAATCCTCCTAATATGTGTATCAAACTGATTTTTGACCATAGTTAAGAATTTCGATAGACATGAGAAAGCCTGGCTTTTGAACCGCATGAGAAATACCCAAGTGGCACGCGAATAATCATCCACGATAGTAAGAAAGAATCGCGATCCATCACGATGAGATATATGATAAGGACCCCAAATATCCATATGTACTAAAGAGAAGATACTAGTGGCTCGAGATACACTAGTTGGGAATGGATTTCGCGTTTGTTTTGCCAAGGGGCATACTTTACAATCGAACAAGGAAAAGAAGCACTATGTCCCAGACGCTGATGAGAAAGTGAATTTTTATTTGCAGCAATTGCATTACAAGAAATGCCTTTATTCAAAAAAGAAAGATCAATGTCTCTGGGGAGATCAATCCAAAAATATAGTCCTCGTTCCATTCTACCCAAGCCCATCAGTTTCCCAGTCGAAAGGTCCTGAAAGGAACAATTTTCGAAGTTGAAATTGGCTCGACAATTATTGTCCTCACAGATTTTGGAAACAGCTATGAGATTGAATTCAAATTTTGGAATATAAAGAACATTCTTAAGGATAATGTTTGGGCTAAGGTGAACAGTGCCAATTTTTCTGACATCAGTAATATTTCCATTTGGAAGTCTAACATATATGGAATTAGGCTTTGTAGGGACACTAGAAAACAAACTTTCATGGCAAATTATGTGATCACTAGCACCTGAATCAATAATCCATGCATCAACTGAAATATTATTAGTCTTGTTGAATGAAGTACCTGAGAAATTTGCACTTTTGTCAATTGTCTGTAGTTGGTTTAGTGCCTTCATGATGTTCAGATATTGATCCTGGGAAATAGGTTGATGAGCTGTGTCATATCCTTGTGCCGACACCTGGTAAGCAGAAAATTCTTTTCCTTTCTGTTCTTTGTCATTGGGTTTGCCATGTAATTTCCAGCATGTCTCAATGGTATGATGAGGACACTGACAATATTCACAATATTTACCTTTAAATTTGTGATTTTGGCTTCCTCCCCCTCGTGATGACGTGGCATAATAGCGACCACCGGATTCGGTCCCATGTGAGAGAAATTGAGAGCCGTCAGATCCACGGCCTCGCATCAGATCTACACCGTCCGATTGGGTGAATCCTGGATCGTCAGATCCGCGGCCTCGCATCTGATCTATGCCGTCCGATCGGGTGAATCCTGGACCGTTAGATCCGCGATTTTGATCTCCTCCGTCCATTCTGCTAACCCTAAAATTAGGGTTCCGTTCACTTCCAGTCTCCCCAAAAAAACGAGAGGACCCTCCCGAAGTGAGACCTTGTTGCGGCGCGCGAAGACCGCCGTGAAATCGGTCGGAGAACCTTGCCGGCGCAGCAAGGGCCATGCTTTCTGCTCCTTTGTCACTTCCGGCGGCAGCCATGCGCTGATTTTCCTCCTGAACAGCGAGCTGGAAGATGCGGCCGAGCGGTGGGACGGTCTCCATGGCGAGGATTTGCGAACGGAAAGGTACGTAGCTCTCATTTAGGGCTAAGAGGAACCGGGTTACCTTCTCTCGGTCCTTGATTTCTCTGTATTGCTGGAGTGTTGCGTCCGGTCCTTGAAGCTGCTCCTCGGCCTCCTCAAGCTCGTTCCAGAGCGCTGAGAGCCGATTGAAACAGGTGGTAACTGACAAGTTCCCCTGTTTCAGTTCGGCGAGGGCTTGAGTGAGCGAAAAAACTTTCACCCTATCGAGCTTGCCGTACATTTCCTTTATATTATTCCACATTAATCTCGCATCTTCGCCGGAGGAAGCCCTGCTGCGACCTCCGGCGACACACAATTCCCAATCCATGTACGTACTAATTGATTACATTTGCGCCAATGGCGTTGCAGGCGTTCATCGATTGGAAAGGGGACGGATCCATCAAGGAATCCGTCCTTATCCTTGGTAACAAGAGCTTGCCGAAAGTCCCTCGCCCATACTGAGTAATGATTCGGTCTGGTGAGCTGAAGGGTGATGAGTCGCAGCTCCGGGCCATCGGATGATGACGTGTAGATTGCATCTCCGGGTTCTGGACGGCCGGCGATGGGCGGAAAAACCAGCGGCGCAAACCCGGGTGGTAAATTCGGGTAAGAACTCGTTCCCGACTCACCCGGATTAGATTCGGGTCTATCGCCCGGATTTGGACCAGTGGTCCATGGTCTTTGACCTGGAAACCAAGGCACATACGGCCATGAAGTTGGAGTAGGAAGCTGTCCGGTGGCTGGATTGGGGGCAGATTGGCCGGATGATTCCTCCATTGTATTTCGGGTTGATCCGGGTCTTGGATTTCTGAATTGTTGGGGTTCTCGCATATTGAATTCCTCTTCTCAATGTGCTGCCTTTGTTCTGCAGGTGATGAGTTGCAGCAACAAAGAAAGAAACGATTGAAGCCAATTCGAAAAAAAAATTGCGGAAGGTGAATCAGATAAGTGGCCCTGATACCATGAAAGGTAATGCAAAACAATGGAGAAAGTACTTTCTGTGTATTTCAGTATGTCAAAGTATACAAAGAGTGTCGGTATTTGTAATACAAGAGAGAAGAATAAAAAAGAAATATATGCACAATATTACAATATCCTAAAATATTCTATGTCTCTGATATACTATATCAATTTGTAATCTCAGAGGATAAAAACAAATTCTCCTTCCAACAAAATATAGAAAATCTCCATCTGATTTTGCTCTCTTGTGCATAGAAATGGTGCAGTAGTTGGTCAACATGAACTAATTTCAAGAGCAATTTTTGTTTTGTTTTTTTGTTTTTTTTTTTGCAGAGTCACGACCCTTTGTCGCAAGAAGCTCGCCAGAAACACCAATGTCATTCTATCATGAGAACATTCTCCAAGTTACAGATTTATTTCGTTGAGTCAAAACAGAAAACGTAGCATTCATGGAAGCTCGAAACCGGTTTTAAGCTCCAACTCGGCTCAAACAGCCTCTTGATTTCCTCTTCGCTCTAGCCAAAGCACGTTGCAGACCATTGGAGGGCAGATCACTCATATACCATTGACAAAACAGTCATTGGTCAAGAATAATTGCAATTGACTTTGAGTTGCAGAGAACGCTACGATGGTGAAGATGATGACTGACCCAAAAGTGTCAAGACTTGCAAGATTTAATTGTGCCCGAAAGAAGGTAATCGCAATCGACCTTCAGTTACATTCCCATTCTCTCTCTCTCTCTCTCTCTCTCTCTCTCTCTTCAACCCGGTCGGTCTCGCTGACGCTCAAATATTTGGTGGGAATCGGACAGAGAGAGAGAGACAATCTGACGCGTTCGGCAACAAGAAGGCGGGCTCTCGGACAAGAGTGCTTATTTTTTCATGCAAGATTGGACAAATTCCTTCCACTCATTTCATCTCGTCGGACTTTGATTATTGTAAGGAGGGGAAAACAACTACCATAAAAAATTATATGGATTTTTGTTGTGTAACTTAACCCGTATGAAGCACGGACACGTTCTGGAAGCTTCTGTGTCATGTCAGATACCTTGATACGTGTCTAACATGCTCTGACATGCTTGGACATGCTCTGACATACAGTCAACATGTGTTGGAAAATTCGACACGTGATTAAAACTTCTTGACATGCTCTGACTTGTGTGTTCGGAATTGCGAGAGACACGGTGTGTTTCAGGGACATATCTGCAAGTGCGAAGGGAGAGAGAGTTGTTGAAGATGGCGATAGAGGGTGGAGGGGAGGCCCCAAGACGGCGAGGTCATGACTACTAGGTAGGGCCAGAGGAATAGAAAAAAACCGAGGCGACCGAGAGGGCTGTGATTGTGATGCTGTGATGGAGGGCCAAAGGCGAGGCTATGACTATGAAGGAGGGAGGGCCAGAGGCGAGGCGGCTAGTGATGCAATGAGGTGACCGAAAGAGAGCAGAGATCAAGAGGAAGAGGACTGTGCGAGCCGGAGTTGGAGGAGGAGGTGCCGGCTAGGGTTTTTAGATTTCCAAGGTTGCTCTTTTAGTTTTAGAAAGAAGAGCAGAAAAAAAAATTAAAATGGGGATGCCGTGCAAGGAGGAGGAGCCTAGGAGGAAGAGGAGGTGGCTAGGGTTTGGGTTTCCAAGGTTCCTCTTTAAGTTTTGGGAAGAAGAGCAGAAAAAAATTACAAGGGGATGCTGTGCAAGGAGGAGCCTAGGATGAGGAAGAGGCAGCTAGGATTTGGGTTCCAAGGTTCCTCATTAAGTTTTAGGAAGAAGAGCAAAAAAAATAAAAAAAATAAATAGGGATGCCGGACCAACTTAGCGGGACTTTTTCATTTTTCTTTTCTTTTTGGAGGGAGGGGAGGATGGAGGGTAATTTCAAAAAAGGAAGTGACAAGTGGTGTCGGGGAAAAATCGAGAGGGTGAAATTAGTGGGTGGCGCTAAAAAGTGAGAAATAAAAGGATTGAATGTTGAATAATGATAAGTTTTGGTCATTGTAGAAGATCATAGATTCATTTAAATAAGTTGACTCTAGTCTCTACTTTTGTTAAAGTTAGAAACATGTTCCCAAGCATTTCCTATAAATATAAATCCTATTAATGTAAATTTATCCTAGACTCTCTTTTTTTTTTTTTTTTTTTTTTTTTTTTTTTTTTTTTTAATTTGAATCAAATTAATTTGATAAAATGATAATTTATCACGCGCGCGTATATATATTCATTTAATATACAACGTGTCCCAACGTGCCATAATTATCGATTTTTTTAGAAATGATGTGTCAGCGTGTCATGCCGTATGTGCGTATCAGTTCTACATAATTTAACCCATGAATGATGTTGATTTATCTTGTCAAAGCTGAGTCAGATCATCTGCACTATAAATTATTTAGCGTCCCTAATGAATTGTCGTTTATAGCTGATCTAAACATAAAATTAAAAGATTAATTGGGTCTAGTGAGGAATGAGGACGTACGAGGACCGCCGAGTCCAACAAAAGAAAAATAGAGTTAAAGATTAGGATTTCATTGCCCCTTGGCATAGCAGGACTTTTGGCTATTCCTTTGGCTTAATTCAACAAGCACCAACGCATACTTATCATAAAATCACCAACCGAGTCACCGAATCGCAAAACGTTACTTTCACAAACAAGATAGCATCAGCTAGATTTCATTATTTCTCCAGATTTGTATTGCTACAGCAGCAAACCAAGCCCAGGCGACTTCAGAGTTTGCTATTTTCATTGCTAGTCTCCGCCAAAGGATAGCCTATCCTGCCCATCCCCCATCGACAGCCAGATTGTGGCCGTTGATGAATTCTGCCTCTTCAGAAGCAAGGAACACCACGGCATCAGCCACATGCTTCGCTTTCAGCACTCCTTTCAAGCTTGAACTTGACTCGAACATCCTCTCGCCTTCCTCCTCACTCACGCCGAACACTCCGCGGAGTAATGGTGTTGCGACCGCTCCAGGGGAGACACAGTTCACGCGTATACCGTATGCTCCGAGTTGCTTGCTTGCCGACCTCACCAGACCCAGCACGGCATGCTTAGACATCACATAGTCTATGTAAGTCTCGTTTCCAATGCTGGCAAAGAGGCTCGCTGTGCAAATTATGCTCCCCTTTATGCCCCCTGCCACCATGGCGCGCGCCCCGTGCTTGACGCAGGCAGCCATTCCCCGAACATTGACGGCAAGCAGGCTCTCAAAAGCAGGTATGTCGAACTCGAGGATGTCTTGTTTGGCGTTATTTAGTATGCCTGCATTGCTGAACAAGATGTCTAGGCGACCATTTGATTGAAGAGTCGATTCCACTAAGGACTTCACCTGTTGCTCATCCGTGACATCACAATGGATGTAGGTGCACCGGTGGGATCCGATTGATGCCGTGAGGTTGTGGCCCTTTTCGTCTTGGATGTCCGCAATCACAACATATGCGCCGTGATTTGCCAACTGACGCGCCGTCTCTTGGCCGATGCCACTTGCGCCCCCGGTAATGATGGCTACTTTGCCGTCAAGTTTGTTTGAGGCGCGGCTTGCCATTTCTATAGGCAGAGAATGGAAAACCGAATACAGAAATGGCCTATGAAGTTGTGCCGAGGGAGATGCCGAGCCACTTCATATATAGAACTTGAGAAAGGACAAAGCGCAATTATGTTTACATTAAATGTTCGGTGTTGATTTTCTATTGAGTATTTCATTTATACTAGGTTTGGATCCAATAATGAATAAGATTGGCAAGTTAGTGGTACGCTGTTGATTCCTTTTATCAACCTCGCTAGAATTCTCGTTACGTTAATCTAAATGGAATGGATATAATTCGCAATCAACGGGTTTCGATGCTAGGATGGGACAAAATTTCCTCTCTGCATGTGGGCCCGGATGGATGTGGACACGGATGGCCCTACCCCGAGGCACGCTGCTACAACCCGCAATCATATCCTTAAAGTTTGGTAATTCGTAGTTTTAAACTAATTTCTTTGATACGTTGAATAATTTTGCTATCATTATTTTTTTTTTCCCTAGATATCAATGTTTATAATGCATATTTTCAATCATTTATTCATTTTTTTCTTATCAATTAACCATAAAAAACCACCGGAGTTTGCCCCAGTGGGCATCCTTCCAACATGGAAGGGGAAGGTGGGGGTGGAAGGGAGGTGGGGGGTTCGAATCACTTCACTTTCGGGGGGTTGAGGTGGGGACGATTTAGTTTTAAATGTGGGTTTCGACTCCCACGCCCTGCAATGAGGCGACAAAAATCTGAAAGTGAGAATTAGAGAATGAATAGAGTATGATCGATTAAAAAAAAAACATGAAAATTTTCCAAATTAAACTTTTGTGGTTGACTCCTTTATTCTTTCTTCTTCTTGTCTTAGACGAGTATATCTATTCGTTTGGCAAGTGAGATAGATAAATTCAGGCACCGACAAGTATTAGTTAAAAGCCAAGTGGATAATTTAATAGGTGTGCAAAATAGAACTGCACGCCTAAAAATATTGGCAGATAACGGCATCAAAGTTGTTGGGTTGTCTATTTGGTAACCTTCATCCCCCTTTCCAGAGGGAATCTACCACCAGAGATGCTAAGTTCAGAAACTGACAAAAATAGAGGTAAACCTCTCTTGCGGAAGCCAAATTTGATCCTTCAGTTTTCCACGCCTAAGGAGGAAATCAATTGCGTAATTTCTAGATTCCAAATAATTGCATCTTGCGTCTATGAAAGGCAAATAATCGATAGATTTGGTTAAATTATCTTACATCGTTTTTGGGTTGGTCTCTCTCATGCGGATGTGTTTGTGAGGCTCAATGTTTCACATGGACATCATACTAGCATATGAATATGTTAAAGAATATGACAAACTCCAATTGACCTTAATAAGTGAATCATATTCAATATTTTGCATGTTATTTGGTATATAAATTTCTTCATATACTTTTGGGAGATGGGGAAGATAAGTGGGCTCGATAGTTTTTAAGGGTGCAAATTCGCGTGAGTCTCCTAACGGCTGAAATTATAATTGACTCAAAGGCGAACGCATTTTTGTGGGTAATATCATCAACTCCTTTTAATAACAATGATTAGAGAAACCATTTCCTTATACTCTTTGATGCCTCTCTGGATCCATGTTGAAACGTTAAAGGGCAGCTTGAGATCCTCTTTCTAAGGCATGTTCTCTACCTGAATATCCCAGTGATTTTCCTTCTCTCTCTCTGGATAATTTGGTTACGTTTGATTGTCCAAATTTCTAATCGGGATATGATTGAATAGGATATGATATGAAATCCTAATATATATATATATATATATATATATATATATATATATATTTTATATCATGTCCATTATTTGGTGTATTGAATATTAAAGTCGGATATATTCACATCATATCATGTACATTTTTTTTTTTATATAAACGACATATCATTGTAAAAGAATCTAAATGTTCATAAACAAAGATGGTGAAAATCTTAGACTACCATTAAAGCAGCCCAAGCAAGACTTACTATATCCATGTAAATTATGTCCCCTATCTCTATGAAGGGCTCCTCATTCAATTCTTTCGAAGTCATTGGGTCCTTTTCCTCGTTCGAGAATCTCCTCCCTTCTTCCACTCCGTCCCGAAGAAGTAACTAGGACCAATTCAGTTACGTTTTCATGTTCCAATTGAACACTTTCCATTTCGAATCATATGATGAAGAAATTGAATTTGTTCCCTGAATCAAATAAATTCTTAAAGAAAAAATTTCGATAACTTCTTGATCTTGATCCCCCTCCCCAGATTTCAAAATGGGGCGTTTGTTAATTTCCTAGCTTGTTGTGAGATAGAGATACTTCTATCTCATCGGAAGAAGGAGTGAATCAGCCCAATCAATAGTTCAAGTCACACACTCCCATAATCCATTTTCTCTTCGGAGAATTCCCTTCAACTATTCGTGTCAAATAAAGAATACTCGATTATATTTCAATTTTATTAATTTAATAAGTTTGTTATTTGAGAAAAATAACTTTTCTATTATGAACATTATAAATTCTATCCACATTTATCCCATCCCTCATGTGATAATTTTATCCGGTTTATATCCCCCTTATATCCGACTTTATCTTGTCTTGAGCAAGTACCAAACATAGGATAGGATAAATCATATTCTATCATGAATTTTATCCCCACTGTCAAATGCAGCCTTTATGTTTAACTCTCCTCTATCAAGATCTAATGTATCTCCCTACTTGTGCTTTTGTTAATGGTGGAATAAGGGGATTAAATATATCTGATCAATTAACTATTAAAATAAGTTAAAAGCATTTTCCCCTCTTTCCATAAATATTCATACACGTAGTTATTATTTAATCATTCATATATTTTGTAACAAAATAATTTAATTACTTTTTTTAAATATCAATTTTTTTTGCACGAACACATATGCATATGCGGATGATAAATTAAAAGTCATAGATCTTCGGAGAAAAGAGATCCGTGTATAGCATGGCTTCGTTCTCTAGATATTTTTTTTTCTTGAGAAGATATTTCACAATTTTCGAGCCGTCTTTGAGTTGATTGGTCTTTCTTGTTTCCAAAAATAGCAAACTCTCATATTAGGAGTGAGCATGGTTCTTATGTAGAATCGGGAACTGCGTATGGGAACTGGTTCGGTTCCGATGAAAATTGGTCACATTCCCAATTCCATATTTTTGAAATATGTACTATGTGGTTCAGTTCACAATTCATGGGTGGAAACCAAATTGAACCGGAGAACTAAATCAGGAACCGGATCAAGAATCGAACCAAGAACCTACATAACCCAAAATTAGACATGACATATAAGCAAATGAAAAGAAAATTCCTTGCTTCAATAATGACTCCTTGGCTATGTTGCTCTTCGGTGCTGATCACCCAGCCACTTCTACCGTCGCACATCCAAGTTTTGTTGTGCACTGTTTTTAGACCGAGAAAGTACAAACAGCTTAGACTTCCCTCGAGACCTCTTCACAGGTCTCGAGTGAATCGATCGTCCGCCTCCGGACCCAGCACAGCATGCTTAGACATCACATAGTCTACGTAACTCTCGTTTCCAATGCTGGCAAATAGGCTCGCTGTGCAAATTATGCTTCCCTTTATGCCCCCTGCCACCATGGTGCGCGCCCCGTGCTTGACGCAGGCAGCCATTCCCCGAACATTGACGGCAAACAGCCTCTCAAAAGCAGGTATGTCGAACTCGAGAATGTCTTTTTTGACGTTATTCATTATGCCTGCACTGCTGAATAAGATGACTAGGCAACTGTTTGATTGAAGAGTCGATTCCACCAAGGACTTCACCTGTTGCTCATCCGTGACGTCGAGTTTGGTTGCGGCGTGGCTTGTCATTTCTGTCGGCAGAGAATGGAAAACCGAACACAGAGATGACCTATGAACTTGAGTCGAGCGAAATGCAGAGCCACTTCATATATGGAACTTGAGAATAGACAAAGCAAAATTATGTTTACATTGAATGTTCGGTGTTGAATTTCTATTGAACATTTCATTATACACTAGGTCTGAATCCAATAATGAATAAAATTGGCAAGTTATTGGTCTATTAAATTTATTCTTTCTTCTTTTCTTAGATGAGTATATCAATTCTCTTGGCAAGTGAGGTGGATAAATTCAGACATTGACTAGTATTAGTTAGAAGCCACATGGATATTTTAATAGGTGTACAAAATAGAACTGCACATCTAAAGATCTAGAATCTTATTATTTAATAGAACTACATCATAGTTGTTGCGTCGTCAATGAATTCAGTTAAAACATCTTATATCGTTTTTGGGCTGGACTCTGTCTTGTGCGTGTGAGAGGCTCAATGTCTCACATGGATATTATACTAGCATATCGATATCCTAAATAATATGCCAAACTCCAATTGACATTAATAAGTGAACCATATTCAATATTTTGCACCCTATTTGTTATATAAATTTCTTAATATACTTTTAGGGGGTGGGGGAGAAAATTGGGCTGAAAAGTCTCTGAAGTGCAAACTAGCGTGAATTTCCTGACGGCTGAAATTGAAATTGGCTCAAAGGCAAATGCGTTTTCGTGAGTACATCCGTCAACTCCTTTTGATGGCAATGATAGGGGGAAACAATTTCCCTATACTCTTTGATGCCCCTCTAGATCCATGCTCAAAAGTGAAAGGGCAGCTTATAATTCTCCTTCCAAGGCATGCTCTCCCACTTGAATATCCCAATGATTTTCCTCCTCCTTTGAAAAAGTTTTGTTTAACTCTCCTGTATGTAGATCTAGTGTATCTCTCTACTTGTGATTTTGTTCCCGATGGAAAATGGGGATTAAATATATCTGGTCAATTAACTATTGACATAAGTTAAAATTTTTTTTCCTCTTTCCATAAATATTCATACACCTCTTAATTATCGTGTAGTTTTATCAATAATTTCTTTTCATTAATATATTATGTAACAAAATGATTTTTTTTTAATATCAACTGTTTGTACACATGCATATGCGAATGCGAATGACAAATAAAAAGTCACGGATCTTTAAAGAGTAGCATGGCTTCATTCACCAGAATTAATTATTTTCTTGAGAAGGGGCTCGGAAATTCTTTGAGTTGATTGGTCTTTCTTGTCTCCAGAAACAGCAAATTTTTGTATTAAGGGTGAACATAGTTCCAAGTAGAACCGAGAATTGGGCATGGAATCAGTCTAATTCTCGACTTCATATTTTTTGGAACCTGTATTACGTGGTTTGGTTCCTAATTCTTGAGTGGAAACTAAATCAGACCGGACTGAGAAATGGACCAAGAATCGAACTAGGAACCTATGTGACCCTAAAATAGACATGACATATACAATATTACAGTGAGGAAAAGAAAATTCCTTCCTCCAAGAGCGACTCCTTACCTTTCATCGTGATATCTGACTCCTCCATATTTAGAGTCCAGATGTTGCTTTTCATTGCTGATCACCCAGCTGCTTCTATTGTCGCACAACCAAGTTCTGTTATGCGTTGTTTTCCGGCCGGGAGAATACGAATAGCTTAGGCTTCGCTCGAGACCTCTTCGCTAGTTAAGTCATCAGCGACAATACCTCAGGAACTAAATGTTGCTCGTTCGCTCGCAGTTGGTAACTTTTAGTCATGTCGTCAAGGTGAGATCTCAATTATTAGTCTCTGTTCACTTTGATTAAGAACAGATTCTTGAAGATCTCGTTTCTTTTTGAGCAAAATCTGATTACGTTTGGTATTATTTTGCTAATTCTTAATATGTTAACATGTATGGTGATAATCTAGATTTTAATCCCTCTCTTGCTTTAATTATATGAACATCTTCATGAAATCGCTCACCACTCGTACAAACCAAATCTATAGTAGTTTCTCTCTAGTTACAAATCATTTTGAGTGCTTACGGCAAATCAAAATGAAAATAGTTGCTTTTTATGAAAACAATTTGTCGGCAATGAGGCTCGATAGAGGCGTTCATGTCCATGCTTTGGCTTCTGTCTCTGTCTCTGTCTCTCTCTGTGCATCCATTAGCACACAAACAGACTTGGTCTATCAATATCTTGCTTTGATACGAGCACCTTTCATGCATGTATCTAGACTGTATGTATGTGGTGTTCTAATAATTATTCTAGTTTGATATTACTAAATGATTAGCTATTAACAAGGTAGATTTCAGGTTTTAGGTTTCAGAGCTTATAAGATAGATTTTAAGTTCCAAAAACTGGGAATTGGTCCAAACAAGATAGATCATAGGTTTCAAACGGAATCAGGACCAATCTTCAAACTGCTCACCCCTATTACATATCACTTCAATCAATATTCACAAGTAATGTTATCATGATAATCCTAAAGTTTGTGCCCAATTTTTTGTCAAAAAAATCGTAATTGTATTTTTTTCTTTATAAAATTCTATTACCGAATACAGCTGGGTGTACATAGTTCCAAGCAGATATTTCGCTATTCCATTAGCAAACCTAGTGCCATGATCTAGGAACTTGCAAAATGATAATTTGTCATCTATGAAAAGGTTGAGAGAACAAGATGACTTCCCCATCTGCTTCAAAAGTACTTCAGAGCTGTCACCATCTTCATAGCGAAAGATGTTTGTCCTCTCCAGGCAATTAGGCCAAAGAAAGGACCATCTTCATGTTTATAAGACCACAGTTGATGCGACGTGTTTAACGAGGATATCGTTCTTCATTCAAAGCGTGGACAATCGAGAGTGTTAGCTCAGGTCCCTGCCTAAGGCATGACCCTTCAAGCAACAGTCGAAGTATATAAGTGGGTAGAACCCGAAATCCTAATGCTGGGGTCCTATATCATCTTCATGGTCCCTATGAGACGGATAAGACTTTAAGCCAAGGGTGGCTGACTAAGCATTAATCTAAATTAGGGGTGAGCATGACCCGGGTGAACGGTTCTCATTCTGGAATTAGAAACTGGAATCGCATTTTTGGTTTTATGGATCCATCCAGTAACTGGATCACGGTTCAATCCGATTCCCAGGTGGATGCATGAAACCGGTCCCACCAAATTTCACGCACTCAGTGCAACATTTTTCAACAAGCCAAAGTAAAGAAAAAAAAAATAAAAATAAAGAATTTTACTATTCTTAATTACAAGATTAGTAAAGAGATTGGACCCATATTAAAAATTAAGAGTGGAGGCCGTGAGTTGATGGGCGTAAACTTGAGAGTTAAGGATGTGAGAGAAGAGATAGAGAGACAGTTTAGACGAGGTGAGAGTGAGACGAGATGAGCACTTAGTTAATGGGATTTTGGTGTTTTCATTTTTCTTAAATATATTTTTGTCGGAATTTTTCTTAAAAATTAAATATATATGTATATATTATTGATCTTATCCTCACTTAAAATCGAAAACTAGGCGAGTACATACTGGTTCCAATAAATTGGAATCGAGAACCGGATAAATTTCTTGGGAACCGCCAGTTCTGATCCAGTTTGATATGGTTCCGAGTGGTTTTCGGTTCTTTTGCACATTCCTAATCTGAATTGAATGGAGAAATCTCCAGCGTATAGACCGATCCTAAAACATAGAACTTGTCATCAACAATATATTGGGCCAAACATGCCTAGTTTTGTTGAAGTCAAACATGCCCTGCATTGCACACCTATGTAGTCTAGAGTATCTTTTCTATTAATTTTGGCCGTACAGGTTAGAAATCATGGATAGTAAGGAGGAAAACGAGATGCGGGTAGCAGCTTTATGTAAAAAAAAACTAGGCCATCTGTGGTCAGAAGCAGACGTGGTTGAAGTGAGTTCAGAAATACCTCTACAGAAAAGAGATGAATGCAACAGAATTGTTCTGGGTAAACTTTACTCTAAACCTAATGTAAATTATCCAGCATTTCTCTCTACTATGAAGAAGGCATGGAAAACAGATGCTGTCTCATGTGTACAAAAAGAACCAGGGCTCTTTACCTTTGTTTTTCATTTAGAGGAGGAGAAGGAGAGGGTTTTGAAGTCTGCTCCATGGTCTTATTCTAGCAATCTGCTTGTCCTTAAACAGTGTGATCCTGTAATTCCAGAACATTGTTATGACTTTTCCAGAGCAACCTTCTGGGTAAGAATAGGGGGTATCCCCCTGGGATGGAGAGTCGAACCTGTATATCATGATCTGGGCAGAAAGATAGGCCAGGTCCTGGAAATTCAGCTGGAATCTATGGGAAATGTTCAAAAAAAAAGAAGGAAGAGTCAGAGTGGAAATTGATTTATCTAATCATTTAAAATCAGGGGCTATTCTGGATATAGGTACTAAATGGTTGTGGGTTGAATTTAAATATGAGAGGTTACCTCATTACTGCTATTCATGTGGCAGAATTGGTCACTATGCATCAGATTGTCCCGAAATCCCTTATGCAGAATCACCATGGGCAGCAAACAAAATCGGGCCCTACGGACCCTGGTTGAAATCAGAAGCAAGTGAACATAGCCCTTATTGCGAAGCTTTTTATGGAAACATTGACAAAGAACTCATAGTCGAAGAAACCATACCTGTGGAACCTTCTATAGCTAATGAGGCAATCCCAACATCAAGAGAGAAGGATCAAGACATGCAAATAATAGCCTGTAGTAAAAAGAGAGCAGAAGTTTCAATGGAACTTGTGACCATGGATGCAATTATAACTACTCAGAAGGCCTCCAAGGAGTCTGGAAAGCATATTATTGGCACAGAAGACCCTGTCCAAACTTCTTTGAAGATAGGCAAAAGCAGCAAAAAAAGTATGAAGGTACAGAAAGCAAACAAATAGAAGTGTATACCTGACCTAACTCCTCTCCTCATAGATGACTCGAATCTGATGGACACTCTAGTAAAGTTGCTCCAAGATGGTGCAGAATGGGCTCTGGTGGCTAGCCTTAATAAGCCACCCAAGATGAAATGAAGTTAATAAGCTAGAATTGTCAGGGGTTGGGCAACCCCCTGACAATTCAGGAACTTAGAGCTCTAAATGCTCTTGAACAGCCTAGTTTAATTTTCCTTATGGAGACAAAAAATAAAGCAACGATGGTGGAAGGTATATGCAGAAGATTATAGTTCCAGCATTTATTTCTAGAAAATCCAACAGGCATAGCAGGGGGATTGGCATTGATGTGGAATGACTCCGTAACATTGTAGGTGAAAGATAGTTCTAAACAATATATAAATGTGGAATGTACTGAAGTAAGCATAAATATGATGATGCAGATTACTTTTGTTCATGCTTCCATGAATTTTGGAGAAAGACAATAGCTATGGCAACTCTTAAAGGCACTTAAATCCCAGAATTCAACTCCATGGATATGCATGGGGGATTTCAATGAGATCTTATATATATGAGAAAAGGTGGGGAAGAGAGAAGCAGATAATACCAAAATTGCAGCCTTTCGACACATGCTGAATGAGACATTCATATGGATAGCCATGGCTGCGCATTCACCTAGGCAAATAAAAGAGAAGGGGAGGAGTTAGTAAAAAAAAAGGCTTGACAAGATGCTTTGTACATCGGAATGGCACATAACTTTTCCTGAAGCAGAAATCCATGCGTTACCAACAATAGGATCAGATCACAGTCCTCTTGTCCTTCGATTATATCAGGAACCTAGGAAAAGAAAGAGGGATTTTAAGATGGAGGCTTACTAGATTGAAAATAAGGAATATCATGACCTTATTATTCAAATATGGAATCAGCCCTCTATTACTACGCTTACCTTTTCGGAGAAACTCAGGGAGACTGCTGTAGAATTAATCGAGTGGAGTAAAGAGAAGTATGCCCATGCACCCAAAAGGCTAAAAGAACTAAATCAGACTCTTACTGAGATTACAAATCAACCAGATCAGCACAGTACTTAGAAGCAAGTTCAAAGCACAATACACCAGATTGATACACTAAGGAAGCAAGAAGAACAATACTGGGGATTGAGATCTCGAGTGAAATGGCTACAATGGGGAGATAAAAACACTCGCTTCTTTCATGCGACTACAGTCCAGAGGAGATGCATAAATAATATAACAACGCTGCAACTAGAAGACAACAGATGGTGCCGTGATCCAGAAGTACTCAAAACTCACATTCAAGCTTTCTACAGCAATCTATACAAAACAGAAGGGCACAGACATTACCAGCCAGTCCTGAACCAATGTCATTCTCCTATTAATGAAAGAATTAATGCAGAGCTGGAGGCAAACCCCATGATGGAGGAGGTGCAAGTAGCAGTGTTTCAGCTGGGTGCTTTGAAAGCCCCAGGCCTAGATGGGTTCAATGGCCTGTTTTACCAGAATTCATGGGAAGTATTAAAATCTGACCTGTTCCAGCTAGTGCAGAATTTCTTCAGCACAGGTATTATGGACCCGCTGCTTAATCGAACTCATATAGCATTGATCCCTAAAGTGAAAAATCCAGAATCCATCAGTCAGTTCAGACCAATCAGTTTATGTAACTTCAGCTATAAAATTATTTCCAAAATACTAGCAAACAGATTGAAGAAGTGGCTACCAGAGATAATAGAACCAGAGCAAAGTGCATTTGTACAGGATATACAGATCCAAGATAATATCCTAATTGTGCAAGAAGTTTTACATCAGATGCGCATCACCAAGCGAAGGAGAAAACATCAAGCAGTTTTAAAGCTAGATATGCAAAAGGCATACGACAGGGTAGAATGGGATTTTGTTAGAGATTGTATGCTAAAAATGGGTTTTTCAAGGAAATGGGTTGCTCTTATAATGCAATGCATAACAACAGTGACATTTAGTGTGAAGTTTAATAGTGTACCTACCCCTTTTTTCACCCCTTCCAGAGGACTGAGACAAGGTGATCCTTTGTCACCCTATCTGTTCATACTAATTTCAAATGTGTTATCATGGATGATGCAAAAAGCAGTAGTAGATGGCAGCCTTCAAGGAATACAACTAACTAGAACATGTCCCAGACTATCTCACCTGTTATTCGCAGATGATGCTATCTTCTTCCTAGAAGGTACTCTAATGGAGTGTCAGAACCTAACACTTACACTAAATCAATATTGTCATGCAACAGGGCAAGCTATAAACTTAAATAAGTCAGGGGTGTCTTTCAGCAAGCATTGTCCTGTAACCTTACGGAGGAACTTGGCTCAGGAACTGCGAGTACCTGTTATCGAAAAGACCGGTAAATATTTAGGGCTTCCTAGAGAATGGGGGCAATCGAAAAAGGATACATTTGCATGGATATTAACTCGAGTAAATTCAAAATTGGAGGGATGGAAGGAAAAACCACTTACTAAAGCAGGAAAGGAAGTGTTGATCAAGAGTGTAGTGCAGGCCATCCCATCCTATGCAATGGCGATTTTTAAACCGCCAGTGTCCATCTGCAGAGCAATTGAAAGGAGAATAGCGTCATTCTAGTGGCATAAAGGAGATAGTAAACGAGGGGTGCACTGGAAAAATTGGGATGCTCTAAAAAGAAGGAAGGATGAAGAAGGGTTGGGTTTTAAAGATCTGATTACTTATAATGATGCAATGCTTGGTAAACAGGCATGGCGCTTACACCACTCCCCAAACGCTTTGTGGGCCAGGGTCTTCAAGGGTATCTATTTCCCATCTGGCGATGTCTGGACTGCTCAGAATGGCCATAGAGCGTCATGGGGCTGGCGGAGCCTCCTGAAGGGTCGAGACACAATCAAAGACGATATAAGATGGGCAGTTGGGGATGGGAAATCTATTAAAATCAGACAGGATAGATAGTTACATGGGATTATTGAGGGCTAACCAGAACAACAAGAACCTACCATGGTAGCTGATTTGATCAACGTTACTACGTGAGAATGGAATCAGCCTCTGATAGAACAGCTATTTGAGGAAAATATAGCCAACGAAATTTTAGCCATCCCCCTGAGCATGAACCCTAAACCTGATCACATACTGTGGACAGGAAACAGAGCAAGATCATTCTCTGTAAAAAGCGGATATAATAGGGCGTATTTATCAGCTACAAGGAAAAATCAATACTAGGCCTCTTGTTCGTACCTGCCTCCACGCAACCTATGGACGCAGATCTGGAGTCTCACAGTACTGCTGAAGATCAGAACCTTCCTCTGGAGTATTTGTCAAAACGCGATTCCAACAAGGGAGAATCTATATAAAAGAAAAGTCATCGCATATCCTTTATGCTAGATTTGTCACACACAGGTCGAAACCACAAAACATATTTTCTTATTCTGTCGATGGACAAAACGGATCTGGGAGGATTAGAGGTTGCATGGCATAAATCTCCAGAGAAAAATAAAGCGAATAGATCAATGGCTGGTGGAGGTTTTTCAAGAAAAAAGGGAGGTACATGTACGGGTGTTCATCGGGCTGGTTCTTTGGCAGATTTGGAAGGCCAGGAACTCATGGATCTTTAGGGGAAAACACCCACAGCCTCTAGAAATCATCGAGCTCGCACAGAACCAGAGTATTACTATGATGCGGGGGATGAAAAACCAGAAGAACAAAAGTCAAGATCAGATCTTACCAGTGCGTTGGAACTCCCCGAAAAATTGAGAGGTGAAAATGAATGTAGATGCGTTGCCAGGAGAGTTCCTTGGATCTGTAGCAGGAATTGCACGGGATGAATCTGGATCTGTAGTCGAAGGGTTCGTGGTTGAAGTTAGGGTTTCCTCGGCGTCTCAAGCAGAAGCCGAAGCACTTCTCCACAGGATATGCTATCTGAAGGAGATAAGTTCGGAGCGTGTGGGGGAGGCGAAAAGTCAGATGGTTCGATGGACATGTGAGAGCGAGAGCTCATCGGTAGTAGACTTTGTGCTGGGCCGGGCCGAGACTCCTTGGAACCTGCAAGAAGTAATCAAATGCTGCCAACAAGAATTATCCTAGTGCAATTATATCACCGTCAGATCCTGCCCTCGAGATGCAAACCGTGCGGCCGACTGGCTGGCACATCAACATCGAGAAAGGAAATTGCCCGCGAATTGGATGTACTCTCTCCCTCTATCTCTTGTGGATATTTTATGTTTGGATTGTAAGCTGTCGTTGCATTCTAAGACTAAGTAATATAATGCATATATTTGCTTTTCGACCAAAAAAAAAAAAAAAAAAAAAAAAAAAAAAAACTAGCAGCAGATATCGATTGCCAAATTACACGTTCTCGTACCACGTTTCCCCGAGAAAATCATGTAACAATGGGTCCAAAACCCAAAATTATTTCAGTGAAACACCTGAGCCCACTTAATTTCCCTCAGGCCTCAGCCCATCTCGAGAAACGGAGTTAATTTTTCCCCTTTGTTCAGCAGATGGAATCGTGAAAGTAGGCAAAATAGAAAACAAAACAAACAGAAAAGAAAGAGGCCGGCAAAAGGAAGAAAATTAAAAACAGAAAGAGAGAAAGATGATCTTGCATGCGCGCTCCGAACATCCCAATGAGCCGAATTATTTTCGTTTCGTAGCACTTGGTAAGAATCTGCACCCTTTCTTCATCTAATAGGAAAAATTCGTAATTAAGCTGAAAATTTTCGGATTGTGTGGATTTTAGTTTGCTGGGTTTATGGTAGTGCTTATTAAGCTGTCAAATGATAATGCAAAGAAACTTTAGTGTATTGTGGAATTGGTGGATTTGCATAAGTCAATTTGGATTTATGATTGCTCAAAACAAATTTTTAATATTTCGAGCGCTATTGGCCAATACAAAGTATAGTATTTAACGATGTTTTTGGCTTATCTCCAGTCATTTTTTTTTATAAAAAAATTAATTTTTCAAAACATCATTTATTTTGACTGGAGCTCACTTAAATCGCAGTTCAGTAGAGAGAATTGTGACGCGATCAAATTTGGTGCCAGAATATTTGAATAATAAACCACACCTTCTCTAATAGCTTAAGCTTTTAAAAAAGTTGATAGTAATCTTACAAAATCTTATATGATATCAGAGTTAGGAGTCTCAAGTTCAAATCTTTTTAGGCTCCATTTATCTCTATACAAGTTGCTTGATATAGCAGACAACAATGAATATCCAAATGCAATGAGCTTTTGTTGGTGCGTAGGAGTAATTGTATCACCAAATAAGTTTACTCTATTTGTGTCTTGAATATGGTGGTTAAACAATTGACAATGGTCCCACAAAATCTCACATTCGGCATACGAAATGCCTGATCAACAAACAATAATAAATATCCATAATGGGTGAGCTTTTGTCGGCATGTAAGAGTTATTTTATCCCTCAATAAGTTTAATTTTTTTTTGTCTTGGATAAGGTAGTTATTACTTGATTTTTTATATTTGTTGCTCACATAATTAATAGGATTTCGAGTTTGTCGACTTTTTAAGTTTTAAAATCTCAAGTGACCGATCCTAATATTTCTATAAATTTGTAAACTCATGTATTGAAAGTAATAGCAATGTGATAATTATGAGTTATGAAAGAGCATATTTGTTGTATAAAGCCGGATCGGATGTTTACTACTTTTTAGTTATTTATGAATGGATTGGGAGACATTTTATTAAAAGTATCGTGAAAGATTATACGTACTTCTTTATAAATTTGTTTATGAAATGTATTCCATTTGATAATTATGTTGTACAATGTTATATAATTTGGTTAGTTAACCTAATTTATGTTATGAATTTTGTATTTGATTTGAGGGTATTGGAAAATGAGTTAATAATTTATGTTTATGTCGCTATGTTTAGAACCCATTCAAGGGTTGAGTATGCAAAATATTTTTAGGATATCTTTTTGGGCTAAGACACGATTGAAATAGATGGAGAAAATTATCAAAAAGTCATAAACTTATTGCAGTTATGCTAATTCAATTATAAACTTTTTTTTTTTGTCAATTGTCCTAAAATTTTTGTAATTATGCCAGTTTAGTCCATTTAGTCAAAGTAGGCCGGTTGGCGCTGACATGGTTGTTAGTGACAATTTTTAGTATTACTTTTTTCGAATTATTTTAATAATTTTTATCTTTTCTTTCCTTTTTTTCTTACTCTTTCTTTTCTTTTTTTCTTTTTTTTTCCCTTCCTCCTCCCTCCTCCCTCCTCCTTCCTTTTGCTTTGGCGATCGACCAGAGGGGAGAGCCGATCGATCGTCAAACTGAGGCAGTTGGGCAAGCCCTCGTCAGATCTGGAGAGGGCGAGCTTGCCCAGCCACTAGCAAGGCAAGCCCTTGTCAGATTTGATGAGGGGGGCCTCGCCATCGCTGGGTCTGGTGAGGGCTCGCCTCGCCAGTGGCTGAGTGAGCTCACCCTTGCCCAATGATGGTGAGGCGAGCTCGCTCGACCACCTTAGTTTGGCAACTGACCAGCCTTCCCCTTTGGCCGGTCGCTAAAGCCAAAGGAAGAAGGAGAGAGGAGGAAGGAGGAGGGAGGAGGGGAAAAAAGAAAAAAAGAGAAAGAAAAATGAAAAATGAAAAGTTAACAAAATATTTCGAAAAAAATAAAAATTGTTGCCGGCATCAGCTAGTAGCCACGTTAGCATTGGTAGGTAAAATTTAGCTGAATGAACTAAATTAGCACAATTGTAAAGGTTTAGGACTCAATTAACCCAAAAAATAAATTTATGATTGAATCAATACAATTATAATAGGTTTATAACTTTTTAAGTAATTTTCCCAAAATAGATGGAAACTTAGCCAAGAGGTAAATCTCTGTAGCCTTTGTCACAAGGTTTAAAGCATGAGCATAATTGGATATTATGTATTAGATTGACCAAATGTGATGAACTATTAATATTTGAATTGATACCCATTATATGCATAAAGTTTTGATGAAATGATAAAATTCATTTTTGATTTCTATTTATAAATGAGCTTGACACTATTTTATAATATGCATAGTGATGCCCAAATTGTTTAGAGGAGATTTGTACTACTTAGGGCGCGTTTGGTAACAATTCTGTTCTTGGAAACAAATTTTGATCAGAAATAATTCTTTTTTATTTTACTCCTGGGAACAATTTCTAAGCATTTTAAGCTGTTTGGTAAATGTCCAAAATTTATGATTCTAGAATAGAATTGCGTTTGGTATCGTACTTATTGATTACGTTTCAAATCAATTTATTTTAATTTTAAATAATTTTTTTTACCTTTTTACTTTTTTTTTTTTTTTTTTTTCTCCTATTCTTCTTCTTCTTCAAGTGGCTAGCGACCTCACCGGAGCGTCGCCGGCCTCGTCGGCCGAGCCTCGCTAATAGCTAGGCGAGGCCCGCCCGGCCATCGGTGGGGCTGGGCGAGCCTCACTGAGGTTGGGTGAGGCTCGCCTGGCCACTGATGAGCCTCGTTAGATCGCAAGGCTCGCCCAGCCCCGCCGGTGACCAAGCGAGCCTCGTCGAGGCAGGGCGAGCCTCGCCCGCTTGCCTTCGACGAGCTCGCCGAACCTCGCCCGGCTTGGCGAGCCTTCGGCGAGCTCGTCGGACCGGTTCCCGACCGGCGGATGGCGGCAGCGAATGGTGGCGGACGGTGAACGGCAACGGACGGCAAATCGCGAGATGTCGGTAGATGAAGAAGAAGAAAAGAGAAGAAGAAGAAGAAGAAGAAGAGAAATATGGTTTGATTCTTGGATTTGTTCTCGGAACAAGAATCAACTTTTTTTTTTATTCTTAATGTTGTTCCAAATCTATTTCCGAAAATAAAAAAATAGAAATTTGTTTCTGGGAACAACAATTTTACCAAACACGATTCTGTTTCAAATCTACTTCCAGAAACAAAAAAATAGAAATTTGTTCCCGGAAACAAAAATTTTACCAAACACGATTTTATTTCAAAACTACTCCCGGGAACAAAAAATCAAAATCTGGCCTTTGTTTAAATGGTTACCAAATAGGCCCTTACTAGGCTTTCGTCACTCATAGCATTGATCTAAAATATTTTTTTAGATTCTTTTGCTAGCAGCAAGTAGAATGAGAGCACAAACCAATGAAGATGACTTTTGGTGTTTGGAGTTTTAGGTATGAGTTAAGATAATTTTATATGTCGCGGGGTAGTTGTTGGATTTAGCTAAGTTTTCGTGCGCACGCATGTGTGTGTTTTAAAAATGTTGATTTTGTAATCAATTCACTAATTTATAAGATGTATATATGTCCATATTATTTTGATTACATGCTTATGGTGTTTTTTGTTCGACGGTGCATTAGAAGGATGATTGTGTCAATGCCTATTGATGTCAATGTTTCATTCAGATCTAATCCAAGTAACAATGTCATTTTCTTGTTTCTGAAGAGGCCATTTTTTTTATAAAAAAATTCTTTTAGGTTTGTGCAGAAAGAAAATTCCTTGTCCATCCACCGATCGAACCGGAAATAAAACATATAAGACTTGCCCGATACTTGAAGATATATCGTCTAAAATAAACTTTAATTTACGGTTTCCATTCTCTAGCTTCGGGTCACTACCCCATAGGACAGGTAATGTGTGCGTGCATCGGGTCTGTATTCAAACATGTAGAGTTCGAGTTGTCTCGAGACATGTTATTATAGTACTCGAGGCAGATTTTGCTCGTGATCCATCTACCCGATGTTTCAACAAACATTTTATGAAATATAAAAATTCTCCAACTAATTTTGCTCTCCTGTGCATAGAAATGGTGCAGTAGTTGGTCAACATGAACTCATTTGAAGAGCAATTTATGTATACTTTTTGCATAGTCACGACCCTTTGTCGCAAGAAGCTCGCCAGGAGCACCAATAACATTCCATCAAGAGAATGGTCTCCAAGTAATAGATACATTTCGTTGAGCCAAAGCAGAAAATGTAGCATTCGTGGAGACTCGAAACTTATATTGCTGCAAAAGCCAGGTGATAAGCCCTCCATCGATGACCAGGTTGTGGCCACTCCAAATTCGGAATTTTCAGGAGCAAGAAACAACGCAGAATCAGCCATGTGCTTCACTTTCAAAACCCCTTTTAAGCTCGAACTCGACTCGAGCAGCCTCTCGATTTCCTCTTCAATCTGGCCAATGCGCATTGCAGACCATTAGCATCGCGATCCCTTCCGGCAACACGCATTTCCCGCCTATACCATTGACAAAACAGTCATTGGTCAAGAATAATCGCAATTGACTTTTCACTTGCAGAGAACGCTGCTACGGTGAAGATGATGACGGACCCAAAAGTGTCAAAAAAATGGGCGACTTGAGAGGTTCAATTGTGGCCGAAAGAAGGCAATCGCAATCGACCTTCACTTCTATGCCCATTCTCTCTCTTCCCTGCTTTAACCCATTTGCTGAAGCTCAAATGTGGTGGGAATCGGACACAGACAGACTCTGCTGTGTTTGGCCACGAAGAGGCGGGCTTTTGGACTATAGCGCTTATTTCATTCATGCAAGATTGGACAGACTGCCTCCCTTCATTTCTTCCCCTCGACTCGAGAAAATATTGGGTGGCTCTCATGTGCTAGCGTGACAAATAAGAAGGTTTTTAAGAGCGCGATTAGTGTTGTGTGTGGGCCCCAATTGTCAGGGCCATTGAAAGTTCCTCTCCTCTTTCCCTCTCTTCTCTCTACGCGCTTTCCTCTCTTTTGCTTCCCCTTCACACTCTCTCTCCTCTCTCCTCTCATGCTTTGTCTCACCCGACTCTCTCTCTTGCCCGAGTCCTTGTCCAACCGGCGAACCACCGTGGCCAGCCAATGAACTTCGCGACAACAGAAGCGGAGGCTGCACGGTGGTTTGTCGCACAAGGATTCAGTCATGATTCAGAGGGAGAGAAAGAATAGTTGGGAGGGGGCAGTGAATCGACGGCGGTGGAGCCAGAGGGGTGGCACTGTGTCTCATTGGTCGGACTGGGGAGCGGTAGCTCGTCTGATGAACCACCATGAGGAGGGAAAAATCAATATTATAAAAAATCATATGGAGTCTTGTTGTGTAACTTAAACCAAGAATGATATTTATTTGTTCTTTCAAAGATGTATTAGATCGATTGGACTACAGCTTACTTAGCATTCCTAATGAATAGATGTTTACAACTAATATAAAAATAAAATTAAAGATTGATCGGGTCTAGTGAGGAATGAGGACGGACGAGGACCGCCGAGTCCAACAAAACAAAATAGAGTTAAAAATGATTAGGATTTCATTGCCTCTTGGCATAGCAGGACTTTTGGCTATTCCTTTGGTTGAAATCAACAAGCATCAACGCATCCCTTTTAATCAAATCACCAACGGAGTCGCCGAATTTAAAAATCAAGGCAAAGTATTCCTTTCACAAACAAGATAGCATCAGCGCGATTTCATTATTTCTCCGGATTTATATTGCTACAGCCGCAAACCAAGCCAAGGCTAGTTAATAGTTTGCGACTTTTATATCTAGTCTCCTCAGGATCCCCCATCGACAGCCAGATTGTGGCCGTTGATGAATTCGGCCTCTTCAGAAGCAAGGAACACCACGGCATCAGCCACATGCTTCGCTTTCAGCATTCCTTTCAAGCTTGAACTTGACTCGAACATCCTCTCGCCTTCCTCCTCACTCACGCCGAAGACTCCACGGACTAATGGTGTTGCGACCGCTCCAGGGGAGACACAGTTCACGCGTATACCGTGTGCTCCGAGTTGCTTGCTCGCCGACCTCA
This sequence comes from Eucalyptus sp. ANBG9806169, assembly GCA_014182395.1. Taxonomy (NCBI): domain Eukaryota; kingdom Viridiplantae; phylum Streptophyta; class Magnoliopsida; order Myrtales; family Myrtaceae; genus Eucalyptus; species Eucalyptus sp. ANBG9806169. Next base: position 3,269,668 of record CM024574.1, on the reverse strand, counting down.
CCAGACCCAGCACGGCATGCTTAGACATCACATAGTCTACCCAATTCTCGTTTCCGGTGCTGGCCACGGTGCTCGCTGTGCAAATTATGCTTCCCTTTATGTCCCCCGCCACCATGGCGCGAGCGCCGTGCTTGACACAGGCGGCCATTCCCCGAACATTGACAGCAAACAGGCTCTCGAAAGCAGGTATGTCAAACTCCAGAATGTCTTGTTTGATGTTATTCATTATGCCTGCATTGCTGAACAAGATGTCTAGGTGACCATTTGATTGAAGAGTTGATTCCACCAAGGACTTCACTTGTTGCTCATCCGTGACATCGCAATGGATGTAGGTGCACCGGTGGGATCCGATTGACAACACAAGGTCGTGGCCCTTTTTGTCTTGGATGTCTGCAATCACGACATATGCGCCGTGAGTTGTCAACTGACGCGCCGCCTCCTCACCGATGCCGCTTGCCCCACCAGTGATGATGGCTACTTTGCCGTCAAGTTTGTTTGAGGCGTGGCTGGTCATTTCTGTAGGGAGAGAATGGAAAACCGAGTATAGGAGAGGACCGTGAACTTGTGCTGAGGGAGATGCGGAGCCTCTTCGTATATAGAACCTGAGGAAAGACAAAGCACAATTATGTTTAGATTGAATGTTCGGTGTTGATTTTCTGTTAAATATTACTATCATATCCGTATCCAATAATGGACAAAATTGGCAAGTTATTGGTAGGCTTTATTCAATTTTGGCTCGTTACGTCAAAGCTCGCTGAATCCTCGTCACATTACTCTCAATAAGACAGATACAGTTCGCAGCAAATGGGTGTTGGTGTGAGGATGAGGCGAACTTTCCTCTGCGCAAGTGGGCCCGGACGGATGTGAATGTGGTTGGCCATGCCCTACCGGAGGCTCCCGCCACCTACGATCATATCCTCAAAAATTTGGATATTTATACGCTTAAGCTGATTTTTTTTAAACTATCTGTATTGACTTTTTGTCAAATATTAATTTATATAAGAGGTTTTGATCCAATGATAAATAAATGTTGACATCTGATTTTTAGCCGATACATCATTAAATATAAAAAAAATTGAGATTATGGCTTTTCATAGTGATGGAGCCAGTATTTTGAACAAAAAATGTCATTTTTCATTTTTTTTTCTATTGTTTTGTCATTGTTAAACAATTTCCCACTCAATTCCATTGATTGAGTTTTGGGTCAAGTCTATGACTAAAAGTCAATCCCAAGTCAAAAATTGGTTTTTTACACAAAAAGATCATAAACGGTCCTAATTTCACTTTAGTCAAGTTAATTTTCAAAAATCTCAAAATTTGACCCAAAAATTAACTTTTTAAGGAAATGGTTGACTTGCTCAAACCCTTAACCAAAAAGTTGAAAAATTGAAAAATCCAAATATCACTTCATTTTAATTTCAATTTGACTTTAGCATTGAAAATTTTGCGAAAATTAATTAAGAACCTTGCATTCTGAATTTTCCAATTTTAGGTTCAAAATCAGCCAAAAATAAAATTTCTTTCGTTGTAATCATAATTAGACTTAGTTCCTTTTACAACATTTGATCTAGGGATTGTTACCTATTTGCTCGTTCATTCAATTTCAAAAACGATCATGTCGAAATGCAAATTGTCACTTTTATCCCTAATTAGGGAGTCCAAATAATTTTTCATGGGTTGCAAAAGAATACTTCCATTCCACTCTTTTTTCTGAGATAAGTGTGAATGGAATTTCATTCGAGAACTTGTCAATTGGGGAATTTAGCATTCTTGAACATAGGAAAATCAAGTTAATGAAATTCAATTGAATAAATTCAAGTTGACCTATTTGAAATTAAGGTTCAATTTCATCATTAATCCTTGATTCATTTTTAGCATAAAAGGCATGCCATCAATTCAAAGTCAATTTGGATATAATAGGTCGCCCTACATACAAGCAATTAATCCAATAGATGCCTTGCAATATTAATTGAATTTTCAATTTCAATTAATTTGTGAATCCGATCAAGAAATCACGTGAAATTATCCAATGTTGCCTAGAAAGTCTAATGTATATAGGTCCAATATTTTTCATGTAAATCAAGTAATTATGGCAATAGAAAATTATTGAATTGTATTTGCATGGTTTAATTGGCCTAATTTCTATAAAATTGAACCGTTTTTCCTTAAATTGGACAAGATTTTCTTCCAAGGACTAAATTGCACAAAATTTAGAACCTATGGACCAAGCCACCCAAACCGTGATCAAACCAGTCGAACCGGCTTGGACTTATCCGACTGGTCCAATCGGCTGTTGGTGAAGAAGGCCGGTTTAGCCCTCCATTGGCCGACTCTTCGTAGTGGGCCACCACCCCTGAGCTCCCCGTGGTCAGTATTTCGTTCGCACACCCCTCAACTTTCCATATTTTGCAAAAATGTCCTTGAATTTTTTGAAATTACAAAATTGCCCCTAATTAGGCTTTAATCGCAAACTCAATTTAAACTTATGATTTTGGTAGATCGACGCCATCATAATTAATTAGGCAATTCAATCAAGTTTTGACCATTGGCTTGAATTGATGGTCGAGATTTGATCTTGAAGGGGAGATATATAAGCATTATTCCCTCCAAAACTTAAAGGGGCTTATTTATTGCATTTTCCATATCTAGAAATACATAAACCTCTAAAATCTCTCTCTCTCTCTCTCTCTCTCTCTCTCTCTCTCTCTCTCTCTCTCTCTCTTGCGGCCATTCCCTCCATCACCCCGTCCCAACCATTCCCTCCATCACCCGTCCTAGCCTCTCGCTGGCGGTCTTCCGCACCACACCACCGTCCACCATCTCCTCATCCCCATCAAAGCAAGTGTCATCTCATTCGTCGCCCAGAGCTCCCTGTCTGAAAGCTTTTCTTGCGGCTACAAATCACCAGCATCCACGCCGATGATTTTTTTTTTTTTTTGAACAAATCACGCCGATGATTGAACCAACAATTTCAGCTGCTTCGATTGATGACCAACGATGGTCCATTGGTGATCCAACCACCCCCAATCTATCCTTGGACATGACCTCAACCCTTTTGTGGTTGGGGCTTGGTTGGATAGTCACCGGATGAGCTCCAATGGCCATTCTTCCCTTGGGTTGGACCTAGTCCTTTCGAACCGTGAACCGGTGGTCCAATCGACACTGATCCAACCACTCCGATGTCACTCAGCGTTCTTTCAATGATCGTTGATGTTCGTGAGGCATAGCGGTGCTTTGATTTTCATCTGATCGAATTTGTTCCATCAAAATTGCACAAAGGTAGATATCCGAAACTTGAATCCGATTAGGCAAGATCTAGTTAGTCGATCGAGGCTAGGATTCGAACCCTAGGTTGATATCACATGTTTAGATCTGTGATTTAGATTTTATATGATGCGATTTGATGATGTTGTGACGATTGAAGATGAGATTGAGACAAGATTTTGCACGTTCACTTAGTACTACAAAAATCATAGGTTTCAAACATAGGTTCTACTAGGGCTGATTTGAGGTCTTAAATCTCGTTATGTTGCTTTGAAGTGTTCTAGACAATCGATCTATGTTCGATAAGCTTCGATTTCATATGCTATGGGTCCCAAACAAAATTGGATGATTTATGCTGGTTTCGTGTGCTTTTTTGTTTGTTCTGAGGAAGAGCCCTTGATGAAGTTTGTGCATGACACTTAGGTCTATGACGTGTTAAAATTTGAGAATTTTCACGTGTCATTTGGTACCTTGGCCATTGAATTTGCACTTCGCTACTATCCTGTTTCATTTCTGATTGACTTGCTCTTGTTCTTGAATTTTTAGAAAATTGTATGATATGAATTTGTTCTCGAAACCTTCTTGAGATTTTTTAACGATGTGTTATACTTTGTCACTGTAAATTTTCATAAAATAAGAAGGTGGTTTGGGATTTTTACCATTCATTCAAAGCTTGCAAATGTTTTGAAATTCTTTTTTTTCCAACATGGTTTCAAAATCATTCCAAATGTTGATATGCCCTCGTATGGAATTTTCATTCTTAAAAATGCTTTTGCATGGTTTGAATTGTGGCTCCATGTGAATTTTGTCTAAGTTCAAGTCATTTTTAAAATATCTGCGAAGCTCGATCAGTGTGTCCATTAATGCACCCAAGTTAGCCTTGGCTAGTAAATATGCATCATAGCTATGACGGAATCATATCTCACTTTCATCCAAGCTTTCATCATTAACAATTTTTCTTTACAATCTATTGTTTGATCCTCTCAAATGACTTTTGGGCATCATTTGAACATTTTTTTTTTTTTTTTTTTTTTTTGTATTTATAGTTTTGATATGTTCATTTTCATAAAGCGCATGTGGTCATGTTTGGCGCTTGATGATTGAATAAGTGATCTAGTGTTGGCTCACTAACATTGCTTGACTGATTGAGAATCAAGGCCTAATGGCTTACATACATGTTTATTTTCAACTATGAATATGATTTTTTGATGTATGCATAAATGTGATGCATGATCTCATGGGAAGTCCTAGGTCATACTTAGAACTTGTTTAGGGACATTTTAGCATCGATCGCCATGCGAGAGCGCAAATGGTAGCCAATAGCTATAAGTTAAAAATGAGTGAATTTGGTAGGTGTTTTAGATGGATTGCTACATAACCACAAGGCCAATCTCAAGGCCAAGTTTGATCAATTAGACATGTTTGTCTTGATTCCTTAACTGTTTTTGTTTGTTTTGTGACTGTGATTGTTTTTGTATGTTTGTAATGATGATTTTTTCTTTCATATTGTAAGCACCTAGTAATAGTATTAGATTAGGCTTAGAATTGATCCATGGAGATGGAGATTCCCACGACGTAAAGATGATGAATAGTCGATGTCCAATTTGACCTTGTTTTGTACCATGTGTTCGCCGGTATATGTTTCTGGTTGTTTTGTTTTGTATAAATACCCGACGCCAAATGGATAGGGATATACTTGGCCTTGCTTTGCTAGATGCTATCACAATCCGTGATCATATCCCTAAATTTGGAAATTCATAGGCTTAAGCTAATTTCTTTGCATGAGTTGTATAGTTTTGGTATAATAAAGTTATTTTTTTTTTATTTTCTCCCTAGGTATCAATATTAATAATGCATACTTTCAATAATTTATCCATTTTTTTTATCACCAATTAACCATGAAAATTTTCCAAATCAAACTTCTGCGGTGGACTCTTTTATTCTTTCTTCTTCTTTTCTCGGACGAGTACTTACATTCTTTTGGCAAGTGAGGTAGATAAATTTAGATACTTACTAGTATTGGTTAAGAGCCACGTGGATATTTGGATAGGTATGCAAAATATAATTGCAAACTTGAGGAAATCGGCTGAATCTTATTACTTAATCGAACTGCACCAAAGTTGTTGCATTGTCTACATGATGTTGACACATACAGGAAAATAGAGGGGAGAACCCTCCTAGGGAGGGTAACCCCAAATGCTCCTGCTGCAAAATGATGGGGCTTATGCCTATGGTTGGGATGCGTCACCTGATTGCCACTGGCTCTTATTTGGAGTGTCCTCCAAAAGTAAAATTCAGGGGGATAAAGGTAGTTCGCACGCTTCAATAAATATAATAGCTGGGGAAGCCCATATAAGTTTAAGACCTAGGTAGGTCCTTAAAAGGCCCGCGGGAAAACAGAAGGGAGATCCCTCCAAGGGAGGGTGAAACCTTATGCTCTTGTTGCAAAATGATGAGGCTCATACCTATGGTGGGGATGAGTCAACTAATTGCTGCTGGCTTCTATTTGGAGTGTCCCCTGGCATCAAAATCAAAGGATAGAGACAGCTTTTAGGCCTCAAAAAATATAGTGGCTGGAGACCTCCCCTTAAGAGTTGGACCTGAGCAACTCTTTGAAAGGCTTAAACAGAAGAAACATGGGGAAGATCTGCCTTGGGATAAAAGATATCGTAATGTCACTCCCGTATTATGACTCACCCCATAAGAAAATTTTGGAATGGAATTGGAGGGTGAGGGGCGGCCTTACAAAAGAAAATTAAAACCCTCGAGGCTTGACTGGAAACGGTCAATCAACCGGCTTGGTGAGGCTGGGCCTAAATATGCCCACCCGGCATCCATCCATTAGAGTCAGAGCTGAAAGGCTCCTGCTGTCTTGCCTCCTTACATCAATCCTTATAATCAAATAGCAAGGCGTTACCCCGATTTATAAGGATCTTATTATTTAATAGAATCGAATCAAAGTTGTTGCGTTGTCTATATGGCATTGACACAAAAAAATAATCCGCTTGGCACGCCAATAAGAGCAAAGACATGGGTGTCTTATCCACCATTGCGCTAGCGCTGTGCTTCACAAACGAGGCCATGCCTTTAACATTAATGGCGAAAAGGCGTTGTGATATGCATTGTGATATGAACTGTGTTGACGTGTAGGAAGGAACTGAGGCGAGGTAAGTCTTATGCTCTCATTGTGTGGTTGTGTGGCTAGAGCGCCTTGAGGTGTATTTCCTTCCTAATAAGGGTTTATGGGGTGGACTTGCTGAGACATTGTCTCACTGGTTATTGTATAACAATTTTCAAGTCCTTAGAAGGCGGTCGTGGAGGACCGAAGTCCTGGAGTTTGTGGAGGTGGAGTCTGAAGGATCGGCGTTTGTGTCCGACTAGTATGTCGTAGGACAATTCGTTTTTGAGAGCCAACCTTCTTGTAGATTTTTTACCAGACTCTTTTTATATCTAAACCTGTTGTTTATACAAGTTGGCTATTGTGAAATGTGCCATGTTATTTGTTATCAGGGGTATTTGTTTCGCTTCCGCATGTGCATTTAAAATGAATGGGTCGGCGACACGTCCTGGGAACGTTGCATTTGTATCAACCGCAGAGGGATGTGCGCGCGCTCGAGGTTCGGGGTGTGACATTTATGGTAGTTCTTATTAAGCTGTCAAATGATAATGCAAATAAACTTTAGTGTATTGTGGAATTGGTGGATTTGCAAAAGTCAATTTGGATTTATGATTTGCTCAAAACAAATTTTTAATATTTCGAGCGCTGTTGGCCAATACAAATTATAGTATTTAACAATGTTTTTGGCTTATCTCCAGTAATTTTTTTTTTTAATTAGTTTTTCAAAACATCATTTCTTTTGATCGGAGCTCACTTAAATCGCAGTTCAGTAGAGAGAATTGTGACGCGATCAAATTCGATGCCAGAATATTTGAATAATAAACAACGCCTTCTCTAATAGCTTAAGCTTTTAAAAAAGTTGATAATAATCTCACAAAATCTTATATGATATCAAAGTTAGGAGTCTCAAGTTCAAATCTTTTTAGGTCCCATTTATCTCCACACAAGTTGCGTGATATAGGAGCCAACAATGAATATCCAAATGCAGTGAGCTTTTGTTGGTGCGTAGAAGTAATTGTATCACCAAATAAGTTTACTCTATTTGTGTCTTGGATAAGGTGGTTAAATAGTTGACAATGGTCCCACAAAATCTCACATCCGGCATACGAGCCGCCTGATCAACAAACAATAATAAATATCCATAATGGGTGAGCTTTTGTTGGCATGTAAGAGTTATTTTATCCCTCAATAAGTTTAAATTATTTGTGTCTTGGATAAGGTAGTTATTACTTGATTTTTTTATATTCGTTGCTCACATAATTAATAGGATTTCGAGTTCGTCGACTTTTTTAGTTTTAAAATCTCAAGTGACCGATCCTAATATTTTCTATAAATTTGTAAACTCATGTCTTGAAAGTAATAGCAATGTGATATATTATGAGTTATGAAAGAACATATTTGTTGTTTAAAGCCGGATCGGATGTTTACTACTTTTTAGTTATTTATGAATGGATCGGGAAACATTTTATTAAAAGTATTGTGAAAGATTATACGTACTTCTTTATGAATTTTTTTATGAAATGTATTCCATTTGATAATTATGTTGTACAATGTTATATAATTTGGTTAGTTAACCTAATTTATGTTATGATTTTTGTATTTGATTTGTGGGTATTGGAAAATGAGTTAATAGTTTATGTTTATGTCGCTATGTTTAGAACCCACTCAAGGGTTGAGTATGCAAAATATTTTTAGGATATCTTTTTGGGCTAAGACACGATTGAAATAGATGGAGAAAATTATCTAAAAGGTCATAAACCAATTGCAGTTATGCCAATTCAATGATAATTTTTTTTTTTTTTGTCAATTGTCCTAATCCTTTTGTAATTATGCCGTTTAGTCCATCCAGTCAAATTAGGCCAGCTGGTGCTGACATGGTTGTTAGTGACATTTTTTTGGTAATACTTTTTTTTTTTTTCGAATTATTTTAATAATTTTTATCTTTTCTTTCCTTTTTTTCTCTCTTTTTTTCCTTCCTCCTCCCTCCTCCCTCCTCCTTCCTTTTGCTCTGGCGACCGACCAAAGGGGAGAGCTAATCGATCGTCGGACTAAGGCGTTTGGGCAAGCCCTCGTCCGATTTGGAGTGGGTGAGCTTGCCCAACCACTAGCGAGGCAAGCCCTCGTTGGATTCAATGATGGGGGCCTCGCCATTGCTGCGTCTGGTGAGGGCTCGCCTCGCCAGTGGCTGAGTGAGCTCGCCCTTGCCCAATGACAGTGAGGCAAGCTCGCCCAACCACCTTAGTTTGGTGGCCGACCAGCCTTCCCCTTTGGCCGATTGCTAAAGCCAAAGGAAGGAGGAGGGAGGAGGAAGGAGGAGGGAGGGGAAAAAAGAAAAATGAAAAGTTAAAAAAATATTTTGAAAAAAATAAAATACTATTAAAGAATTGTCGCCGGCAGCCACGTTAGCATTGGTGGGTCAAATTTGGCTGAATGAACTAAATTAGCACAATTGCAAAGGTTTAGGACTCAATTAGCCAAAAAATTAAATTTATGACTGAATCAACACAATTATAATAGGTTTATAAATTTGTTAGTAATTTTCCCAAAATAGATGGAAACTTAGCCAAGAGGTAAATCTCGATAGCCTTTGTCACAAGGTTTAAAGCGTGAGCATAATTGGATATTAAGTATTAGATTGACCAAATGTGATGAACTATTAATATTTGATTTGATATTATTGATTGAATGAGTATTTTTTATATGCATAAAGTTTTGATGAAATGATAAAATTCATTTTTGATATTCTATTTATAAATGAGCTTGACACTATTTTATAATATGCATAGTGATGTCCGAATTGTTTAGAGGAGATTTGTACTACTTACTAGGCTTTCGTCACTCATAGCGTTGATCTAAAATATTTTTTTAGATTCTTTTGCTAGCAACAAGTAGAATGAGAGCACAAACCAATGAGGATGACTTTTGGTGGTTGGAGTTTTAGGTATGAGTTAAGATAATTTTATATGTTGTGGGGTAGTTGTTGGATTTAGCTAAGTTTTCGTGTGCGCGCATGTGTGTGTTTTAAAAACATTGATTCTGTAATCAATTCGCTATTTTATAAGATGTTTAGAAGTCCATATTATTTTGGTTACATGCTTATGGTGTTTTTTGTTCGACGGTATTACAAGGATGACTGTGTCAGTGCCTATTGATGTCAATGTTTCATTTAGATCAAATCCAAATAACAATGTCATTTTCTTGTTCCTGAATAGGCCTTTTTTTTTTCTTTTTTTCTTTTTTACTTTTTTACTTTTTTAAAAAAATTCTTTCAAGTTTGAGTAGAAAGAAAATTCCTTGTCCATCCACCAATCGAACGGGAAATAAAACACACAAGACTTGCCTGATACTTGAAGATATATCGTCTACAATTAACTTAAATTTACGATTTCCATCCTCTAGCTTCAAGTCATTACCCCATAGGACAGGTAATGTGTGCGTGCATCGGGTCTGTATTCAAACATGTAGAGTTTGAGTTGTCTCCAGACATGTTATTATAGTACTCAGGGAAAATTTTGCTTGTGATCCATCTACCCAATGTTTCAACAAACATTTTATGAAATATAAAAATTCTCCAACTAATTTTCCTCTCCTGTGCATAGAAATGGTGCAGTAGTTGGTCAACATGAACTCATTTGAAGAGCAATTATGTATACTTTTTGCATAGTCACGACCCTTTGTCGCAAGAAGCTCGCCAGGAGCACCAATAACATTCCATCATGAGAATGGTTTCCAAGTTACAGATACATTTCGTTGAGCCAAAGCAGAAAATGTAGCATTCGTGGGGACTCGAAACTTATATTGCTGCAAAAGCCAGGTGATAAGCCCTCCATCGATGACCAGGTTGTGGCCACTCCAAATTCGGAATTTTCAGAAGCAAGAAACAACGCAGAATCAGCCATGTGCTTCACTTTCAAAACCCCTTTTAAGCTCGAACTCGACTTGAGCAGCCTCTCGATTTCCTCTTCAATCTGGCCAAAGCGCATTGCAGACCATTAGCATCGCGATCCCCTCCGGCAACACGCATTTCCCGCCTATACCATTGACAAAACAGTCATTGGTCAAGAATAATGGCAATTGACTTTTCACTCGCAGAGAACGCTGCTACGGTGAAGATGATGACGGACCCAAAAGTGTCAAAAAAATGGGCGAGTTGAGAGATTCGATTGTGGCCGAACGAAGGCAATCGCAATCGACCTTCGCTTCCATGCCCATTCTCTCTCTTCCCTGCTTTAACCCATTCGCTGAAGCTCAAATGTGGTGGGAATCGGACACAGACAGACTCTGCTGTGTTTGGCCACGAAGAGGCGAGCTTTTGGACTATAGCGCTTATTTCATTCATGCAAGATTGGACAGACTCCCTCCCTTCATTTCATCCCCTCGAGAAAATATTGGGTGGCTCTCATGTGCCAGCGTGGCAAATAAGAAGGTCCTTAAGAGCGCGATAAGTGTTGCGTGTGGACCCCAATTGTCAAGGCCATTGAAAGCTCCTCTCCTCTTTCCCTCTCTCTTCTCTCTACGCGCTTTTCTCTCTTTTGCTTCCCCTTCACACTCTCTCTCCTCTCTCTCCTCTCTCCTCTCATGCTATGTCTCATTGTCTCACCCGAATCTCTCTCTTCGCCCGAGTCCTTGTCCAGCCGACGAACCACCGTGGCCAGCCAATGAACTTCGCGACAACAGAAGCGGAGGCTGCACGGTGGTTTGTCGCACAAGGGTTCAGTCATGATTCAGAGCGTGAGAAAAAAGAGTAGTCGAGAGGGGGCAGCGACTCGACGGCGGTGGAGTGGCTCATTGGTCGGACTAGGGAGCGGTACCTCGTCTAACGAACCACCATGAGGAGGGAAAAACCAATACCATCAAAAATCATATGGAGTCTCGTTGTGTAACCTAAACCAAGAATGATATGTATTTGTCCTTTCAAATATATGTTAGATCGACTGCATTATAATATATTTAGCATTCCAAATGAATAGTCGTTTGAAAAATAAAATTAAAGATTGATCGGGTCTGGTGAGGAATGAGGACGGACGAGGACCGCCGAGTCCAACAAAAACAAAATAGAGTTAAAAATGATTAGGATTTCATTGCCTCTTGGCATAGAGGACTTTTGGCTATTCCTTTGGTTGAATTCAACAAGCATCAACGCATGCCTTTTAATCAAATCACCAACGGAGTCGCCGAATTTAAAAATCAAGGCAAAGTATTCCTTTCACAAACAAGATAGCATCAGCTCGATTCCATTATTTCTCCGGATTTATATTGCTACAGCCGCAAACCAAGCGAAGGTGAGTTTGCGACTTTTATATCTAGTCTCCTCAGGATAGCCTATCTAATTCCGGCCCATCCACCATCGACCGCCAGATTGTGGCCGTTGATGAATTCGGCCTCTTCAGAAGCAAGGAACACCACGGCATCAGCCACATGCTTCGCTTTCAGCACTCCTTTCAAGCTTGAACTTGACTCGAACATCCTCTCGCCTTCCTCCTCACTCACGCCGTACACTCCACGGACTAATGGTGTTGCGACCGGTCCAGGGGAGACACAGTTCACGCGTATACCGTGTGCTCCGAGTTGCTTGCTCGCCGACCTCACCAGACCCAGCACGGCATGCTTAGACATCACATAGTCTACCCGATTCGCGTTTCCGGTGCTGGCCGCGGTGCTCGCTGTGCAAATTATGCTTCCCTTTATGTCCCCCGCCACCATGGCGCGAGCCCCGTGCTTGACACAGGCAGCCATTCCCCGAACATTGACAGCAAACAGGCTCTCGAAAGCAGGTATGTCAAACTCCAGAATGTCTTGTTTGATATTATTCATTATGCCTGCATTGCTGAACAGGATGTCTAGGTGACCATTTGATTGAAGAGTTGATTCCACCAAGGACTTCACTTGTTCCTCATCCGTGACATCGCAATGGATGTAGGTGCACCGGCGGGATCCGATTGACAACACAAGGTCGTGGCCCTTTTTGTCTTGGATGTCTGCAATCACGACATATGCGCCGTGATTTGTCAACTGACGCGCCGCCTCCTCGCCGATGCCGCTCGCGCCACCAGTGATGATGGCTACTTTGCCGTCAAGTTTGTTTGAGGCGTGGCTGGTCATTTCTGTAGGGAGAGAATGGAGAACCGAGTACAGGAAAGGACCATGAAGTTGTGCTGAGGGAGATGCGGAGCCTCTTCGTATATAGAACTTGAGGAAAGAGAAAGCACAATTATGTTTAGATTGAATGTTCGGTGTTGATTTTCTGTTAAATATTACGGTCATACCCGAGCTTCGGATCCAATAATGGACAAAATTGGCAAGTTAGTGGTAGGCTATTACAATCAATAAGACAGATACAGTTCGCAGCAAATGGGTGTTGGTGTGAGGATGAGGCGAACTTTCCTCTGCACAAGTGGGCCCGGACGGATGTGAATGTGGTTGGCCATGCCCCACCGGAGGCTCCCGCCACCTGCGATCATATCCTCAAAAATTTGGATATTTATAAGCTTAAGCTGATTTTTTTTAAACTATCTGTATTGACTTTCTGTCGAATATTAATTTATATAAGAGGTTTTGATCCAATGATAAATAAATGTTGACATCTGATTTTTAGCCGATACATCATTAAATATAAAAAATTAAGATTATGGCTTTTGATAGTGATGGAGCCAGTTTTTCGAACAAAAAATGTCATTTTTCAATTTTTTTTCTATTGTTTTGTCATTGTTAAACAATTTCCCACTCAATTCCATTGATTGATTTTTGGGTCAAGTCTATGACTAAAAGTTAATCCCAAGTCAAAAATTAGTTTTTTACACAAAAAGATCATAAACAGTCCTAATTTCACTTTAGTCAAGTTAATTTTCAAAAATTTCAAAATTTGACCCAAAAATTAACTTTTTAAGGAAATGGTTGACTTGCTCAAACCCTTAACCAAAAAGTTGAAAAATTGAAAAATCCAAAAATCACTTCATTTTAATTTCAATTTGACTTTAGCATTGAAAATTTTGCGAAAATTAATTAAGAACCTTGCATTCTGAATTTTCCAATTTTAGGTTCAAAATCAGCCAAAAATAAAATTTCTTTCGTTGTAATCATAATTAGACTTAGTTCCTTTTACAACATTTGATCTAGGGATTGTTACCTATTTGCTCGTTCATTCAATTTCAAAAATGATCATGTCGAAATGCAAATTGTCACTTTTATCCCTAATTAGGGATTCAAATAATTTTTCATGAGTTGCAAAAGAATACTTCCATTCCACTCTTTTTTGTGAGATAAGTGTGAATGGAATTTCATTCGAGAACTTGTCAATTGGGGAATTTAGCATTCTTGAACATAGGAAAATCAAGTTAATGAAATTCAATTGAATAAATCCAAGTTGACCTATTTGAAATTAAGGTTCAATTTCATCATTAATCCTTGATTCATTTTTAGCATAAAAGTCATGCCATCAATTCAAAGTCAATTTGGATATAATAGGTCTCCCTAGGTACAAGCAATTAATCAAATAGATGCCTTGCAATATTAATTGAATTTTCAATTTCAATTAATTTGTGATTTCGATCAAGAAATCACGTGAAATTATCCAATGTTGCCTAGAAAGTCCAATGTATATAGGTCCAATATTTTTCATGTAAATCAAGTAATTATGGCAATAGAAAATTATTGAATTGTATTTGCATGGTTTAATTGGCCTAATTTCTATAAAATTGAACCATTTTTCCTTAAATTGGACAAGATTTTCTTCCAAGGACTAAATTGCACAAAATTTAGAACCTATGGACCAAGCCACCCAAACCGTGATCAAACCAGTCGAACCGGCTTGGACTTATCCGACTGGTCCAACCGACCGTTGGTGAAGAAGGCCGGTTTAGCCCTCCATTGGCCGACTCTTCGTAGTTGGCCACCACCCTGAGCTCCCCGTTGTCGTATTTCATTCGTACACCCCTCAACTTTCCATATTTTGCAAAAATGTCCTTGAATTTTTTGAAATTACAAAATTGCCCCTAATTAGGCTTTAATCGCAAACTCAGTTTGAACTTATGATTTTGGTAGATCGACGCCATCATAATTAATTAGGCAATTCAATCAAGTTTTGACCATCGGCTTGAATTGATGGTCGAGATTTGATCTTGAAGGGGAGATATATAAGCATTTTTCCCTCCAAAACTTAAAGGGGCTTATTTAGTGCATTTTCCATATCTAGAAATACATAAACCTCTCTCTCTCTCTCTCTCTCTCTCTCTCTCTCTCTCTCTCTCTCTCTCTCTCTCTCTCTCTCTCTCTCTCTCTCTCGGCCATTCCCTCCATCACGGTCTTCCGCACCACACCATCGTCCACCATCTCCTCATCCCCATCAAAGCAAGAGTCATCTCATTCGTCGCCCAGAGCTCCCTGTCTGAAAACTTTTCTTGCGGCTACAAATCACCGGCATCCACGCCGATGATTTTTTTTTTTTGAACAAATCACGCCGATGATTGAACCAACAATTTCAGCTGCTCCGATTGACGACCAACGATGGTCCATTGGTGATCCAACCACCCCCAATCTATCCTTGGACATGATCTCAACCCTTTGGTGGTTGGGGCTTGGTTGGATAGTCACCGGATGAGCTCCAATGGCCATTCTTCCCTTGGGTTGGACCTAGTCCTTTCCAACCATGAACCGGTGGTCCAATCGACACTGATCCAACCACTTTGATGTCACTCAACGTTCTTTCGATGATCCTCGACATTCGTGAGGCATAGTGGTGCTTTGATTGTCATCTGATCGAATTTGTTCCATCAAAATTGCACAAAGGTAGATATCCGAAACTTGAATCCGATTAGGCAAGATCTAGTTAGTCGATCGAGGCTAGGATTCGAACCCTAGGTTGATATCACATGTTTAGATCTGTGATTTAGATTTTATATGATGCGATTTGATGATGTTGTGACGATTGAAGATGAGATTGAGACAAGATTTTGTATGTTCACTTAGTACTACAAAAATCATAGGTTTCAAACATAGGTTCTACTAGGGCTGATTTGAGGTCTTAAATCTCGTTATGTTGCTTTGAAGTGTTCTAGACAATCGATCTATGTTCGATAAGCTTCGATTTGATATGTTATGGGTCCCAAACAAAATTGGATGATTTCTGTTGGTTTCGTGTGCTTTTTTGTTTGTTCTGAGGAAGAGCCCTTGATGAAGTTTGTGCATGACACTTAGGTCTATGACGTGTTAAAATTTGAGAATTTTCACGTGTCATTTGGTACCTTGGCCATTGAATTTGCACTTCGCTACTATCCTGTTTCATTTCTGATTGACTTGCTCTTGTTCTTGAATTTTTAGAAAATTGTATGATATGAATTTGTTCTCGAAACCTTCTTGAGATTTTTTAATGATGTGTTATACTTTGTCACTGTAAATTTTCATAAAATAAGAAGGTGGTTTGGGATTTTTACCATTCATTCAAAGCTTGCAAATGTTTTGAAATTCTTTTTTTTCCAACATGGTTTCAAAATCATTCCAAATGTTGATATGCCCTCGTATGGAATTTTCATTCTTAAAAATGCTTTTGCATGGTTTGAATTGTGGCTCCTTGTGAATTTTGTCTAAGTTCAAGTCATTTTTAAAATATCTGCGAAGCTCAATCAGTGTATCCATGAATGCACCCGAGTTAGCCTTGGCTAGTAAATATGCATCATAGCTATGACGGAATCATATCTCACTTTCATCCAAGCTTTCATCATTAACAATTTTTCTTTACAATCTATTGTTTGATCCTCTCAAATGACTTTTGGGCATCATTTGAACATTTTTTTTTTTTGTATTTATAGTTTTGATATGTTCATTTTCATAAAGCGCATGTGGTCATGTTTGGCACTTGATGATTGAATAAGTGATCTAGTGTTGGCTCACTAACATTGCTTGACTGATTGAGAATCAAGGCCTAATGGCCGGCATACATGTTTATTTTCAACTATGAATATGATTTTTTGATGTATGCATAAATGTGATCCATGATCTCATGGGAAGTCCTAGGTCATACTTAGAACTTGTTTAGGGACATTTTAGCATCGATTGCCATGCGAGAGCGCAAATGGTAGCCAATAGCTATAAGTTAAAAATGAATGAATTTGGTAGGTGTTTTAGATGGATTGCTACATAACCACAAGGCCAATCTCAAGGCCAAGTTTGATCAATTAGACATGTTTGTCTTGATTCCTTAACTGTTTTTGTTTGTTTTGTGACTCTGATTGTTTTTGTATGTTTGTAATGATGATTTTTTCTTTCATATTGTAAGCACCTAGTAATAGTATTAGATTAGGCTTAGAATTGATCCATGGAGGTGGAGATTCACACGACATAAAGATTATGAATAGTCGATGTCCAATTTGACCTTGTTTTGTACCATGTGTTCCCCGGTATATGTTTCTGGTTGTTTTGTTTTGTAGAAGCTCGCCAGGAGCACCAATAACATTCCATCATGAGAATGGTCTCCAAGTTACAGATACATTTCGTTGAGCCAAAGCAGAAAATGTAGCATTCGTGGAGACTCGAAACTTATATTGCTGCAAAAGCCAGGTGATAAGCCCTCCATCGATGACCAGGTTGTGGCCACTCCAAATTCGGAATTTTCAGGAGCAAGAAACAACGCAGAATCAGCCATGTGCTTCACTTTCAAAACCCCTTTTAAGCTCGAACTCGACTCGAGCAGCCTCTCGATTTCCTCTTCAATCTGGCCAAAGCGCATTGCAGACCATTAGCATCGCGATCCCTTCCGGCAACACGCATTTCCCGCCTATACCATTGACAAAACAGTCATTGGTCAAGAATAATGGCAATTGACTTTTCACTTGCAGAAAACGCTGCTACGGTGAAGATGATGACGGACCCAAAAGTGTAAAAAAATGGAAGACTTCAGAGATTCGATTGTGGCCGAAAGAAGGCAATCGCAATCGACCTTCACTTACATGCCCATTCTCTCTCTTCCCTGCTTTAACCCATTCGCTGAAGCTCAAATGTGGTGGGAATCGGACACAGACAGACTCTGCTGTGTTTGGCCACGAAGAGGCGGGCTTTTGGACTATAGCGCTTATTTCATTCATGCAAGATTGGACAGACTACCTCCCTTCATTTCATCCCCTCGAGAAAATATTGGGTGGCTCTCATGTGCTAGTGTGACAAATAAGAATGTCTTTAAGAGCGCGACACATGTTGTGTGTGGGCCCCAATTGTCAGGGCCATTGAAACTGAAGCTCCTCTCCTCTTTCCCTCTCTCTTCTCTCTACGCGTTTTTCTCTCTTTTGCCTCCCCTTCACACTCTCTCTCCTCTCATGCTATGTCTCACCCGAATCTCTATCTTCGCCCGAGTCCTTGTCCAACCGGCGAACCACCGTGGCCAGCCAATGAACTTCACGACAACAGAAGCGGAGGCTGCACGGTGGTTTGTCGGACAAGGGTTCAGTCACGATTCAGAGGGAGAGAAAAAGAGTAGTCGGGAGGGGGCAGCGACTCGACAGCGGTGGTGCCGGAGGGGCGGCGTTGTGGCTCATTGGTTGGACTAGGGAGCGGTAGCTCGTCTGACAAACCACTATGAGGAGGGAAAAATCAACACCATTAAAAATCATATGGAGTCTCGTTGTATAACCTAAACCAAGAATGATATGTATTTGTCCTTTCAAAGATGTGTTAGATCGACTGCACTACAAATTATTTAACATTCCAAATGAATAGTCATTTACAACTAATAGAAAAATAAAATCAAAGATTGATCGGGTCCGGTAAGGAATGAGGACGGACGAGGAGTGCCGAGTCCAACAAAACAAGCTAGAGTTAAAAATGATTAGGATTTCATTGCCTCTTGGCATAGCAGGACTTTTGGCCATTCCTTTGGTGAATTCAACAAGCATCAACGCATACCTTTTAATCAAATCACCAACGGAGTCGCCGAATTTAAAACTCAAGGCAAAGTATTCCTTTCACGAACAAGATAGTATCAGCTCGATTCCATTATTTCTCCGGATTTATATTGCTACAGCGGCAAACCAAGCCAAGGCGAGTTAAGAGTTTGCGACTTTTATATCTAGTCTCCTCAGGATAGCCTATCTAATTCCGGCCCATCCACCATCAACTGCAAGATTGTGGCCGTTGATGAATTCGGCCTCTTCAGAAGCAAGGAACACCACGGCATCAGCCACATGCTTCGCTTTCAGCACTCCTTTCAAGCTTGAACTTGACTCGAACATCCTCTCGCCTTCCTCCTCACTCACGCCGTACACTCCACGGACTAATGGTGTTGCGACCGTTCCAGGGGAGACACAGTTCACGCGTATACCGTGTGCTCCGAGTTGCTTGCTCGCCGACCTCACCAGACCCAGCACGGCATGCTTAGACATCACATAGTCTACCCGATTCTCGTTTCCGGTGCTGGCCACGATGCTCGCTGTGCAAATTATGCTTCCCTTTATGCCCCCCGCCACCATGGCGCGAGCCCCGTGCTTGACACAGGTGGCCATTCCCCGAACATTGACGGCAAACAGGCTCTCGAAAGCAAGTATGTCAAACTCCAGAATGTCTTGTTTGATGTTATTCATTATGCCTGCATTGTTGAACAAGATGTCTAGGTGACCATTTGATTGAAGAGTTGATTCCACCAAGGACTTCACTTGTTGCTCATCCGTGACATCGCAACGGATGTAGGTGCACTGGTGGGATCCGATTGACAACACAAGGTCGTGGCCCTTTTTGTCTTGGATGTCTGCAATCACGACATATGTGCCGTGATTTGTCAACTGACGCGCCGCCTCCTCGCCAATGCCGCTCGCGCCACCAGTGATGATGGCTACTTTGCCGTCAAGTTTGTTTGAGGCGTGGCTGGTCATTTCTGTAGGGAGAGAATGGAAAACCGAGTACAAGAGAGGACCGTGAACTTGTGCTGAGGGAGATGCGGAGCCTCTTCGTATATAGAACTTGAGGAAAGACAAAGCACAATTATGTTTAGATTGAATGTTTGGTGTTGATTTTCTGTTAAATATTACGATCATACCCGAGGTTCGGATCCAATAATGGACAAAATTGGCAAGTTATTGGTAGGCTTTATTCAATTTTGGCTCGTTACGTCAAAGCTCGCTGAATCCTCGTCACATTGCTCTCAATAAGACAGATACAGTTCGCAGCAAATGGGTGTTAGTGTGAGGATGAGACGAACTTTCCTCTGCGCAAGTGGGCCCGGACGGATGTGAATGTGGTTGGCCATGCCCCACCGGAGGCTCCCGCCACCTGCGATCATATCCTCAAAATTTTGGATATTTATAAGCTTAAGCTGATTTTTTTTAAACTATCTGTATTGACTTTCTGTCGAATATTAATTTATATAAGAGGTTTTGATCCAATGATAAATAAATGTTGACATCTGATTTTTAGCCGATACATCATTAAATATAAAAAATTGAGATTATGGTTTTGATAGTGATGGAGCCAGTTTTTCGAACAAAAAATGTCATTTTTCATTTTTTTTTCTATTGTTTTATCATTGTTAAACAATTTCCCACTCAATTCCATTGATTGATTTTTGGGTCAAGTCTATGACTAAAAGTCAATCCCAAGTCAAAAATTGGTTTTTACACAAAAAGATCATAAACGGTCCTAATTTCACTTTAGTCAAGTTAATTTTCAAAAATCTCAAAATTTGACCCAAAAATTAACTTTTTAAGGAAATGGTTGACTTGCTCAAACCCTTAACCAAAAAGTTGAAAAATTGAAAAATCCAAATATCACTTCATTTTAATTTCAATTTGACTTTAGCATTGAAAATTTTGCGAAAATTAATTAAGAACCTTGCATTCTGAATTTTCCAATTTTAGGTTCAAAATCAGCCAAAAATAAAATTTCTTTCGTTGTAATCATAATTAGACTTAGTTCCTTTTACAACATTTGATCTAGGGATTGTTACCTATTTGCTCGTTCATTCAATTTCAAAAACGATCATGTCGAAATGCAAATTGTCACTTTTATCCCTAATTAGGGAGTCCAAATAATTTTTCATGGGTTGCAAAAGAATACTTCCATTCCACTCTTTTTTCTGAGATAAGTGTGAATGGAATTTCATTCGAGAACTTGTCAATTGGGGAATTTAGCATTCTTGAACATAGGAAAATCAAGTTAATGAAATTCAATTGAATAAATTCAAGTTGACCTATTTGAAATTAAGGTTCAATTTCATCATTAATCCTTGATTCATTTTTAGCATAAAAGGCATGCCATTGATTCAAAGTCAATTTGGATATAATAGGTCGCCCTACGTACAAGCAATTAATCCAATAGATGCCTTGCAATATTAATTGAATTTTCAATTTCAATTAATTTGTGATTTCGATCAAGAAATCACGTGAAATTATCCAATGTTGCCTAGAAAGTCCAATGTATATAGGTCCAATATTTTTCATGTAAATCAAGTAATTATGGCAATAGAAAATTATTGAATTGTATTTGCATGGTTTAATTGGCCTAATTTCTATAAAATTGAACCGTTTTTCCTTAAATTGGACAAGATTTTCTTCCAAGGACTAAATTGCACAAAATTTAGAACCTATGGACCAAGCCACCCAAACCGTGATCAAACCAATCGAACCGGCTTGGACTTATCCGACTGGTCCAACCGACCGTTGGTGAAGAAGGCCGGTTTAGCCCTGCATTGGCCGACTCTTCGTAGTTGGCCACCACCCCTGAGCTCCCCGTTGTCAGTATTTCATTCGTACACCCCTCAACTTTCCATATTTTGCAAAAATGTCCTTGAATTTTTTGAAATTACAAAATTGCCCCTAATTAGGCTTTCATCGCAAACTCAGTTTGAACTTATGATTTTGGTAGATCGACGCCATCATAATTAATTAGGCAATTCAATCAAGTTTTGACCATTGGCTTGAATTGATGGTCGAGATTTGATCTTGAAGGGGAGATATATAAGCATTTTTCCCTACAAAACTTAAAGGGGCTTATTTAGTGCATTTTCCATATCTAGAAATACATAAACCTCTAAAATCTCTCTCTCTCTCTCTCTCTCTCTCTTGCGGCCATTCCCTTCATCACCCCGTCCCAACCATTCCCTCCATCACCCGTCCTAGCCTCTCGCTGGTGGTCTTCCGCACCACACCACTGTCCACCATCTCCTCATCCCCATCAAAGCAAGTGTCATCTCATTCGTTGCCCAAAGCTCCCTATCTGAAAGCTTTTCTCGCGGCTACAAATCACCGGCATCGACACCGATGATTGTTTTTTTTTTTTGAACAAATCACGCCGATGATTGAACCAACAATTACAACTGCTTCGATTGACGACCAACGATGGTCCATTGGTGATCCAACCACCCCCAATCTATCCTTGGACATTACCTCAACCCTTTTGTGGTTGGGGCTTGGTTGGATAGTCACCGGATGAGCTCCAATGGCCATTCTTCCCTTGGGTTGGACCTAGTCCTTTCCAACCGTGAACCGGTGGTCCAATCGACACTAATCTAACCACTCCGATGTCACTCAGCGTTCTTTCGATGATCCTTGACATTCGTGAGGCATAGCGGTGCTTTGATTGTCATCTGATCGAATTTGTTCCATCAAAATTGCACAAAGGTAGATATCCGAAACTTGAATCCGATTAGGCAAGATCTAGTTTGTCGATCGAGGCTAGGATTCGAACCCTAGGTTGATATCACATGTTTAGATCTGTGATTTAGATTTTATATGATGCGATTTGATGATGTTGTGACGATTGAAGATGAGATTGAGACAAGATTTTGCATGTTCACTTAGTACTACAAAAATCATAGGTTTCAAACATAGGTTCTACTAGGGCTGATTTGAGGTCTTAAATCTCGTTATGTTGCTTTGAAGTGTTCTAGACAATCGATCTATGTTCGATAAGCTTCGATTTCATATGCTATGGGTCCCAAACAAAATTGGATGATTTATGCTGGTTTCGTGTGCTTTTTTGTTTGTTCAGAGGAAGAGCCCTTGATGAAGTTTGTGCATGACACTTAGGTCTATGACGTGTTAAAATTTGAGAATTTTCACGTGTCATTTGGTACCTTGGCCATTGAATTTGCACTTCGCTACTATCCTGTTTCATTTCTGATTGACTTGCTCTTGTTCTTGTATTTTTAGAAAATTGTATGATATGAATTTGTTCTCGAAACCTTCTTGAGATTTTTTAACGATGCGTTATACTTTGTCACTGTAAATTTTCATAAAATAAGAAGGTGGTTTGGGATTTTTACCATTCATTCAAAGCTTGCAAATGTTTTGAAATTCTTTTTTTTCCAACATGGTTTCAAAATCATTCCAAATGTTGATATGCCCTCGTATGGAATTTTCATTCTTAAAAATGCTTTTGCATTGTTTGAATTGTGGCTCCATGTGAATTTTGTCTAAGTTCAAGTCATTTTTAAAATATCTGCGAAGCTCGATCAGTGTGTCCATTAATGCACCCGAGTTAGCCTTGGCTAGTAAATATGCATCATAGCTATGACTGAATCATATCTCACTTTCATCTAAGCTTTCATCATTAACAATTTTTCTTTACAATCTATTATTTGATCCTCTCAAATGACTTTTGGGCATCATTTGAACATTTTTTTTTTTTTTTGTATTTATAGTTTTGATATGTTCATTTTCATAAAGCGCATGTGGTCATGTTTGGCGCTTGATGATTGAATAAGTGATCTAGCGTTGGCTCACTAACATTGCTTGACTGATTGAGAATCAAGGCCTAATGGCTTGCATACATGTTTATTTTCAACTATGAATATGATTTTTTGATGTATGCATAAATGTGATGCATGATCTCATGGGAAGTCCTAGGTCATACTTAGAACTTGTTTAGGGACATTTTAGCATCGATCGCCATGCGAGAGCGCAAATGGTAGCCAATAGCTATAAGTTAAAAATGAGTGAATTTGGTAGGTGTTTTAGATGGATTGCTACATAACCACAAGGCCAATCTCAAGGCCAAGTTTGATCAATTAGACATGTTTGTCTTGATTCCTTAACTGTTTTTGTTTGTTTTGTGACTCTGATTGTTTTTGTATGTTTGTAATGATGATTTTTTCTTTCATATTGTAAGCACCTAGTAATAGTATTAGATTAGGCTTAGAATTGATCCATGGAGATGGAGATTCCCACGACGTAAAGATGATGAATAGTCGATGTCCAATTTGACCTTGTTTTGTACCATGTGTTCCCCAGTATATGTTTCGGGTTGTTTTGTTTTGTATAAATACCCGACGCCAAATGGATAGGGATATACTTGGCCTTGCTTTGCTAGATGCTATCACAATCCGTGATCATATCCCTAAATTTGGAAATTCATAGGCTTAAGCGAATTTCTTTGCATGAGCTGTATAGTTTTGGTATAATCAAGTTATTTTTTTTTTATTTTCTCCCTAGGTATCAATATTAATAATGCATACTTTCAATAATTTATCCATTTTTTTTATCAGCAATTAACCATGAAAATTTTCCAAATCAAACTTGTGCTGTGGACTCTTTTATTCTTTCTTCTTCTTTTCTCGGACGAGTACTTACGTTCTTTTGGCAAGTGAGGTAGATAAATTTAGATACTTACTAGTATTGGTTAAGAGCCATGTGGATATTTTGATAGGTGTGCAAAATATAATTGCAAACCTGAGGAAATCAGCTGAATCTTATTACTTAATCAAACTGCATGAAAGTTGTTGTGTTGTCTACATGATGTTGACACATACAGGAAAACAGAGGGGAGAACCCTCCTAGGGAGGGTAACCCCTTATGCTCCTGCTGCAAAATGATGGGGCTCATGCCTATGGTTGGGATGCGTCACCTGATTGCCACTGGCTCTTATTTGGAGTGTCCTCCAAGTGTAAAATTCAGGGGGATAGAGGTAGTTCGCACGCTTCAATAAATATAATAGTTGGGGAAGTCCATATAAGTTTAAGACCTAGGTAG
The DNA here is from genome assembly GCA_014182395.1 of Eucalyptus sp. ANBG9806169. NCBI lineage: Eukaryota > Viridiplantae > Streptophyta > Magnoliopsida > Myrtales > Myrtaceae > Eucalyptus > Eucalyptus sp. ANBG9806169. Next base: position 3,245,344 of record CM024574.1, on the reverse strand, counting down.
GTCCTTAAAAGGCCCACAGGAAAACAGAAGGGAGGGTAAAACCTTATGCTCCTGTTGCAAAATGATGAGGCTCATACCTATGGTGGGCATGAGTCAACTAATTGCTGTTGGCTTCTATTTTGAGTGTCCCCTGGCATCAAAATCAAACGATAGAGACAGCTTTTAGGCCTAAAAAAATATAGTGGCTGGAGACCTCCCCTTAAGAGTTGGACCTGAGCAACTCTTTAAAAGGCTTAAAAAGAAGAAACATGGGGAAGATTTGCCTTGGGATAAAAGATATCGTAATGTCACTCCCGTATTATGACTCACCCCATAAGAAAATTTTGGAATGGAATTGGAGGGTGAGGGGTGGCCTTACAAAAGAAAATTAAAACCCTCGGGGCTTGACTGGAAACGGTCAATCAACCGACTTGGTGAGGCTGGGCCTAAATATGCCCAGCTGGCATCCATCCATTAGAGTCAGAGCTGAAAGGCTCCTGCTGTCTTGCCTCAATGCGACAATCCTTATAATCAGATAGCAAGGTGTTACCCCCATTTATAAGGATCTTATTATTTCATAGAATCGAATCAAAGTTGTTGCGTTGTCTATATGGCGTTGACACAAAAAAATAATCCGCTTGGCACGCCAATAAGAGCAAAGACATGGGTGTCTTATCCACCTTTGCACCGGCACTGTGCTTCACACACGAGGTCATGCCTTTTACATTAATGGCGAAAAGGCTTTGTGATATGCATTGTGATATGAATTGTGCTGACGTGTCGGAAGGAACTGAGGCGAGGTAAGTCCTCTGCTCTCATTGTGTGGTTGTGTGGCTAGAGCGCCTTGAGGCGTATTTCCTTCCTAATAAGGGTTTATGGGGTGGACTTGCTGAAACATTGTCTCACTGGTTATTGTGTAACAATTTTCAGGTCCTTAGAAGGCGGTCGTGGAGGACCGAAGTCCCGGAGTTTGTGGAGGTGGAGTCTGAAGCATCGGCGTTTGTGTCCGACTAGTATGTCGTAGGACAATTCCTTTTTGAGAGCTGACCTTCTTGTAGATTTTTGACCAGACTCTTTTTGTATCTAAACTCGTTGTTTATGAAAATTGGCTACTGTGAAATGTGCCCTGCTTTCTTATCTCATGCTGTTTGTTGTCAGGGGTATTTGTTTTGCTTTCGCATGTTCATTTAAAATGAATGGGTTGGCGACACGTCCTGTGAACATTGCATTTGTATCGACCGTAGAGGGATGTGCGCACGCTCGAGGTTCGGGGCGTGACATTTATGGTAGTTCTTATTAAGCTGTCAAATGATAATGCAAAGAAACTTTAGTGTATTGTGGAATTGGTGGATTTGCATAAGTCAATTTGGATTTATGATTTGCTCAAAACAAATTTTTAATATTTCGAGCGCTGTTGACCAATATAAATTATAGTATTTAACGATGTTGTTGGCTTATCTCCAATCATTTTTTTTTAAAATTAGTTTTTCAAAACATAATTTCTTTTGATTGGAGCTCACTTAAATCGCACTTTAGTAGAGAGAATTGTGACGCGATCAAATTCGGTGCCAGAATATTTGAATAATAAACAACCCCTTCTCTAATAGCTTAAGCTTTTTAAAAAGTTGATAATAATCTCACAAAATCTTATATGATGTCATAGTTAGGAGTCTCAAGTTCAAATCTTTTTAGGTCCCATTTATCTCCACACAAGTTGCGTGATATAGGAGACAACAATGAATATCCAAATGCAGTGAGCTTTTGTTGGTGCGTAGGAGTAATTGTATCACCAAATAAGTTTACTCTATTTGTGTCTTGGATAAGGTGGTTAAACAGTTGACAATGGTCCCACAAAATCTCACATCCGGCATACGAGCTGCCTAATCAACAAACAATAATAAATATCCATTTAAGAAAATTTTAAAACATTTAAAACATATATTAAATTAAAATTTTAAAAAAACTAAACTTATTTAAAACATTTTCAAATAAAATAAAAATAATAAAAACTAAAAATTTAAAATATATATTAAATAAAACAAAAAAATTAAAACATTGAAGAACTAAACTTATTTAAAACATTTAAAAATAAAGAAATATATTAAAAAATTATAAAAGGGGGCGCTCCCAAGCAACAATGACGAGGGCTCGGCCCTTTCCGTCGCCCCTTTTTTAATTTTTTTTAATTTTGTAATTTTTTTTAAATGTTTTAAACAAGTTTAGTTTTTTAACATTATAAATTTTTTTTTTAATATATATTTTTTAAATTTTTAGTTTTTTATATTTTTATTTTATTTTTAAATGTTTTAAATAAGTTTAGTTTTTAAACGTTATAAATTTTAGGTTTTATAATATTTTTAAAAAAATATTTTTTTTTAATTTTTAGTTTTTTTAGTATTTTTATTTTATTTTTAAATGTTTTAAATAAATTTAGTTTTAAATTAAATTTAATGAATTTTTATATTAATTTTTTTAACATGTCAACGTGCAAAACGACGCCATTTTGCACCAAACTCGCCGAAAAATTGCCACTGCCATTTGGCCGGATTGACATTTAAGTAATCAATTTTGCTCTGATTTTGGCACTTAAGTGTCCCTCCGTGCCAAGTTTTGGCACCAGGGTGTCCGCAACTCCTCAATAAGTTTAATTTATTTGTGTCTTGGATAAGGTAGTTATTACTTGATTTTTTATATTCGTTGCTCACATAATTAATAAGATTTCGAGTTCGTCGACTTTTTAGTTTTAAAATCTCAAGTGACCGATCCTAATATTTTCTATAAATTTGTAAACTCATGTCTTGAAAGTAATAGCAATGTGATATATTATGAGTTATGAAAGAGCATATTTGTTGTTTAAAGCGGGATCGGATGTTTACTACTTTTTAGTTATTTATGAATGGATTGGGAAACATTTTATTAAAAGTATTGTGAAAGATTATACGTACTTCTTTATGAATTTGTTTATGAAATATATTCCATTTGATAATTATGTTGTACAATGTTATATAATTTGGTTAGTTAACCTAATTTATGTTATGAATTTTGTATTTGATTTGTGGGTATTGGAAAATGAGTTAATAGTTTATGTTTATGTCGCTATGTTTAGAACCCATTCAAGGGTTGAGTATGCAAAATATTTTTAGGATATCTTTTTGGGCTAAGACACGATTGAAATAGATGGAGAAAATTATCAAAAAAGTCATAAACCAATTGCAGTTATGCCAATTCAATTATAATTTTTTTTTTGTCAATTGTCCTAAACCTTTTTGTAATTATGCCAGTTTAGTCCATCCGATCAAATTAGGTTGGCTGGCGCTGATATGGTTGTTAGTGACATTTTTTTAGTAATATTTTTTTTTTCGAATTATTTTAATAATTTTTATCTTTTCTTTCCTTTTTTTTTTCCTCCCTCCTCCTTCCTTTTGCTCTGGCGACCGACCAAAGGGGAGAGCTAATCGATAGTCGGACTGAGGCGGTTGGGCAAGCCCTCATCCGATCTGGAGAGGGCGAGCTTGCCTAGCCACTAGCGAGGCAAGCCTCATTAGATTCGATGAGGGGGGCCTCGCCATCGTGGGGTCTAGTGAGGGCTCGCCTCGCTAGTGGCTAAGTGAGCTCGCCCTTGCCCAACGACAGGCGAGGCGAGCTCGCCCAACCACCTTAGTTTGGCGATCGACCAGCCTTCCCCTTTGGTCGATTGCTAAAGCCAAAGGAAGAAGGAGGGAGGGGAAAAAATGAGAAAGAAAAATGAAAAGTTAAAAAAATATTTTGAAAAAAATAAAATGCTATTAAAGAATTGTCGCCGGCAGCCACGTTAGCATTGGTGGGTCAAATTTGGCTGCATGAACTAAATTAGCACAATTGCAAAGGTTTAGGACTCAATTAGCCAAAAAATTAAATTTATGACTAAATCAACACAATTATAATAGGTTTATAAATTTGTTAGTAATTTTCCCAAAATAGATGGAAACTTAGCCAAGAGGTAAATCTCGGTAGCCTTTGTCACAGGGTTTAAAGCATGAGCATAATTGGATATTAATTATTAGATTGACCAAATGTGATGAACTATTAATATTTGATTTGATATTATTGATTGAATGAGTACTTTTTATATGCATAAAGTTTTGATGAAATGATCAAATTCATTTTTGAAAGTCTATTTATAAATGAGCTTGACACTATTTTATAATATGCATAGTGATGTCCGAATTGTTTAGAGGAGATTTGTACTGCTTACTAGGCTTTCGTCACTCATAGCATTGATCTAAAATATTTTTTTAGATTCTTTTGCTAGCAGCAAGTAGAATGAGAGCACAAACCAATGAGGATGACTTTTGGTGGTTGGAGTTTTAGGTATGAGTTAAGATAATTTTATATGTTGTGGGGTAGTTGTTGGATTTAGCTAAGTTTTTGTGCGCGCGCATGTGTGTTTTAAAAACGTTGATTATGTAATCAACTCACTAATTTATAAGATGTTTAGATGTCCATATTATTTTGATTACATGCTTATGGTGTTTTTTGTTCGACGGTGCATTAGAAGGATGACTGTGTCAGTGCCTATTGATGTCAATGTTTCATTCAGATCTAATCCAAGTAACAATGTCATTTTCTTGTTCCTGAATAGGCCTTTTTTTTTTTTTTTTAATTCTTTAGGGTTTGTGCAAAAAGAAATTTCCTTGTCCATCCACCGATCGAACCGGAAATAAAACACACAAGACTTGTCCGATATTTGAAGATATATCGTCTAAAATTAACTTTAAATTTACGATTTCCATCCTCTAGCTTCAGGTCATTACCCCATAGGACAGGTAATGTGTGCGTGCATCGGGTCTGTATTCAAACATGTAGAGTTTGAGTTGTCTCAAGACATGTTATTATAGTACTCGGGGCAAATTTTGCTTGTGATCCATCTACCCGATGTTTCAACAAACATTTTATGAAATATATAAATTCTCCAACTAATTTTCCTCTCCTGTGCATAGAAATGGTGCAGTAGTTGGTCAACATGAACTCATTTGAAGAGCAATTTATGTATACTTTTTGCATAGTCACGACCCTTTGTCGCAAGAAGCTCGCTAGGAGCACCAATAACATTCCATCATGACAATGGTCTCCAAGTTACAGATACATTTCGTCGAGCCAAAGCAGAAAGTGTAGCATTCGTGGAGACTCGAAACTTATATTACTGCAAAAGCCGGGTGATAAGCCCTCCATCGATGACCAGGTTGTGGCCACTCCAAATTCGGAATTTTCCGAAGCAAGAAACAACGCAGAATCAGCCATGTGCTTCACTTTCAAAACCCCTTTTAAGCTCGAACTCGACTCGAGCAGCCTCTCGATTTCCTCTTCAATCTGGCCAAAGCGCATTGCAGACCATTAGCATCGCGATCCCCTCCGGCAACACGCATTTCCCGCCTATACCATTGACAAAACAGTCATTGGTCAAGAATAAATGGCAATTGACTTTTCACTTGCAGAGAACGCTGCTACGGTGAAGATGATGACGGACCCAAAAGTGTCAAAAAAATGGGCACTTGAGAGATTCGATTGTGGCCGAAAGAAGGCAATCGCAATCGACCTTCGCTTCCATGCCCATTCTCTCTCTTCCCTGCTTTAACCCATTCGCTGAAGCTCAAATGTGGTGGGAATCGGACACAGACAGACTCTGCTGTGTTTGGCCACGAAGAGGCGGGCTTTTGGACTATAGCGCTTATTTCATTCATGCAAGATTGGACAGACTGCCTCCCTTCATTTCTTCCCTAGACTTGAGAAAATATTGGGTGACTCTCATGTGCTAGCGTGACAAATAAGAAGGTCTTTAAGAGCGCGACACGTGTTGTGTGTGGGCCCCAATTGTCAGGGCCATTGAAAGCTGCTCTCCTCTCTTTCCCTCTCTCTTCTCTCTAAGCGTTTTTCTCTCTTTTGCCTCCCCTTCACACTCTCTCTCCTCTCATGCTATGTCTCACCCGAATCTCTCTCTTCGCCCGAGTCCTTGTCCAACCGGCGAACCACCGTGCCAGCCAATGAACTTCGCGACAACAGAAGCGGAGGCTGCACGGTGGTTTGTCGCACAAGGGTTCAGTCATGATTCAGAGGGAGAGAAAAAGAGTAGTTGGGAGGGGGCAGCGACTCGTCGGCGGTGGAGTCGGAGGGGCGGCACTATGGCTCATTGGTCGGACTAGGGAGCGGTAGCTCGTCTGACGAACCACCATGAGGAGGGAAAAACCAATACCATCAAAAATCATATGGAGTCTTGTTATGTAACCTAAATCAAGAATGATATTTATTTGTCCTTTTAAAGATGTATTAGATCGACTGCACTACAAAATTTTTAGCATTCCTAATGAATAGTTGTTACAACTAATATAAAAATAAAATTAAAGATTGATCGGGTCTAGTTAGGAATGAGGACGGACGAGGACTGCTGAGTCTAACAAAACAAAATAGAGTTAAAAATGATTAGGATTTCATTGCCTCTTGGCATAGCAGGACTTTTGGCTATTCCTTTGGTTAAATTCAACAAGCATCAACGCATGCCTTTTAATCAAATCACCAACGGAGTCGCCGAATTTAAAAATCAAGGCAAAGTATTCCTTTCACAAACAAGATAGCATCAGCTCGATTTCATTATTTCTCCGGATTTATATTGCTACAGCGGCAAACCAAGCCAAGGCGAGTTAAGAGTTTGCGACTTTTATATCTAGTCTCCTCAGGATAGCCTATCTAATTCCGGCCAATCCACCATCGACCGCCAGATTGTGGCCGTTGATGAATTCGGCCTCTTCAGAAGCAAGGAACACCACGGCATCAGCCACATGCTTCGCTTTCAGCACTCCTTTCAAGCTTGAACTTGACTCGAACGTCCTCTCGCCTTCCTCCTCACTCACGCCGAACACTCCACGGACTAATGGTGTTGCGACCGCTCCAGGGGAGACACAGTTCACGCGTATACCGTATGCTCCAAGTTGCTTGCTTGCCGACCTCACCAAACCCAGCACGGCATGCTTAGACATCACATAGTCTACCCAATTCTCATTTCCAGTGCTGGCCAAGTTGCTCGCCGTGCAAATTATGCTTCCCTTCATGCCCCCCGCCACCATGGCGCGCGCCCCATGCTTGACACAGGCGGCCATTCCCCGAACATTGACGGCAAACAGGCTCTCGAAAGCAGGTATATCGAACTCAAGAATATCTTGTTTGGCGTTATTTAGTATGCCTGCATTGCTGAACAAGATGTCTAGGCAACCGTTTGATTGAAGAGTCGATTCCACTAAGGACTTCACCTGATGCTCATCCGTGACATCGCAATGGATGTAGGTGCACCGGTGGGATCCAATTGACAACACAAGGTCGTGGCCCTTTTTGTCTTGGATGTCTGCAATCACGACATATGCGCCGTGATTTGTCAACTGACGCGCCGCCTCCTCGCCGATGCCGCTCGCACCACCAGTTATGATGGCTACTTTGCCGTCAAGTTTGTTTGAGGCGTGGCTGGTCATTTCTGTAGGGAGAGAATGGAAAACCGAGTACAGGAAAGGACCATGAAGTTGTGCTGAGGGAGATGCGGAGCCTCTTCGTATATAGAACTTGAGGAAAGAGAAAGCACAATTATGTTTAGATTGAATGTTCGGTGTTGATTTTCTGTTAAATATTACGATCAATACCCGAGGTTCGGATCCAATAATGGACAAAATTGGCAAGTTAGTGGTAGGCTATTACAATCAATAAGACAGATACAGTTCGCAGCAAATGGGTGTTGGTGTGAGGATGAGGCGAACTTTCCTCACCGCAAGTGGGCCCGGACGGATGTGAATATGGTTGGCCATGCCCCGCCGGACGCTTTCGCCACCTGCGATCATATCCTTAAAATTTTGGAATTTTATAAGCTTAAGCTGATCTTTTTTTAAACTATCTGTGTTGACTTTCTGTCGAATATTCATTTATATAAGAGGTTTTGATCCAATGATAAATAAATGTTGACATATGATTTTTAGCCGATACATCATTAAATGTGAAAAAACGAGATTAGGGCTTTTGATAGCGATAGATTTTGTGGGACTACAACTAACTTTTCTAAAAGTTTGAGCTATTAGATGGAAACATGGTTCACTATTTAAATATTCTAACACTCTCCCTAATGCTTAGTTTAGTCTTTTTCCTAGTATTAAGTTGGAAATTTAATTGGGGAGGCAAATAAGGTCTAGAAATATTCGAACTCACAACCTCTAGTTCTGATACCAAGTAAGATTTTATAGCATCATAACCAACTCTTCTAAAAGCTTAAGTTATCAGAGGAATGCGTAGTTTACTATTTAAATATTCCAACACTCATTGAGGAGATCCAAAGAATATTTGCACTGTGATACTCCAGTGGATCCTAATGTGAAACTTGATACAAAACGTGAAGACTTATGTCATGATCCGAGTAGGTCTTGGAGGTTAATAGGTAAGCTCAACTATTTAACCGTCACTCAACTAGATACTTGTTTTGTTGTTAGCAAGGTTAGTCAATTTATGATTGCTCCTTGTACTACACATTAGGAGGCATTGCTACTTGTTGTTAAGTACTTGAATGGAGCACCAACTAAAGGAATCATGTTCAAGAATCATGGACATCTTAGTGTCATTGGCTACTCTGATGCTGATTGGATTGAATGCTCTATTGATAAGAGATCAACTTATGGCTTGGGAGGCAATCTTGTGAGTTGGAAAAGTAAGAAGCAATAGATGGTGTCTCAATCAAGTGTAGAGGCAAAATATCGAGCCATGGCTAATGTGACTAGTGAGTTGTTTCGGTTGAAGATGTTATCCGAAATTAGCATGCCATCTTCAATTTCCTTAGTTTTGTATTGTGATAACCAATCCGCTATGCATATTGCTTCAAATCTAGTTTTTCATGAGTGCACGAAGCATATTGAAGTAAATTGCCATTGTGTGCAAGAAAAGATTCTGAACAAGGACATAACACTTAAATACACACAAACCAAAGACCAACTTGCTGATCTTTTCACTAAGTCATTGCGAGATAGTAGAATGACTACTTTATGTAACGAGTTGCGGCACTTTAATATTTATGCCCCAACTTGAGGGGAGTGTTGAAGGGTAGTTTAGTCTTTTTCATTGTTAGCAGTCCCTAATGCTCTCTATATGTATATTGATGTAATCCGTAATTATGAAAATAACAATTTCTTCTCTTTCGTTCACACGCATCATAAATAAATAGAACAAGCTTTGACAATGCAATCTCCACAAAAATAAGCAACTTTTCGTTATATAAATCAGCAAAGCCAAGAATCCGGAAGTCTAAAAACAAAAGACTTCAAAAGATGTAGCCACAGAAACATCCACAATTGACAAGACAACTCCATCTCGATCTTATTCAAAGGAAGCAAAACGAAAGCTCCAGTTTTTGTTTTCCCACAACTCCAAGAACTTGGCTAGCGTAGCCATAGTATCCAATCGGTAGAGTTGCAACTAGAGGTGATAAATGGGTTGCACAATCCATTTATGGACCCATGTTTACTTAAATGGGTCGTTAATGTGTTATGCATTATTTCCCAAGACACCCATGATGGGTTTTAAAAATAAAGGACTAAAATATATGGGTCTTAAATGGGTCTACTCTATACCCATTTAAGACCCATTTACCAACCCATTAAAAATATCCACTATCTAGTCTACCCTATTAGAAGTGGTAAAATTATACTTATTTTTTTTATTTTTCTTTTCTTTTCTTTTTTTTTTCTTTCCTTTTTTTTTCTCTTCTTCCTCTGGTGGTTGACACGGCGATGGCTGGCAACCGGCCAGGCGAGCCTCGAGCTCGCTGGCGTCGGGCAACCTCAAGCTCGCCGGATCTAGCGAGGTGGAGGCCTCGCCGACACCTGGCGAGACTCGAACTCATCGGCGTCGGACGAGGCTTGAGCCTCGCCAGATTCGGCAAGGGGCGAGCTCGAGCTCGCTCGATACCGGCGAGCCTTGAGCTCGCCGGAGGCCTCGCCGGATCTCGGTGAGGGGCGAGCTCGAGCTCGCCCAACGCCGATGAGCCTTGAGCTCGTCGGATTTGGCGAGGTAGAGGCCTCGCCGACGTTCGACGAGGCTCGAGCCTCGCCGACGTTCGACGAGGCTCGAGCCTCGCCGATTTGGCGAGACTCGAGCACGTCGGCGTTGGGCGAGGCTCGAGCCTCGCCGATCTAGCGAGCCTCGAGCTCGCCAACGAGGCTCGCCCGTGGCTAGCCATCGACCGTCGTTGTGGCCAACAGCCGGCCAAGAAGAAGAAGAACAAAAAAAAAAAAAAGAAAAGGAAAAAGGAAAAATATATTTAAAAATAAAAATTAATTAAAAATTAATTTTAAAAAAAATTAAAAATTCAATTTTTTAAAATAATTATTTTAAAAATTATAAAAATTGTCCATTAAATTTGTGTTGTTTAAAACTATTTTAGCAATACCATTTTAAATATATATAAGAAATAAGCTTAGAAGTATTTTAGTAATATAATCTTTAAAAAAAAAACATAGGAATAAGTTTTTCTAAATTTGGTTAAATATGAAAATATTTTATTAATATGGGTTGGGTCGGGTATGGGTTGGGTATGGGTTAGGTCGGGTATAGGTCGGAAAATTTACATTAGACATAAATGGGTCATAAATAGGTTAATGGGTCAATTTGGGTCGGACCATTAATGACCCAACCCAAACCCGGCCTGACCCACCCGTTTAACAACTCTAGTTGCAACGAATAGTTGGTGAATTCCTGTACAAAGATCCAACCAAACACCGCTCCTGTTGCAAAGGATAGTCCAGCAGATAAGAAAAATGACGGATGGTATGCAACATCTCTACCTACAATATCTAATAAAATTTGGGCACAAAGGCAGGTACAATACCTTCTTTTCTAGATATAGTAGTCCAAAAGAGTAGCGTAGAATAAAAACATTGAGGTCATGCATATTGAGGTACTAATCAAAGATAATCCATCACCTAATATTCGTAACATTATAGTAATTAGTAGTCTAAAACCGACTCTAAAATCAATCTTCAATGACAATAAAAACATTGGTTTAACAAGTATGGATCTTCAATTTCATCAATCATCAAAAGAAGTCAATATCAAGTTTGGCTCTTCAGTCATAGTTGGCAACTCTGCAGTGAATTCTTGACAAAAATGAGAACTAACGTATCCATTGAAATATGGAAAATATTCTACAACAAATTTTGTCCATCTGACTCAAAGATTTCGAATTCTCCTAAGTCCTTCTCAATCAAACACGAAAGTGGCGCAGATTGTAACCAATCTTGAGCACATATGAAACTCATCAAGCATACAACCTCCTGACCTAAATGTAGCTTTTAATGCTACAATCGAGACGAGCACGAACAAAATATCTCCAATAAGGAAGAGAGAACAGGATGTCTTGAAGAATTAACTTTCCACCAACTTAAGATTTCAAAGGCAAAGCTATAATGTTCACGTACTTCCTCTAAATACCTGTCCAATTCATATTTTTCTTCTAAATATTGTTTTCCAATTTGGCTAAGATACTTTGTAGTCACAACTACATGAGACTTGAAAATGTTTATCATCCTTGTGCTCTTTAACCTCAAGTTCCTTTGGGGACATACACCCATGCGGTATTGCTCAAACAATGACATCAAAAATGTTTTTTTTCTTTACCTCATAAAGTTTCTGCCTCCTTGCTTCCATGAATATCATTAATCATCCACTTCACACATTTCCACTCATGTCATAGGTCAAATAGGCAAGTAATGAACAAAGTAAGATTGGTGTTGTTCACATTGCCAAAATACTTATTGAATTTGCTCTTCATTCTCTCATCCATTTTTTCCAAACTTTGGTCCTCATTCTCACAATATCCGTCAATGATTCGATGAGTCCCATACACATCTTTCGACATATCATTACTAGTGACACAAGAAAAAAAAAATTAAAGTCATATCAAAGAACAACTTTAGAGAAGGAAGAAAGTGATGGGCATAGTCCCAATCATCACTAGTGGACAACCCTTTCACCTTGGAAAGCTCTTCAACAAATTTGCTATCTTGAAATTCCAATTAGCTAAAAGCTATTTGAAACTTCAAAGCTGCTTCCAATATCATGTATGTCAAGTTCCAACAAGTCTTCACATCCAAACATACAAGACTCTAGGACTCAATGTTCTCTCGCTCAATACAACCCTTAAAGTAGCTCAGCCTCACATGAGAAGACCTCACATAAAACACAACCAAACTTATTCTGACAATGGAATCACTGATGTCTTTCAACTCCTCTCTCACGATTAAACTCAATATATGAGCACAACATCTCATGTGGAGTAACTCACCTCTCACTACTAGAGAGTTCTGAGAGTTAAGTCTTCTTTTTCTTTTTCTTTTTTAATATTGAACTCCTAAATCATTTGAGCTCACATTAATCATAGTGATGGAAAAAACGCTTTAAATCCCCCAATTAGTCAAGCATTTTTCTACCGCTTTTCCTATTAGCTCGGTAGAATGAACCAAGCTTTGACAAAAATTTAATATTTTCTTATGCAACTTCCAATCAGCATCAATAAAATAAGCAGTGAGACACATCTAGCTCAATTTTGACAAGAAGTCCATGTGTCGTTGTAAGGCACCTTCTTGGAGATGTCTCCAATAAATATTTCTTCAATTTACTTGTGCCGTGTATGACTTGTTGTCTCAATGCGTCCCAACTCAGGATTCTATTCACAAATAATCGAAATTCCTCATTTTCCTTGAACTTGAAAGTAGTTAGTTTTAAGCTCCAATAGTCATAGTTATCTACATAAAAAAAATAGGAATGCGAAATGAGGATGAGACGGTGCTTGTCATGGCTTTTGTGTTGGAAATTTGGATGGGCGACTTTGGTAGAGGATGATCAGGACAAAACCCCAGTTCTAATCGAACGTGCCTAACTCTGGAATCGCCTTTAGTTTCTGGTTTATATGCTAGTGCTTTTAGACGTGTGAGGGAAAGGACTGGGCAAGGAAACATCAATTATGAACAAATGAGAGTAGACTATATTTTCTCGCACGGGAGACAAGGGAGCACAAGGAAACAAAAGGATAAAAGCTTTAATTATTTAGTGCGTATCACAAAAGCAAGGGGGAAAGCTAAGTTTTTCGTCTGCTTCGAGTAAGATTGGACGTCCACCAAGCCGGCAGGCCTTATCTATAGGCTGACATCATTGCCCCGGTGCCCCAAATATCTCTGCATCGGAGAGAGATTGTTTTTTCGTTTTCATCCTTATCCGCACAATACTAGAGACTTCAAAACTATTCCCGGAAATTTCTTCCTCTAGACGTATACTGTGAATGTTAGACTACTATAAAAATTGGATCGAATTACTTTAATAAGTGCTATATCTAGAGCAGATTTTGGCTGGGGTCGATCTTCCTGATGTTTGAACAAACATTCTATGCCGTATCAAAATCCTCCTACTGACATGGCTCTCTTGTGCACAGAAATGGTGCAGCAGTAGGTTAACATGAACTTCTTGGTTTAGTTTTGCGATTAACGAAGAAGAGCAAGTTATGTCCAATTTTTACAGAGCCATGACCGTTCATCGCGAGAAAGCTCAGCTAGAAGCGCCAGTAACATTCCATCACGAGAAACATTCTTCAAGTTACAATGATATTTCTTTGTGCCGAAGCGGAAAATATGGCATACATGGAAACGTGAAGCCTATTCTGCTGGAGGAGTCAACTGAAGCGTGTTAAGCCCTCCATCGACGACCAGGTCGTGGCCATTCACGAATTCGGAATCTTCCGAAGCTAGGAACACCACAGCATCAGCCACGTGCTTCACTTTTAAAACCCCTTTTAAGCTCGAGCTCGACTCGAAGAGTCTCTCGATCTCCTCTTCATTCCGGCCGAAGTTGTTGCAGGGCATTGGTGTTGCGACTGTTCCTGGCGACACACAGTTCACGCGTATCCCATGTGCTCCGAGTTGCTTGCTAGCTGACCTCATCAAGCCCAGCACCGCATGCTTAGACATAGTATAGTCTATGTACTTGTCGGCCCCAATGGTCGCAAAAATGCTCGCCGTGCAAATTATGCTTCCCTTTATTTCCTTATCCACCATTGCGCGGGCGCTGTGCTTCACACACGAGGCCATACCTTTGACATTTACAGCGAAGAGGCGCTCGCAAGCCAACAAGTCGAAATCAAGAATGCCTTGTTCAACAGAACTGAACACTCCAGCGTTGCTGAACATGATATCAAGCTTACCATACAGTTGAAGGGTCGAGTGTACTAAGGATATCACCTGTTGCTCATCCGCAACATCGCAGTGAATGTAGGTGCAGCAGTGGGAGCCGATTGATTCTACGAGGTCTCGGCCCTTTTCATCCTGGATGTCAGCAATCACGACTTTTGCACCGTGACTGGAGAAACGGCGAGCCGTTTCCTTGCCGATGCCGCTTGCACCGCCGGTTACGATGGCTACTTTCCCCTCGAGTTTTTTCAAGGCAGAGTTCGTCATCCCTTTTCGTATGCAAAGCCAGAACCAAAAAATGATCAGAGATATGCCTGAGGGAAAACAAACCTCTGGTAACAGGCTACTCTAGAAAATTGGTGATCCTAGTTCAATCTAGACTACTCTAGTGGACGTCAGAAACAAGCAAAGAAAAGTCCATAAGATTCCTTAAAAATATCTTATCCTTGGGCAGTAGCGAGTGTGTGTGGAGGGCACTAAACCTGGGAGAAATTATTGCATAGACCGGGTCCTCCATGTCATTATTGACGCCGGTCCGTTCAAAAAATATTGGATATCCTAATAGTGACAAGTCATTTTTACACAATTCACTCGCGACACGTGCCATATTTGACCGCACCCGCCAGAGATGAAACGCCTCAACATGTCTACGTCCTCTCTCTCTCTCTCTCTCTCTCTCTCTCTTCGAGGGCCCCACTTGCGTGGCAAAGGGCAAAGCACCCTTCCCCCCCTCTTTCTTTCTGTGCAATATTTTCTCCTAAGGATGAGAGAGCGAGAGCGAGAGCGAGAGATTGGCCATGGTTTCCACCATGGAAGCCCCCTAGGGCAAAACCCTAAAACGTGTTGATAATCGCAGATAGAGCAAAACTAGAAATCAAAATTGCGTATTGAGAATAAGATATCGAGACCTGCAGCAAATGGAAAGACTGGAGGAAAGCAAAAACCTAACCGGATGGAGACGATAGTCAAATATGGACTGGTCGTCGGAGAGTAGGGATGACGGAGGACGAAATTATAAGAAAACCATCATGAGGGAATTTTGCTCGGTGGATTGAAGTCGAAGCAACATGGACGAGAGAGAGAGAGAGAGAGAGAGAGATTCGTTTTTTGCCAGAGAGAGACGTGGTGAGGCATTTTAAAGTACCGATTAGGCTAAATATGACAGGTGTTACTTACGAAGTGAAATTATGTAAAAATGAGGTGTCATTAATAATATATCTAATATTTTTCTTCTAAGAAAGATACGTATGTGAGTGCTCTTAATTTATCGTGAGAATAATAACTTGTTTTATGTTAAAAACAAATAATTAAATATCATTGTGATGTTCATTTTTTTAATAATTTGTGGCTTGAATATGCTATTATTCTTATAGAAATCATTATGTTAGTAAAGTTCTTTTCTCCACTCAACAATAGACACTTGGCCACGCGGCCGAGCGCGATGGAGAAGCCTCTCTCATTCTCTCCACTGATTAGCTTTCCCCAAATAACCGATGATATTCAAATTAAAAAGACATCCATGAATGTCCATTGACGAGTACCTGTTCGCGATCTGGGTGTGAAAAGGATCGACACGCGGAGCTTCGACCACCATGAGAGTTGTCTCTTGTTTCTTGGCTTTCGCCTAGAGACAAACAGAGATTCTCAGAGGAAGATCATGAAACAGGGAGGAAGGTGGCAGATTATCTTCGCTTTTGGCGTGGTGTAGTGCGGTGCGGGGTCCGGCGTGGGGCTTCACTTACATGATGGGTGTAGAGACAGAAAAATTCCGTACAGCCCAATCTCTTGTCCTTGGGCAGCAGTGAAAGTGTGGAGAGCACTAGACCTAGGAGAAATTATTGCACGGGCCCTCCAGGTTTCACGGTGCCGGAACATCGATTCGAGAAAATATTAGGATGTGCTCTGTAACAGTTTGGTTTTTATCAAAGTAAATAAATAATAAATTATTCCATCCCTTTAAAAATTTATGGTTTACAGTATGCGAAACCCTCCGCAGAGGAGATTTTGGCTGTTGTCGATGCACCTGATGTTTCAACAAACATTCTATGCCGTATCAAAATCCTCCAATTGCTATTGCTCTCTTGTGCGCAGAAATGGTGCAGCAGTTGGTTAACATGAACTTCTTGGTTTAGTTTTGCATCGATGAAGAGCAATTTATGTCCAATATTTACAGAGCCATGACCGTTAGTCGCGAGAAAGCTCAGCTAGAAGCGCCTATCACGAGAAACATTCTCAAGCTACAATGATATTTCTTTGTGCCGAAGCGGAAAATATGGCATACATGGAAACTAGAAACCTATTCTGCTGGAGGAGTCAATTGAAGCATGTTAAGCCCTCCATCGACGACCAGGTTATGGCCATTCACGAATTCGGAATCTTCCGAAGCTAGGAACACCACAGCATCAGCCACGTGCTTCGCCTTCAGAACCCCTTTTAAGCTCGAGCTCGGCTCGAACATTCTCTCGATTTCCTCTTCGCTCCGGCCAAAAGTGTTGCAGACCATTGGTGTTGCGACCCCTCCTGGCGACACGCAGTTCACACGTATACTGTATGCTCCGAGTTGCTTGCTTGCCGACCTCACCAAGCCGAGCACCGCATGCTTAGACATGGTATAGTCTATGTACTTGTCACTCCCTATGGTCGCAAACATGCTTGCCGTGCAAATTATGCTTCCCTTTATGTCCTTATCCACCATTGCGCGGGCACTGTGCTTCACACACGAGGCCATACCTTTGACATTTACGGCGAAGAGGCGCTCGCAAGCCGACATGTCGAAATCAAGAATGTCTTGCTCAACAGAACTGAATACTCCAGCGTTGCTGAACATGATGTCAAGCTTACCATAAAATTGAAGGGTCGAGTGTACTAAGGATATCACCTGTTGCTCATCCGCAACATCGCAATGAATGTAGGTGCAGTAGCAGGAGCCAATTGATTCTACAAGATCTTGGCCCTTTCCATCCTGAATGTCAGCAATCACGACTTTTGCACCTTGACTGGAGAAACGGCGAGCCGTTTCCTCGCCGATGCCGCTTGCACCGCCGGTTACAATGGCTACTTTCCCCTCAAGTTTTTTGAAGGCAGAGTTCGTCATCCCTTTTCGTATGCAAAGCCAGAACAAAAAGGAATTAGAAATGATCAGAGATATGCCTGAGGGAAAACAAAACTCTAGTAATAGGCTTCTGTGGAAAATTAGTGATTCATTCTTGACATAGAAATCTAGAAATCCTAGTTCAGTCTAGACTACTCTAGTGGACGTGAGAAATAAGCAAAGAAACGTCCATAAGATTCCTAAAAATATCTTGTCCTTGGGCAGCAGTGAAAGCGTGGAGAGCACTAGACCTAGGAGAAATTATTGCATGGGCCCTCCGGATATCATGATGCCAGAACAAGGATGTCCTCAATAAAAGCCTATCTAAAAATATCGAGTGAATAAAAAGAACACGGCATCAAAACCTACACTTAAAACAACAGATTATAATGAGAGGAGGGAAGCCGGAAAAAAGCCACAGCCATGGCAACCCACTAACAATTAGAAAGGAAAAGCATGGCATAAACAACCGGCAAACAAATACAAACTGCCCTTAGGTAGGGAAGGAACTATCTTCGGGATTTAGTAAGAATCGCTGCACCTAACTGTCTCAATCAAGACGCACCGGCTGAAAGGAAGGGAATTAACGCTCCCCAGAAAAGATGACCGGGTCAATGCCCAGCTCTGCTGCAACCTTCTATTCCTGATATTATCTTCAACATTCCTAATAGTGATCGTCTTATCTCTGACTACTTTAAAGAGATGATTCTTCATAGCCGGGACAAAAAAAACTTGTTCTCTGAAGAGAATGATGTTCATGGTATTCCAAATAATATGACACAGCGCTCCGAAGGAGAAGCGGACTATGCACTTATAAAACTCATTTCCTATAAGCATAGTTATGGCCCAATGGAGATTATCCTCCCACGCCATGTTACGCCAAGGTAGATTGCATTTGGTCGCCCAAAAGAAGGTGTCGCGACCAAATTTTCGGGGGGTGAACCACCTAGGGTTTGGCTAATGGATTGTTAAGCCTAGACTTAACTCGGGCTCTCCCAAGCCCATACCAATTCACGACTTGGGTTCAAGTTCTTAACATGCAAATGATTTTCAATTAGGAGTCGCCACTAATCTATTTTTGGTGGGTCAATTAGAAACCCAAGTAAAGTAACAGGAGGTTTACTTTACTCCTATGAACCAAAGATTTGTAAGTTCAGGGACTTGATTACGTTAGATTTCTCTAACGCCCTTTCGGTACCTTTTCTTTTATTTTTTTGAAAAAATGTTTGGCAAGCGGCTTGAATTAATTTCACTTTCCTAGCATGTGAAGTGATCATACGAGTGCGCAAACCACAAATTTAACACTCAAGAAAGCAAATAAAATAATGCAAGACTTACCTCAAAGCAACAAAAGCATCTGCGTTGTTAGATCAGAATTCACATCAACAATCTTAGATATGATTTCTAATTAACAAACAATCACTCAATTTTTGCTTTCACTTTTTAATGAGAATATAGTCCATATGCATTGCAATGCTTCTAATCTAATATGAAATAATATGGCATGGCAAAATTTCTTAAACTATATGAATGAGTAAAAGTTTTTGTGAATTTTTTTAATGAACATGCAATAATTAAATATGCAATCTAAATTAACCAAAATGACCTAATTTCTAATGACGGGCAATTTCCAATTAAATGACCTTAATAATAATCCCTAAATGACGTGCAGAGAATGCCCTAATTCTAATTTTTTCCTTTTTTTTTATGAAATTCGAAATTAAAATTAAACATGCAATTCAAATAATAAAAAAAAAAACTAACATCCTAAATGAATGCACTTTTTCCTTTTCTTTTTCATGACTCAAAATAAAATCCTTAATCTAATCATGCAAGATAAAAAAAGACTAATCCTAATTCAAACTTTTTTTTTTGGATTTTTATTTAAAAAATTCGAAATAAGATTGCAATTCTAGATAACCCTAAAACAAGAAATATTCTAAAGCAAATCTAGTCCTAACTCAAATATTTTTCTTTTTCATTTTATGAAAATAAAATCACACAACAAATCAAACAATATAAGATTGATATCCAAAAATTGGCGAACCATATCTCGCTCATGAGATCGGGTTGACCAATTTTAAAATTAAATCACGAATCGAATCTCGGGCATGAGATCGGATTGACGATTTTTGTAAGGAATTGCGAGTCGGATTTCGGGCGCGAAAATCGGACTGTCAATCCCTAATTTGAGGGGTACTTTTATGTTGGAATCTCAGTTATACCTTTAAGAGGAACAATTCCACTAAAAAAAAACAGATATAAAGGAAAAAAAAAACTATAACTGGATAATAAAAAATCTACCTAATAAACTAGATCTAATAAATCTACCTAATAAAATAAAATAGATGTATACCTAAATTTGAATTTTTCCAAAAACCCAATCGGTAGAATGGACCAACGGTGGGCACGGTACGGCTAAGGACAGGGCTCGGCAAAGGTGATGGTGTAGCCGATGATAAGGTGGGCTGAATTAACGTCGAGGAATCTCCGCGTGACGATGCAAGGTAAAGCCAAGAGTTAGATACCGCGCAATCACCTAATAAATTTCTCCGAGGCAGCAATTTGGTAAGGCTCCGAGATGATTGGCTGCACTCCGGGAGTCAACAGGTAGCTTGGTTGACGCTTGAAGGTCCGAGTGTTCGTTGGTGAAGCTGGGCTCGCCAGGAACTGGCAGCAAATCTGGGCTAAGGAACTTGCAGTCGATCCTGCACACTGCCTAGGCTTGTCTTGAATCACTCAGAGACCGCTGGCAGAAAGCAAAATTGCGGTGGGTGCAACCAGCTAAGCAACTTGCGTTATAGAACAGCGCGAGAGGGACGACGTTGCTGCTCTCGGTCAACGTTGGACCATGGAGGGATTGTCCACGAAGCACGTGGCGCGGCAAAGAGCAGCGGAGCAGCACTTGGCGCCCTTCAAGCCACAACGCCTTCGCCGAAACAAAATTGCAGGCGCACATGAAGATCCTTGGCGTCAACAATTTTGTTCACGATCCTCTCGATTCTCAATTTTTCATATTCAATTGTCCGGCTCTCTCTGCCAAGTGATCCCCAAGAGAAGACTCCCCTCCGTGGACTTTTAAACACCAAAAGAGAACCCACCAAAATTCCTCAGAAAGAAAACTTCACCCGACAAAAAAAAAGAACCCCTCAGAAAGAAAACTTCACTCGACAAAAAAAAAAAAACCTCACGGACAGCCCTCTCTCCCTCTTCCTTATTTCTTCTTTTTCGGCCAAAAGAAGAAAGCAAACCTTTGTAAACCTTTTTTTTAAAAAAAAAAAAAACCGAGAGAACCCCCCGACGTGATAAAAAAAAACCCCAATTGTGGCCGTGTATTCAATGTGTGGCCTCCTTGTGTCCGTGCACGAACAACACATTTTATAATGGAAGAACTTTAGATCTTTATGGCATATTTTGTTTCCAATTTCGCTTTTGCATAATACCTCTAGATATACTATTAAAATATATGCACATCACGCAATATTCTTTTTTGTATTTTCCAAATATTTCATCCGAAAATTTTCTTTCTGCCCAAAATATGTCACCCTAATGTATATTAGCTGAATATGTGAAAATCCCACCTGAATTAATGCTCGCCGTCGGTCCAATAAAATAAAATAAAATAAAAATAAGACAAATGTTCCTAAACTATATGTCATGTGTTTTTTTTCTTTTTAGCAAAAATTAACCCCAAAAATTTAGGTGTCAACAGAAGGCAACCCCGGTTGTGACACGACACCCAAAGAACAAATGGTCAATAGAGTTCGGTACATCGTTGCAGAAAGCACGAGCACCATTATCTATTCTACCATGTGACAATAAAAGTGTCTGGGTGGGTGGCCTACGCTTAGCTATAAGCCAAAGGTTTGCTTGATACCGTGGTATAATTTCGTTGTTCCAGACGAACGTATGCCAAAAGACCTGAGTCCTCTTCCGCCTGAAGGTCTCCCAAGCCGTCGCAACAGTGAAGCGTCTTGACGAATTCTCCCTCCAACCAAAACAATCTGAATTCTGAGAGAAACTTGGGAGAGGATGATCCCAAGACTCAAGCACCAACTTGAGAGGTTGCCTAACATCAGAGAAGAGATCAGTCACTGTTGCCTGCCTAGAAAGCCCTGAATTGTATATGAATGAGTTCGAAAAAATTAAGTTCAAAGGACCCTCAGGGTGCCAGTTGTCAAACCATAAAGAGATAGAGATGCCGTCTCCAATCCTCCAATAGAAGGCATTGCAGACCTCGCTTATGAGGGATAGGATTTTTTTCCAAGCCCAAGAACAGCAGGTGGGTTTCTTAGCAACCTAAAAATTCCTTAATTTTAAAAACGTGGAATGGATCCACTTGCACCACAAGGCCTCCTTGTCTAAAAATAGGAGCCAAATATGCTTTAGCATAGTAGCCTTGTTGCAATCCCCGAGCCTCCGAATGCCAAGGCCTCCTTCCCCTTTTGGTAGGCATACTTCACTCCAGGCAACATTGGCAGCCCATTTCCCTAGTTCCGGGCCTTTCCATAGGAATTGCCTAAATACTTTCTCAATCTGTTCCAACACGGCTATAGGTATCATAAAAACTCTCGCCCAGTAGGCTTGCATAGTATGAAGGACTGATCTAATAAGCTGAAGTCGACTAGCAAAAGAGAGAAAACAGTAAGTCCAAGATTGTACCCTCGCAGTAATGCGGTAAATAAGAACACAACATTCCACCTTACTAAGCCTAGCAGTAATGATAGGAACCCCCAGGTATCGTACAAGTAGGTTGCCTTTTTGGAAATCGAGGTGGAGGAGGATCTGAGTCCTTAAAGCAGGCGATTCACCAGCCAAAAAAATTTCTCTTTTGGAAGGCTTTGGGCACAAGCCACTCCATGCCAAGAAGAGCTAGAGGCCCTCTTTGAGGAGACTTACCAATGTCAGGTCCGCTTCACTAAATAAGAAAACATCCTCTGCAAAGACAAGATGCGAGAGATTCGTCGCCTTGCATCGCTAGAAAAATTTAAATTTCGGTCTGGAAGAGAACCTCCTCAGGATTCCAGATAGTACCTCCATAACCAAAGTAAAAAGGTATGGAGAAATAAGATCACCTTGGTGTAGGCCGCACCCACTTGCAAAGTAGCCATGAAGTTCCTCATTCAACGCAATGGAAAACATGGGTGTACGCACACATGTCATAATAAGCATAGTCACGAAGTCGGGAAAGCCAACAGCACGCAGAACTCTCTCAAGGAAACCCCAATCGACTGTGTCATAAGCTTTTTTGAAGTCAACCTTAATCACACACTTAGGAAGGTATGGTTTCAGGTGGAAACTAGAAAAGCGTTCCTAAGCCATCAAGATATTGTCTCCGATCCTTCTGCCCTTCACAAAAGCACTCTGAGTCGAACTAACAATATTTTTTAGAACAGCCGCAATTCGGTTAGCCAGTACTTTTGTGATACGCTTATATATAGTGTTGCAGCAGGCAATAGGCCTGTAATCATCAACATAAGTCGCATTGGGGACTTTGGGCACAAGCACCAGAATGGTGGCGTTTATCTCCTTCAATAACTTCCCCGTTACGAAGAAATCCCTCATTGTTGTTATGACCAAATGTCCAACCGTCTCCCAGTTCTCCTTAAAGAATTCAACCATGAAGCCATCCGAGCCAGGGGACTTGCCCCTAGGTAGAGAGAAAAATGTATCACAGATCTCCATCTCGGTAACCGGTCGGGCAAGGAAGCTGCCCTGGTCATCCGTAAGAGGATGCTAAATAGTCTCCCAAATCTCCTCAATGGACGGCCCCTGTTGTTCCACTCGCAAGGCCAGGAGATTCTAGAAATGCTTCACCAAGTGCTGCTGAAGCAGGTGCTGTTCAGTAATTTGGTTACCAGAGGAATCCAAAACAGAAAGAACTCTATTCCGAAGTTGTCTCTTGTTTACATATTGATGGAAGAACTTGGTGTTGCGATCTCCTTCCTTGAGCCACATGATTCTAGATTTCTGTCTGAATAAGGACTCATCACTAGCCTGAAGGTCAGCAAAGATACTTCGCTGGACCTTTTCCAACTCAGCAAGGTTAGTCGAAAAAGGGTCCCTCTGAAGGTCGCCTTGTGTGCTTTCTAAGGCGACCCTTGCTTCTGAAGTCCTGGCAGAAATATTATAGAATGATTCCTTATTAAGCTGCTTGAAACGATACTTGAGCGTCTTAAGCTTGCGCATAAGCCTAAACATGGGAACCCCTTCCTCTGGGTCCTCCCAAATTTGAGTAACAATTGCATTGAACTGTGGATGCTTCATCCAAAAGTCAAAGAACTTGAACAGTTTCCTCCGAAGAATCGGGTTCAACAATTTGATCATCATAGGTGTATGATTCGAGATACCTAGCACTAGAAAGGAGGCTTCAGAGTAAGAAAACTCTAGGCACCATCTAGAGTTCACAAGGACTCTATCAATCTTCCTAGCCTTCCTAAAAGATCGTGAGGAAGTTATCCAAGTGTGCTTGAAACCAACATACCTAAGGTCCTCCAGTTCCGATTGCACCAAGCACTGACCAAAATCATCAAAGCATGGGATCCAAGCTTCAGAACCCCCAACCTTGTTAGAGGGATCCTTAATAGCATTGAAATCCCCCATCACTATCCAAGGTGAATTCTGGAATGCACTACTTCTATAGATAATATCCCCCCCCCCAAAGCAATCGCCGGAGAGTAAAAGAGTGCCCCCCATAAGTAATTGAAATAGTGCAAGTTATTCCCGAGTCCAATACCTTAAGAATCCCATGAACTACCTAAATAGATATCGCCATAATTTCAAAGTTAACCCGCGAGGGGTCCCACCTTACCCAAATCCTACCCTTAGGAGCGAATTCATAATGGCAAGTCAGCACCAGTCCCTCAACAGACTCCCCAAAAATGAAATTGAAGAAGATCTGCGGCACCTTTGTTTCCAATAAACCAACCAACCACAAATGATTTGAAAAAACAAGTCTATGGACCTCCACCTGTCTAATGGGGTCCACGAGGCCCCTAACATTCTAACACCCTATATACATAAACAAGTAAAAGACGGACCAAGGACCAAGGGTTACCTCAACTTCGCGGGCTTGCGCCGAGAACGGGGTGGTGCCGCACTTGATGGGAGCGGAGATGGGGCTGGGGCTAGAGCCATCAGCTTGTCCTGAATGGTCTCAACCTTCATGTTAGTCGGGGTGGCCTCCGACGACAAGCGAGGGGAGAACTGGTCTTCATCTGAACCGCCTAAAAGGTTACTCGACTCAATAAGGTCGTCACCAGGGCTTGGCGGCACATCTATGGAGTCTTCCACAAGGCTGATGGAGTCAGCCTCAGCGGCAAGAGATGAGTCGTCCAACTTTGTGAGGACCTACAACTCTCTCGAGGCCTTACGAGTTGATGTAGAGGGCAAACTCCACTCTAAAGCGGCAGGCTTCATCTTGTTAGGGCGCCCCTCATCATTGGAGAAGGTATGTGAGACGGAGCCTATCTCCTTAGGAGGGAGAGACATCTTCTTCTTCCCCTTGACTCGTTTCCAAGCCAAGTTGATGTCACTAGGACCGTTCGCCCCAACCAGATTAGGTTCGGGCAATCGTGGTGGAGCGGGAGGGGAGGAATTGATTCGTCCTTGCGGCGAGGAGACCACCTGCTTTGTGGTGGCTGGGGGCGTATCACAATTGTGACCAAACGTACCACACTTCAAACATTCTACCAGCTTCCATTCAAATTGAATGTCAATAGTGCGTACCACCCCATTCAATTTCACTCTCATCGAAGGAGTCCTCGGTTGGTTGGCTTGGATTTCAACACAAACCCTAGCAAAAGAAATCATACGCATTTACTCAGTGCGTTGATCCACATAAAGAGGTTTGCTAATGGCACTTGCAATGGCGCTTATCGCCGAAGATGACCATAGGTCGAGAGGGAGGTTCTTTAATCTAATCCACACCAGGACCGAGGATTGGTTCTCCTTCTTCAACTCAAGAAGAGGCTTCCACTGTTGCAATATTAGTGGAATCCTCGCCATCGTACAAGGACCTTCCTCCAATATCTTCCTACGAAAAATCGAATCGGGGATATGGAAGAAAAAAAATCCCCGATTGTTGGCGAAGACCTCCCCAAGCTTCGATCCCCACATGCGCCTCAAAAAACGCTCCGTGAGTTGAAATGGGAGCCTTTTCCCCACAAAATACCCAACGAGGCATTCATGCCACTTGAGATCCACAACCTTTAAGACTTCCTTAGCAAGGTCGACCATCGAGCCATCATCATCAAGTGAATGAGGCACATATGACAGTTCATAACCTTTTGCCACCAAACGAGTGACGTTCGCCCATGATTGGGCTTGAGGCGGCTTTGATCTTTGTTGTTGTTGCAAGTCCTAAGGTCTTCTAGAGGCCGACCTCCCTCTACTGCACTCCTTGGACTAGCCCACTCGGCCTGGAGCCTTAAAGGTGGCTCGACCTTCTCGCGACGCATCAGCATGGGCTTTGTCCGAGAGCACAGAAGGCTGGGCCAATAAATCCGAAGAAACAGGGTTATTTCCCCTCTCTTTAGCAGCCCTACTCAACTGGGCCTTATCAGCCATAGCACCTACCTCAGCCGAAGTAGAGGCCATACCACACCAATAACTCTATAACAACCCTCCAGTCAGCCAGCCCAACTACTCCAAGGTCATTACAATAAAGGCAGGTCTACTAATGAAAAACCGAGGCTAACTTGTACAACTCAAGACCCCCAAGTAAGCCGCAGTCCAGTTCTACCAAGCAACAGACCAAGAGAGCTGCGCATAGGAGTAATAGCCACAACCGAATGCCGGTGGAGGCGAAGGTGGAGGGAGTCGGCAGAGGCGGAGGCGAAAGGTGTGGAGGGTCTCGGGGTGGTGGGGAGTTGAGGGTCCGGCAGAGTCCTAGGTGGAGGGAGCCAGCGGACGCCAGTGGGGGCGGAGTGCAACAGATGCCGGTGGAGGCGAAGGCAGAGGACATCGGACGCCGGTGGAGGCAGAGACGATGGGCGTTGCTAGAGTCAGAGGTGGAGGCAGGGTGCAGCGAACGCCGGTGGAGGCGGAGGTGGAGTGCGCCAGACACCGGTGGAGGCGTAGATGAAGACGAAAGGCGTCGGATGCCAGTGGAGGCAGAGGCAAAGGCGTCAGGCGGTAGGGCAGAGACGGAGGGCGTCGGGATGGGCGGTGGTGGGGGCAGAGGGTAGAGACGGGTGTCAAGCGGTGGAGGCAAAGACGGAGGGCGTTGGGCGATGGACGGAGTGCAGCAGACGCCGGTGGAGGCGGAGGCAGAGGGTGTCGAACACCAGTGGAGGCGTAGACAAAGGGCGTCGGACGCCGGTGGAGGTAGAGACGAAGGGCATTGTGGTCTCAAGACGGAGGAACGGAGTCAAAGGCGGAGGGAGCCTCGAGTCTCGGAGGAGCTGGCACGACCAATGGGCGGCACAAAGGATGTCGGAGTCGAAGGTGGAGGCAGAGGGGAAACAACCCTGAGCTCGGAGGACGCCGACGGGTAGATATGGCGTCGAGAATCGGAATCACGGCCGTTGGCAGGGCTCAAGGGGTGGCAAAGTCAAATCTGGCTCTGGTTTGCAGAGCCGCGACCGGAGGGCGAGCGGGGAGGTGATGGTGACGACGGAGCCAAATCTGGTTCAGCGGTTGGAGCCTTCGTGCAAGGCTCTGGGTGAAGGTGGGAGTGGTGGCGCTAGCAGAGGCGGAGGCGAAGGCGGAGGGCTCGGAGCTACATGGCCAAGACCGATGGGTTTGTCAAGGAAGCGACGGCGGAGGCAGATCTAGGACAGGGTCTGCCAGGCGCGGCCAGTGACTGAGGCTCCGTGGGGAACCCCAGGCGGAGGCGACAGGCAACAAGCCACGACCAAAGACGCACAGGGAAGACGTCAGCAGAGGCAAGCCTTCGCTCGGGTCGGCAACCGCGACCGATGGCTGGAGTACTGGCGAACGGCCGCCGGGCTCGAGGTGCCCGCAGCAATCAGCGAGAGAGAGAACGACGCTGTACAGACGGCGTCGTTTTTAGGTCAAGATATAATTAAAATATATATAAATAAATAATTAATTCGAAATTATTATGAATTGTATTTCTTAAAAAAAATTATCACTCGTTGTTATCCTATCAATAACCTAAAAACTGTTATACTAAGTAAATATTTTTCTCCACTCAAAGCAAGGTCTGATGAAGAAGCCTCTCCCATTCTCCCTACTGTTCATCTTCCTCAAATAACTGATGATATTCAAATTAAACAGATATCTTCGCGAGTCTAGGTGTGAAAAGGATCGACGCGCGGAGCTTCGACCGCCATGAGAGTCATCCCTTGTTTCTTGGCTTCCGCTTAGAGAGAAACAGAGAGAGAGTTTCTCAAAGGAGAGATTCCAGATTATCTTCGCTTTTGGTGTGGCGTGGTGCGGGGTCCGTGTGAGCGTGTGTGTGGAGGTTTCGCATACACGATGAGGGCAGAGAGAGAAAATCCCATACATCATTGTCGCGCAGATTTCTTTACTCAAAGAGAGATCAGTGAATTATGGGTGGTTGCAGATAATGCGCGAATTTGTTTAATCTATCTGTCTTTTACGCAAAAAGAACCTTTTACCAACCACATCACGTGTCGATTGCTGAAGGATGCCGTCTCATTATGACATGCAGACCAGCCAATGTAATCTTTTCTCCTAGAGCTTGTGTTGAAATATTAAAATCATCTCCAATTTGATTAGGTATTTGTGTGGATTTAAAGGATATGGGTTTATGAGCTCACTTCCCCATGAATTGTATCTTTGAAATGATCATATTTTGTTTCATTGTCCATCCTTTACTTAATACATACTATATATATACACACACTTACACATCACTCATTAAAATTGTTATCAATGTCAAAATCATACTTACGCGCAATCTTAATTCCAACCGCTACCAATGCTTGCCCAACAAGAATATTTTTTCCATCAAACTTCGGCAAGTTCCAGTGAATTTCCCAAGAGAAAACTTCAAACTTTAGAACTTTAGGTGGCTGCTACCTTTTGTGAAGCATCAATGTCGACTGTTACCTGACCAAACTTGACGTTTAACCTGGAGCCGCCTTTTATCAGCTTCAGTCAATGACTTTGCAATGGGTGTATAAAAGAAGAACAAAACGCAGGAAAAGGGACTCTCAACTTCTTCCTCTTTAGATTGCCTTCTTTGGTCTATCTATTCAGAAGAACTGAGAAACTTCAATGGCCACACCCTTAGGACCTTCTGAAATTCGAGTAACAATGTCATTTTCTTGTTCCTGAATAGGCCATTATTTTTTTAAAATTCTTTCAGGTTTGTACAGAAAGAAAATTCCTTGTCCATCCACCGATCAAACCGGAAATAAAACACACAAGACTTGCCCGATACTTGAAGATATATCGTCTAAAATTAACTTTAATTTATGGTTTCCATTCTCTAGCTTCGGGTCATTACCCCGTAGGACAGGTAATGTGTGCGTCCATCGGGTCTATATTCAAACATGTAGAGTTCGAGTTGTCTCGAGACATGTTATTATAGTACTCGAGGCAGATTTTGCTTGTGATCCATCTACCTGATGTTTCAACAAACATTTTATGAAATATAAAAATTCTCCAAAATTAGTTGGAAGTCCTCCTGATCTGGTTTTTAGTCGGCGGGTTCTCGCCAAAGGGATGGAGTGAAAGTCATGGTGATACAGAATCATCACTAAAATGGCGGACGAGACGAACATGGCCACCGGACCGAAGAACCATAGGAGCAGAGCAGATCGCCCTAAGCCCGAGCGACCAAAACTCGCCGCCCCTTGCAATGACCACCTTCGCATTCTCCTTCACGGCCTCACTGCCGGCGCTATCATCTTGTGCTGTGATGAGATAGTTCGCGTGGATGAAGTGCCTGGCCGACTAGAGGAAGAACGCGAAGGCCAGGATAAAGCAGGCCAGGAGGTTCATGTACTTGATGGCTGCGGTCGATGGGTCGGCGTCCCCGAAGCCCCCGAGTCGCCGGAACATGTCGTCGGCGGTGGAGTTCGCGATCCACGCCCCGAGTAGAGAGCTGAGGGCGAGGGAGACCGAGGCCAAGGAGGTCGCGGCCGTCACGCTCGACGCGATCACGTTGGCAGCGAAATTTCTGTCGCCGAGTTTCACCTGCTCGCACATTCAGAGATCACTCGTCAGCTTGTCGCCATCTTCTCTCTCCTCTCATGCTTTCTCTCACCCGACTCTCTCTCTTCGCCCGAGTCGTTGTCCAATCGACGAACCACCGTGGCCAGCCAATGAACTTCGCGACAACAGAAGCGGAGGCTGCACAATGGTTTGTCGCACAAGGGTTCAGTCATGATTCAGAGGGAGAGAAAAAGAGTAGTTGGGAGGGGGCAGCGACTCGCCGGAGGGGCGGCGCTGTGGCTCATTGGTCGGACTAGGGAGGGGTAGCTCATTTGACAAACCACCATGACGAGGGAAAAATCAATACCATCAAAAATCATATGGAGTCTCGTGTAATCTAAATCAAGAATGATATGTATTTGTCATTTCAAAGATGTGTTAAATCGACTGCACTACAAATTATTTAGCATTCCTAATGAATAGTCGTTTACAACTAATATAAAAATAAAATTAAAGATTCGGGTCTGGTGAGGAATGAGGATGAACGAGGACCGCCGAGTCCAACAAAACAAAATAGAGTTAAAAATGATTAGGATTTCATTGCCTCTTGGCATAGCAGGACTTTTGGCTATTCCTTTGGTTGAATTCAACAAGCATCAACGCATACCTTTTAATCAAATCACCAACCGAGTCGCCGAATCTAAAAATCAAGGCAAAGTATTCCTTTCACAAACAAGATAGCACCAGCTTGATTTCATTATTTCTCCGGATTTATATTGCTCAGCAGCAAACCAAGCCCAGGCGAGTTAAGAGTTTGGGACGTTTATTTCTAGTCTCCTCAGGATAGCCTATCTAATTCCGGCCCATCCACCATCGACCGCCAGATTGTGGCCGTTGATGAATTCGGCCTCTTCAGAAGCAAGGAACACCACGGCATCAGCCACATGCTTCACTTTCAGCACTCCTCTCAAGCTTGAACTTGACTCGGACATCCTCTCGCCTTCCTCCTCACTCACGCCGAACACTCCACGGACTAATGGTGTTACGACCACTCCAGGGGAGACACAGTTCACGCGTATACCGTATGCTCCGAGTTGCTTGCTCGCCGACCTCATCAAACCCAGCACGGCATGCTTAGACATCACATAGTCTACCCAATTCTCGGTTCCAGTGCTGGCCACGATGTTCGCTGTGCTGGCCGCGATGCTCGCTGTGCAAATTATGCTTCCCTTTATGCCCCCGCCACCATGGCGCGAGCCCCGTGCTTGACACAGGCGGCCATTCCCCGAACATTGATGGCAAACAGGCTCTCGAAAGCAGGTATGTCAAACTCCAGAATGTCTTGTTTGATGTTATTTATTATGCCTGCATTGCTGAACAAGATGTCTAGGTGACCATTTGATTGAAGAGTTGATTCCACCAAGGACTTCACTTGTTGCTCATCCGTGACATCGCAATGGATGTAGGTGCACCGGTGGGATCCGATTGACAACACAAGGTCGTGGCCCTTTTTGTCTTGGATGTCTGCAATCACGACATATGCGCCATGATTTGTCAACTGACGCGCCGCCTCCTTGCCGATGCCGCTCGCGCCACCAGTGATGATGGCTACTTTGCCGTCAAGTTTGTTTGAGTTGTGGCTGGTCATTTCTGTGGGGAGAGAATGGAAAACCGAGTACAGGAAAGGACCATGAAGTTGTGTTGAGGGAGATGCGGAGACTCTTCGTATTTATAACTTGAGGAAAGACAAAGCACAATTATGTTTAGATTGAATGTTCGGTGTTGATTTTCTGTTAAATATTACGATCATACCCGAGGTTTGGTGTTGACAAAATTGGCAAGTTATTGGTAGGCTATTACAATCAAATTGATACGGATTCTTTATTCAATTTTGGCTCGTTACATCAAAGCTCGCTGAATCCTCGTCACATTTCTCTGAATAAGAAAGATTCAGTTCACAACAAATGGGTGTTGGTGTGAGGATGAAGCGAACTTTCCTCCCCGCAAGTGGGCCCGGACGGATGTGAATATGGTTGGCAAGCGCGAGCTTGAGATCAACGAGCTTGAGGTTCATCTAGTGACGGCCGACGACTAGCTAAGAAAGAAGAAGATGGGAAACAAAGAAAAGAAAAAGAAAAAAAGAAATAGAAAAAAAGAAATAGAAAAGAAAAAGGAAATTAAAAATAATTTGAATTAAAAAAGAAAAAGAAAATTAAAAAATAATTCGAATAAAAAAGGGAAAGAAGAAGAAAAAAGGGAGGAGGAAGTGAGGATTTGTAGAGGTGTGAGATAAGAGAGATCAAGTGTGTTTCCCTTTCTTGAAAAACATTTTCTTCAAGGAATTCATTTTCTATGAAACGAACGCCGGAAAATCCGGAAAATATTTTCCCGAAAAATGTTTTCCGTGAAATGAACAGAGCATTAGTTAACCTGTTGACCGAGAGACAAAAGAAAGTCTGACCTTCGTCCAATTTTCTGTCTGTCTTCTTGTGCTTTTATAGTGCTCCTCTTGCAGCACAGAACCAGCAAGAAAACATCGTCCCTTCTCTCTTTCCTGTTTTGTTTCTAAACGCAATAACAGTGGGCACCAAAATATCACAAAATAACGTTGACTTCCTGTTCTATTCATGTCCACCGGCAATCAAGGGCACAACACTCAACTCTTTCTTCAAGAATGGGTCAGAGAATAGGCAATTTCTTGCCCTCGCGCTGACCAAATATGCAGTAAGAATATGCAAGATATATTGCTCAAGATCAAATATACTTCCACGCATGATATTACCTCTTATTATTTCGAAATCTCCCAATCTACTACGAAATATATCATTGAGTGATATATATCACATGAATATATAAAAGATTTTCCGAATATTGAAAGAATAACACGAATCCTTTCCAAAAATATCAAATCATCATTTGTTATGAGTTATAAGTCAATTTTCGGTCTTCAGAGAATAACAAGCGTTGGTCAATTCCCTCTCTCCGTGGGCTCAGCCCAACTCGTCAAATTAAAGTTTAGAACCATCAATTTAAATCCATCCGTCACAAGTCCAATGTAAATGCAATAATAAAAAATGCTCCTAAAATTATATGTTATGCAATTTAATTCTAATATTTTTGTTTAGGGGTTATTAATTAATTTCTAATTTTCTATGTAATGAATGAATGAATGAAGGGGTCATCAAAATTTAAGTGTCAATGCATCTTTAGATGAGAATGGACTATCTTTGTTGTTTTCCAGAATGACAACCTGCATAAGCATCTGAAATTTCTAGATGGATGTAAAGTCTTTCATCGTATTTTTCTGCACCTAATACCCTAAATAATTTTAAAATTTAAGCGCTTGGCCATGTGGAAACCATGGAAGCCCCCTAGGGCAAAACCCTAAAGCGCGTTGATAATCGCGGACGGAGCAAAACTAGAAATAAAAATTGCGTAGCGAGAGTGAGAGATCGAGACCTCCTGTAAATGGAAGGACCAGAGGAAAACAAAAATCTAATCGGACGGAGACGATAGTCAAAGATGGACTGCCGCCGCCATGGCCAGCAACCAGCCAAGTCAAAGAAGAAGATGAAAAGAAAAGAAAGAAAAGAAAGAAGAAACATAAAAATAAAATGAAAATGTGTTTGGTGAAAGAAAGTAAAATGGAATAAGTTATAAAAAATGATTTTTACTTTCAAAAGTGAAAAGTATTTTCTCTATTTTTGAATGTGTTTTTTCCAAAAGCGAAATACATTTTCCCTTACTAGTTCATTTTTCGTAAAACGAACGTTGAAAATTCAATAAACGTTTTCTTAGAAGTTATCTTCCATGAAACGAACGGAGTCTAAATGATTTGATAGACCGGCATTAACAAGTGAACCATATTCGATATTTTGCATGTTATCTAATGTATAATTCACAATATACTTTTATTAGGGGATGGGGGAGGGGGAGAATATTGAATATATGGTATCCGTTCTCTAGCATCTGGTCATTGCCCTAGAGGACGAGTAATGTGTGCATGCATCGGGTCTGTATTTAAACATGTCAGATTCGAGTTGTTTTGAGACATGTTATCGATGTACCTGAAGAATATTTTGCTTGTGTCGTTCTACCTGATGTTTCAACAAACATTTTATGAAGTACAAAAAATCTCCGAGTACTATTTGCTCACTTGCGCATAGAAATGGTGAAATAGTAGGAAAACATGAAGTTATTGTTTTACTCTTGATCATCCAAGAGCAATTCATTTCAGTCATGACCCTTTGTCGCACGAAGCTATAGCTAGATACACCTATAACGTATAACATCATATCATGAGAACTTTCTCCGAGTTATAGTTTTATTTCGTTGTGCCAAAGCAGAAAATATAAACTCGAAAACCTATTTTGCTGCAAGCGCCAGCTAAACCGTGTTAAGCCCTCCATCGACGACCAGGTTGTGGCCATTCACGAATTCGGAATCTTCAGAAGCAAGAAACACCACAGCATCAGCCACGTGCTTCGCTTTCAAAACTCCTTTTAAGCTCGAACTAGGCTCGAAGAGCCTCTCGATTTCCTCTTCACTCTGGCCAAGATTGTTGCAGACCATTGGCGTTGCGATCCCTCCAGGCGACACGCAGTTCACGCGTATACCGTGTGCTCCGAGTTGCTTGCTTGCCGACCTCACCAAGCCCAGCACCGCATGCTTAGACATGGTATAGTCTGTGAACTCGTCACTCCCGATGGTCGCAGCAACGCTCGCTGTGCAAATTATGCTTCCCCTTATGTCCTTATCCACCATTGCGCGGGCGCTGTGCTTCACACACGAGGCCATGCCTTTGACATTAATGGCAAAAAGGCGCTCAAAGGCCGATATGTCGAAATCAAGAATGTCTTGTTTGACAGAGTTTATCACTCCTGCATTGCTGAACATGATGTCCAGCTTACCATACAATTGAAGGGTCGACTGTACTAAGGATATCACCTGTTGCTCGTCTGCGACATCGCAGCGAATGTAGGTGCAGCAGGGGGAGCCGATCGATTCTACGAGGTCTCGGCCCTTTTCATCCTGGATGTCAGCGATCACGACTTTTGCACCATGACTGGAGAAACAGCGAGCCGTTTCCTCACCGATGCCACTTGCACCGCCAGTTACAATGGCTACTTTCCCCTCAAGTTTTTTCAAGGCAGAGCTCGTCATCCCTTTCCCTCAGCAAAGCCGGAACAAAATGGAAGTACAAATGATGACTTGCCGAATTCTGCCTTATCTCAGTTATGATGCCTGAGGGAAAACAAATCTCTAGTTATAAGCTAGCAATGCTTGTCCAACAATAAATTTTTTTTCTTTTTTAAACTTCAGCAAATTCCAGGGAACCTACTAAGAGAAATCTTCAAGCTTTAGACTTTTCCGTGGCTGCTATTTTTTATGAGGCATCGATGCTGTCCACCTAATAAAACTCGAAGTTTGACCTGGAGCCGCCTCCTATCATCTTCAGTCGATGTCTTTTCAATAGATATGAATAAAAGAAGGAAAAAAAAAAGCGGGAAAAAGGACTCCCAGCTTTTTCCTCGTCAAATTGGCTTCTTTGGTCTATCTATCGAGAGGAAATTGCAAAAACTTTTGGCTTGATTTGTTTCCTAAGAGACGTGACATTTTACAAAATATTTTCTAGAAATTCATTTTTTAGAAAAATAACAACATTTTTCAATGTTTGGCTCAATATTGAAAATGAACTGAAAAATATATTGATGAGGAAAATAACAACAATTTTCAAAAGTGACATGCACTATTTGTGTGATACAACGGATACACATGTTATATCAAATAATTTTTCCGAGCGTCAACGACCTCATTCCCGGGCTTGAGCATTAACATTACAACAAATGGGATTTGATTGAATTTTATTTTAAAAACAGAACTTGAATCCGCCACATACAAGGATGCGAAAGCATGTATAGTGTTAATGGGTCGGGTGGGCTTTCCACATAAATGGGTTGGGGCTTGTCAAGTCCAACATAAGAATCACATATCTCAATTAAGGCAAAACTTAGTGTTATTGCCTACGCTTGTTTCACTCTTTTTTTTCATTTCTCAAACTCCAGTTGAGTCCATAGATTTATTAGAATGCCTAACCAAAAGTTCTTAACACAATAGCTACTTGATCATGTGCTTTCACGTTGTTGAAGGGTAGTTTAGTCTTCTTCTATTGAAGGGTAGTTTAGCCTTTTTCATTGTTAGTGAACCATAATGCTCACTATATATATTGATGTAATCCGTAATTATGAAAATAACGATTTCTTCTCTTCTATTCACATGGTATCAGAGCTGGAGGTCTTCAGCTCAAATCTTTCTAGGCTCAATTTGCCTCCCCAATTAAATATGTTCACGCTTAGTATTAGGCAAAAATATCAGAGTAAGCTAGATGTCAATGATCACGACACATTTAATATGATTAGCGAACTGACAAGTGTCCTCAGCAATGCCACTCAGCCGGTTATGATGGCTACTTTTCCACCGAGCTTTTTCAATGCATGGTCTATCATCCTTTCCCTACGCAAAGGTTGAGATAAAGGATGGACCCGGAAATGGTTTTCTGAGTTATATTAGGAAGATGAAGATCCCCTTCATACATAAAAGTAGAGAGAATTCAGATGGAGGCTGGTTTTTTCATTGATTAATATGTTTGGAAAAAAAATAAAGTGAGTTCCTAGTGTTAGATTAGCAATGCCAGCTCAATAAGAAAGTTTTTCAAAACCCGGATGAATCTCAATTGACTTTTACTTGACCAAATCTTCTACAATTCTTATGAACAGTCTTTTCCATCACCTTATTAGTGAGAGGTCACCAGCCAACATTTACTTCGGCAGAAAATGCATGTTAGCCTCTGATATACATCATAAGGAACCCATACAACAGAGTATAAAATTTCATGCTGCTGCCACTGAGAAACTGGAAAGGCTAGAAATGTCACTATTTCAGCAATGGCATAGAGAAGAAACATTGCTTTCGTTTGGTGCTGCTCAAGTGAAATAATAGTGAAATCTTTGGTCAGAGATTTTAGGATGCAGAGCATATTAACGTTGATATCTTTTCCACTGCTTCGAATTACCCTAAAAGCCAACTCTGCCGTTAATCAACATCACCAGAGAGGAAGATGGCTTCTGTCATTTTAAGGCCAATTGTTAGATATTTGCCACTCAATTGTAGTACAAAAGATGTTCAATTTATCAGCAATCAACATCAAAAGGGACGCTGCAACTGATAAATAATCAAACAATGAGAATTGGAGTGGGCAAGTCAACCTTCAAAAATTGATGAAGGAATCAAGCTACCTTTAGAAAGGAAGCGATCCTTCTGCTAGACAGAATTTCCATATTGTTTCCATATCCTCGAGGAAACAAAGAGAAATTGTACATCCAAGCCAACCATTGCAAGGAATCATACCCTAGACGGCATCTAAGAACATAATTTACAGGCCCCAAAGAGAGGGGAAAATTGATGACAGCAAAGCATTCCAAGCAAGTTGTTACATTCTAGCATGATAATGATGGCAAGAAGTGACAATCATCTGACTCCTCATTCAACAATAGTCAGAATGATCATCTGACTCCTCATTCAACAATAGTCAGAATGTGACTCGTAGAAGTCGCTGGGGCAAGGTGACATAACCTCTTGCTCAAGTAACTGCAACACGTGGTTCATTGATGGCCGTTCATCTGGGATTGCATCGGTACATTTAGTAGCTATATCAAGAATTGCTTCTACAGTTTCAGCATCAGCACCAGAGCATCTCTTATCCAAGACATCTTCCAGCCTGTTCTCTCTCAATAGGGTGTTCATCTGCAAATGACAACACATTACTATCTACACACATGAATTGCAGTTAACACAGTAGTAAGATGTAATCTTTTCTCGAGTTTTTGGACAAAGAAGGTATCAAGAAAGCTCACCCATCCAACAACATTCAAGCCTTTCTTCACAAAACATGGATCAGTCGGTCTCTTTCCAGTTACAATCTCCAACAACAGAACTCCAAAGCTATACACATCTGACTTCTCAGTAGCCATTCCACTTTGAAGATACTCTGCTTGCCAAATGATCACAACCTAACTGGTGAGAGTTTGTCAAAAGAAGCACTAAGCATATATTGCACTAACTAGAAAACCTTGACGATCAAATTATCACATAATTTTACTTTTACATGCACTTTAAGATTCCGCTTTCCAGCTGATAGTGACAGCCTAAATTCAGAAAGCAAAATAAAGCTAAGCAAGCAATAGCACAAACAAGAGTTGACAATATGCAGGATTCTGCTGCTAATTATGAAACAAAAAGTCATGGGACTAAATCAGCAGGAACTTAGCCACAATTCATTTTCAATGGGCCTTACCATATTCATCCCATGCTATGTCAATGTAAGCATTAATTACTAGAAATCAGATACTTGCTCATCCCATGTCCATTGTATGAGAACTAACTCAGCAAGGTGTGTTCAGAAGATCTTTTAAGCATTCCAATTAAACTATTCAAGGAGAATTAGTTGACAAATAAAGGCATCATCAAACTACCAGAATAATTAGAGGCAAAGTCATGTTGTTATCTAAAAGTTATTACTGGACAAAGTCCAGTTTAGGCCAACTTGGCAGAAAATCACTGAAGCATGCAACAAAAGATACGGAAGATATATACGATTGCTTGATATAACCATGGAAATAATGCCGTTTAGGTAGTGCCAATTTCCACAGTCCGGCATTTCATGTCTGATGTCTATGTGGAAAAAGATGCATGATAAGATACATACTAAAGTGCGTATCATCTGCGCCATAGGAAAAAAGGCCGAACTAATAAGTTCTTTAGTTATTTGAAAGGAGGAAAAAGAAGCAGAGACACTAACCAGGCGCAAGATAACCAAAAGTGCCAGCAACTACAGTTGTAACATGTGCTTCTTCATCTACCAGAAGCTTGGCAAGTCCAAAATCAGAGACATGGGGCTCCAAGTTTTCATCTAAAAGAATGTTGCTGGACTTTATATCACGATGCACGATCTTAGGACAGCAGTCATGGTGCAGATATGCAAGCCCTCGAGCTGAACCTAAAGCAATTTTCAGTCGAGAACTCCAGTTCAAGGGTCGCACTTCCCCGTGCACTGGCACAGAAAAAATTAGAGGGACGGAGAGGAGACAAATCAATTGACAAAAAGGACAAACAACATAAATCCTGAAGAATAGCTAAAAATGCACCCTTCACCGCCTAAATGCTTCTGAATATGGCTTGGAGAAGACAGTGATTAAGTTTTGA
The DNA here is from genome assembly GCA_014182395.1 of Eucalyptus sp. ANBG9806169. NCBI lineage: Eukaryota > Viridiplantae > Streptophyta > Magnoliopsida > Myrtales > Myrtaceae > Eucalyptus > Eucalyptus sp. ANBG9806169. Next base: position 3,206,692 of record CM024574.1, on the reverse strand, counting down.
GGTCTAGGAAATGACACATACCATGCAAGAGATCGTCTAAGCTTCCCATGGCTAAATAATCATAGATGAGAAGCTTTGTCGCAGGGAGCCTGCAGTATCCACGCAGGTTCACTAGATTTATGTGCTTGATGCTGCCCAGTATCTCTAACTCCCTTTCAAATCCTTGATCAGATCCTTCACGATTTCTGTCAATCCTTTTAACAGCAAATGTCCCACAATCATTCATTACCATTCTGTACACAATGCCAAATCCTCCGGATCCCACCACATCCTCTTCATCAAGAGACTCGAGCTTCTCTATTAGTTCGCACGAGGGATATGGAAGATCTCCATGGAAAGTAATAAGCTTCGTGCCTGTAGAAGAAGGACGTTTTAGTACAGCAAGAAGTTACATAGAAATGGCATACATCGAATTTCAAGATATCAGATCTCACTTGCTTCTGGTTCGACTTGTTTTTTGACTTCTTTATATCTCTTTGCTGCCCTTTCCTTCTTTGTTAGCAAACAAACCCATAGGAAAGCGAAGAGCATGACAATTGCAAGACCCATCATGGACATGGCACCAATCAAAACTCCTTTGATGTAATGCGAAGATCGCTTAGCAGGGACTGCAATTAAACCAAGTAAGTTATGCATGAATACCTTGCAGTATTAACATATTCTTATGGAAGTAACATATCTCTTCCTCCTAAAGTGCTATTAATCACTCTATGAATGTTACCGGATGCTTCGTCACTCTCAGCATGTGGCAGCACCGCGGGAAATCCCATCGAGGTTCGACATTGCTTCTGCACTTGTTGGCCACAAAGATCTAAATTTCCAGTAAATCTACAAAAGATAAAGCACAGTTTGAGAATCATGTTTCAATGGATGGAGTCTAAAGATTATAAATGGCTGACCAAGGTCAACCCAGGCAGAGCACTGAATATCATGGGCATATATCTGCATTTGTATGTATAATTTTCATGTCCACCATATTTAGTGATGGTAATCACGTGAGGTGAAACCACATAGTAAAAATCCGCAGTTAACTCAACTTCCATCGCTTGGATAGAACAGAAAAGCATCTCCATTACCATGCATAATAAACGCCACTAATTTCCATCCTAGTTGAGCTGCAGAACACACCTCCACTTCAAAGAAATTACCCTGAATCTTATTCACACAATGTTCATTGCCGCTAATTTTAAGTACATTATTGCCCACTCATTCATTTCCTTTATTGCAAACAGTGTGAGGTACTTGACCCATCATTGCAGAAGAGGGTATAAGAGATTATTTTGACTTGGTAACTGCATGTGCTTGCATAAAAGACAATACTTCTCAAATGAACGATAATTAGCTTGTCTGAGACTCTAGTCTAGTTACTTACGAACTGTGTCCAAAAGTGCTAAGGACTCCAACATCAGGGATTTCACCTGAGAAGAAGTTGGTTGACAAGTTCCTGAAAATCAATTGGCATTAAGCACCAGTTAGAACTACCAAACGTGAGAATTGCAATTGGAAACTCGAGGAAGTTTGCACGGTCATTATGAATGAACGTACAAGCTTTGAAGTCGTGTGAGACGTCCAAGAGAGGAAGGTATGGCTCCCTTGAGAGAATTGCTTGATAAATCCCTACATCCAAATCTTATGGTCAGAAGAATATTTGGATATTAATGAATTTAGCATGTACGCAGTTGAGGAGTGAATCAAACTCGTCATGCCTCCTCAAAAATGGCAGAAGTAGACCAAAATAGAATAACCAACAAGAGACAGAAAGTTTACAGGATGCTGAGAGACGAGAGGTTCCCAATGGCCGACGGAATGCCTCCTTGAAGATAATTAGCTCGCAAGTACCTAAATAATGAAATGACAGAAGCATCAATCATAGCAGGGTGAAGGATGCAAGAAACCGTGAAACTTCACAACTCAGAAAAAGACATGTTGCGCTTACAATGCTCTAAGTTCTACACAGTTGGCAATCTCACTTGGAATGGTACCATGAAGGCTATTCGAGTGAAGTGCTCTGTCACAAAATAACATATTTCAGTGGTTTGAATTATTACTATTTCTTCGGCTCTTTAGAGACAATGGGCTCTATCAAACTCACAGTCTTTGCAGTCTGCTGAGCTTGCCAATGCTGGGAGATATAATCCCTCCTAATTGCTTGTAAGGAAGATTTCTGAAATGCCCAGATTCAAAAACACACATTAGACTTAGAAAGCGAGAATTCAAGAACTCGGATTCAACCACGCAAGTTAACAAGACGACTGATGCAAAGTACATGATGCGGACTCTCTCGTCCGGATGGCAAGATATGCCGGTCCATTTGCAGGGAGATTGGTCGGTCGCTTGCCAGTTGCTAAGCAAGTTCTGGGTGTCGTTCAGAGCGGTCTTGAATTCCAACAACGTAACACCTGGAAATCCAAAGAGACTGTAAACGTGTTCTCGCACCTAACCCGTTGCATAAAAAACGCCAAAAGCACCAACAGGTCAATGTCTTGGCCGCTCAAGATTCACGGCAAAAGTGGGCAATGCAAGATGAAAACGGGAAAAAGAAAGAATCTTGAATATTCCCCTCCAAACAGACTCCCAAAGGGAACCTGGAATCACTAGCTTCTCCCCCTTTTTCTTCCACTTTACCCAGCTCAGGGGAAGCCAAGAGGAAACAAGAAAACCAAGAAAAGAAGCCCACGAACGGAACCTCAGAGCAAAAACGGAGCCGTACCATCCTGAGTCAGAGCAAGAGCGCCGTCGCCGACGAGCACCGCCGCGAACGCCGCGTAGAAGAGCCAAATGAGGAGCCCCATGTGCGTTTCTTGGTAGGGAAAATGTAGGAGGATCTCTCTCTTATCCGAGAAGCCTCGGCGGCCCTGTGGAATGTTGTTGGAAAAGGGTCCCCTTCTTTTCCTTTCCTCTTTTCTCTCTCTTGCTTTCTAGAGAGAGAGTGAGGGAGAGAGTGAGGGGAAGAATTCAAACTGCCATGATAGGAGGAGGGAGGTGGGGTGGGAGGGGCGATGATGGGGGAGGATTACAATGAGGGGAAAAACTTTAATAATTGAAATTCAAAGCACGAAGAGAGAGAAAGAAGAGAGAGACAGAGAGACAGAGGAGAGAGAGAGGTTTTCTTGAATGTTTCCCTCCTCTTTTCATGAGCACTGGCACTGGCCAGGCAGCAGCAGCAGCGAGAGAGAAGACAGAAAATATTTGAAAGTTTGCATCGACTGTCGCGCAGAAGCGGGTAGCCGTTGGTTGGCCCCATGACGAATTAAAAAAAAAAAAAAAGTTAATTTCTTGAAAAATCCTAAATTAATACATTTATGACAAATTTATCTCAAACTATTTTTTTTATTACCAAAAACCCCAAATTGATATATTTTTGACAAATTTATCCCAAATTAGTACGCTTGTGATAAATTTACCCTATATTAATTTTCGTTAAATTTTACTGTCAAATTATTAAGTTAAATGACACGTGACAGTTAACTAGAATATCAATTTAAGATTTTACGCTTCATTTGTCACAATTTATTATTTTTTTGTGATATTAATTTAATTTAGTGGAGAGTATATTTATCGCAAATTTATCAATTTGTAGTTTTTTGCGGTCGAATAAATTAATTTGGGATAAATTTGGCATAAATATACATGTTTATGATTTTTTTTATTTATGGTCAAAAAGATAGTTTTTGGTAAATTTGTCACATGTGTACCAGTTTGGGATTTTTTCATAATCAAAAATATAGTTTTTGGTAAATTTATCATATATGTACCAGTTTGGGGTTTTTTAGGGTATTAATCAAGAGAAAAAAAAATGAGTTTTTTTAAAGCTTTTGCTTCCTGCTATTAAATAATTATACCAAAATCACTAATGATTCACTATGCCATTTTTAATGCATCAACTTTTCCTCAAGCTATGCGACAGTATTTTTTTAAAAAAATTAGATTTTATTATTGAGTAAATCTGATACCTATCCAGAATGGTAGTTAACATGCCACTGCCATGTTAATAATTAATAATATCTTGAGGAGTGAGTTATTATTAGCCCTTTAAGAGAAGTACGGCAATTATGTTTTTGACCTTACGTCAACTTTACGTCATCCAAGAGGCGATTAGGGCTACAATCAGTTGGGGGATGGCAGACGTGGTTCAAAACTTGGCTCGATTCGACTTGATTCGAATATTTAAGGCTTCAAATTATACTCCAATAGATTTTTAGTAAGCTCGAGCTCGACTTGATTAAAACATTCGAATCTCGATGCTCAACCTGACTCAGTGTCATTCGTAAATAAGTTTTACTCGTAACTCAAACTAAACTTGAATTCAAGCACAAAAACTAACAAATCTTGACACGAAATGAGACCACAGTTTTAAAAGCGAGATAATCTTGCTAAGGCACTACTAAATTGATCGAAACGACACTACTAGCTCCAAATTATTATGAATCGACATGTTTTCATCCATTTGTAATAATCAATACATTAAAAGCATTCAGGTAATAATGAAAAGACTAAAAAGACGCAAATGAACTTGCCAATTGCATTCACCAATGCTATGCTTTAATTATTTTATCTCATAAGTAAGCTGAAAAAGTGGTTTCTCATTGTTTCTTTGGATGATTTTGTTCTTGGGACTCTGGAATCTGGATATTGCTTTGACCTAATCTTCTACTAATTTTAAAATAAATATATATACCAAGTATTATTTTCGGCGATTGATGAGTCACTTTCGAAAGGTTTGCTTTGTTTTTTCTAAAAATAAAAACTTTAAAAGAAAAAACTTTGTCACGTCTAAAAAGCCGGAACATGTGCGCGGGATTTTGATACCGTACAGACAGGTGAAGATCATAAGTCACAATAATGCTGGATGGTACGAGTGAATTGTTTCTTTTTTTTTTTCTTTTTTTTTTACCCTTTTATTTCACCTTGAATTGGGACCATTGCTTAAGTTGCAATTTTCCCTTGAGAGGGTCGGTTCCCCACCTAATAGTCAAATCAGCTGGTTCAAAAGAGCAATCAATCCCAAATTGGATGCTCTTCTTTCTTAAAGAAATCAAAAAGTTCATCATAATATTCATGATTGTACATTTTAAACATAATAGTTGCTCTCGATTTAGTACTTGTGAGAGCATCGCAAAGTTTATGGTTCAAATCTTAGTGGATGCGAAACACAAATTTGTGCCTTCAAAAGGGAAAGAAGCAGTCGGGTGCTTGCTCAATTCTTCTTGTGGAATCAGAAATCAAACAAGTCTAATGTTTGTTCCAAGTCCCTTAAATCAAGAATAGGACCAATTGGTCAAGATCAGCTAAAAGTACATCAGTTTGGCTAGTCTAGACAATTTTGGGTCTAATAGGGTCTAGTTGCAACCCTTATTGCGACACCACCAAAATTGATCAGAAGATGGAGTGCTTCTCCATGGTTAATACTTTATGCTATTTATAGGGGCAAAAAATTGAGTCAAGCTACTCACGAAAAGCTCGGCTTTGATCACCAAATACTTGGAATCGACTAATTTGATTTTGAGTCGAGTGCAAATTACTCAAGTATTTTGTTGGATCAAGTTTAGCTCCACGGGCCATGAGTCTAATTGACATCCTCTAACATATATACATAGCAAGAAAAGTCTATATTAAACATGTAATTCTCAAATTAATGATCATTAACCTCATGAGCATCAGAGTTTGACCGGGAGTTATTTTATAATGATGCAAAGTCAATTTGTAACGATTCAAAGCCTCCACTAATGAGCATCAGATTAGTATCAACGACCTCATCATCACTCAGCTTGTTCCCATTCTCGATTTGCATTTTGCATTAGTTCATCCATCAAATCACTCCTCTCATTCTGCTTTCACTTCCTTCTCTCGAGCTCTGCCCCAAATATCTCCACCAGCTTCTTTCCACTGTGTACATCCATCATCATTACAACATCAAATGTTTGTCATTTGAACCAGGGGTACACATGGCTATAGGGTAGAATCGGAAACCTAGTAATCAGACCAGTTCAAGGTTATGTGGAAATTGAGGAATCTATTCCAATGAGCAAGTTCCAAGCTAAGTAGCACGGACACGCGACACGGACACGTCAATACGTTATTTCTAAAAAAATAGAGAATTCCGACACGTTACAACGCGTTGAATATTAAATGAATATTTTTATTTTTAATTAATTTGATTCAAATTCATAAATAATTAATTAATTAAAAAAGAGCCTATAATAAATTTACACTAATAATATTAATAAATCAATTCATTTGAAATTCGAAAGATATATTCATAGTTTATGCAAAACATGTTTTTAATTTTAACAAAAGTTATTGATGAGACTAATAATTAATAAGAAATTAGAATCAATTTATTTAAATAAATTCATGATTTTCTAAAATGATCAAAATTTATCATTATTCAAAATTCAATACTTTTACTTTAAAATCCACCTCTTCGTCCATTTCCCTCCACCCCAAATTTATTTTACTTTTTTCCCTCCCACACCACTGACAGCCTCACTTCCCCTCCCCCAAAACTCAAAAGTCACGCCATTGTTCCCCTCTTTTTATTATTTTTTAGTTCCCTTATCAAAAACCCTAGCGACCCTCTTTTTCCTCCTCCTTCTACCGCTCGCACAAAAAACACCAGACCAAGACAAACATGCAGATAGCGGACCTTGCTCCCCTCTTTCGCACCTTGTATTGTTTCGTAGCTTCCAACGATGGAGCGAACACGACGCCGAGGAGGAGGAGATGCCGCCGCCGCCGCCACCGCCGCCACTCAGCGCCCCCGAGCCCTGATCCCTTCCTCTTCTCTTCCTCTCGATTTTTCTCCTCCTCCTCCTCGCCACACGACCACCTTCCTCTCCGCATGACCCCCTTCCGCTCCTCTTCCTCTTGATCCTTCTCCTCCTCCTCCTCGTTGCCGATCCATCGCAACAGTGGCGGCCCTTGCCGCTCTCTCTGGCCGTCTCTCGCCGTTGCTCGCAACCTCTGCTCCCTCGCCTCCACACGAAGTCTTTTGGACACGCGTCGACACGTGTGTTGAGAAAAGTTGACCGAGTGTCGGAAAATCCGACACGCAGTCAACGCGTGTCCGACCGTGTCTGAGCGTGTCGATGTGTCCGACACATGTCGGACACGACACGGAAGCACGGACAACGTGTCCGTGATTCATAGGTTCCAAGTTCACAACCTAGAATAAGTCTTTCTGTTTTTTATTGTTCTATGTCTCACATGATCTTGCAGTATTCCATAGTGTTCAATGATAAGTGTGTAATTTGAAACTATTAAGTATGAGTTTCTATTTTTAGTTGATATCCATAAATGAGGCTTTTACTTTGTTAATATTTAGTAATCTCCGTGTGTGTAAATATGAGTTGTTATAAGTAAATTAAAACAAATCATGGTCATCAGAGGTAATAATTCATTGCAATCGTTCAATTACAAGTATATATGGAACTTGAGTAAACCCTGGAACTTATGAAAGGTAGGTTCTAGATTTCAAAAATTAGAAAACCTATTCCAACGAGTAAATTCCAAATGAAACCTATACAGAACCTGAAACCGCCCACCCTTAATTTGAATCAAGAAAACATGCACCAATGGAAAAAATAAAAGTATTCTTGCGCGGCGAGACTATTATGAGAGAGTAACAACAAGATCGTTATCCGCCTGTAGATATAAGCAATTTAAGTGAGAAATAGGCTATTTATTTATACGCAATAAAATATAACTGTAGGGCATGGTGAAGGACGGTTAAAAAGAATCATTGCACGTGCACGGTTTAAGTGGTAATGCACATATCTAATTTTTAACATTGGTAAATTAATACATTTCATTAGTAAATGAGAATTTTCATTTCATAATTGCTTGTGTAAAAAATATTCTACACGGGCAATATCACCCATATATATATAGTTTTATATGATCTTGGATGATCTTAACTGTCCATACACGAGGGTTGGCAATGATTCGAGGGTTTCAACAATTAATAAAAGTGAATTGTCAAGCGATAAAGAGCAAAAAGTTAATCCAAACGAATAAATAGGCTATTTATATTTGTGAATTTCATTAACTCTAAAAGAAAGGTCGAAATGTTTAACATAAACTATTCAAAACATGCATATACCGGTCGGTTAAAAGTAAAGTATAAAGCAAGATAAAGGTATAAGCAAGATGATAAATAGATTCCTTAAAGGGCTGGGCTCTGAAACTGAGCAAGAGACCATTGAACAGGGGAAGGATCTCATCCAGAAATGGCCTGGCTCAATGCTCACAAAGACCTTCCCAGTGGATTGGAATATCATCTGTGAACATTTCAAATGAGTTTTGCAATACAAGGAGTACATCTCATCGTGGCACAAAAAGATCATACGCCACATCTATAGAGTGGAGGACAGCGATAAGGAAAGGCCGGATGAGAAGAGCGTTCTTGTGGAGAGCTTTCGGCTAATCGATGGTGACAGTGATGAATTTCTTGAGCTCGACATGTTTGCATAGCAAGGCGGGATACGTAGCGAATTCCGCATCAAAACTGACCGGGTGAACTCAACTGGTAAAAGATTAAAATATTTAGAACTCAATTAGCGAAATTGAAAATTTTGGAATTGAATTAGCAAAAATGCAATAGGTTTAAGATTTTTCGGCCCCCATCTGTTGACTAAATTCAAGGAGCATTACGATACCTTTCATTCAAACTTTTATCTTGAACAAAATGAAATGGTTCTTTGGAAATACAAAGCGGACTTAAACCCACCGCACCAATCACTCAGATGGATTCATTCGGCCCTCGAAATATCTCCGATGAAGGCATCCAGATTCCGATCCGACGACCCACCTCTCGCGGCGGCCCGTCTACATGCCTCCCTTAGCTCTCTTGCTCTCTTCCTCATCTCTCTCCCTTCGCCACTTTCGGCATCCATCAGCTTCCTCACGAGCCGTGCAATCTCTTGCCGGGTGACTAAATTCTCGCCGCCACCGCCGCCGCCGCCGCCGCCTTCCTTCTTAACCCTCAACCCAATCTTCCAGTCCTCCGCGATCTGCTTGCTGTTGGGGACCTGGTCCATGAGCAAGGGACACGTCAGCATGGGGACCCCGGCGTAGATGGCCTCCAGCGTTGAATTCCACCCGCAGTGGGTCCAGAACCCGCCCACCGAAGGGTGGCACAGCACCTTCAGCTGCTCGCACCAGGGCACCACCAGGCCCGCGCCCTCCTCGAGCGCGCCCCCCACCGGCGACGTCTCCCCGCGCGCCACCCACAGGAACCGCACGCCACTGTCCCGCACCCCGGCCGCCATCTCCTCCATCTGAGCATCAGAGACCGAGAGGAAGCTCCCGAGAGAGACGTACAGGACCGACCCTATGGGCTGAGCGTCGAGCCAGCGGAAATAAGCCGCGTCGCCTGCCCCGTCCCCGTCGAGGAAGGGGATGATGGGGCCGACGCAGTAGGCGGGCACGGAGAGCTGAGACCGGATGGCGTCCAAGGCCAGTGGTTCGAGCTCGGAGAAGGAGGTGGAGAGGAAGTAGTCGGCCTTGGAGGCCCCGGCGATGCACTCCAGAGCTTTGCCCAATAATAGCTGGCGCTCGTTTCCGAAGAAGATCGTAGGTAGATCCGCGATGCGGGTCCTGGCGACTCCTGGAATGTAGTCCACTTCCTCTTCTCCCCTTTCTGCCAACACACAGAAAAAAAAGAAAGAGAAAACAGGCGAGTCAATCACTGGTTTCCCATTCAAGAATCAAGAAAAAATTACCTCAAACTCGGCCTATGCTTCCTGCGTTCCTTGGCAGTAGAAATCAGTCCAGGAGTGGTGAGGAGATTTCGTTTTCCCGGGCTATCGTGGACGACAGACCAATCGAAACAACAAGTTGCACAAGCCCAGCCCATCCCCGATTTGGAAGATTACCCATGTGCACAGATCTAATCTCGGCATGATCAAACCACCGACAGCGCATCGAAAGGCCACCCCTTCTTGGACTTTAGCGTATTACAAAGAAGCGAAAATGGACTAGGCGTGTACATATGTTTGTCAGTTCTTTAGTACGTTTCATTGATCTTTTCTGATGGTTTTTTTCGGGTTTACAATTAAAAATCTCCGCTAGAGTAAGTAACGTGAACGCCTCATCTTCTTCCCACAATTTGTGATATTGTAAAGTAGTCGTGTAGGACTGAGATACTTTACTCCTTTGCATCCAATAATACTATGTTTCGCAAATATTTAGGCGCACCTGACAAGTCCACCGGAAAATGGCCCTTCTGCTGAAGCATCTCGAAATGATGAAACACCAAGAACACCGACGCCGACATCGTCCAAAGCGTGGCCACCGGGATATTCCTCTGCTTGCCGACCCTAACCGCCCATAGCATGTACGTGTCCGCTATGATAGCCGCCACTGGCAGCTCCAGCCTGTCCAGCAGCTGCTCCACCGGAGCTTCCAGCTTCGTGAAGATGGCTTCGAGGAAGGCAGGGAAGTTCTTGGCTCGATGGAGCTCCGACGGTATGACGTTGGGGACGGTGGCGAAGTGGACGTTAGCCGGTTTGGGCTCGGAGCCAATGAAGCCGAGCCACTCCTCCGTGACGACGAAGGTGATGAGGATGTCGGGCTTCTTGGAAACCAAGAGCTTGCAGAGGTTCATCATGGGGTTGATGTGGCCTCGGCCGGGGTAAGGCAAGGCCACCACGTGGCAAACAGAGGTCGGTTTTGATCCCATGTCAATCGGACGCTGGTCGAAGAGCGTCAAATGAGTGAAGGAGAAGCTGCTTGGACACTCGTAGAATTTTGCTCTCGACTACTTATGGTTGTAGGAAGAAGGATATAACTGCATAACATTAGGGTATGACCACAGCGACAAATGACGTATGTGCTTACGGCGCGGGGAGAAAATTGCAAAGGGTCTGTTTCATATGCCATGCTTACATTATAAAGAAGGGGAAAAGCGAATTTAAAAAAAAAAAAAAAAAAAAAAAAGAATATATTTATATTTGTGTTACAGTTGGATTCTCTAATTAAACCTTTGGGAACATGACCATTTTGGGGCGCGAGATGCAAAAAACTACATGTGGGTCTCCCATTATACTTCTGAGCTGCTACAGTTGATGCAGTTATTTATCTTATCAACGGGAATCCATCTAAAGCGCTAGATGGAGGACTACCATAAAAGCAGTGATCAAGTAAAAATATGATTATTCATATTTGAAAGTTTTTTGTTGTATAGCATATGATTTGATTTATAAAGAAGATAGGAAGAAGCTTGATGCTAAGTCCCAAGAGTGCATCTTTATCGAATATGGTGACCATGAGAATGGCTATAGGCTTTGAGATTATGAAAATAACAAAATCATCCACAATTGAAATGTGGTATTCCGTGAAGAAAAGATGTACAATGATTATCAAACAAAGCGTAAGGACCAAAATAAGTTAAGCTAGACCCAATGCCCATGAAGATAGTTCCACTAGATCAAAGTGCTCTCAAAGGGGATGTTCGAGATGAACCTATTATCAATGAAACAGGCAGTTCAAGAGAAATGTAGTGATCTAGAGTAGACTTACGACCATGAAGTACCTATCTTGAGGAGGTCTACACATGTGAGAAAACTAAAGGTGATTTTTTTCCATTAACAAACACTATTTCGAACCATATGTTATATATAGATTCGAGAGAATTGGAGACTTATAATGAGGCAAAGAAAGATGCATATCATGTATAGTAGGAGCATACTATGAAAGACAATGCTCGTTACTTCAAAGCAAAACTTGAGGGTTATTTGGGTTGCCCACTGATAAAAGGGCTTTGTTAAACAAATGGATGTACATGATAAAAAAAAAATGAAGCAAATGACAGTATTAGATGCAGCGCAAGAATTGTGATCAAAAGGGTTTTTCTCAAAAAAAGGATCAACTACTCTGAGATATCTTCATCAGTAATGAAATTGACATCAAATCGGAGTTGTGCTGATTATAGTTGCAATGGAGGATCTTCATCTCAAGTAGTTGGATGTGAAAATGGTGTTTATGTATGGTGACCTAGATGAAGAGTTATACATGGCACGGTCTAAAGGTTTTAAGGTCAAAGGTAAGGAATACATAGTATATCGCTTTAAAAAAAGCTTGTATGACTTGAAGCAAGCTCCACGACAATGGTACTTAAAGTTTGATAGTTTCATGGAAGAAAAAGGATTTGCATACTATGAGATTGATCATTGAGTTTATTTTTCGCAAGTATGATGACAGTGATATCATTTATCTATCTTTATATGTGGATGACATACTAATGACTAGCTCCAATATGAAGAGAATCGCAAAAGTGAAGATGTTGGCATCGCATATTGCTATGAAAGACGTAGGAGAGGCCAAGAAGACTTTAGGTATAAAAATCATCAAGGATAGGAAAGTTAATAAATTACGGCTGACGTGGGAAGACTATGTAAACAAGGTATTAAAGAGATTCAACATAGATAAGGCAAACTAGTTGCAATTCCTCTAGCGAGTCACTATAAACTTTCAAAGGATATGTGTCCAAATACTCAAACTTCGAAAAATGATACGACAGTAGTCCAATATGCATCAACAATAGGAAGTTTGATGTTTAACATGGTGAGCATGACAACAGACATTAGATTGGCAATAGAAGTTGTAAGTCAATATTTGTAAAACCGAGGCAAAGAGTATTGGAATGCACTAAAATGGATATCGAGATGTCTAACAGATATATCAAATTACTATTCTTGTTATCGAGACACATTGTCACGCCCCAATCCTCCGAGTGCGTGCCCATTCCTCTTTGGTCGATTTAATAGCGACATTCCAAGACGCGTCGCCAACCCATTCTTTTTAAATACGCATGCAGAAGCGAATTATTAATCCCCTGACAATAACAAGATGGGATAACAAAGTAGGGTCACAATTTTCAAATCAACACATCATTAAAAATTACAATCTGTTTTACAAACAATGCCAACTCTAGGGTCTAAATACAAGAAGTCTATCTCCGAGAAGAACTTCTGAGCTATCCATGTTCCTAACCCTTCCGTCTCAAGCTCCGGGCTCTTCACCTTAGGGATCTGAAAATGGTTATACAATAACCAGTGAGACGATGTCCCAGTAAATTCAACCCCCTAAGACTCGATTAGGAAGATAACGCGTCCTAAGGGCTGCCTAGGCACAACCACGAGTCAGAGGACTTACATTGGCCTCAATTTCCTTCATGCAAGTCAATACCATTTAATATTTCATCGAGTCATATCAACAAATCAAATCACTCAATCAGATCGAATTACCGATCAATCGACTCAGTCGATTCCATGTCAACAAGACCATTCCCCGGTCATCTCAACCAATACTATCTATAAGTCCGATCATACCCAGGATTACTTATTATAAGCCGATAGTATATAATATAGCTTGCCAGAAGTTGCCTCAAATACTTAGATTATATACTATATATATGCTCGCCGGAAGTTGCCTCAAATACTGATATAGTATATTATATATGCTCGCCAGAAGCTGCCAGCCATACTTTTATAGTATGCTGAAAATTATATATGCTCACTAGAAGCTGCCAGATTCACTGATCTGATATATTTATTATGTTCACTAGAAGCTGCTTCAAATATTATATTTATGCTCACCAGAAACTGCCGCAAATATTGGTCTACTCATTTGACCAATTCTCCATTATTATCATACCTGATAAAAATACTCTTGTGTGGGTACACGGTTAGCCTTAGCCAAAATACAATAATTTCATTTCCATAAATCCCACCATTTTATATAGTCTACTAAAATATTTTTGGCGTTGTAAACTGACATTCGGTTAATTTTCAATCAATTTCTGAAAATAGTTAATTTTAGGAATAAATTCTTAAAATACAAATCACGCCAATTCAACACAATTTAGGGCTCAATTAAATAAACAGACCACACCACAACAATTAGCATAAAATTCCGATCACCGACTATCCTGGTCTAATTTCTAGAAAATAAATAAATAATTAAATAATTACGGAAAATATTAAATAAATGTCAATAAATCCAACTTAGGCCTGTAATGCCTAATTGGACGCCGAAACGAACCCGGAAATTTCCGAGACTCGTTAAATAAATACTAGAGTCTATTTACTCGCTAATTACACTAACTATCAACCTCACATGCATCGGTAAATAATTAATCTAACTAATCTAATCTAACTATCTACCTAAACTATATTTAACCTAAACTAATCAACCCTTAAACATGATTAGCCTACTAAGCGAGGATTAGTGAGTTAAACTCACTTGATTTGTGATCCACTTGGACCAAAACGATAGGGACGCGACGGCGGCTGATAAACCCCAAAGTGGCGGCACCGACGGGGACCCGAAACAGGCTGAAATCGGGCATGCAAGCCTGCAACTTAGCTGGAATTTTGTTCATGTGTTACTGGTCACGTTGTTCCGGATCCGCAAGAGTGAAACGATGGCTCAAGTTCGAAGAGATGCGAGCTGCAGTAGGGCTACGGCGCGGCTGATCCACAGAGGACGCGGGATGGGCTACTCGGCGGAGACGCGGCTGACATGCAAGCCGCTCGGTGAGCTACTGCGGCCAGCGAAATAGCTAGAGAAGCAGCTTTAGTTTCGTTGGTTGACTAAACAATTGAAGACTCGGACGTGCGGCTACAGTGAAAGCTTGGGCTGATCATTGGAGCGCGACGTCGGTGGGGCAGAGTCATGCAGAGGAAAAATAAAAACAATTCAAGAAAAAGCAGGCAGTTCGGTGGGGGAAGAATGCTCGAAGAAGAAAGAGGGGATATTGGGTGGTCCGGGACCGCCACGTCAGCGTGGTCCCGGACCACTAACACGGCGCCACGTGTGAGGGGAGGGGACAAAAAAGAGAAAGAAGAGAGAGAGCGTTAGAGAGGTGGGCCCGGTTCGGGTTTTTGTCCCCTCCCCTCACACGTGGCGCCACGTGAGTGGTCCGAGACCACGCTGACGTGGCGGTCCCGGACCACCTAATATTTTCTCAAGAAGAAAGAATGAAGATCACGGCACGTGTGGCTGAGAGGGAAAGAGTCAAAGCCGAAGACTAAAGGGGAAATTGGGGGCAGCTGGTGGCTTGGTCGAATACAGAGAGAGAAGAGAAGATAAGGCCACAAGAAGTGTCGACCAAGAAGAGAAAGCAACGTGCGAAGAAAGAGAGAAAAGGAGGAAAGAGAAAGAGACGTATTTGGATTGAATGGGCAAGGGGCCCGCAAATCAAAGATCAAGAAGAAAGACCCATGCGCATGAAACCATCAACTAGCGGGAAGAATTGCGCGAGGGAGAACTTCGCAATAAGAACAATTGGTCACCCAAGGCCAATATCAACATCAACTTGCACAAATTGAAGTCTAATTGAAGACCAAGATAAGACGGTCCCTCTATCCCACAAATTTCCTTCAAATCCCAATTCTATTTCATTTTTCTCGGAATCCGATTTTCTAAATAAACTTCTCCGATCGAGGTCCTATTTGTTAAGGAAAAAAGCCCACGAAATTTCCTGTCACTAATTCACTCACCCCATATGCTAAAAATCCCTTCAAATTGGCCAATCCGAATTTCCGTTCGTTTTTCGAATCGTCCAAATCGATTTTCTGTAAAAATCCCGAACTCGCCGAAAATTCCTCGAAATATGAGTCGACATTCCTAAAATGACTTGTAACACGACAGAATTCTCAATTTCTGAAAATCTGACGCAATTTTAGCGTGACCTAGCCTACCGAGTAGCTTTTAGGAATTTTTTGTGCAATTGACCCGTGGTCGATTTTCTTCGAGTCACAATGAACCCACTCGACACATTGGCGACTTTCGGTTATCGTGAAAATCTCAATGATTCAAATACGGACACGGGGTACCAAAACAATAGAAAAATCAATCTAGTGCCGATCGACGAGAATTTTCCAATTTGGTGGAGTCACCCACGTTTAGCCACACATCTCAGTCGAACCAACCTATCTCTGATATCTAATCAATTTTTAACTATACCGTAATGACCTCTAATGATGAGCACTGTCAAGTAGCTTATTCTTGGTCGAATTCTCAAATTTATTGCGTTAAAATTTCTTAATGGCTTCACCTGATAGGTTAGTTATCTCTTGAGTGACCAACTTAGAGAAAAACACTATAGACACATCGACAAAAGACCCAACTTAATCAATCGAAATCATAATCTGAAAATCAGGATATCACACACATCTCTAGAGCTGCGGGATTAAGTGAACGCAAATTACTCGGATGATCAAGATAATGGTAAAAGTACCACCAGATATGTCTTTTATAGTTGCAAGTATAGTAGTGTGTTAGGTATTTCAACTGTAGAAAGTATTTTTTTTATTAACGACAGAAGCGGAATACGTGACGATCACAGAAGCATCTAAGGAAATGATGTAGTTTACACGGAAGAGCTACATCGAAAGCAACTAATGAGCACACTGTTGAGAGTAATAGTCAAAGTGCAGTACACTTAGTAAAAGAATGCAATGTTCATTCAAGAACTAGACATATCAAAAGGCCTTATCGTTTGATCAAGTGAGCATTGAAAGATAATGAGTTAAAGTTACGGATAATTGATGGCTCAAAAAATCCAACTGACATGTTTACGAAGGTAATCGATAAAGAGAAAAATATTTTATGTACTACTACCATTGATATTACTCCATGTTAATTAATGAGGAGTGTCGTAGAAGCATTAGTTCCAATTGCTAGCTTTTGGAGTAGATTGATGCAAAATTGCCTGGAGCATTGAGTGTATTTGCTTTCAAGTGGGAGATTATTGCTGGGTGAAGCCATATATTTTATTAAGGGTTTTTTTTTTTTTTCGTCTTTTCACTTCATTTTTCTTTTAGATTAAAAACTACCCTTCATATATCAATTAATGATAGGTAGTAGTTGGGAACAACTGAAAAGAAAACAGAGAAAAAAAAAGCAAAAGAGGTTGTAATGGCCAAAAAAGAAGAAAACGTGAGTGTGTGCGGCAAAGAAAGATTGAAAATGGTTTTTTTTTTTTTTGTAAATGTTCTCAATCTCTTTAAACTCTAATCTTGAGAGAAAATTATCATTATATTTCTATTTTCGTCAAAATTTAGTGAATTCAGAGGATGTTTTTGAGAGAAAATTATCATTATATTCCTATTTTCGTCAAAATTTAGTGAATTCAGAGGGTGTTTTTGTATGAAGATGTAACCAAACTTTGAGTGAATTTTGATAACAAATTTTTTATGGTGTGTTTTTTCGATTTTCTTATTTTATTGTTACATTTTGCCTCCGTGGATTGTTTGTTTGTGTTATTTTTTTAGAATTAGCGTGCAATTCCTATCAACTACTTTAAGCTCATCGGCGTTGGAAACTTCTCCTGGATTGGAACTTAGATCGGTCGCTTTATGGGATGAGCTTTCTCTAGTCTTCCCTCTCAAGCTTGCCTGAACTATATCTTTCAAACCTTTTCTGCTATAGAAAGCTTGCTTGTCTGTCTTTTACAGAGACTGCGGACATGACCAGTACATTCTGGTCTTAGGCCATGAATGATGATTCTCTTCATCCTTGTTTATGTGAATAGGATTTTGATGATCCAACTTCGTAATTTCGCCGCAAAGATTTTTGACATTTGTAAAATGTTGAGTCATGGACAGATCGGGTTGAGTAACAGATAGAAGGTCATTCTCCAGCATTCTCCAGCTTCTGGAGCTTTGCGCCGTTTGCCATTTTGAAGAGAGAGTTCAGAGCGTCCCCAGCTTCCTTGGGTTATCTTCGCATCCTGGATGTGTTGTAGCAACTCATTATCGACCGTTGCTACAAACACAAACACAGCTTTGCCGGATTTCGCCTTTCAATTCTTGAATTCGGACATGACAATTCATATTATTTCGTACATTAACTTTTGACCAAATGACACATAAAGATAAGGTAATATTGGAAGATTTACAGCATAAGCAAGCCAATTTAAAGCGTGCAATTTAAACAAGAGTCTGACTACATTCTGCTGAGTACAATCTTCACTCCATCAGCGGGCTTTGGATATGGTAGATAAGTAGTTTTCACATCTGGATTTTTCAGTTCCCACCTACAAAATGATCACGTAACCTTAAGAACACATCCGATTGAATACAAAATAAAGCAAGAAAATTCTTTTTGCCTGGATGCAATGAAAGCATTAGGTAATTACTTGTATCCTACACATAAATGATGCAGGAAAAGAGCAATTTGCATCCTGGCGAGCATGTTCGCGGCGCATATTCTTGATCCCCCGCCAAAGACTTGGAAGGCTCCCACTTTTGCCGGTTTCTATACATGTAATTGGTAAGTTATTAGGACAAACAATGCGATGAATGATTCAAAATAGTCGGTCAATGGGTGAAATAATATCAACGCACATTCCATCGATCTGGGTTAAAGCTTAATGGATCTTCGAAATTTCTTGAATCTGTAGAACCGTATCGAAGCCACACAATAACTTTCCATCCTTTAGGAATGACATAACCTGGAAGCCTTTCCTTATCATTAGAAAATGACTATCAAGAACGAACTTTGATATCAACAGAACTCCCAATTGAATTTGTTTTTAATATTTTTGTTGGAATTCAAGTCAGCAAATGACGACTTACCTTTATCCAATGCGCAAACAACAATTTACCCTAGAACGATCGTTGAATTGCGGATGAATGTAATCACGAGGAAAACATTCGATTTCCACAGCGTAAATGCCACTTGTTCTCGTAAATGTTAATTTAGATGAACAAGTACATAGAAAAAAGTAGAATAAGAAAAATCCACCCTTAATGGCACACAGATTGCTCTTGCATCTTGCTTAGTTCTCAAACCATTGTACCTTCTTGTTAATGTTTGACATATCATTCCAAATTGGAAATTGACATATCATTCCAAATTCAAATGCACGAGTAGTAGTTGGTTTGCCATTTTATAAATGTTTGATCTTTATTTTGAAATTTCAAACTATATTCTATTATTGTTGTATAGTGTGAAGTTAATGTATCAAGATAACAAGTCAATAGAGGTGGAGGGATGTGAGGAGATGACTCCGATCATGGAATTGGAATGTTTGACGATGAAAATGAAGAAAAGCCATCCCCTACCATGAGTGCATTCATTGCCAATAATTTTTTTTTTTTTATTGATAGTTTTGTTCATTTTGTATTCTCTTTGATAAATGACAAGCTTGTTTATTATTATTGCATTCATTTTCCCTTTTTTTAACTAAAAATGAAACCAAAGAAAAAAAAAAACTTATTGGAATCGCGAACCGACTCTGGAACCTATGATAGAGTAGATTCCAGGTTCTTGATTTCAACAAATAAGTTCCGGGTTCCAAGAATCTGTACTTGGGAGTAGGTTCCAGACTCCAAGTGGAACTTGTAAGGAACCTAAAATTGCTAATCCCTATAAAGGACCTTACCTAGAAATGACCTGGCTCAATGCTTACAAAGGCCTTCCCACTGTGTTGGAATATCAAATGTATTGGAATATCATTTGTGAACACTTCAAATGAGTTTTGCAATATAAGGAGTACATCCCATCATGGCACAAAAAGATCATATGCCACATCTATAGAGTGGAGGACAGCGATAAAGTGAGGCCGGATGAGAAGAGTTGTCTTGTGGAGAGCTTTCGGCCGATCCATGGTGGTAGTGATGAATTTCTTGAGCTTGGCATGTTCACAAGGCGGGATGAATATCAAGGAGTTTTGTCCTACGTCGGCATATTCCAATTAAAATTGATTGAATTGACTCAATTGACAAAATGGAAAGATTTAAAATTGAATAAATAAAAATGTAATAAGTTTAAGATTTTTCGGACAATTTTCCCCATCCCCACTTTGCCACCGTACCGAAAACCACACCTCACAGCTTGAAATTTTCGCCCCCCATGTGTCGACTAAATCCAACGAACATTACAAACCTTTTATTTAAACTTTTCTCTTCAACAAAATGAAATAGTTCCTTGCAAATACAAAGCAAACTTAACCCCACCGCACCAATTACTCAAATGCATTCATTCGGCCCTCGAAATATCACCGATGAAGGCATCCAGATTCCGATCCGACGACCCGCCTCTCGCGGCGGCCCGTCTACATGCCTCCCTTAGCTCTCTTGCTCTCTTGCTCATCTCTCTCCCCTCGCCGCTTTCCGTATCCATCAGCTTCCTCACGAGCCGTGCAATCTCTTGCCGGGTGACCAAATTCTCATCACCGCCGCCGTCGCCGCTGCCTTCCTTCTTAACCCTCAACCCAATCCTCCAGTCCTCCGCGATCTGCTTGCTGTTGGGGAATTGGTCCCCCAATAAGGGACACGTCAGCATGGGGACCCCAACGTAGATGGCTTCCAGCGTGGAATTCCACCCGCAGTGGGTCCAGAACCCACCCACCGAAGGGTGGCACAGCACCTTCAGCTGCTCGCACCAGGGCACCACCAGGCCCGCGCCCTCCTCGCGCGCGCCCCCAACCGGCGACGTCTCCCCGCGCGCCACCCACAGGAACCGCACGCCGCTGTCCCGCACCCCGGCCGCCATCTCCTCCATCTGAGCATCAGAGGCCGAGAGGAAGCTCCCGAGAGAGACGTACAGGACCGACCCTATGGGCTGAGCGTCGAGCCACCGGAGATAAGCCGCGTCGCCAGCCCCGTCGCTGTCGAGGAAGGGGATGGCAGGGCCGATGCAGTAGGCGGGCGCGGAGAGCTGAGACCGGATGGCGTCCAAGGCCCGAGGTTCGAGCTCGGAGAAGGAGGTGGAGAGGAAGTAGTCGGCCTTGGACGCCCAGGCGATGCACTCCAGGACCCCGCCCACTAACTGGCTATCGTTTCCGAACAAGAACGTGGGTAGATCCGCGAGGCGGGTCCTGGCGACTCCTGGAATGTAGTCCACTTCTTCTTCTCCCCTCTCTGCCAACACACAGACAAAAAAGAGAGAGAGAACGGGCGAATCAATCACTGTTTTCCCATTACACTCGGCCTATGCTTCCTGCGTTCCTTAGCAGTAGAAATCAGTCCAGAAGTGGTGAGGAGATTTCGTCTTTGCGGACCATCGTCGACGACAGATCGATCAAAACAACCAGGTGCACGAACCTAGCCCATAGCCGATTTAGAGAGATTACCCATGTGCACAGATCTAATCTCGGTATAATCAAACCACCTACTGCGCATCGAAAGGCGATCCTTTCTCTAATTACGATGGCCTTGCCTTGGAGTTTGAACTTTGAAGGTGTTTTTTTTCCTTGGCCTTTAGCGTATTATATAGACGCGACAATGGACTAGGCGTGCACATATGTTTATCAGTTCTTAGCAGGTTTCATTGATCTTTTCTGATGGTTTTTCTTGAGCTTACAAGTAAAAATCTCCGCTAGAGTGAGCAACGCGAACGCCTCATCATCTTCCTACAATCTGTGACATTGGGTTTTTGTCGTGCCGACACGGGGTCTAGGAAGCACCGCATGTTTCTCAAATATTAATCGCGTACAACTACAGACACTGAACTCCTTCGCATCCGATACTATGAGAAGGCGCACCTGACAAGTCAACCGGAAAATGGCCCTTCTGCTGGAGCATCTCGAAATGATGTAACACCAAGAACATTGACGCCGACATCGTCCAAAGCGTGGCCACCGGGATATTCCTCTGCTTGCCAACCCTAACCGCCCATAGCATGTACGTGTCCGCTATGATAGCTGCCACCGGCAGCTCCAGCCTGTCCAGCAGCTGCTCCACTGGAGCTTCCAGCTTCGTGAAGACAGCTTCCACGAAGGCAGGGAAGTTCTTGGCTCGATGGAGCGCCGACGGTATGGCATTGGGGATGGTGGTGAGGCGCACATTAGCCGGCTTCAGTTCGGAGCCGATGAAGCTGAGCCACTCCTCCGTGACGACGAAGGTGATGAGGATGTCGGGCTTCTTGGAGACCAGGAGCTTGCAAAGGTTCATCATGGGGTTGATGTGACCTCGGCCTGGGTAAGGCAAGGCCACCACATGGCAAACCGGGGTCGGTTTCGATCCCATGTCAATCGGATGCTGGTTGAAGAGCGTCAAATGAGTGAAGGAGAAGCTGCTTGGACACTTGCAGAATTTTGCTCTCGACTACTTATGGTTGTAGGAAGAATAATATTACTGCATAACATTAGGGTATGACCACAGCGGTAAATGACGTATGTGCTTACGGCGCGGGGAGAAAATTGCAAAGGGTCTGTTTCATATGCCCTGCTTACATTATAAAGAAGGGGAAAAGCGAGTTAAAAAAAAAGGAAACAGAATATATTTCTATTTGTGTTACGGTTGGATTCTCTAATTAAACCTTTGGGAACATGACCATTTTGGGGTGCGAGATGCAAAAAACTACATGTGGGTCCCCCGCCATACTTATGGGCTACTACGGTTGATGCGGTTATTTATCGTATCAACAAGAATCCATCTAAAGCGCTAGATGGAAGACTACCGTAAAAGCAGTGATCGGGTAAAAAGATTATTATTCATATTTGAAAGTTTTTTGTTGTATTGCATATGATTTGAGTTATAGAGGAGATAGGAAGAAGCTTGATACTAAGTCCCAAAAGTAAATCTTTATCGATTATGGTGACCATGAGTATGGCTATAGGCTTTGAGATTATGAGAATAACAAAATCATCCGCAATTGGAATGTGATATTCCATGAAGAAAAGATGTACAATGATCATCAAATAGAGCATAAGGAGCAGTGGAACCAAAATAAGTTGAGCTAGACACAATGCCCGTAAAGATAGTTCCATTCGATCGGAGTGCTCTTGAAGGGGATCTTTGAGATGAACCTATTATCAATGAACAGGCAATTCAAGAGGAACACAATGATATGGAACAAACTTATGACCATGAAGTACCTATCTTGAGGAGGTCTACACATGTGAGAAAACTAAAGGTAATTTTTTTTCCATCGGCAAACACTATTCTAAGCCATATCTTATATGTAGATTCGACAGAATCAGAGACTTATGATAAGACAAAGAAAGATGCATATCACATACAATGGGAGCATGCTATGAAAGATAACGCCCTTTACTTTAAAGCAAAACTTGAGAGTTAACCGAGTTGCCCATTGATAAAAAGGCTTTGTTAAACAAATGGATGTTCAAGATAAAAAAAAAATGAAGCAAATGACAATATCATATGCAAGGCGATATTTGTGATTAAAAGGGTTTTTCTCAACAAAAAAAAGGGGGATCGATTACTACAAGATATTTTTATTAGTAATAAAATTGACATCAAATCAAAGTTCTGTTGATTATAGTTGCAATGGAGGATCTTCATCTCGAGTAGTTGGATGTGAAAATGGTGTTTTTGTATGGTGACCTAGATGAAGAGTTATATATGGCACGGTCTAAAGGTTTTAAGGTCAAAGGTAAGGAACACATGATATGTCGCTTGAAAAAAAGCTTGTATGACTTGAAGCAAGCTCCACGGCAATGGTACTTAAAGTTTGATGGTTTCATGGAAGAAAAAAGATTTGCACACTGTGAGGTTGATCATTGTGTTTATTTTCGCATATGCCCACGGCGCGGGGAGAAAATTGCAAAGAGTCTTAGTTCATATGCCCTGCTTACATTATAAAAAAGGGGAAAAGCAAGTTAAAAAACAGAATATATTTCTATTTGTGTTACGGTTGGATTCTCTAATCAAACCTTTGGGAACAAGACCATTTTGGAGCGCACGAGATGCATAAGACTACATGCGGGTCTCCTGCTACTCTTATGGGCTACTACAGTTGATGCAGTTATTTATCTAATCAACAGGATTCCATCTAGTGCGCTATATGGATGACTACCATAAGAGCGGTGGTTGAGTAAAAAGATTATTATTCATATTTGAAATTTTTTTGTTGTATTGCATATTATTTGATTTATAGAGAGGATAGGAAGAAGCTTGATGCTAAGTCCCAAAGGTGCATCTTTATCAAATATGGTGACTATGAGTATGGCTATAAGCTTTGAGATTATGAGAATAACAAAAATCATCCGCAATTGGAATGTAGTATTCCATGAAGAAAAGATGTACAATGATCATCAAATAGAGCATAAGAGAGCAGTGGGACCAAAATAAGTTGAGCTAGACACAATGCTCATGAAGATTGTTCCAATAGATTAGAGTGCTCTTGAAGGGGATGTTCGAGATGAACCTATTATTAATGAACATGCAGTTAAAGAGGAACGCAGTGATCCAGAACAGACTTACAACCATGAAGTAGCTATCTTGAGGAGGTCTATGCATGTGAGAAAACTAAAGGTAATTTTTTTTTCCATTAGCAAACACTATTTGGGCCACATCTTATATATAGATTTGAGAGAATTGAAGACTTATGATGAGGTAAAGAAAGAGACATCACACATATAGTGGGCGCGTGTTATGAGACAATGCTCGTTACTTCAAAGTGCAACTTGAGAGTTGACCAAGTTGCCCACTGCTAAAAAGGCTTTGTTAAACAAATGGGTGTACATGATCAAAAATTAAGCAAATGACAGTATTAAATGCAAGGCGAGATTTGTGATCAAAGGGGTTTTTCTCAAAAAGAAGACTACTCCGAGATATTTTCATCAATAATGAAATTGACATCAATTAAAGTTCTACTGAGTATAGTTGCAATGAAGGATCTTCATCTCAAGCAATTGAATGTGAAAATGGTGTTTTTGTATGGTGTCCTAGATGAAGAGCTATACATGGGCTATACATGGCACAATCTAAAGGTTTTGAGGTCAAAGGTAAGGAATAAATGGTATGTTGCTTAAAGAAAAGCTTGTATGACTTAAAGCAAGCTCCACGGCAATGGTATTTAAAAAGGATTTGCATACTGTGAGTTGATCATTGTGTTTATTTTCGCAAGTATGGTAATAGTGATATCATTTATCTCTCTTTATATGTGGATGACATACTAGTGAGTATATCCAATATAAAGAGAACCGCAAAAATGAAGAGGATGTTGACATTACAGTTTTCTATGAAAGACCTAGGAGAGGCCAAGAAGATCTTAGGCATAAAAATCATCAGGGTTAGAAAAGTTAACAAATTATGACTGTTGTAGGAAGACTGTGTGAACAATGTGTTAAAGAGATTCAACATGGATAAGGTAAACTGGTTGCAACTCCTATAGCAAGTCACTATAAACTTTCAAATGATATATGTCCGAACACTCAAACTTTGAAACATGGTATAGCAGTAGTCCCATATGCATCAGCAGTAGGAAGTTTGATGTATGCCATGGTAAGCATGAGACTAGACATTGCACAGGTAGTAGAAATTGTAAGTTTATATTTAAAGAACCAAGGCAAATAGTTTTAGAATGCACTAAAATGGATGTCGAGATGTCTAGTAGGTACACCAAATTACTCTTCTTGTTATTATTGACACCCGATTTTTTGTCGACATTTTAAACATTCTTTTTGCAAAAATATAAAAAAAAAATAAAGATAAAGAGCCAAAAAGAAAAAAAAATGAAAATGAAATGAAAAGATTAAAAAAAAAGAAAAAATGAATGAAAGCATAAAAAAAAAAAAAAAAAGAAGGAAAACAAAACAAAAAGAAAAGGAAAGCAAAATAAACGAAAAGAAAGGGGGGGCTCTCTCTCCCGCGCGCTCTCGAGGGGATTCTCTCACACAGAGGGGGCTCTCGAATTCTCTCTCTCGGGGAATTCTCAAAAAAGGAACTCTCTCTCAAAAACTTGGGGGCATTCTCTCTCCCACTCTCTCTGCATCTCGGAGAGCGATCTAGGGTTTGACGGGCGAATCGATTCAAGGTGGAAATCGGTCTCTCTCTTTGGCTTGAGGATCGACTTCCTCATCTGCATCTTCTCGAGCTCCGAAGCCGATCGGCGATGGCGGTAGCGAAGGCAACGGCGGCGACGGCTTCCAATCATTTTCTTGTTCTGCTTTGCCGGTAGTCTCGTGCGCAAGAAAGATTCCGACGATTCCTCTGGCTCGATCTCGCGCTCGGGGTCTATCTCTCGCTCTCTGGATTTGTCTCTCGGTCGGTCTTTCTCTTGATTGAAGATGGAACGGATGACGATCGAAGGAGTTCTTCGTTGTTACTTGATCATCAAAATCTCTTAAGATGCTTCGGAGTAGTTGATGTGCTGATTTCCAGAAAATCGCAGAATAAAGATTGAGCTGAGTCTTCTCAATCTTTACTTGTACATTTGTTGCGCTAAGATTCTGATTTCAGCAGATTCTGTTGACATTTAATTTCACTGATTTTGTTGAAGAAGAAGCTGAGAAAAACGCTTCTAGATTGCAACTCGAAAGAAGCGTACACCATCTTCAAATCGGCAGCCGAGGCGTTCATTCGATGAGCTCGAGGATCACAGAATCAAAGGCCAGCATTCTTCAGTTTCTAGAAGTTCCAATAACAAAATCCAAGCTAAGTGATTGGTTTCCTCTTTTCTATTTCGGTAAGGAGTGTTATTAGATTCAGATCCTCTACTG
This sequence comes from Eucalyptus sp. ANBG9806169, assembly GCA_014182395.1. Taxonomy (NCBI): domain Eukaryota; kingdom Viridiplantae; phylum Streptophyta; class Magnoliopsida; order Myrtales; family Myrtaceae; genus Eucalyptus; species Eucalyptus sp. ANBG9806169. Next base: position 3,180,273 of record CM024574.1, on the reverse strand, counting down.
ATTTCGGTACATTTTTTTTTTGTTAAATAACAACTTCATTGTCACTGAATGGTGGACATCTCCGAAGGTCAGTTCTCGGCCGATTCATTACGGACCAAGGTAGGTGCGATGAAACTCCATTTAATATCATCCGATGAGTTGAGAGCTTCTCGTGTCGTGACTCATGATCGACAACGAAGGTTCGGGGCCAGGATGCATTGCAAATCTAACTAAAATCGATGTTTGTATGATCTGGAATTGATTGCAGTTGGATGCTGAGATTCTGTGATTTTCGAGTTCGGATGAGTGACTCGCTGTTTTGGCTTAAATGAGGTGATAGATGAGGCTTTCTGGTCTTGAGCCCTTTTCGACATAGAAATAGATTTCTCAAGCTTCGATTTGACATATTGCACGCCCTGAACGGACGTCATTCGGTCATCGAAAAACACCTACAAAGTCTGTCAATTCTGCAGTAGTTTTTAGGTTGATTTGCTGTTTTGACTTACTGCAATTTTCTGTTTTAACTGGAACGAGCTGGTAGATGATGTTATTAGGACTTAATGTCTTCTAGAGACTTGTAATAGACTTCTCAAGCTTTCCATGGACATATTATATGTGCGATTTGGTTATCATTTGCCCTGCCTCTCCACTTTTTTTAAATCGAGTTTTGAAATCTGAAATTTGTCTTGAACTGCAGTGCTGTCTTGTCCCTATGAATCCGACTGTTTACCATTCTTGTGTGGTCTTATGCATGATGATTTTGAAGTTGAGTCCTCAATAAAAAATTTTCCACATCATCCATGTGATCACAATTAGGTTTTGAGTTCTCAATGGGAAATGTTTGTCATCCCTTATTCTATATGACACATCTTTGGTTAGATTCATGCTTATCTCTTAGTGAGCAAAATCATGCATGTTCTCAAATCTTGTTACAGAATTGAAGCCTTGATATATGCCCATCTTTTTATACTCGATGGGTCTCTTAGAGGCCAAAGTTCATGTTAGTGCCTTCTCGACACTTGAATTACATATGGCAAGTTTATTGTGCATCTTGCTTGGGTTTTATGTGCAAGTACATAGTCACTATTAGCTTGCATAATCTTCATCTCGACATGTGCTATTTGTTGAATTTGTACATTTGCTGCATTGTGAGCTCGTTAGATATGTCTACTCTTACCATACATGGCTCAAGTTTACTGAATTCATTGTTGTTCTTGCTGAACATGCTGAATTTTTGGCTATGAATGTCATGTATGTTCATAATATGTTGTCGCCATATTATAATTGTTGTTTGTGACTTGAATTTGTTGGATTCGTGTTCATGTCTGATGCCTATGTTCATTCGTTATAATAATGATTTCAATGCATTGTCTTAGTCATATAAGATGAGGCAAGGAATCCTTTTTTCTTAGATTGGGTTTAGATTAGGATTCCAAAGATGGACTTTGGTGTGAAGACGATGGAAGTCAATGTCCATTCCGACTATCATCTTGTACCATTTGTTTTCCTGACATATGTCTCGGGTTTCATACATTGTATAAAACCCGACGAGTTGCGGGTTTCTTTTCTTTCCCAATTGTTTTCTCTTTCATATTCTTTAGAATTGCATGATTAGATTTACTGCTTTTCTTGATTGTTTACTTCATGTCTTGCACTTTCAATTTCTCTGATTGATTTCTTTTATTGTTTTTCTTCTAGAAATAGAATAGCATAAAAGTAACCCACCACGCGTGATCACTTAGCTTAGAATTGGTGATCTCGAAAATATAAAAAGAGATGCATGGACATGTTAGGAAAAACACAACATACTGTTAGGTACCGAAAGGGCGCTAATAGTTATATTAGCGTAACCCAAGTCCCCGAATCTAGATATCTGGTTGCGTAGGAATCGAGGGAATTCTCCCAATCCTCGATTGGGTTTTCTAGCCGACCTCCAAAAAATATATATATGGCTAGTGGCGACTCCTGTATGTTCTTAGGTTGTTAAATACCTAGATCGTATAAATAAATTCGCTGTCACGTGGGGTACGAGCTTGGGAGAGCTCACGATCTTATGATCAAGTATCCCTAAACCCGACCTTTCCCCCTTTGACATTCGAGGGTGGCGAGATCGGGTCACGACAGTTATGGAGGTACATCTCTAAACCTGCAGGACTATATGAATGAAGATCACTTGAGTGATCAAGATAGTGGTAAAAGTACCATTGGATGTGTATTTTATAGTTGCAAGTATAGTAGTGTGTTAGGTATCTCAACCACATAGAGTAGTGGCTTTATCAACAACAAAAGCGGAGTACATGGCGATTACGGAAACCTCCAAAAAAATCATATAGTTTACATGGAAGAGCTACATGGAAAGCAACAAATGAGCTCACTGTTGAGTAATAGTCAAAGTGCAGTGCACTTAGCAAAAGAATGTAACATTCATTCAAGAATTAGACATATCTAAAGGCCTTATCGTTTCATCAAGTGAGCATTGGAAGATAATGAGTTAAAGCTGCAAATGATTGATGGCTCGAAAAATCCAACTAACAAGTTTACCAAGGTAATAGATAGAGAGAAAACTATTTTATGTACTGCTACCATAAATATTACTCCGTGTTAACTGAAGAGGAGGGGCATAGAAGCACAAGTTCCAGTTGCTAGCTTTTGGACTAGATGGATGCAAAATTGCATGGTGCATTAGGTGTATCTATTTTCAAGTGGGAGATTATTGCAAGGTGAAGCCAAATTTTTTATTTAGGAATGTTTTTGTCTTTTCACTTCATTTTGCTTTTAGGTTAAAAAACTACACCTCATATATCAGCTATTAAGAGGTAGTAGTTGGGAATGACTGAAAAAAATTAGAAAGAAAAGAAAAAGAGAGGTAGTAACAGCCAAAAAGGAAGAAAAATGTGAGTGTGTGCGGCAAAGAAATATATATATATATATATATACACACGTGTGTGTTCTCAATTTTGTTATGCCCTTATTTTGAGAGAAAATTATTATTGTATTCCTATTTGCTTCAAAATTTAGTGAATTTGCAGGGTGTTTTTGTGTTAAGATATGGCCCAAGTTTGGATGAACTTTGAAAACAAATTTTCATGGTGTGTTTTTTTTGTTCCCTTCTTTATAATTGCATTTTGCCTATGTGGATTGTTTGCTTGTGTTATTATTTTAGAATTGGTGTGAGATTCTTATCAACTACTTTGAGCTCACCTGCATTGGAAACTTCTCCTGGATTGGAACTGTTAAAATATGTTTCAAGTTTGAGCCCATTGAACAATACTTAGTCTAAATAAATTAGATTGACCGACCTTATGATTTTGTGGGAGTTCTTCTTCGGTCCAACTGCACATGATTGCATTTATGTTTAGCTGCAATTGTGAGAAAAGGAAGATTGCATATGAATTTCATTTTGCATTTATTTCTCAGCATTTGTAGAAAAGCAGTAGAGAAAACCTACGTGTTTTATTAACTCTCTTTCCTTGGCTATGCGAAGCTGTAATCGAGTCAATGGAGAGACTTGCTCAAGTAGCAAATATGGAAATCCCTCTATTTGCATATTAAATGAAGGAACCCTCGTGAAGAAGCGTGTGGAAGCCTCAGTGGAAAGAGGAATGAAAAAGGAAGTTGGATGGAGCCCATCTTAATAAATGCAAGGTGGATTTTTTTATCTTGAGAAGATTCTTTCCTATGTGAGCATCATGAAGTGCAATAATGATTATTCAATGGTCATGGTCATTGAATGATGAAGACTCTCTCTTGTGCATTATAAAAGAGAGTGAGAGACACGGGACAAGAATTGCACCAAGTTACTTCGGTGGCCGAGAGAAAACAAAAGTCCTTGGTGGCCGAGAGGAGAGAGAGCTCTGAGACTACACAAAAGAAGAAAACATGTAGGGAGTTTTTCTCCGGAGATTTCAGAGCAATTTGCTTGTTGTAATTACACCCTGTCGTGATTTAGTCAGTTAAATTTTTATGAGAAGAATTTGTTTAATTCCTTGAGTGAGGTTTCACTAGAAATTATGAGGAGCTAAATACTGTGTGGGTTATTTGATATAATTAAAGGCTGAGAAACATTGAGAGAGTATTTGAGTGCTTGAATGATCGTAATTTCTGTTATATCGCTTAGTTTCTATAGGGGAACTCCGTGATGCTTTTTCCATAGATGTAGGTTCCGATATTTGGATCAAACCATATAAATCCGATGTTCGATTTCATTTCCTTCCTTTCAACATTCTTATCCGATTCAATTGGCCTCCATATTCCGCAACAAGAACTTAAATTGGTCGCTTTATGGGATGAGCTTTCTTTAGTCTTCCATCTCGAACTCGCTTGAACTTTATCTTTCAAACCTTTTCTGCTATAGAAAGCTTGCCTGTCTGTCTTTTACAGAGACTGCGGACATGACCATTACATTCTGGTCTTAGGCCATGAATGATGATTCTCTTCATCTTTGTTTATGTGATAGGATTTTGATGATCCAGCTTCGTAATTCGCCGCAAAGATTTTTGACGTTTATACAATATTGAGTCACGGACAGATCGGGTTGAGTAACAGATAGGTCATTCTCCAGCTTCTGGAGCTTTGCGCCATTCGCCTTTTCAAAGAGAGAGTTTAGCGCGTCCTTAGCTTCCTTGGGCTATCTTCGCATCCTTGATGTGCTATAGCATCTCATTATCAACTGTAGCTACAAACACAAACACAGCTTTGCCGGATTTCGCACTTTCATTTCTTGAGTTCAGACAGGACAATTCGTATTACTTCCGTAAGTAACTTTTCAACAAACGACACATAAAGGTAAGGTCGCATTGGAAGATTTACAGCATAAGCAAGCCAATTTAAAAGCGCGCAAAATAAATAAGTCTGACTACATTCTGCTGAGTACAATCTTCACTCCATCTGCGGGCTTTGGATGTGGTAGGTAAGTAGTTTTCACATCTGGATTTTTCAGTTCCCACCTACAAAATGATCACACAACCTTAAGAACACATCCGATTGAATGCAAAATAAAGCAAGAAAATTCTTTTTGCCTGGATGTAACAAAAGCATTAGGTAATTACTTGTATCCTACACATAAAGGATGCAGGAAAAGAGCAATTTGCATCCTAGCGAGCATGTTCACGGCGCATATTCTCGATCCCCTGCCAAAGACTTGCAAGAATCCTGGTTTTGCCAGTTTGTATAGAAGTAAACGGTAAGTTATTAAGACAAACGATGTGACGGCCCAAGCGCGGGGGCGCGTCTCCTGTCCCACATCGCTTAAGGGGGAGTCTTGGGACTAGTTTATAAGGCTTAAGTCCCTCAAATCTGTGTGACACGTTTCACATACGCTTCCGCTGCATTGAAAATAAAGCCACGAGGGAGGAGGTTGCTGCGTGTATGCCTCCAAAGCGGGCAATATTATGATGGTCTGTGGACTTAATGACGTATGGGACAAATCAGAGTCGACCCATTTCGTGAGGGAGGAGGTTGTTGCGTGCATGCCTCCAAAGCGAACAATATTATGACTTACAATTCAGCATTAATGACGTATGGGACAAATTAGTCGTGAGGGAGGAGGTTGTTGCGTGCATGCCTCCAAAGCGGACAATATTATGGCTTGGGAGAGGGCGCTCAGTGGGCCGCGCCTCTACCCCTGCATAAAGCGTTTTAAAGCCGTGAGGACTCAATACCCAAAGTGGATAATATTACACAGTAGGGCCCGAGTCGTTACAAACGATACGCTGAATGATTAAAAAAAGTCGTGGATGAGATGATATCGATGTACATTCCATCGATCCGGGTTAAATCATAATGGATCTTCGAAATTTCTCGAATCTGTTTGACCGTATCGAAGCCACACAATAACTTTCCATCCTTTAGGTGTTACATAACCTGCAAGTCTTCCTTATCATTAGAACATGACTATCAAGAACGACTTCCGATATCAACAAAACTCCCCGTTGAATTTATGTTTAGTACCTTGATGTTCGAAGTCTCGATCGCCGGATCGAACACAAAAGCTGACACATTGGCTAGTATGAGTATTTCTTCTACCACCTTAAGAAAAATAGATGAATTAATTCAAGTTCGACAGTTTTGTGATGATGAGAGGGAATCTTGTGGTGATCCGGTACCATCAAATGGGTAGGTAGGTCAAGTTCAAATGAGATAAAAAATTGCACGACCCATATTGACCCATTTAACCCATTTTGATCAATCTTCATGCAATATAAATTTTTTTGACCCATACCCAACCCATATTACTAAAATACTTCCATATTTAGCCAAATTTAGGAAAACTTATTCTTGTGACTTTTTTTAAAGATCGTATTGCTAAAATATTTCCAATTCTATGAAAGCTTATTTCTTATGATTTTTTTATAAAATGATATTGCTAAAACTCTTTCATTAAATACAGATTTGATGGATAATTTTTATTTAAAAAAAAAAAATTGAGGCTCTCTTTTTTTCTTGAAAAATATTTTTATGAAGTTATTTTATCGAAAAATAACAATATTTTTTTATATTCACCTGAAATTTGAAAATTAATTAAAAAATTGAAAAATCTGATTGCAATCCTTTTAATATTTTTGATATTTTTTTTTTTTTTTTTTTTTTAAATCTAATTTCTAATTTTTATTTTTATTTTTTAATAATCAATTTTTCAATTTTCTTTTCTTTTCTTTTCATTTTTTCTTTTTCCTTTTCCTCTATCGGTCACCAACCACGGCGACAACTAGCAAGCCGAACTCACTAACCTCAGGCAAGGCTCCACCTCACTAAATCTGACAAGGCTTGAGCCTCGCTAAAGGCCAGCAAAGTCTTGGCCTCACCAATCCTTAGCAAGCTCAAGCTTGCTGGAGCTTACCCAAGCCCGACAAGCTCGATTTTCATTGGATCAACGAGGCTTGAGCCTCACCAATTGTTGGTGAGGTCTCGACCTCGCTCAATCAGTGAGTTCGAGCTCGCCTAGCCAACGTTCGTTGTCACCAGCCATCGGTGAAGGAAATGGAGAAAGGAAAAAAAAAACAAAAACAAAAATAATTTTGATTTTTTAAGAACATTTTATAAGAGGAAGAGAGAGTATGGGTGAGCTAATGGGTTGAAAATGGGTCTAAACTCAACCCATTTAAGACCCATTTATTATAGCCTTTAAGTTTACAACCCATTTAAGATAGTCTCTTCAAAATTGAGTGACCCATAAATGATCCATTTATATTTTAAATGGGTCATATATGGATTTAAGACCTATTTTGACAGGTCCATGTGGATAAAGAAAAAAGGGGGAACAAATGAATGGACCTTGCTCGCGTACTTCATCCTTGTAACATCTTCACTTGTGATGAGCTCTCCAATCTTGTTCTTGCTAAAAGCCACGTTTTCCTCCTGCAGGAAAATTCACATGACGAATGGAGGCAACTATAAAGCCATGTTATGCTTTTTCAATTGCATATTTAACCCCCAAAATGACTTAAAAATAAATCCAATTAGGCAATCGATCAATTTACCCTGAGTTTACGAAGAACATTTTGGTGCAAGGCAAGAAAATAAAAGGCCCAAGTGCATGCACTTCAGATGGATTCAAAGCCTCCAATGAGGAGGCTCACGATGTTATCAACCACCTCATCATCGCTGAACTTTTTCCCATTCTTATCTTCAATCTGTATCAGTTCATCCATCAGATCACTCCACTCATGCTGCTTTCGCTTCCTCCTCTCAAGCTCTGCCCTAAGTATCTCCACCAGCTTCTTCCTGCACTATACAACCATCATCCTTGCAACATCAAATGTTTTTCATTTGAACCAAGAAAAACATGTAACGATGGAAAAAAACAAGTAGTCTTGCTCGACAAAACTGTTATGAGATAGTAATAACAAAATTTATATATATGTGTGTGTGTGATGGGTTTTTTTTATTTGTTGGGCCAAGTCAAGCCCGTTGGCCCATGTTGGGCCAAACTTGTCCCATAAGAGAACAACCCATAAGAAGAAGAAGGCAATTATTTTTTAAGTGAAAATGACTGTTATATAAATAAGAAAAATAATGAACATTGGACAGCAGTGTATTCCCTCTTGAAGAACGGAACTTTAGTGCTTTGATCAATTCCTCTCGGACTGCAACAAGTACTTAATCTATGGCAAACAAGGTATGTATGTTTTCGCGATATGCCTTTTGATTGGTGTTACATGATTTCTAGGCACATTTCCACATTTGTTTTTTTTATATTTGATCGTTCGAGTATTGATTCGTTTTTCAGGAATCCATTTCCTTCATTGGTATCAGAGCAATGTTGTTCCTATTTCCCGATCTTTCTTTTTATGTTTATATTTTTGGCCAAAATTTTGACAAATGTTGCCATCCGACGCTCAAGGATGGAAATCCAGACACCTACATGTCGTTCGCCCCTCCTTTTCGATTTTATGTGAGTCAAAATTTATTTAAAATAGCGTTGGGTCGTAGTTCTCATCGAGACAAGAAAAACGAGTGGAGGCACGCCGTCAGGTGGCCAAACGCGCCGCTACGTGCAGTCGAAAGGAAGTAGGGTCATCGGTGCGAGCCAGTTTCCCTCAAGCGCATGTGCCACACGCGTGTGCGGCAATTGCAGGCACATGCGCCGCACGCATGTGCGAGCGATTGCCTATGCGCATGCGCCACACGCACGGCTAACGTCATTATGACATCATCATAAGAGGTGGTAACCTAGAACTAGCTGAAAACTCAATCGATTGAAGTCCTCTGCCCTTCCACGCCATTGTCGTGGCGTCGAGTCCCCGTGCCAAGGCCCTTCGCCCTATCCCCGTTGGCTTGCGCCCCCCTCAATTTGACGGCGACTCCGTCATGTCTCTTTGCTCGCGCTACGCAGGTTGCGACCTCCGCCCACGGCGTCGCTGGCCTTGGGCGACCCCACCTGCGATGCTTGATCTAGGATCAGGACATGTTCTTCGTTACAACGTACACAAACATTATGCGATGCACCCCCACGTATTCTTACTGTGGTATTAGAACTGCCTCCCACCCAATTTTCGCATTTGCAGCCTTATTTGTCAAATTCTGCATGTTGCTCCTAATCCAACTTACACGCGAGAAGGGTGTTAAATTATCTCACATCATGTATTTACGGAATTTATATACTCTTTGTACATGTATATATAGATATAAAAGTTTTTGATATCATAAGAATGGCATGAATGTCCAAGTTTGACCAGTTCGCGCATGAATTGTTTCCACAACGCCGAGGGCGAAGAAAGTGGGGGCAGGCAAACTTGTCAAGACTAAGACAAATGCACACGCAACGCGAGTTTAGGATCAAAAGTGAGTCCATAACAAAACCCGCTAGAAATCAGCTGAAATCCTGACAATCCTAGAAAACGTGGGACTAAGAAACGCACTATCAGATTTAAACATGGCGATTCACATCCCCGGAAATGCATCGAGGAACGCCTCTCGCTTCACTGTCGGAGCTTCTTTAGCAATACGCTCTTCCAGTTTAATCAATCGGCAGGTAATCACTCAGTGCGTCACCAACTCGGAGAGTTTTCTCTCGGACTGTTGAAACCATTTAGACCGGATCGCATTGAGAAGGAAGGAAATCCACTTCGGCGCACGACAACATGAGTAGCACAGAGGACGCAATTCACTCAGCTAACTCGGTAAATGAAGAGAACCCTTCACGCTCTGCTGCAGATGGTAAGAAAGCAGGAGGATGGAGAGCCATTAAGTACATCCTAGGTAATGTGGTCCTCAATTTACACACTTCACTTCAGTTTCATTTCATAATTGCTACTACTCTTGAACATTCGAGTGATCATTTCTCTCTGTCTCCTGTCTTTGTCTAGGCATATATCATCTGATGCTAAAAAGTTAGAATTTCTTGTTTCGACTTTGAAGGGAATGAATCGTTTGAGAAACTAGCTTCGATGAGCTTGGTGTCTAACATAACGATGTATCTGCGTACTGAGTACAACATGGGCGGCATTCTTTTGGTTAACGTGGTGAACATCTGGTCCGGTTCCTCGAACATCACATCCCTTGCTGGCGCTTTCATTTCTGATACGTACCTGGGCAGGTTCCGGACTCTCCTTTATGGCTCATCGGCATCTCTCTTGGTAACCTCCCTATTCGTCATCCTCGATCAATTTTCCAGGTGTCCGTCTCGATTTCGATGATCAACGGGAAGTTTTCATTCGTAGGGCATGTTGACCATGACTCTAACCGCGGGTATACCACGATTACACCCGTCCAAGTGCATCGGCAAATCCAATTGCCCACAGCCTCAGAGTTGGCAGCTTGGTTTTCTCTTTGCTGGACTCGCCCTCTTGGCCATTGGAGCAGGCGGCATTAGGCCTTGCAATATCGCATTCGGGGCCGATCAGTTTGATACTAGAACAGATAAGGGAAGAGCACAACTGGAGAGCTTCTTCAACTGGTGGTACTTCTCCTTCACCGTTGCACTCCTCATAGCTCTCACCGCTGTCATCTACGTTCAGACTAATGTTAGTTGGGTTCTCGGGTTCGCCATTCCGACCGCTTGCCTTGGACTGTCTATATCCATTTTCCTGCTCGGTCGTAAGACTTATATCTGCAAGAAGCCCCAAGGAAGCATTTTCGTGGATATGGCTAAGGTGCTTGTGGCTGCATGTCGGAAGCGTCGCCAAACTCTTGGATCCGATTGGGAGCAACCGTCCTACGATCCTTCACCAGAAGAATCAGACCAGGGGGTGGTCAAGCTAACACGTACGTACAGATTCCGGTTTCTGGATAAAGCAGCTCTTATCATCAATCCGAATGAATTGGATGGCCAAGGAATGTCGAAGAATGGCTGGAGGCTGTGCAGTGTCCAACAGGTAGAGCAACTCAAATGCTTGATAGGAATCTTGCCAGTTTGGATATCGGGAATAGCCTGTTTCCTTACCATGGACCAGCAGACCACATTCGGGGTTCTTCAGGCTATTCAGATGAACAAATCGATCGGACCCCACTTCGAGATTCCACCAGGTTGGATGACCCTCTTCTCGATGATCGCGCTCTCCATATGGATCTTCATCTACGAGCGCATTTACATCCCCCAGGTGCGGAGAATCATTAAGAAAGACAAGAGGTTGACAATGCAGCAGAGGATCAGCACAGGGATAATCATGTCGATCCTGTGCATGTTGGTAGCTGGAATCGTGGAGAGGAAGCGTCGAGATTCGGCCTTAAGCCGGGGTTCGTACGAATCTCCTATCACTGTGGCGTTACTCTTGCCGCAATTCGTCTTATCGGGAATGGTCGAAGCATTCGCAGCAGTGGCACTTTTGGAGTTCCTCACCACACAAATGCCAGAGAGCATGAGAACGGTCGCCGGTGCAATCTTCTTTCTCAGCTTGTCCATTGCAAGCTACATAGGCTCCTTCCTTGTCAATATGATTCACCTAATCACTAGCAAGAACAGGAACTCGCCATGGTTGGGAGGTCATGATCTTAACAAAAACAGGCTCGAGAACTACTACTATATCATTGCTGCAGTTGGTGCCGCAAACTTTGTGTACTTCAATTTCTTCGCCTGTCATTATGTTAAAAAAGTCGACCTTCGTGGAGACGTGAGAGAGATCCAGTTGGAGAACTCTGCTTCTTGCCATTGAGAAGATCTATAATACGAATGAAAAGTGTGACGACTGATATTGAACATATCAGCGAAACACAGCATAGAGATGTGTCTAAAACCACAGTATTGGCGCAATTTTGAAGATCTGATCCGAAATTCTACTTGATCTGGGCACCAAGATCGATAGTAGTCTAATTAATTGTGAAAGACGTCCGTGTGACAATAATTAGTATGAATTATTCAGTCTACCACATCAACGGTGAATAAGGACATGCCTTTTTCTGAAATAGACGGTAGGCAAAATTCAGAGACTGGGATTTACATTCTTTCACCTAGCCTGATTGCCATTTTTCTTGTAGCACCCTAAAAGGGCAGTTCTATGGGCCATAGTTGGTCCTAACTCCTTGCTCTTTTCCGAACTTCTACCTAGAACGGCATTACACACAACATAAAAGTTAACGATCAATGAGCGAGATTTACTCTTATTTCAATCTGACACTCATCAAGGGATTGTGTCACGCCCCGAACCTCGAGCGCGCATACATCCCTCAGTAGTCGATAAAATTGCGACATCCCAGGATGCATCGCCAACCCATTCATTTTATTGCACATACGGAAGCGAAATAAATCAATCCCCAAACAACACTCAACATGGAATAGAAAAGCAGGACAACCAATTCACAAGAGCCACACCTTAAAAACACAACGAGTTTATATATAGGTCTATCAAAAGAAAACCCTAGGCCAACTACGCTCCAGACCTTTCAATCTTGGGCTCTGGATTCTCCACACTAGATACCTGAAAATGGTAACCCACGACAGGGTAAGAATAAATCTCAACGAGTTCACACCCTAAACCCCGATTAGGAGGGAAATATGCCTAGAGACAGTCTAACCACACAATAGAAAAGACTCACCTCGCCTCAATTCATTCTTGCACGTTAGTATAATTCATATCACATATGCATATAATAAATGCACACATCAATTGGAACATCTCACACAGCTCATCAATCAAAGGGGTTCCCGATTATAAGGTCAAATCATTATGACACGTCACATTTCATGTCACGTAATTTTATCCCATAATCAAGCGCGTTTATCTCAATCAATCACGCATTCCAATTGATTGCTACCCACACAGGCACGATCTACCCGACACACAACGATCTTCCGGCGTAGCCAGGCGTCGTCTCACACCATCGAGCATGGCAACGTCTACCTCAAGACAGCATTCCACATAAAAACATCAATCCAACCTCTACTGCGACCAACATCCTTTGTCAGAGGCGTTCCACATTGGAGCATCGTCCACCCGACGCACATCAGGTGACGGGTTCTCATAACCAGCACACAACCATCCAATCCCGGCCAAGGACATCATGCATTGCACTCAAATGCCTCAATTAAAATGATGTGTTTGGCCTATTTTCTTCGTATTAAAATGAAAATAGTCGTGTGTGGATACACGATCAGATCAAACCAGAAAAATTGATATCCTTCCAATTAAAAATCCCACTATTTAATATAGTATGTAAAAACATTTTCGGTGCCAAAACCCGACACCCGGTGTTTTCTAATTAAATACCAAAATTTCATAATTTTGAAATAATAATTCAATATCACAATCACCATTCAATTTGCACAAATTAACATTCAATTGCATAAACTAAGTATACCACTGCAATTAGCACGACATTCTGGTCACCGGTTATCCCGGTATAATTGTCACACCCCGACCTTCGAGCACGTGCCCATCCCTCACCTTGGTCGATAAAAAATTTTGCAATATCCTAGGATTATGTATCGCCGACCCTTTAAGCAATTAAAAATCCCTAAACAATAAAACATTGGGATAGAACAATAGAACTAAATTTCAAACCTTCACTCTATATACAAGATAAACTATAAATTTTAATTCACATTAAACCAGTTTAAAAACAAGGTCTACAAGCAGAAGTGGGGTTCTACAAGCTACAGGTCCTGTCCTCTTCTTCATCATTCTCCACACTCCAACTAAAGCCTTCAGCAGACTGCACCAGACTTTCAAGATCTTCAAAATCCAAGTTTACTGTATCTGGAGACCTGAAATGGTTATTCAATAATTAATGAGACAACGTCTCAGCAAGTTCTACCCCCTAAGACCCGATTAGTAAACTAATACACTTTAGGGCTGCCTATGCACAACACGAGTCAGAAGACTTACCTTGGCCTCAGATTCCACCTGCATATTAGCACCGATCAAATAGGCACCCAAGCAATCACAACACTGATCGAAGCATCAATCCAATTAACATAGTCGATTACATGTCAACAAGACCACTCATCGGTCATTTCCATTCAATCAATCAATTCACAACATCATATCAAAGCAATGATCAATCAATTTAGTCAATTACATGTCAATCAAATCATACATTCCCCACGATGTCTATTTAGTCACCGAGCACACGTGCATTCTCTAAGGCACTAGTTCACCAAAGTGATGCATCAAATCACCGAGCCCACGTGTCTCTCCCAAGATGCCTCACTTAATTCCCTAGACCCACGTACATTCTCTAAGGCACTAGTTCGCCAAAGTGATGCATCAATTCACCGAGCCCACGTGCTCTTTTTACGATGCCCAGGGTCACGTGCATTCTCTAAGGTACTAGTTCACCAAAGTAATGCATCAAATCACCAAGCCCACGTGCCTTTTTAGATGCCACTCTCAAGATTCAATGGCTTTACAGTCTCACTTGACCTTTTTCAAAGTTCAATAGCTTTATGGTCCCACTTGACCCTTTCAACTACGGCCAATGATATTGCACCTTGTAATTAAATTCCTCAATTTCATAATATCTTGGCCTAATTTGATGGTATCAAAAATACTCGATAAAATATCGTATGTGGGTACATGATCGGCCTTAGTCAAAATATAATAATTTCCTTTCTATAAATCCCACAATTTTATGTAGTCTGCCAAAACATTTTTGGCATTGTCAACTGATGCCCGATTATTTTTCAATTAATAACCAAAGATTATTCAATTTAGGAATAAATTTCAAAATCACTCATAAATCAATTTGGCACAAAATAAAGCTCAATTAAATAAACGGACTGCACCACGATCATCAGCATAAAATTCCAGTCACCGGCCATCCCGGTTGAATTTCCGAAAAATAATTAATTTCAAAAATTAAACAAATAAATATTAAAAATCCAATTTATGCCCATAATGCCTGATTGGAAGCCGAGACGAGCTTGGAAAATTACCGAGACTCGTTCAATAAATAACATGGCATGCCTACTTGCTAATGTCTATTTCTAACCACCTAACATGCATCATTAAGTCTATAATTTAATTTATCTAAATTAATCTAACCATATAATTGCATTTAATTAAATCTAACCAACCCTAAGTGTAATTAGCAAACTAAGAAAGCATTAGTGAGTAAAACTCACTTGGCAAAAACGGAGACCGAATCACCGCGACGGCGACACGACGGTGGCCGAAAACCGAACTTTCGATTACGTCGACGAACACTCAGGCCGGGCCTACTAGCCTCGCAAGCCCACAGCAACAGCTGGGCTTGGGCCGAACTTAGGCCGACTTGCTTCACGGGCCCAAGATGGGCTGAAGATTTGCTGAACTTGTTGGGCTTCACTGAAATGGGCTTGCAAAATTCACTTGGGCTTCAATGGAGCGGCTAGGCTTCGCTAAGCTAGCCTAATTTCAAGTGGCCGAATTGCAATTCACACGGGCTTGGAGACTGCTGGACTTGTGTTGGGCCATTGATGCGAGCTGATCGTGGGCTAGAATTTCTGGGCTTCGAAGACTAAATTCCGTTGGGCTCCAAATGCGAACTGCAAGGGAAATGGACGCAGGCTTCTTCGGTCCTCATGGTAGTTCGACGGATGTTGCCTCGCTTTCTTGACTCGGCTGACGCGGTGGAGCTTGGACTTCGGTGGCGCTGAAGACGCGTGGGCGATCAATTTACCGGCTGAAGAAACCGATGAACTCACCTCCACGCGCGGGAAAATGGAGATGGGATCATATCGGTGAAATCCTGCACGAAGCGAGGAGTCAACAACTCAGTTTTGTTGGGCTCCTTTGTTGACCGCACTTGGCAGAGAGATGGACGCTGCTTGAACGATGGAGGCTAAAGACGTGGAGATGGGCTGAGCTTCAGAGGGATTCCAAGGGAAATGAAAAGCAAAGTGAAAGCATGAGCAAGAGGAGTCGGTGAATGGCGTGCTAAACGAGGTTTGAAGATAAAAGGGACAAAAAGTCAATGAGCTTATCTATCAAATTTAATGTTTGTCCCCCAAAAGCATCCATGTCTATCCCTTGGTCCTTTACTTCTTTTTAGACAAATAAATCCACCAAATAATCCCATTTTGAGCCAAGAATATTCAGCTCTCCCATAGCTCCGAATTTTACATTTTTGGTCTTCAATTTCTTCGACAAAATCCCAATCCGACGTCCAATTTCAATGAAGAAAAAGCCCATAGAATTTCTACAAGTGCCCCTCATCAAATACCTCGGCTTGCAAGTCAAAATTTCCTTTGATTTAGCTCATCTGAATTTCCGCTATTTTCTACGACGTCCGAATTGATTTTTCGTAAAAATCTCAAATTCGACGGAATTTCTCCAAAAGACAAGACAAC
This sequence comes from Eucalyptus sp. ANBG9806169, assembly GCA_014182395.1. NCBI lineage: Eukaryota > Viridiplantae > Streptophyta > Magnoliopsida > Myrtales > Myrtaceae > Eucalyptus > Eucalyptus sp. ANBG9806169. The sequence continues at coordinate 3,164,090 of CM024574.1, read as the reverse complement.
GTCCTATAAATAAACCGTGATATGCTCGAACGTCCGATTAGCGAAACCGAATTCAATTTTGTAATTAAAATCGACCGAACGCGATTTAGTTTGATCCGACCTATTGAGTAGCTTTTAGGGATTTTACCGCGGTTATATCTCTTAACGTCTTCACCTAATAAATTGGTTAACTCGTGAGTGATCGCCTCGAGAGAAAAAGGACCATCGGCGCGTTGACGAGACGCCCATTTCATATATTCGGAACGGGCCGAAAATTCAGAATGTTACAATAATTTCTAGAAAATATTAAATAATTAAATAAATAGCAAAATTAATTAAATAAATACAAATTAATCCTATAAATACATACTTCTACCTAATAATGCAAATCTAACCACCTATTGGGCTAAATAAATTATTCTAACCATCCTAGCTATGTAACAACATACTAACCTAACAAACTACAATCTCTAACCACCTAATTAACTAATCTAACTAACCTAATTTAACTAAACAAGCTAATAATTAAACTAATCACACTTAACTTAACATAATCACCACTTAAGCATCATTAATACCCTAACGAGAGTTTAGGACATAAACTCACCGGGTTAGCAAATAAACCGGTTCACGGCAACGACGGTGCGATTGCGGCCGAAACTTGGGCCTACGGCGGCGCGAGAGGTTGGTGGCTTGCGTGTGCGGCGGGCGAGTGGCCGGCGGTGGCAAAGCACGGCTGAGACGGGGTCTTGAATTGGGAAAATTGGCCGGAGGTTCTTGCTGTTTTAGGAACGCACAGCGGCCGAGCGAGAAGGGAAAAGGGAAAGAGTCTTCGTTCCTTGCTGTTGTTGACTTTGTGAGTCAACATTTTGGCTGATTTGGTGGCCGTCGCCAGGAGGAGCAATTCGGCGCCGGTATCCTCATTTTCTCCACGGGGAATTTGGGGTCGCTTCATTTCAACAGAGAGGAGAAGCGGCTGGTGATGGCGGCTTGGTAGTCGACCACCTCCTCTCCATTAGAGGTGTTAAATGGGTTTCACAACCCATTTATTGACCTATTTATGGTTAAATGGGTTGTTAATGGGTCAATTTTTATTTCTTTAAACACCTATAATGGGTCTTTAATGAATCAAGAATAAGATATATGAGTCTTAAATGGGTCAGAGAGCTGACCCATTTAAGACCCATTTATCAACTCATTAAAAAGGAATCCCTTTATTTTAACTCAAAATTTCACTAACTCTCTCTAGTCTCCTCTCTTTAACTTTATAATTTTTTTTTATAAAAACCGAAAATATAATTATTTTTTATTTCTTTTTTCTTTCTTTTTATTTTCTTTCTTCTTCCTCCGGTCGCCGGCACGGCGATGGCCGGCGATCGGCCAGGCGAGGCTCGAGCTCGCCGGCGTCGGGTGAGCTCAAGCTCGCCGGACCGGGCGAGGGCCGCCTCGCCGACGCCCGGAGGCTCGAGCCTCGCCGATCCGGCGAGACTCGAGCTCGCCCGACGCCGGCGAGCTCGCGGCTCGCCGGATCCGGCGAGGCTCGAGCTCGTCCGACGCCGGCGAGCTCGCGGCTCGCCCGGATCCGGCGAGGCTCGAGCTCGCCGGCGTCGGGCGAGCTCGAGTCTCGCCGGATCCGGCGAGGGCCGCCTCGCCGACGCCCGGGAGGCTCGAGCCTCGCCGATCTTGCGAGACTCGAGCTCGCCCGACGCCGGCAAGCTCGCGGTTCGCCGATCCGGCGAGGCTCGAGCTCGCCCGACGCCGGTGAGCTCGCGGCTCGCCAAATCCGGCGAGGCTCAAGCTCGCCGGCGTCGGGCGAGCTCGAGTCTCGCCTGGCCGGTCGTCGGCCATCGCCGTGCCGGCGACCGGAGGAAGAAGAAAGAAAATAAAAAGAAAAAAAGAAAAAAATTATATTTTAAAAATAAAAATAAAAAATTAATTAAAAAAATTAATTTTTTAAAAAATAATTAAAAACTTAATTTAAAAATAATTAAAATTTTATTTTTAGAAATACAAATAATTAAGTTTTTTTTTTTTAAAAAATAAAAATATTTAAAATTTATTTTTTGAAATAAAAATAATTAAAATTCGATTTTTAAAATAATTATTTTAAAAATTATACAAATTTTCCATTAAATTTGTGTTGTATAAAACTATTTTAGTTTTAATATATATATATATATATATATATATATATATATATATATAATTTTTTTGAAAAATTGTAAAAAATTGAAAAATTATTGATTGGATTTATATTGTTTGGAAGTTTTTTAGTAATATAATATTTTTAAAAAAAAAACATAAGAATAAGTTTTCCTAAATTTGGTTAAATATGAAAATATTATTAATATGGGTCGGGTCGGGTATGGGTTGGGTATGGATCGGGTCAGGTATGGGTCGAACAATTTACATTAGACATAAATGGGTCATAAATGGGTTAATGGGTCCATTTGGGTCGACCCATTAATGACCCGACCCAAACCCAACCCAACCCACCCGTTTAACACCTCTACTCTCCATTGACCAACTAGGAAACACATGCATGAGAATGCATGGCGCGGCTACAAGGCCAATCGGAAAATTTGGACATGCTGCAAATGTGGCCGCACGGTCCTTGGTCGCATGAAAAAGGGGCAACTCATGGTTAACGTGTCTTCATAGCCGACCGCGTTAAGCGAGAAATTTAGACGAGGAGCTATCACGAGAACGTAACGAGTTACGGTGAGTGTGGTGATGAAGCGGGGCTGTAATTAGTGTCAACGACGTAATCCGACGACAAACTCGTTGACCCGTCACAAACCATTAAGTATTCGAGGTCCGGCGAAATCCGGATATCACAGATTGAGGATCCGTTCCCCCGGGTCTTTAGAAACACCAACTTGTCCCATGAATCCATGCCTTCTCTCCTTCCTGATTGTGGGCATGGCGAAGAGCACTATGAACAAATGATATTGTGCTCCGACAAGCATCACTACAGAGTGATGGGGCTTTTTACGGGATAAAGACATTGCAAGTGCCATAACTTTCGTCCAACACTCAGTTGAGAGCTGTAACTTTCTTTTTCACAACTTGAGTGCCAAAACTTCGGAAAAAACGATCACTTGAGTACCAAAAAAATTTTAAAATGTTCACCTAATTGCCAAAAATCTGACTGGCATAGCATTTGTGGTGAATATTTTTAAAAGTTACGATACTCAAGCTATTGATTGAAAAATTATATAGCACTCCAAGTAATCGAAAAAAAGTTATAACACTCGAGTAATAAAAAAGGAAAATTATGACACTCAAGTGAGCACTGTACGAAAATTACATTATTTATGATGTCATTTTTTCAGCTATTGACTTTTCCTTCTTACTTCGAAAGCTCATGATTCTTTTTACAAAGGCCATGAGATGTGTCAACCTATTTGCTTTGGACCACAAAGATCACACGAATCTATGCAGTTTTGCAATCTTTTTTCCTTATTCAAATGATTATTAAAACCATGCCAAGATTCTGGTCTGGCTTCAAGAACAGGTGGAAGAAGAGAGGGAACACCACAATGTGGTCAGCATTTCTGAGCTGAATCAAATAGTTTTCAAATCCCTCGTACCCGAAACACTTCTAACCAGTTGTATTACGATCACGATGTCAGAGACTTCTTCAAAGCAAATGGGTATCTATCACTATCAGCATGAAGTTATATTCTGTCCACATTAGAATCCTCCTAAAGTTAAATCATTCAACTTCTTGGTATATTGCGAACCGTTCTTACTATCGTGAATAATCAAATGATTCTTTAGCGGTGCTCATTGCCACCCAGGAGTGGCGTCAGATTATTCAAGTAATAAACTTTAGAGCTGCCATCTCTTGAATTTTTCTGTTCATTTAACTTTTCTCCCTTAGGTTTGAGTAAACTGTGTTCCTAAATGGTCTGTAGTTGGCAATCTTTTTTTTACTTTCTCCCTTGGGAAAGTAAAAAGAAAAAAATAAATTGGGTCGATCTGATCCTGATAGAAGCGATTGCGAGTCTGCGACTTGCTTTAACATCTCTTTGCTCCACTTTATGAGTGCGCCAGATATTTTGTGGTGGGAAAGTAGTCATCTCTGTCATTTACCACACGTTACGATCATGCCTGACAGAACCAATGGCCACTGTTGCTTAGGAGGGAGAGAGAGAGAGAGAGAGAGGAGTTATCAGGATTGCCGCAGTTTTCTACTAATTGAGTGGTTGAACCGATGAAGCAATGAATCAGCAATTCATTTGAGGCTATGGTTTGACCGGCTGTTGCAAGTTGCTTCACATCTTGGGATGTTCAAATTTCATGAATGGAACGCCACGAAGTTGTCCTTTTCCACAATGACAATGCAGTGTTCCGCGTGCTACGTGTCCAGTTGGCCAGGTCTCAATGCTTCTAGTTCAATCAGGAATCTTTTCTTTCGTAAGATCCCGTTCTCTCTCTTCCAATGATCTTTTATCTGTACTAAGGTAACCTCGTTACGACGTTCTACGCCACGAATGGATTATAAACAGAGAAAGCACACCAACTTGCAGTTTGTGGACTTAAATTGATCCGTCACGACAGGTGTGGTGAGCCAGGGACTCACGTGCCCTCGGACAGCTTCACACTCTGCCAAAGATTAATTAATCTGAGAAGAGAGATTAGCATATGACTAAGTACCCTGACTTAGGGATAGAGTCATATTTACGCGTCAAAAAGATCCAGAAAAGCAACAAAACAGAACCACTATTGTCCATGTTGTGCTTATTTTAATTTTTAGCAGCCCTGTTTCTCGAAAGCCATAGTGTAACAGATTCCTGGGTTGTACGGATTTGGTCTAGCATCGGCTGTGCAACGAAGTCTCATACACAGAGCCTGTGAGTGCTGGGTATACCTGAGACAAAAATATATATAGGAGGGAGAGAGAGAGAGAGAATGGCAGGTGGTGTTTAGGAAGGGCATGGAAATTCTGTTCCTGTTTATGACTCGCTTCTATACTGACCTGTTTCCACTATAGACCATTATAAAGCCGGACAAACAGGCAGATAGACTGTAGGAAGAAGAGGCATGATGGAGCAGAACAATGGAGAAAGAATGGAGAAGCATGAGAAAGACATAAGGGACAAGGACGAGAGGGCCGCCACGACCAGTGAACCGAAGATCAACTACAAAGGATGGAAAGCCATGCCCTTCATTATAGGTGAGACCGAGAGCTCATTGGATGCTCTCATGCTCCTCTTTTTTGGTCTAAGAACCATTTCCTGAACTTCCCATTTGGATGAAATTTTTCCAGGGAATGAGACTTTTGAGAAGCTTGGAGCCATCGGAACCTTGGCCAACCTGTTGATCTATCTGACCAAGGTATTCAACATGAAGACCATTACAGCCGCAAATATCATCAACATCTTCAACGGCACCGCGAATTTCGCTACCTTGCTGGGAGCCTTCTTCTCTGACACCTACTTCGGTCGCTACAAGACCCTGGCATTCTGCACTATTGCCTCTTACATGGTGCCTACTGCCTAATTCTTCTTTATCATCTATTTCTTGTGAATTCAGTGTATAGATTGAAGACTCTAGTGGATATATAACAGATATGCCACTCAAATCCGGCCATCAAATGACTAAAAGATAGAAGTAGATGAAATGCAATTCGCAAAATGCATTTTACTTAAATTAGGTAACTCGGGGATGACATTGCATAGATATGTCTGCCTATATCGTTACCATTTCACTGTGAAGGGACTTCAAGTAATACAACTAACGGCGGCCATCAAGGACCTGCACCCTCCACACTGCAGCAGCAGGAATTTCTGCACTGGCCCCACTGGAGGGCAAATGGCGTTTCTCATATTGGGGTTTGCACTGCTAATTACAGGAGCTGCAGGTATCAGGCCATGCAACTTAGCTTTCGGAGCTGACCAGTTTGATCCAAAAACCGAATCTGGAAAGAGAGGGATAAACAGCTTCTTCAACTGGTATTTCTTCACCTTCACTTTCGCCCAGATGGTTTCCTTGACGCTCATAGTCTACGTGCAATCGAACGTGAGCTGGGCCATTGGTCTAGCGATTCCTGCAATCTTGATGCTCATATCTTGCGCAATCTTCTTCATGGGTTCTAAGATATATGTGAAAGTGAAGCCCACGGGAAGTCCAATCACTAGCATGGTACAGGTCCTAGCAGTTGCTATTAAAAAGAGCAGGCTGAAGCAACCCGAGCAGCCATGGCTCTCTCTTCACTCATATACACCAGCGGAGTCTCTTAACTCTAAGCTTTCATATACTGATCAATTCAGGTAACCAGCCTACATTGACATTCCAATATAGAATTTTAGCAAGTGAACAGAAGCTCCGAACGACAACTTCAATAAAACCAACATCTTGAATCTCTTCTGTTTCCTTGACAGATTCCTAGATAAAGCAGCAATCAAGACATCCCAGGACCAGTTAAACCCAGATGGGTCGCCAGCCAATCCGTGGAGACTCTGTAGTATGCAGCAAGTGGAAGAAGTGAAGTGCTTGATGAGGGTGGTTCCTATATGGGCTGCTGGGGCAATTTATTTTGTTGTGATAGTCCAGCAACATACATACGCAATTTTTCAGGCCACGCAAGCTGATCGACGCCTTGGAAACAGCAACTTCAAGATCCCAGCAGCTTCCTTCGTTGTGTTCTTGATGCTCAGCCTCACCATCTTTATACCTATCTATGATCAAATCATTGTCCCGCTTTTGAGGAGGCTCACAGGAAAAGAAGGCGGCATTACATTCCTTCAAAGAATTGGCATCGGCATCTTCATCTCCATTATCTCCATGCTGGTATCGGCCCTAGTCGAAGAACGACGGAGGACCATAGCTTTAACTAGGCTGACTTTGGGTATCGAACCAAGAAGAGGTGCCATTTCATCTATGTCGGCTTTATGGCTGGTTCCTCAGTTCGCGCTGGCTGGACTCGCCGAAGCTTTTGCTTCCGTCGGACTAGTCGAGTTCTATTACAAGCAATTTCCCGAAAATATGAGGAGTGTTGCTGGGTCTCTGTTCTATTGCAACATTGCAGTTGCAAACTACTTGAGTAGCCTCCTAATATCAATTGTCCACAGGGCGACTGCTGGAGCAGAAAGCGGGAATTGGCTTTCAGAAGATCTAAACAAAGGGAGATTAGACTACTTCTACTACCTCATCGCTGCCTTGGGGGTTCTAAACTTGGGTTACTTTTTACTATGTGCTCGGTGGTACAAGTATAAAGGAACTCCCGATGCGATCCTCGACTCAGAGCCGGAGAAGAAGATTGAAATGGCTATCATATGATGCATTTATGTAACACCCGTACAAGCTATCTACTTCTTGTAGATATAGTTGTAGCGGTATGCTGCAAATAACTATTGCGGACCCGCACTCTCCGTTATGATGAATTCATTTTAAATAGCATAAATGTCGGCAGAATTACTCAAGTCTTGCACGGTCCGATTACCTAATCAAGGAAAAGCGACAAAAATTGATTTGGTCCCAACCTTGTGACATTAATGGTGGCATTTCGAGCAAGAGTTAGCACATCATTTGATTGCAACCATGTTTTTGTGAGCCAGACGGGGTTTATTCACCCAAGATTCAGCAAAGATGCGAGAGCATCATGTTTTTGTAGCCATAAATTAATAGATAAATAATGGGACAAAATGGAAGCTATAGAACTTGCCGGCTTCATCATATATAAACTAACAGCACATTGTAAAGGGGCTCTTTCAGCCCAGCATTGGAGATACCTAAAGTGATAAATACTAGACATTAACAACAGCTCGTCAGCGCCTTGAGGACAGAAAATAGGAAATGCGTTAATAGGAGCTAGAAGTATGATCTAAGCCTCACGATAATCTGAATACATCACCACTCTGAGCTGCACAGAATGTGCAAATCTATGACAGCACGGGATTCTTCCTCAAACTGTGTAGGCTTGCGGTATTGTGTCTAAGTCGAGCCCCTTCTGTCCGACGACTGAATTCAAATGATCTTTGAAAGTGCGAAGTTCTCTCAACCTAAAAGAGCAAATGAAAAAAAAAAATCAACCAACAAAAAAGGAAAAGAAGAACACGGGAGTTCAACAGACAAAAGACAAAGCAATGCGGAATGTCCAGATGTCGGCAAGCAAAGATGACCAGACATGCTTGTACATTTTTTAGATGTGTTGGTACAGTACGCCAATTGAAAGTTAAAACAAGGAGATAAGTTTTTTAAGACCAACTTACTCCAAAAGCTAAAAAGTAGATTATCACTTAAATCCCATCGTTCATTTATCTTGTTCAGCGTAAAAGATCGCTATATACTTAAATAAAATATGGAATAAAAAGCCGTCTCTACAAATGAACTGAACTTCTGATCTCCATCTATTGATAAGCCAAGGCATTTAACATTTATCATCATTTTAGCCATCAAATGACAACCTGTTTTCCTATATTTAAGTACCTATGTTCAACATCCTCATCCTTAATTCTTCATGTTCACATGGAAGTTAGTGCATGGATGATGTTCTGGTTTACTATCTCACAGCAAAATCCTGTAATCCTAACATTACCACCTACCTAGCAATTTCAGCCCTTGTCTTAGCTTCCTCAGCCATTTGATTCAACTCCGTAGCGTGAGTCCGCTCACTGAACTTTGCATCAGGTGCCTGCAATCCATGCAGCGTTCTTTGTGCATGTGCCTACTCACGTTCTCTATGTTCCTTACCGAAATCTTTCTGCCTCGTAAAGGCAACCTGCATTAAAAGCAAATGCATCAGAACACTTTCCCTGGTGAACTATTAACAGTAAAGGAAAGTTACATTCATACCCTTTGCTCAAACATGAGGTCCCAAGCCCTCCCACTCATTGCATACCGAATGAAGAACTTGATAAAATCAAGCGGGATATAGCAGATGATATTGTAAAGCCAGACCACACCAGCCCAGCCCCAACCAATTCCTTCAATAGCAGCAAATCCCCAGTTTGCATAGACAGCAACTAGAGTGGCAATCTGTTTAGAATGTACAAAAGATAAATCACTCCTCCACCACTGTTAACAAAATCAAAGAACGAGGAAACAGGGTAGTCATCAAATTACCAGCTGAGCAATCACAAAGGCCACTACCAGCAGTAATCCAGGACGCTCAACATAAGACCAACTCCGGGATCGTGTCACAAATATTAGAGCCTGACTTATAGTGCTGACTTGCAGATATATTGCTGAGGTAATGTGGTCCTCAATTTACACACTTCACTTCAGTTTCAGTTCATAATAGCTACTGCTCTTGAACATTCGAGTGATCATTTCTCTCTGTCTCCTGTCTTTGTCTAGGCATATATCATTTGATGCTAAAAAGTTAGAATTTCTTGTTTCTACTTTGAAGGGAATGAATCGTTTGAGAAACTAGCTTCGATGAGCTTGGTGTCTAACATGACGATGTATCTGCGTACTGAGTACAACATGGGCGGCATTCTTTTGGTTAACGTGGTGAACATCTGGTCCGGTTCCTCGAACATCACATCCCTTGCTGGCGCTTTCATTTCTGATATGTACCTGGGCAGGTTCCGAACTCTCCTTTATGGCTTGTCGGCATCTCTCCTGGTAACCTCCCTATTCGTCATCCTCGGTCAATTTTCCAGGTGTCCATCTCGATTTCGATAATCAACGGAAGTTTTCATTCGTAGGGCATGTTGACCATGACTCTAACCGCGGGTATACCACGATTACACCCGTCCAAGTGCATCGGCAAATCCAATTGCCCACAGCCTCAGAGTTGGCAGCTTGGTTTTCTCTTTGCTGGACTCGCCCTCTTGGCCATTGGAGCAGGCGGCATTAGGCCTTGCAATATCGCATTCGGGGCCGATCAGTTTGATACTAGAACAGATAAGGGAAGAGCACAACTGGAGAGCTTCTTCAACTGGTGGTACTTCTCCTTCACCGTTGCACTCCTCATAGCTCTCACCGCTGTCATCTACGTTCAGACTAATGTTAGTTGGGTTCTCGAGTTCGCCATTCCGACCGCTTGCCTTGGACTGTCTATATCCATTTTCCTGCTCGGTCGTAAGACTTATATCTGCAAGAAGCCCCAAGGAAGCATTTTCGTGGATATGGCTTAGGTGCTTGTGGCTGCATGTCAGAAGCGTCGCCAAACTCTTGGACCCGATTGGGAGCAACCGTCCTACGATCCTTCACCAGAAGAATCAGAACAGGGGGTGGTCAAGCTAACTCGTACGTACAGATTCCGGTTTCTGGATAAAGAAGCTCTTATCATCGATCCAAATGAATTGGATGGCCAAGGAATGTCGAAGAACGGCTGGAGGCTGTGCAGTGTCCAACAGGTAGAGCAACTCAAATGCTTGATAGGAATCTTGCCAGTTTGGATATCGGGAATAGCCTGTTTCCTTGCCATGGACCAGCAGACCACATTCGGTGTTCTTCAGGCTATTCAGATGAACAAATCGATCGGACCCCACTTCGAGATTCCACCAGGTTGGATGACCCTCTTCTCGATGATCGCGCTCTCCATATGGATCTTTGTAAAATATGGGTTTTGACCAGTCAAAAAGTAAAAAAGGAGAAAGAAGAAAGAGGGGAATCGAGAGTTTTCGGGAGAGGGAAAAGAGAAGAGAGAGAGAGAGAGGAAGAAAAGACAGAAAGAAAGAAAAGAAAGAAAAGAAAAAGAAAAAGAAAATGGGGGGGAAAAGGAAGAGATAAAAGGGAAATAGAGAGAAAAAGGAGGAGAGAGAGAACGGGAGAGCCGAGAGCTTTCGTTCGAAGAAGAAGAAGAAGAAGAAGAAGAAAGAGGGTTTTGTGTATTTTCACCACGGGAGCCTCGCCAAGCCGTATAACGCAACGCCCGGTAAGCGCTCGTGCTCCCCCTTTGTTCAATCGAAGTAATTTTGGACCTAGGGCTTGAAATCCGAAATTTTGGGAAAATCGAGCGGCGAAGTATGATTTTTGAGTCGTTGAGCTGAGTATTTTTGTAAAAATGGTACTTTGGGATGTTGTGAAGCTATAGCATCTTACGGATCGTGATTTGAGCTTGCGGTTTGTCCGGAACGGAATTTTGAAGTTGGAGGCGCATTCTGGTACTGTAGCGAACAGCAGCTTCCAGCCTGTTTTTTTTTTGTTGTTTTCGGTACTGTTTTGGATGGCTGAGTTGGGGTTGTTGTTGTACGTTAAAAGAGCTTTTTAAAGACTGTAAGACGGCTTGAAACGGAATTTTGTGGAGGAAGTTATGGCGCGACAAAGTTGGCGCATGAGCTGCGCCTAGCGGGAAATCGATGGGTTTTCGATAAATGCGAGCTTTCGTGGTGCATAGGTGTCGTTTTATCGACAAATAAGCCTAGTTTAGACGAGTCATTATGCGAATATCCTTTTTACTCGGCCTTTTGATAATGTTTTTCCTTTAATTATTAGGGATCCGAGTGCGTTGGTTCGAGTGAGCGTCGTAGTTGATTTTTGACTTTCCCAGGTGAGTGGTGCTATCTCTTCTAAGAATTTATAAGCTCATATTTTAAAAATGATAAATGATTGATATTTCATGAGTTATGAATAAGCATATTTGTTGCATAAAATTTGGATCGGGCATTTCTTGCGTTTTGGTATTTAAGAATAGTATGAGAATTTTTGGGTGGAAATATATGTTTTGTTTGATGAACGAAGTTGAGAAATATTACATGTTTTGGGTTTGTGAAACCATTTCATGAAAAGCTCGACTTTGAGATGATTTATGGAAGGTTATATAGTTATTGATTGGTAATAAGGTTTTTGAAATGTATTTGATTTAAAAGTGATATGTGTTTTTGATGGAGATTATTCAATGGACTTGACCATTGATACTTGACTTTTGATGGTGATTTAAATGAGTTTTCATATTAGTATAAGGCTTTGATGATAAGAAATAACTCTTATATGATTCGATATGTAATTTATATATTAAGGTTGATTTATGAGACGGGTCTTGAAATTATTTGAAAATGTTTTATGAAAAGTATTTCGCGAGATAAGTTGAGTTACGAATCTTTTGGTGATATATGAAATGTTTAATGGATTTGGTTTGAGAATTATGGATGGTGTAGTTCGGATTGATGTGGATGCTCAATATCGCCGTGAGCCCAGCGAGGGGCTTGTGGGTATGCGCATACTATTCTAGGATATCCTTGTGGGCCGAGCCACCGGCTAATAGTAGGTGGAGACCTTGCCAAGGGGGGAATCTTAGTCGCCTCGTCACCGGGCGTTGTATCGTGACCATGGTTTGATATTGAGCAATGGATTGATCGATGGAGTGGACCATCGACGTGCAATTTGAGATTAGTCGATGGAATGGACCATCGACGTGCAATTTGAGATTAGTCGATGGAATGGACCATCGACGTGTAATTTGAGATTAGTCGATGGATTGGACCATCGACGTGTAATTTGAGATTAGTCGTTGGAATGGACCATCGACGTGTAATTTCATTTGATTATCAATGTGTGGTTTGATGAGATTAATCAATGGAATAGACCATTGATGCATATTTTATGAGATTAACCAATGGAATGGACCATTGGCATGTGAATTAATGAGATTGATTAGTGGATTAGACCATTGATGTTTATTTCGATGTTTATTATGAAATGATTATTGCTATAAATATAGCTATGTTGAAGCGTATGTAACTTATTCTTTTTACTGTTTGTTATATCCTAGATTTGAGTTAAAAGAGTTGTAGTTTGGTTTTGTAAATATACATAGTGGGTGCTCGATCCGCTTAGAAGAGATGCACTACTTACTGAGCCGTGGTTGCTCACCCCTCTATTTTTTCCAACATTTTTCAGGTTCTTCGACTATTGATGAGTAGATACGAGAGCGATTTGGATGTGGGGACTTTTAAGAGTTGGATTTTGAGAGCTCTGAGGCTGCGTCCTTTGAGTGGAAGGACGGCCGTATCATCCCCCTTTCTTGTTAGTTTTGGGGTGTGACAATCTTCATCTACGAGCGCATTTACATCCCCCTGGTGCGGAGAATCATTAAGAAAGACAAGAGGTTGACAATGCAGCAGAGGATCAGCACAGGGATAATCATGTCGATCCTGTGCATGTTGGTAGCTGGAATCGTGGAGAGGAAGCGTCGAGATTCGGCCTTAAGCCGGGGTTCGTACGAATCTCCTATCACCGTGGCGTTACTTTTGCCGCAATTCGTCTTATCGGGAATGGTCGAAGCATTTGCAGCAGTGGCACTTTTGGAGTTCCTCACCACACAAATGCCGAGAGAGCATGAGAACGGTCGCCGGTGCAATCTTCTTTCTCAGCTTGTCCATTGCAAGCTACATAGGCTCCTTCCTTGTCAATATGATTCACCTAATCACTAGCAAGAACAGGAACTCGCCATGGTTGGGAGGTCATGATCTTAACAAGAACAGGCTCGAGAACTACTACTACATCATCGCTGCAGTCGGTGCCGCAAACTTTGTGTACTTCAATTTCTTCGCCTGTCATTATGTTAAAAAAGTCGATCTTCGTGGAGACGTGAGAGAGATCCAGTTGGAGAACTCCGCTTCTTGCCATTGAGAAGATCTATACTTTGCGAATGAAAAGTGTGACAACAGATATCGAATATATTGGCGAAACACCGCATAGAGATGTGTCTAAAACCACACTATACGCGCAATTTTGAAGATCGGATCCGAAATTCTACTTGATCGGGCACCAAGATCGTCCGTGTGACAATAATTAGTATGAATTATTCAGTCTACCACATCAACGGTGAATAAGGACATGCCTTTTTTTGAAATAGACAGTAGGCAAAATTCACAGACTGGGATTTACATTCTTTCACCTAGCCTGATTGCCATTTTTCTTGCAGCACCCTAAAAGGGCAGTTCTATGAGCCATAGTTGGTCCTAACTCCTTGCTCTTTTCCCAACTTCTACGTAGAACGGCATTATACACAACATAAAAGTTAACGATCAATGAGCGAGATTTACTCTTATTTCAATTTGACGCTCGTCAAGGGATTGTGTCACGCCCCGAACCTCAAGCGCGCGTACATCCCTCGGTGGTCAATAAAATTGAGATGTCCCAGGACGCGTCGCCGACCCATTCATTTTATTGCACATACAGAAGCGAAATAAATCAATCCCCAAACAACACTCAACATGGGATAGAAAAGCAGGACGACCAATTCACAAGAGCCACACCTTATAAACACAACGAGTTTATATATAGGTCTGTCAAAAGAAAAACCTAGGCCAACTACGCTCCAGACCCTTCAACCTCGGGCTCCGGATTCTCCACACTAGGTACCTGAAAATGGTAACCCACGACGGGGTGAGAATAAATCTCAGCGAGTTCACACCCTAAATCCCGATTAGGAGGGAAATACGCCTAGAGGCAGTCTAACCACACAATAGAGAAGACTCACCTCGCCTTAGTTCCGTCTTGCACGTTAGTACAGTTCATATCACAGATGCATATAATAAATGCACACATCAATTGAAACGTCTCACACAACTCAATCAATCACGGGGTTCCCGATTATAAGGTCAAATCGTTATGACACGTCTCATTCCATGTCACACAATTTTGTCCCATAATCAGGCGTGTTTATCTCAATCAATCACGCATTCCAATTGATTACTACCCGCACAAGCACGATCTACCCGACACACAACGGTCTTCCAGCGTAGCCAAGCGTCGTCTCACACCATCGAGCACAGCAACGTCTACCTCAAGACAGCATTTCACATAAGAGCATCGGTCCAGCCTCTACTGCGACCGGCATCCGTTGTCAGGGGCGTTCCAAATAGGAGCATCGTCCACACGATGCATATTGAGTGACAGGTTCTCATAACCAGCACACGACCATCCAATCCCTGCCAAGGACATCGTGCATTGCACTTAAATGCCTCAATTAAAATGATGTGTTTGGCATATTTTCTTCGTATTAAAAACACCCAGTGAAAATAGTCATGTATGGGTACACGGTCAGATCGAACCAAAAAAATTGATATCCTTCTAATTAAAAATCCCACTATTTAATATAGTATCTAAAAATATTTTCATTGTCAAAACCCGACACTCGGTATTTTCTAATTAAATATCAAAATTTCATGATTTTGAAATAATAATTCAAAATCACAATCGCCACTCAATTTGCACAAATTAACATTCAATTGCATAAACCAAACATACCACTGTAATCAACACAAAATTCCGGTCACCGACTATCCCGGTATAATTTCCGGAAAATATTAAATAATTAAATAAATAGCAAAATTAATTAAATAAATACAAATTAATCACATAAATACATACTTCGGCCTAATAATGCAAATCTAACCACCTATTGGGCTAAATAAATTATTCTAACCATCCTAGCTATGTAACAACATACTAACCTAACTAACTACAATCTCTAACCACCTAATTAACTAATCTAACTAACCTAATTTAACTAAACAAGCTAATAATTAAATTAATCACACTTAACTTAACATAATCACCCCTTAAGCATCATTAACACCCTAATGAGAGTTTAGGACATAAACTCATCGGGTTAGCAAATAAACACGGTTCACGGCAACGACGGCAACGGCGGCGCGGGAGGTTGGTGGCTTGCGTGTGCGGAGGGCGAGCGGCCGGCGGTGGCAAAGCACGGCCGAGACGGGGTCTTGATTTGGGAAAATTGGCCGGAGATTCTTGCTGTTTTAGGAACGCACAGCGGCCGAGCGAGAAGGAAAAGGGGAAAGAGTCTTCGTTCCTCGCTGTTGTTGACTTTGTGAGTCAACATTTTGGTTGATTTGGTGGCAGCCCGGTGGCAAGCGGCTGGGGGAATGTGTCTTCCGTATGCATGAGTCTTGAGGCTTGCTAGCCGAAGAAGGAGAGGGGCGCTCGCACGTCAACAGCTGGAAAAGGACGTGGCATGTAACTGCTCCTTCTCGGTCAACATTCTCTCTTCTGTTGACCATCAAAAGGGGCGTGACTCTTCATTCCGGCGTGAACATGGGCTGTGAACGTGGGCCTTTGATTGCTGCATGGAGAGGAATTTTACGTGGCTGCTTGGCATGGGCGTGTCCCCATTTAGTTGACTGCATAGGTCAACTAAGGGCCTATTTGTTTATGTTTTTGTTTCTGTTTTTGAACAAAAATTTCTTTTTTTTTATTTAGGGAAAAAAAAAGTAAAAACGCGTTTGTTTGCGTTTTTGTTCCAAATCTTTTTTATTAAGGGAACAAAAAAAAAAGAAATAAAAACAAAAAAAAAAAAAAAAAAATTTTCCAAAAATACTTTCAAGAAACACTTCTATTTTTCTTCTCTTTCTTTCTTCTTCCTTTCTTTTTATTTTTTCTTTGGCCGGTGGCCGGCCTCGGCCATGGCCGGCGACCGGCCGTCGAGGGCAGGCGACCTCGCCGGAGCGTCGCCGGCCCCCGGCGAGGCTGAGCATCATCGGCCCCTGGCAAGGCTCAGCCTCACCTTGGCTAGGCGAGCTCGGACTCACCCAGTGTCACGCCCCAATCCTCCAACAAATGCCCATCCCTCACCTGGTCGATTAATAGCGACATCCCAGAACGCATCGTCGACCATGTTCATTTAATATGCGCAAACGGAAGTATAAAGAAAATCCCCAAATAATAAAACAATGGAATAGAAAAACAGGAACATATTTTTCATATTGAAACTTATAACCAAACTTTTATACAAAACACAAATCAGAGTACTTCACAACTAGTCACAACTTTTTACTCCAACTCTATTCACATCAAAATGGAGTTCACAAAAGAATATGAGATCTCAGTCCATCCGGGTCATACTCAAGATCCCTCTCGGTATTATCTTCTTCTTCCAAAAATCCTTCTTCTCAGGTTTCACTTCAGAGTTCTCCTTCTCAGATTCCTCCTCCTCAGCTCCTCATTGGGATCCTAAAATGTTGTCCCACAACCGGGATGAGACTACATCTAAGCGAGTTCTACCCCACTAAGACTCAATTAGGGAACCAATACACTACTCGACTACCTAAGCATAGCATGAGTCAGAAGACTTACCTTGGCCTCAATCTCAACCTGCAATTCAATGTTATATACAAACGCTTCATAAATCATAACGAACAATCAATCAAATCATTGATCAATCGAACTAGTCAATTATATGTCAGACGGACCATTCTATGTCATTGATTCCACACCATATAACCTCCCATAGGGCACTCAGTCACAGAGCCACATCAATGCTCTCAAGCGTCAAGTTCGCCAAGGTGACTTATCCACTAGACAATTGCGTGCGTTCTTTAAGACGCCGTTTTCGCCAGTGACATCCTTAGTCACCGAACCACGTATGCCTATAATCATGTACTCAATAGACAATTGTGTGCGTTCTTTAAGACGCCGTTTTCGCCAGTGATGTCCTTAATCACCGAACCACACATGCCTATGACAATGTGTTTAATAGATAAGTGCACGCGTTCTTTAAGGGGCGTTGTTTTCGCCAGTGATATCCTTAATCACCGAACCATGCATGCCTATAATAATGTGTTTAATAGACAAGTGCATGCGTTCTTTAAGGCGTCATTTTCGCCAGTGATGTCCTTAATCACCAAACCATGCATGCCTATAACAATGTAAGTACTAAATTGATACATGCGTTCTTTAAGGCGCCGTTTTCGCCAGTGACGTCCTTAGTCACCGAACAATTTAGGTTCATACACCGTGCCTGATCGGTCCAAACCCAAAGTACTTCTGATTCATTCTCACCATTCTACTCACTTTACAACTCAACAAAGCATTATAAATGCTAAATAAACATACTCAGCCACTACTAGTCCATCAATCAATTCCACTCAATTTCAAACAATTTAGGATAAATCCCTAAAATATCACAATTTATTTAATTTCATGCAACGTAGAGCTCAAATAAATAAATGGACCGCGCCACGACAATCAACACGAGATTTCGGTCGTCGGCCATCTCAGCCTTAATTTCTGAAAAATAATTAATTAATTAATTAATTTCGAAAATTAAATAATTAATATAAAAAAAATCAATTTAGCACAAAATAAAGCCCGATTAAATAAACAGACTTCACCACGGTCATCAGCATAAATTTCCAGTCACTAGCCATCCCAGTTGAATTTTCGGAAAATAATTAATTAATAATTTAATTCCGAAAAATAATATTTAAATACCAAAAATTCCACTTATGCCCAAATTATCAAATTGAAGCCCGATATAGGGTCGAAAAAATCTCGAGCTACCCTCAATAAATAGTAGACCAAGTCTACTTGCTAAATACACATCTAATTTATCTAATTTGCATCACAATTGACTAATAAACACCAATCTAACCACCTAAACTTAATTAAATAAAACTAAACGACCATTAAGTATCATTAGCTCACTAAGCAATGATTATTGAGATTACTCATCGGAATCGCGCGCGACTCGGATCAATCCAACGGATACGGCACGAAGAACGATTCCTTCCAAAGCACGGCTTGGGTCCGGGGCCCGGAAACGGCCCAAAAGCGAGTCCGAAGTCGCTGGAAACCCACACGGCGGGGTGGCTGTCCGGGCTGAAAAAGAACACCAAACAGCAACCAAATAAAGCAGCAAGGGTGGCAAGGCGCGGGGAAGGGTCGGTGGAGGTCCGGCGAGCTCAAACGGCGGCCGGAGGTGGCCAGAGGCGGCTAGACAGGGGCTGGGCAGAGGCTGGATCGCGCGGGGGAAGGCCAGCAGCAAGCGGCGAACGCGGGGGCGTGCGCGGACGGCGGGACGGCGGCGAGCATTGGGCGCGCGGGCGCGGTCCGTCTCCAGTGCGGCGGCGACGAGCGGCTGGCTCTGGTCTTGGGCGAGCTGCTACTCCTCTTCTTCAGCTTCTGGTTTTTCACAAACAAGAGGGGAGAAGAAAAGAGTTCATTCGGTCACGTGGGATGGGGACGAGAGAGAAGAAAAGGGAAAGAAGGGATAAGAAGAAGAAACTTTTTGACTAGTCAAAGTGAAAAAGAAAGAGAGAAAAGAAGAAGCAAATTTGAAATTGGCAAGGGGGTGTTCGGTGGGGAGGCTGCGCACGAAGGGGGAGGGGAGAGGAGAGAGAAGAGAGAGAGAAAAAGAAATAGGAAAAAGGAAATAGTACAAGAATAAGAAATTTACCTTATTCTTAAAATTACTATTATTTTTCATTTCTTTTTTCTTTTTTATTTTCTTCCGATCTTCAATTTTTCCTCCGATAATTTCCTTTCTGAAATTTCGGACTTGTCAATAATTTGACGGACAATTAAACAAGATCCTAAAAAGAAATTTATGACACGCTTAATATTCGATTCCCGAAATCGAGTTTAATTCCGTGGTTAAAATCGATCAGACGCGATTTTAGTCTAATCCAACCAATTAAGTAGCTTTTAAGGATTTTTACCGCGGATACATCCCTTAACGACTTCACTCAATAGGTTAGTTAACTCGTGAGTGATCAGCTCACAGAAAAAGAACTATAGGCACGTCGATGAAAGACTCATTTCACTTTATCGAAACAGGGTTGAATTTCGGGATGTCACACCCAGATCCGGTGAGGCCGAGCTCGCCCAGCCTCGCCCCGCGTCGGCTGAGCCTCGCCGGCTCGGCGAGCTTGGGTTCGCCCAGCCAACGCGAGGCCGAGCCTCGCCGTGGCTCGATGAGGCCGCCAACCCTCGTCGGCCAATCGCCGGCCATGGCCAAGGCCGGCGACCAGCCAAAAGAAGAAAAAAATAAAAATAAAAATAAGGAAAAATTAAATTAAAAAATTAAAAGAAACAAAAAAGAACACAAATTTACCAAACGTATTTCGTACTTTTTTTATTCCGGAACAAGTTTACCAAACGTATTTTTCGGGGTCAAAAATTGTTCCCGTAACAAAAATAGTTTTTTTATTTACATTTAGGAACAAAGAAAGAATAGAAACACAAACGAACGCACCTTAAATGGGTCTTCGTGGCCGTCGCCAAGAGGAGCAATTCGGCGCCGGTATTTTCATTTTCTGCATGGGGAATTTGGGGTCACTTCATTTCAACAGAGAGGAGAAGCGGCTAGTGATGGCAGCTTGGTAGTCGACCATCTCCTCTCCATTGACCAACTAGTAAACACATGCATGAGAATACATGGCGCGACTACAAGGCCAATCGGAAAATTTGGACATGCTGCAGATGTGGCCGCACTGTCCTTGGTCGCATGAAAAAGGGGCAGCTCGTGGTTAACGTGTCTTCGTAGCCGACCATGTTAAGCAAGAAATTTAGACGAGGAGCTATCACGAGAACGTGACGAAACGTGACGTTTCGTTACGGCGAGTGTGGTGATGAAGCGGGGCCGTAATTAGTGTCAACGACATAGTCCGACAACAAACTCGTCAACCCGTCACAAACCATTACATATTCGAGGTCTGGCGAAATCCGGATATCACAGATTAGGAATCCGTTCCCCCGAGTCTTTAGAAACACCAACCTGTCCCATGAATCCATGCCTTCTCTCCTTCCCGATTGCAGGCATGGCGAAGAGCACAATGAACAAATGATATTGTGCTCCGACAAGCATCACTACAGAGTGATGGGGCTTTTTACGGGATAAAGCCACTGTAAGTGCCTTAACTTTCGTACAACACTCAGTTGAGAGCTGTAATTGTCTTTTTTACAACTTGAGTGCCAAAACTTTGGAAAAAATGATCACTTGAGTGCCAAAAAAAAATTAAAATGTTCACCTAATTGCCAAAAAAATCTAACTGGCATAACATTTGTGGTGAATATTTTTAAAAGTTATGATACTCAAGCTATTGATTGAAAAGTTATATAGCACTCCAAGTAATCGATAAAAAAGTTATAACATTCAAATGAGTGTTGTACATAAATTATAACACTGTAATAAAAAATAAAAGTTATAACACTCAAGTGAGCACCATACGAAAATTATATTATTTATTATGTCATTTTTTCAGCCGTTGACTTTTCCTTATTACTTCGAAAGCTCATGATTCTTTTTACAAAGGCCATGAGATGTGTCAACCTATTTGCTTTGGACCACAAAGATCACACGAATCTATGCAGTTTTGCATTTTTTTTAACTTATTCAAATGATTATTAAAACCATGCCAAGATTCTGGTCTGGCTTCAAGAACAAGTGGGAGAAGAGAGGGAACACCACAATGTGGTCAGCATTTCTGAGCTGAATCAAATAGTTTTCAAATCCCTCGTACCCGAAACAGCAAAAGCAAAAAGAAGGAAAAAAAAATACAGAACGTGTAAGAGAACGAGATCAAAAATCTATGGATATTCGAATTTACAGAATATCATGTACTTAGAACACTCCTAACCAGTTGTATTACGATCACGATGCCAGAGACTTCTTCAAAGCAAATGGGTATCTATCACTATCAGCATGAAGATATTCAACTTCTTGGTAGATTGCCTTCTAAAAGAACCGTTCCGCGCTTGGCTGAGTGACATGATCTCCTTATTTTAATTTTGTCGGAAAACCACAAAACTATCATAAATAATCAAATGATTCGCCATCCTGGAGTGGCGTCAGATTATTCAAGTAATAAACCTTAGAGCTGATAGAAGCAATTTCTACTTGCTTTACATCTCTTTGCTCCACTTTATGAGTGGGCCTGAAATTTTATGGTGGGAAAGTAGTCATCTCTGTCGTTTACCACACGTTACGATCATGCCTGACAGAACCAATGGCCACTGTTGCTTAGGAGGGAGAGAGAGAGAGAGAGAGAGAGAGAGAGAGAGAAGTCATCAGGATTGCCGCAGTTTGTGGACTTAAATTGATCCATCACGACAGGTGCGGTGCGCCAGGGACTCACGTGCCCTCAGACAGCTTCACACTCTGCCAAAGATTAATTAATCTGAGAAGAGAGATTAGCATATGACTAAGTACCCTGACTTAGGGATAGAGCCATATTTACGCGTCAAAAAGATCCAGAAAAAGCAACAAAACAGAACCACTATTGTCCACGTGCTTATTTTTTAGCAGCCCCGTTTCTCAAAAGCCGTAGTGTAACAGATTCCTGGGTCACGTTTGATCTGGGTTGTACGGATTTGGTCTAGCACACGAAGTCTCATACACAGAGCCTGTGAGTGCTGGGTTACCTGAGACAAAAATATATATAGGAGGGAGAGAGAGAGAATGGCAGGTGGTGTTTAGGAAAGGCATGGAAATTCTGTTCCTCTTTATGACTCGCTTCTATACTGACCTGTTGCCACTATAGACCATTATAAAGCCGGACAAACAGGCAGATAGACTGTAGGAAGAAGAGGCGTGATGGAGCAGAACAATGGAGAAAGAATGGAGAAGCATGAGAAAGACATGAGGGACGAGGACGAGAGGGCCGCCATGACCAGTGAACCGAAGATCAACTACAAAGGATGGAAAGCCACGCCCTTCATTATAGGTGAGACCGAGAGCTCATTGGATGCTCTCATGCTCCTCTTTTTGGTCTAAGAACCATTTCCTGAACTTCCCATTCGGATGAAATTTTTCCAGGGAATGAGACTTTTGAGAAGCTTGGAGCCATCGGAACCTTGGCCAATATGTTGATCTATCTGACCAAGGTATTCAACATGAAGACCATTACGGCTGCGAATATCATCAACATCTTCAACGGCACCGCGAATTTCTCTACCTTGCTGGGAGCCTTCTTCTCTGACACCTACTTCGGTCGCTACAAGACCCTGGCATTCTGCACTATTGCCTCTTACATGGTGCCTACTGCCTAATTCTTCTTCATCATCTATTTCTTGTGAATTCAGTGTATAGATTGAAGACTCTAGTGGATAGATAACTGATATGCCACTCAAATCCGGCCATCAAATGACTAAAAGATAGAAGTAGATGAAAAGCAATTCGCAAAAGGCATTTTACTTAAATTAGGTAACTCGGGGATGACATTGCATATATGTCTGCTTATGATGAATTCATTTTAAATAGCATAAATGTCGGCAGAATTACTCAAGTCTTGCACGGTCCGATTACCTAATCAAGGAAAAGCGACAAAAATTGATTTGGTCCCAACCTTGTGACATTAATGGTGGCATTTCGAGCAAGAGTTAGCACATCATTTGATTGCAACCATGTTTTTTGTGAGCCAGACGGGGTTTATTCACCCAAGATTCAGCAAAGATGCGAGAGCATCATGTTTTTGTAGCCATAAATTAATAGATAAATAATGGGACAAAATGGAAGCTATAGAACTTGCCGGCTTCATCATATATAAACTAACAGCACATTGTAAAGGGGCTCTTTCAGCCCAGCATTGGAGATACCTAAAGTGATAAATACTAGACATTAACAACAGCTCGTCAGCGCCTTGAGGACAGAAAATAGGAAATGCGTTAATAGGAGCTAGAAGTATGATCTAAGCCTCACGATAATCTGAATACATCACCACTCTGAGCTGCACAGAATGTGCAAATCTATGACAGCACGGGATTCTTCCTCAAACTGTGTAGGCTTGCGGTATTGTGTCTAAGTCGAGCCCCTTCTGTCCGACGACTGAATTCAAATGATCTTTGAAAGTGCGAAGTTCTCTCAACCTAAAAGAGCAAATGAAAAAAAAAAAATCAACCAACAAAAAGGAAAAGAAGAACACGGGAGTTCAACAGACAAAAGACAAAGCAATGCGGAATGTCCAGATGTCGGCAAGCAAAGATGACCAGACATGCTTGTACATTTTTTAGATGTGTTGGTACAGTACGCCAATTGAAAGTTAAAACAAGGAGATAAGTTTTTAAGACCAACTTACTCCAAAAGCTAAAAAGTAGATTATCACTTAAATCCCATCGTTCATTTATCTTGTTCAGCGTAAAAGATCGCTATATACTTAAATAAAATATGGAATAAAAAGCCGTCTCTACAAATGAACTGAACTTCTGATCTCCATCTATTGATAAGCCAAGGCATTTAACATTTATCATCATTTTAGCCATCAAATGACAACCTGTTTTCCTATATTTAAGTACCTATGTTCAACATCCTCATCCTTAATTCTTCATGTTCACATGGAAGTTAGTGCATGGATGATGTTCTGGTTAACTATCTCACAGCAAAATCCCGTAATCCTAACATTACCACCTACCTAGCAATTTCAGCCCTTGTCTTAGCTTCCTCAGCCATTTGATTCAACTCCGTAGCGTGAGTCCGCTCACTGAACTTTGCATCAGGTGCCTGCAATCCATGCAGCGTTCTTTGTGCATGTGCCCACTCACGTTCTCTATGTTCCTTACCGAAATCTTTCTGCCTCGTAAAGGCAACCTGCATTAAAAGCAAATGCATCAGAACACTTTCCCTGGTGAACTATTAACAGTAAAGGAAAGTTACATTCATACCCTTTGCTCAAACATGAGGTCCCAAGCCCTCCCACTCATTGCATACCGAATGAAGAACTTGATAAAATCAAGCGGGATATAGCAGATGATATTGTAAAGCCAGACCACACCAGCCCAGCCCCAACCAATTCCTTCAATAGCAGCAAATCCCCAGTTTGCATAGACAGCAATTAGAGTGGCAATCTGTTCAGAATGTACAAAAGATAAATCACTCCTCCACCACTGTTAACAAAATCAAAGAACGAGGAAACAGGGTAGTCATCAAATTACCAGCTGAGCAATCACAAAGGCCACTACCAGCAGTAATCCAGGACGCTCAACATAAGACCAACTCCGGGATCGTGTCACAAATATTAGAGCGCATTTACATCCCCCAGGTGCGGAGAATCATTAAGAAAGACAAGAGGTTGACAATGCAGCAGTGGATCAGCACAGGGATAATCATGTCGATCCTGTGCATGTTGGTAGCTGGAATCGTGGAGAGGAAGCGTCAAGATTCGGCCTTAAGCCGGGGTTCGTACGAATCTCCTATTACTGTGGCATTACTCTTGCCGCAATTCGTCTTGTCGGGAATGGTCGAAGCTTTTGCAGCAGTGGCACTTTTGGAGTTCCTCACCACGCAAATGCCAGAGAGCATGAGAACGGTCGCCGGTGCAATCTTCTTTCTCAGCTTGTCCATTGCAAGCTACATAGGCTCCTTCCTTGTCAATATGATTCACCTAATCACTAGCAAGAACAGGAACTCGCCATGGTTGGGAGGTCATGATCTTAACAAGAACAGGCTCGAGAACTACTACTACATCATCGCTGCAGTCGGTGCCGCAAACTTTGTGTACTTCAATTTCTTCGCCTGTCATTACGTTAAAAAAGTCGATCTTCGTGGAGACGTGAGAGAGATCCAGTTGGAGAACTCCGCTTCTTGCCATTGAGAAGATCTATACTGCGAATGAAAAGTGTGACAACAGATATCGAATATATTGGCGAAACACCGCATAGAGATGTGTCTAAAACCACACTATACGCGCAATTTTGAAGATCGGATCCGAAATTCTACTTGATCTGGGCACCAAGATCGTCCGTGTGACAATAATTAGTATGAATTATTCAGTCTACCACATCAACGGTGAATAAGGACATGCCTTTTTTTGAAATAGACAGTAGGCAAAATTCACAGACTGGGATTTACATTCTTTCACCTAGCCTGATTGCCATTTTTCTTGCAGCACCCTAAAAGGGCAGTTCTATGGGCCATAGTTGGTCCTAACTCCTTGCTCTTTTCCCAACTTCTACGTAGAACGGCATTATACACAACATAAAAGTTAACGATCACTGAGCGAGATTTACTCTTATTTCAATCTGACGCTCGTCAAGGGATTGTGTCACGCCCCGAATCTCAAGCGCGCGTACATCCCTCGGTGGTCAATAAAATTGAGATGTCCCAGGACGCGTCGTTGACCCATTCATTTTATTACACATACAGAAGCGAAATAAATCAATCCCCAAACAACACTCAACATGGGATAGAAAAGCAGGACAACCAATTCACAAGAGCCACACCTTATAAACACAACAAGTTTATATATAGGTCTATCAAAAGAAAACCCTAGGCCAACTACGCTCCAGACCCTTCAGCCTCGGCCATGGCCGGCGACCGGCCGTTGAGGGCAGGCGACCTCGCCGGAGCGTCGCCGGCCCCCGGCGAGGCTGAGCATCATCGGCCCTTGGCAAGGCTCGGCCTCACCTTGGCTAGGCAAGCTCGGACTCACCCAGTGTCACGCCCCGATCCTCCAACACGTGCCCATCCCTCACCTGGTCGATTTATAGCGACGTCCCAGAACGCATCGCCGACCCTGTTCATTTAATATGCGCAAGCGGAAGTATAAAGAAAATCCTCAAATAATAAAACAATGGAATAGAAAAGCAGGAACATATTTTTCATATTGAAACTTATAACCAAACTTTTATACAAAACACAAATCAGAGTACTTCACAACTAATCACAACTTTTTACTCCAACTCTATTCACATCAAAATGGAGTTCACAAAAGAAGATGAGATCTCAGTCCATCCGGGTCATACTCAAGATCCCTCTCGGTATTATCTTCTTCTTCCAAAAATCCTTCTTCTCAGGTTTCACTTCAGAGTTCTCCTTCTCAGATTCCTCCTCCTCAGCTCCTCATCGGGATCCTGAAATGTTGTCCCACAACCGGGATGAGACTATATCTAAGCGAGTTCTACCCCACTAAGACTCAATTAGGGAACCAATACACTACTCGATTTTCATTGCCTAAGCACAAAGACGAGTCGAAGACTTACCTTGGCCTCAGTCTCAACCTGCAATTCAATGTTATATACAAACGCTTCATAAATCATAACGAACAATCAATCAAATCATTGATCAATCGAACTAGTCAATTATATGTCAAACGGACCATTCTAGGTCATTGATTCCACACCATATAACCTCCCATAGGGCACTCAGTCACAGAGCCACATCAATGCTCTCGGGCGTCAAGTTCGCCAGGGTGACTTATCCACTAGACAATTGCGTGCGTTCTTTAAGACGCCGTTTTCGCCAGTGACATCCTTAGTCACCGAACCACGTATGCCTATAACCATGTACTCAATAGACAATTGTGTGCGTTCTTTAAGACGTCGTTTTTGCCAGTGACATCCTTAGTCACCGAACAATTTAGGTTCATACACCATGCCTGATCGGTCCAAATCCAAAGTACTTCTGATTCATTCTCACCATTCTACTCACTTTACAATTCAACAAAGCATTATAAATGCTAAATAACCATACTCAGCCACTACTAGTCCATCAATCAATTCCACTCAATTTCAAACAATTTAGGATAAATCCCTAAAATATCACAATTTATTTAATTTCATGCAATGTAGAGCTCAAATAAATAAATGGACCGCGCCACGACAATCAACACGAGATTTCGGTCGTCGGCCATCTCAGCCTTAATTTCCGAAAAATAATTAATTAATTAAGAAAATTAAATAATTAATATAAAAAATTCAATTTAGCACAAAATAAAGCCCGATTAAATAAACATACTTCACCACGGTCATCAGCATAAATTTCCGGTCAATAGCCATCCCAGTTGAATTTTCGGAAAATAATTAATTAATTAATTTAATTCCGAAAAATAATATTTAAATACCAAAAATTCCACTTATGCCCAAATTATCAAATTGAAGCCCGATAAAGGGTCGAAAAAATCCCGAGCTACCCTCAATAAATAGTAGACCAAGTCTACTTGCTAAATACACATCCAATTTATCTAATTTGCATCACAATTGACTAATAAACACCAATCTAACCACCTAAACTTAATTAAATAAAATTAAACGACCATTAAGTGTCATTAGCTCACTAAGGAATCGCGCGCAACTCGGATCAATCCGACGGGTACGGCACGAGGAACGATTCCTTCCAAAGCACGGCTTGGGTCTGGGGCCCGGAAATGGCCCAAAAGCGAGCCCGAAGTCGCTGGAAACCCACACGGCGGGGTGGCTTTCCGGGCTGAAAAAGAACACCAAACAGCAACCAAATAAAGCAGCAAGGGTGGCAAGGCGCGAGGAAGGGTCGGTGGAGGTCCGGCGAGCTCAAACGGCGGCCGGAGGTGGCCAGAGGCGGCTAGACAGGGGCTGGGCAGAGGCTGGATCGCGCGGGGGAAGGCCAGCAGCAAGCGGCGAACGCGGGGGCGTGCGCGGACGGCGGGACGGCGGCGAGCATTGGGCGGGCGGGCGCGGTCCGGCTCCAGTGCGGCGGCGACGAGCGGCTGGCTCTGGTCTTGGGCGAGCTGCTACTCCTCTTCTTCAGCTTCTGGTTTTTCACAAACAAGAGGGGAGAAGAAAAGAGTTCATTCGGTCACGTGGGATGGGGACGAGAGAGAAGAAAAGGGCAAGAAGGGATAAGAAGAATAAACTTTTTGACTAGTCAAAGTGAAAAAGAAAGAGAGAGAAGAAGAAGCCAATTTGAAATTGGCAAAAGGGGGTGTTCGGTGGGGAGGCTGCGCACGAAGGGGGAGGGGAGAGGAGGGGAGAGGAGAGAGAAAGAGAGAAAAAGAAATAGTACAAGAATAAGACTTAAAATTACTATTATTTTTCATTTCTTTTTCCTTTTTTATTTTCTTCCGGTCTTCAATTTTTCCTCCGATAATTTCCTTTCTGAAATTTCGGACTTGTCAATAATTTGACGGACAATTAGACAAGATCCTAAAAAAAAAATTTATGACACGCTTAATATTCGATTCCCAAAATCGAATTCAATTCCGTGGTTAAAATCGATCGGACGCGATTTTAGTCTAATCCAACCAATTAAGTAGCTTTTAAGGATTTTTACCGCGGATACATCCCTTAACGGCTTCACTCAATAGGTTAGTTAACTCATGAGTGATCAGCTCAGAGAAAAAGAACTATAGGCACGTCGATGAAAGACTCATTTCACTTTATCGAAACAGGGTTGAATTTCGGGATGTCACACCCAGATCCGGTGAGGCCGAGCTCGTCCAGCCTCGCCCCGCGCCGGCTGAGCCTCGCCGGCTCGGCGAGCTCGGGTTCGCCCGGCCAAGGCGAGGCCGAGCCTCGCCATGGCTCAATGAGGCCGCCAGCCCTCGTCGACCAATCGCCGGCCATGGCCAAGGCCGGCGACCAGCCAAAAGAAAAAAAAAAAAAAGGAAAAATTATATTAAAAAATTAAAAAAAAATTAAAAAAAAAAAACAAAAAAAGAACACAAATTTACCAAACGTGTTTCTGTACTTTTTTTTTTCCTGGAACAAGTTTACCAAACGTGTTTTTCTGGTCAAAAATTGTTCCCCAGAACAGAATAGTTTTTTCTATTTTTGTTCCCCGGAACAAAAAAAGAATAGAAACACAAACGAACGCACCCTAAATGGGTCTTCGTGGCCGTCGCCAAGAGGAGCAATTCGGCGCCGGTATTTTCATTTTCTACATGGGGAATTTGGGGTCGCTTCATTTCAACAGAGAGGAGAAGCGGCTAGTGATGGCGGCTTGGTAGTCGACCATCTCCTCTCCATTGACCAACTAGTAAACACATGCATGAGAATACATGGCGCGGCTACAAGGCCAATCGGAAAATTTGGACATGCTGCAGATGTGGCCGCACGGTCCTTGGTCGCATGAAAAAGGGGCAGCTCGTGGTTAACGTGTCTTCGTAGCCGACCGCGTTAAGCAAGAAATTTGGATGAGGAGCTATCACGAGAACGTGACGTTTCGTTACGGCGAGTGTGGTGATGAAGCGGGGCCGTAATTAGTGTCAACGACGTAGTCCGACGACAAACTCGTCGACCCGTCACAAACCATTACATATTCGAGGTCCGGCGAAATCCGGATATCACAGATTGGGGATCCGTTCCCCCGAGTCTTTAGAAACACCAACCTGTCCCATGAATCCATGCCTTCTCTCCTTCCCGATTGCGGGCATGGCGAAGAGCACAATGAACAAATGATATTGTGCTCCGACAAGCATCACTACAGAGTGATGGGGCTTTTTACAGGATAAAGCCACTGTAAGTGCTTTAACTTTCGTACAACACTCAGTTGAGAGCTGTAACTTTCTTTTTTACAACTTGAGTGCCAAAACTTTGGAAAAAAATGATCACTTGAGTGCCCAAAAAATTTTAAAATGTTCACCTAATTGCCAAAAAAATCTAACTGGCATAACATTTGTGGTGAATATTTTTAAAAGTTATGATACTCAAGCTATTGATTGAAAAGTTATATAGCACTCCAAGTAATCGATAAAAAACTTTGACAGGATTCTCTCTCGCGCTTCCAAATGGCGAGCACCACCCTACCGAATGGGTAGTCGCATTCTGCATCTCCTTCTTCTTTGATCTTTCCTTTCGCTACAATGGCAACCCACAAACCATCACACATAATCATTCACTCGGAGCTTTCCCGCATCCCAAAACACTATACGCCCATTTTAAAACCCTAAAAAACCTATCCATACCCATTTCCCAGTTTCTCGCCTTTACAACCCTCATTATGAGGAATCCAATCGGATTATATCAGTATAACACTAAGCCAGTGGCCGATCATCACCCATTTCGCTCCCCATCTCACTAAATCTTTATATCCGAGCTCCCTTCAATTGAACAGGAAACGATTACTTGCTGGAACCCTAGACTTCTTCAAGCCATTCAGCTAAATCTGCAGACAACAAATGGCAGGTCAGAATGATGAAGAGAGGCGAGTTGCGGCTCTTTGCAAAAGTCTTGGGAATCTATGGTCGCCGGAGGACATTGTGGAGATAAAAGGTGACATCCCTGCAGAAAAACTGTCTGAAAGTCGAAAAACTTTGTTTGGGAAATTTTACACTAACCCGAATGCAAACTTTACTGCTTTTCTCAATACAATGAAAAGAGTGTGGAGAGTAGATAATGCTACCTGCACTGTCCTCGAACCAGGATACTACTCCTTCTCATTTCAATCCGAAGCTGAGAAAACAAGAGTGTATGAAATGAGGCCATGGTCATTCTCTAGTCATTTACTCAATTTACAACAATGTGATCCTGATACTCCTGAGTTATGCTATGATTTTACATACTGTGACTTTTGGGTGCATTTCTATGGGCTGCCTTTTGGAAGAGTAACTTATGATGTTATCAGAGACCTAGCAGAGAAACTGGGTGAAGTGGTTGAGGTGAAATTAGAAACAAAAGGCAACAGCAGCTACAAGTTTGGCAAGGCAAGAATCAGGCTGAATCTGGATAAACCTCTGAAGACCGGAGTTCTGGTTAATTTGGAGACTAAAAGACTGTGGGTAGAATTCAAATACGAACGACTTCCACATTACTGTTATTCTTGTGGAAAAATTGGGCATTACGCCACCTTTTGCAGAGAAATACCCTATGAGAAATCGGGGTTGGCAGAGAATTTACCAGGACGGTTTGGCCAATGGTTGAAAGCAGAAGTTCGCCAGCTCAGCCCGTATGGTAAAATATTTTATGGCAAACAAGAGATATTGCCGGAGGAAGTAGAGAGTGTGCCCGAAACGCCCATTCACGTAGCTCCTGAAATAGAGAAGAACCAGCAGGAACTAAATTCAGAACATGTTTTACCCATCTGTGAACAGGGTAACACAGCACAGCAGGAATATCAGGAAAATAGCCAGTCATATCAGCCCTGTGAAATGCTATTAATGGAGGAAAGAGGACCACAGAAGAGAGGCAGTAGTTGTATTGATGAAGAGTCAGCCATGGTTCTATACGAAGAACATCTTAAGAAGGTATCAAGGGATGCAGAAGATATACTCTCAGAAGAAGAGGGGCCAGCAACAATAAAAACTCGAATTTCAAAGGCTTCAAATGCGAAAAAAGGCAAGCGCTTTTGCCCATATGGCGCTCAGTCTTCTAAAACCCAGATCTTTGACACTACACAGTTGGTGGAAACCCCTGTCTATGGGATGGAGAAGTCTCATCAGTGGGCTTTGGTGGCTAGCCCTAATAAGCCACCGGATCATCCATGAAGATATTAAGCTGGAATTGTCAGGGGTTGGGCACACCCCTGACAATCCAGGCTCTGAGGGTCCTAGCGACCCAGGAAAGGCCCAATATAATGTTTTTAATGGAAACAAAAAATCAAGAACAAAAGGTGCAACGCATAAGAAGAAGGCTGAGATACCAAAATAGTTTTGTGCTGAATCCTGCAGGAATAGCAGGGGGATTAGCTCTGTTCTGGGATGATCAAGTAGAATTAATCATGGAATCTTAGTCACATAGATATATCAATGTCCAGTGCCTCATAAAAGAAACACAGCAGCGAATGCACATTACATTTGTCCATGCCCCTAATAATTTTCAAGAGAGAGTGGTGTTATGGGAGGATCTATGTAGAACCAGTTCTGGCCACCATCTACCATGGCTTTGCTTGGGCGACTTCAACGAAATACTCAACCATTGGGAAAAAGTGGGTAAGAGGAGAGCAGAAACTTACCGACTTACTGCCTTTAGGGATTTCCTCATCCAATGTTCTTTAATGGATTTGGAGAGCAAAGGCTGTGCTTTCACCTGGAAAAACAACAGAACCGACGAGCATTTAGTTAAGGAAAGGCTAGACAGAGCATTATGTGATCTAGCATGGAGAATAGCACACCCTAACGCTGAATGTTATGCATTGCCAGCTATCGGATCCGATCATAGTCCATTGTTATTATCTATGAATGTGCAAAGGAAGAGGAAAAAGAGAGTTTTCAGATATGAGGCATTTTGGTCAGAAAATGAGGAATGTGAGCAGATTGTTAGCAATACATGGAAAGACGTGGAGGTGCAAAATGTGACCTTGGTTGAGAAATTGCAGACGGTGGCACAAAAATTAGAAAAATGGAGCAAACAGAGGATGTTTAACGCAAAAAACAGAATCAATGAGCTGAGGAATGAGTTACAAAGGATAACAAATGCCAAGGAGATGAAGCATGAAAGTGAGACAGCAAAGCGGCTAACTCGGGAAATCGAACAATTATGGCGACAAGAGGAGATGTACTTGGGGTATGCGCTCAAGAATCTCATGGCTCAAATGGGGAGATAGAAACACAAAATTTTTTCATGCAACGACGATTCAGAGGAGATCAAGAAACCGAATTACCTTGCTGAAAAATGCTGCTGAGGAATGGGTGAAAGATGATCTGCAATTAAAGGAACTAACAGCAGATTTCTTCACAGATTTGTATACTTCAGGGGGGCAGCGCGACTTACAACCTGTCATACAACAAATTCCAACTTTAGTTGATGCAAATATGAACAAAAGGCTAGTAGAACAAGTCACAATGGAAGAAATTACAGCTGCAATGCAACAGCTAGGGGCCACTAAAGCTCCTGGGCCAGATGGGCTCAACGGGCTATTCTATCGAAGTCATTGGACATCTATTAGCCAGGATATATTCAAAGAAGTTCAGAATTTCTTTGAGACAGGTTACCTCAACCCTGATCTAAACAGAACCTCAATCACGCTCATTCCCAAAATTCCCAACCCTGAAAAGTTAGAACAATTTCGGCCAATTAGCCTTTGCAATTTCGCTTATAAAATCATCTCTAAAGTGATGACAAACCGACTAAAACCTATACTACCCAGCATTATAGCAGAGGAACAGAGTGCGTTTGTGGGGGGAAGACAGATTCAAGATAATATTCTGCTGGTGCAAGAAGTGCTACACAAGCTGAGAATTCGAGAAAGAAAACGCAAATTCCAAGCGGTAGTTAAGCTGGACATGAAAAAGGCCTATGACCGCATCGAATGGGACTTCCTTAGAGAATGCTTGCTAAAGATGGGTTTCTGTGAGACGTGGGTGCAATGGGTGCTGCAATGTGTATCAACAGTCTCTTTTAGCATTAACTTCAATGGAGAACCGCAACCTTATTTCAAGCCTACACGAGGACTGAGACAAGGTGATCCCATATCCCCATATCTGTTTATCCTAGTGGCCAATGTACTCTCACATTTGATGAAAAAAGCTGTGGAAGATGGTACAATACAGGGGATAAAACTCAATAGTGGCTGTCCTACCTTATCACACTTGCTATTTGCGGACGACTCCATATTCTTCCTAAATGGCACAATCTTAGAATGTCAAAACCTAGCGGAAATACTACATCGATACTGCTTTGCTTCAGGCCAGGCTATCAACCTCAATAAATCAGGAATTTTCTTCAGCAAGAGCTGTCCGAGGATGCTAAGAGTTAATATGGCAGCAGAGATGAGGGTTCCTGAAATTGAAAAAACAGGGAAGTACCTAGGCATCCCCTCGGATTGGGGTGGATCGAAGAAAGATGTTTTCGCCTGGATTTTGGCTCGAGTAAATAAGAAATTAGAAAGCTGGAAGGAAAATTTGTTGACCAAAGCAGGCAAGGAAACTCTAATTAAATCGGTCGTACAAGCCATTCCACAATATGCAATGTCGATTTTCAAGATTCCGGTGTCTATACGTAAAGCAATAGAACGGAAAATTGCAAACTTTTGGTGGAAAAATGGGAAAAACTCTGCTGGGATTCACTGGAAGCGATGGGAGAATTTGAAGCTCAGGAAGGAGGAAGGGGGTCTTGGCTTTAAAGATTTTATAGCATTCAATGTGGCAATGCTAGGAAAGCAAGCATGGAGGGTTTCACAGCAACCTAACTCTCTATTGAGCAGACTCATGAAGGGATTGTATTTCCCAAAATGTGATTTCTGGAAGGCTGGGAAAGGATCAAGACCTTCGTGGGGTTGGTGCAGCATTCTTATGGGAAGAGACTCAATATCTTCTAATGTAATGTGGTGTGTTGGTAATGGAAAAAAAATTCTGCTGAGGGAAGACAGATGGCTGAAAAGTGGAATAATTGGAGGCCCAGCTGCAAGAGATGATCCGGAGAAGGTGTGTGAACTAATAGAGCCGATGACTGATACATGGAATGAATTAATGATCCGACAGATGTTTGATGAACAAAGGGCAAAAGAAATTCTAGCTACTCCTACTGGATTACCCACAACAGAAGATAAATTAGTATGGACGCAAGAGCAATCGGGGTCATACACAGTAAAAAGCGGCTATTACACCACAAGAGAAAACGCAGCAATCCCACAACACAACCAAGCTACCTCCTCTCACCATACCCCGTCGAGCTTGTGGAAGTATATATGGCATTCAGGAATCCTTCCTAAGGTTAAGCTATTTCTCTGGAACGCATGCCAAAATGCATTACCCACAGTGGAAAATTTATATCGGCGAAGAGTTTTACCTGAACCACTTTGCCCCATATGCAAAAATGACGTCGAAACCATCAAACACACACTACTGCTATGCCCATGGACGACTCCCATCTGGCAGGATAGCTCGCTGCAAATCAAAGTCAGCAGGGTCGGCTTAACAAGGTTGGATGTTTGGTTGCAAAAACAGAAAGAAAACCCTCACCGCGCAACAAAATTCAACCAGATCGCGACAACCCTGTGGTGTATATGGCAAGAGCGCAACCAGCACATCTTCGAAACAAAACCCTTGCACCCGAAACAGACTCTGTTTAGATCAGCAGCACTTCAAGCAAATTTCGAAACCTGGAATAACAACGCAGAAAAGAAGAAACACAAGGAGACTTACCCGCACAGATGGAAACCCCCACCCTCCGGCTCATTTCGAGCAAACATTGATGCCTCCTTCGTCCAGCGAGAAGCCGATCCAACTAATTTGGCCGAGAACAGAGGACAGATGGAATCCAAGGCAGCCATCTCATGTATCTGCAGGGATTCACGGGGAAATATAGTTGCTGGTTTTGCAAAATCGGTGGAGGCGTTCTCGGCGGAACACGCAGAAGCTCTCTCCCTCTTGGAAACCCTAAATTTCCTCTCAAGCCGCACGAACAGAAACTGGGAAGTACACTCAGATTGCCTTAAGCTCGTGCGGGGAGTTCTGTGCGCAGAGGAAGTGAACTGGAAGCTGTTGCCGCTGGTGGACCGGATCAGAACAAAATTAAAAGAGGTTCAGGGCTTTTCCTTGGCCCATTGCAGCAGAGAGGCCAATAAGCCAGCGGACTGGATAGCTAAAGCCCAACGTGAGAAATTCCTTCCTAGTAACTGGGAAATTCACCCCCCTACAGCTTTGTTTGATCTAATTTGCGCAGATGTTCTTGATGTAAGTACCATGAACTTTCCGAGTTAAATGAAGTCATCTTATTTTCGACCAAAAAAAAAAGTAATCGATAAAAAAGTTATAACATTCAAATGAGTATTGTACATAAATTATAACACTCGAGTAATAAAAAATAAAAGTTATAACAATCAAGTGAGCACCGTACGAAAATTATATTATTTATTATGTCATTTTTTCAGCCGTTGACTTTTCCTTATTACTTCGAAAGCTCATGATTCTTTTTACAAAGGCCATGAGATGTGTCAACCTATTTGCTTTGGACCACAAAGATCACACGAATCTATGCAGTTTTGCATTTTTTTTCCTTATTCAAATGATTATTAAAACCGTGCCAAGATTCTGGTCTGGCTTCAAGAACGAGTGGAAGAAGAGAGGGAACACCACAATGTGGTCAGCATTTCTGAGCTGAATCAAACAGTTTTCAAATCCCTCGTACCCGAAACAGCAAAAGCAAAAAGAAGGAAAAAAAAAAAGTACAGAACATGTAAGAGAACGAGATCAAAAATCTATGGATATTCGAATTTACAGAATATCATGTATTTAGAACACTCCTAACCAGTTGTATTACGATCACGATGCCAGAGACTTCTTCAAAGCAAATGGGTATCTATCACTATCAGCATGAAGATATTCAACTTCTTGGTAGATTGCCTTCTAAAAGAACCGTTCCGCGCTTGGCTGAGTGATATGATCTCATTATTTTAATTTTGTCGGAA
Source organism: Eucalyptus sp. ANBG9806169 (assembly GCA_014182395.1). Classification (NCBI taxonomy): domain Eukaryota; kingdom Viridiplantae; phylum Streptophyta; class Magnoliopsida; order Myrtales; family Myrtaceae; genus Eucalyptus; species Eucalyptus sp. ANBG9806169. The sequence continues at coordinate 3,127,435 of CM024574.1, read as the reverse complement.
AACCACAAAACTATCGTAAATAATCAAATGATTCTTTAGCGGTGCTCATTGCCATCCTGGAGTGGCGTCAGATTATTCAAGTAATAAACTTTAGAGCTGATAGAAGCGATTTCTACTTGCTTTACATCTCTTTGATCCACTTTATGAGTGGGCCTGAAATTTTATGGTGGGAAAGTAGTCATCTCTGTCGTTTACCACGCGTTACGATCATGCCTGACAGAACCAATGGCCACTGTTGCTTAGGAGGGAGGGAGAGAGAGAGAGAGAGAGAGAGAGAGAGAGAGAGAGAAGTCATCAGGATTGCCGCAGTTTTCTACTAATTGAGTGGTTTGACCAGCGGTTGCAAGTTGCTTCATATCTTGGGATGTTCAAATTTCATGGATGGAACGCCACGAAGTTGTGCCCTTTTCCACAATGACAATGCAGTGTTCCGCGTGCTACGTGTCCAGTTAGCCAGGTCTCAATGCTTCTAGTTCAATCAGGAATCTCTTCCAATGATCTTTTATCTGTACTCAGGTAACCTCGTTACGACGTTCTACGCCACCAATGGATTATAAACAGAGAAAGCACACCAACTTGCAGTTTGTGGACTTAAATTGATCCGTCACGACAGGTGTGGTGCGCCAGGGACTCACGTGCCCTCGGACAGCTTCACACTCTGCCAAAGATTAATTAATCTGAGAAGAGAGATTAGCATATGACTAAGTACCCTGACTTAGGGATAGAGTCATATTTACGCGTCAAAAAGATCCAGAAAAGCAACAAAACAGAACCACTATTGTCCATGTTGTGCTTATTTTAATTTTTAGCAGCCCTGTTTCTCGAAAGCCATAGTGTAACAGATTCCTGGGTCACGTTTGCTCTGGGTTGTAGGGATATGGTCTAGCATCGGCTGTGCAACGAAGTCTCATACACAGAGCCTGTGAGTGCTGGGTATACCTGAGACAAAAATATATATAGGAGGGAGAGAGAGAGAATGGCAGGTGGTGTTTAGGAAAGGCTTGGAAATTCTATTCCTCTTTATGACTCGCTTCTATACTGACCTGTTGCCACTATAGACCATTATAAAGCCGGACAAACAGGCAGATAGACTGTAGGAAGAAGAGGCGTGATGGAGCAGAACAATGGAGAAAGAATGGAGAAGCATCAGAAAGACATAAGGGACGAGGACGAGAGGGCCGCCATGACCAGTGAACCGAAGATCAACTACAAAGGATGGAAAGCCACGCCCTTCATTATAGGTGAGACCGAGAGCTCATTGGATGCTCTCATGCTCCTCTTTTTGGTCTAAGAACCATTTCCTGAACTTCCCATTTGGATGAAATTTTTCCAGGGAATGAGACTTTTGAGAAGCTTGGAGCCATCGGAACCTTGGCCAACCTGTTGATCTATCTGACCAAGGTATTCAACATGAAGACCATTACGGCTGCGAATATCATCAACATCTTCAACGGCACCGCGAATTTCTCTACCTTGCTGGGAGCCTTCTTCTCTGACACCTACTTCGGTCGCTACAAGACCCTGGCATTCTGCACTATTGCCTCTTACATGGTGCCTACTGCCTAATTCTTCTTCATCATCTATTTCTTGTGAATTCAGTGTATAGATTGAAGACTCTAGTAGATATATAACTGATATGCCACTCAAATCCGGCCATCAAATGACTAAAAGATAGAAGTAGATGAAATGCAATTCGCAAAATGCATTTTACTTAAATTAGGTAACTCGGGGATGACATTGCATATATGTCTGCTTATATCGTTACCATTTCACTGTGAAGGGACTTCAAGTAATACAACTAACGGCGGCCATCAAGGACCTGCACCCTCCACACTGCAGCAGCAGGAATTTCTGCACTGGCCCCACTGGAGGGCAAATGGCGTTTCTCATATTGGGGTTTGCACTGCTAATTACAGGAGCTGCAGGTATCATCAGGTCATGCAACTTAGCTTTCGGAGCTGACCAGTTTGATCCAAAAACCGAATCTGGAAAGAGAGGGATAAACAGCTTCTTCAACTGGTATTTCTTCACCTTCACTTTCGCCCAGATGGTTTCCTTGACGCTCATAGTCTACGTGCAATCGAACGTGAGCTGGGCCATTGGTCTAGCGATTCCTGCAATCTTGATGCTCATATCTAGCGCAATCTTCTTCATGGGTTCTAAGATATATGTGAAAGTGAAGGCCACCGGAAGTCCAATCACTAGCATGGTACAGGTCCTAGCAGTCGCTATTAAAAAGAGCAGGCTGAAGCAACCCGAGCAGCCATGGCTTTCTCTTTACTCATATACACCAGCGGAGTCTCTTAACTCTAAGCTTTCATATACTGATCAATTCAGGTAACCAGCCTACATTATTCCAATATAGAATTTGTCACACCCCGATTCGCAAGAAAAAGGGACATGACACGGCCGTCCTTTTACCAAAGGACGCAGCCTCAACATAACCAAAATACAACATATATACATCCACATATATATGTATAATAAAAAGGGTATTTGGTTACAATATCAGAGTATATCTATAATCCACAAAAGATCAAAACATAAACCTTTAACTATGCACAAGTCATACCCAAAAATTTCCACCACAAAAGTCCTCCCCAAACGAACGCTCACGCCTACTCGCGACTCGCCTGAAGAACCCGAAAAGCAAGTAGATGAGAGGAGTGAGCTACCACGGCCAAATGAGAAGTAACACATTTCTTCTAAGCGGATCGAGAAATCACTATGCACATTTTAAAACACAAATACAACTCAAATACTGAAAGTACCAATGGTCGAGTCCATTAGTCAATCTCATAAAACACGTATCAATGGTCTATTCCATTGATTAATCTCATCAAATCACATCGATGGTCCATTCCATCGACTAAACTCAAATCACACGTCAATGGTCTACTCCATTGACCAATTCATGCTCAAATGTCTAACCATGGTCACGCGTAACGCCCGTGACGAGACGACCAAGATTCCCCCTTGGCAAGGTCTCCACCTATTATTAGCCGGTGGCTCGGCCCACAAGGATATCCTAGATTAAGTATGCGCATACCAACACACCCCTCGGGGTTCACGAGACATTGAGCACCAACCACAAATCACAATATCCAAGAATCCAACGTCGAAAAGAAAATCATATCATAACTCAAGATTTGATATATATAAATATCAAAGCATTCTCCAAACCATTTCAAGATCTTTTCATAAAGAATTCCACAAACCATTTTCAACAACCATTCGAATCGAAATCGAAATATAACCCCTTTCAAATAGCGAAGATGGTAGTAATAGCTCGATCCTGTTTTATGCAACAAGATATGCTTTTTATCAACTCACGGATTATATAATCCACCATGATTCTCAAAATATGAGTTTAAAATACAAAGAAGAAATAGTGTCACTCACCGGGGGAAAGCCAAAAATCAAATACGACGCTCACTCGAACCACGCACTCGGATTCCTAACAATTAACGGAAAAACAATATCAAAAAGCCGAGTAAAAAGGAATATTCTTACAACGACTCGCCTAAACTAGGCCTATTAGTCGATAAAACGACACCTACGCGCCACAAAAGCACACAAAAAGCAGAAACCCAACAATTTCAGCTAGGCGCGGTCCATGCGCCAACTTCGTCACGCCATAACTCCCTCCACAAATTTCCGTTTCAAGCCATCTTGCAGTCTTTAGAAAGCTCTTTTAACGTACAACAACAACCCCAACTCAGCTGTCCCAAAACAGAACCGAAAACGACAAAAAAAGAGGCTCGAAGCTACTGCCGCTACAGTACCAGATTGCGTCCCCAACTTCAAAATTCCGTTCCGGACAAACCACAAGCTCAAATCACGATCCGTAAGATGCTATAGCTTCACAACGTCCCAAAGTACCATTTCTATAAAAATATACAGCTTAACGACTCAAAAATCGGGCTTCGCCGCACAAATATCCAAAAAATCCGAATTTCGAGCCCTAATTGCGGCGATTGCTTGAAGTAGGTGATTAAAAGCTTCGATTCCTTACCGGCGTTGCAAAGCACACTTGAGTCGGCTTGATGAGGCGTTCGGATCACGAGCGCGCCAAAATTTTTCCCCTTTTTCCTTTTTCTTTTCTTTTCTTTCTCTCTTCTCCCCTGTTTTTCGTTTCTGCCTTGCTTCTGCCGATACTCTTCTGTTTCTCTCCCTCTTTCTCTCTTTTTATAACCCACGAAGGTTCCACAGTCTCTCCCTCAGCCTCCCTTTTTTGACTTTTCAACCCTTTATTTTTCTTTTCTTGTTTTGAAAGCCCATATATTACAGAATTTTAGCAAGTGAACAGAAGCCCGAACGGCAACTTCAATAAAACCAACATCTTGGATCTCTTCTGTTTCCTTGACAGATTCCTAGATAAAGCAGCAATCAAGACATCCCAGGACCAGTTAAACCCAGATGGGTCGCCAGCCAATCCGTGGAGACTCTGTAGTATGCAGCAAGTGGAAGAAGTGAAGTGCTTGATGAGGGTGGTTCCTATATGGGCTGCCGTGGCAATTTATTTTGTTGTGATAGTCCAGCAACATACTTACGCAATTTTTCAGGCCACGCAAGCTGATCGACGCCTTGGAAACAGCAACTTCAAGATCCCAGCAGCTTCCTTCGTTGTGTTCTTGATGCTCAGCCTCACCATCTTTATGCCTATCTATAATCAAATCATTGTCCCGCTATTGAGAAGGCTCACAGGAAAAGAAGGCGGCATTACATTCCTTCAAAGAATTGGCATCGGCATCTTCATCTCCATTATCTCCATGCTGGTATCCGCCCTAGTTGAAGAACGACGGAGGACCATAGCTTTAACTAGGCTGACTTTGGGTATCGAACCAAGAAGAGGTGCCATTTCATCTATGTCGGCTTTATGGCTGGTTCCTCAGTTCGCGCTGGCTGGACTCGCCGAAGCTTTTGCTTCCGTTGGACAAATCGAGTTCTATTACAAGCAATTTCCCGAAAATATGAGGAGTGTTGCTGGGTCTCTGTTCTATTGCAACATTGCAGTTGCAAACTACTTGAGTAGCCTCCTAATATCAATTGTCCACAGGGCGACTGCTGGAGCAGAAAGCGGGAATTGGCTTCCAGAAGATCTAAACAAAGGGAGATTAGACTACTTCTACTACCTCATCGCTGCCTTGGGGGTTCTAAACTTGGGTTACTTTTTACTATGTGCTCGGTGGTACAAGTATAAAGGAACTCCCTACAAGCTATCTACTTCTTGTAGATAAGTTGTAGCGGTATGCAGCAAATAACTACTGCGGACCCACACCGAGACGCGGTATCTCCGTTATCATGAATTCATTTTAAATAGCATAAATGTCGGCAGAATTACTCAAGTCTTGCACGGTCCGATTACCTAATCAAGGAAAAGCGACAAAAATTTACTTGGTCCCAACCTTGTGACATTAATGGTGGCATTTCGAGCAAGAGTTAGCACATCATTTGATTGCAACCATGTTTTTTGTGAGCCAGACGGGGTTTATTCACCCAAGATTCAGCAAAGATGCGAGAGCATCATGTTTTTGTAGCCATAAATTAATAGATAAATAATGGGACAAAATGGAAGCTATAGAACTTGCCGGCTTCATCATATATAAACTAACAGCACATTGTAAAGGGGCTCTTTCAGCCCAGCATTGGAGATACCTAAAGTGATAAATACTAGACATTAACAACAGCTCGTCAGCGCCTTGAGGACAGAAAATAGGAAATGCGTTAATAGGAGCTAGAAGTATGATCTAAGCCTCGCGATAATCTGAATACATCACCACTCTGAGCTGCACAGAATGTGCAAATCTATGACACCGCGGGATTCTTCCTCAAACTGTGTAGGATTGCGGTATTGTGTCTAAGTCGAGCCCCTTCTGTCCGACGACTGAATTCAAATGATCTTTGAAAGTGCGAAGTTCTCTCAACCTAAAAGAGCAAATGAAAAAAAAAAAATCAACCAACAAAAAGGAAAAGAAGAACACGGGAGTTCAACAGACAAAAGACAAAGCAATGCGGAATGTCCAGATGTCGGCAAGCAAAGATGACCAGACATGCTTGTACATTTTTTAGATGTGTTGGTACAGTACGCCAATTGAAAGTTAAAACAAGGAGATAAGTTTTTTAAGACCAACTTACTCCAAAAGCTAAAAAGTAGATTATCACTTCAATCCCATCGTTCATTTATCTTGTTCAGCGTAATCGCTATATACTTAAATAAAATATGGAATAAAAAGCCGTCTATACAAATGAACTGAACTTCTGATCTCCATCTATTGATAAGCCAAGGCATTTAACATTTATCATCATTTTAGCCATCAAATGACGACCTGTTTTCCTATATTTAAGTACCTATGTTCAACATCCTCATCCTTAATTCTTCATGTTCACATGGAAGTTAGTGCATGGATGATGTTCTGGTTAACTATCTCACAGCAAAATCCTGTAATCCTAACATTACCACCTACCTAGCAATTTCAGCCCTTGTCTTAGCTTCCTCAGCCATTTGATTCAACTCCGTAGCGTGAGTCCGCTCACTGAACTTTGCATCAGGTGCCTGCAATCCATGCAGCGTTCTTTGTGCATGTGCCCACTCACGTTCTCTATGTTCCTTACCGAAATCTTTCTGCCTCGTAAAGGCAACCTGCATTAAAAGCAAATGCATCAGAACACTTTCCCTGGTGAACTATTAACAGTAAAGGAAAGTTACATTCATACCCTTTGCTCAAACATGAGGTCCCAAGCCCTCCCACTCATTGCATACCGAATGAAGAACTTGATAAAATCAAGCGGGATATAGCAGATGATATTGTAAAGCCAGACCACACCAGCCCAGCCCCAACCAATTCCTTCAATAGCAGCAAATCCCCAGTTTGCATAGACAGCAACTAGAGTGGCAATCTGTTCAGAATGTACAAAAGATAAATCACTCCTCCACCACTGTTAACAAAATCAAAGAACGAGGAAACAGGGTAGTCATCAAATTACCAGCTGAGCAATCACAAAGGCCACTACCAGCAGTAATCCAGGACGCTCAACATAAGACCAACTCCGGGATCGTGTCACAAATATTAGAGCCTGACTTATAGTGCTGACTTGCAGATATATTGCTGAGGTAATGTGGTCCTCAATTTACACACTTCACTTCAGTTTCAGTTCATAATAGCTACTGCTCTTGAACATTCGAGTGATCATTTCTCTCTGTCTCCTGTCTTTGTCTAGGCATATATCATTTGATGCTAAAAAGTTAGAATTTCTTGTTTCTACTTTGAAGGGAATGAATCATTTGAGAAACTAGCTTCGATGAGCTTGGTGTCTAACATGACGATGTATCTGCGTACTGAGTACAACATGGGCGGCATTCTTTTGGTTAACGTGGTGAACATCTGGTCCGGTTCCTCGAACATCACATCCCTTGCTGGCGCTTTCATTTCTGATATGTACCTGGGCAGGTTCCGAACTCTCCTTTATGGCTTGTCGGCATCTCTCCTGGTAACCTCCCTATTCGTCATCCTCGATCAATTTTCCAGGTGTCCATCTCGATTTCGATAATCAACGGAAGTTTTCATTCATAGGGCATGTTGACCATGACTCTAACCGCGGGTATACCACGATTACACCCGTCCAAGTGCATCGGCAAATCCAATTGCCCACAGCCTCAGAGTTGGCAGCTTGGTTTTCTCTTTGCTGGACTCGCCCTCTTGGCCATTGGAGCAGGCGGCATTAGGCCTTGCAATATCGCATTCGGGGCCGATCAGTTTGATACTAGAACAGATAAGGGAAGAGCACAACTGGAGAGCTTCTTCAACTGGTGGTACTTCTCCTTCACCGTTGCACTCCTCATAGCTCTCACCGCTGTCATCTACGTTCAGACTAATGTTAGTTGGGTTCTCGGGTTCGCCATTCCGACCGCTTGCCTTGGACTGTCTATATCCATTTTCCTGCTCGGTCGTAAGACTTATATCTGCAAGAAGCCCCAAGGAAGCATTTTCGTGGATATGGCTTAGGTGCTTGTGGCTGCATGTCAGAAGCGTCGCCAAACTCTTGGACCCGATTGGGAGCAACCGTCCTACGATCCTTCACCAGAAGAATCAGACCAGGGGGTGGTCAAGCTAACTCGTACGTACAGATTCCGGTTTCTGGATAAAGCAGCTCTTATCATCGATCCAAATGAATTGGATGGCCAAGGAATGTCGAAGAACGGCTGGAGGCTGTGCAGTGTCCAACAGGTAGAGCAACTCAAATGCTTGATAGGAATCTTGCCAGTTTGGATATCGGGAATAGCCTATTTCCTTGCCATGGACCAGCAGACCACATTCGGGGTTCTTCAGGCTATTCAGATGAACAAATCGATCGGACCCCACTTCGAGATTCCACCAGGTTGGATGACCCTCTTCTCGATGATCGCGCTCTCGATATGGATCTTCATCTACGAGCGCATTTACATCCCCCTGGTGCGGAGAATCATTAAGAAAGACAAGAGGTTGACAATGCAGCAGAGGATCAGCACAGGGATAATCATGTCGATCCTGTGCATGTTGGTAGCTGGAATCGTGGAGAGGAAGCGTCGAGATTCGGCCTTAAGCCGGGGTTCGTACGAATCTCCTATCACTGTGGCGTTACTTTTGCCGCAATTCGTCTTATCGGGAATGGTCGAAGCATTTGCAGCAGTGGCACTTTTGGAGTTCCTCACCACACAAATGCCAGAGAGCATGAGAACGGTCGCCGGTGCAATCTTCTTTCTCAGCTTGTCCATTGCAAGCTACATAGGCTCCTTCCTTGTCAATATGATTCACCTAATCACTAGCAAGAACAGGAACTCGCCATGGTTGGGAGGTCATGATCTTAACAAGAACAGGCTCGAGAACTACTACTACATCATCGCTGCAGTCGGTGCCGCAAACTTTGTGTACTTCAATTTCTTCGCCTGTCATTATGTTAAAAAAAGTCGATCTTCGTGGAGACGTGAGAGAGATCCAGTTGGAGAACTCCGCTTCTTGCCATTGAGAAGATCTATACTGCGAATGAAAAGTGTGACAACAGATATCGAATATATTGGCGAAACACCGCATAGAGATGTGTCTAAAACCACACTATTCGCGCAATTTTGAAGATCGGATCCGAAATTCTACTTGATCTGAGCACCAAGATCGTCCGTGTGACAATAATTAGTATGATTATTCAGTCTACCACATCAACGGTGAATAAGGACATGCCTTTTTCTGAAATAGACAGTAGGCAAAATTCACAGACTGGGATTTACATTCTTTCACCTAGCCTGATTGCCATTTTTCTTGCAGCACCCTAAAAGGGCAGTTCTATGGGCCATAGTTGGTCCTAACTCCTTGCTCTTTTCCCAACTTCTACGGCATTACACACAACATAAAAGTTAACGATCAATGAGCGAGATTTACTCTTATTTTAATCTGACGCTCATCAAGGGATTGTGTCACGCCCCGAATCTCGAGCGCACATACATCCCTCGGTGGTCGATAAAATTACAACATCCTAGGACGTGTCACCGACCCATTCATTTTATTACACATGCGGAAGCGAAATAAATCAATCCAACAACACTCAACATGGGATAGAAAAGCAGGACAACCAATTCACAAGAGCCACACCTGATAAACACAACGAGTTTATATACAGGTCTATGTCCAAAAGAAAACCCTAGGCCAACTACGCTCTAGACCCTTCAGCCTTGGGCTCCGAATTCTCCACACTAGGTACCTGAAAATGATAACCCACGACGGGGTGCGAATAAATCTCAACGAGTTCATGCCCTAAACCACGATTAGGAGGGAAATATGCCTAGAGGCAGTCTAACCACACAATAAAGAAGACTCACCTTGCCTCAGTTCCTTCATGCACGTTAGTACAGTTCATATCACAGATGCATATAATAAATGCACACATCAATTGAAACGTCTTAGACAGATCAATCAATCATAAGGGTTCCCGATTATAAAGTCAAATCGTTATGACACGTCACATTCCGTGTCACACAATTTTGTCACATAATCAGGCGTGTTTATCTCAATCAATCACGCGTTCCAATTGATTACTACCCACACAGGCACGATCTACCCGACACACAACAGTCTTTCGACGTAGCCAAGCGTCGTCTCGCACCATCAAGCACGGCAACACCTACCTCAAGACAGCATTCCATATAGGAGCATCGATCCAGCCTCTACTACGACCGGCATCCGTTGTCAGGGGCGTTCCACATAGGAGCATCGTCCACCCGACGCACATCAGGTGACGAGTTCTCATAACCAGCACACAACCATCCAATCCCAGCCAAGGACATCGTGCATTGCACTCAAATGCCTCAATTAAAATGATGTGTTTGGCATATTTTCTTCGTATTAAAAACACCCGGTGAAAATAGTCGTGTGTGGGTACACAGTCAGATCGAACCAGAAAAATTAATATCCTTCCAATTAAAAATCTCACTATTTAATATAGTATCTAAAAACATTTTCAATGTCAAAACCCGACACCCGGTATTTTCTAATTAAATACCAAAATTTCATAATTTTGAAATAATAATTCAAAATCACAATCGTCATTCAATTTGCACAAATTAACATTCAATCGCATAAATTAAGCATACCATTACAATCAGCACGAAATTCTGATCACCGACTATCCCGATATAATTTCCGAAAAATATTAAATAATTAAATAAATAGCAAAATTAATTAAATAAATACAAATTAATCCCATAAATACATACTTCAGCCTAATAATGCAAATCTAACCACCTATTGGACTAAATAAATTATTCTAATCATCCTAGCTATGTAACAACATACTAACCTCACTAACTACAATCTCTAACCACCTAATTAACTAATCTAACTAACCTAATTTAACTAAACAAGCTAATAATTAAACTAATCACATTTAACTTAACCTAATCACCCCTTAAGTATCATTAACACCCTAATGAGAGTTTAGGATATAAGCTTACCGGGTTAGCAAATAAACCGGTTCACGGCGACGACGGCGCGACTGCGACTGAAACTTGGGCCTACGGCGGCGCGGGAGGTTGGTGGCTTGCGTGTGCGGAGGGCGAGCGGCCGGCGGTGGCAAAGCACGACCGAGACGGGGTCTTGATTTGGGAAAATTGGCCGAAGATTCTTGCTGTTTTAGGAACGCACAGCGGCCGAGCGATAAGGGAAAAGGGAAAGAGTCTTCGTTCCTTGTTGTCGTTGACTTTGTGAGTCAACATTTTGGCTGATTTGGTGGCAGCCCAGTGGCAAGCGGCTGGGGGAACGTGTCTTTCGTATGCATGAGTCTTGAGGCTTGCTGGCCGAGGAAGGAGAGGGGCGCTTGCTCGTCAACAGCTGGAGAAGGACGGTGGCCTGTAGCTGCTCCTTCTCGGTCAACATTCTCTCTTCTGTTGACCATCAAAAGGGGCCGTCACCAGGAGGAGCAATTCAGCGCCGGTATCTTCATTTTCTGCACGGGGAATTTGGGGTCGCTTCATTTCAACAGAGAGGAGAAGCGGCTAGTGATGGCGGCTTGGTAGTCGACCATCTCCTCTCCACCAACTAGGAAACACATGCATGACAATGCATGGCGCGGCTACAAGGCCAATCGGAAAATTTGGACATGCTGTTGATGTGGCCGCACGGTCCTTGGTCGCATGAAAAAGGGGCAGCTCGTGGTTAACGTGTCTTCATAGCCGACCGCGTTAAGCGAGAAATTTAGACTAGGAGCTATCACAAGAATGTGACGAAACGTGACGTTTAGTTACGGCAAGTGTGGTGATGAAGCAGGGCCATAAATAGTGTCAACGACGTAATCCGATGACAAACTCATCGACCCGTCACGAACCATTACGTATTCAAGGTCCAGCGAAATCCGGATATCATAGATTGGGGATCCGTTCCCACGGGTCTTTAGAAACACCAACCTGTCCCATGAATCCATGCCTTCTCTCCTTCCCGATTGTGGGTGTCACGCCCCGATCCTCGAACGCGTGCCCATCCCTCACCTGATTGATTAATAGCGATGTCCTAGGACACATCGCCGACCCTGTTCATTTAATATGCACAAGCGGAAGTATAAAAAAAATCCCCAAACAATAAAACAATGAGATAGAAAAGTAAGGCCATAATTTCATATTGAAACTCACAACCAAATTTTTATACAAACACAAACCAGTACATTTCACAACCCTTCACAACTTCCTATTCCACTCTATACACACCAAAACCGGATTCACAAAAGAGGATGGGATCTCAATCCTCATCCGAGTCATACTCAGGATCATTCGGATCCTCCTCCTCAGGTTCTTCGTCCTCCTCTTCAGCTTCTTCTTCAGCTTCAAATGCTGGCTCATCTTCAGGCATCTCCTCAGCTGCTCCCCAATCTTCATCCTCCTCCGGTCCATCCACCTCCTGCTACGCCATCCCACCGTTATCTTCATGCCCATTATCCTCCTCGATCAAATGTACGGGAGTGCGAGCCTCGGCTTCTTGCTGCGGGTCTCTCGAATCTACTATCGATCCATCCAGGTGATCGGCAATTCCTTCTCCGAACGCATCTTCCAATATGTTATGAGGCACCCTCCTCTTCTGGTATGGGACCCTCTCTACGTCCATCAAAATACTCTCGATACCATGATCGATACCTGTGGGGCCTCAAGACTTCTACCCCCACGTCAACCTAGACGATCGACTGAAACAGTATGTACTCTAATCCTTCCAGGTGGGGGTGGATGTGGAAATGGGTCTCTAACTCCGAGATCTGCTCAGGGATGCCGTAATGCATACGAGGACGAGGAGGTGGAGGTGCTGCCATTCTAGGGGCCCGAAATGATGTCCCACAACCGGGATGAGACTACATCTCAGCAAGTTCTACCCTACTAAGACTCAATTAGAGAACCAATACACTACTCGGTTGCCTAAACACAGCACGAGTCAGAGGACTTACCTTGGCCTCAGTTCCAACCTACAATTCAAGTTATATACAAATACTCCATGACAGTCAATTAAATTACGGCAATCGGATCAAATCATTGATCAATCGAACTAATCAATTACATGTCAGTCGGACCATCCTAGGTCATTCATTCCACACTATATAACCTCCCATAGTACACTCGGTCACAGAGCCACGTCAATGCTCTCGGACGTCAAGTTCGCCAAGGTGACATAAGTAACAGACGGTCTACGTGCGTTCTTTAAGGCGCCGTTTTCACACAGTGATATTCCTCATCACCGAACCATGCCTGCCATAAGTCATAGACAGTCTATGTGCGTTCTTTAAGACGCCGTTTTCGCACAGTAATATCCTTAATCACCGAACCACGCCTGTTTATACTTCGTGCTTGATCGGTCTCAGCCAATAGAATTCTCAGTTAGCTCTCACCATTCTCTCCACTTACAGTCCAACAAGGTATTAAAATGTTGAATGGCCATACTCGGCCATCTATCAATCAATCATTCAATTTAGGGTAAATCCCTAAAATATCACAATTAAATTAATTCCATGCAACGTAGAGTTCAAATAAATAAACGAACTGTGCCACCACAATCAGCACGAGATTTCAGTCGTCGGCCATCTCAACCTTAATTTCTGAAAAATAATTAATTAATTAATTAATTTCGAAAATTAAATAATAAATATTAAAAATTCAATTTAGCTCAAAATAAAGCCCAATTAAATAAACAGACTTCATCACAGTCATCGCATAAAATTCCTGGCCACCTGGCCATCCTAGGTTGAATTTTCGGAAAATAAATAAATAATTAATTTAATTCCGAAAAATAATATTTAAATACCAAAAATTCCACTTATGCCCGAATTGTCAAATTGAAGCCCGATAAAAGATCGGAAAAATCCCGAGCTACCCTCAATAAATATTAGACCACGTCTACTTGCCAAATGCACATTCAATTTGTCTAATTTGCATTACAATTGACTAATAAACACTAATCCATACTAATCTAATCACCTAAACCTAATTAATTAAAACTAAACAACCATTAAGTATAATTAGCCTACTAAGCATAAGTATAATTAGCCTACTAAGCAAGGATTAGTGAGATTACTCACTGGAATCACGCGCAACTCGGATCAATCCGACGGGGACGACGCGAGAAACGATTCTTTCCAAAGCACGGCTCGAGTTCGAGGCCCGAAAACGGCCCAAAAGCGGGCCCAAAGTTGTTGGAAACCCACTCGGCGGGGTGGCTGTCCGGGTTGGAAAAAACACACAAAACAGCCACAAATCACTTCAACAAGGGCGGCAAGGCACGGGGGAAGGCCGGTTGAGGTCCGGTGAGGTCAAACGGCGGCCGGAGGTGGCCGAAGGCAGCTGGACAGAGGCGAAACAAGGCTGGACGGCGCACGGCGAGGCGCGAAGGGGCGGTGGCGGCGTGCGCGGGCGGGCATTACACGGGTGGAGGCCCAGCTTCGATGCGGCGGCAATGAGCTTCGGCGAGCTGCTATCTTCAGTCCGCTGGTTGCACAAAGAAGAAAGGAAGGAGGGGAGTTTCGGTCACGTGGGGGTGGGGAGAATAAAGAGGAGAGAGAAGAAGAGATAAGTGAGAAAAAAAGAAATAAGAGTCCTTTTGACTAGTCAAAAGTAAAAATGAGAGAGAGAAGCCAATTTGAAATTGATAAGGGGCGGTCGGTCGGTCGGTCGGTCGGTCGGTCGGGGGCGCTACGCACGAAGGGGAGGGAAAGAAGGGAGGAAAGAGAGAGAAAAGGAGAGAGAGAGAAAAAGGAAAAGAAAATAATAATTTAATAAGAAAACACATTATTCATATTACTTCTATTATTTTCCTTTTCTCATTCCCTTATTATTTTCTTCCGGTCTTCAATTTTTCCTTCAATAATTTCTTTCCTGAAATTTCAAACTCATCAATAATTTGACGGACGATGAGACGAGGTCCTAAAAATGAATTATGACACGCTCGAATATCGGGAATCGAGTTCAATTCGTGGTTAAAATCGATCAAACACGATTTTAGTCTAATCCAACCAATTAAATAGCTTTTAGGAATTTTTACCGCGGATACATCCCTTAACGGCTTCACCCAATAGGTTAGTTAACTCGTGAGTGATCAGCTCAGTAAAAAATGACCATAGGCACGTCGACGAAAGGCCCATTTCACTTTATCGAAATTGGGTCGAATTTCAGGATGTCACAGTGGGCATGGCGAAGAGCACAATGAACAAATGAAATTGTGCTCCGACAAGCATCATTACAGAGTGATGGGGCTTTTTACGGGATAAAGACACCGCAAGTGCCATAACTTTCGTACAACACTCAGTTGAGAACTGTAACTTTCTTTTTTACAACTTGAGTGCCAAAACTTCGGAAAAAACGATCACTTGAGTACCAAAAAAATTTTAAAATGTTCACCTATTTGCCAAAAATCTTACTAGCATAGCATTTGTGGTAAATATTTTTAAAAGTTATGATACTCAAGCTATTGATTGAAAAGTTATATAGCACTCCAAGTAATCGATAAAAAAGTTATAACACTCAAATGAGTGTTGTACATAAATTATAACACTCGAGTAATAAAAAAGAAAAGTTATGACACTCAAGTGAGCATCGTACAAAAATTACATTATTTATGATGTCATTTTTTCAGCTATTGACTTTTCCTTCTTACTTCGAAAGTTCATGGTTCTTTCTCATGATTCTTTTTACAAAGGCCATGAGATGTGTCAACCTATTTGCTTTGGACCACAAAGATCACACGATGCAGTTTTGCATTTTTTTTTCCTTATTCAAATGATTATTAAAACCATTTCGAGATTCTGGTCTGGCTTCAAGAACAAGTGGAAGAAGAGAGGGAACACCACAATGTGGTCAGCATTTCTGAGCTGAATCAAACAGTTTTCAAATCCCTCGTACCCGAAACAGCAAAAGCAAAAAGAAGGAAAAAAAAATTACAGAACATGTAAGAGAACGAGATCAAAATCTATGGATATTCGAATTTACTGAATATCATGTACTTAGAACACTTCTAACCAGTTGTATTACGATCACGATGCCAGAGACTTCTGCAAAGCAAATGGGTATCTATCACAATCAGCATGAAGATATTCTGTCCACATTAGAATCCTCCTAAAGTTAAATCATTCAACTTCTTGGTATATTGCCTTCTAAAAGAACCGTTCCGCGCTTGGCTGAGTGATATGATCTCCTCATTATTTTAATTTTGTCGGAAAACCACAAAACTATCATAAATAATCAAATGATTCGCCATCCTGGAGTGGCGTCAGATTATTCAAGTAATAAACTTTAGAGCTGCCATCTCCTGAATCTTTCTGTTCATTCAACTTTTCTCCCTTAGGTTTAAGTAAACTGTGTTGCTAAATGGTCTCTAGTTGGCAATCTTTCTTTTACTTTCTCCCTTGGGAAAGTATAAAAATAAAAATAAAAATCGGGTCTATCTGATCCTGATAGAAGCGATTTCTACTTGCTTTAACATCTCTTTGCTCCACTTTATGAGTGGGCCTGAAATTTTATGGTGGGAAAGTAGTCATCTCTGTCATTTACCATACGTTATGATCATGCCTGACAGAACCAATGGCCACTGTTGCTTAGGAGGGAGAGAGAGAGAGAGAGAGAGAGAGAGAAGTTATCAGGACTGCCGCAGTTTTCTACTAATTGAGTGGTTGAACCGATGAAGCAATGAATCAGCAATTCATTTGAGGCTATGGTTTGACCGGCGGTTGCAAGTTGCTTCACATCTTGGGATGTTCAAATGTCATGAATGGAACGCCACGCAGTTGTGTCCTTTTCCACAATGACAATGCAGTGTTCCGCGTGCTCCATGTCCAGTTAGCCAGGTCTCAATGCTTCTAGTTCAATCAGGAATCTTTTCTTTCCTAAGATCCCGTTTTCTCTCTTCCAGTGATCTTTATCTGTACTCAGGTAACCTCGTTACGACGTTTTACGCCACCAGTGGATTCTAAACAGAGAAAGCACACCAACTCGCAGTTTGTGGACTTAAATTGATCCATCACGACAGGTGCGGTGCGCCAGGGACTCACGTGCCCTCAGACAGCTTCACACTCTGCCAAAGATTAATTAATCTGAGAAGAGAGATTAGCATATGACTAAGTACCCTGACTTAGGGATAGAGCCATATTTACGCGTCAAAAAGATCCAGAAAAAGCAACAAAACAGAACCACTATTGTCCACGTGCTTATTTTTTAGCAGCCCCGTTTCTCAAAAGCCGTAGTGTAACAGATTCCTGGGTCACGTTTGATCTGGGTTGTACGGATTTGGTCTAGCATCGGCTGTGCAACGAAGTCTCATACACAGAGCCTGTGAGTGCTGGGTTACCTGAGACAAAAATATATATAGGAGGGAGAGAGAGAGAATGGCAGGTGGTGTTTCGGAAGGGCATGGAAATTCTGTTCCTGTTTATGACTCGCTTCTATACTGACCTGTTTCCACTATAGACCATTATAAAGCTGGACAAACAGGCAGTTAGACTATAGGAAGAAGAGGCATGATGGAGCAGAACAATAGGGGCGAGGACGAGAGGGCCGCCACGACCAGTGAACCGAAGATCAACTACAAAGGATGGAAAGCCATGCCCTTCATTATAGGTGAGACTGAGAGCTCATTGGATGCTCTCATGCTCCTCTTTTTGGTCTAAGAACCATTTCCTGAACTTCCCATTTGGATGAAATTTTTCCAGGGAATGAGACTTTTGAGAAGCTTGGAGCCATCGGAACCTTGGCCAATATGTTGATCTATCTGACCAAGGTATTCAACATGAAGACCATTACGGCTGCGAATATCATCAACATCTTCAACGGCACCGCGAATTTCTCTACCTTGCTGGGAGCCTTCTTCTCTGACACCTACTTCGGTCGCTACAAGACCCTGGCATTCTGCACTATTGCCTCTTACATGGTGCGTACTGCCTAATTCTTCTTCATCATCTATTTCTTGTGAATTCAGTGTATAGATTGAAGACTCTAGTGGATATATAACTGATATGCCACTCAAATCCGGCCATCAAATCACTAAAAGATAGAAGTAGATGAAATGCAATTCGCAAAATGCATTTTACTTAAATTAGGTAACTCAGGGATGACATTGCATATATATGTCTGCCTATATCGTTACCATTTCACTGTGAAGGGACTTCAAGTAATACAACTAACGGCGGCCATCAAGGACCTGCACCCTCCACACTGCAGCAGCAGGAATTTCTGCACTGGCCCCACCGGAGGGCAAATGGCGTTTCTCATATTGGGGTTTGCAATGCTAATTACAGGAGCTGCAGGTATTATCAGGCCATGCAACTTAGCTTTCGGAACTGACCAGTTTGATCCAAAAACCAAATCTGGAAAGAGAGGGATAAACAGCTTCTTCAACTGGTATTTCTACACCTTCACTTTCGCCCAGATGGTTTCCTTGACGCTCATAGTCTACGTGCAATCGAACGTGAGCTGGGCCATTGGTCTAGCGATTCCTGCAATCTTGATGCTCATATCTTGCGCAATCTTCTTCATGCGTTCCAAGATATATGTGAAAGTGAAGGCCACGGGAAGTCCAATCACTAGCATGGTACAGGTCCTAGCAGTTGCTATTAAAAAGAGCAGGCTGAAGCAACCTGAGCAGCCATGGCTTTCTCTTTACTCATATACACCAGCGGAGTCTCTTAACTCTAAGCTTTCATATACTGATCAATTCAGGTAACCAGCCTACATTGACATTCCAATATAGAATTTTAGCAAGTGAACAGAAGCTCCGAACGGCAACTTCAATAAAACCAACATCTTGGATCTCTTCTGTTTCCTTGACAGATTCCTAGATAAAGCAGCAATCAAGACATCCCAGGACCAGTTAAACCCAGATGGCTCGCCAGCCAATCCGTGGAGACTCTGTAGTATGCAGCAAGTGGAAGAAGTGAAGTGCTTGATGAGGGTGGTTCCTATATGGGCTGCCGTGGCAATTTATTTTGTTGTGATAGTCCAGCAACATACTTACGCAATTTTTCAGGCCACGCAAGCTGATCGACGCCTTGGAAACAGCAACTTCAAGATCCCAGCGGCTTCCTTCGTTGTGTTCTTGATGCTCAGCCTCACCATCTTTATGCCTATCTATAATCAAATCATTGTCCCGCTATTGAGAAGGCTCACAGGAAAAGAAGGCGGCATTACATTCCTTCAAAGAATTGGCATCGGCATCTTCATCTCCATTATCTCCATGCTGGTATCAGCCCTAGTTGAAGAACGACGGAGGACCATAGCTTTAACTAGGCTGACTTTGGGTATCGAACCAAGAAGAGGTGCCATTTCATCTATGTCGGCTTTATGGCTGGTTCCTCAGTTCGCGCTGGCTGGACTCGCCGAAGCTTTTGCTTCCGTTGGACAAATCGAGTTCTATTACAAGCAATTTCCCGAAAATATGAGGAGTGTTGCTGGGTCTCTGTTCTATTGCAACATTGCAGTTGCAAACTACTTGAGTAGCCTCCTAATATCAATTGTCCACAGGGCGACTGCTGGAGCAGAAAGCGGGAATTGGCTTCCAGAAGATCTAAACAAAGGGAGATTAGACTACTTCTACTACCTCATCGCTGCCTTGGGGGTTCTAAACTTGGGTTACTTTTTACTATGTGCTCGGTGGTACAAGTATAAAGGAACTCCCTACAAGCTATCTACTTCTTGTAGATAAGTTGTAGCGGTATGCAGCAAATAACTACTGCGGACCCACACCGAGACGCGGTATCTCCGTTATCATGAATTCATTTTAAATAGCATAAATGTCGGCAGAATTACTCAAGTCTTGCACGGTCCGATTACCTAATCAAGGAAAAGCGACAAAAATTGATTTGGTCCCAACCTTGTGACATTAATGGTGGCATTTCGAGCAAGAGTTAGCACATCATTTGATTGCAACCATGTTTTTTGTGAGCCAGACGGGGTTTATTCACCCAAGATTCAGCAAAGATGCGAGAGCATCATGTTTTTGTAGCCATAAATTAATAGATAAATAATGGGACAAAATGGAAGCTATAGAACTTGCCGGCTTCATCATATATAAACTAACAGCACATTGTAAAGGGGCTCTTTCAGCCCAGCATTGGAGATACCTAAAGTGATAAATACTAGACATTAACAACAGCTCGTCAGCGCCTTGAGGACAGAAAATAGGAAATGCGTTAATAGGAGCTAGAAGTATGATCTAAGCCTCGCGATAATCTGAATACATCACCACTCTGAGCTGCACAGAATGTGCAAATCTATGACACCACGGGATTCTTCCTCAAACTGTGTAGGATTGCGGTATTGTGTCTAAGTCGAGCCCCTTCTGTCCGACGACTGAATTCAAATGATCTTTGAAAGTGCGAAGTTCTCTCAACCTAAAAGAGCAAATGAAAAAAAAAAAAAAAAATCAACCAACAAAAAAGGAAAAGAAGAACACGGGAGTTCAACAGACAAAAGACAAAGCAATGCGGAATGTCCAGATGTCGGCAAGCAAAGATGACCAGACATGCTTGTACATTTTTAGATGTGTTGGTACAGTACGCCAATTGAAAGTTAAAACAAGGAGATAAGTTTTTAAGACCAACTTACTCCAAAAGCTAAAAAGTAGATTATCACTTAAATCCCATCGTTCATTTATCTTGTTCAGCGTAATCGCTATATACTTAAATAAAATATGGAATAAAAAGCCGTCTATACAAATGAACTGAACTTCTGATCTCCATCTATTGATAAGCCAAGGCATTTAACATTTATCATCATTTTAGCCATCAAATGACAACCTGTTTTCCTATATTTAAGTACCTATGTTCAACATCCTCATCCTTAATTCTTCATGTTCACATGGAAGTTAGTGCATGGATGATGTTCTGGTTTACTATCTCACAGCAAAATCCTGTAATCCTAACATTACCACCTACCTAGCAATTTCAGCCCTTGTCTTAGCTTCCTCAGCCATTTGATTCAACTCCGTAGCGTGAGTCCGCTCACTGAACTTTGCATCAGGTGCCTGCAATCCATGCAGCGTTCTTTGTGCATGTGCCCACTCACGTTCTCTGTGTTCCTTACCGAAATCTTTCTGCCTCGTAAAGGCAACCTGCATTAAAAGCAAATGCATCAGAACACTTTTCCTGGTGAAACTATTAACAGTAAAGGAAAGTTACATTCATACCCTTTGCTCAAACATGAGGTCCCAAGCCCTCCCACTCATTGCATACCGAATGAAGAACTTGATAAAATCAAGCGGGATATAGCAGATGATATTGTAAAGCCAGACCACACCAGCCCAGCCCCAACCAATTCCTTCAATAGCAGCAAATCCCCAGTTTGCATAGACAGCAATTAGAGTGGCAATCTGTTCAGAATGTACAAAAGATAAATCACTCCTCCACCACTGTTAACAAAATCAAAGAACGAGGAAACAGGGTAGTCATCAAATTACCAGCTGAGCAATCACAAAGGCCACTACCAGCAGTAATCCAGGACGCTCAGCATAAGACCAACTCCGGGATCGTGTCACAAATATTAGAGCCTGACTTATAGTGCTGACTTGCAGATATATTGCTGAGGCAAGCTTCCGAAAGTCATCATGAGCTGTCTTCTCCAGAGTGGGCACTCCAAATACCCGCTGAAAAATTCCAGGTGACAGAATCTCTATGAGTGGAACCCATTCAAAGTTCGTAGAAATACAATAAAGAGAAGTAAAACGAAAATGACAATTTGTATCATGAATGAAACATGAATATACCATGTTTCATTCATGCTCTAGATGAGAACCAAATGAACCGTACACAATCTCTGACTTGACAGTAAAACCTACATGAGAATGTATATCAATCTGAACAACACCAATAATCTAGATTATGCAACAATCCACTTACCGGGAAGAAGTTCGTTTTGTATGCTGCCCAAAAGAATATGACTGTCATCATTGCCAAGTAACTGCCGAGGACAATGCCAGTAGTAAAAATTTCTGCCAGTTTCCAACTATCTGGAAGAGGAGATGGTTTTACTCTATCCTTTGATATTGTCATGATAGTCCCTGCAATTGCAGCAAGTAGTCAGTAGAAACACAGACCAGTAAATCATAAAGAATACAGGATATTGAAACTGCAACCCCAGTCAGAATCACGTAGGCAATTTAGCTGCTGCTGGGGATCAAATGGGAAGGAGCGACTAACCATCATTGAGGATTGCTATGATCAGGACCATAAAAGGTGGAAAGTCAAACCTCCATATGAGGGCCAGCAGCATGAAACCAAGCTGTGACCATTGAAAAGGGAAATACATTACATTGGAAAAAACATGAGGTCATGGCTCTAAGTCACTTGATTTTGGGTGCAGATTAAACAGATTATTCTGCTAGAGATCCGGAAAATGCCGACAGTATGATATGTAAAAGAATGAAGGTCACCAACTCACCACAATACGGATTGTAATGGAGACAGCATATATCTGCCAAAGGCGACAAATACATAGAAAAAATCGATTAAATTGGAAATTTATCAGTGAAGAAAATAATGAACATATTCCAATCAAGATAATGTGCCAAATTATCTCATCAGGCTCTGTGGATGAGAAATCGATAGAAAAATTAAAATGAGGCCCAATACATACAGTGTAATTTTTCATCCTCTGGAATATCGCACGGCTAGTCAGAACAGCACTAATAATCACGCTAAGGCCAGGTTCTGTGAGGACAATGTCAGAAGCACTACGAGCTGCATCAGTTGCATCAGCAACAGCTATCCCAATGTCGGCTTTCTTGAGAGCAGGAGCATCATTCACTCCATCTCCAGTCATTCCACAAATGTGCTTCCTTGCTTGCAGTCGTTTCACAATTTCATATTTGTGCTCTAGACACAGATCATTATGATGAAAATCAACAACAACAATCAAGTTTTAGTTACCAAATTCTAGCAGCCTCACCACATGATCAGAGAGTATGGACATGAATCAAGGGAAAACAGAAAAGGATTTAAGAAACATGAAGAATACTAAATAGGCGCATGCTCGTGGGTAGTTTTTGTATCCATTTTTTTGTATCCATAAGCAGATGAGTGCCATACCAGGGAAAACACCAGCAAAGCCATCAGCCTTTTCTATCAGCTCATCAATTGGTACTGCATCAGAGGACTCATTTTTGTTTTGCCCCAGCAAAGCAGATGAAGGATACATGTTGGTCCCCATTCCCAAGCGACGACCAGTTTCTTTTCCAATGGCCAGTTGATCACCTAATAAAGGTCACAGTGCTCAGTCGGTGCTCAACACAATCAGAAAACCAAAGAACAATGCGTAGTTTTTTCCATTATAATGAGAGAGCTAGAATTTCATTTACTAAGAACTTTGCACGAGAAATGAAATGTGATATTATGTCATCCAAAGACTAACCAAGTCAAGAAACGCAAACAGAATGTGTGTCCAAATAGGATGACACAATGTTAAGCATCTTAATATGTCCATTTTTTTTTCTCCAATGTATTTGGTCAGAGGTTCTCCTCACTGTCCATAAAAAGGAGGAAAACAACCGATGAAGGCTTTTGAACATAAATGCTGACATAACTAAATACGAGAAAAAGGACATAATCAATATTGGATATTAGGACTTTGAATTTGAGGAAATAAAACTGAATCACATGCAAATGCTTCAGTATGACAAAACTGCCAAAACGTTCGCCACACTGCAAAGGTACCTGTTCATACTTAACGAGATCCAATGGAGTATCAAGGTAATCACTTTTAAGCGCACATCAACGAAATAAAGCCAAATCATAGCTTCACATATAGTGAGCACTCTGTGCTTCAGACTTTCCATTCGTGAAGCAAAATAACAAGGTAAATGAAATATACAAATGTAAAAGTCCAATTCATGATGACTGCTACACTGATTTATGCACGAAGATGGGCAACACAACTGCACAAATATTTGTGAACTTCTGGATCACTAACAGTAGACCAATTCTCCAAGGCCAATCATACTTGGAGAAGAAGAGAATTCAGAGACCAACCAGTGATCATCTTAACATTCACTCCAAGATTCAGAGCCCTTCTTATTGTCTCTGCACTGTCATGCCTGGGTGGGTCAAAAAGAGGCATGACAGCAATGAACTGCCACAGGCCTCCGGCACTCTCTTTCTGTCCTTCAGGAACTTCCTGGATGTACAAACCGCAACATGAAGCTAATTCTGAACAGGAGAGCCAAAAAGAGTATGCAAGATCTAGGGAAACAGGATTTAAAGAACATGGTCAATCACCTGATATGCCACAGCAAGAGAACGCAAACCACGCTCTGCAAACTTATCGATCACACCATGAACTTTGCGCTCAATTTCTGACTTATTGTGTGCAAGGTTTAGGATCTGAGAACCATACAAAAGGAGGAAGCACTATTAAACTAATCCAAACATGAGAAAACTGAAGCACCGTTAAGGAGGCATAAAATTCTGATTTCACCTGCTCCGGGGCACCTTTGCTCACTCTGTGCATTTTACCTTCACTATCAATGTAAGTCAAAGCAGTTCGCTTGTCAGTAGGATTGAAAGGAAGAAAATGTACTTCCTGAATGCCAGCCCGAGCCTTTGCATTGCCAAGAAAGATGGAAAGAGCGGATAAGTCAAAAATCGAGCATAAAAAAATTAGAACGGTGACAAAAACAAAAATATTTTAAATCTAACTTTAGACAGTATACTCACCTCCTTGGGATCTGCAAGCATCCCCACTATTGCAGCATCTATTGCGTCTTGGTTCTCCAATCTAGAAGCTCTTGCTGCCATCAAAACAACGGTCTCTTTATCCACTCCTTTTGCAAACACCTGTAAGTCGTGTTAAAAAAAAAAATCAAGAGTTCAGGGGACAACACCAATAAAAAGAGGCTCCTAAAACCAATGACGAAAGAACATACGAAAAAACAAAGACAAAAGCAAAAAATACATACTATACATGTATATATATGACCGACCTCAATAAGATTCTGATCAACTGTAAGCTTGTTCAAAGTGAGCGTCCCCGTCTTGTCACTGCAAAGCACATCCATTCCAGCCATCTCTTCAATGGCGGTCATCCTCTTCGTGATGGCTCCCTAGAATCAACATTAGCAGATCAGCAATCACACTCCCTATAGCACTGTCAATCGAAACAACTCACCTGCTGAGATAACCTATGCGAACCAATAGCCATCGTCACAGACAACACAGTAGGCATTGCAATTGGAATTCCTCCTATGAGTAGCACAAGGAGATTGTCAATTCCAGAACGGTATTCCCTGTCTTGAATTGGGTACATGACAATAATCTCGACTATCATCCCCAACGCAATTGAGCATATACAAAAGTTCCCAATCGCAGTCAAAACCTGAATTACAATGATAATACAAATCATTGACAACCTAAACACATCAAATAGAAAGCCAAGCCTAATGTTTATATAGAATTATCGCCTTGCCTTCTGGAAGTGTCCCACTTGGTTAGTAGTATCAACTAGGTGCGCAGCCTTTCCGAAGAAGGTGTGGACACCAGTTGCAATAACCACCGCTTCAATTTCTCCTTGTTTGCATGTGGATCCTGAATAAATTCCATCTCCAGGGCCTTTCGTCACAGGAAGAGACTCACCCGTCAAAGCAGACTGTGGGATAGTAAATCTCAGTAATGGGTTAACTCATCATTTCAAACCCAATGGTAACGAAGAAGTCACCTGGTCAATCTTCAGAGGATCTCCTTCAAGAAGGCGAGCATCAGCCGGAATGATGTCTCCAAGTTTGATACTGATTATATCACCAGGAACCAGGATTGAAGCATCCTGCTCACCCCATCTTCCATCTCTAAGTACCTGCATCATACGTGCGAATCACCGCAACCATTCCACAACATCAAAATGTCAAAGAACATCCAAAGATCACTTGATTGCAACTAACAGAACATGTTGCCACAGTCCCATACCTTAGCTTTGGGAGCGAGACGAGCCATAAGCGCAGCCGCAGCGTTACCGGCATTGTTCTCCTCGATAAAGCTAATAGTGGAGTTTATAAACAGAAGAGTGACGACGCCTATGAAATCTTGCCAATCTGGAGGCTTGCCCTGCAAAGGAAGAATCAGAAACAAATGGATACCATCTTTCACAAAAACTCAAATTATACCCTAAAACAGAAAGAGAGACGGAACAGTAGAGGAAAAATTCACCAACCCCTCCATTTGTAAGTGCGATGGCCATGATAGCAGCAAGCTCCATGACCCAGGATAGGGGATTCCACATGAACCCCAAGAACTTCAAGAATTTGCTCTCCTGAAACAAATCAACAAAGTGCAAATCTTTATTACCAACAAAGACCCACAGACACACACACATTGGTCAAATCAAAAGACAGTGAATGATCTCAGTGCCTTCTTCTCTTCAAGCTTGTTGTGGCCAAAAAGTTCCAGCCTCTGCTCAGCAGCCGCCGAGGTGAGGCCTCCTCTGGTACATACCAGGGATTGAAACACCTCCTCAATGGGTATGTTCTCCTGCACTCACCAACCAAAAGATTGCATCAAGTCTCAAACTTTTCAACACCACCACAAAAAAAAAGCTCGCATCTTTTCGGCCGAGATCCGTTACCAGATCGACGGCCTCGTTCAGCACCGCCTCCAGAACCGGACCCTTCTCCTCCATCTCTTCTCCCTCTCTCTCTCTCTCTCCCCCTCTACCTGTCACAACCCAGAGAAGCGAAATTCTTCCCAGGAATACCAAGCACAGAGGAAGGTGAGGAAGCAAAACGAGCAAAGGGTAGCGCTCAAATAGGCTGCCAAGGACGAAAATGAGAAGGCATTCTTTCTCTCCGGAAATCCCCTTCCGTCGTTTTCTGTCAACTTTCAACCACTACTTCAGGAGTCCAAGAAATAGCAGGAATCTTTCACCCCAAATTTGCTTCCGTGTGCAGCTTCGTACGGTGCGCATGAAAGTGGTCGGTACGTTTGGTGCAGCAGTACGGGGAACAGCGCCGTGGAAAGCTAAAAAAAAAAAAAAAAGGAAACCTCGAATCCTACGACGACAACCGGCTGCAATTATAAGCCTGCTGATAATCCTAGTATGCTTTTAATGAAGTCCAATTTAGTCTTTTTTTTAGGACTTTAGAGCTAGAATAATTCGATTTTTATTGAAGTGGGGCACCTGGAATTTTGCAAAGTATGTGAATTTGTAGATTTTCGCAAAATTTTCTATAGTTTTAAAAAGCTAAAAATACCTTTTTTTTTAAATTCTCGACCGAAAAAGTTAAGATTTTTCATTATTTTTCGCCGGAATTTTCTCTCTCTTTCATTTTCTTTTTCCTCACTTCACAGTGACCCAGAAAATAGCTTTAGGTAGGTGGACTAGAAAATAGCAGTGCGTGGAGATGTCAAAGTCAACGACTGCTCCGTGCACTCCGCCATAACGCCGACTAAGACCAAGTACACCGTACAAGTCCAAGTACTCCGTACAAGCATAATTTAATATTCAATAATGTGAAATTACCACAATGGTCCTTGAACATGTAACGGGCAATCTTAATTCTGGAGTTTTAATTTGTTCAATCTTAAAACTATTGATAAATGTCCAATCCAGTTCCTAAATTATATGAAAATGTCTAATATCTTTTTTTCTAGTTAATTCAAGATGACAAAGTATGCAGATATGACTTCTGACCCATAAAGTAAATGTTGGACCAAATAAGGAAGCTACAAACGGCTTATAATAGTCCACGTCACCAAATAACATCTAATTTGTTGTTTGTATAAATGAAATTATTTCATTGAACATTTATCAATAATCCGAGAGCTATATTGAACAAATTATAGGTCATGACCCATATTGCACATGTTAACTCATCATTGTCATGTATTTGTGAATTGATTCTTGATATGTGGGGTAAATTTTATTATACGGGAGTCTAATGAAAAAAAAGTGACTCTCTCCAAAATTATAAGATAGACTAATATTGCTTATATTCGATTTGGTGTATGAAGATGTTTAGTAATGATACATGTTTATCGACACGACCCTTGTACATTTCATGCCCGTTTAAAAGAGAACACATGTTTTGCCAGCTTCTTCCATGAATCACGAGGCACTTTGCCTCGAGATATGCAACAAAAAAACTCCATCGTTTAACGGGGGTGACAATTTTCTTTGCGTCCGGCATTACCTGAATACATTGAACATATATCAATGACATCCTTGTACATTTCATGTGTGTTTAAGAGAGAACACATGTTTAGCAAGCTTCTCGATGAATCAAATCCTCGTGAATCACAAAGGCACTTCGCCTCGAGATATGTGATGGAAAACTCTATCCTTTGATGAGGACAATGATTTTTTTATCATCCGGCATGACCGAAACGGGTCATGAGATTCATCGGCAGATTCCTGTTACTTTCTAGAAATTCAAAAGTACAAGCGATCGACTCGGATTAGATCCGACTCACTATGGAATCCAAAAGGAAAAGGTCATAGGATTGATCTGGTCTTGGCTTGGTATTAATGGCCGCCCAAATCGATCCGGCAGCTTAGGGCCAATACAAGGGGCTTGCTTGCTTGCACCGGTTAAGATGGCCAAAGATTTCCACACCTACTCCGTTTAATTCTCATTTGAAGTGACATCCAAGAAACTGCCTTGCCAACACAAGCAAGCAAAGCATTCCATTCCCAAAAGGAATTCAAATCACGACATAAGTGTCACGAATTATTGTATTACATCCGATGCAAGTGAGGTTGATCGGACAAGTTATTTTATATTTCAAACGGGATGGTGATATTCAAACGATCGAAGAATAGGAAATCGAGAATCTTTAAAATCCCAAAAAACAAAACTATCAAGAGTAATCGCGACTGTCCATTCAAAATAGGAAGGAGAAATAGACGCAAATGATCTCTAAGCTCAAGTACGACGTACAAAATTATGCTTTCAAATGTGATTACAAAATTTTTAAATATTTTCATATAGTCTAGAGAGCATATTGAATATTCATTCATGTTTTAAGTACCACACTGAATAAATTGAAAATTCATGGACGATATTATACGTATAGCCAAAATTCAATGACCATATTACACAACTTAAAAATTTAGGGGCCACATCATTTGTCCTATTGTCCAAAATAAATAAATAAATAAAAGTCATCAAAAAAATACGCCTAATATATTTTTCCCCCAATATAAAATAAGGTTTATCAAATTAATCAATTGATACTATGTAGGGCCCACGTCCTGTTCAACCAGACAGGCGTGTCCGACGGAATCCACGGGAACGAATGGATTTTCAACATGCGGCTTGTCCCACTCTCCCAACAGTACTCATTCGTAGCACCTTTCTTTTTCTTCTTTTTTTCCTTTTGTACAAAAATTTATGGACGATATTACACGTAGCCAAAATTCAACTACCATATTACATTACTTAAAAATTCAGGGGCCACATCATTTGTCCTATTATCAAAAATAAATAAATAAAAGTTATCAAAAAACTGCGCCTAATATATTTTTCCCCCAATATAAAATAACATTTATCAAATTTAATCAGCAATACTATGTAGGGATAGGGCCCCTGGTCTTGTTCAACCAGACAGGCTTGTCCGGCGGAATCCACGTGAACGAATGGACTTTCCACATGCGGCCTGTCCTATTCTCCGGACAGACGTACTCATCCGTACTCGTCCGTAGCACCTCCTTTCTTTCTTTTTTTTCTTTTTTCCTTTTGTCCGAATTTAATGATTCTTTTTCCTATATTTTATCAAAAAAAAGGTGGTCAAAGAATAATATGCGGTGGAGCGTAACCGACGCCCCAACTCTCGGCGGGACCCACAACATCCTGGACCGTCAATCACGCCCCACGATGTTCTATCAGGGAAAAAAGACGTGAGAAAACTCAAACATCTAATGGGATATTTATATATTTATAAGGAGTGTAATTTATCATGTGGTGAGAAATAGGGGTGATCGGGTCAAGGGTCTAGACCTGGACCCTGTACCCGACCCTGTTATAACCAGTTCCCATTTTCTGCACCTATACCTGACCCTGTTTTTATTGGATCCCGTACCCGACCCACCCCGTTTTTCCGATCCGGCCAGGATCAACCATTCCATTGGAACCTGTTTTGCAATCTCTTGATATCCTATACAACTTCAAATTTTATATTAATAAGCGAGAAAATAACGTAATCCTCCCAATTTATATTGAAACATTAAGCACTGATAATAAATTAATACATGAACTTTTTTACTAAACGAAAAATTAATGATCCATATGGCTAATTATAATAAATAAAATCATAAGGCAAAGAATTAGCAACAAACATGGGTCTAATATTAGTCTTATTCCCACAACTATGATATTAAGCTACTCGTTTATGCAAGCATAACTCCTTATACAAAAGAGAATTAGGCAAGCCAATTCATGTGATACACAAGAATTTGGCGGACGAACACTGTTCGTCCATCGATGGTGTGAGAGGGAGCCGGTGAGGAAGGGAAGCAAGTGAGGAAGAGGAATGACAAAGGAGGAGTGCCGTGCGTGTTTGAGTGAGCCAAGGGGAAAAACATCGTGTGATTGCGAGAGTAAAAATAGATATTGAGAGGAAAAAAAAAGTTTTGTACCTTTACTTACAAAACCGGTCCGGGAACCGGTCTCGGAACCGGTCCGAGAACCGGGTTCCGGGTGGGTAATCACTTGGACCTTGTTCCCGGACCGGTTTAAACCGGTTCCGAATTTTGGGAATTGTTCCGGACCGGTTTCAATGGAAACCGGTTCCCGACCTCGTTTTGTGGTGGGGCGGTCCGGAACCGGCATACCCGGTCCGGTTGCACACCCCTAGTGAGAAAATTCGACGTTCATGACTCAGCGTCGAAATTTGACTTTTAACTTCATTAAATTGTTGTCCGATAATGAAAATTTTGGCGATGATTATGTGCACAAACATGAACTTGCTATTTACGCTATAGGGTAGCATGAATTGTTCGTTATTTAAAATTTGGTATTATCGGGTCACTATTTTTTTTTAGGGGGTCAAAAGGTCGCTATTTTTTTTCAGTCATAAGAAGGTTACTAATTCAATTATTTAGGCTCCGTTCGTTTCGTGAAAAATAATTTCAAAAGAAATATTTTTCGAATTCTCCAGCGTTTGTTTCACGGGAAATAAATTATTTTGGAAAAATATTTTCCACTTTTGAAAAGTGGAAAACATTTTCCTTACTTGGTCTCTTTTATCTCACACCCCTACAAACTCCCACTTCCTCCTTCTCCTCCTTTTTTCTTTTAATTCGAATTATTTTTTTTTTTTCTTTTCTTTTTCTTTTTCTTTTCTTTTTGCTTTCCTTTGTCTTGCCTCTTCTTCTTTATAGGCCGATTTTTTGGGCGCACATGATAAAATTTCTATTTTCTAGGGTGCGCTAATAAAGGGTTTGGAGCAATCAAATTACAAACGCATTTGATTTTTCTATTTCTAAAACATATTTCTATTCCGAAATAGATTTGAAGAAGAAATCATAAGCTAAAATTTTTAACTTCTCGGTTTCGAAATAGAAATTGATTTCGACTAGAAATCAATTTCGTTGAAATTTTGTCATGCGCAGTTAAATTGAATTCAGAAATTGAGAAGTTAAAAATTTTAGCTTATGATTTCTTTTTCAAATCAATTTCTAGAACATATCCATAAATAGAAAAAATCAAATTGCGTTACCAAACGGATTTTTGTTTTAAACCTGTTTCGGGGAACAGAGAAACAGAAAAATAGAGAAGTAGAAATTTTATCATGCGCAGCCCTAGCGACCAACCATAGGAGAGCCTTGAGCTCGCTAGTGAGCACAAGGCTCACCCATCGAGCTCGCCACTTGCCAATTTGGTGAGGCCCGACGCTCGTTGGCACGCACGATTGGCGAGCAACCAGCCTCAGCTCGCCGATGGCCGATCGTCATGGCTGGCGACCGGCCAAAAAGAAGAAGAGAAAATCAAGGAAAAGAAAAAGAAAAAGAATAATTTAATAATCGATTTTTTAAAAATAAAAAATAATTAAAATTGATTTTTATAAAAAAAAATTAATGAAAAATCGATTATAAAAAATAAAATAAATGAAAAGGAGTGTATGGAGAAAAATATTATCTTTATTGAACGGCAAAAAATATTTTCCATTCATTTTTAGGTTTCACCTTAACAATGAATAATAATTACATTTTTCTAGAAAATGGCTTCTTGGAAAATATTTTTAAAAAACGTTACATTCTTTCCGAAACGGATGGACTCTCAAAATCTATCCATTTTAGTTAGCATGCCCCTCAACTCTAATTTGACGAGTGTTATATGAAAGGCTCGCTAAGGCTAATTTTGTATATATTGGGATGTGGCGGTTCGTCAAGTCATAAATTATTCTCATAATCATTTTTTGGGTCGAATTTTTTCATCATCAATTAAAACGTATATATATATATTGGACATACCATTATCTTTTTATTTAGACAATACGTATAATATATCTGAAATTCGATGGAGGCAAAACTCAATTTGCAAATTACAATGTTGTAATTACGTAAACAAGATATTCAATTACAACTTCAAAGAAGTAAACGGGGCCACAAAATATTAATCCGTGCACGTTGGTGACCATAAATCAAATCGTTTGTACTTGATGATATGATATATCACATTTATGTCGTGTATTTAAACCACGCTTAAGTTTGTCCCTTAATCACTAATCAAGTGGGAAGAATTATTGAAAAAATCTTACATCTACTATACTTGCACCAATTCAGTCATAAGCTTTTTAATTTGATCGATTTGATTCTAAATCTTTTAACGATTTGTCAATATAGTCATTGCACCCAACTTTTGTTTGAAACCGCTAACATAAATGCTAGCAATCCTATGTGGTAACAACTAAAGCCAACATGGAAAATTATTTTAAAAAAATTATTTTGTTCCTTCTTTTCTTCTCTTTTCTTTTCTCTCTTTCCTCAATTAGTCACTAGGCCTCAACGATGGTCAGCAATCGGCCACAAAGAGAGGGTCACCCTCGCTAGCCTCAAGCAAGGCTCGCCTTCATTGAATCCAACAGGGCTTGACCTCGTCACCAGATTTGGTGAGGTCAAGCCTCATCCGAAGCTAGCAAGGTCAACCCATGCCAACCTTGCCGGCCCTCATTAGAGGAAGAAGAAGAGAAAAGAAAAGAAGAGAAAATATAATAATTGAAAAATTGTTTATGTTAGCATCGATCGTGCCAAGGTAGGACGATTGAAGTCCACATTAGCGATTTATAGTCAAAATTGGCCGGAATAACTACATTGCAAATAATAAAAAAGTTTAAAACTAAATTGCTAAATTAAAAAGTTCATAATTAAATTAGCGTAAGGGCAATGGATTTAAGACTTTTTTTGATAATTTTCCCTAATGAATTTCATGAGATTAATTCAAATACTTGGATTTCCAAGTAAATGCTTCTCTTTAGTTGACAATGATGGCAACATTATCATTAGAGACATAAGAAATTCAAAAGAAAAATAGGAACAGGAGAAAATGAGAACAGTCTTAAATCTTAAAATGACAACTTTTTCTAAAGGACTTCACCACATTTCTTTTTCCCAAACGTTTAATAAATCACCCCATTCAAATAATTAAGATTTATCATTCGTGCATATGCTTTTAATAATGTCGACTGGTGCAGGATCACGATAATCCGCTTTAGTCAGTTCGGGCGATTAAAAGAGCATAAATTAAAGTTTAGAAATCCAACCAAGAATCGACAGGCGGAAAGGTGGAGTCGTCACTTCCCATTTTCTTAGGCTTTGATTACCGACATGAAGCCTCCATAAGAAACAGTAATGCGTGATCGAACCACTTCGCTCGTTGTCTTTTGTGCGCATTTCGTGTTCCGAAAGACAAGCCGTCGTCTTTACGTTGCGCACGAAACCCTAATGAAACGGGGCTCGAATTCTGTGTCAAGGGTTGGTATTCGTTAGTCAAAAATCATCGAATCGAAGTTAAACCCAGCGGGTAAACAGCTGACCTAGCCAATACCAAACCACCCGTATTAAAAAAAGAAGACGAGCGTGAACCGACGTGAACGTGAGATCGACGACTCCTCTCCTACCAAAAGCTTGTCACACGACACTTCAAGCTTCACGATACGCGCAAACGTCGAACGCGTGAATGGACCCAGATGTGAAGCACAAGCACGGCACGTATACAGCCATGCGCGCCAAGTTAGACCCATTCTACTTTCGCTTTTACGTAGTCTTCGTTTAGCATCGCGATTACAAAAAATGAAGGATCAAAAGCTTGAATGGATGGGACTACACCATGCAAAAAAGGAAGCGGGAAAGGCAGGAATTATTGGAGATGGTGGGCGATTGATTGGCCATTGGGCTTTGGTATCTTTGCCACTCCATGTTCAAACACCGTGCGAGTGGAGTCTAATCACTTTGCTGATTTCGAATCCAAGATGCAACTTGATTTCATGGACCCATCCTGCTTTGCCTGTGTCTTTTCGATGCAAAAGATCGTGTGGAACGGAGCCGACTTCTTTGGCTTCTTCTCCAATTGGAGTTGAATAAGGTGGGGGTGGTGACATAAAGCCATGGGAAAGCAAAAGCACTTGATAAAAGGGACGTCGTTATCTCTCAATTTCAGTAGTCGTGGTGCCCTAGGTTTCCTCTTGTTATGTCTCTGTCCTCTAGTGCCCTTTCTATCTGTGACACTCCTGGTCGGTCTTACCAGAGGAATGAGATCTATGACGGGCCAGGCCGGGCTAGCCGAAGGGCTTGCGAATCGGACATCATTATCCTGCTCCCGACTCAGTTTGCTTCTTCGAAACAAACCCAGAAGATCAGACTGAACAAAGGAGTTGGGCATGGGACTATTGATAATTCTAAAATGTCTCGCATAAACTCGCCCGAATTGATCAGGTCTTATCTACCCTGAGCTCAAAAGTAGACTTGTCCAACCCATATTTCATGGGCTGAGTTGTTCTTTGAATTAATTATATTCAACAAATAGGTCATGACTGAGTTTAAAATGATGAAGTCCTACAAAATATGAGTTTTAAATGGATTCAAATCTTATTTAAATCCAACCCACTTCTGAAACTCTCTCACCCTCTCGATCTTGAGTGAGCACCTCACTTTGGGTATAGTTTTTCTAGACGTTTGAATATTAAAATATTTTAGCTATACGGGTCGGGTCAGGTATGAATTGGGTATGGGTATATATGTTAATAAATTTGTATTGCATAAAAATGAATCAAAACAAGTTAAATAGATCAATTCAGTTCGGACCATTTTTAACCTGATCCAAACCTGACTGAACCCACCTGTTTAATAGGTCTACTCGAAAGTCAAGACCAACTGAGCACTGGAGAAGGAGCTATTTGTGTCAAGATTTATTTTCTATGATGATTCAGGCTTCGCAATGAAGCAGGTTATAAAAATGAAACAAAGGAAGACAAACTGTAGGCCATGTGCTGCTGAAAATCAGATCAACGAAATGGAAAGACGCTGCCCAATGATCAAAAACAATCTACCATTCTTTTCCAAACTGCAAACGATGAGACGTCACAACTGTACCTTTTAAGAGCAAAGACCAATATCACATGGCAATCGCGAAAAGTTCGACCAAACTTACAGATATGATCCTTTCAGTTAAACCTTTTCATTGCACCATATAGCAATTTTCTGTCCCCGACTACATGTCCGATCCAGATACAAAAATGACAAAAAGCAAAAAATAGTGAACCATGGTCGGCCCACATCCCGAGCCCCTTAAGACTACCTACTATTCACATTTTTCCAACATTCTAGAGATATATCTGTACATCCCAA
Organism: Eucalyptus sp. ANBG9806169; assembly: GCA_014182395.1. NCBI lineage: Eukaryota > Viridiplantae > Streptophyta > Magnoliopsida > Myrtales > Myrtaceae > Eucalyptus > Eucalyptus sp. ANBG9806169. Next base: position 3,091,638 of record CM024574.1, on the reverse strand, counting down.
AATAATAGTAAAATGCTCCCTGGTAGTATTCTGTGAAAAATTGTCTTAATACTGTCAGTTAAAAGACAATTTCTCACAAAACACCACCCAGAACCCTTCTTAAATCAGATTTCTGATCTGCAGTTAGTCTTGAAGGATATTTGACATCAAATTTAATCCTCAAATTTCCCTTTCTCCCGTGTTCTCTAGAGATAGGCATCCCTTCATTGGGAACGACCTTCTCCAAACCAGGTTTGATGATATCGTTGAGTGGGACCACAAGATTTCTACCATCCAGGGTTGTCAATTCAAGGTTCTTACCAGTAAGCGCCTCCAGTAAAGTTATTTCCTGGTTGACCACCAGGTCATTACCATCTCTCTTGTAAACTGCATGTGGCTTCTCATCCACCACAAATATAAGATCTGCAGGGATGACGCCAGGCTCCTGATTGCCCTTCTCAGGAAAAGTGATCTTTGTGCCTTTCTTCCAACCTGGTCTAATCTCAATGGTTAATATCTCCTCCACAGTGCGAATTTTACTGAAAGGAGATGAAAGAAATGTGATCAGAGATCAGACAAAATAGAGAACGGGACAACAATGGAAAATGGGGCACCAGGCCGGGCAGGGGGGTTGCAAACTTGCTTATTCTCTCAATTTAGCACAGTCAAGATACATTTTCATATCCATAGTGTAGTCCGGCCCAAAAAACATCTTGCTCCTAACAGATACTTGTGAAACAATTCTGTCATCTTAATAGCCATAAGAAAAACAGTGAACAGACAGACAAGGTGTGGAAAGAAAATGGAACGGTCTCAAATTGTCATTTATCATTTCTTGCATTCAGTTCCAACTTTGCCAAAGCACAATGGGTCAATAAATAAGAAGGGCCTCATGATTAAGCTACCTATCATGTATCATCTAAAGCCTATCTGACTTTTCTACTCTGAAAACGCTCACTGGAAAAACAATATGCCTATACTCAAGAAATGATCTTTCACCATAATGAATCCTGCAATTCCAAAATGACTAGTGATGGGAGTATAAATTAGCAACGAGGAAGAGTGGCAAGGCTAACTTGAGAAAATGAAGATTCAAAGCTGATCAACTTGAAACATGTGCCAAGTGACAACCTCATTCTAGGGCCTTTACAACATGGTAAGAAGTGATGCTGAAAATATAGAGGTTCTTCACTGCACTGTGTACAGGAAATGGTGAAAAGAAAGAAGGGGAACCTGGCACAAATCTAAAAGCAACTTGATAAACAAACTTTCCTTTATCTCCTGATGATGTTGTTTATAGCAAAAGGAAACTCTCAATTTATTCAGTCATAACCGAAGAGGCTGCTGGACGAAATATAGCCACAAATTAGAAAGCAAGATAATGGCTTATAAACTGTCAACCAATTACTCCCTAAACCTTCACCATGAAAAAATACTCTTCACTGTAGACGGTAGAGCTAAAAAGCTTCCCAATTCTTGTTTAGACAACAAGTAGTTAAACATGCAATTCCTAGCCTTAAAATCAAGCAATCAAAGCACGTAATTTCTATGGTCTCAAGTAATCTACGCAAATTGTTGATGACATTTATTCGACTGCCAGAATCCCCAATGAATCCATTTCTCCTCACAATCATATTTTTCCTAAAAACTGCCCACAAAAGCCTCAAAAATCTCCCAAGCAAGTATTGTACGTAATGCCAAACCAATCGGACACCATACATCACATCCTTCCATGCATGGTAAACAAGACTCAAATCATAACCCCATTGTGCAGAGTGCAGACTCAATGATTAACCTATCCAATAAGCAGCGAAAACTTAAGTGTTCCTGTCCACCAACGCAATAGTACCTACATTCTACAATCTACGCACTCCAAGAGGACTGCACTTCAATCATGACTGATTTCACTTCCGCAAATTACAATCAAACTCTCACCCATACACCTGAGATTAACACTTAAACGGGCCAATTTTGAGTATTTGTCAATCATATCAGTTTTAAGATGAATAACCTTCCATAAAACAAGCTTCACAATCCCTCGACCATCAAATAGATCCCTAGTAAATCTAGCACCAGATTACTAATGCATCTGCAATGAAACAAACTTCTATGTAAAAATTATCCCTCCAACTATAAGAATACGAACTCCCGAAGCAATCAGAACATTACAAACCCAAATTTATTCACCCTGCGCTAATTGCCGCAGGAAGTTTTCAGGACCATATCAAAGATAAAACTTTTTACCCTTTTTTCGGAAATTCCAGCATCTCCACGATTTGGACTCATGAATCGAATGTAATGCAAAAACTCCAAGGTCCCAAGTGAAAATGCCATCAAAGAAACAGACTGCAACACCAACAACCACAATACAAAGTACAAACCAGAACACCGGATAACATACCTGAACCCATCGGAAATCGTCCTCGAAATCTTCATCTTCTTCTTGGCTCCTCTATAGAGCTCCTCCAGGCTACACGGCAACGCGTTCTCCACCGGCGCTTCCTTCCTCAACTCCCCAGCGCCGCCGTGGCTGGCGCTCGCCCCGCCATTCGAAGTCTTGAAGAACCCATCTCCTCCGTACGCCCTCCTCCCTCTCCCGCCGCCCCCTCCTCCGTTGCTCTCCGATCCGAAGAACTCCGCGTATATATCCTCCGCGTCCCGCGGGTTGAACCTGAACGAAGCCCCGCTGCCGTTGAACTGGTGGTGGCCGCTCTGGTTCGGCCGGTGCGCGAAATGCGGCTGCGCGCCGCCGCCGCCGCCGCCCCGGGGCGGGATTTGCCCGGACTTCAGGGCCTCCTCGCCGTAGAGGTCGTAGATCTGGCGCTTCTGGGAGTCGCTGAGGACGTCGTAGGCCTCGGAGATCTGCTTGAACTTGGCCTCCGCCTCGCTCCGCTTGCTCGTCGGGTTCTTGTCTGGGTGCCATATCATCGCCAGCCGCTTGTAGGCCTTCTTCAGGTCGTCCTCGCTCGCGTTCCTGTTCACCTTCAGTATGTTGTAGTAATCCACCCCCATTCTCGCACCTCCTCCTCCTCCTCCTTCGACAGAACCTCCTCCGTCCTCAGCTTGCACCTCGTCTCCAGCACCGCCCGCGCGAACTACGTCGCCGGCGAAAACCGAGCCCTGCGCGGCGGCGCGTGGCGTTTCGCCGGTCGGAATCGCTGCTGCCCTGCGGTCCTGGAAGTTCGGAAATGGCGGATGGTCTTAGGGTTTGATTTTTTTGATGGGAATGGTGCCTGTGGCCGCCGGAGGGGAGGAAGAAGAAGGGCCGGCGACCGTTGGATGGGAAACGGAAAATCGGGGCGCGGGGATCTGACGGTTGGGTTGTGGACAGCGTTAGAGAGAGAGAGAGAGAGAGAGAGAGAGAGAAGAATAGGGGGGAAATATCGGGTGGGTCCCACGAGAGGGGAAGTCTGACTGCATGACCGTGGGATTGGGAGAACGTGGCGGCAAGCAAGGTGGACATGGGCCGACCAGACCTTTGAGAACCGGATTCGAACCGGTTTTTTCCCTCTGGACCGGGACTCAAGGGCGAAGAAGCTTCCGAATTTTTCGATTTTTTTATTTAATTGGTTTGTTACGTGAAAAATGGATGATTTTAAAAAAAGGTTAATATCTTAAAAACCTTAAATCAATACACCTGTAATAAATTTATTCTAAATTACTTTTTTATCATCAAAAACCCCAAACTTGTGTATTTGTAATAAATTTACCATTTGTTAATTTTAGTTAAATTTTATTATTAAGGATTCGTTCATTTCACGGAAAATGAATTAGTTAAAGAAAATGTTTTCCATTGGTGGAAAAAACAACATTTGAAAGTGAGGAAAATGTTTTCCATAACTTTTTTCACCTTATTTCTTTTCATCAACACTTTTTCGTTTTATTTTTATGCTTTCTTCTTTTTTTTATTTTTTATTTATACCCAAAGAACTCAGAAAGCGAGCGAAGAAACCCGAAGCCGACACTAGCAGGGACCCACCACTTCAAAGACCACACTTAAAACACCAAATGACTTTACTGGATTTCGAACCACTCACATTTGGGGAAGAATCAACGAAACTCTTATTAGCAGTAACCACCACACGGTGGTTTTATCTTTTCTTTTTTCTTTTTATATTTTTAAATAGAGTTTTTTTATTTTTTTCCTTTTTTTTCTTTCTTTCCTTTTCATCTTCTTCCTTGGCCTTGGCTTGCGGTTGGCAACCATGGCAACCGGCCGCGAGCCAGCCTCAAGCCTTGCCCTAGGTTGACAAGGCTCTACCTAGCCCGATCTAGGGAAGCCGAGCTTGCCTGAGCCCGGCGAGCTCGGGCCTCACCAGATCGGGCGAGGCAGAGCGTCACCAACCTGGGGCAAAGCTCAGGCCTCGCTATAGGTTTGTCGGATTTGGCGATGGAGCTCGAGCTCCCTATCCACACGAGCTCGACCTCTGCCACCAAATCCGACGAGCTTACGGCTCGCCAGAGCCCGGTGAACCTCTGGCGAGCTCGGGCGAGATCGACCGAGCCTCGAGCTCGCTAGATCTGGCTACCGTGTCTTGGTCGGCCGCTAGGCAGCCGGGCATCGTCAAGCCTGTGGCAACAAAGGAAAGAGGAGGAGGAAGGAAAAGAAAAATGAAAAAAGAAAGAAAAATAATAAATAATAAAATTTAGATTTTTTAAAAATACAAATAATTAAAAAAATTCATTTAAAAAAAAATATAAAAAAATAAAACTAATTTTTTGATCAATTAAAAATATTAAAATTCAATTTTTTGATAATTTTTCCCAAACAATTAAATTAGCTAATGAACGGTGGAAAATATTTTCCACTAAAAGTTTCGCAAAACAAATAAAGTCTATAGCGATAAGGAGTGTGACCTAGAAGTGTGTAAAAGAAGCGAGACTACCTAGATCGCTTGGAACCAGACCAGATCGGCTCAAAATTAGCGATTTATGTGGGGACCCATATGATTCTCGATTCCAATTTACTAAAAAAATCAGTGAGTAATGATCAAGCCCCCAATTTCAAGTGTGCAACTGCTCATCTGGACCGAACGGGTACATGCACACATATATTTTTCTAATTCTTACGTTTCAACTTGTTAGTTCAAAGCCCTAGTTATCTCTTCATCTCTCGCCTCACTCATCTCATTATCTCACCTCCCTCTCTCACTCTCGCTTTCGATGCCCTATAGCCTTGTCGACCCCTTTCTCATTATCACTTTCGATCACCTTTGGCCTCATCACTCCCTCTGTCACACTCACTCTCAATCACCTTTGGCCTTTGACCTCATCATTCACCCTCATATCTCGCACCTCTTCCGAAGTTGGGTCATTTCGATAACTTCCATGGACCGATTAGTGGGCAGTTCTCAATTCTGGGATGAGAATTTTCCACCCTAAAACCGATCATCCCTAACATGACCTACCTCTTATAAGCATACAAACCACACCCCTTTCAAATCATCTACTGATTTTCTAAAGTCCATTTCAGATGATAAAATTGATATGTGCAAAAAGATTACTTCACATGTGGGAAAATGACATGACTAATCCTTGAACTTTTTGAAAGAATATGCACTATTACTCCTAAATCTTTAATTTGTTTGATATGGTTCCCGAACTTTGACCCAACGTACAATGTCGTCACTAAACTTTTAATTTGTTCAATATGATTCTTAAACTATTGGTAAATGATTAATTTAGTCCCTAGATATGTGAAAAGTGACGCAAATGAAAGGATTAAATCAAGCTTAAAAAAAGGATTACACCAAACTTTTATAATTAGTTTAGGAACCATATTGATGAAATTAAAATTTTGGAGAAGATATTACACATTGGGTCAAAATTCAAGGATCATATTGCACATATAAAAGTCCATGAATGACATTGCACGGTAGACAAAAGTTAGGGATTATTCGTGTTGTACTTTGTGCATATCAATATTAACAGGGGTGGCACATGACGAAAATATTCATAACACACATTATCAATTAATTTCTTTTGAAAAATCTCATTTTCATAACATGAATTTGTCTCTTCTCTATTGGGTGATAGAGATCTAATTGAGAAGGGTAAGATGGACAGAGATGAGCTCGACTTCACGTGCTACGGCCATTTAATTAGCTCTCATGCGAGGTCCAATTCAATTATTTTATGTGGTGTGACACTGGACAAAAAATGTGCAAAGTCATATCACGTACCACAGATGAACTTCTAAACAATTGGACGTATCATTATCAAGCAAGAACTTGATAAAATGGAAAATCAATATAGTCTCGATTATATTTTTGAGTACTTTTTATCCTCGTACTTTTACGCCCGTATGATCTAATTAAGTTTTCTATTTTCGAAAGAGAGACAATGTATGAAGTACAGGTCAACCTCGCAATAGGCTTTTCACCGGCTTTTAACCTATCCCTCCCACCTTCACTGCCACGGACAGTTATTATGCCGGCCTACTAGCTCCTTAAACATCCTTCATTATGAGTGCGATAGAATTTACCTTCCCCACACGAGAGAGCCTCCTAATTCCTAGATATATATTTTTCTTCGGGGGATACCCACGGGTCGTACGTCCCAAAGTTTGGACGAAATAATTTGAGGACATACATAGATCCAATTTTGTCTTCTTCCCTATTGTGCGGCAGCCCTTTAATTAGCTTTCATACAGAGTCAATTCAATTATTTTTGCGGTGTGACACTGGACCAAAAAATGTGCGAAGTCATGTGATGGACCACATATGACTTCTAAACAAGTGGGCCATATTCACCATCAAGCAAGAGCTTGATAAAATGGAAAATCAGTATATTCGCCCCAGTGGCCACCCTTCCTACTTGTAAGGGGAAGGTGGGGGGTTTAAATCCCCACATTCTCAGGGGAGATTGGAGTGGGATAATTGCATTTCCGGAGTGGGTTTCGACTCTCACGCCGCAGCTTGAGGAGGCGGGGGCGAAAAACCCGAGAATGAGGTTAGCAAGTAGCAGAAAGAAGATCGACAAAAAAAAAAAAAAATCATTTTTGTATACTTTTTATCCCCATACTTTCACGCCTTTTCTAATCAAATTAAGTTTTTTCGTACCCCTACCACTAAAATCCACTTAAGATCTTACCGACATGGCCTTCGGACTATGTCGTAGCGCAACGCAAATAACTTTTTTCCAATGTAGGCACCCACACAATGTCGATATTGGCTAAATTTTACACATGTAATTCTCGAGCATTGTTTAAATAAGCTAAATCTTTACAAACCCGTCGACATGAGCACTTGCTGGGGGTGTCAAAAACCGAACCGAACTGAAAAATTCAGTCTTGTCGGTTCGGTTATCATTCGGTTCAGTTCTCATTAAAAACTATTTTTTTTTTATCGGCTAACCGAACCGACAAACTGATAAGAGCTTATTTATTAGAAACGAAAAATATATATAACAGAAAAAAAAAACAAATGCAAAAACCAAAAACTAAAAGCTGAAAATCAAAAACCGAAAAATCAAACCGAACCGAACCGAAATTTTGGTGTTTTTCCTAGTGATTCGGTTCAGTTTGATTTTTCAAAAAAATTGAACCGAACCGAACCGTTAAAACTCCGGCGTCAGCCGCGTCCTTTGAATCTGGTCCGAGTTTACTGCAAAAGCAACTTCGTTAGTAAATTCGAGAAAGTGGAATGATTCGATCGGATGGATTAAAATCAAGAGGAGGTCCATTAGGAAAGAGTACAAAAAGCGCCAAGGTACGTTCGCTTAAAAGGGTATAATTTTTGCCCCTTTTATTTTTGGGTCAAAGCGTAATCAATGAATCCTATCATATATTAATTGGGTGAGGAAGGACGTGGAAACCACTTACGTGGCGTGTCGCGCGCTTTCCTGATTTTCTGCATTTGATAATGATGCTCATATATGACATTGTCATCCGGATCGATGCAAATCTTATGAAAAACGAACACACTTTTCATTGACTAATTATTTTAAACGAAATAATCGATCGTTTTTTGGGAAAATGTTATCTGAATTATTTATCATTCGAGAAACAAATGGATGTGATTGATATTTGACGATGCTTTTATGGTGTTATGGTTTAGAAGAAGTTGTTGATGGCAAGTCGTTATCTTTTTTTCAATTTTCTTTCTCATCTCCCGTTACTTGCAAAAAAGAAAGTGGATGCATCGAAAAATGGGCTATACTTGTTGTTTACATGGTCGAAACATTTTAAGAAAGTGAATTGTATGTCAAGAGATGAGAATGATTTGAAATTGAATTTGTACTTGGAACGCGAGATATTCATGCGATCACAGCAAAATTATCGAGCCAATCTAAACGTGTCATCCATTACCAAGGAAAAAAAAACGAATTAGCTATCATGGTAAGTTTTGATGGTAAGCATTATTGATATTCATGAAATTCGTGGGTAGGAAATTAAAAAAAAAATAAAATAAATCCCCAATTAAAGTTTGCTTTTGTCTCTAAAATCCAGCATGAATTGGATCCTTATCATTCTTTGGTCGGCCATGCTACAAGCACCTTTTGCCATAAAACCACAAAGTTGCGTTCCGACCAAAAAGACAATAATGTGAACTTAGATCCGTGCACGCAAGCACTCATCACGCGCTACTTACTTTTGCCCATAATTACAAATTTTGCCACTTAGAGGAAAATGGAACTTATCCATTTGAGTTAGGGGTGAGAATGGGTCTCAACTCTCGGATGGAATCGGGAACCCAACTAGACCGACTCTGAAAATTGGTCTTGTCCTTGGTTTTGGGACTCCTCGATCCGGTTCTCAATTTCAAATCTTTTGAAGCAAATTGAATCGGATTTGGAATCGAAAAGTCAGATAATTGAATTGAGAATCAGAGAACATGACCAAGTCGAGATAATCCTAAAATTAGCGGTATCCATGGATCTTTTTACCTATTTTTATGCTAGTAATATCAAACTTTTATGATTCGGAGCATCATTACATACTAATGATGTTATTCCATTACTATGATTAGTTTAAAATTTGCTCCAGTTTAGATGGAAGATTTGTACCCATTAGAACCTACCTGAATCTATTTGCAACATATATGCATATTTATTGCAGGTTCAACTCAGTTTTTAATGCACTTTGGAAGTCTCAAATGAATTAATTATTACAATTTTACACGTGTTTCCAATTTACTTTTGAATCAACCCTTTCATTTACTGTGCATGACACCATAATACGACTTTCTCTTGTTAGGTTTGATAGACTACTTATAAAAAATGAAACAAAAAAAAGGCCCCGAACAAGTTCAGTTTGAATGGAACCAAAAAAAGAAGAAGAGAAATTAGATGGTTCTAGAGGTGATTGATTCTCCGTATGATCTTGTTTCGAGGTCACGCAAATCAAACCGACCAAGGATCGAAACTAGTCTAATTTTTTATAAAAATAAAAAAAAATAAAAAAGGTCAAATGGAATCGGTCACTAATTTTTTATAAAAATAAAAAAAATAAAAAAGTATATGTCGTCATACCGATTCCACTTTTAGGAATCAGGAACTAATTAGTTCGGGTGATCCGTTTTACATACCCCTAGATGGTTCTAGAGGTGATTGATTCTCGGATGATCCCGTTCCAAGGTCACGCGAATCAAACCTGACCAAGGATCGAAACTAGTCTGGTCAAATGGAACCGATCACTAATTTTTTAAAAAAAAAAAAAAAAAGCATATGTAGTCGGTTTAGTACTGGTTCCACTTTAAGGAACCAGGAACTAGCTAGTTCGGGTGACTCATTTTACACACCCCTAAATGATTGCAAATTCTAAAAACCGGAACCTATCCCGATAGAACCACTAAGCTCTAATTTGAGCGATTATAAAGGTCAAGATCAAGATCGAAACAATTAGTTCCTTGTTCATTTTAATCAATATTATTAATTTTGTAACATTTTTTTCTTTCCCAAATATGCTCGACTGATCATTATACGAAAATTTACGTTCTCTGGACAAGTGCCTTGACTATATATTTTTATTTCTCTTTTATAATTTTAAAAGTTGATTTTTTTCTCTGATTTACGATAACCTTCCTTAAGAAGGTTTTTTTTTTTTTTCTTTTTTCTTCGGCTAAGAACCTTCCTTAAGAAGGTTAGACTTACCACGCGATGTCCACGTCCTTTTTGAGAAGTACTGTAGCGGCAACATATGACAAAATTGGCAAATCAAGATAATGGAGATAATCATACTAATCACAAATATTTTAACGTATTTTTACAATCGCTTAAATTTAAATTTATTTTCTGAACAGATTTACGTTGTAAAATAATTTTTTTTCTTCACATGCTTTTAACATATTTTTCTTTTATTTACCCACGGGCATATGTGCCTACTCTTTTGATAGTACACAAGAAAAAACGAATTAGAAAAAATAAGAAAATAGAAGATTCAGATTTTTCGGATAGATAGATGTGTTATATGACGTGAAAAATTTTGATTTACCAAAGATAGGAATTACTTAAATTTAAGTTAAGGTGTTGGATATTTAAGGAATATGAAATCTAAAAGTACTACTATTCACTATCAAATGACGATTTTGTGGTGCGAGATGAAATTTATTGGGAAAAGTCTAAAACTAAATGCATATTTCGGATTTCTTCTATTTATACTAGCAAAAATGTACTTTATAAATAAATAAAAAAGGCACCTTGTAAATTTTGTAGACTCATTTATTGTGAAACATCTGAGTTTTATTTTATTTTTTCGAGAAAGTAAATATTAACTCGGTAGATCCAAGAATTGTGCATATATACACATATATACATATTTGCGTGAAAAGAGATATATTTGAATCCTTTTATTTGGGTAAGGCTCAAATTCTAGAATTGGAGCGTGTGAGAGATAAGATAGTATTATCGATTTACGCATTTATCCTTAATTAAGTAGGATAAGTATGATGTAAACGATAAAGTGGATAAATGCCAGATGCCAAATACCAAGTGCTAATTCCTTTTCCTCTTTTGATCATAATTCAATCAAACCTTCTCGGATTATCTTAATTAATAGGATAAATTCTTGGATTTTTCCATTTCGAGGGAAGCGGAATAACTCCCCTTATTCATCAATACGCTATTTGATCTCATGTGAAACCTAATATTTCATTTAGACTAAATCTTTGAATTACAATACTTTTCATTATCGATTCATATAAAAAAAAAGAAAAAGAAATTGATCAGAGGCCATCTTTATTTTATAAGCCTATTTTTATGCTATTTCATAGGTTGATCAAGCAAATTAAATTTTCTGAGTGATTTTTAAATCATCAAGCCAAGATAACATCAAGACGAAAAAGATTTTCCGAATACGATCTCCCCAAACTTTCCTATCGCACGTGTCTTCAAAGAATAACAAGGATTCATACCCACCAAATCCCATCACTACTCTATTATATTAAACTGTAAACTACAAACCAAAGCAAAGATCTAAATCTCCACATCTAAATCTATAAATCCAAATTAATGTCACAACAACAACAATAATAATAATAAACAATAATAACAATAATAATAATAATTATTATTATTATACACAACAATACACCAACACAACACGCAACACGAACACCATCTCCTTCCCTAATTACTCTTGTACGTGTCTTCAAAGAATAACAAGGAATCATACTCACCAAATTCCATCACTACTCTATTATACAAATTATAAACTATAAACAAAAGTAAAGATCTAAATCTCTAAATCTAAATCTAAATTTAAATATAAATCTAATGATATAACAACAACAAAATAATAAATAATAATAATAATAATAATAATAATAATAATAAAATAATAATAATAATAATAAATTATACACAACAAAGACAAAACACTATCCCTCCTTCCTTAATTCCTACATTTCTCTCTCTTAATCTCTCCCCAACCCCACCCGCTCTCTCTCCTCTCCATTTCGCCTGAGTAGGTGCCGAGCGAGCTTCCCTCACTCTCCCTCCTTCTTCTTCTTCTTCACTGACGCTCGCCGCCGCGTTCGCGCTCCGATCGCGTCGCCGATCGAATCCCCCGCCGCCCAATCGCCGGAGCTCCGCCGCCGCCGCCGCAGCCGCATTGCGCTCTCCCCGCCGCGTGCCTCGCTCCCTCCCCTTCCGCTCCCCTTCCGGCGAGCGAGAGCGCGCGCGCATCGGGCGGCAGCGCGCCGAGTACATGAATTCGGACCCGGGCGGGTCAATCCATGGGGCCTAAGAAACGAAACCCCGCTCCCAGGTCCAAGCAGCCGCCGGCGCCGGCGCCGGCCCCGGCGACACCGGCGGCCGCTCCCCCTCCGCCCGCTCCCGCCGCCGCCGCCGCCGCCGCTGCCGATGGCCGCGGCCAGGGCGAAGGCGAGTGGAGCCTTGTCTCGAATAGGGCGAGGGCGGGCGCGGCGGCGCGCGAATCGGAGGGCTCGGATTACGTCGCGATCAAGCTCGAGTGCGAGCGAGCCCTAAACGCGCTCCGGCGCGGGAACCACACCAAAGCCCTAAGGCTGATGAAGGAGTCGTGCGCGCAGCACGAGAGCTCGCCGCACTCGGCCTTCGTGCACAGGTTCCAGGGCACGGTGTGCGTCAAGGTGGCTGCTATCATCGATGATCCCAACGCGAAGCAGCGGCACATGAGGAATGCCATAGAAGCCGCACGTAGGGCGGTCGAGTTGTCCCCGCGTTCCATCGAGTTTGCGCATTTTTATGCAAATTTGCTTTTTGAGGCGGCGAACGAGGGGAAGGACTATGAAGAAGTGATTTCCGAGTGTAAGCGGGCGTTGGCTATTGAGAGTCCTGTTGATCCTGCTAAAGAGAGTCTGCAGGAGGAGAGCCAGCAGAAGATTACGAGTGCCAAGGCACGGATAGAGCACGTGCAAGGTGAGCTGCACAACCTGATGCAGAAGTCCTCCTTCGGCACTCTCTCGACTTTGATGAAGAATATTGGTGGTGGTGAAGAGAAGTTTAGGTTGATACCCATTAGGAGGGTCACGGAGGACCCGATGGAGGTCCGGTTAGTCCAACCCAGGAGGCCCAACGAGATAAAGAAGGCCACTAAGACGCCAGAGGAGAGGAGGAAGGAGATTGAAGTTAGAGTTGCTGCTGCAAGGCTTTTGCAGCAGAAATCTGAGACCCCCAGTGTGCAAAATGAGGGTGACCGAGGATTGGATTCTTCTGGTGGGAGTGGGCAGAGAGGGGTTGAGAGACGGAAGCATGGGAAGAAGAATGGGTCTTCCGCGGAGAGGAAAGATTGGGTTCGGTCTTATTGGAATACTCTGAGTGTTCCAATGAAGAAAGAGATGCTTAGGATTAGGATTTGCGATATCAAGGCGTATTTTGGATCTGCAAATAGCAATTCAGCCAATGACGTTTTGTCAGACGCTGTAAAGTATGCCGAGACTAATAAGATATGGAAGCTTTGGGTCTGTTGTAACTGCAGTAAAAATTTTTCTGACTCGGAATCCCATATGCAGCACGTCGTTCAGGAGCACATGGGTAACCTTCTACCGAAAATGCAGTCAGTTTTGCCACAAAATGTTGACAGCGAGTGGGCTGAGATGATCCTTAATTGCTCTTGGAAACCACTTGATCTTTCTGCTGCAATGGAGATGCTAGGAGATCGGCAGAAATGTCAGGGCATCGATTCCAATGAGGATTTTTGCTCAGAGAACAATGCAGATGACTGTGATGACTGCTTTAAAGATGCTTGGGATTCTTCCCCCGCTAAAAGTGATTTTGGTTATAACTGCAATGGTTGTACTGATAAAGACAGTAATAACTTCGATAAAGACGTTGATCATGCTGGGTCAGATGCAAATCGGGTTTTTGTTGATAGCTGGCCAACGTTGGATGATCCTGAGTGTGCGAAGCTCTTGGAAAAAATCCGTTCTCTGTTTGAGGTTCTAATCAGAAACAAATGCCTTGCCGCTAGCCATCTCAGTAAGATCCTCCAGTTTACAGCAGATGAACTTCAGGGTATCACTTCAGGTTCTCAGCTCCTGCACCAGGGGGTGGATCATGGGCCGACTCGCATATGTTTCTTAGGAGCAACTCAACTGAAGAAGATCGTTAAATTCTTGCAGGAGCTTTGTCATTCTGCTAGTTTGAGCAGACACTCTGAGAAGACTAATAGCCCTGTAGATGATGCTAATTCTGTATCACAAGAAGTAGAGATTAAGGAGAAAATCGTCCTTAGTGGGGATGCATCGTGCTTAATCTTAGATGAAAGTTTACTTCCCACAGAATGCACAACGGATAGTAGTCATGACTCTGCTGCACATGATGCTGCTGGGTTGACTTCTTGTAAGGTGGGCGCCGATGCTGATGCTCTGTTGTCCTGGATGTATACAGGTCCCTCAAGTGGGGAGCCATTGGCATCTTGGGTCCACAGAAAAGAAGAGAAAAGGCATCAAGGAATGGAAATCCTCCAAATGCTTGGGAAGGAATTTGATTTACTTCAGAACCTCTGTGAGCGAAAATGTGAGCTTATTGGCTTTGAAGAAGCACTGCAAGCGCTGGAGGACCTTTGTGTTGAGGAGGCTAAGAAGAGGGAGAACGCTGATGAGTTTGTGTACCGAAGCCTTGAGTCTGTTTTGAGGAACAGGAGAGAGGAACTTAAGGGAGATGAAAATGACCTTCCTTTTGTTGGCAATAGAATTGAGTCGGATGTGATAGGAAGTGTCCTAAGAGAAGCAGAGGCTTTGAATGCTAATCAATTTGGATACGATGATGCTTATAGTGGAGCGGCTTCTCATTTATGTGACCTGGAGTCTGGGGAAGATGAGGATTGGAGAACTAAAGACTATCTGCATCAAGTCGATACTTGCATAGAAGTTACAATTCAGAAACAGAAAGAAGAATTTTCTACTGAGGTTAGATCAATTGGATTATTGAACGTTAGAGCCTTGTACCCTTGTATTGAGCTTTCAGTTGTTTGGTGATGCAGATTAGCAAAATCGATGCTCGAATAATGCGAAATGTCGCTGGGATGCAGCAATTGGAACTTAAGCTGGAGGCTCTTTCTGCATACGATTATCGGTCGATAGTGCTGCCTTTAGTCAAGTCATACATGAAGGTTAGTTTCTATCATTGATCTGCTTAGGTGCTTCATTTGTAGGGACTTACTTCTTCTCCTTTCATGTTGTTTGCTAGACACACTTGGAGGATCTAGCAGAGAAAGATGCGACTGAGAAGTCCGATGCTGCGAGGGAGGCATTTTTGGCGGAACTTGCCCTTGATTCAAAAAAAGTTTCTAAAGGAGGAGGCGTCACTTCGAGGCATGCACAAGACAGGACAAAGGATAGGAAAAGGCACAAAGAGTTCAGAAAAACCAAGGCCACCAAGGTTTCAGCAACATGACTTTTCTTCATTGAGGGTAGTTATGCAAATTTAATCTCTCTCTGATCTTTTGTTTCTTAATAGGCTAGTGGAATTGATGAGCAACAAATCTTTTCCCAAGAGACTGATGAACCAGAGTAAGCTTGCTGATTTGTTGTCACTACATGCGCTTCCTGAATTACACTTTGTAAGGAAAACAAGATGCAATATGGCTATAACTGCTCCTGAACTCCACTTGACGCAGTTCTCCATCGGTGGCATCTGATGGCGACCAGCCAGATTCTGATATCTTAGATTATATGAATGATGATGACGTGAAAGAACAGGAAGAGGAAATGAGAAGAAAAATTGAGCTTGAAGCTGAGGAAAGAAAGCTCGAAGAAACTTTGGAGTATCAGAGACGCATTGAGAACGAAGCCAAGCAGAGGCAGCTTGCTGAGCAACAAAAAAAACTCACCAGCACATCTTTGAAGCTGGGGCAAGGAGATCCTGACATTCCTTCGGAGAGTCGAGCTGACGATCAATATGCACATGAACAGTTCAAATCTCCTCGTCTGGTAAAGATGACATCTGCTCTTTGTTGCTTGTCATTTTGGAGATACTTTTCAAGATAGATGTTGGACTGTTACTTGAACACTTTCTGCTTATTCACGGTTGAATCACATGCTTTCTTTAATGCATAGTTTCACCTAGAATTTCCAGTGGGATCTTTACAAGTTTGTTATTTTCACGACAGTTGGGACTGAAGAATGACCTGCCAAATTCTCATGAGATTACTTCAGTGTATCCTGATAATTTGAAGAAGAAAAGTACAGATGAGACGAAAGTTCAAGGAGGTTGCAATTTAACAAGAATTATGCAGATTGAGGCTTGCACTTTGACGCAGATCAATCAATTCTTTTCTCCATTTTGCAGGTCTTCCCAATGGAGGACTTTCTGAGGATGGTGTTTTGCTCTCTGATAGACGAACAGGAAGGAGAGGCAGGCGCCATAGGAGTTCCACCAAACCATCGGAGGGAAGCAATGGGAGTTTTCCTTCGGGAAAAGAAAATGTTGAAGCCAGGAGTGCACATGTTGAGGGTCCACTCCAAAATAACCGAGATACAGATGGCGGTATGTTCTATGTCACTGAATGTCCGATCTAGAGTTACTTATTTCTACGTCATGGGTTAGTTTTGTTGTTGATTATTTACTTGGATCTTGTTAGAGAGAGTTCTAACAGTACTTGTTAAGCGAACGATATAGTAAGTTTAAATTTTCATTGAAGGCATGAAAATGAGTGAATTGCAGTCAGTTACCGTATCATAAGAAAATGAGGCATGCAAAAGCTATCTTTTTATATTTTGAAAGGACTTCAGTTATAATTTAAGGAAGTGCCCCTTAAAAAATTCTTTTTTTATTTAATGAAGGAAGCTATTGCTGGAATGAATGGGCTGATGTCCTAATCATTGGCAACGGTGTTTTAAGAAAATGATCCAAATCTTAAAAATTGCAAAAAGATTAAGAGAGCTTGTGTCACATCAGGCTTGATTCTTTAGAATTAAGAGTCCTTTCCATCTCTTCCCTCAACAACCACCCTGCTCGTTCAAAACAAAGAGAATAGGAAGTGAAACAAGAGGCAACTCATTAATTGGTCGAATTACTTTTGTTACTAACATCGTTCTAGAGCAAGTACTTAACTCCAGCTTTATCGTTTGGCCTAAAAATGTTTAGCAGCTCCAGAAGTGGGGATTGAGTACGCTTGAACTCTCTGTAGTTACCCTTTTTCGGAATACTCTTTTAATCGCCTGTTTGGTGTTTGCTTCAAGTTCACAATTCACCAAAGGCTTAATAGCCTATAAGTATTCTCCAATTCAATATTGGCACATCATACGGTTTACCAGAGAATAAGAACATACAATCATTGACTTTTAGGCAACTTAGCTCTTTAGAGCCATTTTAGTAGCTTGTTTAAATTTCTTGTTACAGATTTTAGGGAAGGTGCATCTCTTTCATGTTTTGGATTTTAAATCTGATTGTTATGGTGAAAATCAACTTTAGGAGGACATCAGACAAAGACATTGAGACAATTACAGGCAGAGGAGGATGACGAAGAAAGATTTCAGGCTGACCTTAAAAAAGCTGTCAGCCAATCTCTTGGTACATTTCTTCCTAGTTTATTTGCATGGCCTCTCATTTTTGTCTGTGTGTTGATGACTGTGCTTATTAGCAGATTTTGTTGAATGTAAGGAGTCGATTTTTCTGATTGACTACTATAACTTTGCTTGTTTTCCTACTGGTTGCTATTGCACTGACTTTTGTTTTTTTGGGTGATATACGTCATCAACACAAATTGTGCAGAACACCAGGCAATTTTTAAAGCTTATCACTAGGACTATTCTTAAGGGCGTTGATATTCTTTTCTGTGCTATAGGTCATTCAGTGATCCATGTTAGCTTTGGAAATGATGTCTCACGCTTTTCTCAGTTGCATCACCGACAATCTGATTTACTGATTATCCGATTATGATGGAGAACAATTTTTTGTGACTACTTAAAATCTAAACATCAAGAGCAAGGAGTATTTTTCCTAAACCCCTAAACTTAAACACAACACTGAGTATCATATATGACCTGTATTTTCTTGACCAACAAAAAAGGGGATGACCTATATCCAAACGTGACTTTGTATGAATTCATGCATTTTTGTATGAGAAAATTGGCCCTGATTGGGAGGAAAGTGAAGCAAGTTCGACGAGATGGAATAACCCCTAAAGTACCAACTTCATGAGAAAGTGAGTGCGTGGAAAATGTCACTCATCATTCTATGGAGACAGTGTAGATAGGGGTTTGCTGTCTTAAAGGTGAAATGCTAGATAGAACAGCACCACAACTGTCAATGCGACTTCCTTTCGGCAATAGAACATTACTCTTTGGTGGTTGATGTTGATTGTCGTCTCTCTCTCTCTCTCTCTCTCTCTCTTTCTCTCTCTCTCTCTCTCTCACGAGTGCATGGGCACGGAGGCACAATTCTGCATTTAAATAAGCAAAACGCTGACTTTTCTTTCTGTTTCAGACACATTCCAAGCGCATCAGAAGTCCCCTTTGGCTTCTACTTTACTGAGGTCGCACAAGCCATCTAGAACTGCAGATGATGTCGATGTTATACATGGTGAGGCAGTAATAGAAACCAAACACGGAGCAGATGTGTTTGGTACAGGATTGCAGAATGAAATTGGTGAATATAATTGCTTTCTAAATGTAATCATACAGGTAGGTTTTGTGGAAGCAATATATTACCCTTATCATTTCCTTCTATGGCATGCTTCTGTTTCCGCATGATTGCAAGGGTTACACTAACCTGACTTTTTGTTCTTTTGTGCGCATTTTTTCAGTCCCTGTGGCATTTAAGGCAGTTCCGTGATGAGTTCTTGAAAAGATCTACGCTGGACCATGGACATGTGGGAGATCCTTGTGTTGTGTGTGCCCTTTATGATATTTTCACTGCTCTGAGCACAGCAACTGCAGATGCAGGAAGGAAGCCATTGCTCCTACTCCTTTGAGAATAGCTTTAAGTAACTTGTACCCAGATAGTAATTTTTTCCAGGAGGTAGACTTATTCTTTCCTTCTATTTTATATTTGTTTTAAGTGGGAGATTGGTGGAACTCTGACAGATTAAAGCAATGAACAGGCTCAGATGAATGATGCTTCTGAAGTCTTGGCAGTAATTTTTGACTGCCTTCACCAGTCATTTACATATTGTTCAAGTGTTTCTGATGATAAATCAGAAGAGAGTAACTCTAGAGGATCCTGGGATTGTAAACATTGTCTTGTACACTCTCTCTTTGGAATGGATCTCTTTGAGCGAATGAATTGCAACAACTGCGGATTGGAATCCAGACATCTGAAATATACTTCGTTCTTTCATAATATTAATGCCAATGCCCTCAGAACGATGAAGGTATGTCTTGTTGGAATTAGTGATTTTCTTCACTGGCCACTTTCTGTGGGTTAATGATGAGAGTCGATCATTTTTGTAAAATAGATTTTATTTTGTTAATCCTCTTAGCCCATGTCTATCAGGTCACGTGTGCAGAGAGCTCATTCGATGTGCTGTTGAATCATGTGGAGATGAACCATCAATTAACTTGTGATCCAGAGTCTGGTGGCTGTGGGAAGCTCAATCACATACATCATTTCCTCTCCACTGTACCCCATATTTTCACTACAGGTGGTTCTTGGCAGCTGAGGTCAAAACATTATTTTTTATCAGAATTGATAGCGCTTATAGATATATATTTGATTTTGTGTTGCAGTTGTAGGTTGGCAGAACACATGCGAGAGTGCTGATGACATAGCAGCAACATTGTCAGCCCTCAGTACTGAGATAGATATCAGCGTCCTGTATCGTGGTCTTGATCCTAAGCATATGCATAACTTGGTTTCAGTGGTATGTATATTTGTTACCCTCGATATGTTTTTCCCCTAAGACCATGCTTGTGGGATTGTGTAACTTGGTTCCATTGGTATGCATTATGGTTTTTGCCTGGAGACCCTACACATGAGCTTAGAGTAATCCAACATTTAAAAAAAAAAAAAAAGGACAAAATAAAAGAGCATAGTAGTAATCCTCTTCTCAGTATTGGCTGCCCACTGACGGTGTTTTCTTTTCCTTTTAAGTAGAAAACTCTGTGAATGGAAAGTGAGTTAGGTTTTGTAGAGTGGAAAACGCCTTTACCTTTCCTGTATCTCCACGCTTGAAACTTTGAGGGCAATACTGGCGTATGACTGACTAATTAGTACTTATTGGCATAGAAGCTAGAGGTCATTACCTGATGAGATAGTCTTGTGTACTCGTACAATCTCCATTCCACCGTTTAGATGTTTTTGTTGTATGGCCGCTGCTTGATGGGAGCATTAGTTTTTACTTGTATATTTTCTGGTGTTACGTTAATAGTACACGGGTTTTGCTCATTCTCTTCTGTGTAACTGGTGGTTTTTTCTTCTCATTCTGGACGTAGGTTTGCTACTATGGGCAACATTACCATTGCTTTGCCTATAGTTGTGAACAGGAAAAGTGGATCATGTATGATGATAAAACCGTCAAAGTAAGTTCAACATTTCATCTCAATTATGAGATTCTTTTTGCACAATTGGCAAACTATTATACCTTTTAAATTTACAGCTTGGGCCTCTTTTCTTTTCTTTCCCAAGAAAGATGTTGATATCTGCCTTTGATTGCATAGGTAATTGGTAGCTGGGCAGATGTTCTCACAATGTGTGAGAGGGGGCATTTGCAACCTCAGGTTTTGTTTTTTGAAGCAGTGAAATAGATAGAATATTTTTCCTCTCCATACTTTTGCGGGCGCGGGACAACTCAAAATCTATTTTAGGGGGACCTTCGCTGGTTTCGAATTGTGAGAAACTGTTCATACCGGGGAGATATCAAAGCTCTTGCTGTTCGGATAATGATATGCATCACCAGCATTTCAGAAAGAAGAGAAGATTCGTATGAAGTGAAGTTTGGTGTAAAATGAGAAGTTTTGACGATAACATTGGATTTTGCTCTGGAGCACTGGGTACACCTCCCCAGAGGAGGAACAATGTGTTGAAATTTTGGTCTTCCAGGAAATTAGAGGTCGGAGGAAGCTGTGTTCTTCCGCAAGATTTATTGAGAAGTAGGGTCTAATTCTAAGGCGTGCCTGACGATCCAATAAGGTGGGTTTGCCGAGGATAAAGACGGTAGGTACAAGTTTGTCTGCCCATGTATATTTGGGGAGCCTATCACGACGACATCTTGGCAGGTGTATACACCAGTTGTTATAGCTGATAATTATTCTAGGTGCAAAAGCTCTCTACATATGCTTATATGAGTATTTTCCCCAAGTTCAAATTGTGTATAAAGGCACCAGCATGGCCCGTGGCCTTCGACAACGTTGATGACTGCGAAAAGGTGGTATTCTTGTATGTCAGGAAATTTTTTGACGGGGAAAATAAAAATAGATTTTTCAGTTTCGTCGGAATTCCATGCAGAGTCAAGCCCTCATGATTCCCACAGATTAATGTAATGCTCGGTTCCGTCACATGGATGGTGATCTCGGAGGCACGCCGCCGTCCATGAATCCCACATCAAATGTCGATCGCGAACGCCCTGTTTAAGATTTGAGAGTGTTTGTTTTTTAGCTTCACTGGTCCTGATGGTGTAATAAGCCGCACCGGTACATTGTGTCATGTGTTTAGGTCAGATTAGACGACGGCTTTTCTCCATGTAACGGTTAAATGTGAAGCACGTGTTCTTCTCCAGTACCATGTTAACCTCGATTCAAACATCTGTTTTGAATCGATCCTAGGGCAAGACATTCTCAACCACACACGACGCCGTGCGTCTTTGTGAACTTGGGCTGACATGTGTAATCTCCCAAGAGAATAGGACCATGCTGACACCTTGAACACCTCAGGGAAACACGTCCATCGAAATCGGCCTCTCTTCAGACTCGTTCCCACCATGCTTCTTAGCTAATATCAGTTTCCACTCCCTGCCACGCCTTCCCTTCTCCTCTCCGAGTCCTACCCGATAATCCTAGCGCTCCCATCGATCCCCGCTTCACTTCTCGGAACGAAAGGAAATGACCCTGAAGGGCGGCGCCAGCCAGGCATGCGCGGCGTGCAAGTACCAGAGGAGGAAGTGCAAACCAGACTGCCCTCTAGCTCCTTTCTTCCCGGCCGACCAGCCGGAGATCTTCCGGAACGCGCACAGGTTGTTCGGCGTGAGCAACATCCTAAAGATATTGAAAGGCCTGCATCCTAACCAGAAGCACGTCGCCATGAGATCCATGATCGACCAAGCGAACATGCGCGATTGGTACCCGGTGCACGGTTGCTACGGCCTCATCCAGAACCTACAGTACCAGATACAGCAGGCCAAGGAAGAGCTCCATGCCATTTACGCGCAGCTGGAGATGTGCAGGCAACAGAACCAGGTCTCTCCGGTCCCTGAAGACGTGCCTTCTCAGCTGGAATTGGGCATGGCCCCGCCAAACGGCGCGCTTCCCCTGTTCCACCAAACGCAGCAGCAGTGCAGCGCTGCGGCCGCCTTGCCCGTTCCGCAAGATCACAGCTCCAGTGATGTGGTGCCCAAGGATAATGTCGAGAATGCCTTGTGGATGCAAAATCAATACGCTAATTACAACGACAGCAATGGAATTCAGATGGCTGCATCGCAGCCGATGGACGTGCAGCAAGAAATAGTCCAAGACTACGATGAACTCCAACCTTTCTTCGACACCATCGACGAGGCACAGTCTTATAAAGAGGCATGCGACTCGAGGTACAACTCTTCTTTCACGTAACAGACACGAGCCTCATCGTGTCCAAAACAATAACAGCAAAATTCTTAAATGCCTTCATTATACTTCAATGCTATTTACCTTTTTTCTTGTTTCTCTTCATTGAAGAAGTAAAGAGTTTAAACGCATATGCAGCTCGGAATCGTCATTGAAGGATACAAGGCAATCCATCGAGCATGCTGGCAACAACGAATTGAAGAGCGCTGCCGCATGCTTCAGCCTCACCAGTGTCAACTGATCAGACAACAACTCGAAGGGTCTACCCTTTTTTCGGATCATTAGTTTTGTTACTGCAGTTTCCGAATTTTCTGAGTTCTCCTTTGTCCTATTAAGAAATGCCGAACATCGAATAGTCACCCTGCAAGCGTAGGGTACAGCATGACATACTTTGCTGCTCGATGCCTTAATTATCGTACTGTGGTCAATTGTTATGAACGAAGTCTGTGACGCCTGACGGGATTGGATAATCTCCGCGACAGTAAGTTTCATTTGTCGACTCCAGATCAGTATCTATTAAGATTGAATAAACCACACATATAACATTCGTCTCTCAACAACTGCAAAAGCATCAATGGAACTGGTACAATACAAATCAAGTCGTTGAGCTCATTAATTGTTGTTGCATTGAGTCCCTTCAACTACTTTTAGAAAGGTCAAGCAGGATCAGTCATTAGATGAAATCCTACTGATCATTTCAGAGATATCAAAGGTTGGGAGCTTCTACGGCACTGCCATTGTACTGTATAACATTACTGCACTTGGCGCATACAGATGGGAGTTGTACTTTTTGCAGTTTTGGCACAGCAGAAGCTCTTCCCACACATTTCATAATTTCCCACTATGAAAAGGTGAACTTTCTATTTCCTCAATCACTGGATTATTTTCCATCATGTGAAGCAGACACATGGAGCAACTCATGCGAACCTGAACCGGCTTAAACAAGAAAAGCAAGCAACATTACTTGGTCATTCCCCAGTGCCCCATGTCGACGAATCTCAAACTTTTACTTCTTCCATTTTCCTCCTCTGGAGCTGGAGACGGTTTTCTCCGTCGGAAAATGCAGAATTGTTTTGTGCTATCTGAACATTGAGGAGAGTTATCTCATATATATGCGTCTTAGGTTGGAATCAGAGCAGCCTCGTGTTATATGAACCACAATGACAGCACTTGTGATAAAACCAATGAAAAGATGTGCTTCCTCTCTTCTCGCAGTCATTGCAGAGAATAACCTGTTGATATGTTCTCTATGTCATTTTTGAACGGACTTACAAGAGAAGAATATGCCCAATTAAAAGCAAACTAGAGCATTAAGCTACATCAACCTGGGTCTTGCCAGAATACTCATCTGGCATTTGCTCTTCGGCCAAAAGTGTATCCAACATTTGAAAATAAACCTGCACGGCGTTGAAATCAAATATTTGTCAAATAATTCCTTTGTATGCTAGGTTCTTGCAAACTATTTTCTGCATTTCAGTTTTGTTTACCAACGATGATGGCGTTATGCCAATCAAGAATAACAACATTGTGCATTAAGAAAGGAAGTACAAGAAAGATGTCAAAGGATCTTAGAGAACAATATAAGGCTCATTCCTACTAATGGGAGAGAGAAAGAGCACGTCAGAATATCGGGCAACAAACCTGCATGTCTCCTAGTGACTTGCTACAAATTGGACAAGTATAGTGAGTACAAGTATACTCCTGGAAGCAGAACGAGAATTATCAATCTCAAGTGAAATATTTGTAAGGAGAGACAACAAGACTAGTGATGAAGAAATGCACACCTGGAAACATGCCGAGTGCATCAAGTGGCCACAGGGGAGGGCCTTTACTGGAGAGTTCGATGTAAAAATATACTCACGGCAAATAGGACAGTTATCTTCTAAGCATTTCTGTCTGCATTTGTGAACTGAAAGGGAGCGCGACATGCAAGCATTGCAGTTCATGCAATGGAAATAGTCAATGCCCAATCCCTTTCCCACACGACACAAGTTACAGTAAGGGCAGTGATAGATTTCCCTGTGAAAATAACTTCCATCTTTGAGCCTTAGTGAATGAACTTTTACCTTACTAAATGACCCAATAGAGTGAGAATTAATCTGAATAAAATGAATCATGTTACTCTGTAAAGTAAAAATTTGTGAGTTGTGACACTTCTCTATATAGGAAGCGAATTTGAAGGAAATTAGAGGAATAAGATATTTGCAGTAACAAATATGCACAACTAGTGACGGGTAATTACTGTAACTTGTTTTGCCATTAAAAGAAAGAGCAGGGCATACTGCATGTTGTGGCATTGAGGGCCATTACCTCCAACAACTATGGTTGCTAAAAGACATGCTCTCACCTTTCGTCGTCATATATGCTACAGATTCTGCAATAGTATTTGGCCATCACTAAATTATCACACGAAGCTGTTGAGCATGTGGCTCCAATTGGCTGAATCGTTAAACATTTCATGCACATCATTTTGGTTATGGATTTCCTGTATCACATAAGATCAGCGAAAGTGCTGAGTACAAAAGTTAGAACCTAAACTTATGAGAGAAGAAGATGCTCACAAGTCATGTCATATTGCACGCACCTGTCAACTGAATGAACATTTTCCTCATCATGGCAACGCCTGCATGGGTAGAGTTGGTTGCAACATGCAGCGAGAAGCTTGCAATTCCTCTTGTAGTGCTTGCATCCATAAGTCATCTCAAACTGATCACGATAAGATGGAGAATGACCAGGTATTTCCTCTCCATCACTTGAGACGGTGGCAGCCGGGTTAGATTTCTGGTGTGCGACGATCCAACGACTGGATATTCATGCAAGATAGAGAACACTGTGTTAACTGGGTAGTCTAGTCATTGCTTAAAAGTGGGAGTGAAAACCTAATGATGATTCAGAAGTGCGACCTCATTAACAGATTCTGTATGATGGATGATTTCTTATGCAGGTCCAAGGAAGAATCGCGGGACACTCTCCTAATTGCAGCTTCCAGTTCTTCTTGACTCATCGCAGAAACATTCTCCTGGTGCTCAGACTTATGGTCAACTTGCAGATCTATACCTAGTTCTGCATCATCGTTAGAAAGTTTTGTGCACTTATCAGACTTATGCCTATTCACTTCTCCTTTATTGATTGTGCCCATTTTCCATTGCTTGGATTTCTCAATGGTAACATGCCCTTGCGGTAAGTTAACTACTTTGTTGCAAATTTTCTCCCTGTGTTCCTCAAGGATGTCTTTGGATAGATATGTCGAGATTATCTCTAAAGGATCTGCTGTTTTCAAGGGCGAGATACCCGATTCCACCTCCTTTTCCACATTATCCCCCTCCCACCATTCCTGCAACCACTCGTCGAACATCGTGTTTCTTGTCACGTGTCTCCATGTGGACGTTAACTTCTGCTGTTCTTTGGGTGTCAAAGACTCCATAAGCCACGGGATCATATCTTGTAATACCTCAGCTCTTATTCTACCAAGCATGCAGCCTATGACCTTTTCCTGTTCTGCAATAGATAAGCATTCTCTAACTGACGACCAAATTTCAATTTCCTCATTGCGGATGTGATCAGAGACTATCCTATGCATGGACCTACACATATTCTGAAGCTTCAAACACAGATGACGATGACTTCGCATCACACTTAAATCAGAATTATTTGAAGAAATGTGCAATGTAGAGATCTTATCCAGAATGGATGATATGTCGTTAATTTGTTGAGCTTCAATTCTGTGGTCAATGGCGTAGGAGAAGCTTATGTTCTGCACTTTGCCCTTTTCTTCTAAAGCTGGAAAAGCTACCTCATCCTCCGTATCACTGTGGATTTGATACAGATTGCATATTAGAACAAATCGTTTACAGAAATCTTCGAGGAAACTGGCATCTTCCGATAGTTTAAGTGATTTTTGGACAAGATTTGTAAGATCTTTCTCCATAACCTTATGGAAGAAAAAGATAATATCGACTGGCTCCCACTGATCCATATTGGAAATGACATCATTCTTCACTGCTGGAAACCTCAAAGAGATGTTCGATGCCTTTGGTCTCAAAGAAAAGAACGAGCTCAAAGCAACTCTACCAGAGTCAGACGTATTCAACTTAATCATAGCAGCCGACTCAGTTCCCAATAAAATGGGATAAGATCCTCTGCAAGATTTATCATTTGATTGTGAGGTCGAAGCAGAATACTTGGCTTCAGCCTTGAGATGTTTGGGCAGTGTAAACAACCTTGTTCTGAACAAATATTGTGGGTCCATCCTGGATTCATCAATCAATTTCTTGCCTGAGCAAGCGATATGGAACCACTCATGCAGTAGCAAGGTAAAAGAGCGGCCAATCGTACTGTCTCCTCGTTTTATGTTAAGAAGGATGGAGCTTGATTCCTCCGCCAATAAATGAGCTGAAAACCAAGTGATCACACATTCGATCCATCCAAAAGGCAACGTGCATATGCTTGTGTACAGAAGCTGAATTTGCATTTCATGACTGCAGCTTTTGCTAATCACATTAAGTACCTGACAAAAGCTGAAATAATCTGCATGATGATATCATAGTTGAAAATGGTTTGGAAACATGAACTACCTCCTTATAGAAAGTAATATGTGAATGTGCTTATCTAGAAAGATATTATCAACTGTCAATGTTCTAATCCAATAGAATTCTGCATTAAATTGTTGGTCCAACTTAACTCTTTAAGGGCCGTAGTGGACTGGAAAAACCGTACCTCTGTCTCTTGGTAAGAAAATAATCTGTTGATTTCCATTAGAAACAACTTCAGTTCACAGGAAAGCTGCTCTACAAAATTGCATCGGAGCATCTCATCTTGCACATCAATGTGAAGCAACTGTTGAAGACATCCAATTTGGCTCTTGTACGCAATCCAATCAAATGAGGAAAATTCACGGCCATTGGCTAGTTGATTAAATTCATGATAGTAAATTTGATGCAATGCATTGCTGCGAGTTGGAAAGACGCATCGAGATTATAAATAATCAGGAAGTAGAAAAAAAGAACCAAGGTAGCCTCAATACGGGAACATGTGAAGTAATAACGTAGAGTATGAGTACCTATAAAAGGCTACCACATCTAAAAGGAACTTCAGCTGCATAAGTACTGCTGACAAATTGGAAAAAACCCCTGATCTTTTGAGTCGATGGAGAGCTTCTAGTGCTGTTTGAAAATCTCTCCTAACAGCACCGTGCCAAACTTTGAAACCATCAGTCAGAGAGAAATTTGATATTTTTCTGACACTAGCTCTCTGCTGCTGCTGCTGCTGCTCGAGAGTGCTTTCCACACTTGGAGATCTGCCGTCTAATTCATGCATCGCTCTAATCTCAATCTTGCCCATCAAGTATGATCGATCAGTCTTCCTAATCCAGCCTATTATTACCTTTTTCACAAGAGTTTTGAACTTATTAAACGCGGGAAGTAAAACGTGGTGTCTTAAAAAAATTTGGCATTGGCCTACCTCCTGCAGCAGGCTTTCTTTAGGGACCGTGTCCTTAACAAAATCGATGACTTGTTCCTGTTCGTCAGGGGAAATGAAGGAAATCATCCATGGAAGTAAATTCTCTAAAAGGATGGCGGGGACATTGCATAGGAATTGCCAAACAAGTGAAGCCTGTTCTTTCTGGGAAAATTGTTGCATCAGCAGCCGAAACACCTACAGTCATGTAAACTGAAGTCAGAAGAAAAAGGTAAACAGAACAAAGTTAATCAAATATTTCAGAGAAATATTGAGGCTATCAGTTCGTCCAATAAGTCTCATTTTCATTCTTATAGTTTGACACAATGTCTAGAAACTAAAAAGTGAGCTTCCTTGCGCATAGAATAGGCTAAAGAAACGGCTTTGACATCATCTGATCCTCATGCGTGCTAAGCAGTACAAACTGTGTATCTACTCTTCTGCTAGTCACTGCCATCACTCTACTCTTAAACTGCACAAAACATAAAAATGGATAGATCGTATCGCTACCTGCTTTTCTTCCTTATGCATATGCTTGCAAATGGATGACTGGATGGTGCTGAGAGTAAACACGAGCTCTTGATATGGCTTGGGCTCATCATCATCATCCTCCGTCAATAAATCAAAGAACTGAATGGTCGAGTTGAATAGTTCGCCTATGCTTCTATGCTCAAGTGAATATGTACACACTACATTTTCGACATGCGAATCTAATGCTGGAAATATAACCTGTCAAGGAAAAAGCAAAGAACGCTTTATTCGATAGAATCATTATGATTATCACCTTTAAAGTATCTAAAAGTTGAGATACCCATGCTTGGGACATGTTGTGAAGATTAAGATAGAGCATGGCCCAGTTTTCAGGAGTTTCATCTTTAAAGGTTGATGAGTATGCCAATTACAAACTAATCTCGGATATAAGCTTAACTTAAGTGTCAGTTAACACGGAACAGAGGTAATTGATTGTTTTTCAGCCTTTTCAAAGTGACTATCAATTTGCACCCTTTTTAATGGTCCAACATTCGATTGGTTTTCTTATCTTGAATGGTCCTAGAGCTCAGAAGTTTCTGCAGAGCTCTACTAAGGCTGTGTCGAAGTGCATAACAACAGTGGACCCAAAAAAAAAAAAAAATGATAATGTTGATTCCCCCTTCGAGGTGAATTAGACAAGCAACTATGATATTGATGCTGAACTATGATTGAAAGGAGAAGAAAAAGCATAAAGCACTCTGCATAAGAGTAATCAATTTGTTCCCCTTTCCAGACCTATCAATTCTCGAGACATGATGTTCTTTTGTCCGAGCTAATATTTTGAATCACTTCCCACTATCTTCCTAGACCCCACCATGAATAAAGCTGTATATCCTTTGTGAACAGTCTCAGCTGATAAGGCTCATTGCTCTTGAAAAGTCAATTCATGCATTGCTAAAGTTGCATAAAGATCCAATTATGCAGTCACAGGTAGGCACAACCTTTTGACCCGACAAAGATTCTCATATCATCTCGTCGATCTTCCAATAAAAAGCCGAGTTTAAGCTAATCACCGAGATTACTCTTGGTTCCAGTTTCGATTTCTTTAACACGATAACAAAATGAGTCAGGTGGTGATTTCTCTCAAACACTAGAATAACTAAAGATTGCCCAAAAAGAGAGGATTGAAAAAGGCTCTGCTGTCTTCTGCCTTTCTCAGCATCGAAGCTAAAAAAGATAATGATAAGAAGCAAACTTTTTGTATAACAAAATCAGCACCCAAATGCTACAATGCCTGATCCTGACCCTGATCCTGATCCTGATGCTAACCTCATCTTCCACAGCGCTGTGGTACTCGTACGCCACCACCAAGAACTCGAACCTCCCGCGGAGCTCCTGCAGCCGTTCCTGGCGGCCGTGGGCCCTCATCTCGGTGAGGGCCGCCGCGCCGCTGCAGAGCCTGGCGAGCTCCCCCCAGAACGCCTTGTGGAAGTAGACCAGCAGGAGGATCGGGGCCTCTGCAAGCCGGATCCCTGAGAAGGATTCCCCGGCCGCCTGCAGCAGGCCCGGCGCCGCCTCATCCTCCTCCTCCTCCTTGTCCTCCTCCTCCTCCTCCTCCTCCTCCTCCTCGGCGCCGGGCCGGCATTCGGGAGATTCGCCGCCCCCCATCTACCGCGAAAGCAAACATGTGGGGTTCGAATAGAGGGAGAGGCTAGAAGGAAGGAGAAGAGCAAGAACAAGCAGACATGCCGTGGAATTTATCGAGGGGACTTTGAGGAGTTCCCCTGCAGTCGTTCTTGGAGGTTCTTGGGGAAGTATCTTTTTTAAATTTCGGTTGAGATATTTTTAAAAATCGGTTGACGCGGATCGGGGTGGCCGACAGCAACGTCGTACCCGACGGCCTCTTCAGGATCTCGACCGTTTCTTCTTGGACCCGGTGCGCCGCCTCGGATCTTACACGCCGGCATGCATCGTGCCGCTTCCGGTCGACGGTTGACTTCCCGAAACGAAACGGTCTATTGTGACCGGAACTTTTTTTTTTTTCCCTCTCCTTAAAAAAGGGACAAACTTTTAGTTGGACCTCGATTTCATAGAGATAAGCATATTATATTGAAAATATTAAAATTTATCAAGAAAGTACAATTAAGTCTTAAAAGCTTTAAAAAGTTCAACTAAATTCTCAAGCTTGTGACGAAAGCGTAATTGAGTTATAAAATTTTAAAAAAAAGTACATTCAAGTCCTAAAACTTGTCAAATTGATTTAATCAAGTTCTTTCATTGAATGCATTTTTTTGAAAGTTTTAGGATTTGATTATACTTTCGTTATAAATTTTAGAGCTTGATTGAACTTTTTAAAAATTTTATGGCCTAATTGCATTTTCGTAATAAGTTTTAGGACTTCTGATACACTTATCATTTTTTTTTTAAGTTTACATGAAAAAAACTAATTTTAACCCATGTCTTAGTCTAGCCCAAATTTGTTTATCTCTTAAAAATGAGAACCCATTTCCTTAAAGAAAAACAAAAGCACGAGTCTCAATTTTTTTTTTCATAAAAAAACACCAATTTTAAGCCGAGCTCCTATTATGGCCTTTTTTTTTTTTACTCGTGAAAAAGCACCAACTTTTAGTTGGGTCCTAGTCCCGTGTCAATTGTTTTTATTACTTCATAAAAAAAGTCAACTTTAGCTTGTGTCCCAATTGTAGCCCGAATTTGTTTGTCTTATAAGAAACACCAATTTACAATCAATACCAAATTTGGCCCTCATCAAGTTTCTGCCAAATACAGGTGGAATAATGTGTCAAATTTTTAATGGCATCACTGGATGAGTACTTGACGTTATGTAAGAGATATTTGGTGGGTAAAAGTTTCAGTTGTTAGATAAATGTGTGGTTTGATATTTAATTACTTTAACACTCTCTCTCATGTGTAAGCTGGAGTTTGGGACTTTGGCCTAAGCCCAAATGCATGGAAATATATAATTGGGGAGCCAAATGGAGACCTGAAAATATTTGAATTCAAGACCCTCTATTTTAATACAATGAGAGATATTTGATGGACAATCACCAACTTTTCCATTAGATGAATATGTAATTTAACATTTAATTATTTTAACAGTAGGCTAGATTTAGATATTAACTGAAAATTTATTCTTAGTTTTAGTCGGACCTGAGACTTGATACAAAGTTGGTATTTTTTAACGAGATAAAGAAAAAGTTTGACCCGAAATTGAGACATGAGGAATTTTGGTTTTTTTTTTTTTTTAAACAAAAAATGTCATGAGATAATTGATTACTCGACTTATGATTGATGTTTTTTAAAAGAATTAGGCCGAATGATTTTGGTTGGATTAATACCGAGCCGAATCAACTAGAACATAGTTGTTTAATCGGGCACAGAAGGCTCACGTCATTGCCGTCGGAAATATAATATACATGCACTTATTATATTCAGATTTTATGCGTCCGGTGAAAATATATGACGTCATCTGTAGGTCCGAATTATTTTTCTTTGTGTTATAATTGCTTTTGATTTCGTCCGGTTGCGTCCGAACCGCGCGCGCGAGGAGGCACGTGCCGCCGGGGGCCGTCCACGTGCCGCCCACGCCCTTTCCCGTGGATCTGGTGATGTGGCACCTATAGACGTGGCGATTGGCCTCCTTGCCGCGCGAGTCAATAAGTAAATAACACATCAACGAGGTCAACGGTCAACGCAATGCGTGGATCCACTTGCCTATTTTGTACGAAATTGGATGGCGGTACGTAGGATGAAGTCTAAATTCAATTTATTGCATGAAGAATCGCAAAAAGAGTATACCCATTTGAGTTTATTGATGAAAAATATGGATCAATTTCAATTTGAGATGTTTCACGCGAGATCTTATACCACGTTGCTCATCGGACAATTTGCAAAAATCAAATGTTAAAGCAAACGATGGAGTTCATATTGCAAGAGTTAATGTAAATGTGAATACAATGCCGTATTGATAACAAAATTTGTTTTTGTCAAAATGTGAAGTTGAAGTAATGAAACCCTTACAACATCTGGCCTTAAAAAAAGTTGGTTCTCGATCTTGATTCTTGAGGAGTTCTTGAGATTAGGTCACAATTAGGTAATACATTGCCAACTCCTAATGTTAAGTTTCGATGCAAGCTCTAATATGATGATAGAAATTGAATGTGTCTATCTCAAAGTTGTTATTGGAACATGCTCAATAATTTGTGATGTGGGAGATTTGAGGACAATAGAGGATGGATATTGACTTATTTCAAATGCAGTTAGATCAGTTCAATTCAGAAATAAGACTGAGTTTATCATAAGAAAATGATAAAAACAAATTTTGCAACCGATTTGGGTTGTGGGTGTTGCAACATCCATTTGAGAATTGGTTAGAACATATTTTTGTGAAGTTATAAGAAATTGATTTATCTCTTTTAAAAGAGCTCAACTTCCTTTTTTTCTTTATAATTCTGAATGTTCTGCGTCGATATTATATTTAGAGCTAGTTTGTTGCTCAA
This sequence comes from Eucalyptus sp. ANBG9806169, assembly GCA_014182395.1. Taxonomy (NCBI): domain Eukaryota; kingdom Viridiplantae; phylum Streptophyta; class Magnoliopsida; order Myrtales; family Myrtaceae; genus Eucalyptus; species Eucalyptus sp. ANBG9806169. The sequence goes on along the minus strand of CM024574.1, from coordinate 3,058,598 downwards.
TGCTATTTTGCTGTAATTACAATTTGTCTTGATTTTTAACTTAAAACTAGACCAGACAAACAAAGATATGTTCTAGAATTGGTTCCAAGAAAAAAATAGTGCTTTCCAAATTTCAACTGCAAGCCCACAAGCTTTAAAATCGATCACCCCTAAAATCAATACGGTTGGATCTTCGACAAGTGTGATCCGGCCTTTCGAGCCGGGTCGTGGGGTGTAATTTACCCACGCGCTTCTAGTATCGCGTGGGCTCGGCAGCCGTCTCGTCCCGCCCTGGCCCAGCCTCCCCAGGCAAGGGCCCGGCCCGCATCATCTAATCGGGCATCGATTTCTAATTGGGCCCGCATCCGCCAGCGCGAAGCCCACTCCAGAGGGGAACCACGGGCCGGACTTGGGGGGCAATTCCGTCATTTCGGACACGTGGAGCGTGGCGATTTGCACCTTTCGCCTCCTCGCGCCGGTGGTGGAGCTCGGGCTCTTGCACATTCTCGGGTTCGGTTTTTCGCTGCGCGACGAGTGGTGGCCGTTCGTTCTTCCGATAGCCGGAGCCGCCGTCGAATCGATCTCCGGCGGCCGATCGCCGTCCTCGCAACCACCGCACAGCAAGAGAGAGAGAGAGAGAGAGAGAGAGAGAGGAGAGAGAGGAAGAGAGGTGAAGATGAAGACGACGAAGGGAGGCAAGGTGATGAACCCTACGGACGCGTACCGGAAGGAGCTCCGCAAGAAGGAATTGAAGCGGGTGAGATCGATTTCCCTTACACTCGCGACCTTCTTTCCTCTTTTTTTTTTTTTTTGCGAGCTTTCGATTCGGTGCCCTAGCTTTCGGGACTCGATTCCGCACTGCCTTGGAGTGATTGGGCATGGCGTGTTGTTAGGTTTTTTTTTTAGCTGATTTTTTTGCCCCTTCTTCATTGGATTGAATTAGCGATTGGTGATTGCTCCGTCTGATTTTATGAGCTCGTTTCCCTGTCTGTGATTTTTTGTGCCAGAACAAGAAGGAGAGAAAGAAGGTGAGGGAGGTGGGGATTCTGAAGAAGGACCCCGATAACTTGAAGGAGCAGATTGATAAGCTGGAGATGATGAGTAAGTGTCGAAATTGTCGATTTTTTCCTCGTTCAGGCACGGCTTCTTGTTATTTTTCTTCCATTAAGGGTTGGTTGAAGTTTTCTTTAGAGATGCAATGGGTTTATCGAGATTGTCATTATGCTCTCATTTTTTGTTGAAAAATATTATCTTGAATTAGAATTGTGCGACTTCTCCCTTGATTGAATGTAGATGGTGGTTAGAACTTTCAAGTTTGCTTGTCTTGCTTAATTTTCTCGAAGTGATGCTTATATGAACTTCTTCCAGTCTAAGAGTTTTCACAGAACAATTTAGCTCCTCTCTCTCTCTCTCATTTTCGCGCGCATGCGCGTATGGAGAGTTCCTGGTCTTGGGGGAGTGATTGGGCTTTGATGTGGTCCTGACTTAGTTTGATATTGGCTCTATAGGGCACCAGAAGTGGTGCAAACCGATGTGAATAATGTAATCCAACATTATGTTTGAGTGAAAATGAGTGTCTGTCCATTGGCATAAGTGTGCTTGTCAAAAGACACATTGTATTGGATGAAGTTTGTAAGTCAAGAGAACCGATTACACTTGGGAGTTTACAACATAAGCACTTCAAAAGTAATTATGCTATTTGTTCTCTAAGGAAAAAAGTACTTACCGTATCTGTTAGAGAAGGGTATTTCATTAGGAAAGAAGTACTTGTCGTATCTGTGGGAGAAGGACAATATTACAAATGGAACGTAGTGACATTGACAGCATAGAGAATCGGGTAGCGAGCTTTGTATAGTGATGGCCTGATGGGGTTTTGGTGGAGAAGTCTTCCTCGTATATGTAACAATTAAGACAGTGGTGACTTTGCAAAAGATACTGTGTCACCAGCTCAGCGTTCTCTGACTTTTGTTTTTTGCGCTGTTTTGATGAAAGAGACATGTAAGGCATTTAAATAGGCTATACTAGTAGCATTCCGTGTGTTGCATGGGCATGGATTTTTTTCATTTGTGTAAAATCGGAACATGTGTTTTGGTTATTCTCAAAATTGCATCCTATTTTATATGGATCTTCCTCTTGTGAACAAAATAAGTTTGGAATTCTTCGTATCATGTAGGGACTCAATAACACTTAGAAAATTCCTCATTGTCGTTTTTATATCACATAGGGATCTTTTCGATGTTATCAACCACATCATTGCAATATCGAGATAAAATAATAAAAGCTTCCGAGGACAAATTCAATAGAAAGAGTTACGAAAAAAGTTAGAATTTTCTCACAACATCAAAGCTCATTAGACCTAATATTCCTTTTTGTTGAATAAAACATATGGTATTGAATGAGGCAAGCACAAATTCTTGTCGGAAGCAAAATGAGTGGAGAGTGCCAGAAAAGTATTCCTTGCAGGGAGAATAATCAATCACATGCAATTTAGATTTTTATTTGTCACTCGTAAAGGCAATCCTTGAGCAAAAAGTCGTGATTATATATTGAACATAGATCATGTGCTTCTGATATGTTGATTGTGCTTTGATTGGTTAAGGAATATTTTGATACAATATTCCACGCTTTTGCTTTACAAGGGCCTGAAATGTATGCGATTGGCTGGCTATGCCTGATCACCCAATCCTAAATCAGGTTGATGGGCTGGCCCATTATTTGTGATGTGATTAATATTGTGACAAAGTACTACTCTTTTGGACCAGACTAGGCTTGGTGACCCAACAAATATTCTATTACCCTCTCTTTCTGTTTCAGTTTGTGTTCTTTTGCCCGTGTCTTATATCTTTGCTTGTGTTTTGTACTTCTTATTGACGAGGGAAGAGAGTTTGGCAAATGGCATGTTTCAAGGCTTTGTAGATTTCCATCCTCGTGCTTGTCTTGTATTTCAATGATTTTTTTTTTTTTTTTTATGCCTTTGGGTATGTGGCTGCGGCTTGTTTCCATAGCCTCTTCCAATAGGTCAAGTTCACATAGCTGTTGTTGTTGCAGAAGCTGATGGTGCTCTGGATAAAGCTAGAAAGCACAAGAAGAGGCAACTAGAAGACACACTTAATCTTGTTCTAAAGAAGAGAAAGGTATGTTCGCTCATGTTTCTTTTAAATTGTGAAGTTCAGTGTTTTCAAGAAAATGAATAAGTCCATAGGAATTTCAGGACTTGATTAGATATTATTCTGGATGATGTTATGCTTCAATAGTTATATCTTTCATCGTGTCACAGAAATAACTCAAGATACCTCCTTCCAATTTTATTTTTATGAAGAAGGTTTGTGGTAGGAATTCTTCAGGGCGTATTACGGTGGTAGGAATTCTTCAGGGCGTATTACGGTCTTTTCAATTTCTTTTTCCTGTTGTTATATCCTGTCAATGCATATTTACCTCATCAAAGAAATCCACAAGCAAAGCTAGTGCATTGATTGGACACATAGATGCTCTGTCTTGTACTTGAGTGAAAGTCGTGGCAGTCAGTCACTATTGTGATGATTATCTTTTCTTTTTTCAAATTTATCCTTGAGAGCATGGAATGATTTTCTTTCATTTAAACTATGGCCTTTTCGACTAAAGTAAGTGCTAAGCATGCTTGCATTGCATATAATGAGGGGTGGTTTCTGCCAACTGTGTGTAGCTTCCTACTTCCATCTATGATACAAAAGCCTAGGGTGTGATCTGAAGGGATGAACCTCTTTTGTTGTCCTCACCCTTTGTATATCTGCTGGATGAATTGACAATTGGTTTGTTTTGGTGGAGGATAGCAGAGAAATGAGATAGAGGAAACTTTCCTAGGATAGGTGTTGCTGATGATGTTAAGCTTCTGTTACCTCCATCTTTTAGTTGTCTCTGTGAGCTTCTTTTACTTTCCTCTATGTACGTTGGCAAATGCTAAATTTTTTCGGGTCATGTTCTTAGCTCATCAAGATTTGGTAGATTAGGTCTTGATGCAACTGAAAACTTCATGAATCTCCAACTAAAACAGCACATGCTCAATAAAATTATAATATAATTGAGACATTCTGGCAGAAGGAAAAGCAGGTGTGGCCCTACTCTGCAAAAGTTAATTTTATATTTCAGTTTCTTTTTTTCGGCTTTGTAAACATTAGAACTTGAGAGTGTCGTGTTATTTACAGGATAATAGACAAGACTGATGGACAGCTTGTGATATAGTTCTTGTGGTCCTTGGTATGAATCTGGCTTCTGAGTCTCTGGGTAATCCCTTTTTAACTATTAATTTAATCAGCTCTGAGGGAGGGATTCCTATTTTTTGCATATCTCCAAGCTAATTGGATGATTGGCTAGAAGATTGCTGTTTGGAGAGGTGATTTAACTATCACGAGGGGTAAAATAAAAATCTTGCTTTCCCTATCTGTTTGAGAAGATGATGATGCCTTTAACGTGTGGTATTTTGAATAATTCTTTCTTTTTCAATTAAATTAGTAATTGGCAGTACCTTTTTCCTGTCAAATACATTACAGAGGATGGAGATACTGATTTGACGATGTTGATGTTTGAATAATGCTGCTTGAGAATTGTTCAGACAATTTTCCACCCTTTCCTGGTTAATTTTAAAGTTGATGGAGAAACGGGATAATCTAAATGGATCATTCTTCACCCTTTGGTTAATGTGAAATGCAATTATTGATGCGTGAAGTTCTTTGAAATGTAATCAGATGGTTGAGCCTTTTCTTTTCAGAATGTCCTCTCCACTGGATTATCTTTTCACAATATTCTTCTACTGTACCATTTAAATGGAAAGTAGAGTGTCAACTAACCTAAACAACTGGCCACCAGTAATGAGCAGGCTTTTTTTTGTGTTATTGTACAGGAATATGAAGAGAAGATGCGTGAAAAGGGTGAAACCCCTGTCATGTTTAGGTAGGTTGTATTCCTTCGTTTAATTTGCCCATTTATATTGTTTTTTGACTTTATTTTTGTGGATTGAGAAATGCCTTCTCTAGAAATAGTGAGTTTTTTTGGCTTTGCAGCCATCTGGGACCCCCTCCAAGAAGGGCAAGTGCAGATGAAGAGAGAGTTAAGCACCCCAAGCCTGAGGTAATTAATAAGCAATTTCAAACTTTTGACCCTTTTCTTATTTACATTACTGACGTGATCTCCTTTTTTGGTGCAGGATTCTGTATACTACCATCCTACTCTTAATCCCACAGGAGCCCCACCACCTGGGAAGCCCCCAATGTTTAAATCATCAATAGGTATTGCTTTGTTCTCAGTCCTTGCTTTTACATGCTCTCTCGTCATTTTTCTGAGTTATTAACTTTGTCCTGCAGGACCTAGAATTCCATTATCTGCTAGCACTTCTGCAGGTGCGTCGTCATCTAATTCAGGCGCAGAGGATGATCCTTCTGCAGTTCCTCCTCCTCCTCCACCACCACCTCCTCCACCTGTGCCATTGGCCTCTGGTGATGCCTCTGCCTTAGCTGCATCTTTGCCTCTACCTCCTCCTCCTCCATTGCCACCAAAGCCTGCTGCCACCAATGTTGGTACTCCTTTGCCTCCACCACCTCCAGGTCCCCCTCCTCCTCCTGGTCCACCACCTAAAGAAACTGTTGGAACTGGCCTTTTACCTCCACCACCTCCACCTTTGCAACAATCTGCTCAGCCACCACCTCCTGGGGTTAATGATAGAATTGTATCCACATTGTCAGCAGATCGCCAGGGACCTGAGGATACTCAGGTAAACTCTTCCTAAACATGTGTGGTATCAACTGGAATAGTGAGATTGACTAGTGTGCTTAAGCCATTAATCTGAAGTTGATGGAGATCAAAAGCTAAAGCTTAGAAGTAATATGTGGATACTAGCATCATGGACTAGTCTATACTCTTAACTTGAATATTCTTGTTCAACCAAAAGGAAGAAAGAAAAAACCTTGAATATTCTTGCTATTAGTCACTAGATCTAGTGATATATGTGAATGGAATCTAATGTTTACCTCTTCTTCTTTCTTTCAACTAAAGGTACCTGCCATGCTTCCATTACCACCGCCTCCTCCAGGATTGCCACCAAAGTCTGCAGGTAATCCATCTGAGGGCTCACTGGAAAATGAAGCCAGTAATCCTTCCGACAACAAGGATGTCGCTAATTTGGTCCCACCACCACCACCTCCTCCAAGGCAACAACAGCCAGTGCCTAGACCTGGTATGATGCCAACCATGCAGCATGATGTGTTACCGCCTGGCATGTCACGTTTCCGGCCGCCGCCACCTCCACCAGAAATGCGGCCACCTTTACCTGCTGCTGGGCTTCCCAACCAAGGGGTCCCACCAGGAATGATGGTTCCCTTGCTTCCAAGGCCACCATATGGCCCTCCGCCTGGAGCTCCTCCGATGATGAGGCCTCCGCTTCCACCTGGTCCACCACCCACTCTGCTAGAAGATGATCTTGCTGCTATTAGGCCACCTGTACCCCCGAAGCCATCATATGTGAAGTCAGCAGCCCCCACTGTTGTAAAAAGGCCACTTGCTCAGCACACACCGGAACTTACGGCCATGGTGATTCCATTCTCCTTTGCTCACTGCTGTCGTTGCATCTTCCTTTCTGGCCTTCTTCATTATATTTCATTACTTGGCAGTTTTAGCTGAGCATATTTATGTGGCAACAGGTTCCTGCATCTGTTCGGGTGAGGCGAGAGACTGCAGTTCCAAAATCGAAACCAAAAGCAGCAGTCTCAACGGCAGTAGCAGCCCCGCGACCTGTGACTCCTACAGTTGTGAAGCCAGAGGTTGTTAGTGCATCTTCCACTGTCCCAAAGGGCATTGATGACTCGTACACAGCATTCTTGGAGGACATGAAAGCACTTGGTGCGCTGGACAGTTAAAAATGCGATAGCAGCCTGTGTTTTCAATAGGAGGAACAACATAGATCCAACACAGGTGAACTTTTAAGCTGGCTATTTCTGGGGTACGTGGCATTGCACAAGTAATCGTTAACCTCTGTACAACAGACTTGAATGCTGTTAAAGTAGTGCTAGTTGCATCGTTGGATTCCTTCTTTGCTGCCAACTTATATCCCAGATGATCGCGGTGGCTTTGTGGTAGGGAGAACGGAGACATGCAGTCTGATTCCTATCAGAATTATCTCCTCATTTTGCTCATTCGAACTGAAGGCAGCTAGATCTTCCATTCTCTGTTTAGTGTTGATCAGCTACTAATTCAAAAGCCGTGGTAATTTGAGGGAAAGGAATTCAAATTTGGCAGTGTAAAACTTTAGGGCTTCCCTTCTCATTTAGCTGTTTTCAACCGAAAAAAGAAAATCAAGAAGACCCAAGTAGTTAATTTGTTTCTTTATCAAGAAAAATGCTTGGCTCTTGATTGTCTTCCACTATACTATTGAGTATTGTGTAAAAGTGGGGGTGGCGGTGGACGACGCTTTGCAATTGAGCGGGCTAAAACGAAAGTCCAAAGAGGACGTCATTGTCGCATTAACTACGAAAAAGGACTGACCAGGAGATCATTTCAATGCAAGTTGCGATAGTAATTGAATCGGACTCCGACAAAAGCATTTGACTTTAGAACCTTCTTGTGAAAGACAACATGGTCATTTATCCATCGGCGGGTTGATGTGAACTTTATGCTAAGTCATATTCTTGCGCACCGGGTTAGCAAAACTCTGAGCTTCGAATTAACGCTGTCTTCCTTACTTTCGTAGCATCTTGCAAGATAGACATGTAGGGGTCACTTGAGCTTGAGTATAAAGACCACCCGAAAGTCGAAGCGACGGGAAAGACGACACTTCGGCAGCTCATGGCTTGGTCGGACGAATTGAAAAGGAAGCAACAAACGTTACCAAACCACGACATCAATAGAACAACGATACAATGGCGACTTTCCAACTTACTCTAGTCAATGGCGTCTCCTTCTCAAAAGTCAAAGCTTCAAAAATCCTCTTTCATCCTTTTCTTTCGTCTTCTTTTCCCATCTGGACAGAATTATTTCTTTAACCTTATCCTCGCCTGAAGACCGGCCAAGAAGAAAATCTCTTTACCTTCCTCGTTCTCTCGTCAACCAATGACACAGAAAACGAAGATGGAAGAAATGGTCATCCGGCTCATTTTCACACGCCATTTTCGCGCCCTCCCTCACTTGATGACTAATATGAGATTAACACATAAAGAAAGCCAGACCTTTGACTTATTACATTAGTTAATCGTTTATTACAGACGTGCAGAGGTGTCTTCTTAAATTTAATTAATCATATTTTAGCTTTATCTGGACCAGCTGCCCGGACAGGCATGGCTCTCGTTTTCGCTTGTCTTACATGAGATCCTGCTGCGGAAGGAGGCGAAAGAAATAAAGACAGGAAATCTTGGGCTATCTTAAGTTGTCGCGGTGAACAGAATCAAATCATATGCAAGAACCGTCTTCTAGTTTTTCACGTGCTAGCATGTCCCCCCCTCTCCTTTTCTTATTTATGCATCTGTAGCAAGAACGAGAAGTTATGTGAATCAGCATGACATGGGAAAGTCATTGGTTTTCGGCCTCTGTTCGACGCAGAGTGCGAGCGGGGAATGTGGTTGTGTGCACATTCGGCAAGTTTCTTGAAGTGCGTGAAAGCGAATGCCGTCTGAGCTCGCGGAACGGAGGCGATGGATTGCGGCTGTGACGCGTGACACGAGAAGCCCACCAAGATTTGTCATTGCCAACTTGGTGGTGCTGAGAACACGGCGGAGGGGGGGTTTCCTTCTCAACCACCCCAATTAAATTTCTTGGATTGAAAAGAGAAAATAAGGGAAATTTATTCATGTGAAAGTCAAACTTAGAGTCTCCCGGGCACCACCTCTGTCTCTAATTTTAAAGATTTATGGTGATCTGTTTTCCGCCAGCGGTTTGAACAATAGAAAAAGTCTTAAGGCTTGGGACTCAGAGAGAGAGAGAAAATAAGGCTGAACAGACAGCAGGAATTGTTTATTTTTCCCCCTTCTGGATGCTCTTCTCAAATGATTATGTAGAGAGAGAGAGAGAGAGAGAGAGATTGGGCCAATAATGGAGTGAAATAAAGGGAAGATAAAGAGTAGTTGACAGTGCTCGATTTCAAACACCCCAAAAGTTTTGGCTTTTCTGTAGATATATGTTTCCATTTGTCAAATTCGGAGGTGGGTGCCTCTCAAATCTTGCACTGGGTGTATACAGAGTGCAGAAAGTGATGTGAAAGAAGCTAACTCCTTTTTGGGTTTCGGGTGATTCTGGCATAAGATGGGTGGTCTTCTTGCTCTTGTCATTCTGGTTTCTAGCTCGCTGCTGATGTTTCCTAGTCCTGCAGATTCTCTTCCTCTATGCACTGATTCAAGTGAGTTCAGCTTTCTCTCTCCTTGCTTTCTCTTACACTTGGCGTTTTAAAGTTCACGATTTGCTTCGCCACGAAATTCTGTGCAAGAAATATGTAGCTGTCTGAATCCTGTTGACATCTTCCTGCAATGCTTATAGGATCGCCAAGTGCCCTGACGACTCCATTGACATTTTGCCCTCACAATGGAAGCACATGCTGCAACTCCACCGAAGATTCACGGTTGCAGAAGCAGTTTCAAGCCATGAATGTATCCAACTCTGTTTGCGCGTCGATTTTGAAGTCAATCCTCTGCGCGGTATGCCCTTTGCTCACCCTGCCTCGTTAAAATTGCCTGTTGGCTGTTGAATGGAAACTGAAATTTCGGGCTCATACTTTGAAATTTTTGCACATCTCTGTCGATGATGATTTCCAAGAGAAGTTCTAATGAGGCAATACTGACTTCTGGGCAACATGATTGTTTTCGTGGTTGAATAGTGGATCGAAGATGCAACAGCTCTCATGATGCTCACTTAACCATTGATTGAAATTTAGTCGAAGTTTGGCGTCTATAAATTACACATGATTTTATCTGCTGTGTCATAATACTCACTTAGTCCATGATGAGAAATTTCTTCTAATGACACCCGTTGAAATTTATTTGGTTTGCTTTCTATCGCTGTGAGTGAATCTTTAATAAATTTGTGGTCTCACCCCTTTTCCCTCTATTATGGCTCACAGAAATGTGATCCTTTCTCTGCCGAGTTATTTACAGTAGCTACCACGCCTCGGCCAGTTCCTATCCTGTGCAATTCGACTGTTTCGGTTAATTCATCGCAGTCCAACCAAGCAGAGACTGACTTCTGCTCCAACGTATGGGATACATGTTCAAATGTATCGATATTCAACTCACCTTTTGCGCCTTCCTTACGAGGACAAGCCGGAATAGTGGTCAATGCCAGCTTCACCAAGCTGACTGCATTGTGGCAGTCTAAAGGAGATTTCTGCAAAGCGTTTGGTGGAGCGTCGCTTGATGAATCTGTATGTTTCAACGGTGAGCCTGTTAAGCTGAATAGCACAGAAGCACCAAGCCCTCCAAAGGGGTTGTGCCTCGAGAAGATAGGGAATGGGTCATATCTTGATATGGCTGCCCATCCTGATGGGTCGAACCGTGCTTTCTTCTCTGACCAGAAGGGTTATATTTGGCTTGCCACTATTCCTGAGCAGGGATCGGGAGGAATTTTGGAGATTGATCAGTCCAGTCCCTTTTTAGACCTGACTGATGAGGTTCATTTTGATATACAATTTGGGATGATGGGTATTGCGATCCATCCGAACTTTGCAGAGAATGGCCGGCTGTTCGCTTCATTCAATTGCGACAAGTCAAAATGGGCTGGTTGTGCGGGAAGATGTGCATGCAATTCAGATGTGAACTGTGACCCTTCACAGCTACCTTCCGATGGCGGGTCTCAACCGTGCCAATACCAAACTGTCATTGCAGAATATTCTGCTAATGGTTCTGCATCTCAGCCTTCTACGGTACATACGTCAACCTCTACTTCTCTTACCTTGTTGCTTTTTAAGGGACAGTTATGTGATCAAGCTTTCATTGTTTGTGCAGGCAAAGAGTGCCCAACCGATTGAAGTGAGAAGGATCTTCACTATGGGCCTTCCATTTACCGCTCATCACGCAGGACAGATCCTCTTTGGACCCGCTGATGGGTACTTATATTTTATGATGGGCGATGGTGGCTCGCCTAATAACTCGGGCGACCCCTACAACTTTTCCCAGAACAAAAAATCGTTGCTCGGGAAGATCATGAGGCTTGATGTTGATAACATCCCGAGTAAGTACCGACATCTGTAGTACTATCTTCTTGATGCTATCATCATCTCACCACACCAAGCTCTTGATTGTTTCAGGTGTTGATCAAATAAACAAACTTGATCTCTGGGGAAACTACTCTATACCCAGTGATAATCCCTTCACCGAAGATAACGGGTTGCAGCCGGAGATCTGGGCTGTAGGGATGAGAAATCCATGGCGTTGCAGCTTTGACGCGGCAAGGCCTTCCTATTTTATGTGTGGAGATGTTGGTCAGGTTAGAGATATTTTCACGTTCATCATCTTTAACCAGCACTCATGGATTTGTCTCGAAGAAACGTCTCGACTGAGAAGGGTTTCTTCTGTGTGTATGCCATAGTTGCTTGCTAAAGGCCACTTGCAAAGCCAAATTGACAGATAGGCAGGCACTTCAAGTCTGTCTCTGAACTAATCTTGAAATTGATCATCGTAATCCACAGGATACATATGAAGAGGTCGATCTAATCACCAAGAACGGAAACTATGGCTGGCATGCTTATGAGGGTCCGTATCATTACGCCTCTGAAGGAAATACTTCAGTACAGGCGAAAAACTTCATTTTACCTGTGCTGGGTTATAATCACTCACAGGTTAATAACAAGCTAGGATCTGCAGCCATTACTGGCGGCTACTTTTATCGGTCAACCACGGACCCGTGCATGTATGGAAGGTTAGTAGCGATGCACATCTATTTGCATTTGATGTTCTGCATTTGGTACTCATTGTGGATGTTCTGTGTGCCTGTCTTGGTCTGTAAGTTACTGCAGAATGGACCATTTAACTAAAATGTCACGCACTGTTTAGGTACTTGTACGCGGATTTATACGCCGGAGCGCTCTGGGCTGCCATGGAGACTCCCGAGAATAGTGGCAACTTCACTTCGAGTGAGATACCCTTCAGCTGCGCGACAGACTCGCCTATAAAGTGCGACTCCGTGCAAGGAAGCTCCCTTCCGTCTCTGAACTACATCTACTCTTTCGGAGAAGACAATCGCAAGGACATATACATTCTGGCTTACAACGGGGTATATAGGGTCGTCCGCCCAAGCCGCTGCAGCTACACATGCCCGAAAGAAAACGTTACCAACGTCTCGACCCCGGCTCCGAGCACACAGCCTTCGGATGCAAACCTACTGGTGTACAGATACAGCAGCTTGGTGTGCCTAGTTGCCTCTCTGTGGTTATTCCTCTGGGGCAACATGTAACCCTTCCTGACGGCCTGAAAAATGTAGCGACTTTATGCAAATGCACGCTCTCCGGCGACTTCGCGAGCGTGAATTCCAATTTTGCTTGCAGATCATAGTGTTGTTTGAGGTGCTGTTGCATGGAATTGCTTCAAGATCATCATGGAAATTCCTTTGAACTGTGTAGGAAAAAGCATATGACATGTTTTCAAGGAAGAACTTGAACTGCTAAAGTGAGTTGGGCCGATGGGGTTGACTTTGGGCCCATTACATGTCGGCCCAAACTAAGAGACCGGGCCGGGTCAGAAGAGATCCGACCAGAAGTTAAAGGAAAACGTTTTATTATTATATTACCTAGGAAGATTATGCTTCTAAAAAGACATTTACCAAAAAGGCCAAAGAAAAAGGATGAAATTACAAAACCTACTTAAGCCAAGTCTAATCGTCTACTTGACCAAGAGGATTTATTACCAGTGGTACAAGAAATTTAATTATAGATGACAGGATCCGATAATAAATGGGACAAGAAGTAAAAACCCAATTTGAATTATCTAGACTATATTCAAAGAGATGAATCGAACTATCGATAGATTTTTCCCCAAATCTTGCATTGAAAGTCTCGTGAAATCTGAAAACTTCTAACAATATACATTGAAATAATTCTGCCCGATTGCAAGGTATATATTCGTGATCTTAAGATTTTTATTTACTCGATTTATCAGCCTCTCCTCGATATTTCATTATGAATTTGTGATTTTAAGATTTTTATTGATATCAGCCTCCCTCGATATTTCATTAACCCAAAGAGAAATGCACAAGGGCAATGGAAGCAATATGTTCTTGGTCTTTTTTTTTTTTTCGAAATTTAATCTGCAAAATAAATCATTGCTTCCTTTTTCTTTTTCAAATAGTCTTACCTAACTGTGCCCTCGTAAAAGGAAATGACTTCTTCTTTACGGAGGGTGTTCAGAAAAAAATGCATATCCATTTGAATTTCATTGAAAGTGTTCCTTAGCACTGGATAAATGACTAAATAAATAAAAAAACTAATTATTTAATACATCGATTACTTTTGAGATACGCATAATTAATATTTTGAAAACTATGTACTTCTTATATTTAGTTAATTTATAATATCATAAGAAACCCTTAATTAGCACATCCGTGACAAGTTTACTCCAGACAAAATTTTGATTATTAAAATAATAAAACTAACATATTTGTGACAAATTTACTCTCCATTATTTTCCATTAAATTGGATTGATACTACAAAATATCACAAATTAAACCTCAAACTAGTACACTCGTTAACAAGTCATATAAGTTAGCAATTTGACGGTAAAATTTAATAGAAAACTATGTACATCCATGTAATATGTATTTTGAGATATGCATAATTAGTATTTTGAAAACTACGTTATTTAATAATGTTAATATCACAAAAAACTCTTAATTAGTACATTTGTAACAAATTTACTCTAAACTAATTTTTTATCATTAAAATCTTTAAATTGGTACATTTGTAACAAATTTACTCTCCGTTATTTTCTATCAAATTGGATTGATACCACAAAAAATCACAAACTAAACCCCAAACTAGTACACTCATTAATAGTTAATAGTCATATGATATCTAATTCCCACGCCCTGCAAGGAGGCATGACAAAAGTAAGAGTGAATTTGAAGACCGACAAAAAAAAAAAAAAAAATTTAACGGAAAATAACTGATGGTAAATTTGTTACATGTACTATAAATATATCAATTTATGTTTTTCCTGGTGTTGACCCTAGTTAATTTAAACCGCGTATACGATAAATCAATTCTTTACCAAACGATAAAAAAGTAACAAAAAGATTAAAAAAAAAAAAAAAAAAAATTCCGAATAGGAATTTCAGGCCTCCTCCTCCCTCTCTCTCTCTCTCTCTCTCTCTCTCTACCCTTCTTCTCCTCTTCCCCCACAACCCTCCCTCCATCCCCCTTTCTCTCTCCTCGAAAAATTTCTACTTGCAGAAGAAGCAGCAAAAAGTCGCAGAGCCCCCCTCCCATTCCCCTTCTCCTCCTCTCCCGCGCCTGATTTTCTCTCTCTACCCCCTCTCTCTCTCCTGATTTTTCTCTCTCTACCCCTCCTCCATTCCCCCTGACCTCGACCGCCGATTCTCCAATCCGACGGCCATGATCTCCTCCCCCTAATCCCCCGCCCTAGCTTCCCGCACCCCAAACCCTCCCCGATCTCCTCCCCCAAACCATGTCCTCGTCGCCGGCCCCTCCGATCCCCTCCGCCCGATCTTCCCCCGACCGCCGGCCCGACGCCCCCGGCTCCCCCGCCGCGGCGGCGGCGCGGCGAAGGGCGCGGGCGACGGCGGGAGCAAGCGGCAGGAGGACGAGGCGAAGAACGGCACCACTGTCGTGGTGGTCCCCACCCGGAGCGGCCGCCCCGCGCGGGCGTGCGCGATTAGGGCTGCCTCCAGGCTCCAGGCCGCGCAGCAGCAGCAGCACTACCAGCAGCAGCACGGCGCCGCGGAGAGGAGGCCCAAGGCGGCGGCGGCGGCGGCCGCGAAGAAGGAGGAGCGCGAGCGGGCCGAGGAGGAGTCGCCCGCGCAATGCGCCAGCAGCAGGATCGTCACGCCGCTGGTGGCGGCCCCCGAGGCCGGGCAGCTGCCACGGTGGAGCCTCCGGTCCATGTGGGAATTGGCTTCGATACTCAATTTCTTGCATGTGCGTGAGCTCGTTCGCGAAAAGTTTTAGGCTTTTTTTTTGGTTGGGGAAGTGGCCGTGTTCTTCTTGTGGGGGTGGAAGTTTTGATTTTGCAGGCTTGGGTTTGCGCAGGTCTTTAGGCCTCTGTTGAATATCTCGGTGGAGTTCTCTGCGGAAGAGTTCGAAACGGCTTTGCTCTCGCCCAATGACACGTTAGGGGATATACACATGCCTCTGTTGAAGGTTGGTGCTTTCTTGTCGAGGTCGCAGTCCTTTTACATTTAGGAGAGATCATTGAGGTGCGGGAGCTCGATTCGAACTTGTAATGCGCTTTCTAAGTCTTGTTCTATGGTTTGTTACCCCTTGTGCGAGGACTTATATCTGGAAGGTTTATGCGGTTCTGTGATCGTATCTTAGTCTTTGATATGTTTTTGCTGAAGTTGCCTGAATCTTAGTTGGGTAGTCACATGGAATCTGACCGGCAGGTGAAGTAGTACACTATCTTCTTGGTGGAATTGCCCAGAAATGTATTATTGCCCGGAAATCCATTAAGTGTGTTATTTGTTCCTTGAAATTCTGCCATAATTTGGGAATGTAGGAATTCTGGTTTTATCAGCCTTATACAGTTTTCAGTCATCATCTTTTTTGTGAGGGTTGAGGGAAGTAGGCAAGATTTCTTGTCCAGGAATTAATTTTTTTTTTTTTTTTTTTTTTTTTGGGTAGAGTAAGCAAGGTGATGCATGAAACATTACGATTAAGGAGTGGCGATGAGGGGTAAAGCTGAGTGCAAGTGATAGTATTAATTGCTAGAACTTTTGCTTGGTAGATAAATTAATCCGCAGTTACAATTTTGGAGTAATGGCTCTTATTTCCTTTTGTGCCCTCGGCTATGTTAACTTTTTCATGGCACTAAACTGTGTCTAGGTGTGCTTAAGTCTTAACTCATTTGTAGGCAATCCCTCCAATTACAAGGATGGCACTTACACGTGATACCTGGGTTACTGTCTTGTGCAGAAAGTTGAGAGACTGGTGGCATTGGGTAATTCGAACCTACTGTTACTTTTAACCAACCGTTCACATGTGGTATTATCTTTTAGCCTCTGAGATTAACCTGAGCTTTTGCAGGTTGCAGAAGGGGAGTTACCCATTGTTGCAGCACATGGGTGAGTGGTTATGCATTAGGTTTTTCTGCACTTAGTTATGGAGTATATTCTGATTCTATCTTATTACGTCGAGTTGATTTGTCAGGGCTGAGGTTGAACATTATAGATCTCTTGACCCCGGGGTCCGTGTGGTGATCCTGAAAGCATTATGTGACATTCGTGTAGAGGTATCCATTTAATCATGATAATGAAAAATGTCATCCTTCTGCGTGCTCTTCTGCTTGCTCATATCTATTCATCTGTATGAAGTACTTCTAGAGAAATGATATATCAAAATTCATGCAGGCCAGCAGCATCTCCATTGGTAAATATGCTTTAGAGCTAATGAGATCGTTGGATATGAAAGTATTGTGGGTTGTGAAATACCTTACTTTTACAATAGGAGACTGTACTAGCTTAGTCCTTTGTAGCCTCTCTCTTTAATTGTGGTCTGTGACTCCTGTTTCTTGAAACCAGAATGTCAAAAGTACTATTTGCTTTATCTCTTTTAATCATTATCTATGATCTTTGTCGAGTTGCTTCCATCTCGGAATATCAGGTGTACCTAACACATTTCTTATTCATGTTTGTTGTTGGTTATGATTTCTCTTCTGCTGATGATGTTTCTATGCTAGAATTTGTTTCAAGTATCTTGACCATATTAAATATGAAGGTGGTTTCTTTCCTGAATGTATTACACGTGAGCCTTTGATCCCATTGATCAGATGGGATGCAGCTTCTTTTGCAGCTACTTTTATTCTCACCAAAAGATCTAGAAAGTTGTTAATTGAGATGTGCGCAGCTAATTGACTTTGCTATGTGTTGCACTGAGACAAAGTTATATTATCACTGAGTTATTCTCTCTTCTTATCACTTTCACGATTTTAGCTTGAATTTATTGAGTTCATGCAGAATTTTCTGAATTCGATTCGATGAAACTTATGCAAGTCAGTAAATGTTAAATGGTTGAGGATGGGTTAAAAGTCCCTGTGTCTTTTGTTTATGTCTGATGCAGTTTGTTCAAATGGAATATGCATATTGTCAGATTACGTTTTAAAATGCCTAGATATATCATAACTCCATAAAAATCTTCAATTCTGGCTTTGCTTGGTGATCTTATCCAATCAAGTCAACTTTACTCTATACATTGGAAATATTTAATGTTGGCTCTTACGATGTTTGAATAAAGGAACCCTTCAATTAGCTTCCTTTTCATTCCCCCCTTTTCCTGTTCCATAAATAGTTGTTCTATTTAAAAGGTGGAAAAGGGGGAGAAAGCAATGTAATGTGTGCGACATTGGTCTGGCCATCAGATGTTCAGATGTTACTTGAGTGTCTCCATTGTTTCTAGAGATAGGCCCTAGGCTAATGATGGATCATACCTGAGTACGTTTTGGACCCTGTATTTTCCATTCATCTAGTTGATATGTTCTTCTGTAGTTTCATTTTTTTTTTGTCATGGTATTTTCAGTTTAGGCAGGACTAGTGGAATAAATTTCTTATGTTATTTGCAGCAAGAAGATATCCGAGGCTTCATTGAAAGTTCAATGAAGCATGGCATTCAACTTTCAGCTTTCCGTAAGGAGCGAATTGGAGGAGATTCATATGGAGTCCATTATTGGTGAGTGGTTGAACTTATTAACCATCCAATTCCCCATGTTACTGATTTGTCTTTGCACCTGGTTTATTTTCTGTGCTGTGGCAAATTTTCTCGGTACATTCTTACACCGCAGAGATATGTCATAGTTTGTTCTCGTGTATAAGTGCTCTACCTTTGTGTGAAATATAATTCTTTAACTTCAATACTTCAAGTTTTGTAAGGATTTATTTGACATTGGTGTAGGTATGAAGATGATCCAATGATTGGTCATCGGCTTTACAGGGAGACAAGGAAAGTTGAGGTTAAACGAGCAAAGGCAAGGGGTTCCCAGGTCATCCCCATTGCATCATACCAGTGGGAAACAGTTGCAACCAATTTGGATGAATTTCTAGATGTATCTGTGAGTTACAAAAAGCTTCTATGGTTATAACCCTGGGTTAGATTAGTTAATTAATTGTAGACGGTTGTTTTATCTGACTATGTAGTGGACCCTCAGCCAATTAGGCGGAGCAATGATGGTGGAAAAGAAATGGGAATTCCTATATTCTTTTCAGTCAAAATTTAGATTTGCTTTATCTGTTGGAAATGCTATGCCTGTGAAATTTATGTTTTCCTACCTTCATCAGTTTCTGCTGTTCTGTCTTATCGTAAGTGATATGCTCCAGGAGAAGCTTTTCGCCAGTAAAAACAGGACAGAGGTGTCATTGGGGAAAAAGTTGAAGGCAGACATGCTTCCTGAGATTGAAAGGGTTCACAAGGTACCACAACTCTTTTCCTGGTCAAGGCAATTTTGCCTCTTTCAATGTCTGCACGGTTCTAAATTACCTGTGTTTTGCCAGTACTTGTTCATCCCAGGGTGTTCCTGTGTCGTCTCCTTATCTGTTGGTAATTTAAAAAAAATAAAAATTAACTGCTTGATTTACACAGAGGAAAGAGAGGCTGCTTAAAAAGCAACACAGAGAAGCTCTTCTGCTTGATAATTTCTTGCACATGGATGGGCTTGCTCCTGGACGCTCCCTTCGTGATAGGAAACCTGTCACCTATACTTTCGGTAAAGAACACAAAATGCACTATTTCCTTATGTCTTGCACTACAGCATTGTCAACTTTCGGAAATCAAAATCGAATGTAGGATGCAATGCATTCCTCCGTGCGCATGCTATATATCCTTTTGAAAGGAGTTGATGTCTCACTCCAGCAATTGTTGCATATTTTCACCAAAATTCCGTCATGAATATGCTCTTTGCTGATATGATTCTTCTATAAGCAGCTGACTGCCCTGGTGAATGTAACTCTGATCGCTCAAATATGTTGGAATCATTCTCTAAGCAATTCAAGGGTTTTATTTTTCTCAACTGTCCAAACCCTCTTCTTCACTCTTGCACACAATGGGCTAGTTCGTATTCCGAAGCAGTTTTTCTCGTTCACTCAAATGTACTTGTATTGCCTCGTAAGTAGCAGATGGCGTGCTGTCTGAATATGTGGGATATTCTGTTTGAGCTGTGTTGCTCGTGTGTTTCTTTTGATGTTTGGTCCTGCTGTCAACTTTAACTCAAAACTTTTTAATCGAATGGTTCTTGTATTTCATCAGATGAATTTCCATCTATGTAAGCTGATTGATATGTTTCATCTGCAATTGCAAATTACTGTGTTTTCTCATCTTGTTTTTTTCCCCATATGAGTTTCCCTCCCTTATATATGAGAGTCTGGTGCTCTGGACATGCAATATTCTTGTATGGTGATGATAATGGCTTTATGCATATTGATGGGCATGTAAATTTATTTTGCAGATGATTATGACCGATCTATCAACGAGGCTATCAAGATAACCAAGTATGGAATTTGAATTTTACGCATCGTTATATTCCATATGTTATGATATCCACCTTCATAGATGTTTGTGAACTGACAAGGAATAGCAATTCTCATGTACTTTTCCAGGCGTAAGCAGCCTTCGCCAGAACCTATCAACAGAAGAGAAGGTGCTTTCATCAAACCTGAAGCTTCTACAAATGGTAAATGGAGTAGTGAATTCTTGAATGCCTCTCCGTACACTAATTTTAGTGCTGTCTCTCCTGGGTCACCTGATTTTGATGACATTGATGACGATCAAAAACCTGGATCCTTGGACCGAAGGTACGATAATATCTGGTTTTACATCATATTATTTGACTGATCAAATTATTCATCACTAAAAAATTACGCCCAGCTACAGACAAAGGCGGAGGCCTCAAAGATATTCGGCGAAAGACTTTGTTGAAGCGATATCAGATAATGAGGCAGACTTTGACAGTGATGATGATATAGTTGGAGAAGCTGTTTATGACGAGGAGTATCTCAGGAAACGCAAGCAGAGAAGGGTGTCCAGTAGCTCCGAGGGAGATGAGGAGTATCGTTGGGATGAAGAAAATCCTGAAGAAGAAGAGGAAGAGGAAGAGGAAGAGGAACATTCCTTGGGTGTGAGTGATGAGGACAGCGATGAGCCTCGAAAGCCTAAGAAATTGCCTGGGCGTACGCGAAGGGAAACCAAATTAAGATCAGTGGTCGAACTACAGAAAGGTCTGAGACGTAGTAAAAGGACGACAAGGAATCGTATTAATTATCGACAGTATGAGCTCTCAGAATCTGAAGTGGAGGCTGCAAAACCTGACAAGTGGCTCGTATCCAATGAACAATCAGAAGGAACCGAGAGTGAGGGGTATTCAATGGAGAGTCAAGATTCAGAAAGAAATGGTAATGAGCCAGAACCCAAAGTCGATCATCCTGTTGCAAACCACCCCAATACAGCAGAAAAAGAAGATATTCAGCCGGCTGAGAGAACTGAGAGTCCAAGCCAAGAGGAAGCTGCTGATCAACCAAAAAGACGTTTTCTTGACCTCAATGAGCTTGCCCCTGGGTCAGGCTTTGATGATGGTCCTAACCCTGAAAAGAAGGATGATAATGAAGATGATATATAAAGCTCCCGCAAGGTTAGTATTACTTTCTGATGGAAGCTCGTTGTACCATCCGAGGTGCTATAAATTTTGTAACGAGCCTGCAGAGGAAGTTTATGATCGGATTTTCTCTTATGGCGTAGCCGAAGCAACTGCCACAGTGAGCACTTGCTTCGACAGGCAGTGGGATCACGGTGTAGGGAGCTATGTAGATTAGATAGTCATTTTTTAGTATGGCCACTCTCTTGAAAATCCATAGGATGGATTGGGATTTGTTGGGAGATGTTGACTCGGCCCAATCGATGTACAATAACATCTAACTTATATGTGAAAGATGTCGCTTTGATGTTTAGGCTTAAATGCCCTTGTAGTTCTTTAATTTTTGGCGATCATTACGATGATCTGCGTGTTAGCATTAGGGTTGGTCGTCGGATCCACAAAATCGTATTGCCAGCTCGGGAAAGTTTACGTCAGTGTAATAGCACCAGCCCCCCCTGATTAGGTAATTAAATTTTTTTTTTTTTATGTCATCATTGATTGCTTTGTGTATCCTTATAGCATTTTGATTCTCACGCTCCGAAGCTGATGGATTTGTGCTTGATGCTCGAGGCTCCAGCTCACAATGCTTTCCAAAACTGCTCGACTGGAGGGAGATGTTTCGATGTTTATGCAGCAGAACCAGCAGTATCCGTTGAAAACGTGGTTATGATACGAAATAAAATCAAAAAGAAAGTTTCCTCTTTTGTTTTGATAAGGCCTTTCTTATTCAAACTAGGACTTTGCTTCTATTTTCCATCTCGACTCTCGTGCTTATTTGACATCCATAAACGCCACAAACATGGGCCTCATTTTGGTCGAGCTTCATGAGGGGATTAAGGGTGCGTTTGGAAAGACTTTTGGTGAAGTTTTTAGGAAGATGCAAAGACGTGAAGTTTTTAGGATGAAGTTTTTAGGAAGATGCAAAGACAGGATGAAGTTTTTAGGAAGATGCAAAGACGTTTGAGTTAAGGTGTTTTCCAAACAAGACAGGAAATGAAGTTCCGCGGACGTAGTCTTCATTCTCTTTTCAACCCGGCATTAGATCTGTAGTCTACAGCCAGTGCAAACCAGCGCGCTTCCTATCTCCAGTAGTCGAGTGACCAAATAATGACTTCAGAGGCACAATTCTCGTACCCATTCCCACAGGAATAGATGCGTCGTGACCAAATAATGACTTCAGAGGCACAATTCTCGTACCCATTCCCGCAGGAATAGATGCGTCGGCGCAGGCACAATTCTCGCACCCATTCCCACAGGAATAGATGCGTCGGCGCAACATCCTACCAACCAACTTGGCAGCGATGTCCGAAATTCGTGAAAATAGTTTTTGCGACACTCGTACCTCATGGAATTTACCATGCCTATCGAATTGATTGTCCCCCTATTATCGCGCTTTTAGACACGCCTTGAAAAGTCCTTGAAACAGTTGTCAAGCTTAGTTACTGACAAGTGATAACTCATTTCAGAGAGGGAGAGAGCAATACCATATCAGGACCGGAAACCTGCGCCAAGCGTGTACAGGTTTAGATATTTCAGTCCATAGATAAGAGGTGACAAGGCACTGACATTGAATTACTTAAAGAGAGAGCACTACAATCGAGACTACTGTAGAAAAATTATTGGCCTAAAGGATCTAACAGTTAGAGCATTTCAGATATCTTCCCTAGCAATTTACGAGATCTGCAGTAAACCAAGAAGCGGGAGTTCCTGGTACATACAGAAAGTCCTAGTCATGTACAAAAATTTGGCTGCCTGAAGCCCCCCTTCTTCTTCAACTCCTTCTGGAACATTGTTACGGCTTTTGTTGAGGACACCCATTGCGGTACAGCTTGCATTTGCTAAGAAATTGAATTCCAACGCCCAAATAAGTAAGAGCAGCATCAGATTTAAAAAAATCTGCAGAGAGAAGCATAATCATCACCTTTGATGCATTTTAAGGGTTGGGGAGGTTCTTGAGGTTCTCCTCCTTGGCAAACCAGCTGGGAATTATCTTCGACAGATGAGGATAAAGATCCTTGTAGGAATTCTTAATAGTCCCTTCGGCTACTCTAGTAGCCACGGAAATATCTGCAGACATCAGCATCATCTTATGTTCAGTCATTAAGGCAATCATAAGCACGTGCATATATCATAAACCAGAAATCTAAGCTTTCCAACCTTTAAGAGGCTTCTTGTCATTAGACAGCTGAGTTATGATGTAGATAACAGCTGCTGCAATGGATATAGGGCTCCTCCTGCATAGATTGAGGGGAAGTACGTATACAGATGGGAACAATTATGTGAACACTAGAAAGACAGTCCCAACTCTTTTGCGGAAAAGCAATTGCATACTTGTGCCTGGAATATTCTAAGAGGCTATAGCACATACCTTGGGGTATACATTTCCTCTGAAAAAATTATGGTTAAAAAACTTAATATAAAAGGGCCATGAGGTCGCTAGGCACAAGACCAACTACAGTGCCCAAAGGTACCTTGCACCTAAATCTCATTGCAAACAGCTGTTTACCTATCATATGCACGACCCTAACAGAGAAAAGGCAACCTTAATTATTCAGGCATTAGCTAGATGCGTAGAGAAATCATTGACAATAAAAGAAATTTGGGCCCACTAAATTTTCTGCATTTACCAGCCCAGAACTTTCTTGTGGGCTTTCCTTTTTTCCCGGATAGAAAGCAAGAACTTGCCAATTGCCATGTGTGAATACAAGAAAATCTGACCTTATGTCAAGCTCTTCAGACTTCAGGACAACTTCCTGGGCAGCCTTGACTTCTTGATTCGTCATTCCAAGATTGGAGCAAAAACGTCTCTAAGGGTTCACAGATAAAGACAGTCGCTTGACTCTCTCACTCAATAAGTCAAAAGAAAAAAGTAGAGGTGAGTGGGAGCAGCAGAAGGACTCAAAATTTTCTACCATGTAATCTGCAGCATGTATGGCTCCCATTTCTACAGATTGACCCATCTCACCCTCCAACAGCTTTACTATGAACTCTTTTGCTCGGCCAATTTCCTTTTTCGAAGCTCCATTGGCGACAGAGCATATCTCTAGTTGTGTGATCAGCACATTCAGATAGTTTACGGCCAAGGAGTCTACTTAGAAGCAAATGCAACACAAAAATTACCTTTCACTGTACGAGGTTTGTTCTCTTGCCGACAAGCAATATACAGGCAAGCAGCCAATATCGCATCTAGATTTCGTCCTTTCAGAGGTTTCTGATCTTCTACCTTCTTGTATATCTCATTCGCTCGGTCCTATCAGCAAAATTCACAAGCCCTTTTGACATAAACCAGGGAAACGGGCTAGAACAGAGAGACAAGAATACCAAACCCGACCAGATTGTTTAGAAAAGTCACTAGCATTCTCAGCGATTGCAAACATATATACCTTCGAGAAGCAAGAAAATAGAACTGGCGTACCTTTATCGTCGTCACGAGTCCCAACCTGAAAACAACAAATTCAGTTACCTCGATAAAGACCCGTAATTTACACAGGCTAGAGGTGGGGGCAAATGTCCAATAGCTTTGCACATATCAATTCAAACACACGCCATGCCCGTACCAAAAAGATCTATCCTTTCCTGCCTTAACACGAGAGGCGTCAAATGCACTTCATCTGCCCTTAGCAACAGAAGCCGAAGCTTATAGAATCGACGTCATTGCTAACCCAGAGCCGTCACTATCCCACAATTTCTCGCACTTTCGCGCGACAAATCGGACGATACACCGGCGAGTAACCGCAAATTAAGGAACCGACAGAACGGGAAGGCGAGGACGGGATACCTGTCGGACATGATGGCGATGGACTTGAAGGCCTGGATGAGGTTGCGGTCGGGGTTGGCGCCGCGGCCCTGCCACTTGCCGAGGGAGGAGTTGAGGAACTCGCCGGAGGAGCCGTTGGGCTTGGAGATGACGGTGGAGAGGCCGCCGTCGGTGAGGAGCGGGTTGTAGGGCCCGCCGACGCGGACGGGGTCGTTGTCGTTGGACTCGTTCGCGAAGGTGCGCCACTCGGAGGTCTCGTCGATGGAGTGCGCCTCCAGCACGAGCCCGCACTCCGAGCAGATGGTGTCCCCCGCCGCGTGGTCGAACACCACCTCCGTCTGCTTGTTGCAGTCCCTGCAGAACGTGTCCGCCATCGCCCCCGCCGCCCGCCGCCCGCCGCCACCGCAACCGTCGGCCGATTCCTCCCCCGGCCCCCTCTAATCGCCGCTCCTAGAGAGAGAATCTAGAGAGAGAAGGGCTAGAGAGAGAGAGAGAAGGGCTAGAGAGAGAAAGGAGCGAGCTTTCTCACTCTTCTGTGAAAACGGGATGGCTAGAGAGAGAAAGGAGCGAGCTTTCTCTCTCTTGGCGCTTTCTCTCTCTTCTGTGAAAACGTCGGCTTCACTATTATTGCTGTTTCCTTGTTTGGGTTTTGTGGGGGAAGGGGTGGTTTTATACAGACCTCTCTCTCTCGTCCTCGTCCGGAGGTTGAAGAAAATGCGGGGGCAAGAAATTTAATTTGGGAACTTTTCGGGGGGTGAATTTCGACATTCATTCCACTTTCCTTTTTCTGGAAAAAAAAAAATCTTTTTCTCTGTTTTCCTTTTCTTCCTCTTTTTTTTTTCCTTTCTGAGAAAGGAAATATTAAGTCTCAAATTAAAATGTCAATGACAAATGATCTTTAAATTTTAGGTTAGTATTAAACCGGGGTCCCTAAAACGTTTAAACTCGTTCGATGCGATTCACGAACTTTAGATGGTGTTGTTTTTGAATTTTTCATTCATTCAATGTGATTCCCTAGAGTTTGTGTATGTGTCCAATTTAGAGTTTAGACTATATAAAAATGTCCATGATGATAGCGAACATTTTTGAACATGTACTAAAAATTTAATAGCGATGTAAAAAAAATTCAAAGTTCAAGGATGACATTACACATTTAGTTAAAGTTCAAGGACTGTATTGAACAAATTCAAAGTTAATGAATCACACTGCATATTGGGTTTTAAATTTTATGAATCATTTTGGGAAATAAATTGGGATACATCATTTTCCTGATTTCCCAATAAGGAAAAATGTCGAGAACCGTACCATAAGCCCCCGCAAATTACGAGCCTACCGTTACCTTCACCATCAAGGTAATGCGGGTACAAATTATGTGCCACGTGCGTGTCTCGAATCACCTTTACTGCTAGATTGTCCCGCACGTGTCGATAACCCGGCACCGTCCTTTTACTCTGGTCATTGCAATGTGATTTTTGATTAAGATGGTGAGATATTGAGTGGATATCCTCGGCATTCATCGACCATTTTAAGGCGTGTTTATGAAGATAGGATGCTTCCAGAAAAAGACGGGATGTCGTTTTTGTCTTTCGCAGAGGCGAGCGTACAGGGCAATTAATAAGGCATGAATGAACAAAGGAGGGACGAAACGACCTGGCAATCGATGGAAAAATGGTCGTTGGAGCTAGAAGTTTGCAGAATAATGACGTCGTTTTGGGGTTAGGGCTTCGCGAAAACGGTTCTAAACTCGAGCTTCGAGGAATATCCACTTCTTCGGTGGATAAAGAACCGTTTACTTTGGCCGATGATGGATGACGCCACCGACTTTGCATCTTCGCACGAGTGACGAATGATATAATTTGTCAATTTGATGAGAAATTATTAATTTGTTTGCACGAAATGACACACACACACACACACACACACACACACGTGTATATATATATCAATTTTATTTATTGAAGGTGCCTTTTGTCTCTTTTCTTTTTACGCGATTACTCTTACAATAAATAATGAAAAAAAAGATTAATTTCACAAAAAAATTAAAATTAATATATCTATGATAAGTTTATCTTAAATTAAATTTTGGATTACCCAAAACTTCAAAATATTTACGCTCCGTTAGGCACGCATGACAAAATTTCTAGAATAGAAATTGATTTTTCAATTTATATTTAAGAAATTGAGAAGTTAAAAATTTTAACTTATGATTTCTTTTTCAAATCTATTTTTAGAATAGAAATCTGTTCCAGAAATATAAAAATCAAATTGCGTTACCAAACGGATTCCTGTTCCAAATCTATTTCGGGGAACAGAGAAATAGATAAATAGAGAAGTAGAAATTTTATCATGTGTGCCCTTAATTTCTGTCCAATTTTACCTTGAAATTAGTGGGTTAGATAATACATGGCAATAACTCAATTGGCAAGGCAAGTTCATGTGGAAATTCATATTAGTTTTAGGTAAATTGGCCACTAGTATTCTAGTTTGAGATTTCTAATGACCCAAAAATTAGTTTTTGATAAAATTATTACATGTATATGAGTTTGAGAGTTTTTCATGATATTAATCTGACAAGAAAAAGGCATTGTTAACATGTTTATGCTACTTTCCCTTCGGCCACTTGTTTACATGGTTAATTAATAACTGGTTTTTTTTCTTGTGCGGGGGCTGTCACTTGCCCAAGCACCAATACATAATATAGAAAGATATCTTCAAATTTTTAAACGTGAGGAGGGGAAAATTGTCCAAAAAAATTTAATTCTATTAAATATAGTTATAATTTTTTTAATTTTGCTAATTGAGTCCTAAATCTTTTCATGTTTTCCCAATTAAGTCTATCTAACCAATTTTGGCTAGAAATTTCTGGCGTGGATACTAGTAAAATCCTATGTGACATGGTCAACACTAACATAGATAATTTTTAATAATATTTTATTTTTTTCTTTTATTATTATCTTTTTTACAACTCTGGCTGGCAAGAGCGGCACTATGCAAGGGTCGCCATCAAGCCCTTGCCGAGATGCTTTCACTTAGATTTGGGCGAGGTTGCCTTGCAAGAGTCATAAAGCCCTCACTAGAGCTATGTGATGCCATCACAACCATGAGGGAGGTAGCCTCGCCCATATTAGGGCAAGGTGGCCTTGCTCACGGCCATAATGTTCTAGGCAAAGGCCATGAAGTCCTCGTCGACTGCAGGCGAGTGTTACGACTCTTGCCTAAACCTAGCAAGAGTCATAAAGCCCTCACTATTCGCAAGCAACAGTCATGGCTATTGCCTAAATGGGCATTGGGCAAGACTTCATGATCCTAGCTGGCAACGGAAAAAAAAAAAAAAAAAAAAAAAAAAAAGAAAAGAAAAGAAAAGAAAAAGATAATTTCAAAAAATATTAAAAATTATTCACGTTAACACTGATCGTGTATCACATGTTAGTGATTTCCAACCATAATTGGCTGAATGTATTCAATTGGCAAAATGTGAGAAGATTTAGTACTCAATTGACAAAATTAAAAAGTTTAGGACTAAATTGACAAAAGTATAATAGGTTTATGACATTTTGGAAAAATTTCCCTACTAGAAGTAGGCCTTTTTGGGCTAGATGTGAGGTGAATAGGATGAGTGCAAATTAAAAGACTCATTATGCTGATAAACTCAACATAAGTTTTATTATAAATGAGTGTGGTTCTCGATATAGGCAATGTGAAAAAATTAACTCATTTTGGCCCTCCAGTATCAAAAGTGGTGGTTTATCTTTTGGCATACATGTAAACAATTCTATAAGAGATTTAATAGTGCTCTCACCTAAGCATACCTAGCATTAAAATTTGAATGCTAAATGATGTCATTACATAAAAAGATACGTTTTGTTTGTTAATCTTAGTTTCATATATATAATTCAAAAGCGATTTATTCATATTCAAGGTGTAGTTCGGTGTATTCCTACCTCATTGGGCATTCTAAAAGCCAAATGATAGTCTCTCTTTCTGAAAGCCCTCTCCTAAGGTGATCATTCCGGTCCTTGTCAAATGGAGTCATCGCAGGCCCCAAGATTCTATGTGTTCGTCCTCAAATGATACACTTACATGAGAGGGTCCCGCTTTGATATTATATTTTGACACCCTTCAATTAACTCACTTGAGATATTATATGTTATAACCCGTCTCATATGAAGCTCCACGTCTTTTCTTTTGGCATACAAATAAACATTTTCTCATGAGATGCTCTCGTGTACTTCATACTCGAGTTGAAATATTAAATACTATCATTAAGTCGAAAGACATCTTTTGCAAATTAATTTCAGTTTCACAAATACAATTTAAAAACACAACCCCTCCCTCCGTTCAATGTGCAATCCAGCTCATTCCTACCACATTTGCCATCTTAGCCGCCCATTGTGCGAATCCTCCCGCCTTGGCCATCATTCCCGGCTCTCGTTCAATCAGGTCATTACAGGCGACGATCAAGGAACTCGACAATTACATTTTAATCTATGTAAACCGCTAGCTATTTTCTTAGACAATGACTCAATGGTTAGGTACGTTTCTGAAGAACATGGTGTCGATATTTCTTCCTTAAGGAGCATGTAAATCAATCAACCTCTAAATGGTCGGTATTCGGCCACCTAGGACCAAGCATTTTTTTTTTTTTGGTCGGACCTAGGACCAAGTTGGTGGGCCAAACTTTTCTCCTTCGCCTCCTAGGCTTGGGCGGCTGTCCTGCCTGTTGGTCCCCTCTAGTTCTAACATCCACGTTTATCCTGTAGACCATATCTTTGTAGCCTATGATTTATTGAGAGGAGAAGTCCATACCTTGTGTACGGATTACAATCAAGAGCTAAACCTTTAAAATTAGTCAATTAAGTCCAAAATCTTTACTAGGATGTAATCAAGTCTTTTCGATGAACGATATCAGAAATTATGCATGTCACTAAAAGAACTCGTGGCTTAATTGAACCAGTCGAAAGATCATGATTCAATTGCACTTTTGATTAAAGTCATGAGAATTGGTCAGGTCAATTTAAAAGGTTTTAAAATGCTGTTGAATTTCGTATGTAAGATTTATAACTCGTGGTTTAATTTAATTGGCCATTTATCACGAAACCATTAATTATGACGTGTCACCTTAATATAGGATAAGATGATAATTACAGAGTAAATAGCTTAGAATAAAACATGGGGATCCCAGTGGATTGGCCAAACAGCCACCTTAATTGCACAAGAGAGATTCCACTTACATATAAGTAGTTCCCCCAAGGAGAGTCAACAACAACCACCTTCGAAAATGACTCAACACCGTGCACGACAGCGAGATTGGATGTTTGTGAGCACCACGAAAGTGGTGACATGATATTCACAATAATCAATCAACAGTCGCTAGCAACTTGCGCAATGGTCCCCGTTACTCGAGGTACTTACGGGCCAAATATAGTCTTCGGTAAACAGTTTCCATTGACCTTAGCATCCTGAAAAAGGGTTTCTCGTGCCGAATGTAGATATTCGATTGGAACTTCATTCGAGATCTTCCCGGCTCTTTCTTGATCTTGAATTTCAAATGCTGGATAGGATATATTTGTTTACCACCCTCTAAAAAAAGTATTTGCAATCGGGCCGGACCGGCCTGGACCGGCCTGGACCGGCCCGGTTCGGTCCGGTTCTTGCCGAGCGGTCGAACCGCCGAGATCGGCCCGGACGGACCATTAATGCCTGGATTTCGAGATTTCGAGAACTCCGCAGGCGAACCTCATCGGAGGAGAAGAAGGCGGCGGCGGATTCCGATCGGCCTCGGCGGAACCCTAGAGGAAATGGTGGCGATTTCTCTGTACAGAGGGAACCTCCACCGCGTGCCCGACGTCCCTCGCCGATGGCTCATGCCCGACCACAGCCTCTCCCCCAAGGACTTCCAATCCCTCCTCCACCGCCGCTCCCGAGCCCTCTCTCTCGCCGCCCCCTCCGCCGCGCCGGCGCCGACGGCTTCCCACCTCGTTCCCGGGCCCGGCGGCCTCCTCGACGGCGGCCGGCCTCCGGTCGAGGCTGAGGCGGAGAGAGGAGGAGGAGGAGGCGCCGAGTCTTGCGGCGAGGGGACTTCGAAGGGCGTCGTCGCCGCGGAGGTGAAGGAAGAGTTCAACGATCACGGAGAGGCCGGGGACGGTGCGAATCGTTCGCCGGAAGCGAAGCCTGATTGGGTGGGCAAGTCCGCCGAGGGCGATGGAGGTGGTCAGGTCTCGCCTGCCGAGAAGGCGGAGGAGCCGGTCAAGAATGCGGCGCAGGTACGGAGTTTCTCTTTGGCTGTTGAATTTTCATCCTTCTCGCATGATTCGAAGAGAGGAACATAGGGCAATTGCTCGTTGTCTGAAAGAATGTACGCTGGAACTGAAAAGGATGTTTCTTTTGGTGAATCTTGGCATTGATTAGTTGCAATATGAAAATTCGTATCTATATGATCCTTGCGAGGATCGCCAATTGCTAGGCTGCGTGCTTTCTATCCACCTATTCAAGTGACTGATAGAATTCGATGTACTTTTTACTTGCTAGGCTGTGGATAAAGTCGATGCGCCGACAACCGACAGAGAGAAAAGGAAGAAGGTTGTTGAGGAGAAGTTGCAAACTTTGAATGCCAAGAAACATAGCTTAGTGCAAGTTCTGAAGCAGGTGAGTGGACTTCTTTTTCTTTGCACAGCGAAGCTGGACAAATGCCTGATCTGCTGATGGAGAACTAATATGTTTTGCCGGTAGATCTTGAATGCAGAAGAGGAATTGAAGAGGAGGGGCATGCAAGCAATGGCTGCTCGGCCATCTGGTCTGCTTCATGTGGATGTTATGAATGACTCTGGCTCGATGACCAGACTTAATACTCCTAGAATGGGCTCCGAGGCCCATCTTGGTGGTGATATGGAAGGGGGAGAAGTAGATGATGCCTCAAACCATATCATGCCTTCTCGGCCTATGCTTCGCATGAGCAGCGTGTCACCATCTCCGGAGTCCCCTCTTAGGAGGCCTGCCTTATCACAGCACAATCCGGTATGACAGCCATGTTTCTCTGAATTACTAATTTTTCGCATTAAACCTGTTTGCTTGAGACCAGGGAATGACTCAGTTATCAAAGAGGTAACCTACCAAACTGTATGTATATTGGGTTTAATTACTGAGGGAAAGCTGAATATTCAGACTGTATGACCATATCTCTCATTCGAAGCAACTTAAAGAATTTTGTATCAGCTACGCGGAATACTTACTACGGTCCCCCAGGGAAATTGTCGTCTGTATTAGGGGACACAGTGACAAAGTTTTCAATAGCTAAGGTTGATATTCAAATAGAAGAGAAAATAGTCGTGCAACTGGATGGTTTAGCACGGATCAGTTAATAGCACTGTTGATGCTCGCTACACGATTGAAATTTGACAGGGTATTGGACGACAAAAAGTAACCGAGTGAGGAAAAGCTGTTCGTAACTCTATATTTCTAAAATAGTTTTTGTCTGTTCACCACTCTCTTTTGAAAGTCTTATGGCAGATTTTCCTTATTGGATGTGTGTCTACAGCTACTTTACAGAAAATGGAAACAAAAATTTAGAATTATCAGTAAAGAAGAATCAGAAGTGTAACTCTTTCTGGATGAGCTTCACTTGGTGATTCCAATGCTAATGGATTTTCTTAACCAATCTGCATAGAAATAACAACATTCGGCTTTTCACTTTCAATTATGGTATGAAAGAAAAGGTTGGGTATCTTTTTGAGAGTTCTGGTCCCTTAGTATAGCAGCTAGTGAATGAGAGGGTAAACATAGAAGCACATTAGTGCCTGGTGGTGATTATATGCTAAATAGTAATGTATGCAGCCATTAGAAAGTTGCGATTCCGATTATGTCCTTTATAGTTTGTACATCACATGATATGAAATTTGAAATTGTACAAGCTCATCCTATGTCATTCCTGGCCAAAATTGCGTAGTGATTAATGATGAGCGCATGTAATGAGGAGATATCGAAGATGTGAAGTAAGCTTATATGGTGTGGGCAGTTTTGAAAGGCAGTGGCACTCAATGAGATTGTAAATTCTCAGCGTCTCACCTTCACCAAGAAAAAAGAAAAAGAAACAGGTTGGGGCATATTCAACTTTATTAGCACATATTTATCCACCTTAGCAAGGAGAAATTTAGTTACTTTCCTTGTGATGAAGTATTTCCTCTCGTAAGGGGAAGACACGATGATGGACTTATATCATCTTGATAACTACGATTGTATCATTATGTAAAATGTTACTGGGAGCTGCCATAATGTGTGAATTTAAAGTTGTCTTAAGCACAAATCCAGACGTTAGAATTCGAAGTTAATATTTTTTCAGATAGAACTATAATATCCGGTGCATACTTTTGCTTGCAGGTTCTGCATCCCTCACGATCGAGCTTAGCCGTTGGTGGTAGTCCATCCCGCTTTGCTCCTCCAGCTTCCCAAGCTCATTTAGCGAATCTTCCTGCAGTTTCCGTCTCAGGAACAAATTATTTCGCATCCTCACCATCTCCAGCAGCATCTGGTGGCACTTCGGCTTTCAAGGATGCTCGACTACCTAGTCCGTGGAATTAGAAATTACGAGCTTTGCTAGAAGCATTGGGCTCTATCTTCTGTTCTTTCCATTCATTGTGTAAATCTGTAATTGGCTATATCCACCCAAGGACCTGGAGCCGATTGCATAATGTAGTTTAGGGAATTCCTCCAAGTTAGCGGGGTGATGATAGTCTGTAGTTTTCTGGATTTGCATACTTGATTGGACATTACTGTTCTGATTGAGCAAGTGTTGTAAGATGAGCAGATGCAGGGAAATGTGAAAAGAGCTTTACTTCTAGTCACTTAATTTGCGGCATGGAATCCACGTTTCTGATCTTATTTGTGAACTAACACTACTTGCTTGGTTGTCAGGTAACTTCGGTGCTGTCAAGAGGTGACTGCTGTGGTGTTTAGTTGTTTCCGAGGGCTTCCAGTTTGTCTAATCTGCATATTTCTTCTGACTTCGATAGGGAGACATTTCTTATCTATTAGGGGATCTGAGGATTCAATACATTTCTTGTTTATCATGAGTATTTTATCACATTCTTTTGTAAAAGCTTTTCAGTCGGGAATTGGAGAAGCCTTTTGGATGAAGGGTTCGGAGTCCACGCTTCAAGATCATCTGCTCGGGATCGTGCTTGCAGATGAGGTCCGAGGGTGGAAAACTTGTACCCTGCTGCATGAACTGATAATTTTAGGAGCAGCTCGAGTGACTTGATCAATGGCTGCTGTGTAACTGCTTATCGAGAGGTGGCGAGTTCAGCCGGATTTGTTCTCTCCCTTTGCTTTCCAGCGCTCTGTTGTTTATTGGTTGTACAAGCATAAGTGCGGATGAATTTGATCGATATCCTAAGGTCCACGGCATTTTTGGATGGCGAGTGCTGTTCTTCTAAATTGGCACAGGGGTTTATGATTCTTGAGTTTTCAGGGTACATCTTAACCGTCCACATGGTTCTTTGCTCACTAATAGTAATTATCTTTCTCAGTCCCGTAAGCCCTCCTCATGTACTTATCCGGTGTCATGAACATGCATTAATCTGTATCTATCTTGTGAAAATTAGGTTATCAGAAGGTCAGACATTGCTTTCGGAAACTTTGCATCAGGGTCATGGTGAACGTGCACTAGTTTCAGTCTCTTTTCTCATGAAATTAGGTCACCAGAAGGTCGGACATTGCTTTCGGAAACTTCGCATCGGGGTCGTTTTCCACCTACCCTTTCAAATTTCCTTCACGGGAGATGACAGATTCGGGGTGGAATCAAGAAAATACGAACAAAAAAGGACGACGATGGATTCTGCAGCATGTATTCAATGTTCAACGAAGCCATTATTTTGTCCATCACGTTCCCGTGAGGTCTTAACTTTCCCACTGGTCAATCGGATATAAGCACAATTGTTGTTGCTCTTGCTCGCACCCTAATGAACGATATTTAGGTTAACAGAAGGCATGCGCTATTCATGTTGGAAGAAGTATCTGATCTTTTATATAACCATATATATTCATGTCACCTTATGATTCTTATTAGGGTTGTGCAAAAGAATTGGAAATTGTCCAAAATCGGACCGGATCGAACTAGAACTTGTGGTTTTCAAGGGAATTAGTCCGATTCTCGGTTCCAATTTATTGGAACCAGTGGATAATGGTGCAATTCTCAGTTTTAGGAGTGGAGTCGCTCACATGGACCGAACCGGTGATATATAAATATATATTTAATTTTTAAAAAAACTTTCCAACAAATTTTTTTTTAAGAAAAATGAAAACCCTAAAATCCCTAATTTGAAACTCAACATCCATTAATTGAATGCTCATTTCGTCTCACTCTCGTCTCGTTAAGTTGTCTCTTTATCTCTAACTTACTATATCAGCTCTTAAACTCAATATCCATCGACTTGTGGCTTCAACTCTCAACTTTAATATAAATATACTCCTTTTACTGATCTTACAAGTGAGAATAAAGGTTCTTTATTTTTTGCTTTACTTTGGCTTATTGGAAAATGTTACATTGAGTGTGCGTGAAACTTGATGGAACCGGTTCTATGGACTCACCTAGGAATTGGACCAAATCGGCCATGAAATTAATTAGTGGGCGGTTCTCGATTCTAGAGTGAGAACTGCTCATATGTGGGACATGCCTACCCCTAATTCC
This sequence comes from Eucalyptus sp. ANBG9806169, assembly GCA_014182395.1. NCBI lineage: Eukaryota > Viridiplantae > Streptophyta > Magnoliopsida > Myrtales > Myrtaceae > Eucalyptus > Eucalyptus sp. ANBG9806169. Next base: position 3,023,397 of record CM024574.1, on the reverse strand, counting down.
CTTCGATAATTCGTGTCGCTATGCCTCTCGAAACATCGCCGTCAGAAGGAGGGTCAAGAGTTTTCGTGAAGCAATCAGCCAAGACGTACCTAAATGTCGTATAGAGTGGTCAGAGCGTCCTCTTGTTTTTATAACTATTAGCGTTCAGACCTCATTGAATTAGCCCTGACCAGCAGGAGCCACTGTAGGTTCACCCCCACCTCCAGCCGAGGAAGACGGGCGCATCGAGCTCACCCTACGCCCCGGCCGCACCCGATCCCCGCCCCCAGACAGATCAAGTCAACGGTCAAACGAATCACCGGCCCCGGAGCCTCATCCTCCTCCAAGCGGCAGATCTAGAGACGCACATCTTGTCCGCATCCAGTGAACCCCACCCTCGTCCCACCCGTCGCTGCCCACACATTTTCCTCTTCCCGACATAAACATCAGCAGCAGCCCTTTCTCTCTCTTCCCCTCTCTCTCTCTCTCTCTCTCTCTCTCTGTATCATTCTCTCTCTACCCACCGGCAGCACCTTCCATGGCGCACCACGCCAAGCACCGGCGCGATTTGGCAGCGGCGGAGCTCCAGGCCCGGGCCCAACCCACCGTCAGGAAGCACCCGAAGCAGGCGCTCATCGCCGCCGCCGCCGCCAGAGCCGTGGTGTTCGAAGACCCAGATCCCACCGTCCCCTACGTGCCCAGGATGGCGGTTTCCCAGAAGCCCGCCGCCAATGCAAGCTACGCAGCGTGTAAAGACACGTTCTTGCAAGCCAGGGCCTTGAATAAATCCGCAGACTTTGAGGCTACCAAGTTCTCTTCTTGCTCGGGCGCGGCCAGGCAAGGGAAGGGGAATCAAGAAGTGGGGAGGCGGGGGAGGAAGACGAAGGGCGATTGCGCGGCGAAGGTGAAGAAGTTGGCCGGGGAAGGTGGGGCGGTCGAGAAGGAGGAGAGCAAGGTGAAGGCGTCTCGAGATGGGATCGACGCGGGCAAGTTCGCGTCTCTGTCGTTGGAGGAGAAGGAGTCGAGGAAGGGCCCCGAAGAGGGTGTGGATGGCGGGAGGAGGAATTCGACGTCTTCGGCGGTGGCGGTGGCGGCGAGCGGCAGGAGGAGGAGGTCCTTCGGCGGCGTGGAGGTTGAGCTGAGCGATGTCTTCGCGAGCAGCGGAGTGAGAGTTGTCGCCGTCGACATGCCGCCCTTTATGCAGATTCATGCCGTGGAGTGTGCGAGGAAGGCCTCCGATAGCCTCGAGAAGTTCAGCTGCAGGGCGCTCGCTAGCACCCTCAAGAAGGTAAACAAGAAACGACCCAAATTCTGAAAAAAGATTACAGCTTTGAGTACGATTCTAGTGAAGATTAATGGGTTTTGCTTGCGGTTTTTGATGGATGAATATGTTCGGGTGTTGCAGGAGTTTGATGGGGTGTACGGACCTGCTTGGCATTGCATTGTGGGGACAAGCTTCGGGTCCTTTGTGACGCACTCGGTAGGGGGGTTCATGTACTTCTCGATGGATCAAAAGATGTATGTCCTCTTGTTTAAAACTACAGTACAGAGAGCAGATTGAGGTGGGGTGGCGAGGGGAGGCAAAAAAGGGAAAAAGATTGGAGAGCTTCTTTTGGGTTTAGGGAAGTCTTGGTGAGAGGCTATAAAAAAGCTACACGCAATGCCGTCCTTTTTGTAAATTGTACATTGATTCTGATTTACAGGAGTTTGGGAAATGGCATTTGCCCTTTTTTGCTGGTTTCATCACTTTTCTTGTGGTAGAAGTATAGCTTTTTTCTAGAGAGTGGGCTCGCTTGATGGAAGGGTGAAGCTGAAGCTTGAAGCCATTTGCTTTTGCTAGCTTGTCGTGGGATTTTCACTGAGGGACAAGCCACATGGAATTGGAAGCTCTTTAAGTCTTCCAATTTTCAATGAAATTTGACTCGGCTTTCTAGCTTCTTCTTGCCTATTTCCTGTTTTTCTTAGTTTTGCAACTTTTTTGCGAAGGAGAGTAGCCTGAAATGGTATGCACATCAGCACCTTGTTAGCTCATAGAGCTTGGTTCATAGATCAGTGCTACTTCGAGACATGTTATAGCGATGGTCCAAGACCAAGTGGCCTAGTGGCATTACGCTGGACCTCGGAGGATCAAATCCGAAGCATTACACTACATTGACTCCGTGCTAATGCAAAGGGCATTGGTCTTTGTAATCGAAGGCATTGGACACTCTTTAATCTTTATAAGCAAATTCGAATTTCAAAACCAGGGCCTTAGCATGCATAGAGACAGCTGGCCAATAATGTGACTCCCCTTTTGATTTGCACCAAAATTCCTTCTGGCAACCTCGAACTTACGCCATGCCGGCTCTAGAATTCAAATTTTTCATGGGACTCTGGCGTGGATGATGGTGGAGTGTAATTTCCCACATCCCATCACATAATTGGGGGGTTGGTCAAGGTACTCTGAGAACGTTTATGACCCTTTTCGCAGATCCAGGGGGCCCTCGAGATTATTGATTTTGCTAGGGGAAAGATGGGTCCTGGTGCTTCTGTTCATCATGGAAGATGTGGGTTACGGTGTTCTAGAGCATGGGGCCAGGAATCACCGTTCTTTCAAGCTTTAGCCACCCCCACCAATGATTAATCCAAAGGGCAAGCTCTCTGCATGGTAAAAATTCCAGACAAAACCAATGTTCTTGTCTCGAACAGCAAGAATGGGCCTGGCTTCCCCTCATGCGGGCTCTGGTTTTGGTCTCCTTTTGCTTTTCTTTTCCGAGCTGGATTGACCATGGGCCTCAACTTTAAGAGGGGTTGGAAAAATGTTCCAAATGGAGAATCTAGATTTGAATTTGGTGAGCCAAATTGTTTGAAAATAGAATTTCTTGACAAGTCTTTTTCTTTTTGTCAACTTATGTTTAACTCTCCTGGTGACTAAATTTGAAACTTCTGCAAAGGAAAAAAAACGTGCTGGAAGTGATTTGACTTATTTGAGCTGCAGAGGGAACCTTATTTATGCCAACCTTACCTACAGCAACCTTAGCTGTATTTTTTTCCATATGTAGAAAACCAATTCAAACTTAGCTTGCCTTGCTCGCCAAAATCAACCTATATTTTCGCAGAAACGTGTCTATCAAGGAGAGGATAGAATTTTGTTAATAAGTGCTTTTGGAACACTTGTTAGATAACTCAATGAAGAACGTTTGTCATTTTTAATACGTTGCCTTAGAATTAATATCTTAACTTAAATTTCAAAGTCCTAATGAAAACTTTCAAAACAGTAGATTTCTATGATTTAGAGGTTGGAATGAATTCTTTCGAAATTGGCTATATTTCGATCTTATAAAAATTTTCTCCAAAAACCCGTTTAAACTTATTTGAGAATTGATTCTCTGTATTCATGATTCCATCATGACCATCTTGTCACGAGATATAAGATTAGATTCCAATTGAGTACGGTGAATTGATTGGAAAACAATGTGAATGCTTAGTGGCGTATAAGAAACCATTTAGAACATCAACGATTGATATGACAATTGAGACAACCGATTGCTAAGTGAGACAGTTTCGGAGTAGTCGAAAATGAGATGGTGATTTGACAAATGTAAGTGACATATGAAAAAGACTTAGAGCTAAATTGGGGAAAATACAAAGAGGGCTTTAAAGGGATTGATTAGGGTTGCTTAGCTACATTGCTTATTTTTTTGATAGACAAGTTAGGCCCTCCACGTGGCATGGAGCATTGTTTGGGCTAAGTTTCTGTTCATGCCTTGGCAAATTAGAAAAGCCGAAGGACTAAATTGCAAAGTTAGGTCCTTAGGATCCAGGAAAGCCTCTCCTAACTAGAAGACTATGATTTTAACCTTAAACAAACAAATAAATAAATAAACAATTTTGCATCTCTCTCTCTCTACATACGGAATCTGTATTATATAAATAAAATACAATGCATACGTAACACACACCAAGAGCTATCTCTAGGTTTAGATCTAAGTTCATGTAAGATTGAAACGATGGCAACTATTAAAATATAGTCTCGAGCATAACTTACTTAGGCTTAAACTATTCGAGTCAAGATACCTCTTGCTGACGAAAATCAAGCCATCATCTTACATACAAAACTAATGGCATTTACATTTTCCTTGTTTATCTCATGACAAAACAATTTTTATAACATCGATAATCGTTAAACCATTAGGAATTGAGAACGCATGGTTTCTCTTGGAATATCAATCGAAGTCATGAAAGACCTCCTCATCTTTTTCTTTTTCTTTTGTCTCAACATGTTAAACAAATGAAATAAAATCTTAAAAATGATTTCAAAAGTGTAATTGAATCATAAAATTCGTCAAGTTTTGTGTGTGTTTTTAAAAATTTAGATCTTAATTGCAATTCTTGACATGCTTTATGATTTTGGGTAAAATTCAAGTTTATGAATAAATTATATTTTCATGATAAATTTTAATTTTTAATTAAACAGTTTTTTTTTTTTGGTTGATAATTAAACAGTTGTTGAAGAGGGAGAAAAGGGGCAAAACCAGCTCATGAGCAAGAGTGGACCTACACCTCCTGCTTCTTCCTCCAATCTCCAGGCAAGGACCCCACTCATCACTCTCTTTCTCTCTCCTCTCCTCTCTCTCTCTCTCTCTCCTCTTTCTCTGTGTTGTGTTCAGTTCTTGACTTCCCCTACTTAAACAAGTCTTCAGCTCACTGATCTTCCCCCCCCTCCCCCATCCAACACCCCTGGAACTTCACTCCTGCAACTGCACACTGCCCACTGCCACTCCTTCCAATCCCAAGAACCCACCTTTCCTCTCCCCTCCTCCTGCCGATCCGGATCCGCCTCCCGGGTCGGGTCCTTGACCCCCCATTCGCGCGTGAAAAGGACGGACCCACCATCGACCGGGATGGACGCGCCGCTGGTCAACGCGTCCTCCTTCTCCGCCGCCAACCCCTCCGCCTACAGCTTGGCCGAGATTTGGCCCCTGGGCGGGGACACCGGCATTGTCGGGCCGGGCGCCCGGGCCGGGAACCTGGACGGGTCGGTGGAGGAGTCCACGGTGACCGAGCAGAGCGGCAGCGGGAGGAGGAGGAGGATGAAGGACGCGAGCTCCGAGGACGAGTCGTCCAAGATGGTGTCCTCGAGCTGCGTCGTGGGCAGTGATTTGGTCAGTTCGCAGTGCAATTCTCTTGATATGTCTAAAGTTTCGATTTTTAATGTTCTGCTCTCGGACTATGATTCTGGGTCGTTGGATTTGAGTAGATTTGATGTAATTACTCAGGCATTGACTTTTATGGTCTTGGCTTAATTTGGTCATGGTTTCTTGCAATTTGATTGGAACTGGTAGACAGTCTATGGGTCTGAGTTTTCTTTAGTTTTGCTGGATGTGGGGGAACAAATGAATGGTGTAAAAGTCTGCAACGCATTGACTTCGAATCCGGAGCGAAAAGCTCTTGATCTTTAGGAGCAAGAGATGGGAGTGCCAAATTACGTTGGTAATCTTGCTATGCGAAGATCTATGGTCCTCTGTCGGATTTGCTGTGTTGATTATCATTCCTTTTTGTGGAACAGAACAATTCGAATGGTGCCAAACGTGCGAAGATAGCCGGATCCCGTGATGAAAATGGCAGTTCCAAAGCTGAAGTAGAGGCGAATTCTGTTGCTTGTAATAAATCGTCAGCGGAACAGAGTGCTAAACCGTCTGAGCCACCAAAGCTAGACTACATACATGTGAGGGCGAGGAGGGGCCAAGCGACGGACAGTCACAGCTTAGCAGAAAGGGTAAGTAATCTTTTTGAGTGTTCGACCTATGTTGGGCAACATACATGACTGGAATATACATGGGCATGGAATCAATTGCTGTATAATCTGTGCCTACGTTCGCGTCTCTTTGGCAGGCTAGGAGAGAGAAGATTAGTGAGAGGATGAAAGCTCTTCAAGATTTGGTCCCTGGTTGCAATAAGGTACGCTACTTGTCTTGGCTGAATTAGCACCATCGTTAACCATATATAGGCCTCCGAGCGTTTTTCATTGTCCCATGTCGCTTCTCACCTCCCTGGTAAACGGTTTTAACCTTTTCAAACCATTCCAAAGCTAACGTATATCATCTACCATATACATGAGTTCTCGGTTTACATGGTTAAATTCCTGATGTCATCCTTCTGATCAGATCATTGGAAAGGCGCTGGTTCTTGATGAGATTATCAATTATATCCAATCATTGCAGCACCAGGTTGAGGTAAGGCCTTTCGGTCGCTATTCCAGCTAATACTGGATGACTTGTTATGCTCATCTTAGTGATCTAAATCTATACAATGGATATTCTAGTTCTTGTCGATGAAGCTCGAAGCAGTCAATTCAAGGATGGACATGAGCCCAGCAGTGGAAGGCTTTGTTCCCAAAGATGTAAGTACGCATGCTTTATGGACAGAAGATAGCTGTGTTAATTTAGTCCATGACTGCAACGGGTATGGGGCATGGCATCAGGCCCAATTAAGACTCCCGTTTCCATTTTTCTAAGATAATGATGTTTTCCTCATTGAGCTTCTAGTAAATTGCATTCCTAATTGACGCCGGTCCTGTTGTTCTGTGACCATAAGAGCTAGTCTTTGTTTTCCACAAGACCATGAGAACGCTATTCAATGAGAACGCTTGTTCTAATGCACGTTACTTTTCTTGCTGGCTCACTTATATCCTATTCAATTTAAATAAACTTCCACCAGCAACGTTGATTTTAGCTTGCCAACGATAGCAACTGGCAGCTGCAATTATTGACTAATCCAATCTGGGTTTTAGCTCATGTCACAGCCTTTTGACGGTACTGGGATGATGTTTGCCTCACAAGCAGCGAGGGATTACCTGCAAGGATCACAAGCACAACCGGATTGGCTTCATATGCAGACCGGTGGCGGATTCAAGAGAGAGACATGATGACAACGGACTTGCTCGACTTAACTTAGGATCGTGAGGAGCCAGATTAACTATTCAGGTCCGCGTCGATATGTAACATGAACTTTGTTGCTGATATCTTATTGTTTAGCGCCAAATCCGCAAATCGAAAATTGTCGGTCCATTCTCTAAATTATGTAATACTTAATCTCAGCAGGAAATGCATCTGATTTCCGTCTGTACTGTCTAACCGGATCAGATCCCTTGTACACTGTTTACTTGTGGCTTTTGGAACATAATATGAGGCGGCAAAATTCCACGACGTATACACTTACTTTCTTTCATCCAAATCTCTACAACTTCTACATGCTTTTGATAAACAAAATAACGATATGAACTGCCAAGTGACACCGACAAATTGATCCGTGGGTTTTCGCTGGCATTACCCAAAGAACGAATTTGTCTGAGTCAGTGCATTAAAAACAATTTAATCTTCTGAAATCCGCAATCTTGAGATCAAGTGGTCGGCTGGCTTCTTTCCTGGTACTGAGTTGGCTTTCAAGTGCTGAACTTGGCTTTCATGTCATTGACCACCTCTTCTTCAACTTGAAAAGCCTGCGTCAAGACATCGTTTGGGACGGCGGGTGTCGCGCCAAATAGTGTCATAGGAAGAACCGCCGACCCGGGCAAGTGACTGTTGAAGGCTGTGAAGATGAGGGCCTTCCCTTTCCCAACATTTTTCTGGAAGTGCACCAACCCTTTTGGAAGCACAAACATCTGACCCGCGGTGAGCACTTTGGAGTAGAACACGTTACCGGTGGTCACGAACCCGACGAGCAGCCTCCCCTTGATGACGATCCCGGACTCGGTCGCACGAGGGTGCGAGTGGGGCGGATTAAGCCCGCCGGGAGCGAAATCGACGCGGTTCATCGAAATCCCCAGCGTGTTCAACCCGGGAAAGCTGAGGACGTTTCCAGGGGTCAGGCTCATACTATATCGATTGCTTGTATTGCCTTCTTTGCTCAGGCCATCAAAGAAGAAGTCATCTGGGGTTACTTCGGAGGCAGGTTTGCAGGGGAAGCCATTGATGGTTACGGCGGCCTTCAGGTCTCCGACGCAGAAGTCCTGTAACAAGTCCGGGTCGGCTGAATAGCAAGGAATAGAAGAGACTAGGATGAGTACTGTCGTTAGGCAAAACAACGGTGAGATCCACGAAGTTGGTGAGATCGCCATGGGAGAGCTGGAAATGTATTTGGCAGTAGAAGAAAGAATGAGACTTACGGTGGGTTAAAAGCATCTCTCTGCTGTTATATACCAGTTCGTCTAGTGGACCTTAGTTGGATGCAACTTGCAGAAGACTTAACTGGCCCTTCTGACGTGCGAATGGGGCTTGAAATAAAAGTCCAGGCACAACTAAAATGACCGGACAAATCAACAGAAAGACTTGCAAGGTCGTTGCTAGCAGCATCAGCAATGGAGACAATAATTTGTCTAGAATAGTCTCCACCTAATCCAAATGAAAAAGGGATTTCAGAAGTAAGCAGACGTAATTTAAGGAGCGCGTAGAGATGGGCCATCGGCTAGTAAAGTAATTGAGCAAATTGATTTGGATAGACCGCGTTACTTCTATGGAAAACTCTCCTCTCATGAAGAGAGAGAGTGAGGACATGATATTTGGACCCACTTGATCAACTAGGAAAGCACTCGGATCTAAGTACGTCCTCAAATTGCTTCGTCTCAACTCTGGGATGTAAAACTCAAAAGTATTCCCCTAGGGCAAAGAAGATAAAGATATTGGGGAGAGTAGACTTTACTACAACTTCCTTGAAAGTGTTCTAGAACCTAGTAGACCGATATAATAGTTGCCTGCAATGGTGAAGATGAGAGAGGGAGGTGAAAGTCCTCTTACTAGGCTGACTTGTGCTTCACACAATGTCTTTCAACTAACTCGTGGACCCAGTACCCCAAAGACAATGTGCGAATAATTGATTTGTGCGAATATTTGATTTGATTACTTGATCAACTAGGAAAGCATGGGTAAGAATCTCTAGCCCTTCCAAATCTTTTCTCAATCCACCACTTCCACACGGCCTACAAAATCAAACTTGGCATAAGGAGAACAAAAGAGAAAGAACCAAGCAGATATTGGTTAGCCAAGCTTGCTTTGCTGGACCCATTCCTAGGAGTCTAGAACAATGTCTTGGAGAATTGTAATGGTGATCGTCGAAACCTCGAAGCATGTTTGGTGAAGAAAGTGACTGATGAAAATTGCTACAAAGCGGATTTAGCCTAAAAAGGGTCCCCATTTTTCAGGACAGTGTGAAAGGGAAGGCAGTGAGTTGTCGTCCACCGGAGGAATAAGTCATACAATTTTTCATCCACGCACGATCGAGCAGAAATTGGAAAAGATGGAGTGGAGGGATCAACTCCCCGAGCAGCACGGCATTGACCTGGGACACACGGAGTTGACCTGGTAAACGTTGGAAATTGCGGTCTGCCCAAATGACTGGCATTCTTTTGATTTTTTCTCTCTTCTGGTTCAGGGATCAAACCAATTCATTTTTCACTAATGAATTGCTACTTAAGGAACAATTACAATGTGGTTTTTACACATCTGTGATAAGAGAGAAAAGATTCACCTGGGCTACTAAGAGTTGGAATGTTTGATCCATGAAACAAAGACACCTGGGGTCTTTGCCGAATGTTTTCCATGAAACAGAAGACACATCAGTTAGAGATCAGTGCAAAACCATAATTGGCATTAAGGACTCGTCGTCACGACTTTGATAAAGCCAGCCAGATGTTTCAAGCAATGGACATCACCCTTTGCAGGTCCCACTTTAGATTGGCAGAAAAACCCAGGCAGGGTGTCAAAGCCCGTGTCAAATCTTCATTCTGCGACCAATTGGACCAGTATTGAGAAATGAATTAATATTGGGAAAATAAGACCACAGAATCCTAGGCCAACCTGTCCAAAGCTGCAGGGCTTATGGGAATCACGCCAGAGGGGGAGACGAGAGCATCTACTGGGATGTCATCTGGAGTGACTGGTATGACTCCTTCCTCCAAAATCTGTGGTGAGTATGACAAGGCAACTGCAAGCATTGAAAATGAACAGGCCAAAACTCTTGAGCTATACCATCCTATCAATTGAGAAAGGAAAAGAAACTATTCACCAACATACCGAGGAGGGGTTGCTTCCAGTCCCGAGCATGTGCAAGCTCTTGGTAGTTTCTCAGGAAAGTGTCATAATACCTTTTGCAAACACAATACAGTCAGTACAAAAAGGCAAAAGCAAGCAAAATCCTAATGAGAAATATTTTGATTCTGCTCTCTGGGGGATGTGGAGCAAAAGTTTTCCTAAATTAGAAGTACGTTACTAAGACAGAAAACACTATGACAGGTTAATTGTCACCATAATGAAGAAATTTAACGGGGTCAGGATCCACTATCATAGCAAGTGTATATTACTGATAGAGCCTAGATCTCGAACACAAAATGAAAGCTAGTGATCACAATCCTACCCTCCACCTCGGCCCAAGCGTCTTCCAGATCCGTCAAATGCGAGTCCTAGCAACAAAGACAAGCAAAGCAACTGATGTTCTAGTTTCTCTAACCTTGAAGCATGCCGTATAACAATAATAGGATGAATGATAACAATTACCAGGTAAAAGGAGCAAGTCAATGGGATCATCTGCCTGCATGACTGAGATAAGAGAAGTTCCTTCAGGCCTCATGTAAAGGTTAACAAAATACAGCATAAATACGCAACCAAAGGGGACAGCATATGGTACATGTTTGTACGCGTATCAAGGAATTCAATATTTGAGATCTAGTGTGTTAACATGAGCTCAAGGATCACAAAGATTAACATACACAAAGATTTCTTAAAAGATGAAGAAGCAACTGTAGCTATCCTCATTGGACACAGTACAACCTCCGATTACAAAATGACTAACAAACATGTGTCTCACATAAATATGGAAGCCACAAATGCAGTATCTCATCCTTTGTCAATTTGTATCTTGCATTCAGTAGAATGGAAAAGTGACAGTATGTAGAATAGTATGCCCCTCCACCCACTTTACATGAAATCATGTAACACTCATATACCCTTCCAAATAGTTTGTATAATCTCATCACTGTCCATTCAACTTTGTAATGCCCTCAGAAGGTTCAAACATCTTTTCATGGAAAAGAAGCAGAAACCAGACATCAGATCCAAAAATGCTATTGATCCAGCTCGATCAAAGCAATAGATAATAGTTTAACGAATAGTGGGACACTTAATAAAAATCATAGCCCAACACCCTAAAAAGTATGGGGGATCTGCCAAATTCTACCACAACAGTAAGGAATTAGTCAAACAAAGAGAAATAATTATGTTAAGTAATTATTCATTCTGATGAGCTTTCCTAGAGGTACTCTTAACTAGCAAAAGCTTTTGTAAGTTTAAATTCGGGGCTATAAGAGACCACATTTTTATAAACCATGAGGAATGATGCATAACGTCAAAACAAAGTCCACATAAAAAAAATCAGCCAAGGAATTTTAAATGTTATTTCTTACATTGATGAAAAGAAGAAAGCAAGGAGGAAGAATGGCAGTAAAAAGAGACATGATTTTGATAAGAAGACAATTACCATCTTCACGTTCATTTCCATCAGCATCTAGTGCAGCAGGTTCTAATATATCCATTGAGTTTGCGATCATATCATCGACACTTGAGATGTTGAGCATTCTCATGTGGCTGTTTTTGTCTTCCACACGTGGAACATAAAGCTTCTTCTTCATCTGTATGTGGCCATCTAGAGATAAATTGGGAAATATATCAGTTTTCAGGTACATGTGAAAAACCTTAAGGATCACTATGCCCATAGCAGAGACAGGAAATTTGGAGTATTGAATTGGGCAGCTAAATGAGACTGTAAAGGCGGAGAGCAGGGGAGCACACCTTTGGCCGAATTTTGCAAAATTTGTGAGAGAATTTTCGAGGTATCTACTTCCCGTAGGGCACTGCAGCTGATATATGCGCACAAACTCTGACTAGATTTGAACCATGGAGCATCTAGCACAAGACTCTGAATTGTCTCATCTGATAAAGGTCATGTCAATCACATTGTACTGAGCAGGAAAATTTTTATGAAGAAAATGATGCGTCACATCCGATAAATCAATGCCATGGTTTGTTTTTCTGTGATCAGTACCTCATGTCCATGGAAACCGGGATAAGCAGTTGTAAGTCATCCATATTTTCAAGCAAAACTCTCCATGATTTTAACTACAAACTCACAGCAAGACATGCAAATCAAAGCTGGAATACTTTAAGCCCTCTCCCTTTTGCAGCGCCTTTTTATTAGCTTTAAGTCGCGACATTCCATCAATCATAGCCTCAATCTAGTCCATTGATTCTATGTAAATAATAACACACTTCTGCTGTCCGTACGTATTGGCTAGAGAAAACACACATACACACAAAAACATTTTGTCCCGTATGCTCAGTATGCATTCCTCTGAAAATGCTGAAACAAAGGATGGAAATCCCATTGTGGAGCAAATCAGAAAACTTTAGTCACCAGATGACAATTTACAACCTACAACCAAAGAAATCTATGTCACTGCTTTCTTCCTACCCTTTCCATTCTATTTCCTTGATGAAAAAACTTCATATCCCACAAAAAGTTTCCCCATTACTTAATCAAAAAAAGGTCCAACACCAAAACACGCCAACATAAATTCAAGCAATGCAAAACCCATCATCAAGAAAAGCTATTCCGACTAATTTTATTTCAAACATTACACAAACAGAGAGGCTTCGTATGCAAAACCCATCATCAAGAAAAGCTATTACGACTAATTTTATTTCAAACATTACACAAACAGAGAGGCTTCGTATGCAAACCCCATCATCAAGAAAAGCTATTCCGACTAATTTTATTTCAAACATTACACAAACGGAGAGGCTTCGTATGCAAAACCCATCATCAAGAATAAGCTATTCCGCCTAATACCATTTCAGACATTACACAAACAGAGAGGCTTCGTATGCAAAACCCATCATCAAGAACAAGCTGTCCCGACCAATACCATTTCATACATTACACAAACAGAGAGGCTCCATATGCAAAACCCATCATCAAGAACAAGCTCCTCCAATACCATTTCATACATTACACAAATAGAGAGGTTTCATATGCAAAACCCATCATCAAGAACAAGCTATTTCGACTTCGACTGCTACCATTTCATACATTACAAAAACAGAGGCTTCATATGCAAAACGCATTATCAAGAACAAGCTATCCCGGCTACTAACAGAACAAAATCCGCAAAAACGAGCGAAACCGATTACCCTCCTGAGATCTCTGAAGCGGGTCCATGGATTTGAGGGCCCTCCGGACTTGGGTACGGAGGATCTTTTTCTGCTTGAATATGGACTCAAGCTGGTCCCTTTCTTGGCTTTCGCTGCCGGGTTCGCTCATCTTGGTCCGTGCGGCGGCGCGCAGGGCGCCGGCGGGCGGGCGCTGGACGAGGAAGCGAGCGAAGGAGGAGAGCGATCTCGAAACGACGGACGATGCGAACGTGCGCGCGTGGGTCATCGGTGCCACCCGACTCCGAGTGGTTAACTTATCGCAAGCGAGCATTTTTCTTTTTGCGTATAATAAAAGCGGAGAAGACGGAATGTTTTGCGCTTTTGGTCCGTGAAATGGATTTTATTTTTCAATATGGTCCTTGAATTCTTGACATGGAAATTTCCCGATCGAGCCGCTCCGTCTCCAGTTCAGGCTAAATTGAAGCCGAGGCGGGGTTGGTACTGGCGATCGAAAGTCTGATGTTGAGATGTCGAGTGCCTCGATCGATAACTACACAAAAATTTTATGTAATTGCGCGGTGGTATCTTGAACTATTGTTGTTGTAAGCTGAGTCGACACAAGCTAACTGTGCTAATTTTTTGCCACGATAGTAGCGGACTTTGGCCATAGATGTGCTCTAAATTGTCGAGATTGAATATGGACGGACTTGATTGGGAAAAATAATACAATTTCAGGGATTTGATCGTAATAAATATAAATTTGGAGGCCGATATTGAAACAATAATGGAAGTTCAGGGATACTAAATGTGATGACACAAACCCTCCTTGAGAAGAGTTTCTCAATTCTCAGAAGACAGGAGACAACGAAGGATGTGACCAAAGTTTGACATCCAGTTTTCAAGTGCAAGATCTGATTAATTTTCCTGCACATCATCTTTCCCTTCACTGCATGATCAAGCTACAAAAGTGGGAAAAGTTGCCACTTCGTATCTGTTTCTGCAAATAAGTACACAGGCAAAAATGTCGAAATCGCCCAATTCCCAATCTGCCTTACTTGGGTTATCCCATGAAATAATGTTTCTTTCAATCACTTCTGATGCTGCAAATCATCGGCAATGACGACGTTCAAAGCGCCGGAAAGAGTCCAGAGAGGAATTGAGCTCCGTTAGGCCTCTAACTCCAGTACTCCAGAAATCTTCCCAGGATGAGAAAGAGTGAAAGCGGGATGTGGGAATCTCGTCGGCATCATCAGTTGCCAGAAACATTGCGCAGAGGTCCATTAAGGGAAAAAGTCTATCAGTGATCATTGTTGGGGACAAATTCATTTTCTTTTTCTTTCCATAGAAAGCATGGAAAATCATGATGAAGTTGGCCATGCATGCACAGTTTAATTGATCTTGTAAGGAAAGAACCGTGCACGGCATTGTATCTATCGATGGTTCGCCTGATATGAATTGCATACCAGATAATACATTTATTTTCCCTCTCGTTCCATCAAACTTCTATACGTGTCAGGGTCCTTTGGACCTGACTCAGATTTGAGTTTCCGTCGACTGGAAATTGTATGAGACGTCGGACAGGACATGATTCGATACTGCTCAGCAGGCACATTACATGTCAGTGTGCAAGATGCTCTTTGGCATCTCAATGATCATGCCAAAAACACAGAATATTCAAGCACATTGAGATGTAGCGAGAAACTTCCGGCACAAACGCTTGAGGAAAAATTGAATTTTACAATGAGCAACCTGCAACTGTCCAGATGTTTAAAATCACTCCTATATACAGGCAAACCTTTCTGTGTCTTGTCAGTTCTTAGGACCAAAGTATGGGAAATAAATTACCATCAGGAATGAATTTATTAAAACTCGAGATGTTTTGCTCCGGAAGTGCAGTCCCTTCACGTCCTTCTTTAAGATTGTTGTTACACTCCGTACGATGAGACGCTTCTGTCGTCGTAACATTCCCATCTCCGCTTCTCGCCTTCTCTGATAATGACTAACAAAGAAATGCAATCGTTCTTAAGTGTAGTACTCCTACTGGGATCAAATCTTTTCTTCTGGAGATTCACTGCTACCTATTTCCTCCTGCAACGAATCAAGGATGATGTGATCTTGTGCAATGTCCCCAACGGCTTCTCCTCCGTTGACGCTAGGAGAGTGGCTTCCACATTCGGAATTCCCGTCGGAGAACGAATACTGAGGCTTCGGCTCCTGGCAATCCTCGTCCGCTCTTTTGTTCTTACGAGCTTTGAAACCCTCCAAGCATCCGTGCTTCTCTCTGTACGCTTCAAGTTCGGCCTCCAGTAATTTGATGTCTTCCTCTCTCTTGGCAAGCAAGTTACTGATCTCTTGAAGGGCTTCTTGGTCGTATTCTGCCTGCTCCTCCATCATTCTCTGGTACTGCAAGGCCTCCATCTGGACGGCCGCCTTCTCTGCTTGTAACCGTGTGATCATGGCCATCGCATTGTTGGCAGCGACAGCTGAGGCGCTTCTTTCCTCGTCTAGCTCCATGTACAGGGCCATCAGCGACTTGCGGTCCAAGCGAACCTGCCTCTTTAAATGGCTCAAAATAGAGTCTTCACTTACTATGCTGCCGTCACTGGGCTCAGAAGCAAAATCTACCTTGTCGAGCATCGATTTCCTTAACTGTTTCAAACCAAACCTCGGGCTCGAGTTAGCTGAATCGGTAAGTGGGATGCCAAAGAACTTGTTTCCCCTCGCAAATGGAGGGGTTCTGATTGCTTCGCCAGTGTCATCGCTCTCACTGAGCAACGGCACCGAAGCGATTTTCATCTCAAATGTACCTGTCATGGATGAGAAGAAAGAAGAGAATTCAGACTAGGAAATGAATATGATTGTCCTAGCTGTTACCTAAAGACAAAATTCTGAAATTTCTCACAGAGATCATTGAAGGATGAGGGATGATTTTCGCCGGCACAAAAATTACCTTGGTTGTCAGGAAGTTGCGCATTCGAGCTCGCATCGTGGCCAGGAATGTCGGATCCAGCATCAGGGTTGAATTTCAGTTCTGTGTAACGGATATGAGGCAACATCAAGTGAGACGCCTCCTCATTCCTCAATGTCACGAAGGGTCCTCTCGGAGACGGAGCGGGAGCTGGCGCGATCGGGCTAGTGCACTTTCCGGATTTCTGGCCATTCTTCGAACGCGAAGACGGCTTCATTTTGAGCGGCTCTCCACAGCACGTGCACCGTCGATCGCCGCCGCTCTTCTCGACCTCAGCCCTCTCGTCCTTCTTTCCCGGAGGCAGCGCCAGATGAACCCCGGAATCATCCTGAACGAAGCTCTCGAGATCCTTATGCAACGTGCCCACGAGGGACTTGTAGGTATCGCAGTCGGATTCCTTCTCGGTCGCAAAAGAAAGGAGGCACCCCTCGCACATCTTCCTGATGTCGGACAATCTCTTGTGGACGTGACAGTACGCGAGGGACGACACTTCCTTCTTGTGCGCCTCGCACACGGAGTCGTTGTAGTAGAAATCAGGACTCCTGCGGACCAGAACGTGATCGATCCTCGTGCAGAGAAGGCAGGGAACCCGCATCTCGAAGAACTTGGCGAATTCATTGGCGGCGAACGCCACCAACCCGTCGACGAACAGCATGATGATGAGCAGCCATTCGAGCACGGCGTAGATCACGAAGAGCGGGAACTTCCCCAGCTCCTGCTCCACAAAACACTTGAACGATCGCTTCGCCATGCGCCTTCCGCGGCGGCGGCGGAATCACGAAGGAAAGTGAAGTGACTTATCCGGATTGATCAATGGAGAGACATAAGATCATGACCTTGGTGAGTCGGAGCAGACCGAGATCATGACCTCTTGTTCTTTGTCTCTGCTCTTCTCTGTTGTTTTCTGCAGGGAAGGACAGAGACAGGTTGGCTCGAAAGATTTATGTTTCAACTCACGATTCTCTAAATGTATCGGTGGTGAGCTTTGCTTCGACCATAAATAGAAACGGTCAAGAACTTAACCTGAAATGACGGTTCTCCACCAGACATGGAAACCAAAGACACCATCTTTGTCTTAAACCAGTTGGTTCTTTTCTTGCATTTAATCTTTATTAATCCTCATCCAATGCGTGGAATATCCATTTTTATTTTTATTTTATGGAATTAACAGATAAAATGTGTTTTGAAAAGTTTTAGTATTATTAGAATGAATTGGTTTTCCACTCTATTTTCCAACTCCTTTTAGAAAGTAAAGATGACAAATATCAGTTCCTTTGTTAACATTGAATAAGTATCGCTTCACTATTTCTTTTTTTCTGTTCTACTGTTCATTTGTTTTAGACTTATCGATATTTATCCAGAAGTGAAGTGATGCTCATGAGAGATTGTATTTTATTTACACGATCGCTTTTAGATGGTTGACATGTTGAAGAATTCAACTCTAAATGCAGACGTCTCTAATCCAACGACGACTAAGATTTATTCTCTTTACACCATCAATGGAGTTAATAGAAACCTTACTAATCATATCCAATTTTGAAGACTTATAATTTGAATGCAATGCGACTTGTTTGATGAACATGACTTTGCATATTATGATGGGTAAATTACATCAACGACGACTAAGATTTATTCTCTTTACACCATCGATGGAGTTTGTAGAAATCTTACTAATCGTATCCAATTTTCAAAACTTATAATTTGAATGCGACTTGTTTGATGAACATGACTTTGTATATTATGATGGGTAAATTATATCAAGCTTTCAGCACTGGACATGCTATGGTAACTGCTCAAGCTGCCGTGCTTCTTTCTCATGCAATGCACCAAGCCAATAGAGTAAATCATTCCCTGAACACCAATTTCCTGAATCAAATTAGAGTCAAATAATTCAACAAAATCGCTTGCCTGCATGAGGAAAATACTTTTTTTCTGTGGTGTGAACTGTCTATTCACTTCGCCCCACCGCACATATACTCAACTGGGAAATTCACTCCTACAACGATATCCCTCTAGTTGCAAACTGTCCTGTAACTACTATATCGCACTTCATCTTGGATGTACGATGACTGATCTAAATTACTGCAGAGGCCATATGGCAGATGACGACCACCCTCGGCTAACTTGTGGGTAGAACATCTGTAGACATGTACGGGGACATGTATCCTTGTACCTACATAGGACAACTGAAATGTTCAGATCTGTCCGTATCAGAATGCAACTACTGGGCGAGAATTTAATAATGCCCACCAAAAATGTCATGCAGAAGTTAGTCAAGATAGTGACAGTAAAAACCAAGGAAGACCATAAATCCATCGCTGGCACAGCCAGTGCACATTGAATAAAACCAGCACAAATCAAAATATAAGGGTGTTGTGTCGTCCCACCGATAGAAGGACCATAAAACTAAAAGATGTAGATATCCACGAAGATGCAAGTCTAGATGACAAAGATCTGATGCAGGATGAAATCAAGATGCAATACCTGCAACAGACTCGTAGGTATTTGAATGAAGCCCTGCAGAAATAGTTCAACCTTCTCCAGCATCTTCAAAGGAACAGGGGTGATCACATAAATAGATCCTTTCAACAAGTCAATACCTCTTACAATACCTGGTCCATCAAGAAAAGTGAGCTAGATAAGTATATTATCTTATGCAGAGACATTATTGAAAGCACATGTGAACCATAAGCTCATCAGCAACTAATTGTAAACAGATACGGAAGAAAGTAACCTACCAAGACCTACAGAAGAAGGCAAATCATCAGGTTCGTTGGAGCTAATTGCCAAGCCGACAATGGATGCGTTCAAGCTATAAAATACTTCGGTACTTGGGACCTACCAAAGACCACAAGGAGAAGAAAAATAGAAGGCCTCATCTGCTTTAGGTAACACAGAAAGTCATAATATAGTTGACAAACCATCTTCTAGATAAGTTCCGTCGTTTGTTGTCCACTTATTTCCTCTATTTCAAAAACAATTGTTCCAAAGAGATTGATACCAAAAATCTCCAGCAAGAAACTTTTGACATTTATCCATCACTAGGAACCAACCTGGCAGTGTAGATGCTTTATCTTGATGGCAGAAATTGGAACTTCATAAGGGGGATGAGAGGCCAATGCATGTGCAAGTTCCTTTATTTTGGTAATATTTGAGCTACTGGGGAAGCACTGCCTGAAATAAGCAGTTATCCTCATATCTCGCAAAAGCCGTGCATCTTTTTGTGTGAGAACCCTGGACCACATAGGACCATAAAAGTCATGTAATCTCCTAGGTGAACCAGGTTTAGTGTGAATACATGATTTCTGTTGCAAAAGGAAAATAGAAATAGATGTGCGACATGGTAGCCCACAATCATAGATGAGGAAAGCACCATCATGAATGTATTTGATCACTCATACTCAAATAGATGAAAAGAGCTCCTAATGCACATAATAACATAAATACTTCATTAGGCAAGAAGATTTGATGTCATTACGGTCATAACCATTTATTAATTAGACAGAATTCCCATAAAACTTACTAATGCCGTGAGAGAATACTTTGGGCTCAAGACCCCTCTGTCACGTCAATGTTGAGAACAACAAGAGCAAGTTCTAGGCAAATTAAATCTCTTCTTGACACTATTGGTTCATTGATAACCATTAAACAAGGTAAATGCTTACGATCTATTGAAAGAATCCTGCCGAGCCGACTTGATCTCTATTAAATGAACACTTTCGTCGTAATCCTCATCTAACCAGAAATGCCCAGGTGGTAGATTCTTTCTCTCAGCCGAGATGTTTATTTTAACTACATGTGTAGGAGAGATATATCTCAACGTCTTGACCAGTACATCAAAACCAACACCTGGAGACATAATCAGTAAGACGTGAACAGTTACAACATGAGAAGAAAAGGAGAACCCTAAAGGGTCTTAAGGAGATAGCAGAAATGATGATAGTGATTTAGATATGGAAAATACTATGCCTTTGACCCAGCCAGGCGTATTAACGACAAGGGGCAATCCAACTATGGCAGGGTCTTCTTTGCTGTTCAAACTCCGGTGCCCCTCACGTAAGTAATCATAGAGAGCATATATACACTTCAAGTATGCTGCAGGATCCCTTTTTGCAGAAACGTCCCCAAAGAAAAAGCATCTGATACAGGGAAACTGGTAAGCCACACTATAGATCCTTTTCCCTCTATGAGGGAGAACATCCAACCAACTAATTCAGTAGCAGAATGAATGTATAAAATTGTGAATCCAGTCAAATTTCAGCAGCAAGGTAAGTAACATGATTAGTACCTCTCAGGTGTCTTCAAGCAGGGAATTGTCAAATCTACTTTGCAAAAGAATAGATGATAAAGAAAAGGAAGAGAAAAAAGCAAGAGTTAGCCACCCACGAAATACGATTCATGGGTCGGAAACAAAAGAAGGTGGTAATTACAAGAACGGTACCAGGTGTCAGTTTGTCAACTATGGTAAGAGAGAGAAACCCAGGGGGAGTGAATTCTGGCTGCCCAACATCTGTATCCAAATAAGCTACTCTTTTATATCTGCATAGAGGAAAAGCAGCTCAGAAGAACGTCAAGCAGACAAATCTCTGGAAAGCTCTCAGCATGACACAGTGGAAGAGAAAAACACGTCGAATTGAACTTATCAAATATACAAAAACCAACAAATTGACATAGCCAAACTACTCAGCTGATAAACGGGCACACCAAAAGTGCAAGCCAAACTCAAGCACGAAACTCATAATCCACCGAGATTAGATAGTCAAATCAATAAGATCTTTTTAGCTCCTTTCCTAGCTTATGAAACCATTAGCTCATACATGTTCAGCTTAATGCAAGCCAAACTCAACCGGGCTACTTAACTGATAACCGGCCACATCAAAAGTGCCAGCCAAACACAAGCACGAAACTCGTAATCCGCCAAGATTAGATTGTCGAATCAATAAGATCTTTTTAGCTCCTTTCCTAGCTTATGAAACCACTAGCTCCTACGTGTTCAGCTTAACGCGTTGGTAAGCAAACGTATGTACTGATGAAGTCAAAACCGAACTGTGCGACCATCTCATCGTACTGCAGCTGCTAAAACTGCTTTGCTTAAATCAAACATTCGCGAACGAAAATCACCGAACCGCAATGCACCAGCACTAATCAACGCATCGAATAACGTACAATCAGCCTAGCACGACAGGAGGCGAAACGCATTCGTCGAGAGACCGCGCCGCCAAAACCATTCGACTCTCAAAGCGAGGCCGACGGCGAAGCGAACATCGACGCGGCGCGCGCGTATCGGGAAGAACGGAAAGGGACGGAGGAGGAGGAGGAGGAGGAGGAGGTGCCGGCGGCGGCGGACCGACCTGCGGAGGAGGACGTTGAGGAGGTGGCGGGAGAAGGTGGTCTTGCCGCAGTTCTTGGCGCCGCAGATAAGAGCGGCCGGGGGCGGCGAGGCGGCGGAGGAGCCGCGGGCGATGGCGGCGGCGGCCTCCGACCACTCCTCGGGTATGTATATGGCCGGCGAGGGGGCTTCCGCTTCCGCCATAGCCGAGAGCTCGCGAGCTCGCGAGCTGTACCAGAACGGTTAATAGCAAGCCGTGCGGGCCGGCGCGAGGTCTTCGGCCCGTTGGGCTCGGTTGCATCGGCCCGGCCCATTAGACATTAGAAGTTTACCTTGTGATTCATGATGACCCATCAAGTGATTGGTGAGAAGATTTTTTTTTTTTTTTTTTGGTGAATCATTAGATTTAACGCAATGCGTTAGGTAACTAATTAATAGTTGATATCGAAATTATGCTGACGTGATTGGATTCTTGATCTTTTTGTAAGCAGAGAATTTTTGAGTAAGTGTACCTGCGAAGATAAAAAAGAAAAAGAAAATTACATGAATATTATGAAAAAGCTGGTCAAATATTATAGATATGTGAGCATTTGTTCTGAATCAGATCTTCTAAATAAGAAAGATATATCGACCTACTCTAATCACTTAAGCGAACATCACTCCTTTCGGTGGAAATAAATCAAAAAATCTCAAGCATTTTTAATTCTTATTTTAGAAGATAATTACAAAATTAGTAATAAATTTAATGTAAAGATATCGATGCAATTTTAAACTTTCTAATTATGTTGATGTAGTCTTAAATATTTGTGCAAATTCTAAACTTTTTCTCGATTTACTCAAATCATCGTCGTTAACTTTATCAGATATGTTGACGTGGACAACTTTAACTAAATGATTTATAATAATAATTGATTGTAAGGTTCACGATGAAATTTCATAAAAAAAGGTTTAAGATTATATTAAAAAAATTGAAAAGTTCAAAATCGAATTTAAAAAAAAAAAAAAAAAAAAAAAAAGGCCGAGGAAGAAAGAAATGACGAGGGATTCAATTCGTGTCTTATTGCTGAAAAAGGGGGTTCAAGGAATCAGGACAACCTAGTCCAGCTAGAAAAACATCAAATCAAAGAGAAAAGGAGCGAAATTAAAACCCCCGAAAAAATCTCGTCCGTAGCGGAGCGGCTCCGATCGTTCCGCTCCCACGATCGCGCGGCCGGCTCTGGCCATCAGAGAACGGCGGGGCCCAGCCGTCCATCGAAGCCACCCAATCGCGACACGGTCCCACCTGACGCGCGCCGCAGCGGAATAAAACCCGGAGCCACCAAGGACGGAGTTCCGAGGGGGCTAAAAAAAAAAAAAAATCAAAATTTTTTTTTTTTGATCAGATCGAACGATTGAACTCAAACCCTCTTTCTCTCTCTCTCTCTCTCTCTCTATCTCTAGACACCATTGCTTCCAATCAAACGCTCTAGAAAACGCCCAAAAAGCTTCTCCCCTTCTCTCTCTTTCTCTTCACAGGGAGGCGCCAAAAACCCTTTTTAATCTCCAACATCTCTCCTCTCTCCCAATCATCGGCGATGAGCATCGAGCTGGTAAAACCCTAAATCGCAATCCGGAAGAGCGGAGGCGAGGAGGGGGATAGCGATTGGCAATCGGATTTCGGTCGGGGGCAGCGAGCTGAGCGGCGGGGCCTCTCCCCGATGGAGCTGCAGAACACGGTGAAGGAGGCGCTGAACGCGCTGTACCACCACCCCGACGACGCCGTGCGTATGCAGGCCGACCGCTGGCTCCAGGACTTCCAGCACACCATCGACGCCTGGCAGGTATAATCGAAGGAATTTCCGGCTCGGTTTTGTTTTTGGGCGGCGGAATCGGGGCGCCGATTCGATGCGGTTTTTCCGCTTCGTTTCTCTTTTAGGTCGCGTCCGCGTTCTCTGTGGTGTGCGGTTTGGAGTCTGTTTCGTTGTGTTTGGCTGTGTCGAGTCCTGCTGCGCGAGTAGAAATGCTCGGGTGCTTGCTCCGCCGCGCGTGAGGTCGATTCTGGTTTCTGAATATCGGCATTGCGGTTCGTGGTGTGTTTTGTGATTAATCTGTCGTCTACCGGATAGCTGTGCTGTTTCGAGTGCTAGGAATCGTATTTATTGAATGAAAAAAAAAACTTGTGTTCGCGGAAAAAGTTTTATCTTCTGTGGAACCTTCAAGTGGCAGTAGGTGCAATTTTGAAGGATCGGGACTTTACTGACTGTCACAATGAATACAAGTATTTTATCTTCAGCTAGCAGCTCACTTACGACTGTCATGCAAACAATTTTGAATAAAATGCTGCTAGGACTCTAACAGGCTTAGACAAGCTGACTACTATCTTCTGGATGTCGCTACACGTGAAACACACAAACATTGCTTGAACCTGCTTCGTGATTTGCCATGCACCGAGTCCTTTCCCATCTAAAACTTTTCTCCAAGAGGGTGTGTGCTGCCCTTGAGAAAATACAAGGGCCATGGTAAAATGCATTGACAAGACTAACTGGTGGAACCAAAACATGTTCTATTTTCCTTCATCTCTTTCAAAGCTTAATTTTGTACTCTAGGATTGGGAGGAAAATGGCATTCTTAGACCTCCATCTGCTGCCTTTGTAATAAAGATGTTCATTCACCACTTGGATATTTGTGCATCCAAATTTCATTATTTACAATATCAGAGGAAGGCATATAATTAAGTTTTTCAACCTCATTATTAGGCTTTATTTCACTAAGTTTCCTTCAGCCATCAGTTCAACTAGTTTCTCCTCAGGACGTCATATTAATGATGGGGCGTCTTGTGACATGGTGATTGGGTTGTTTCTTTCATTCATCACAAGGAACAAAAAAGAATCCTTCAGTTCCACTCGTAAAAAGTCCAAGTCAGCAGACTCATCAAGTTGCTGGCCTTTTCTTGGAATTGAGAACTCTATGGTGAATGTACCATTGTCATGCAGCCAAATCTAACAAATGTAGCTAAGACTCTGACAGACTTCAATAAAATGACTATGAACTAAAATTGGGACATCTATTCATGTGAAAAACGAATGAACTGAATAGGTCTGCATGCATACATTAGAGCTTGGTCTGCTTCGTTTGAAGGAGGACTTGTTATTCTTTTGATATAGGAAAACCACTGCATGTGGCTAGTTTATAACTGTGGAACTTTAAGTCTTTTCGTTTCTTCTGTCTGCACAGGTGGCTGACAATTTGCTGCATGATTCAACAAGTAATCTAGAAACCTTGATATTTTGTTCCCAGACCCTTCGGAGCAAGGTAATTCACCACACTTCGTACAAGTCATGGGTCATGGAATTTTGATTTCACAATCAATAATGAAGGCCAGGCTTCAACTTCTGGGGTTGTGATGGGCAAGTTATTCTATCTGCATTCTGACTTTTAATAACTTTTGTGGTTTTTGATAGGTACAACGAGATTTTGAGGAACTTCCTTCTGAAGCATTTCGTCCACTGAGGGATTCGTTAAATGTAAGTGGATAATGTATAAATAGATTGAACATGGTAAAACAAATACTGATCTAAAATTAGACATTTGAGTAAGTGAGTTTAGTCTAAAAGCTGGGAAAAATGCTATGGAATTTTAATTTGGAAGTCGGAAAAGAAAATTATGCTATGTCAATTAATGATATAACTTGTGCTTTCTCGAGAATTCTGCGGGGTATTGTTAGGTATATTTGATGACAGCGTCAAACAAGAATATGTTCAAGTTTTGACCATTTAGAACTTTTTCTAATGGATATGGCTATTCTTTCTCTTCCCCTGGTATGCAGAACTTACTAAAAAAGTTCCACAAGGGCCCTCCCAGAGTTAGAACTCAGGTATAGATTTCAAGTTACTTTTGTCAATCATTCTCATTCTGATTTCCATTAACAGTATGGTATTAAGGGCATATTGTGCTTAATTTTCCTGGCCTTCTAGATTAGTATTGCAGTCGCTGCATTGGCTGTGCATGTCCCCGCTGAAGACTGGGGGGATGGTGGCATCGTCAATTGGCTGAGGGACGAGATGAATTCTCATCCTGAATATGTCCCAGGATTTTTGGAGCTACTCACAGTGCTTCCAGAGGTATATATATATATATATTCCTGTTTGGATAATTTTGTAGCTGAGCGTTATTGTTCTCATGCCTCATTATAGAAATTGTTTACCTTGATGTTTTCTTTGCTGGAATTATGAAATCACCATGCGAATAGAATATGAAGATGGTTTAAGCTTTCCAAGGATATGGAAATGTTTGCATATAACTTGATTGAGGTGTCTGTTGTCTTCTCCAGTTCAGAGGGCTTTTGTGTGTTCACACTCGGAGTTGTAGAAGGCATTACTTAAATTGATAGAGATGGACTTTCTTTTCTCTTTTTTCACATTTGTAATTGCTGCCATACTCTTCTAGTGCCTCTTTAGTCATGCAATCCCCTAAAGCTTTCTTTTCACAGACTTGCTTATTTGTTAGTGGGTGTCCCTATGGCTATCACTTAATGAGACTGTCTTGGATAGTGCAAATATCCAGGTCATATGCCTGGAGCAAAAAATTTTGAGTAATTTGAATCCCAGCCAGTTTTTCCTCACTAACCAATAACATTTGGTCAGTAGAAGAGTGTGGGACCTTTATCAGATGAAAGAGACAGGTTTAAATTATTCAATTGAAACCTGAGGATAACTTTACCGGGGGTAACGTTTGATCATTACTCCGTCACAACTCTTGTTGGAAAGATCAGGTGTCAATTGTGCTCTTCTTTCTTTTTGATGCATGTCCTTTAGTCAAATGATTCGAGTTAATTGAAGTGGTGAATCGAAGTGCTTGGATCTCATGTTGATGCACCAATGTGGATGGATCATAATATTTAGATATCATCGAGGTGAAAAATTGGCAACACAAATGGGCTTTGCAAGACTTGGACAGCAAAATGTTGTTTTCTTGAAACGGAATAATTACTGTAGGACTAAAGACTTCTGTGAAAGTATATTAATGAGCTAAATATGATGTATCCCATCAGAATAAGGACTAATTGAAAGTGTTTATATGTAATTTATTTCTGCTTTAAGCTATAATCAAGCACATCCTAGTGATCTTCCTAGCCATAATCACCCTACTTTGGTGTAGGTGAGGATCTGATTAGTATCAAGCCCAGAAATTTGCTTTTATGAATGGAAAGAAGGGCAGAGGAAAATTTTCTCCTTTGACATGACACTCTTCGGGATCTGTCACTTTTATGTCATTTATACGGCGTGTTTGATTCTGCTCAGGAGGTTACAAACTACAAGATAGCCGCTCGTCCAGAAAGGCGCCGACAATTTGAGAAGGAGCTCTCATCTCAAATGGAAATTGCTCTAAGTATCTTGACAGCTTGTTTGAATGTTAATGAACTTAGAGAGCAGGTAAGATACTTTGAACATAATTTCCCTTTGTTGCAATGTCCTCATTAGATGTATGCTATCATTTTAGTGTAGGTGCGAGGTTATACATAGTATGTACTACACGATTGAATATGCAATCGCCAAGGATGCTGTATAATTATTAGGGGTGACTGGTTACCGGGCGGTCCAATTCCCACCCAGGAATCGAACTAGAGGGGCCGGTTCCTAGGAAACTGGACTGGTCCCCCTAGAACGGGACCAACCAGTCTGGTCCGGTTCTCGAGTGTGTCAATGGAATTGGCGGCTCTAGGAGCTTAGTCTCCGCCTTCGCAAGCTGATCCTCCAGCTCCTTATCCAACATCGCACTCGCAAACTCCTTTGTATCCCCAAATCTCACAGGGCCTCACTCACCTGCGTCAAGCCCATTGCTTGGCATGGGAAGGAGGAGGATGAAAAAGGGTTAATTCCACTCAGGGGAGGAATTAGGGTTCTTCCGGAGAGAAAGGGGTGGACTTTGGACTGGAAATGAGCAAATAAAGGAGAGGACCCCCATGTCTTCGATTTTTTTGGAAGTTTTTAGATTTTTCTTTTGAAAGAGTGAATCCAGTAGAGCGAGAGCGGAGTTGGTTGGCAGGGATTTATGAAATAAAAAAATAAAAAAAAATAAAGTCAGTCCTGGTGGGCGGTTCTACTCATGGAACCAGAAACTGGACCGAAAATCACTGGTTCGAATTTTTTGGAACCGGCTGGTTTGAGTGGTTCCTTCTGCTCACCCCTAGTAATTATGTTATATCAGCTAGGTTCGCATGTCCCCTTATCAGGGCATTGTAGCATGTTTCTAAATAGTGATATTATGGTTAGTTTTGTAAGTTTTTTTTTTTTTTTTCCCTTTACTATAGTGTAATCGTGTTTTTTAGATGTCATTCGTTACAAAGTGCAATTTTTGAATCGCCAAAAGCAGTTTTTAGAGGTTTACCATGGGATATTTTGTTTTTGTAACTCTCATAAATCACACTACATACACTCTTAATCTCGATAACAAAATACTTAGTGGTATTTCACTTATCTCTCTGATTCTTGAGTCCTCGCATTTACCTTCTTTGTCCTTGTTTTTATGCATCTAGCCGTTCTCCATGAATTTTATTTCACTGTTGTTCAGGTTCTTGAGGCATTTGCGTCTTGGCTTCGACTAAGGAATGGGTATGCATTTCTACTTTGATGGTTGCACTGAAACATTTATCCCTGCCCCTCCAACTGCACTAGTGCAATTACAAGTGGTAAACATAGCTTATTGAAGCGCGCACATGAATAAATTTATCCTATATCTGGTGCTCAGAAGATATGCAGTCCTCCTTGAGCCTGGTCATGAGTCTCTAAGCAGCTATGATGTTTTCTGCAACTCCTACAGTAGACTTCTTCTATGTGTCTAACGTAACCATGGCGTCATATAAAAGCATTCCGTTCAGTTCTTCTTTGTTATTATATTTCCTTCTGTTGTGCTAAATGATTTTGTTTTTAATTAGTGACAATTTCATGAAATTTCCTCAGTTGGCCCTTGAGCCAATGTATGACTTTTGTTAGTTCTTTGAGTAGGAGAATGTATGCATCTTTACCGGTACTTATTGGGTACTCTTTGTTTCAGGCTACCAGGGTTGATGCTTGCGTCTCACCCTTTAGTACATACTGCTCTCTCAGGCTTGACGTCAGAACTACTTTCTGAGGCATCTGTGAACGGTATTGAGATTTTGCTATTATGGGATTTACTTTTTCGTTATTCAGCATTCTTTACCTTCTTGCAGTTTTCTAGTTCAACCTTTTAGTGTGGGTATGTGCATGACTGTGTTTTCTTCCTTTTTCCCTCCACTCTATTTCTGTGTTTTTGGTCGGGGGAGAGGGGACCCTGAGATATTGTGATACGTTAGTGACTGCTGGTTGGATTTGCTAGTGCACAGGAGCGAACCTCCTAATTTGTCTTATTGTGGATGTGACAAATCAATCAGGTTCAGGTCACTAGAATCTTGGAACTTATGTAGTGTATAAAACAGGAAATTTGAAATGTCCAGCTATCCTTTTTTGGTTTGCTTTAAATATACATGTCTTCCTTGATTTTAGACTGCCGTATATTGATGAGAGATGAGCAACTTGAGACCAAATAGCTAGTTTTTTTTTTTTTTTCTTTCCACTGTTTATGCTATACAATGTAGAAAACCAATATGATATTGTAAATTGTATGCGGAGTTTCTGCTCATAAGCATAACTTTTTCGGATGCTGAGGCTTCTCTGTGGTGTTCTTGTACTTGCAATCCTGTTACCAGAGTATGTGTTGTTGAAAAGAGTTTTGACTTCTGGAGATTAAAATTTACTGCCAAAATTTGGTGTTCTGTGGATAATACTCTTAATTTGTTAGGTTTTTTATTTTATGTTATGCTTCTTATATATTTTGTCATGCATGCAGTTGTGTCAGAATTGATTCACTTAACAGCAGCCACAAGTTCTGGTGGGGTCGCTGTACAGATGCCTTTGATTCAAGTAATTGTGCCTCAAGTTATGAGTCTAAAATCACAGCTTAGAGATCCTTCAAAGGTAATAAATCATTGTCCTTCCAAACTGTTACCTAGCTGCAGGTTGAGTAGCATTGTCGACTTATGGGTTCTCAGGAAAAGAAAATGCCTATTTCTTCAATAGTGGTAGAACTCTTATAGATGGCTAACAATTCAGAGAGCTTATTGATGTTTTTTTTAATTGGCTGACTTGGTGCATTGATATGAACCCTTTGGCATACATTAACAAATTTTGCTTGTCATAAGGGAAAAAAAAGATGCTTATGAGCAAGTGGAAACAGTTCTTCAGAGGGGCATGGTCATCATTGTCTTGCTAATTTACCGCCATAACATTCAAATGCTAAATGTGGTTCATTTTCTGTTGATATTTAGTCCTGCTGCTTCCTGACTGGTGTTTCTTTTGCATGTGTTTCTGATATCAGGATGAGGAAGATGTAAAAGCCATCGCCCGTCTCTTTGCTGATATGGGTGATTCATACGTAGAACTGATTGCAACTGGTCCGTACATGTGCCATATTTATACCTACGTGCCATCACTTAACTGCATCACTTTTGCATACTTTTTGATGTTTAGCATGAATAATTTTATTTCAAAGTACGTATTCTTGGGTAAAATCTGTATTATATATTTGATAAATGTGGCATATTCAGGTTCCGATGAATCGATGCTAATAGTGCATGCTTTGCTGGGAGTTGCTTCTCACCCTGAATTTGATATTGCATCAATGACATTCAACTTTTGGCACAATCTTCAGGTTAACTTGACCAGAAGGTGAATATTTTTGGAGATCTCCTAAATCTTGATTTAATCATGCGAAGTTGAAGATTTATTTTCAAGTTGTCATTTTGCTTTAATAGGGACTCTTATGCTTCATTACCAAATGAAGCAACAATTGAAGCTGAAAGAAACCGCAGGCTACATATTTTTCGGTC
Source organism: Eucalyptus sp. ANBG9806169 (assembly GCA_014182395.1). NCBI lineage: Eukaryota > Viridiplantae > Streptophyta > Magnoliopsida > Myrtales > Myrtaceae > Eucalyptus > Eucalyptus sp. ANBG9806169. The sequence goes on along the minus strand of CM024574.1, from coordinate 2,993,059 downwards.
AGCCTATGAAAATCTCGTTTCTCTGGTGAGTTTTCTGGTTAGGATGTTTGGATGTGCCAATCTTCGTCATCAACTTTAGAAGTGTGCTTTAGTCATGGTTCTCCAAATGGTTGCGCACTCAATTTCAATATAGTGTAGAGCGAGGTTTCTCAAGTTTTATTCCTCTTTACTTTTATTTCATCCATTATCGGTATCCTCTCTTTATAGATGAAGTGCATTGACAACTCTTTTGTCAACATGTATCAGATTTTCACTATAAGGAGTTAATCTACTGGTCTTTGTTTGAGGGGGAAGGGTATTCAGGTGGGTGGGTTTGGGGCACATGCATTCTGCTTGTGTAAGGATGGTGTATCCATATGCACTGGTTGTAACCCACTAGAATCTGGACAAGATGAATTGATATTCATGGTTGTTCACTTAGTTGCTTTTTCCGAAAGATCTTACTTTGCTCGTCATGCTTCTACTAACATGAGATTTATGAATGTCAAGAATAGCTTTATCATTCTATGGTTCAGATACTATTACATGAATGAAAGATAATCTCTTGACTGAGTTAAATTTACTATTTGTTTTTTCTGGTAAATTTTGTGGCAGCAAATAATCTCATTTCTCCTGTTCTTGGGAGATTTAACACAGATAATTCACTGATGCCTCATGCATCTTCTGGCACTTTTTTGCTTATTATTTTATAAATTAGCATTCATGAATGATGCCTACTGATTCTTTCAACCTCCATGGGTGTCTGATAAGATTTGTGTCATCACTGTCACTGCCTATGTCATGACAATATACTACTGATCTTTGATGATATGCTTAGGTATGGTCCCTCTTAGTTAGTTGTTCGAAAGAATGCCACTTATACCAGCCACTGAAGACTGTTGCCACCTGCAGTCATGTGTCCCTGTTGTTGTAATTGGAGATGTCTCTCATCATTGTACTTATTTATCACTGGATGTTAAAAAATCATATAAGCATTTGAAGAAATATTATTTGATTAAAAAAGTTAATGACTGACGACTGGCCTGAGCATAAGAGATGGGCGGTTGGAGACATTGACTTTTCCGCCATATGATGCATTGTCTGAGAAAGTTAAGATATCTTCAATTATTCTCTTGCAGGTGAGCTTTCGGGTTCAATATCCACATGACTATCAAGACCTTTCACACGAGGACCTCAAGGAATTTAAGCATACTAGATTTGGTATGCCTAAAGCCCTCTTGCATGTTTGAGAATGGAACTGTTTCTATTTGTTCCTATAGACGCATGTCGGAAGTTTGCGAGCAGCAGTAAAGATTATCTCCATATTGAATCAGACATTATAACAAAGTAAACCTTATGTCTTGACCAGTGTATTGAAAATCACGATTTGACTCGAAAAAACAATATGATTTTACAAGCCAAATCATGGGAATTGTGTCCAATCGCATAAAAATCATGCAGCGGATTGGAATTGGGTAAAATGGCGAGGGAACTCATTTAAATTGCTAAAATTACGAGTCAACTCAGTTTGACTTGGTGTACCCTTTTTTCACTGCTTGCGTGGTCTCAAGTTGGGGTATTGGGCCTCTTGAAGCCCATAAGCAAATAAAAAGCAAAGCCAGACAGTTAGTCAGTTAAGTTAAACGGCGAGTTCACCCTTTCACTAGTGCCTTGACTTAAAAACAATAAGAAAAATAAGTAAAACAGAAAGTTCTCTTTTGGTTACGTTTTAAACTCTTTTAGGCAAAAGAAAGAGAGTTTTTGTTCGTGTCTCTCTGTTCATTGTTCAATGTTTCAAGAACTCAAGCGAAGCAGCAAGTTTACAAAATTGTACTAGCTCAAGTACAAAGGAGCATGGTGTATGAAGTTTGTTTTATTTATCTCCTGAATTTGCCAATGTTATGTTATGAGGAAATGGAAAGGTTGGATTTGTCAGGAGAGCTTGCTGAAGTAAGAGAAAATATATAGCTTTCCTATTCATTTCTGACATATGATCCTGTCTTCTTTTCTTGACCTTCAAATTCTATTCAAACTTCTATTCTCTTCTTCTAACTCTGTTTAAATCTTAATTTACTGCTGAATTCTTTATGCCTGACATCTTAACTTACAATTATTTGTCAAATGGGGTTAAATTTTTTTAGCTCTTTGGTTATATTTTTCTGATTTGAACTTGAAGAATTAATTCAAATATGATGTCATGGTTTCTTTTTTCATGTACCAAGGCATGGTTAGTGGAGCTGATATTATGAGAATGTTATAATTTGATTTGTTTCTATTGATCCAACTTTGTTTTGAAGCTTTATGATCAATATATATGGTGACATTTAACATATCCTGTCACCACTTATAAAATTTGTAAAATCATAAGATTTTACAATTAGATCTTACAATCCCATTTTAAGGGGCCCTCACTGATCCTAGCTAAATAAGTGAGTTTGACTACCTTGGTCTCCGACTTAGATTGCTTTTAAATCAATAATAGTCATTGCTGTTAATTACATTTGCTGCATTCGATGATTTAGTGGGCTTATTATTTCTGTTTGTCTCTTTATACCAGTGTTTTTTTTGCTACCATCATGTCTGGTCATCATTTCAAATCCTGTTCTTTATCTTTGACAATCCCTTTTAGGTTTCTTTCCGCATTTTGCCTTTGGCCATTTGCTTTTAACTATCCACTGCTCAAATCTATAAACTATGTTTCTGTAAGAAGCTTCCGTGTTTGATGTAACTTTAGTTGCTGTAAGTACAACATGTGGAAGGAGTCTTGCAGTAAGTGAGATGAAAAATGACTTATGTTCTTCCTTGAAATGAATACCATTTCCTGTAAATCCGCATCATAATCCAGGACCTTGCACCTGCTGTTCCTAATGAAATTTCTGGTTTTTATTAGCTGTTGCGGATGTATTGATCGATGCAGCATCAGTTTTGGGTGGTGACACTACTCTGAAGATTCTTTATGTGAAGCTCATGGAGGTGTGTACATAATATTATAACTAATCTGTTGTTTCCACCACTGTCATTATTTGTGCTGTGTCAGATTGAATCTGTCTTTTGGAGGGCTGATGCAAGTGCTATCCTTTGTCCGGAGATGCTAGCTTTACATTCAAATTTCCTTGAACTTATTCAGCCTCGATCGGTCATTTCTGCTTAAATCTCAAATCTGTTTTAAATGCTTTTCCTTGCTCACATCAGCAGTATAAGACTATTTACTGGAGAATTAATTGTAGAAATGTCCCTAAGCAACTAAAAGTTTCAGGCATTTATTGGAAACTCTGTATGCTACAGATGATGCCATTGAGATTCCTCAACCCACCCCACTTCCATAATTAGCAAATTGGCTTTGTTGCTTTTGCTCAGGGAGTGTTTGGAATGTCTCAATCATTACATTTACGTTCTGCCGATTTTCACCAGAGACAAAGGCTTGACACATCGTGGGAATAGATTCAACAAGGATATTGATCTGTTTTTAATGCAAATATCACATGATTTTTGGCACATGAGGATTACTCTGCATTTTATCTAGTTGGCCTATATAGTTGTGACTTGTTATAGGTGATAGGTCCCTATGTCTTGATTTTCTAGCAAGTTACCTTTTATTTACTTTCTCTTATTCGAACAGGGTCTTAATGTGTACCAACTTTTGAGTTGCTGGTTTCTTTTTATATGCTGAAGTAGTAAATTCCCAGTAGTACCTCTAGTTGTCATGACGTACAATCAATGATCCTATATCAGTAAAATTTCCTTTTCTTGGTGTAGTGTTTTTAATTGTTCAGTCTGCTAAAGTAATTTTTCCACTAAGTAAACCCATAATCAACAGCTTAATAGCAAAAGTGAAATAGGTCTTTGAGAGTACTATGGTGGACTTCACAGTTATTCTTTCGTTGTTGAAGGCTGTAGCATGTTGTACAAATGGTGAGCAGAGCCAATGGCATCCAGCAGAGGCTGCTTTATTTTGCATCCATGCAATATCGAATTATGTTTCAGTTGATGAAGCAGAAGTTATGCCCTCGGTATGAACGCTTTCTGATTTTTCTTCTCTTTCCTCGAAGAAACTCAAATTAAAAAAGGCAGTCCTCATATCTTGACTGAGCAGAAGTTGTTATTCTTGCTGCCTTGGTTAAGCTGTGGGATCGCATGCCCTCTCTTGGTTAGAATAAATGAGAGCAGAGCCGGTTCTCTGCTTCATGAGTTATTTGACATTGAGCAAGCTATCATCTGAAAATGTGAAAAATGATATACACACTTCTGCTCAGCAAATTCCTTCCTTGAAGCTTGGCTGATGATTTCTTGCAAGTAGCATGCTTGTTCATTTGCTGTCTCTACCACTCATGGTATCCTAGGTTTGTGGCATAGCATATTCACCTGAAAAGCCAAGTAGTGAAAAATGGAAAAGGCTGTTGTTTTGTTCATTTTACGAGTAAATTCTTGAAGAAGGAAACGACACAGTGATCTTAATGGCTGGAACAAGACATCAATGGACTTCACAAATTTGATTTTCCCTGTTGATGACTGATGACAATGAGGGGGTTTGTAACTTGGTAGATGCATATCTGGAACTTTGAGATATCGTCTGTTTCCCTCTAACGGGTGACAGTTTTTCTATACCATTTGTTTATCAGCCTTTCCATCTTTTTTATGTTGGCTCAAATTTTGTTTGCTGTTTCTATATGACTGCTCTTAATTTGTGCCTTGGTTTGCTATAAGCAGTTTATGGCTTTGCTTCCAAAGCTTCCTCAGCAGCCGGAACTCCTTCAGACTGGTAATAAATTGTTAATAGTTCGACAATTTCCTCTCTTGTCTGTCGTGTGGAAATCGGAGCATGTTCATAAATAGATTACTTTGGGCTATTAATGGTAATTGAGGGTCTTTCGTGGCTGTTGAAGGGTGGATTTGAACTATGATCACCCTGGATCTAATAGGAGAGTATTTTTGCTGAGTGGTGTCACATGTCACTTAAATGTTTCAGTGTGCTTGACAATTGGAGCTTATTCAAAATGGCTTGATGCTGCATCAAGTGGACTCTCTATATTGCCTCTCGTCATAGATGTTCTATTGAGCGGAATGGGTACATCTGAAGATTCTGCGGCAGCTGCAGCTCTTGCATTCAGGCATCTCTGTGATGGTACGGTGCTTCTTACACTGTCAGGCTCTTTAATATGGAGCTGTATGTCTCAGTTGTATACCGTGCTCTCTCTCTTTCTCTCTCTCTCTGTAGATTGTATTCTACACTGCCTTTTGCCCTAATAAGGATATCTGTACTGGTTATAGATTGTCGAAGAAAGCTCTGTGGATGTTTGGATGGCCTGTTTCATGTATATCATAGAGCATTTAGTGGTGAATTCAAAGTCTCTGCTGATGACTCGTTGCATTTAGTCGAGGCGTTAAGGTATGCTGGCTGATTGAGAATATTTAGTGGTCAATTTTGCCTTGTGGTGTAAACTTTTGTTTGAATTCCTCATAATGATGTCTTTTCATTCATATCCTGTCCTTCAGTGTTGTCATAACGGAGCTTCCTCCGGACCATGCAAAGAAAGCTTTAGAAGCATTATGCCTGCCAGTTGTTACACATTTACAGGTTGGTTTCTTTCTGGACTGTATTCAGTTGGCTCTCCATCCAGGAGTATTCTCAGCTTCATAAATTTTGAACTCCAGGGGATCATAAGCCAGGGTCCAGAAGTAGTTGAGAAGAAACATGCTCGTGATTTAACTGTCCATATTGATCGGATTGCCTACATTTTTAGGTTCGTCATGAATTATGGAATTAATATTCTTTCTTCCATGTTATTTCTGCTCATGTTTCTTTCTACTCCCTTATAACTTGATGGAAGGCAGATATGTGAATCATCCTGAAGCTGTCGCAGATGCTATTCAGAGGCTCTGGCCAATTTTTAAAGCAATCTTTGACCTGTGAGTGCATAAATCTCTATTTTGAATAGATTCATCTTTGGTAGAGTAATTGGTTCACTATCCTCATATGTTTTTAAGTGCTTTTGATGATTTGCTGCAGTCGTGCTTGGGACATGCGGACTATGGAATCTCTTTGCCGTGCTTGTAAATACGCTGTGAGTGTGCTAAACTATTCTGCACTGAACTTTTGGGTGTTCATTGCTTCTGTCCATCCCTCATTTAATTTCCGTAAACAAATTATTAATACGTATTTTGTCCACCGTCCTTAGCTTTGCCTTTTACTCATCTAAAACCAGAAGTGGTCACTGTAACAAACCGGAAGAAATTAGAGGATATGACTTTGCAGTGCCTTGAATTAGCTATATTCATGTTAATAATCATGTGATCATTGCATAAGAATACTATTTTCACTTTTGGGCGGTATATAAGAGTTGCTGTAAATGCTGGATGCAATAGTATTTATCACCATCAATTGTCTATTTCAGGTTAGAACTTCTAAGAGGTTCATGGGGATCACAATAGGTGTGATGCTGGAAGAAATACAAGGCCTATACATACAGCACCATCAGCCTTGTTTTCTCTATCTGTCTAGTGAAGTTATTAAGGTACACTTGCACTCTGAGCTGTGATTTGCATCATATTTATAAGTGCATATATGCTTAAATATGCAATAAACATTTGGATGCAGATATTTGGTTCCGACCCTTCTTGTTCGATCTATTTGAAAAATTTGATTGAAGTGCTTTTTAAGCAAACAACGTGCCTTCTCCCCAACATCAAGGTATGGTTTGAATGAGCAATGAACTATGTTTCTTTCTGCAGATAAGCATGTTCTGCTGACACAGTTTAATCCTTCATTTTCCAGGAGTTCACTGCTAGACCAGATATAGCAGATGATTGCTTTTTATTAGCATCAAGATGCATTCGATATTGTCCACAGTTATTCATCCCATCGGATGTATTTCCTTCATTGGTCGATTGTTCATTGGTTGGGATTACTGTTCAACACAGGTTTGGCCTCTCTCACAAACATTTGATCAGCCTGTAAAATCACAAGGTGTATGCAGTGTTTGGGTTTATCAGCTCAACACAGGTCAACTGGTTGGACCATGCTTACTCAAAGACAATGAAAATGAAAATGAAATTATGGTAATCATGTGAAAATAAAAGAGATGAAACTTAAGATGAATTAAGGAATTCCTTTATAAGGGGAACAGCTCAAGCATCTTATGCTCCATAAGATATACCTATTGGAATTTGGAAAGAAAGATATTATCATTTTCTCATCGTGCCCATTCTGAGCAGAATGTTTGTCGCCGATAATTCATGATCTTGCAATTTTGTTGTGGAATTTTCCTTTTTAGTGTTTATTCAGAAGGTAAGCTGTTCCTAAACCTATGATTATTTGTCAATTGTGTTACCTTGTAGGGAGGCCTCGAAATCGATATTGGGCTTCTTAAATGATATATTTGATTTAGCACAATCTCATATGGATAAGCAATACGTGTCCATCAGGGATAGCGTGATCGTTCCACGAGGACCATGCATTGCAAGAATTTTGCTGGCCTCATTAACTGGAGCTCTTCCAAGCTCAGATTAGAAACAGTAAGAACTAGTTCTCTCAATCCCTTCCATGTTGTAGCGCATCAAGTTTATCCCTCGAAAATTAAAACTGAGATTGTTCATTTCACCTGATCCTTGCCTTTTCCAGGTAGCATATGCACTATTAGCATTAACACGAACATACAGAGTTAAAGCATTGGAATGGGCCAAGAACAGCATTTTGCTAATTCCATCAACAGCAGTCACAGAGGTGGAGCGCACACGGTTTCTACAAGCATTATCTGAGGCAGCATTGGGGACCGACATCAATGCCCTGATGGTTCCCATAGAGGAGCTATCCGACGTCTGCCGAAGAAACAGGACAGTTCAAGAGATCGTTCAAGGAGCCCTGAGACCGCTCGAGCTGAACCTGGTGCCTGTATCACAGTAAGGCTGATCGGCACGGAGAGGCCATTTTGATTAGGCCTGACGCGTCAGTATTGGTCGTCTTGTGCATAAGGTTGTTATAATTTTTCCTTCATGGTGCTTTTGAGTTCTCATTCTCCGTTTTTTTAGGAGATTTATTTGCCCCCCCTCGAATGTTTTCGGATGGGACAGACCGCGTTCTGTTGTATTTCTAGTGAGGATGGTTGAGAGTGGTTTCGGTTCTTTGATTTATCAATTTTTGGGGTATAATTATTTGTATAGAGGATTGTAATTTCTTTCTGTGCGATAATTTACAGTGGAAAAAGAAAATTCAGAAGTTGAAAAATGAGGTGCCCTCTTCTCTAATCTTAACATGTGCTCTGGGAGTTCTGATTGAGGAACCGTCGACTTTTTTTAAGAGTATGCATTGCTTTGTACTTCTCTCTTTTTTTTTGTAAACCACGTAGGATTGAGCCTTCTTAATTTGATTCTTAGTGCGAAAAGCTAATTTTTTTTTGAAATGCAACTCCTATTAATTTCTTGAAATTTATTTTCGTCTTTTTTTTTTTTTTTGAAATTTGAGTGGAAATCGAAAGTAGAAAAAGACTAACCGGATTTTGGGCTTCCGGTATAGTATTTTGTGATTATTGATTATTGTTTGTAATTTATCCATAACTTTCTAAAATACATTGGAAAATTGCTTGGTTTGTCTAAACTAATCATACAGCTTGATGCCGAGGAGAGAAGCTACAGGTAGTACAAGTGAGAACTTTTTGATAGATTACTTACTACCCGTAAGTAATATGCCTAGGGGATGAAAGCGAAGTACTTGTTCTCAAGGTAAATGTTCAAATAATTTGTGAATCAATCAAGTTGGGGGTGTGCAAAATGGATCGCCTGAATTGGCCGGCGGGTTTGGTCCAGTTCCTCAAAGTGACAATTCAATTCTAGTTTTTAAAAGTGGAGTCGGTATCTAGGTGGTTCGGTTCCATGTTCTAAGGGGGAACCGGAGTGGATTGGACTAATTAAATATATTCTTTTAATTATTTCTTCAAAAAAAAAAGTGAACTAAATAATATCTCGGTTTGGTTTCAAGTAGTGAGAAAAAAAATGGAAAAAAAGTAATAGGAAAAAAGTAGTGATCGGTTCCATTAGACCGGATTGGATCGACAATGCGGTTTGATTCCCGATCCTAGGATCAATCAGTCCTGTCCCCGATTTCAATTTTTGGGAACTAGACCGAGAATCGATCACTTCTAAATCAAGTCTTAATTTATCTTTCATCATAGCATGTTTATATATATAAGCATGGAATGACCCTCTAAGTATTAGTAATTTTCAAGTCCCATCATAAAGACAACTAATTTTACTAGAAAACAACTACAATTGAATAAGGATTTTGGAAAGTTAAACGACATTTATTAGATCTTGACTCTATAGGTTGATGTATTAATGGCCTTCAAGAAATGCTCTGGCATTAGATGCTTTTGCTACATGTAAACTCGTCCCAAAGTTTCTTTTTATCTTCATCTTCATGGTAGCAAGAAAGACTGTAATATTGAATGTTGTTGCAAGAGTATATCCATTAGGGAGTTCAATCTTATAGGCATTATCTCCAATCCCTTGTAGCACTTTGAAAGGCCTCTTAGCCATAGGCTTCAGATTCCCGTGACAATCCCTAGGAAATCTTTCTTTCGTAGGATGAAGCCAAACCAAATCTACTACTTTAAAAGTTGCAAACTTTTGATACTTGTTTGCTTTTTCTTGATACTCCGCATTGTGCGTTATAATTATTTCCCAAATCTACTTATGAAGCTTTTTTAGATAGGTGGCATTTTGCTTGGCATCTCAACTAAAATGTTAAGAGATGGGAAGTGGAGTTAAGCCCAACGAACCAATATGATTTTTTCCATACGCAACCTTAAAAGGACTTCTTCTAGTTGTTTGGCTTGAAGACCAGTTCTAAGCAAATTCCGCTTGAGCTAGTGAGGTCCCATTGACGTAAGTTACTTCCAACTAAGCTCCTTAAAATATTTTGCAAATGCCTATTAACAACTTCAGTTTACCCATCGATTGAAGTGTTATGCCTAGCTTGTTATGATAAATTTTAGTATGTTATTGTCTTTGGAATACCATGAAGTTTCATAGTCTCTTGAAAGTAAAGATTTGCCATATGAGTAGCATCCAAAGTCTTGTTACATGGTACAAAATGTGCCTTTTTGAGAGCCGATCAATAGCCACCATAATTGAGTCTTCACCCCTTTGTATCCTAGGTAAACCAACCACAAAATCTAGGCTCACATCTTGCTAAAAGGCCGTGCATACCGGTAATGGAATGTATAAGCCAGTGTTTTAAGCATAGCTTTTAGCAATTTGACGAGTTTTGCACTGCTCCACATGTCTCATTACGTCTTTTTCCATTCAAGGCTAAATTTTTTTTCTTTGACAAGAGACTGTGTCTTGTCTCTTCCAAAATGATCAACTAGTACTCCACCATGGGCTTCCCTTAGATAACTTTTTAGTATGCACAAACAATTATTCTTGAGAAGAAATCCATCTTACAACAAGAATCGCTAATTTGGACCTTTTGAATAATCTTTCCAAATTTTCCCAAAGTCCGAATCATTTTCATAAAACTCCTTGATCATATCAAAGCCCAAGATCTTCAAATGCATTGTGGATAGCAAGGAATGCCTATGGGCTGGTCGAGCACTCTCTTTTCTTTGTCCAATTCCGTCTTACCAAAGAAGACTGACTCCTTACCAACCCGCGAAGGATTGTGAGGTTGTGCTGTAGTTTCATGTTTGATAAGACAAGTGAAAGCTTGTAGAAACTCTACCCATTCAAAGCTTCATAATGCGAAAAGAGAATAAATTTCTTGAACAATAGATAATGTTGCCAACAATCCACTTGATAAAGCTATGATGAGTTTGAAGCTTTGTTGTGTCACTTTGGCCCACTTGAAACTCCCTCTCTTCGAGCATTTGATGATAGGAGAATGATGGCTCCGAAATGCTTGATAAAATAATGGTAAAATAAGGCCAAACCATGGAAACTCCAAATGTCATATATAGATGTAGGAATGGGCCAACTTATGTTGCCTCCACCTTAGGATCCATTTTGATGCCTACTTTCAAAGACAACATAGCCTAGGAAAATGAGGCTATCGATAAAGAACCGACACTTCTTTAAGTTATCATATAACTTTTGCTTCTATAGAACCATGGAAACTTGGTTAAAATGGTTCAAATGTTACTCTTGAGTAGAACTATAAACAAGAATGTCGTGAAAATAAACAATAAAAAAAATTGCAAATAATTGGTTGGAAAACATGATTCATAAGGTGCATAAATGTACTAGGAACATTAGAGAGACCGAAAGCCATGACCATCCATTCATAGAGGCCATCTCTTGTTTTGAAAGCAACTTTTTACTCATCTCCAGCTCTCATTCAAATTTGATGATATCTACTTCGAAGATCAATTTGAAAAAGATAGTAACGCCATGAAGCTGGTCAAGAAGATCATCAATTCGGAGGATGGAAAAACGGTGCTTGATAGTATTTTGCTCACTGCTCTACTATCAACGTATATGCATCACAATCCATCCTTCTTTGGTACAAGAAAGGCAAATACAACACATGAACTCATGCTTTCTCTTATGGGAAAATTGTCTAAAAAGTCCTAGGCCTATTAAAGTTTGGCCAATTCAATTATAAAATTTCTCAATTTTGTCAATTGAATTTATCCGTCCAATTCCAATTAGAAATTACTAACATGGACGCTAATCATTTTATATAGAGGAGGTGTAAGGAAAACAGTGGAAATTTCAAATGAATACCCAATGGCTGACTCAATCTCAAATAAGAGTATAAGCTCGCCGCTCTTTTCAAGCCGACCGAAACAGGAATGCCTTTGTCCCAAAAAAAAAAAAAAAAAAAGACCAGTAAAAAACCACGACCCATAAAAAAGGGATTATATTATCCCAATTTGACTTTGCCATTCCAGGCAAGGCTTACTGGCGTCCTCTTTCCCAAAAATGATTCCACATCTTGTCCCTGTCTGAAATTCAATTGAAAAAAAGAAGAAGAAGAGAAGACTAAATCCATGATGAAGATGATGGGGCTTTGACTTCTTCTTCCCCCCTCGTGCCACGTGCGTATTTCCTCATAACTGCTTCTTTTCCATAATCAGATCAATCGCTGTGAAAAAAATAATAAAAAAAAAATAAAAAGAGGAGAGAGAATCGAGACTGCAGCAGCCGCCAGCAGCAGCCGCCCTCCATCTCCACCTTCTCTCTCTCTCTAAAATGTGAATCCGCCGCAGTCGCCATCATTGCCATCTCCTAAAACTCTTGGTGCTCTATCTCTCTTCTCTCTCTCCTCTTTCTCCTCTTTTTCTCTCTCTAACAATGTAATCCTCGCTCCGTCGGCCTGCCTCGAAGCCACCTTCTTGGCCGGCTCTCCATCGCCGGCCGGCCTCCAAGATGGTGTCTCCCGCCCCCGCCGCCGCCGCCGCCGCCGCGGCGTCGTCGTCCTCCTCCCAGAAGAAGGAGCCCCTCTACTCCCTCCTGACCCGCAACCTCGCCAACCTCACCATCCCCTCCTCCTCCTCCTCCGCCGCCGCCGCCGCCGCTCCTCCTCTCTCCTCGTCGCCCCCTCTGGACTTCGATTTCTCCGAGGTCTTCGGCCCCATCACGCCCCACCCGAACCCGTCCTCCGCCGCTTCCGCCAATCCGCAACCGCCCAAGGACCCGCCCGTGATCCAACACCGGTCCCACTCCTTCGTGGGCCCCTCCCCGCGCTACGCCCACTCCAAGTCTCTCCCTTTCATCGACTCCTCCGAAGACGAAGGAGGAGACGACGTCGACGACGATGCGAAAGGCGGGATTTTGGAGGGGAACGAGCGAGAAAGCTCGGACCTTGGCGGCGTCGGCGGGAGAGAAATCGCGGAGGGCGGCGCCAAGATCGGGCCGGGGGACTTCGAGATACTGCGGGTGGTGGGGAAGGGCGCTTTCGGGAAGGTGTTCCAGGTGAGGAAGAAGGCGGGCACGGCGGGGAGGGCGACGGGATATACGCGATGAAGGTGATGAGGAAGGAGACGATCATCAAGAAGAACCACGTGGATTATATGAAGGCGGAGAGGGATATTCTCGCCAAGGTCGTGCACCCCTTCATTGTCCCGCTCCGGTATTCTTTCCAGGTGATGTTTGCTCTGTTTCCAGATGTGGAGCTCTTTTCTTGGACTTCGGTTGTGGATAAATTGTGCGTTTTGGAGAGCTATGTAGGAAGTGAAATTTGTGCTTTTAAAGGATAGTTGGCTATTTTGCTAATTGGATTATGGAGACTCCTTTAGTTTTTCTTGGATGGCGAAGTGAAAGTTCCTCCGCCTTAAGAGTAGTTAACTGTTTTGCTTGATTGCTTTTCATTAATGGTTCGAGAAAAGTGCATTTTGTGGAGTTGTTGAGACGCGTATGAAACTATTAGACTTGATGGATAGAGCAGCATAATTTGCCTTTGCCATGCAATATTTCGAAGTGCTTGTCGGCACTTGAAAGTAGATACAGATGGTTTCAATTTTTTAACAGGCTGTGAGTGTTGAAAACCGATGCTTTTGGTGATCATGAGCTTGCCTGTTTTTCCGCGGTTGGAGCCAACTGGCCTCGGTCAGGAGACCACGTGGCGCATGATGAGTTGATTCGCTAGGCCAGCCAGCCTCTTTTTTTTTCTTTTTTCTTTTTTCCTTAGGGGTTGTGGCTTGTATATTGGAATGCCTCATTTTGATCAATTGTATCACGTCTCCCTTAAACTCGGGCATCTTGTGTCCTGAGCAAATGATGTGTTTCGATTCCACACAACAACTAGTTTCGGTCTGCTGAGCTCATCATCAAGAGAGCAGCATCAGCGCCTGACCTGTTTTTGTATGAGTGGCCAATCCCACCTTTGGACATCTTCCTCATGATATACTTTTCATCAATTGATTCGAGCACAAACTCTTTAACACTACTCACACACGGTCCAGTTGTATCATCCATTGCACATTATGGCAATGGAATATCATCTTCCACTTGATATTCCTCACACTTCTCCCAGTATTACAAAGTTGATATCTGTGCCTTCATGGAGTGGGGAAATGTCGGACCATGATACGGTTATGGCAGTCAACGATCTTCCCAATGAGTTTGCTTGGGCTTAGTTTTACCCAAAATTATAATTTATTGCATAATACCTGCCTTGCCATGTTGCTGTAATTCTTCCAGTTGTAAAAAAGCATGATGACATAAGGGCAATCCTTTAGTTGAGTCGGTGCTTGGAGTATAATTTGCTTTTGAAGCTCGGTTTTCAACTTTGAAACATGAATATGCTTTGGAGAATCTTAGCCTTACCATCACTATTTCAGGCTTCGATCAATTTATTCATCGTTGCTCTTTTAGGTTGTGACACATTTTCTCTTCTCTTCCTTTGTCCCCTTGACAGACCAAGTCGAAGCTTTATTTGATCCTGGACTTCATAAATGGAGGGCATCTTTTCTTTCATCTTTACCGACAAGGGATATTTAGGTATCTCGTGACTTGAATTCTTGAATCACTTACGTGATTAGTTTGTAGTTGTTCTAACTAATTAGTCTTTTGTGGCTGCCAGTGAGGATCAGGCGAGGTTTTATGCTGCTGAGATAGTATCTGCTGTTTCACATCTTCACAAATGCGGAATTGTGCACCGGGATCTTAAACCTGAAAATATTCTCATGGATGCTGATGGACATGTAATGCCACGTAACTAAGTTGTTCAACATAAATATGCATTCTACACACGATTCTGGTTTTATACATTGTTCAAATCGGCATTCAATATCTGTTCTTCAAACAGGTAATGCTTACTGACTTCGGTCTAGCAAAGGAAATCGACGAATTAAGCAGATCAAATTCGATGTGCGGAACCACCGAATACATGGCTCCTGAAATTTTGCTTTCTAAAGGCCACAATAAAGATGCGGATTGGTGGAGCGTTGGGATACTTATATATGAAATGCTAAATGGACAGGTAATGCTCTATGCATATGGGTGGTTCCTTTTTCCGGTAACCTAATTCATTCTACCCTAACATATCCCTGGCCTGCTTGCTTTCAGTTATTCTGATATCTAGGGAGGTCAGTCAGCCTTTTTCAGCTGTGATTCCTGGAATCTCAGATGAAATTGGTCAATTTTTTAATGCATTGGCTAGTATATTAAGTGTCGATTTGGGCATCATATAGGTAGAAAAAGTAGAATGTAACTCCACAGCTGTTTGCCTGCCCACTTTCTGCATTTCCCTCAGCTGGTAATGACTAAGGCATTCAGTATACAAATCTACTGCCTATGATCCCACTCTTTTCCGGAATTACGTTGTTCTTATAATTTTTGCAGCCACCATATACGCATACAAATAGACAGAAGCTTCAGCAGAGAATTATCAATGAGAAAGTTAAACTGCCACCACGCTTTACTAGCGAAGCTCATTCTTTGCTAAAAGGAGTAAGCATTTGTTCAATGTGAGCTTTATATTTTTTTGTTGTGCAAACTAACAAATAATTAGAATTGGTTGTTACCTCTTCTTTGCAGCTGCTACAGAAGGAACCATCTAAAAGATTAGGAAGTGGACCAAAAGGTGGAGAACAGATTAAAGGTCACAAATGGTTCCGGTCAATCAACTGGAAGAAATTGGAGGCTCGAGAGGTGCAACCAAATTTCAAGCCAGATGTTTCTGGAAAAGATTGTACAGCGAACTTTGACAGATGCTGGACTGCAATGCCTCCAGATGACTCACCAGCTGCAACACCTACTGCAGGTGAACATTTTCAGGGTTATACCTACATTCCCCCTAACCCTTGGCTGTCATCAAGTTCTGTGGAAAGGTAACACCCACCGTAGCAGAACTGGAAGTGGGAAATAAGCTACTGTAAGTTTGCATTAGCTGAGGGAATTAGAGATAACCACAACTTACCATTGCTTGATTTAAGTATATTCTGACTGAATTGCTTGATTTGCTGTTTTTGAGCTGTAGTTACTTGTACCCTGCTGTATATCTTTACTTTATTTGTTGTTTAGGGACATCCCTTTAGTAATCAAATCTGCTTCTTCATTTCTTCATTTCTTTTTTCTTTTTAAATAGTGCTTCTTCATTTTTTGGTGTTGCCTATATAAAGTAAGGGTTATTTCGGTACATGAGATGAAGCCCGCACTTCACCACTTTTACTCTCCATAAGTCCTGCCGGCTGCACCGTTGTATTGACTTGTTATTTACTTATTTCAAGACACAAATTATTTTAGCCAATGCTAAGAGCTTGTTCCTGTAATTTAAAGTAATCCATCGTGAAGCCCATTGTTGGTAAATTCAATAGTTTCCTCTTGTTTTTATCCTTTTTTAAGGTAATTCAAACGGAAAGAGCAGTTGATTTTGAGCTTTACCTGGGGCCGCTCTAGCTTGGGTTGATGATAAGCTGGCGATGTGAAGAGGCCTTTCTTTCTTTTGGGGTCTGAGTATCTCATTCCAAATGATAGGGGTGAGGGGACGTCATCTTGAAGGTGACAAAATGTTGAAACGAATGGCAGAGACAAGCATTCAGAAATTCAATTAGAAAAGCAGACGGAAGAATCCAATTCTACTGCTCTTTACCTGCAAAACAAGCAATATGTATTATGACTGACTCACAGATATCTAGACACCCAGAATACCTCTTTTGACAAAATGAAGGATTCGATGTGACCCCGGATGGTGTAGGGTGGGGAGAAACATAGTTGCCTAGAGAGCGAAACTTCTTCATGAAGGTTACTGAAGTAAGTGCCGAATTAGTTGGAAGCTTTCGGAAGTGCATAGTGAAAAAGGGTGGTAAGAGTGGAATCTAGCTTTATCCAAAATGAAGCGAAGTTATGGATGCAGCTCTATAGCTAGACGCGTAACTGGCACATACTTAGTTTTAAATTGCTACTTTGTGTGGGATCTCCAAGCATAAGTCCCTCTTTCATGGAAGAACTCTTATCAAGTTCTCTTTTTCTTTTGTCAAGATTATGTTTAGTGTCAATACAAAAAGTTCCTTCAAATTGGAATCTGGATGAAATAAAGTAGGAGTAGCCTCCAATCCCAACTGGTTAAGACATTATGATCAGTTTTAGAAAGTATTAAGAATGCGTGGTGTACTAGAGATATCTCCTTTGTTCTAAAGCCCAATTGTTGGGAATTACGTATTTTGAAATAGAACCAATGCTTTTTGTTGCTTCACGGAAATAGATTATGGACCTACAACCACTCTTTTTCCTCATTTCGTGAAATGTGAGCGAATCCACATTGAAAGTAGGTCTCTGAGTGTAGAGGAGTCTCTCATTTCTTTCCTGTCGCTTTATAAGAGCTCCATCCTCGTTCTGCATAACCCAATTCTCCTGCTTACCATTTTCTGAGAGCTGTTCAGTGGAGGCAGTCAGGAGTGAATAGCCATGAGTTATAAGAACGGCAGCAACGACTCCCTTTGTGAGAGGTCTGTGAAGATGATGACCAACATCCTTAGGTTCTCATCTCTTTCGATAGCCAGCACGACCTTAGGAACTCGTTCAGTTCCGATTAGAAGTCATAGCTTCGCTGAGGATTCTTCCATGATGGCCGAGGGATCAGTTGTTCTGCAGTCTCCTGGTACCCGCCTATCACCAGAGATGCAGCAGAGCAGGTCGAAGCCCGTTACATACGTGGTGGAGCTGGAAGATGGGACCGAGTCTGCATATGTGCTTCGTGACGACATGAACGTCGACGGTAGGGCTTCCGCCTATATCGCACGGGTACATATGAAGAATCGACATCATTCCCACGAAGCATCTGCGAATGCTCCTATCATCTTGCCTCCTCCACCTCGTATGCCGAAGTTCAAGTAGCCATGTTTCTCCGCCTGTGCAGGGTAATTTAACTATCGCATATAGTTCAAGCGAATGTTAATCTTATTTTCCGTTGCCTCCTATCAGTGAAATAAGGTTTATGGAAAGTTCATAGGCAGCTCTCTCTCTCTCTCTCTCTCTCTCTCTCTCGCATGGTGTGGGGTGGCTGGCAGTCTTGGCTTTGCTGGTCAGTTGCATGCAAAATCATATGTTCCTAACTTCCTCTTTCAACTTCCTCCCACTTTTCTTACATCCCCTCTGCACTTTATATGTGTGTCCGTACATTTTGTGTCTTCACTGATATCCAGGAATGGGTCCGAGGGTATTGGCAGCAACGGTCGCCAACCGTCGCCGTAATTTTTGTTGATATTTGTTTATGTTCTTAAAAATTTTCATCTGCAGTTGTCCATATCTCGGCCTTTAACTCAGAATTTTGCCGAATTCCTTGCATCGCGACCTCAAACCAGAACTCTCGATTCGCTTTCTCTTGTCAGTTTCGTTGCAGCAGCGGCGATTCTCTCTGAAGTTATCCAGTGCTTCCACTTTCTATCTTCGACGAATATGTCGGTTTTAGGCTTCTTTTTCAAACGAGTTTCTTGGCATAGACGACGCCTTTCTGGGGGGAATCTTTGAGAGGGTGAACCGGCTGATGTCGTGGAATCTCGTTGCTTAGCGAAGAACGAAAGACGGTCGAACGGTTCCGAGGGGCTGACTCCGGGTTGGACCCTTCCAAATCGTTGGGACAGATCACCTCTGTTCCATCGAATCTTCCCAATTTCCGCTCTGGTTTTGGAAGAATCGTCGCGACGTGCCATCGTGACGTTTTAGACATTCCATTGGTATTCTGTCCGACTCCCAGGACGAGACGAAAGCGTGACACGTCCTGCCCGGTGCCCGCGCAACTCGATAGAAGACGATACTGCGCCTATTTTATTAAAATCATGTGATGAATTGAACCTCGCTGATTTTTCGTGTTCGTGTGCTAAACAGATTACGGGTACACAAACAGCACGTCGTATTCACAAGAGTTTCTAAGTCGTCCGGTCGCGCAACTCGATAAAAGACAATACTGCACCTAATTCATTGAAACAACACGGTGAATTGAACCTCGCTGATTTTTGGCTAACTAAGCAGATGAAGTGTATGTATGCACGTAGCACGTCGTATTCACAAGAGTTTCTAAGTCGCAAACGTGTACAATCAAGTCCTTCCTCTGGTGGACTATGCATGCCGAGGTCAGTGAAATATGCTCCACTGAATTAGCCGTTCAACGTTCTTACCAGGTCAAGAAGTCGAGTTTTCCTTAACTTGACATCAATCCATCCACGTATTATTACAAAATATAAGTAGTAGTTTTCAGTAATAATTGGCAGGAAAATCCTTCTTAAGTGAACATACTCCTTTCGTGTGATCTCTACCTTTCCACACACAATAAGATCATTAAACGACCAGCAACATGTACTAGAATATCAAGCAGTCAATATCATGCTAAACAGATTAAGTGTACACAAACAACATGTCATATTCACAAGAGTTTCTAAGTCGTCCGGTGCCCGCGCAACTTGATAAAAGACTATTTCTCCTATTTCATTAAAATTCGGTGAATTGAACCTCGCTGATTTCTCGCTAACTAAACAGATGGAGTGTACACAAACAGCACGTCATATTCACAAGAGTTTCTAAGTCGCAAACGTGTATAATCAAGTCCTTTCTCTGGTGGACGATGCATGCTGGGTTCAGTGAAATATGCTCCTCGGACTGAATTAGTCGTTCACCGTTCTCATTAGGTCAAGAAGTCGAATTTTCCTTAACTTGACATCAATCTATCCACATATTATCACAAAATATAAGTAGTAATTTTCAGTAATAATTGGCACGAAAATCCTTACTTTTAAGTGAACATACCCCTTTCGTGTGACCTCTACCTTTCCACGCACACAACAAGATCATTAAATGTTTGTCAAACAACTCTCCCCAGGTGAACTAACAAAACCACCAAACCAAAACGTAGATACTAGAATATCAAGCAATCAATATCATACATAAAAGGTGAAACGACCGGCACCATATCCGGAGTTACTTTGTCCTTTCGCTATCCAGTTTCAGACATGGTGGGTTTTATGTGTTTTCGAGCCGACCCAAGCTGCACTAGATCCACCAATAGATTGGACCAATCAAAAGGGCCAGCACCAATTATTGAACCTCATCTTATCCGAGAGATCACGATCTCGACCGTGTCCCTCGATACAAGTAATATAAAAGATCTTGCCCCCACCCCCACCAGCCACCGGTGGGGCTCAGTTTGATTCGCTTTCGCTCTCGCGGATCTCCTACGTGAACCGGCAGATGTTGGAAATCAGACCCCACGAATAAATGAAAACGGCAATGAAACGGAGAGAGAGGTTTCGTTAGTTCAGTTTTTGAGCTCACAGATACAAGGACAAGACGGACCAAATGACCTAAGAATCTAATGAGGCACAGAAGAGGAGCATTGACGACACGACAAAAGACACGATCATCCCATCTTTTCCGTTGTCTGTACAGATCAGCGACGACCCTATCCTTCCCTAACCTAAGTTTTTTTCGCGAGGCTATATAGATTAACCTATTAGGAGGTCCCCCCGGAAGCTCTCATGCGACGCTGATCATGTTGTCCCCCTTGCCGAAGCTCGGGGTCATCTGGAAAGCCGAGGGTCTTCTCGATGGCTCGCTTTGGTCAGAAGGCGACGCCAGAGATAAGTTGAGATCGTGGACAGCTGGAGCATGAGGAGCTGGAAGAATGGGGACCGGGCGCACTAGCTTCGCTGGAGAGTTGTCGAATTGGCCCCCTGGCCCAAAGCTCAGATTTTCCACAGGATTCTCTGCTGGAACTGGTAGCACAACGGGCACTGTCGGTGGCATCATTGAGAAAGCTGAGATGTTGCTGGATTCCAAGGGCACTGTTGGTGTTGGTGGTGCAGGATATGACTCAGTCGCAACATCCACTGGAGGAGCTTGCTCTTCCATCATTGTACCAGCAGTGACCTAAAAAAAAACACAACCAGTCATTAGATAATTGCTTTCTCTTTTTGGCCCTACAGTGCAATTATCATCATATTTATCTACACGAAGAAATGAGAGTGGGTTTTGATTTGTAGTAGCCCACTACTCGAGAAATCACAAGACCAGAGCAATTCATTTGTTAAGCTCAACTTCCCAATTATGAAGCCACCCGCGTAAAAATGATCAAGCGCTTGTTCACATTTACATATTAAATTACTTGAAAGAAGTAAGCAATGTCTAGTCGTCGGCAATTCTTGAATGCAGTCCAGCAGCAGAGAAAGAAGGGGCAAGAGAAACTAACAAAGTCCAAGTTCCAACCTTTAAAACGTGCAAGCCATGAGAATACCATATTCCTTCCCCAACTAATCATAAAAGGACTGCTCACCAGAGAAAGTCAACACCAAGGAAACAAATGCTATAAGCCTATTAAGTTTTAGCAACATGAAGCAGCCAAAGAAATAAAGGCAGTGCATTAATTTTCCACAGAAGAGAGGAACAATTAACTCATAGATTCCAAACTGGGAAGCAACCTCTCTGCATAGCCCACAGAAAACCAACCCAAACCAAACAATTTCTCATTTACAAGATAACTATTCACGGCAATAATGAATTTAAAAAAAAAAAAACAGGTAGTCGGTAGAAATAGTTTACCGTATCGGTGGTGATATCGAACAGGCTAGTCCGGCGGCGACGGCGATTGAGGTTGCTCCGGCGGAGAAAGTATTTCTGGGCATGACTCGCGACCTGGGTCGGCGTCCGAGTCTTCACAAAGTTCTTCGAAATGCCTCTCCAATCGCCCTTTCCTACTTTCTGCAGTCCGAGCAGGAACAGCCTGTGTTCATCCTCCGTCCACGGGACTCCTGATCACAACAACAGATGAATCGCAGAACATCATTAATTTACAGTTCACGGGAAGAGATTCAAAGTCGCGCGAACATTGGGATATATCATTTCGACCAGAGAAAATCATCGATACGACACATCTAGAGAAGAACATGCTTCCGATTCGAAACTCAATCGAAAGACGAAAAGGATTGAACTTGAACAAAGAATCACTTCAGGCGAGAATCGGCCGATATATCTGTGCTTCATGTCAATCCGTAGAAAGGGGGAAAATATCAAATTTCTACAGCGGATTCTATCTAGAAGTCCTAAGCCATGGAAAGAAATGATCGGTCCGATCGGAACCGATCACAGATCTCCAGTAGCAATGGTCTAATCGCCTCAATCTCAAGCAATGATTAAGCAGATTCCCGATGAAGCGGCAGGTGGACCGTTCGGCATGATCTAAGATCTTAATCGAAATCATCGCCATGCGAGAACAACAGCAAGGCATCGATCGACGATGATCTATTCAGTAAACAGAGCATCTCAAAAGACAACGCAAGAGCACGGCGCCGGAAAAAAGATAACCATCGGCGATAGGATTCGTTCGGAACGTTACCTCGCTTGCGCTCGCGGCCGGCCCCACCTTTCGAGCCGTGCGCGACGGCTTCGTCGGCGGACGCGTAGCCGGAGGCGGCCGCCCCCGCGTCGTCCTTGCCGCCGCCGGGGGCCACGTCCTGGGGCTGCTCGTACTGCGACAGGTTGTTCAGGCTCACGCTCTTCCTCATGGAGTCCACCACCACCCTGACCCCGAACAGCATGAACTCCCCGGCGCCGGCGCCGGCGGTGGCGCCGGAGGACAGGTCCTCGCCGGAGGCGGCGCGCGCGTCGCTCGACATAGCTCTCTACCTCGACGACGGTGGCGGAGGACGGCGTCCGTCGGGTCCGTGCGCCGTGCGCTCCGGCGTTTCACGGCGGTGGCGACGGCGAGGGAATCGGGACGGGCCGTACGGTCGTCGCGGGGGGAGAAGGCGAAGGGATTTGGTGATGCGAGGCGCGTGTGGGGGAAGGGAGCGTATTTATAGGGAGGCGAGGTGGAGCCACGTGGACGGCGTGGAGGGCCGCGATTCGCCCGCCGGCGTGCCACGCGGCGCACGCCGGACGGTCCGTGTGCTCCCCGCGTGTTCCTTGCCCCCGTCTCTCTATCAAGTCCCACGGGGGGGAGAGAAAAATAAAAAAAAGGAGGATGAAAATTTGATGATGCTAGAAATTAAGAAAATAGAGGAGGAGAATGGGGGTGATGGTGCTAACATGGTAAGTGCTTGTGCTAGCTTTCTTTTAAAAAAAAAAAAAAAATTTGTCTCACTATTTTTCTCCCTCTAAATTCAAAGATTATATAATCTTTTTTATATAATTTAATGTCGGTGTCATGCTTTTGTAATACCCTCATGGTCAGTCGTTTTCCTTCGGTCCAATTATCTTGTCGAAATCCTGAGATGAAATTTAAATTGCCCGTCCCCATATTCTATAGGAACATGGTACGTCTATTTTAATTCACTCGATGGCATATACGAAACTTATGTCGCTACAAGCTCTAATTCGCTTAACGGCATATATGACCTAGCAAGAACCTTCTCTAGCTCCACCTCGTTACCTTAAGCCCGGAAGACTACTATATTTATCTATCCGACGGTAGCCACTTCCGAGAAAGTGACAAAATGTCTATATTTATCCCATAAGGTTCCTCGAGTTCCTTGGTGAATCTTTGACTTCTCCACTCAGATGGGAATATCCTCGAATTTTATGCCTTAAAGTTTAGACTAAGCAGTTTTAAGACTTATTCAGGTTCAAATGTTAGAAATTAGGAAAAGAGAGGAGGAGAATGGGAGTGATGATGCACTGCTTATGCTCGTTTTTTTTTTCCTTTAAAAAAAAATATTTTATGTCGTTACTACTCTCCCTTTAAATTCAAATATTATACTACCTTTATTATATAATTTTACATCAATGTCACTGCTTTTGTAATACACTCCCCATCAATCGTTTTCCTGTAGTCAATTTATTGAAGTCCCGAGTTAATATTTAAATTGTGCGTCCCTAGATTCTATACGAACAAAATACGCCTGTTCTAATTCGCTCAACGACATATATGAAACTTATGTCGCTATAAGAGCTACATTGACAACTCCAGGAAAAGAAAGCACAAGGAACCTTTTTGAAACTTTTTATTCTCTAATTAAAAAGTCAAATCAAATGTGAAAATCACCCATTATCTTCCGCTTAAGTAAAATCCATCACAAAAAAAAAAGGGAGTTTATCGACACGAGGCAAAGATGACCTTTTGCCAAAAACAACTAAATCATTTCGAACAAAATCAATTTTCCAATCAACAAATTTCATCGGACAAGACACTTGTACAAGATTTTTCATAATACATGCATGGTGCAGAAACATTCGCGCCCACCATTAATTTCCCATCGATATTTGACTTCAGATTATGCAATTAAATGCGTGGCGATCGATCGTAAGTTCTCTCCTTAATCTATGAAAATTAGGGTTAGGGTTTGGTGGTAGGAGGACCACTAAACCGAGTTCAATTATTTGATCGAATTGGGTCATTTTTAAAGGGAGCATATCATCTTATTGTTGGGGAGTGGAGGGATTATCGAGGCGAGATCGATCTTGGTCAAAAGCCCCGACACCAGGCGTGTCAAGTTGACTTTTAATAATGATATTTTCCGACGTGTGATTTTTTAAAAAGTACAGTTTCGCAGGAAGAACGTGTCGGCTAGTTTGATTCCGACCCCCGGTAAGAACGCAATAATCCCCAAACCCAATTTGTTTTTTTTTTCCATTGCTTGATCGGCTAATGAGATCTCACATCTTTTCTCATCGTCCTTTTCACTTTTGATTAGATAATTGCGCGTAGAGGGATCTTTTTTTTTTTTCTTTTGAAAAATCGAATTGAAAACTAACGCCTCATCTTTATCGAGATTGGTTCAACGACTGTAGAAGAAAAAAAAAACATTTTCTCGAAAGTGGGTATTGAGAAATTAGGTCGGACGTGAATTGAAACTAGGAAAAATGAGATGAATTGTCATTGAACTCTAACCCGATGTATAATTGGATACCTAAATATTTTAACCCAATATGCAATATTTGCCCTTGAAATTTAAATTTATTCAATAATCTTTAAATTTTCGGTACTTGTTCGATTTAGCCCATCTATTATTTAAAATTCATAGATAATATTAAACATTTTTCATATAATTCCAAAACTAGAATTGAACATAAATTAAAAGTTTAGTTCATGGACGAAATTACAAATTAAAATAAAGTTCAGGAACTACATTGAACGGATCAAAAGTTCATTGACCATATCTCACATTGAACTGGAGTTTATATTATAAAAAAAATTTAAAGATAGCGGGATTCCGATACATAAACTCTACATTACGGCAAGTGCAGAATATACCATCATGATTGATCATAACATCCATTTATGTCATTATCCCTCGAGATTTTTTAAAAGGCGGTATTAATCTATTCTCTTTACCGCATAATCGATGCTTTAAAAAGCCGAGACGACTGAGCCGATCGTTACTAGCCCGATTCCGACCTTAAGGAACTCTTTTCTAAAGGCAATGCTTTTTGGCTCATCTCTTTCTTTCTGCATCTTTTCCTAATTTCTTTTGGTATCGTGGCATGGGAGCCGTTGAATATGAAGGGGAGAGGATATTCGCCACGAGGGGGCGAGGATCTTCCTCTTATTTTATGTTATCTCGAGGCGTATCCGTACCCTTGGGAGAACGATAATGTTATATTCATTGCATTTTCATTTAATGGTGGGGTTTTGTGCATAGAGATAAGCCAAAATAAATAAATAAATAGATAAAAATAAAATAAAAAATAATAAGATAAGGTATTCGTGGGGGCTCTCTCTCTCTCTCTTCCCATTCCCCAAGACATCTTGACTTTCTCCCCTTTATTGCCAATCCGATAATTGGCTTCACGGTCATCTGTCAAAAAAGAAATTCTGAAAACGATGGCCCGGAATGATTACAAAAATGAAGAGTATAGTATCCTTATGTGATGCTTCTGGTATGTGACAGCTAATGTAGTTATTCAATTCTTTCCACTTTTCAAGCATGCCAAAATGTATAGCGACAATCCTATACACATGGAATTCAAACAATGTAGTTAGAAATATGAAACCGGGCGATTTCGTTTCATGCTTTATCTATGTACTTTTTGCGTTAGGTATATCGGCGGTAGAATATGCTCCTGCTCCGGGCTATACCGAAGGTCCATCTGTTGTGCTACTCCGACCATGATATTGTCTATCCACACAGCCACCTATGAGTCGAAGACCTCTGCTTACTCGACCTCGTTGTCTCCATCGTCGTCATTGTCTTGGGCGTGGGAGTGGTCCTACTAGATGCCCACCGATCCGGGTGTAGATGACAATGAACCCGATCAGCACTGGGCCCGATGGAAGGCCAGCATCTATCGTCGGTATCACAATGATCTGGCTGAAGGTGACCTTGGATGGTGCCACATGAAATCAATCAGGTATTGTAAAGGGTCACGGAGGAGAACCGGGTGGCAAAGGCATATCTATTGGTCTAAAAAATAATAATACACCAAAAGTGAGCATAAAACTCAACAAGCAACTACTACCTAATCCACACTACGCATGTTAATAACATCACATTTGAGGATGTTTAGACATAAAAAAACAAAAGATTATTATGATATCAACGTGCTTGAAAACCTTTCTCAAAATTAGGATCATAAGTGGGAAAACATTTACTTTGAAAACAGTAACCCAGTAAAACTTGAATGAAATCTAAAAATGCCATTGATCAACTTTATTAGGAATTGGCTGCCCGTTACCCCTTGGGCATCTCGCATTCATCTGGCATCGCGAGGAAATCTAGAGGAATCGTATTATACCCCTAGGCATCCAGAGGAACCCGTTACCCCTCAAGCATCCCTATTATCACTCGGGGCATCGTTGTCCCAAGAACCAATGGCGTTCCCAAATCACACACTTATCTCATGGTGCAACAATTCCATAATTAATTTAAACATGATATCCACTGAGTTAATGTACAGGAATAGTTCAATATCCATCATCAACTATCCATTGTAAGCCAGAGAAGTAATACAAAACATTTATTCAGCAATAGGGATTCAAAAGACGAGTTACAAACAAGAGTTTATTCAAACTTGACAATAAAAGGGCAGCTCGCTCGTCGATAGAAACCAAGGACATTCGTTAAGTAAACGAATTCCAAAAATCACGAAACTTTAACACAATCTAAATGAGACTCTGAGGAACATCTTTCATTAAGAACTCAAGGTCCAAAGACGTTTTCTGGTGTTTGGATCTCATGTGGAAAATGATTTCAATCTCATGAATTAATCTTGGGAAAAAAAATAAAATCGAATTTTAAATAATTTTTCATTTTAGTTTATTTCTTTTCTTTCATTTTCTTTTTCTTCCTTTTCTTTCATTTTAGTCGGGGACAGGCCACAAGTGAGGCTCCTCATCGGGATTTGGCAAGTTCGAGCCTCGTTGGCCCAAGCTTGTGACCAGTCATCAACCACATCGAGACTCGACGAGCAGGAGGAAAAAGAAAAGGAAAGAAAATGAAATAAAATAAAAATATTAAACATTTTGAGAGGTGCAATTTCTTAAAAGTGTTTTCACTTCTTTAAATTTGAGAACTCGTCTTCCTAATTTTATGCATGAATATTTTCGTTAGCCTAAAAGTATTTTTGGTTCATTAGTCATTTTCGGCAAACCAAATGGGCGAAAGTCCAACAAATTAATTTCCGAAAAATATTTTAATTCAAACAAACACACTCTAAAAGAAAAAGGGAAATTGGCCTTCCATCACACAGGACAAATTGAGGTTTTTTTTTTTCCTTCCTCATCCGAATGGTTTTGCACGTTTGACATATTTTGGCCGGCTGAGATCAACTTGGTCTAAACCTTAGTTTCTTCGAAGCCCGGTGTAGCCGACCGCGGAAAAAGTCAAGGTCGTGGGTTGGACGAGAGTGAACGGAAGGAGGAAAAAGAAGGGAAGAAAGTAAGTTCGATTTAGACGAGGTTCGGGGCATGTCAGATTGTCACATCGAATAGTGCCCGTCATTTTCTTTTTCATCCATACTCGATCAAATGGAACGTCGTGACCATTTTAAACCGTTCTATGTAAAAAAAGTTAGGAATCTCATGCTATTAGATTGATAGGTGATTCGATGAGGCTAATTAGTGCCTAGAGGACCAACAACCCGTAAATGTGCCTTTTGTAGATAGTGAGTGGGATGGCGTGTAACTGATAGGAACATCTACTTAGAGCGTTCCGCATTTAACAATCCATTTCCCATTAGGTATATATTTCGATCGGACATTTCCGATAGAATTACGATGATGAGTGTTGATACGGCACTTGTCAAGCATGAGAAAAATTTCGATCGTCTAAGTGTTTTCACTTCTTTATTAGGAATTGGTTGCCTGTTACCCCTTGGGCATCTCGCATTCATCCAGCATTGCGAGGACATCTAGAGGAATCGTATTATACCCCCAAGCATCCAGAGGAACCCTTTACCCCTCAAGCATCCCTATTACTACTCGAGGCATCGTTGTCCCAAGGACCGGCGACATTCCCAAATCACACACTTACCTTATAGTGCAACAATTCCATAATTCAATTTAAACATGATATCCACTGAGTTAATGGACAGGAACGGTTCAATGTCCATCATCAACTATCCATCGTAAGCTAGAGAAGTAATA
Source organism: Eucalyptus sp. ANBG9806169 (assembly GCA_014182395.1). Lineage (NCBI taxonomy): Eukaryota > Viridiplantae > Streptophyta > Magnoliopsida > Myrtales > Myrtaceae > Eucalyptus > Eucalyptus sp. ANBG9806169. The sequence goes on along the minus strand of CM024574.1, from coordinate 2,964,639 downwards.
CAAAACATTTAGTCGGCAGTACGGATTCAAAAGACGAGTTACAAACAAGAGTTTATTCAAACTTGACAATAAAAGGGCAGCTCACTTGTCGATAGAAATCAAGAACATTCGCTAAGTAAACTAATTCCAAAAATCATGAAACTTTAACACAATCTGGACTAGACTATGAGGAACATCTTTCATGAAGAACTCAAGGTCCAGAGACATTTTCCGGTGTTTGTATCTCATGTGGAAAATGATTTCAATCTCATGAATTAATCTCGGCCAAAAAATAAAATTGAATTTTAAATAAATTTTCATTTTAGTTTATTTCTTTTCTTTCTTTTTCTTTTTCTTCCTTCCTTTGCCGATCGCCAAGCCTTGATGATAGTCGGGGACAGGCCACAAGCAAGGCTCCTCATCGGGATTTGGCAAGTTCGAGCCTTGCTGGCCCACGCTTGTGACCAATCATCGATCATCGTCGAGACTCGACAAGCAGGAGGAAAAAGAAAATGAAAGAAAATGAAAGAAAATAAAAATATTAAACATTTCGAGAGGTGCAATTTCTGAAAGTGTTTTCACCTCTTTAGATTTGAGAACTCATCTTCCTAATTTTATGTATGAATATTTCCGTTAACCTAAAAGCATTTTCAGTTCATCAGTCATTTTCGGCGAACCAAATGAGCGAAAGTTCAACAAATTAATTTCCGAAAAATATTTTTATTCAAACAAAAACACTCTAAAAGAAAAAGGGAAATTGGCCTTCCTCATCACACAGGACAAATTGAGTTTTTTTTTTTTTTTTTTTTTCCTTCCTCATCCGAATGGTTTTGCACTTTTGAGATATTTTGGCCGGCCCAGATCAACTTGGTCCTTGTACGGAGGCGTAGAATATCTTCTAAAGCGTTCAGATTTTGGACGCTGCCTTTCCGGGGGGGCCTAAACCTTAGTTTCCTCGAAGCCCGGCGTAGCCGACCGCGGAAAAAGTCAAGGTCGTGGGTTGGACGAGTGTGAACGGAAGGAGGAAAAAGAAGGGAAGAAAGTAAGTTCGATTTAGACGAGGTTCGGGGCATGTCAGATTGTCACATCGAATAATGCCCGTCATTTTCCTTTTCATCCATACTCGATCAAATGGAACGTCATGACCATTTTAAACCGTTCCATGTAAAAAAGTTAGGAATCTCATGCTATCAGATTGATAGGTGATTCGATGAGGCTAATTAGTGCCTAGAGGACCAACAGCCCTCGTAAAGGCGCCTTTTGAAGAGATTGATTGGAATGGCATGTGACTGACGGGAACATCTGCTCAGGGCGTTCTGTTTTTGACAATCCATTTCCCATTAGGAATATATTCCGATCGGACATTTCCGATAGAATTACTATGATGAGTGTTGATATGGCACTTTGTCAAGCATGAGAAAAATTTCAATCGTCTAAGTGTTAATCATATAATGATACGAAAAGGACGACCTTGAGAATCGTGGTGTACTTTTTTATTATTTGAATCCCATTTTGCGAGTACAATGATAAGTTAATAACCACGTGTGCAGCATCTAAGGAGCGAGACCCGTTAACCTAGAACGTACCTATTAGTGGCTAAGGCGATTCCCTTTAAATTTCTAGGGGGAAGTAATTTTTGGACATCAAACTTTAGTAGGTACAGATATACGGACACGGTCATCGAGTAAACTTTAATCATCCCAAAACCGAATGAGTTAAATTAACGTACAAAATAACCATTCAGTAAAAAAATTTGGGAGATCTATGATCGTAATTAAATGAATGATATCTTGCAAAAGGAATGGGCCCATGCAGCCCAAATAGGCCCAGCCCAAGCTTGCCCATGCTTGTATGTGAGTGCGTGCGGAGGAGCCCACCATGCTTAATTGGGCCTGGCCCGTTTATAGACCGGCTCGGCCCGGCCCATTGATTGCGTTGCCTCCATTTGCTCATTCTTGTGAGAGCTAGAGAGAGAGAGAGAGAGAGAGAGAGAGAGAAGTGAGAGAGAGAGAGAGAGAGAGATGGGAATCGCGAGCAAAGCAGGGGATCTGGCGTTCAAGTCCTTCACGGCGGCGCTCGGCGTCGCCACCGTGTACCTGGCGGCGACCTTCTCCGTCAACCTCTACCGCGGCCTCGCCTGGCACAATGCTCACTCGGTACGCTCCCCCGCTCCTCGTCCCCTCCCCGCCCCCACCGGATTCGCTCGCGCCTATCTCGCGGAATCCGCCGCCGTGAAGCCGAAGCTCCGGCTAGGGTTTCGTCTCGGTTTCCCCCTCGATTGCGGCCGCGCGATTGGCGGAGGATCGTGCGCTCGAGCTGTTGTCGCGTGAGCCGCGTGTGATTGATTCTATGCGATTTTGCTTGGTCTCTGTTGATCTCTTTGAATACGGCGTATGTTATGCTTAGTTGTTCTGAGAGTAGGTTACTTTCATAGCGAACGGGGGAGTGGAATTGAACCGGTTGATGTTTAGCTTAGGACTCGATGATAAGATAAGAGTGCTGCGATGAGCCGTGGGGTTAGCGAGGAAGATGTTCATGAGCGAACTCGGCGTTCGGTTTCGGCGTGCTCTTTTTCGAGCCTCTCGTTGTGGATAATTTGGATTTCGACAATCTTGTCTCGATGCTGACCGAAAAAAGAGATAAACAAGAAACAAAAGAACAGAATTTTCGTCTCTTTGTTCATCAGGAGTGAAGTGGGAGTGGGTAGCGGAGCGAAGTCTACTTTTTGCACTGATAATTTGGTCCTTAAGTTGATCTGTCGAACTCAGCCACCATCTTATGTTGCCAATTATCGATCTCTCAAATGTATTGACGCGTTTTGTCCTGCTCAAAATCAGCATGTTTCGGTTTGCTGGAAAGGTAGAGAAGTATAAAAGATTTATTGTAGTGTGATTTCATGTATATGTTCTGTGAGCTAATTTTCACTCGTGCATGATCCTGAGATTATGTGCTTGCTTGTTGTTGCATGAGCAAGTTTCTATTTTGTGATGCCGTCCTATGCGATTGATTCTTCTAAAGAGGGCGAAGCAAGTTTTCTAATATACCTCATAGGTGTAGGCCATACATAAGTACCCTGGCAGTTGCTGCAGGAAAGAGAACTCCTGCCAAATGCATATCATATGGAAATTAAATGTGAATATTGGCTCTCTTTTTTTCCCATTGGGAGGTGCCCTTATTCTTCTTATCTCTTGTCCTGCTGTTTCCAGACTGATTAATCTAGCATTTTGTCGAGATATTGAAATGTTTGCTGTTATATAGTAATTAACACGGATGGCGCATGTATCCTTGGGACAATAAATGAGTGCCTATGTTTACTAGCATTGTTATGCTGGATGAGTTGTCAAGATCTAGTCATTGCATAATTGCATTTTTGTTACTTGGCTCTGAATGCTCAGTCAATGTGGTTATGCTGAGGATTTGCTGTTTCTAAATGCATTCCAGTATTGGTCAGTCTAAGTCAATTGCTTTTCGGTGTGTTCCCATGGGTATTATCCATGATTCATATGCTTTTGGCCTTTCTGTTTTTTAATATTTTGCAAATGTGTCTCCTTATGGTGGAGTCGAAGGTGGACCTTATGTCTCCTTAGAATCTTGTAAAATGGTGACATATTGATGCAGATGTATTACTTACATAAATGCTTGCAGATTCATAGATTATGGGGAAGTTTCGTTCAAAAGAAACTCTGTTCTTACATATTTCTTCAATTTTGGCCACTGCAGAAAAAAGATGAGCAAGGCTCTAACGGGGGATAACTTTTGTCAGTACTGCCAATTTACATGCGCATGGAGCAGCTTCGATTGCCATACGATTTTTGCGCCTGCAATGTGATCCGTCGAGTTGAAGCATAAATCCTGCCGCTTTGGTGAGGAAGCCATTGGCTTTATGCAGCTAATACTTTTTGTTTCTAGGCATGTTGAACTGCTAGTGATATTCTTATAGGTGGTTTTTTAGGGCTGGCATTAAATAGCTACTCTTTCTTCCATTGATGCCCATTTTGATTGTTGCCATTGAATGACAAGATAGTCATTCAAAACATCATCATATAACAGACCATCCATATCGATGGAAGGGTTAACTGAGAGCATTAGTACTATGATTCTATCTTCACTATGTTGCTGCTGCTACTATTACCTTCGATCCCACCACCATCTGGGAAGCTATGAATCTCTAATCAGTTCCCTTTCAATCAGTCGGACGACGTTTCGTATTGGATCGATCATTTACATAGCTTTTTCGCAGTCGAATTGCTTCGAAAAGGCGTTTTCTCTTCCCGGTCGTCCATAGAGGAACTGGATGTCGACCCTCTCTTGTTTCTCATTTTCACTCTTGGCTCCGGCTTGTTGCTAAACCAATGAATTACAAAAGGGTTTCGTGTACGAGACAAGTCAATAATGAGTGCGTTTGGTTGGACTTTTGAGAAAAGCCGTTAGGAAAATGTAAAGGACTTTAAATTGAAGGGACTTTTCAGAATGCAAATTGTGTTTGGTAAATTACAATTTAAAAGTCCATTGTGAAGTATCTTTGAGTAAAATGGTGTTTGGGGGAATTATATTTACAAAGGACTTTTGTGATAAAAAAATTATCAAAAGAAAAATAAAAAAAATTGATTGGCAAGGGCAGGCGGCCGCTGGCGATCGAAATTTGTCGCTGACAGTCAACATTTGACTCAGGTAGCCCCGAAGACGACTGGGGAGGGTTGCCCGGGGTCGAGCGACCCCCGAAGACCACCAATAAAGGCATTCGGGGTTGGGCAACCTCTGGCGACCCCGCCGACCCCCAAAGACCACCGGCAAAGGCCGCCTGAGGTCGCACGATGTTGCCGCAACCTTTGGCGACCTCGGATTTGGGGCGGCAAGGTCGCGCGATGCCATTGCGACCTCCATTGGGGCGGCAAGGTCGCGCAATGCCATTGCGACCTCTGGCAACCTCGGATCTGGGGCGGCGAGGTCGTGCGACGCCGCCTCGACCTCCAATGACCTCGCCGTGACCTAGATTCGGAGCGTCAAGGTCGCGGGAGGACCTCGCAAGGATCGGGGCGGCGAGGTCACGGGAGGTCGCGCGCACGCGCGACCTAGATGCAGGGGCGGGAATGCAACCCTGTCGGGTTGTGACGACCTAGACCTCGCCGCAACCCGATGGCGCGTAAGTTGCGCCACCCCCCGGCGTCGGTCGTTTAGGTGACGTTCGCCGGCGGTGCAACCCTTCGTCGGCGATTGCACTCGCCCGCAATTGGCGCCCTTTGTCGGCCGCTGTGAGAGAAGAAGAAGAAGAAGATGAAAAGTGAGGGCAAAATCGGAAAAAACGAAAACCAATAAGGATAATTTGGGAAGAAATTTTTTTTTTTTTTTTTTGCAAAGGAGACATTTTGCAAAGGAGGTTTGAAATTTTTTTGCCAAACACCTCATTCTTGGCCCAAGGATCTTTGGGGCTTCAAAGTAGCCTTGAGAAACTACTCCCAAATGAACCAAATGTTGATGAACGGGTTAAAGCTATTCATTGAGAGTGGTCATGGAAAGAAAGATTGCATTTTCGCATCACTGACTATTTATATCATGACAATAATCTTGTTCAAGAGTGCCTTCCAAGGCCTGTGCCGTTTCTAACTATTTCTTCAGCTGAAATTGGAGAAAAGAGAATATGACGCGGAGGAAATTGTGGGAAAATATTTAGGGTTCGGACTTTATTTGTATTGTGAAAAATGAATAATATTCATATACAAAATTTTTCATTATTGATAATAATTTATATACAAGGATTTTCGTGGACCATACAAATGATTTGCATTCTTTTATTTTTATAAATAATTAAAACAATAATTTCTAGAAAAAAAAAAAAAACATTTTTGGCAAAATGAAAACGGACAATTACGGGGAAACCGAGTCAAAGCGTCAGTCTGGCGTCAACCGAACGACGCCGTAAGGATCAGCCGACCCCGCCGGTTTGCCCCGTAAATCGGGTGGAAGCCCGAGGGCAAACTCGTAATTCGCGCCCGCACGTGTTGCAGTGTCCGCCCGTGTGGATTTTCTGTCCGCCTTCGAGTCAGAGCGAAGAGCGCCTGCAAAGAAGAGATCGAAGCTCAGAGAAGAGAGAGAGGTCGCGGTTGCGGTTTTGTTCGTCCGAAAGTCTCCGCCTTTCGCGTTCCTCCGCCGTCGCCGCCTCGATTCCTTGAAGGGTTTTCGGTTCGAAGGCGAGAGGAGGAGTATAGACAGAGGATTCGGATGCTGTTTCTCGGTGGGGAATCGGCGGGGATGGTGGTTTCCGATGCCGTCGCGAACGCTTCGTCCCTTCCTGCGGTCCCCATCTCCAGGGACTTCGCCAAGAAGAAGAGGGTAGGCTCTCTTTTCACCTGTCAAAGCGGGTGCTGTTTTGGGTTCCGCGCGGTTCGTTCTCTCATGCGGTCCTGTGGTGGTTTTGTTTGTTTGGATTTGTTGCAGGCCAACAGGTCGGCCAAGCTGAAGCAGTGCAAGCTCGACGCCCGGCGGGAGCAGTGGCTTTCTCAGGGTACGCATTCTAATTGAGCCGGTGTGTTTTTTATTGGTTTTTGCTTCTCTGTTTTTGTCTGGATTTGCTGGATTGGTAATGCTCGGCCAATTGGGTGCTTGAGAATTTTCGTTCTGGGGTTATCGGCTTCGGTATTGGCGGGTTTCTGGATCCTTCGCTTGCCTCTGTTTCGGTTGTTTATTCGGGGAAATGTTGTGCCCCTGTGCAGTGAAGAAGAATGGAGGGAAGGAGGCTTGGGACGGCTGTCATGGGCGGGGGAATGAAAGTTATTGCTCGATGGGGAATGGGGACGCGACGAGGGTGGCAGATGCGGAGCGTTATGGATCGTTCGACCGGGAGAGTGATTCGGAGTTTCGGTCGGACAGACCTGTCGGTTTTAATATTGTGTCGGGCAAACATGAATCGGGGTCCAGCTATGGCGGTAGCAGCACCAGCTGCAGCAGCAGCGCCGGTTGCTGTTCGGGGAGTATTACGGAAGAGGAGGATGGGAATGACGATTGCTTGGATGATTGGGAGGCAGTGGCTGATGCCTTGGCTGCTGATGATGACCGCAAGACTCCGCCCTTTGACCCGTCTCAGGAAGAAAAATCTACTGGTAGATCAGAGTCTTGTGGTGTGATCCCAAACGATTCTGAAAGATCAACGTGTGAGGGTTTGAGAACGGGTTCAAAGCTTGCTCTGGTGAATTCCCGAGCATGGAGACCTGACGATGCTTTTCGGCCACAGAGTCTGCCCAATTTGTCAAAGCAACACAGTATTTCCAATTCAAGTCGGTGTCATGATGATGGCGGAGTCCCCTGGTTTTGCCCAGGTGTCTTGCCGGCGCCTACTTCTTGTCCCATTTGCTATGAAGATTTAGACTTAACAGACTCTAGCTTCTTGCCTTGTTTTTGTGGGTTCCGTCTATGCCTTTTCTGCCATAAGAGGATTCTTGAGGAGGACAACCGCTGCCCAGGTTGCAGAAGGCCCTACAAGCAGGATCCTGTCAAAGCAGAGGGGAGTTTGCAAGGTGACCTGGGAACTACCTGTTGACTCATTTTTACAGCAACGCCAAGCTCTTAGGAATTCTGTCCTGTTATAAACGACAAATTTGGTCTGTCCTTCTCTGCTGTCTGTTCAGCCTTTAACTAGGTTTAATGTCTGATTTTCATGGACGTAAACACGTTGTTTTCGAGTGTCTGAGGTGAGTTGCTTCTCTCGAGAGTGAGTTAGGTTATCCTTACCTGTAAGAAGGATGTCCTGTTGTAGAGGACTCGTTTTGCTATGTGAATATGCGAGGCGATATGGGAAATTCAAAAGACATCAATGGGTTCCTTTCATCAAATAGATCCTCTCCCTTCCAATTCTATATTATGCAATTTTCGGCTCTTTAACTACTAGAGGCTACCGTTGATTTATGTTGTCGAAGAAACTGAGACTACCTTGTACTAAGAATTGATCAAGTCCGACAGGAAATGAATTTGGGATGCTTTACGACATTTGTTTTTTGATCAATAGAGGCACGAATTTGAATGATAAAATATTGCCCCACCTTGCTCTGGATGCATAGAGAAAACTTGGCTTCTGAATGAAGCACCTTATGCGATGATATTTGGGGGCTCATGTATGTAATGCAATGGACAAAAGGGTTATGATTAAATGACATAACATTGAGCAAAGAAATGTTACCCAAAAGCTCAGTTAATGATGTGCTACTTAAGAGTCGAAAACAACTGAAGATGTCCCCTTGCAGCATTCCTTAAGAAGAAAGAAATGGCATAATGAATGTCAGGATTCTTGCAGCGTTCCTCAAGAAGAAAAAAGTGGCATGATGAATGTCAGGTTTCTCTCTCTTTTATTCGACAGGATATGTTTTTAAAACTTCACAGACAGGCACTTAAATTATCACATAATCATATCATGCGTACTTTTCTGGCCGGGTGGTATCAACCTGTACTGGATTTTCACGGTTTGGTTGAACTCCTATTGGGTATATAATGGCTTTCTCATAGACTTGAGCTAGTTCGGGTATGCATAAGCTGCTAATATCATGCATTCTCCTACATAGCTCCAAGTACAGAGCGGTTGGTAGACCCAGTTTTGATCTTGAGAGATGTTATCACGGGTTGACAGTGGTCCCGCATGCTAAACAATATCGACCTAAGCACACATTGAGTCAACCTTTTGCATCATGCTAGAGGTTACTTCTTGAAATCATTACGACTGTCTGGTTTTATTTCCGCAAGTTAGCCAGATCATTCTAGGGAGAGAGCTAACTTACTACTGCTGAATGATGAACGAGAAGTTTTAATCTCATTTCTTCCCAATAGGGTCTAGCATTTCCAACTATCCCCTACAACATTCTTTCGTCACCTATTTATTGCCTGAAGCTGTAGCATGATTCAAAAATCATCCTCTGATTCACTTGAGGATGCTGTCGTTGGTGGGTATGTCATGAAGCGGAAGGATAAGTTCCGGAACTTCGATGGACTTCTCAGAGGTGGAGATGGCGGCGGGGATAGCCCTTCATTTCTGGCCACATTCTTCTTCTGTATTTTCTGTGTGATGTCCATTTTTACTCGATCGACCATCTCAAGGAAATCTTTCACGAGAAGAAACAATTGAAGCGGTTGTGTCCCCTTTTCTTTATAAGCTCCCACTTGATAAAAGTCCGTGGTCCGCTTCAGAAGCTCCAGGACCTTGCTTGCTCCTCTCTGACCACCTTGAGCTCCTGATCACACTCTTCTAAGAATTCTTTCATTTCCCTTAGGTAGCCTCCACCTTCACCATTATCAGATGTTGCCATGAGAATCCTAATTTCGGCAACACGGCTTGAGAGAGAGGAACACATATTGAACAAACTTTCGCATTCAATAGTAGCTGCTCTTCTGACATTGGAAAGTTCTGCGTTTAGATTTCCTAGCACTCCCAATCCTAGCATTAAACACTCTCTCTGATCCGCCATATTGTCGTCTGAGTCTGCACCAAATTGTCTGCTTCCTTGGCTGCTAGTTCTGCAGATGTTATGATTCTTGTTGATCAAGCGACGTTTTCCCTCGGAACAGGCAACCTGTTCGACTACAAAGTGCAGTAGCGTTGTCTTTCCATCAGTGCTTTTGATGTCAGAAAGCTTTCCAAGGGCATTTAGGTTGAAACCTTGTGCGTTGCCTCTGGCAGTTCCAGCATTCAGGCGGTTTCCTGCCTTGAGAACAGCTTCGAGAAGTTTGAATAAGAGGCCCCGACTTCTCAGCTCCTTGCACCCCAGTTCAAGCACTTGCAAGGATTCCTTCAGGTAAAGGACGTCTGACTCATAGTTCCCCCGAAAAAGCATCGCATTAAATCGGGTGAAGGCCGAAGGAACGGCTCTCAGGATGTGGTAGAAAAAGCATTCTGCATCTGCAAGCTTGGTTGGGTCGCCACTGAATTGAAGGATCTTAGATTCTTCTTCTTTGGTGGGAGTCATTTTGGTGAGTTTCTCAAGCATGTCACCGCTGAGTCCATGGCCCTCAAGGAGGGCATGGACAATTTCTTGACGGGGTACGGCAAGTGATTTCAGTACAATTGCATTGTTTTGGGACTTCCGGGGTTCAAAAATGAAAATTCGGGATGACGAAGCAGAGTTGGGCCCGACTGAAGATGATTGCATGTTATTCATTCTCTTTTCAGTGGATCCAGGATTCAATTCAGTGTATCCAAATAACGTTTCAATTAGCTCATCATCAAATCTGGATTTTAGAGAAGACTGCCAATTAGCAGAAGTGAAAAGCAGGTTGAAACATAATTTTTAGGAAAATGAAATGAGTCAAATATCATATCAAAATATTAGGAGGACGTGTTACCGCAATGATCCATCGTTAATCTGATCCCACACCACTGAGTGATCGACATTGGAGACGACTTTGTCCCAATGCAATGGCTTGAGCTTCGTTGGGCCATGATCTGCCCCTCCTGAGCTTTCTTCTCTTGGATTGCGTGTCCTGCTTTCATCTGTTGCTTTCCCTCTTGGCGCCGGTGGAGGTTTTGTTGATGAGAACACGACGCCTGCTCCTGCTTTTGGGGGCTGTGTTGGCGGTGTTGGCATTGCTGGACCTTTTCTTTTAGGTGGGATTAGGGGTCTCAGTGGCCGTGATGTTGGAGGCAGCGCTGGCGGCGGTGGCAGCGGTGGCGATGGTGGTGGCGATGGCGGTGGCAGCGGTGTTGGTGGAGGGGGAGGGGGTGGGGGTGGAGGAGGTGATGCTGTCATTTGCTGCATCGACGTATAGGGGACTGAAGCTGGAGATGGTCCTGCAGTAGGAGTGGCAGGCTGAGGAGGCGAAGCATGTAGCTTTGGAGCTGGATCTTTCAGGGTCAGTTTTCCTGGTTGCTCGAAAGTACTTTCATATGACGATTCGTAGTCTTCGTAGATTGGATGCACATGTTTCCATTTTGATGCAGACTGTCCTGAACTTTCCGTCAGGCAACACACTCGTTTCTCCTCATCATGGTCTTCATAACTAGGATTATTGAACGTCTTTGAGAAGGAGCTCCTATGTTGGCCTTCTTCGAGTTTCCTCAGATAAAGCACTTCCACACCACCCTCATCAACAATCAATCCTTTCACATTCTTACCTAGTTTCCTGAACATTTTGTCGGCGACATCTTCCCGCCGAAAGCTTCTGCCGGTCCTACTTCTCTTGACACGTCCAGCAAGAAATTTCCGGAACACCCAGAAGAAGATAGCAGCTACGACTAGAGTTCCAACCGCCGCACCGATAACAGCCTTGACGATGGAATGATCAGCCGATGGCGATGATGGCGGCGATGATGGAGACGATGACATCCTGCGAAAAATGTTTTTGCATGCTACAAATTGTAAAGAAGAGCGATACAGAATTTCAGATGGAAAACACAATTGCGCTAAACAATGACCACAGACTTGTGACGAGAGGATTTTTGTTGTCTTGGTTCTAGCCTTCAAGTGAAAACATCAGAGGAATTGTGAGCTTGCACACTTTGTCGTCGGCTGCTGACAGTTCCAATGAACATTAGTTCTTTGCAGTTGGTTGGTTCTGTTCCCTATTCATTTTAAATGACTGCAGAGTCCTTCTGGAGCTAACAATGATCGCGAGTGTTGTGAATAGACTTGTCATAATTGTGCCTACTGCTAACTGCTGGATTGTCAAAGTTATTTTGCGGTCCTGCCTCCTTTTATTGTAGTTAACGAACAATGCATTAAAGCTTGGAGGTGAGAGGGCAAAGTATTTTGGAATGCCTCGTGTTTTATTGTTTTTGTTCATTGTGGACATTTACTTGGAGCTGTTTCCATCAGTTCCAGCAACTCTTGAGCTGGAGCTTTCTTCATATGCTCGATTTCCATTTGTATTTCGATCAATACATGTTTATTAACAGCTAGGCATGCGCAGCTAAATGACAACATTCCTTATGGCATGAGGGGCTTGCTTCTGTCATGCTGCTGATTTGGTGCATTAATCGTTTATTAATGAGTCGCAGCACTTGTGGTGGAGGTAATTTGGACTGTCTATTCTCAGATCACTTCCCATGCTGTTGCTAATGCGATAAATGAATGTTTGTTAATGCCACGGATAGGTTGGTAATCTGCCTCTGATGTTTAATGCTGGTTTAATCTGTTCATCTACATGTGCTTTTCACACCATAAACACCGCCCTGTTCTAGCTCTCTGACTTAATTCGAATATCGAATCTCCATTCTCTCTCTAGTTGATGGTAACACCATTGTTGGGTGAAAGATCAATTTTTACATGAATAGCTACGTTTGCATTCATTGGCATTCATATGGGCCATGGCGGGTAGGTTCGAGCAACTTCATCTTGCCTGTGGTGGTTGATAGATGAACTGTAGAGCATCTAATGACGGCCTGAAATTGACAAGCATGTATTGAATTCTGCAATGACAATTCAGGCTTTTGGTAGATGGTCTTACAACTACTGACATGTCGAGAAATAATTTGAGATCAGGTTCGCGAACATAAAAGACGATTGGGAAGAGATTTTGCTGGGAAGATTTTGCTGGTGTGGATAGGTTCCAGCTCTTCATCAGACCCCTGTGCTAGTAAATCACTAAAAACGTAGAACGATGGGGAAAGAGATCATATTATATTTTACTGAACAAAAGTTGCCATTCCTAGCCATGAATAATGCCGATCATCGGCCAAAAAACAACAATAAATCAAATTCTGGTATATACGAATGAATATCCGTTCAATCTCGATGATATATCTTAAGCCTCTTCGACGAAGACACGGCTATAGATGGCGATGAAGAATCGGACGATGAAGATGAGCACACTGCCCAATCGCGACTGCACAGGGGCGACACCGGCGATGGGGCATGATTTTCGTTGTCGTCGTCATCGTTATTTTCTTCACGTCTTCTCTTGTTGATTCTTCCGTCCGGGCAAACTTCTCCCCCACCCATCACGAAATTTTTCAGGCGCTGAACGTCGGACAGCTTCACTGGCTTCGCAAGAAATTCCTCTGCTCCTTCCTCTAGACATCTATCCATCAAGCAAAAAAGATCCCCACAATTAGAGAAACTTCAAATAGAAACTGCAGATGAAGTATTGATCATCTCGTGCTACAGCCTACATCCCGAATTTCAAGGTACTATTTAGACAAAACCCGCAACTTCAGTCAATGATTTCAGACCAGTATCAAACATCGAATAGCAATCAATCGATCTGTCGAATAATCCTTCCTATTTGTTTTTGGGCCAGATCATCATTTTGTTTGATTTCTAATGCAAATGACAATCTCTCCATATCAATCTCATGGATACAAGACTTTTTACGACTACTGTAGAAAGTTCCCTCAACTAAGTCAATTCTGATGTTTGGTTTATAAACTACAATTTTCATATGGCGAAGAGTGAAACAATACCGGTTAATACGGGCGAGGATTCTTTCGGAGGACATGATAACCACCGGCGTTTCTCTGAAAGCTGATGATTCCTGTTCAGATTTACAAAGAAAATCTCAGACCATTTTCCTTGGTTTTCTTATGCTATCTTTCACAACAAGACTCTGCAGATTTGACAGAATCATTCTCCTAAAAGCGAAAAATCACTGACCTTGATCTTCTTGAGAAGCTCATATCCAGTCATGCCCGGCATGGAGTAATCAGTCATTATCAGATTGACCTTCAGATCCTGATGATGTTCGAGAACGAAGAATCAGCACTCAAACTCTTGCTTAGCTCAAACAGCAAACCATTTCTTCAGACAAGCAAAACTACCCTCCAAAAGCATCATAAGCGTTACTACATAGAACACAATTTCTTCTCGCTAAGGCTAATTTCCCTTTTGATTTCCTGTCATTTTCTAATCAACCAACAAGACAAAGCAGGCACAGCGCAAATGAAGAAACCTTGAACATGAGCTAAACTTGGTTCTTACATCAAATCCGACAGAGCTCTTCTCTCCATCCAATCCCAGATACTGCAAAGCCCTCAATCCACTATCAACAGCCGTAACTGCAGATTTAAATGCCCAAGAGGATTCAATTTAACATAATCAAATCATACCCAGTGCAGAATAAATCAAGAAAATTTGAAAACCAAGAAACATAGACACCCACCTTTACAAGACAATCTCTTAAGCAGCTTCTCAATGACCTTCCTATCCACGACGCTATCATCCACCGCAAGAACATGCAGCTCCTGACCCGACCCACCACACACGTCGACCTCCGCCGGCGACTGCCGCCGTAGAATCTCACCGGCCATCGTCATAATAATAACTCGCAAGGAAAAGATTGAGCAAAGAGCCTTTCTTGAAGTAGATGAAACTGTACGAGCGCACGATTTCTCGTTGAGGGGTCTCGACGAATGAATGAGGGAGAACGTGGGATATTGCAGTGACGGGTCTTTATAGCAGAGGAAGTGGGAAGAGAAAGGGAGAGAGGAAAAAACCAAGAAAAGAGAAAAAGAGAAGATCTTGGGGCGATTTCGCCTTTCCACTCGAATGGAAGGGCAGCAGATAAAGGCAGAGATTCTCAGAAAGATCCTATTTTTTCCCGTCGCGATATCTTGGCAAAATCCACCGGCATTATATCCCACTTGTCCCTTGTCCTTTCAGACAAATCTCCATTCACTGTTCCCCTGTTTTACTCTCTCTCCTCTGTCAAAACACTCGACAGACGGAGGGACAGAACGCATCCATGTAAAAAAAATCTCACGTCCTCTGTTTCCGTGCTCCCTGTGCATGGATTTTGGAGCCGAGATTTGCTTCGTTGTGGACGCAGGGCATTGGATTATCAAGAATCATTAAAGAAGAAAGGGAGGAAAACAGGGGCAGCAGGTGTCGTGGGCAAAAATGACCCTCGATTCTTGCTTTTTTCGGAGCTTTAAAAAGGATCGAACTTTAACGCGGGGGGAGATGAAATTTTTGCATTTTGACTTCTGGTGGCGATGGCGATACGAGAAGCCTTCGGATCCGATGAAAACGAGGTGACAAGATGAACGGGTCCACCACAAGATTTTGCTCGGATCTTGTCATGGTTCTCTCGAACAGGGACGGCAGGGTGTTTTCAAGAACCAGGTGTTCAAACGTGAGGGCTGGCTGCGACAAGAAGGGTTAGAAATTGGAAATTTTTTCAAAAAGATTAGGACCATCGAAATTGGTAATCCTGTTTTTTTTTTTTTTCTTTTAATTACGATCGTTGTTGTGTCGAATTTAAATTAAAGAATATAAGAATAGAATATCATGTCGCTTCTTGTACAATGATCGAATTTCACGACATAATGAATCTAATCAGATGTCGTCGTGCGATTAATCTGTACTTAAAATGTTTCGATTTGATTAATTTCTACGGATGTACACAAATTATTCTATTCACGCACATGGAATAAGAATCCACCTACATGGTAATACACTGATAGGTAACTAAGTAATAATTTTTTTTTTCCATAAATTAGCTAATCAATAAACTGTCATCTTGACAAGTCATTTGCCAACTCTAACCCTTTGCACTTTTAATATATACATAAATTGACCAATATGATTGAATAATATTGTTTTGCCCTACAATGAAATATCTTCATTGGAAGTCATCATCGGTTTTTATTAGATGAAATAGATTCTATGCCTATTTCGAATAGGAAATATCACAGATAGATAAGAAAATCGAGAACTTCACTTCAAATGGAATCTAGTTTACACAAACTATATAGATATTTAATTGACGATGTGACCTAAAAATATAAAAATGTAACGTTGAAATTTAATCGATGATGAGACTATAGGAATTATAGTAAAGATACACATATGAATATAATTGACCACGTGGATTTAGAAACTACAATTAAGAAATACGTTGAAATTTAATCAATGACACGAATCTAGAAATTATAATTATAGTGCAAGAATTTAAAGATAAATGAAAAATAAGATCCTTGTTTGTTTGTTTGTTTGTACGTTACGTTGAAATTTAATTAATGACACGAATCTAGAAATTATAATTATAGTGCAAGAATTTAAAGATAAATGAAAAATAAGATCCTTGTTTGTTTGTCAAACACATGTTATGAATAGAGACTACAGAGGGGTACTATCGACCCCACTTTCTAGATGGTTTCATCGGCTCCATTACCTTGATGATTGTACCCGAAATTGTCGACTCAACTTTTTGTCGATTTTCACAAATGACCAAATACTATTTCAACTAAGTCCATCACATGTCAATAATAACCAAAATTGATCTTTTTTTTTAATTGTACACAAATATAATCTAACATCTCTTGTGCCAGTGTTACGGGCTGATCGTTTGGGATCAAGACCATACATCAATTTAGACTTTCTGGGGTCACTTGTGATTGTTGGAGTGCCTAAGCCAAGCCTTCATTGATCACTCAAGTTCATTTGAATCATAGAGAATGAAAGTTTCTAGAGATAAAAGTTATGAATAGATAATCGAACCGAAATGATTGAATGGATGCAACGAGTGGAGGGCATCCCTTCTTATTTTTGAGGTCCTCCAATCATGACTAATGATTGAGATTACATGCGGTGGACGAGATTGTATCTCTCCACCTATCAACTGCCGACATTTATGTCAAGAAAATTTTAAATCTCGACGCAATTACCGGGTGAGTTAGGGCAGCCTTCTTCGATTTTGCACGGTCCCGTGATCACGGAATTCTCAAGTCCGGGGCACGAGCATGCTACACGATTACTTTCATCTATGAAACGGACGAATTTCCCTTCCGATCGCGTCTCCTATCGACGGGGTTACATCGCTCGTGGACAAACGCGGCCGAGAAAAAAGAGATACGCCTTGGATACGGACGCGGATGGACCTTTTTCCGGCGCTCCTTTTGGAGCACCCCAAGAGGACCGGAACTCAAATCGCCATGTGAAAGAAATCCCGGAAAGCCAAAATCCAAATCCCAAATCCAAGGCCAAATCCAAATCCAAATCCAATCATTGGATCCTTCGCCACTAGATTTAGATGCCCCGCATAAAGAGCCGGAGCCAGTGGAACCTGAAAAAAAACGGAAAAAAAAAAAGAAAAAAAAAAAGGAGGGGTCCTCTCGCTTTAACAGGTGAGAAAGCTGATCGGGTGAAGAAAAAATTAATTTAAAAAAGAAAAGAAATCTCGTTAAGAAAACGAAATGGAAAATATATATATAATAGAAAATGGAAAGGGAGAAAAAGAAGGTGAAAGGGATGGCTGAGGGTTTGGACCGGGGTCAAGACATCGACCTGGCGAGCGTGTAGTTTGGTCGAGTCCTATGTGGCGGCTCTCCAAAAAAATTTAAATGAAAAAGAAAAAAAGAAAAAGAAAAAAGAAAAAGAAGAAGAAGACAAAGTCCGATGTGCGATGGGTCGCGATCCTGGGAGATATAGAGCGATATGCTCTCGCACGGACCATATCTTTCGATCTTCCGTTCAACGGGTCGGTAGGTCCCATGAATCTTCGCCTATTTTGATTATTCAGCGAACACTCCTTTTATTTATTTATTTATTTATTTTTCTCTTCTAAACTTACTTCGATATAGATCAAGAAATTCTCGACAACGATTGCCATCGTGAAAATGAGGCATTGCAGTGTTCAAATATTTAAATAATAAATCGTACAATTCACCTAACAGCTTCGGTTTTTGAAATAATTGGCATTGGTTCCTCAAAATTTCATAAATCGCACATTCATCTTGGCGTTTAAGTGTTTAGAATGGTTAGCGGTAATTTCATAAAATTTAAAAATATTAAAGCTGAAGGTCTTAAATTGAAATCTTTTTGGATCACATTTCCCTCTTCGATTAAATTTGTACGCTTAGCACTAGAAATTACATATGTTTTTTTTAATGGTAGGGGTAAAATGACATTATACCATTGTGTTTTTAGCTGATTGAATTTTTTTGGGCAATTTATAATGAATTAATGCCTTATTAGATTCTCAGGCCACATAAATCATTGATGATACTTACTTAAGTGAATGATTAATTACTTATGTAACACTCGAGAAGGAAAAAAATTTAATAGCACTTAAGTAAACACTATATGAAAGTTATCATATTTATGGTGTCCATATCACGTTGTTGACATCATACTTTAGAAGCATAATTAGTATGACCTAGAGAAGGTGTGAGACAACATCAAGGATGCATTAGCGGATGTTTTCCTTTCATTTTTGTAATATGTATTTCCTTATCCGAATGACATATAATATGACTAGGTTCACTATACATCCTCGTTATTTTTGGACAATAGTTTAAAATAAATATCGATAAACTTTATTATTATTATTAGAAAATACTTCCCCTAAGAAGCCCCCGAGTATGTTTCTACTCACATTAAAAGTCGGGATCATTTAAATAAAACTCTCGAGTCACGATTTGGGTTAACATTAATTGAGTCATGGACACTTGTTAGAAAATCGAATCACGAGACACATTAAAAAAAAATGATGGGTCACCTATTTTAAAAAAGTGGTACCGACTCTTAATTTTTTTTTTTTATATATACACATATAAGAAGACTCTTTTAAGATCTTCTCCATATTTTCAGCTCCAAATAGTAGCTGAAAATATTAAAAAAAAAAAAGTTGAAAGAAGAAAAGAAGTTAAAATGGAACGCGGTTTTCAAAGTTCAACCAGATGTTCTCCATTTTCGTGTAACGAGAACTAGAGAGAGAGAGCGAGAGAGAGAGAGAGAGAGAGAGATTTGCATCATGATATGGATTCTCAGGAGTCACGTCGAGTCGAGACGACGTCGTATCCTCGACCTCCGTCTGCGGAAGCCTCTGCAAAGCTTCAGCTTCAGCTTCAGCTTCGCCTCCATCTGCGCCTCCGGCGGTGCCGAAAAAGAGGGAGGCACCGAAAGCGATCCGAAAAGGCTCACCTGACCGATCGACGGCGGAGGCGATGATAATGATTACGCGGCGTCGGTGTTTGTGCGGTTGATCGGGCGCGAGATCGGATCGGATCGGATCGGATCTCGCGTGGGAATGCGAGGACTGATTTGACGGAGCTCCCGATTTTTGGACCGCGGTGGGAAAGCGACGTATGCTTTTTTTTCCGACGACGCCCTGCTGCCCGAAGCGACCGAGCGTCAGGTTTCCATCTCCTCTGTCTCCCTCCATCCCGCTCTCGCTTGCTCCACTGTCTTAGGATCTCGGAGTCGCACGTTTGTCCGAGGAGACAAAAGATATCCGAGGGGAGAAAGATGTTTTGCCATTCCCAACTGAGAAAAATCCAAAGATGATCGGAATGACACGACTGATCTATAGATCTTGATCCCAACATGTTCTGTGAATTTCTAAATACTTCCTTATAATTTAAGAATTATGTTAAACAAATTAAAAGTCCGATGATAGCATTACATATTGAACTAGAGTTTAGAGAATTCATTATACAAATCAAAAAGTTCATGTAGAGGATTGCATATTAAATTAAAATTTCGGGACCATTTGTGTTATCATCCATAATTACATAAACAAGTGATTCGTGATAGGCCTTGAAAATTTTGAATTGCTGATTCTTGTGGTGCACGTAGAGCCAAAATATTAATGAAGAAAATATGTGATTCAAAACTATTATTTCAAATAATAGGTGAATCCTCTCATTGCATCTATAATAATTAGAAAATCTATTGCTATAATTGCCATAGGTGAAAAATTAGTAGTGTTTGATAAGTTGTACAGTGAAATTTTTAATATAAATTTATACCTTAGCTATCATAATTGATAGATTCTCAATTCGTATCTCATGATTGGATTTAACATGGGATCCAAGCAATATGGAGACCTGTCAAACAGGTGGGCCGGGTCCAGTCCAACCCAAATCAACCCATATAATCCATTTTTATGCGATGCAAATATAGTGAGCAATATTAGACCCAACCTATTTTATTAAAACATTTTCATATTTAGCCAAATTTAGGAAAATTCATACCCAAACCGAGATGAGAGGAAGTGAGCACTCAAACTAGTAGTTGTTTGCCCATTAAGGCCCACCGCAGATAGGTCGCATTTTGGGGCTCGTTGGCCCTGCAGCTTGGGTGTGCACCATGTTTCGGCCTTGCTGGGTAACTTGAGGTACAGATTAATCAGCCCATGGGCCTAGAATGGGCCTCAAATTCGTCCTAAATGAAGCCCTTCTTTGGGCTTGGGAGGCCTAAAATAATCGACCCATTGGCTTAAAATGGGTGGCGAACTGGCTTCAGTGATGTGCATTTTGGGCCGATTAGAGACGGGCCCTGTTTTGGGCCTCAACAACCACTAAAAATTCGCACAACAATAACGTCTACTCGAAATTTTCACTAAAGGTGAAATGAGCTTTTTGACCCTTGAAAAGAAAGGTTTTCATTTTTTATTTTCCATCAATGTCAATATCATGGACACGTGTCACTCTTCAAGTGGAGCAGACTATGCTCACGCTCGCCACATAGGCCGATGATGTGGTGGTAACAAATCACCGAATATTTTCTCCCTTCCAATGAGACGTAATATCTTGATGAAGTGGATCTAGATTGTTTGGAGCATGGGCCGTGGGATTGTCTGAACACCATCTTCAACGTCGGATAATGGTCCAATGCGGTGATGAAGACGACCTTGTTCGATGTTGAAGACGACAACTCAAATCAATGAGGTGATTCACCCCCCCAAATTTACAAAAAAGTAAAAAAACAAAAGAGAAGAAAAAGCCATAACCAACGAATTGTGGGTTGAATAGTTTTAAAAATGGCCATCTTACATCCTAAAGGGTCATAAAGATCGGGTGGGTTTCACGTCCTAAAGGGTCAGGAAAATGCAAAGCACTTTGAGTTAAAGGTGTTTTCAAAATGCAACCGTGTTTGGTAAATTGTACTTTGAAAGCCCTTTGTGAAGTACTTTGAATAAAATGGTGTTTGGGGAATTACACTTTCAAAGGACCTTTGTGTTAAAAAAAAAAAATTATCAAAAGAAAAATTAAAAAAATTGACCAGCAAGGGGCGTACGCCGGCGACCTCGGCGAACTCCGGCGAGCTCGGCGAACTCCGGCGACCCGGATCTAGGGCGGCGAGGTCGCGCGACGCCGCCTCGACCTCAGGCGACCTCGGATTTGGGGCGGCGAGGTCCCGCGACGCCGCCTCGACCTCCGGCGACCTAGATTCGGGGCGTCGAGGTCGCGGGAGGACCTCGCCGCCTCGGATCTGGGTCGCGGTGGGGTCGCGCGACGCCGCGCGACCCGGATCCGGGCGGCGAGGTTGCGCGACCCGGATCGGGTCGCGCTCGAGCCTCCGGCACGGATCCGGTCGCGACCGGACCGCGAAGATGGGTCGCGCGGCCGGCGAGCTCCGTGCGGAGGTCGCGGTGCGGGCGACGGTCGCCGGCGACCGCATCCGGTCGCAACCGGATCTGCGACTCGCGAGCTCTTCGACGACGAGCGCCTGCGTCGCGGCGTCCCTCTACGCCCGGAGAAGATGAACAGTGCTCATACATGGGCACGCACTGGAAAAACGAAAAATTCGTGAGGACAATTTTGGAAAAAAAAAAAATATGAACAAACTCAAGTGCAAGATGGGCAAGTCGAGAAAAGCCCAAGCACCTCCAAGGGTGCCTTGGGCTTTCGGCTTCAAAATGCTGGCTTTGCAAGTAAGATACTTGCAAAGTTTTTTCCCAAACACTCTATTTTGGCCCAAGGGGCTTTTGAGCTTCAAAGCTCCTTCCAAAGCTGTTCCCAAACGGAGCCATCATAATTGACAAGTTAGAGCTGTAATTTCTCATTCTCTATTCTGCAAACTAATGTCACGGCCCGAAAGAGCGACAATTCAAGAGGTTTCTATGAGCCGGCCGTGACACGCCTTTGGATCAAGCGACCCTCGGCTTGTATCCTCGACACTTAGAGTTTTTTTGAAGTCTTCTAAAATACTCTTGGGAGTGGGTGATACTGTATTTGTATGCATACGATATAAACACGCATAGTTGTAATTAATATAGGTAGTTGGTAGTTGAGGAGATCTAATTTCCACCGTTAGATCGAGGAGAAATCTATGGATACAGTTTGCCTCTCCTTCCCTCATTTGTATCATCTCATTCTCAAGTGAAATACAAACCGGGCCTTTCTCTCTCTAAGATCCTTGTGAGTGAGTGTGAGAAGGCTGATTTGAGAAAAATTCCTAAGGCTGCACGGGTAAGGGAACGCTAGATCGATCGGCCCGTGATACTAACATGTCACTATTTCCCTTTTTCTTTTAATTCTCTTGTGGGTTTGTGATCTAGCAGTTTCTCATCGAGCCACCACTCCTCAATTCATACAATCATGACCGAGTCGTCTCCGACGTCACCGAACTCCGATTCATGTGAACATGTCCATGCAAGCACACACAAAAAAAAAGCCTCAAAGCAGCACCGGATGTTGGATCAGGACCGGTTCTACTATCAGTGCGTGCGGAGCATTATGAAAAACCGATTGCATAGGATGCATTCCATATCATATAATGGCCGAAATCATTGCGCCAGCGACCAGCATAGCCCCCCTCAAGGAGGCGGTCCCCATCCCTCGTCGTATCTCTATTTTTATGCGCGGAAAGCAGGAGACCTTTCCGCCCGCTGCGCAACGCCTTTCTTCGGCGTCAATGACACTGTCGTTGAAACCATCCGAGCGCAGTGCCCAAGTGGGTTGGAGGGAGTGATCTCCGCCGTCCAAGGTCACGATCGTCTTTCTCGCCCTCCCGTCGAGCGAGCTCCACCACACGACGCATCGTTACATGTCCGGAACGAATACGCAAACGACGGCCAGACGTGCCTGGCCGTCTTGGGGAAAACTGTCTAAACATGCGACAAGGTCAAAACCAGCCCCCATCCCTCGAGCTGGAATGGAGCCGGGTCCTCGCCCTTGTCCGCAAGATGCATGAGGCAAATGCTGGGTGGGATGATGATTAGCCATCATTTCAGGACCCGCACCACATCTCTATGGCCACTTCCGTGGGGATTGTCAATAGGTGAAAGACCTCTTTTCCCGAATCACTATGGCGATTTGGGAAAAAAGCTTCCTGGCCATGTCAAATGATTAGTTGACGCCAGCCCGATGTGTCTGGAAAAAAAAAACCTGGAAGGCAATTGGGGGCAAAGGTGGCGCAATTGGTGGGTTAATCATTGCATCGTTCGTTGTCCAGTTTCTCTTTTACCTGCGCCACCTAAAATTCCTTGGATCAAGCGAAAGGCCAAGCGGCCAAGACCTAAATAGTCGGATTCATTACTTGGATATGTAGGCTCCACGTTATGGCAAGTGTGGTCTCACGATGACTATGAAGCAATTCCTCGTAAGTCTTCTCGTCCATCGTGTCGCATTAGCAACTGTTTTCCGACTCGTACGAGGACGCTTACTGTTACTGTATTTTGTTAGCAACGGAGGATTCATGGAAGTGCCCTCGAGTTGGTCGAATGACATTGAAGCTAGAACCATGACAGAACTCTGATTTGTCTTGTAGACTCTTCTAGTCTACGATTGCGTTGTATCTGTTGGCCGTGTGCTGACCCTAGATCGAGAACCTTTGATCTTGAGAGCTTTGTTGTGTTGCTCCATCTTCTCGAAAATCTAGAAGAAGGGTCCCCCTTATAAATCAAAACCCCACTTCTTCAACAGTACATAATGCCAGCCGAGGGAGAGACCCACTTCAATCAATAAAAGTTGGCACATGTTTGGCATTTATTTTGAACTTTTGTTTCTCTTCTCCGCTTGTGGTCTCATCTTCATAAAATCATACGTCTCTTTAGTTGTATTGTACCCAAAAGTCCAAACGATCTCTATCAGCATCCATCTTTGATTCGATGTACTGTCTGTAGCCAAGCATTCCGAATAACAACATGTCTCGCACGTACATTCATTCGTGTCGAACTAACATCTAGATCGCTAAGTTTATTACATTTACCGCACTTGGTGTTTTCTAAGTTAATGCGTGCGTTTGTTGTCGCCCGAACCGGTACCTATTCAATGCTAGTTCCTTCTCCAGGAAAACAAGAACTAGCTTTTGCATGTCCACATAGAGAACTGTAGGGAAAAGAAAGATTAATTGCTTCTAAAGATTACTTCGGATCAAGGCCAAGAAAAGAAAATTCGTTTACAAGCCATCCAATACAAAATCTAAAGCGTACTCGCCCAATCGGTCTGTGAAATCGGGACTATAAAGATTCAAATCACCGTTAAAGAACCAAAAGGGATTCTGGAACTCATTGCTTGGAGTAGCCAATTGCTGTGAGGAATCGCATTCGACTAGTGCTCCCCGAGACGACTTGTCATCCCCCGTGATTTTCCGAGCAGTTTCATCTAAGTGGTCGCTGGAGGGTGGCTCCAAGCTCGAGCCCAGCACCATGGCATGATTCTCCTTCTGCTTTTTGAGGTGGGTTCTCGGACGATGATCATCGGCCCCGCCCTTGCCTTTTTTGAACCCGAGCCTCTTGCTCAAATGAGTGTTCCAATGGTTCTTCACTTGATTATCGGTTCTCCCGGGAACTCGCCCCGCAATAAGCGACCATCTGGAAAACAAAGATAAAAGAAGACATCGAACCCATGTTTTAGAGTTGTTCCATGTTCTCTGTCTTCGTTTTCTCTTCGGGCATGAGTGGTAATCAGAAGTCACATGCAGAAAAGTTCTGAAGTCGTTGCTGTCTGTCACCACGTCCTAGAGGACATCTATCACTATATATTATCATCAACAAGGACATCGGCGAATGAAGTAAAAGTTCAGTTACATCCAAAAGTGAAATGATTTGAAAGTCACCTTGCACAGTAAAATGTACCCCTAGCGTTAGCTTCATTACGGTGGCGTTATTGACAGCTATCTTTATATATTATAAATATATATGTGCATCATTTATGTCAAGAAAGTTTGCCAGCATTAATCATGATCGAGGGCGAAAAGATAGTGCAAATCATTGCCTCAAGGACAAATGCAAAAAGCTCTGTGTTCTTGTTGCTCTTGGGTCACAAAGTCAGAAACTTTGCTCAGAACATTGAAAAACAAGACTAAAATGAAACCAGAAGGAATTCTTGGTGAAGGGTCTTGACAAAAGTTAATTAAAATTACCACTCAAAAGTCTCAATAAGTGGGAACGATTAATGTGATTTTCGTGTGGAAAACTAAGGAGGAGAGAAGAACTGCATACCCAGATAGGCATGTCTATTCATTCGGCTTAACAAGCGATGTCAATAATGGAAGGAAAATACAGGTTCTAAGTTCTAATTGCAGGTACATTTCATACCAGAAAAGATCGAAAAGAAGAAGAAAAAGAGAGGTCAGAGAGAGAGAGAGAGAGAGAGAGACCTGTTTCCCAGAAGATTGTGGAGTCTGATGATGAGGTCGTCTTCTTCCTCCGAGAAATCACCTCGCTTCACGCTCGGGCTTAGGTAATTCATCCACCTCAACCTGCAGCTCTTGCCACATCTTTTCAGGCCTGCACAAGAACAAAAACAGCTCAAGGCTCAGACACCAACACTGTTCTTCGACCATATCCATTATAACTCACGAAGATTTTTCCCAAAAAGAAGAAGAAATGATTAAAGAATCTAACCTGTCATCTGGGGAATGCGATTCCACTTCCCCTTGCCATGCACCCTCACGTAGTCCGCCAGAAGCCTGTCCTCCTCTGCTGTCCACAGCCCTTTTTTGTGTTCCTTCTTCTCTCCCTTCATCTTGCTGCCAAGCCTATAATTTCAGTGCTTCTGTGACAGAGAGAGAGAGAGAGAGAGAGAGAGAGAGAGAGAGGGAGGGAGGGAGGGAGGGGGTAAAAGTCTACTCTCTTTCTGATAGGGTGTGAAGGTCTTTCGTTGGGAAGTGTAGAAGCAGTGCTTTTCTCCGTGTGCATACATTTATACTTGTCGTGGAAGAACAAGATTGAGGGCGTACTTGTCGTGGGTGACCAGCCAGCTAAGTCTCATGTAAATAAAAAATTCACAAGCAATGCTAGGTATACTAATATGTAATATCTGTCCATAAATAATTCAATAATTTAAGTGATACGACGGATTATAAGTGGGCATTTATACAAACCTTTCATATTCAAACACTCAATAATAGTTTACCTTTTTTTTTTGCTAAAACAATGATAGTTTGTCATATAACCTATTGTGTGTTAACCTTCTAAACCGGTTTTAGTTGTAGTCCTTTTCAAAAGTTATAATCGAAGTACAAAGTTACTCAGCTTTTACTAAATATTTTTTTTTTTCACTAAACAAGGTAAGACATCATATGACATCTTTTGATTAGTTATTTGTCGGTAGGTCAAGACATTCAAATTGACAAAAAAGAATAGTGAACCACAAGAAATGTTTGGGTGTCATAACGTTTAAGCTCTGAAAATTGGTGTCGTTCACTATCCATAAAAAAATGAACCTATCCATAATTATGTCATCGTTTTTAGTGTTCATTTTGGATAAATACATGCATGAATAAATTCTCATATGAGTTACCCATGGAATGAAATCGTTGTATGTAAAAAACTAGTTGTTATCCTTATATTCTAATTGTAGAATCTACGCTTCATATGTACGCGAAATCAACGTAATAAGTATGTCTAATTAGGTAGGATGCGAGAAAATACTGAATCATGTGTGTTATGCGGAAGGGGTACCTAAACCCAAAAAAGATAAACACAAACAAAGTGTAATCAAATAAGAAAATTAGCTAACTTAGGGAATCTCATTCAAGAAACCGCTTAACATCCTAGGATAATCCCGAGTCAATGTCAGACACAGAAAATGTAAGATGTGGAGGTTGACTTGTCAGAATGTGCAATATTGCAAATGGCAAAAGCTGTCTTGTCTCTCACCGCAGAACGCAGATCCGGACCTAGGGTTTCTTGTTTGATACCATAACGCTTACATATCATTGAAAGGCATGGGGCCTCTGCGTGTCTGAGTCCACACAACGCTCAAACCATCCCTTTTTTCCTCTTTCCCACAGTATTGTCTTTCACACGGCACATGAGCTCAACCCCACTTCCTGCGAGACATGTGTCTAAAGCTGCTAGTTCTCTTGTTCTCTTGAAAAAGGAAAGGGTAAAAGTCAGGAGATTCAAATCTGAGGAAAGGAAAAGTTGTCCCATTTCCTGTTCGGGCCGTCGGGGGTGGGGGGGTCGTTCTTGGATTTCTTTTTGGCTCGAGATACCTCAAGCTTTTTGCCAAATTCTAATTACCGGATACCTTTCTTACCCAATCTAAATCACTCGCTATTGATTTGGATAGCTGGTTATATATTCGAACTTTTCGATGAGGATGGTGGTTTGTGTAACAAAGGGGCTACACAGGCCATGCACCGTATGATTCAAAAAATCATGAATTATTTTAGTTTGCACGTCACAAAAAAGTTATGAGTTGATATTAATGAAAGCATTAAACGTAAAGGATGTTCTTCACACATGATGACGTGGAAAGAGAGTGAAGTGTTGAAGCATATTTATGGATATTAAAGAATTCTCTATAAAAGATTACTCTTAGAGATATCATTAAATATTAGAGATATAATTTGATATTTCGTTGTTTTCTAAGGTAGCTAATTTTCTTGTTAGATTAGTTTATTTCCTTTCTTATGTATATTGTTAGGGTAAAAATACTCTTCTCAAATAAAGTGAAATATGAAGCCAATTTAGGGAAGATGTAGTCTCCATCGATTCTCTCTCATCTCTCTCGAAAATCCTAGAATACTTACATGAAGGGTCACATCGGTATAGGTTACCAAAGCTATTGATTTGGATAGCTGGTTATATATTCGAACTTTTCGATGACGATGGTGGTTTGTGTAACAAAGAGGCTACATAGGCTATGCACCGTATAATTAAAAAAATCATGAATTACTTTAGTTTGCACGTCACAAAAAAGTTATGAATTGATATATTTCTGAAAGCATTTAACATAAAGGATGTTCTTCACACATGACGTGGAAAGAGAGTGAAGTGTTGAAGTATTTTTATGGATATTAAAGAATTCTCTATAAAATAATACTCTTAGAGATATCATTAAAAATTAGAGATATAATTTGATATTTCGTTGTTTTCTAAGGTAGCTAATTTTCTTGTTAGATTAGATTATTTCCTTTCATATGTATATTGTTCGGGTAAAAATACTCTTCTCAAATAAAGTGAAATATGAAGCCAATTTAGAAGACGTAGTCTCCATCGATTCTCTCTCATCTCTCTCGAAAATCCCAGAATACTTACATGAATGGTCACATCGGTATAGGTTACCAAAGCTAGTAACACGTGAATGGTTCTCTAAACTGTTTCGAAATGTTTTTGTCTTACGCTTTGTATGATGTATTTATGAGGTACCCTGGACCTTGATTTTTGTTGTCATCTTATATTCTGTGCATGTCAAGTTACTGTTGCTCACCAGGCTTCGAGCTTTTTGTGCGTGTGGTGATTCGAGTTCTGCAGACCCTTCTGTAAAGGAGGCACGAGCCATGGCTTTCTTGAAAGTGATCTACCTTGGTGAGCTTCCGAAATTTGCAGACGTCTCTTTTCCTCAGAGGGCTCATGAAAATCTCTGCTATATACTAAGTGGTCCTAAAATTTGGCAAGAGCTACTGGGGAAATGATTTGTTTCTTGACAGTCTTCTACTCCGCTGCAATCGTCTTGCTTATTAGAGTGGCGAACTCCTTGTCTTAGATAAGCTGGTGGGACATTGATCAAGGGTCCAGCCGTGAGGGGAGTTATCGTATATAATCTTGGGTCTTTTTTGAGTACTGATTGCGAGATGTCTTGCTTGTTCTTGCCTTGTCTTGATGCACGTCAGTGCGAACCTTATCACCTGTACTGTACGATGAAAGTTTGATAGCAAGATATATACATGTTTTCTTGCTATTTATTGCACCATTTCGCTTTCATGAAAGAAAGAGATAATTAAACAAACAATTCCTGAATTTTGGCATAATGTGCAATGTAATTCCCGAGTTTTAAATTTGTTCAACATAATCCCTTAATTTTTAATTTGTTTAATATCGTACACGAACTTTTGGTGCATATTCAATTTAGTCCATGGACCGTATGAAATGTTTGATGTTATCCTTCTATTAGTTCAAGTTCAGGGACAATATTGAACATTTCTATACAGTATAGGGATTAAATTGAATTTACATAAAAAATTTAAGGATCACGGCAAACAAATTAAAAGCTCAGCGATGATGTTACACATTAAGATAAAGTTCGAGCACTAAATTGAATAAATTTAAAGTTTAAAGATTACATTATTCAAGATTGTTTGTTTCACTTCGTCCCTAAAATATTCATGAGAGAACCTCAACCCAATGCATTTTATAGGGGCACTGGAGACACGAGGGCCTCCTTATGGTGGTCCTTCAAGGACAATGAAACGTGGCCGTCCCTCAAACACCCATAGGACTGCCCAATGCACCGTCCC
Organism: Eucalyptus sp. ANBG9806169; assembly: GCA_014182395.1. Taxonomy (NCBI): domain Eukaryota; kingdom Viridiplantae; phylum Streptophyta; class Magnoliopsida; order Myrtales; family Myrtaceae; genus Eucalyptus; species Eucalyptus sp. ANBG9806169. Next base: position 2,935,333 of record CM024574.1, on the reverse strand, counting down.
CAAAAGCTTTAAGGCCACTACTTTCAAGAAATCTTTTAGTAAAAGAAGATGAAAAGTCTCTTCTTAATATTGGGAGAAAATCATGCACGATTTTTTTTGGACGAATTACAAATCGCAAATTTATCTCAATATGTATCATTTAAGAATTTTTAATATGGATTTTAGGAAAGATGAAGAGGAGAAGTATCCCTAAAAAAATAGAAGGTCGTCTTCTTATTGTACCCCTAGATAAGAGCCATGGACATTACTAAAATAATAGATTTAGATGGAGTTTACATGAGCTTTTATTATCTTTCCTTTTCAATCATTTTAATTTAAAATAGGATTGTGATGTGTCACTTAAAATCAAAACAAAGTTAGATTGATGTCGAGATCCTATGCATATGGCATATGTCTATAACACAATAAAGATGTAGAGGATTCTTTGTTTGTAACATGTCTCAATATACATCGTGTTCATAGGATTATGGCATACAGGTTATCGATCTTTCGAAAATCATTGCTACTACGAAATTTGTGGAGATTCCTACATGTATATATCACGTGGTTTAAAACAAGTTGTGAAATTTTATTGGGAAATGGATTTTCTACTCCCCAATTACTTCCTACATGGATGATGCTTATTGTACATGAAAGTATTTTGGAAACCTATTGTACTTTTATCAATTGAGTCCTAAATATTTTTCTAATTTACTAATTGCATTCATCCGGCTAATTTTGGTCGAAAATTACTGACGTGACACAAGTTGGCATTTTTGACATGACCAGCTCTAACGTGAATAATTTTTAATAATATTTTACTTTTTTAGAATTTTAATTAATTTTTAAAGATTTTTTTTCCTTTTTTGGTTCAAATGACTGACAGGGCTGTCGATCATTGGCTAAGGGCCAATGGCCTCCGCCAACCACTGACTGAGGGCTAAGGACTCCTAGGCGAGGGTCGCAAAGCTCTTGTCGGCTGCGGCCCTTGCTAGCCACACTATGGCCCTCACTTGCCCTCATTATGGCTAGCATAGGTTGCCATGCCCTTACATCACCAAATCTGGTGAGGGTGCCGCGAGCCCTCACTAGATATAGTAGTAGGGCCACGACCTTCACCCTTGGCTAGCATAGCCCTCAGTTAAGGGTCAACGACACTGCCGACCTTTTGAACCAAAAAAAAAAAAAAAAAAAAAAAAGGAAAAATAATAAAAAATCAAAAAATATATTAAAATTTATCTAGGTCAGTATCGATCGTGCAACATAAAATAATCACTGCTCATTGAACTACCACATCAATGATTTCCTATTAAAAATTGACCGTATCAACCCAATTTGTAAAATTTGGAAATATTTAGAATTGAATTGGTAAAACTTAAATATTTAGGATTAATTGACAAAAATGCTATAAATTTGGGGCTTTTTGAACAATTTCATTAGTATTTTGTGACCTAACTTTGAAGTACATTTGATGCCAAGGTAATTGGAATCAATTAATGCCCGAGAAATTTAAGAACCCAAATGGACAATACACCCAAATAGCACCACCTATGTATCCCTAGGTAAGGAGACAGTATCATGAGCCAATGACAAGCATTAAGTTATTTACAATATCTAACCTGTAAAAAATGTTAAAATGGAAAAGGCAGGCGGCGAATTCATAGGGTTAGAGGTAGATTCCATGTGAATGAATCATTCCCCCTTTTCCACCGTGTTATTAAATACTGTAGGGTTGGCTACTTTTCACAAGAAAAGAATCATTGAAAAGGCATCTGTTAAGAGAGAATTCAAATCTAAACCAATTAAACGTATCCGGTCGAATTCAATTTTACTTAAAAAAATCTTAAGTCATTGACTTATGACTCAATTAAAATATATTAATTGTACTTATACAATTCGCCCATACGTCTCGATATGAAGTTTAAATATAAAAAATAAAGGAATAGGTAGAAAACTCATTTACAGTGAGCTACCTAATCACCGTCACTAGTTAAATCATTTAACATGCAAATCGAACTCCCTCACCCCGAGGAACTGATCAAAACATGATCACGACTCACGAGTCCGAACAATAGTGATTAGTACTAGACTTGAATAGGGACGAAGGATGCCAGGGCCGTAGTTGGTCGATGAATCTGAAAGGCCGCCTAAATTATAGGGGGTGCATTTAATGCAATCCAATGGCTCCAAAATGTAGCCAGGACATGAGTTTAATGCGATGGCAGCGGCCCCGAAAAGGCCAGGACAGCAGGTTACTACTTCCTGAGTAGCAGGACTATGCTTGGGGCTAGATTCCCTTGACTTCATCGTCTCATTTTGCCATATCAAGTTTCTGGTTTTCAGGAGCTGGGGAAGGTGAGAGAGAAGAGCCTGGAAGAGCAGCAGGTGGGGTGCGTGCAATTGCATGGTGTGTATTTTCATCCCGGCTATCAGTGGTCGCAGCAGCAGGCATGGTGTGTATTTTCATCCGGACATAAGGCTATCAGGCTCAGTTGAGTGGTCGCATCCAGTAGAAAAAGTGATTGATCAGCAGCACTGAGATTGCAAAGCCAAGAGGCATTCAATGCGACTAATAAACCTTTGATCAGTGTTAAGCACCATGGAGCCCTCCTCATCCTGACCCGTTCAGGGATTGTAATTAAGAGAATGCAACTAAACCTTTGATCAGTGTTGGATACCATGGACCCATCCCTATCCCGACTGGTTCAAGGATTGTAATAAACAGCATCCAGTTCAATCTTATCCTATGTTTGGAGGAGGGTGTTATGTCTCTTTACAAGCAGCATAATTAGTTCCGGATGATTTTTAACGATCCTCTGTCTTGATAGGGATAATTTTCAAGTACAAATACTATTTCAATCATAAACCTTTCAATTATACTGATTTAATCTTAAACATTTTTATGATTTGCTAATTTTTAATCCTAAACCTATATTCTCTCCTTGTCTTTCGTACTTAGAAAGATTTTACTTTCCTACGGTCTATCTTGGTTGGGTGCCCTTTGCTAAATGCAAACCGTCCATGTCTGCTTTCTCAAGGGCTTGTAGATATGGAAGGAATGAGAAACACCCAACTTTGGAATGTAAAAACCCCATGAAATCAGAACTCAGCAACGCACAATAATGATAGAGCCGGCGTCGTGGTGGTGGGTTCTGCACTAGCGCCGCTCTAGGTTTACGTCGCCAGCTGCCAGCTGTATGGCGGTTCCTGAGTATAAAAAAAATAAATTAAAAAATAACGATAGAGCGAGAGAGTACATATAAAGTTTCAACGTCGAGAGATTGAGAAAGACCACCTCGGTTGGTTGTTGAAAGCGGCTATAAGGGTTGGTGAAAGCAACAAATAGCCCACACAAGACACAACAACCCCCCGAGGCGTGGTTGTTGAGAGCAACTAAAGTGGTTGGAAACGAGGTTGTAAATGGCAATTGAAGGTTAATGAATTTCATTACAAGTTCCTCGCGTTCTAGAATTTCACTATAAGCGGAGATAGCTGGATTTCGATGGCAATGTTCGCCTTGTACCTTCATTTGCACTCTCTCTATCGGCTTGCATGGACATACACAAGCTGCCGCATCTGAAAGATCGAAACTTTCAAACCGTGGATCATTGAGCGAGAAAAATAACGTTTTTCATGTAATTGTATCCGTGAAAATGATTTATCTGGCGACGATGAGATGATATTACCTTGGGAAGGGAGGGATAAAAAGATTTATATGAATAAAAAACAGATCACTGAATTCTATCGAGCAGCTTCTGGACCATAATTCTCTGCTGCACCCCCACACAAGGACTCTGACGTCATAATGGCATTCGAAACAACAATTATGGTAGATGGAGATGCCGCATTTACCTGAAATATAGGATAACTTTTAACGAATGCAACTTGTCATCTAGACCAACTATAGAGGAGAAAATGTCTAAAAGCTGCTCAGCAGGCAACAGTAAATTATACACCGAAAAGAGTGTTGGCATTATGATTCACAGAGATGGTATTGATGCCTTAATCATGCATAAAGCAACGTACTCGGATTTGGTCATGTAAAACGCAAAAGTGCACCACAAGATCTCCATAACTAGAATTAATAGCATATATGTAATCAAATAAAGAGACTCGCACACCTGATTTGGAATCCATTGATTTTAATGCAAAACCGCGACGGTCCAAAGCTTAAGTACTTCTTTTCTATTGCCCTTTGTATCTTGGCTCAATAAGAATGCATCATTTGCAGCAGGAGAAGAATGAATTGAAGGGTGGAGTTCGTCCTCATCTTTTATTGTTCAATAAACACTTCTTATGTAAGGATTATTGTGTGTCAAGATTAGAAGAGAGATTTTAGCACTATTTATAAAGTTTTTAATCAAGCTCTGTTATTGTCGACCGAACTCAACTCGGCTGACATTAGCTAGTTTCATATTAGACTAATTAAAAAACATTTTATCTCACTTTGGTAGATCAATCTTATAAAACGGTAAATTACAATATCAATTACTATAACCCAAATAATAATAATAAAAAAAAAAAAAACTTTTATAGGCCATTCAAGCCAACTGCTATCTTGAAAGATAACTTCTTGCCGAATTCCTTGAGTACTGGACAGGTTGGCAAACTAAGCAGCCTAGAAAAGGAAAATAGAAATGGAGGTAAATGATCACTAGAATAGAGAGATAATGTTCATGTCTAGAACTAGTGTGATTGCCCAACAAGTAGGATGGAAGAGCATATTACATCCTTGATAGACCAGTTGACCACTCAAACGAGTAACCATCTTTCCGGGGTCCAAATTCTGCTGCTTTCCCGCTTGCTAATTGATAAAACAAAATCGTCTCAGTGAGTGTGCATATCTCGGAAACACTAATTAGAGACAAATGAAATCGCACAGATGACATGAAAGCACTACAGATTCAAGCAAACTCACCATCCATACATGACAGCTTTGGCCGGTACCGGGATTTGCTTTCGCAACCCGAGCATAAAGCAAAGTCCCTTGCTATAGCATACAAAACTAAGTTAGGGCATGGGAATGCTATCCTGAATATGTAAGTCGCATAACCGTAAACAATTCAAGCTTAGTCATAATTCATCATACGACCACCATATCCTTCATATACATCATTCCTTGACAAAGTATTCATTTCTGTAGTTTTATAAGCAATTTACTCGCAGGCAAGATACTTCATCTATCAATATGAGCATAGTAACAGGCAAATAACATCCATGAACAAAAAAATTGATGAACCAGCACCCACAAGGCTGTAATCATTACTTCTAATAATAGAGCTCAGATCTTTATGTGGACAAGAAACAGTGAATCTGCTAAGATTACTGATTTTTAATCATGAATCTGGAATTAATCACCGCTTTTGCATTCTTTAATGATTATGATTGCTTCCTCCATTATCTTTTTCAGAAGATTCGAATGCATGCTCGACCAACGGTTACCGTTCAGCAAATAATGCAGCTGAATCTCCATGAAACAGAGCAGTACATTTAGAAAGAGCCCATTAGTATCAAAATTTCTCCGTTAAGGAATTATTACAGCACTATTTCTTGCATCCACAAAAATCAAAAGAAACAACATGTACCTCAAACTTCGTTATGTTTCGTCTAGTTCATCCTTCAAAGGCAAGTGCAGGCAAAAAGGCCAATGCAGATCCTTTAATCTCAACAAGGAAGTTCTGTACTTAGGTGAAAATTAGTGCAACAAGGTTAAAGATAAATGTGATAACAACAATAATATAAGCCATCCATGGAAAGCTAAGTTGACATCATTTCATATTGGACAAATGATAACATAATAAGCAGGAGAGATGCCAACACCTGAACAAGCACATTAGAAAGCAGAACATGAATATAGGCATTATGACTAACTAAGAATCTCTGAAACATCAACAGAACAGGGACACCTCTTTATCCATAGAAACCCTTTCTATATATATTCCTACGAATGATGCAATACACACTGAATGAGATCATACATTGATCTAAATTGCTTGTCATTGCCTCATTGATCTTATAGTAGCAGAGATAATTGTTTGCTGTTACCATATTGGTCCTTGTGCATATAATCCAACTCTCATGCTATCATTCAATTTATACGGGCGATATTTAGTTTAATGTCTCCGAATGTACTGGCTTCTCTTTCAGGCATTACTCTTTCCTTTACATTCTTGCAGTTCAGAATCCAATTCTACCAAGAAAGGTGATCACTTTACTGGTGCTGCAGGGTAACTTTGAACAAGTTTACCCTTTTCCAAATCCGATGAAAGGAGGAGTTTTCCCTTTTCCTACTCGGGGCGTTGGGGGGGTTGTTCTTGGATTTCTTTTTGGCTTAGGATACCTCAAGCGATTTGCCAAAAGTCTAATTACCAGAGCGTACTTTTCTTACCCAATCTAAATCACTCAGCTATTGATTTGGATAGCTGGTCAAATATTCCAACTTTTCGATGATGATGAAGAAGGTGGCTTGTGTAACAAAAGGAGTTACACAGGCTATGCTCCTTATAATTTGAAAAATCATGAATTATTTTGGTTCGCGTGTCTCCTAAAAAGTTACGTGTTGATATTAATAAAAGTATTAAAACATAAAGAATGTTCTTCACACACCACGTGGAAAGAAAGTGAAGTGTTGAAGTATATTTATGGATATCAAAGAATTCTCTATTAGAGAATACTCTTAGAGATATTACTAGGAATTAGGGATATAATTTAATATTTTTGTTTTCTAAGGTAGCTAGTTTCCTCGTAAGATTGGGTATTTCCTTTTCTATGCATATTGTTTGGGTATAAATACCCTTCTCTAATTAAGTGAGATGTGAACCTAATTGAGTAAAAGACCTAGTCTTTATTGATTCTCACTCCTCTCTCTTGAAAATCCTAGAGTACTTAAAATGAAGAGTTACATAGGCATAGGTTAGCAAAGCTAGTGACATGTGAATGGTTCTCGAAACTGTTCGAAACGTTTTTGTCTTACACTTTGTATGATGTGTCTATGAAGTACCCCGGATGGTCCAAATGATGAACCCTTGATTCTTGTTGTCATCCTACATTCTGTGCATGTCAAGTTACTGTTGCTCACAAATGACAAGGCTTCAAGCTTTCTGCGCATGTGATGATTCGACTTCTGCAGACCCTTTTGTAATGGTGCCACGAGCCATAGCTTTCGTGAAAGTGATCTCCCTTGGTGAGCTTCCGAAATCTGCCATACAGTAAGTGGTCCAAAAAATTGGTGGCAAGAGCTATTTGGGATAGGATTTGTTTCTTAACAGTCTCTTTCTACTCTGCTGCAATCGTGTTGCTTATTAGAGTGGTGAACTCCTGTCCTAGAAAAGCTGGTGGGACATTGATGAAGGGTCGAGCTGTGGGGGGGATTGTCGGATGGTATCTTGAATCTTTTTTTGCGAGGTGGCTTGCTTGTTCTTGCTTTGTCTTGATGCGCGATAGTGCGAAGCTTATTACCTGTACAATGAAAGTTCGATGGCAAGATACATACATGTTTTCTTACTATTTATTGCACCATTTTGTTTTCATGAAAGAATGGGATAATGATACACACAATATATGAACTTTGATCAAATATACAATGTGATCCTTGAACTTTAGCCCAATATGTAATGTCATCCCCGAGCTTTTAATTTGTTCTATATGGTTTCTATACTTTTGGGACATGTTCAATTTAGTCCCTGGATTGTATGAAATATTGTCCTTCCATTAATTCTAATTTAGAGACAGCATTGAATATTTTCAAATAGTCCAAAGACTAAATCGAACATGTTTTAAGAGTCCAACAGTTACATTGAACAAATTAAAAGTTCAAAGACGACTTTGCACATTAGGCAATAATTTATGGACCACATTGAACAAATTTAATGTTTAAGGACCACATTGTATATTTGGTCAAAGTTCATGAATTGTTTATGTCATTTACCCTAAAGAAAATGCTTTCGTTGCTAATTCAATGACAAAGCTCTGACTTTTAGGCACGATTTTGTTTCATCCCTAGAATGTTCACGAGAGAACCCCAGCCCCCCGCACTCTATAGGGACACGGGAGACGCGAGGGCGGTCCCGGCGGCGGCGGGCTTTTAAGGACAATGAAATGTTGCCGGCCCTCAAACACCTATAAGGTCTGCTCAATGCACCGTCCCTAGAAGCTTTAAGGGCACCGCGTAGAGGTGCTGACCACTGGCCCTTGGAACTCCACGTCCATAACGAGCAAGTAGCGACGGCATTTGAAGTTCTTAGGGAACGGTCTCGCCTGAACTCCTTGAGAAAACAGGGAGAGAGACAAACGCCTAAAGAATCGTATCTGATTTTGGTTGGATTTATGTACCTTTCAAGCAAAAGAAGATGAAAAGTGTCCTTAATATTAGGAAAAAGTAATACGCGATTTATTTGCAAGATTCATAAATTGCACATTTATCTCGTTATGTATCATTTAAGAAATTTTAATATGGATTTGAGGAAAGATGAAGAGGAGAAATATCCATAAAAAATAGAAGGGCTTGGATGAGTACAATGAAGGGTTTTTAACATTCACAAAAAATTGAAACATGCCAAAATATACAAAATGCCAAATCTTGACCTTGTGTAGTACCTCCTCGAGATGGAGTTTTTGCATGAGTCTTTCCCATCACTTAACTTACATAGTATTATGGAATGTGCCAATTAAAAATCAAAGCAAAACTGGATTAAAGTTGAGATCCTACGAATATAGCATATGGGCTTAAAGCAAAATAAAGAGGAAGAGGATTGCTTGTTCCGTAACGTGTCTCAATATACATCTTATTCATAGAATTATCACACGCGTCGACAGATCTTTCAAAAATCAAATGCTACTATGAACTTTGTGGAGATTATGTGAAATATTAGGTGGATTAAAACAAATTGGGGTATTTTATTAGAAAATGGATTCTCTTTGTCCTATTACTTCCTAAGCTATTGTTGCTTGTTGTACATGAGAGTATTTTGGAGAAAATTATCCCAAAAATCCTTAATCTATTGTACTTATTTACTCATAAATCTTTTAATTTTGCTAATAAAGGTCTCAAACCTTTTCACAAGTCTAATTTTAACTAGAAAAAATGCTAAAATAGCACAAAAAAATGTTAACAATTCAAATAATATTTCATTATATTTTTTCTTTTTCTTTTTAATTTTTTCCTTCATTTTCTTTTCTTTCTTTTTTGGTTCAAGGGCCAGAAGGGTTGTTGGCCACTGGTTGAGGGCCGACAACTTCCATCCACCACTAACCAAGGATCACCCCCATGACCCCTCCTGAGGCCTACGAGGGCTTTGTAGCCCCTGGCTAGTGGCCTTGCCGGCTCTTTGAAGCAAAAAAGAAGAAAAAAGAAAAGCAAAGACAAAAAAATGAAAATATTAAAATTGTTTATGTCATTGTTGGTTGTACCACGTAAGACGGTTAATGCTAATTAAATTGTTAGGTCAGTGATTTACAGTTAAAATTCATCAGATGGATTTAATTGATAAAAATTGAAAATTTTTAGAACTTAATTAATAAAAAGTATAATTAATTTAAGGATTTTTGAACAATTTTACCTAGTATTTTGTGACCTATCACTTAAAGTACATTTGATGCTGAGGTGATTAGAATCAATCAATGCCCAAGAAATTTAAGAACCCAAATGGACAATACATCCACAGAGAACCACCTATATATCCCTAGGAAAGTAGACAGCATCATGAGCCAATGACAAGCATTAAATAATTTATAATATATTATCTATGAAAATTTGAAAATGGAAAAAGTAGGCAGGAAATTCATAGGGTTAGAGGTAGATTCCACATGAATGTATTATACCCTTTTTCCACCGTATCATTAAATACGGTGGTGGGATCAACTACTTTTGCAAGGAAATAATCTTTGAAACTGCATCTCACAACAGAAAATTCAAATCTAAACCCATTAAACGAATTCGGTCAGACTCATCTTTGTAAGTCGTTAAGCTATGACTCAATTCAAATATATTAACTATATTTTGATTACACACGGCAATTCTCCAATGTGAAAATCAAAAAACAAGAAAGAAGGAAGGTTGGGAAACTCATTTACAGTGAGCTACCTAAATTCCCATCACTAGTCAAATTATTTCACATACAAATCGAACTCCCTCACGCTCAGGAACCGATCAAAACATGATCACGAGTCCGAACTGTAGTGGATAGTACCAGACTCGAATAGGAACGAAGGATGCGGAGGCTGTACTTGGTCGATGAATCTGAAAGGGCATTTAATGCAATGCAATGGCTCCAAAGGTGGACGGGACACGAGTTTAATGCAATGGCAGCGGCCCCCGAAAGGCCAGGACAGAAGTTTTGCTAGTTGCTGAGCGACAGGACTTTGCTTTGAGTCAGATTCCCTTGACTTTTTCCATTTTTATGCTTCTGGGTTTTCTGGAGCTGGGGAGACCGAGTGAGAAGAGCCTGGAAGAGCGGTGCGTGCAATTGCATGGCGTACTTCATATGAGGACATGAGGCTGTCGAGCGCAGTTGGGTGGAGGCATCCAGTGGAAGAAGTGATTGATCAGCAGCACAGTGATTGCAAAGCCAAGAGGCATTCAATATGGACCCATCCCTATCTCTACCCGTCCAGGGACTGTAATTAAGAGCATCCGGTTGGATCTTGTCCTATTTTTGGAGGATGCTATGTCTTTTTATGAGCAACGAAAAAAACTATCCTCTATCTTACTGGAAATAAGTATCCAAAAAATCTTAAATTTATTGTATGGATATCAATTCAGTTATAAACATTTTAATTGTGTTAATTCAATCCTAATTTTTTTAACAATTTATCAATATAGTCCTAAATTTTTTGAAGATTTACTCTAAAACCTATTATTTAGATATTTAACTGAAATGATTATATTGAGAAATCGTCAAAACATTTAGAACTGAATTTGCAAATAATTGAAGCGTTTAGGACTAAATCAACCTAATTGACACACTCCAAAGTTTGGATTAAATTAGCTTTTGTACAATAAGCTTAGAACTTTCTGAACAATTTTCCCATCTCGATGTCGGTCAAACAATTGTTGAAGTAGACAGACCATGGACTTAAAGATGACCCACAAAAAATGCAGACTTGAACTAAACTTCATCCAATAAATCTCTCCATCTTCCGTACTTAAAAAGATTTATCTTTCCGTCAGTCTATCTAGATTTGTTCTTTTGGGTGCCCTTTGCTCAATGCAAACCGGCCATGTCTGTTTTCTCAAGGGTTTGTAGATATGGAAGGAATGGGAAGCACCCGACTTTGGAATGTTAAAAACCCCATGCAAACAAAACTCAGCAAAGCACACCAGAGAGAGAGCACATATAAAATTTCAACATCAAGAGACTGAGAAAGACCACCTCGGGTGGTTGTTGAAAGCAACAAATGGCATAAACAAGACATGTGATTGTTGAGAGCAGCTGAAGTGGTTGGAGACGAGGTTGTCAATGGCGGTGATCCCAACTCGTCGCCATTGATAGTCGCGGTGGCGAACGGCAAGCAATGTCTTCATGAGATTTTAAGACAACTCGTCTGTTTTTACGCTCTAGGTGTATTACTTGCAATAAAGAAGAAAAAACCGTGTTTCACAAAATATGTCCACAACTCGCGCTCTAACATTGCACCAAAAAGAGAAAGAAAGCCCTGTCAAATTGGCCCCATCTCTATATTGAAGGTTAATGAATTTCACTACAAGTTCCTGCATGAGCGTAGATAGCTGGATTTCGATGGCAATCTTCACCTTGTACCTTCATTTGCACTCTCTATCCGCTTGCAAGGACATACACAAGCTGCCGCATCAGAAAGATCAAACCTTTCAAACCGTGGATCATTGAGGGAGAAAAATAACGTTTTTCACAAAATTGTATCAGTGAAAATGATTTATCTGGCAACAAAGAGATAAGATTACCTTGCCAAGGGAGGGATAAAACGATTTATATGAATAAAAAACAGATCATTGAATTCTATCGAGCAGCTTCTGAACCATAATTCTCTGCTGCACCCCACTCAAGGACTCCGACTTCGTAATCGCATTCGAAACAACAATTATGGTAGATGGAGATGCCGCATTTACCTGAAATTTAATGATAACTTTTAACATATGCAATTTGTCATCTGGACCAACTATAAAGAGGAAAAGGTGCACAATGAATTTTACACCGAAAAGAATGAATTATGATTCACAGAGATGGTATCTGTGTCCTAATCAAGTATAGAGCAACATACCCAGACCCGGCCATTCAAGCCAGCTGCTATCTCGAAAGATAACTTCTTGCCAAATTCCTCAAGAACTGGACAGGTTGGCGAACTGAGCAGCCTAGAAAAAGAAAATAGAAATAGAGGTAAATGATCAATAGAATAGAGCGATAATGTTCATGTCTTAAACTTTTGTGAGTGCCCAAGTAGGATGGAAGAGCAAATTACATCCTTGATAGACCAGTTGAACACTCAAACGAGTAACCATCTTTGAGGGGTCCAAATTCTGCTGCTTTCCCGCTTGCTAATTGACAAAACAAAATCATAACTCAGCGAGCATGCATAAATGTAAAACACTAATTAGAGATAAGTGAAATCGCACAGATGACATGAATGCATGGCAGATTCAAGCAAACTCACCATCTGTACATGACAGCTCTGGATTAGTACCAGGATTTGCTTTCGCAACCCGAGCATAAAGCAAAGTCCCTTGCTACAGCATATAAAAAAAGTTAGGCATGGGAATGCTATCATGAATATGTAAGTCACACAACCATAAGCAATTCAGGCTTAGTCATAATTCGTCATACAACCACCATATCCTTCATATACATCATTCCTTGACAAAAAATTCACTTCTGTAGTTTTTCGCAGGCCAAATACTTCATCTATCAATATGAGAATAGTAACAGGCAAATAACATTCATGAACAAAAAATTTGATGAACCAGCACCTACAAGGCTATAATCGTTACTTCTAATAATACAGCTCAGATCTTTGACAAGAAACGGGGAATCTGCTATGATTATTGATTTTTAATCATGAATCTAGAATTAATCACCGCTTTCTCATCCTTTAATGATTATGATTGCTTCCTCCATTTTCTAGACTATGATGTGGTTGAGAAGCCAGATTTTTCAATCATGTTATGATTCTTATCTTTGTCAGAAGATTTGAATGCATGCTCAACCAAAAATTACCATTCAGCAAATAATGCAGCTGAATCTCCATGAAACAGAGCAGTACACTTAGAGAGAGCCCATCAGTAGTAAAATTTCTCCGTTAAGGAATTATTGCAGAACTACTTCATGCATCCACAAAAATCAAAAGAAACACCACGTACCTCAAACTTCGGTATGTTTCTTCTAGTTCCTCCTTCAAAGGCAAGTACAGGCAAAAAGGCCAACGCTGGTCCTTTGATGTCAACAAGGAAGTTCTGTAATTAGATGAAAATTAGTGTAAGACGAATGTGATAACAACAATAAATATAAGCCATCCATGGAAAGCTAAGTTGACATCATTTCATATTGGACAAATAATAACATATTAAGCAGGAGAGATGCCAACACCTGAACAAGCATATTAGAAAGCAGAACATGAACAGAGGCATTATGACTAACTAAGAATCTCTGAAACATTAACAGGGACACCTCATTATCCACAACTCATTATCCACAGAAACCTTCGGCAACATATATATATTCCTACAGCTAATGCAATACACAGTAAATGAGATCATACATTGATCTTAATTGCTTGTCATTGCCTCATTCATCTTATAGTAGCAGAGATAATTGTTTGCCATTGCCATATTGGTCCTTGTCCATTTAATCTAACTCCCCTGCTATCATTCAATTTATATGGGCAACATTTAGTTTAATGTCTCCAAATTACTGGCTTCTCTTTCAGGCATTACCCTTTCCTTTATATTCTTGCAGTTCAGAATCCAATTCTGCCGAGAAAGGTAATCACTTTACTGGTGCTGCGGGGTAACTTTGAACAAGTTTACCCTTTTTCAATCTTTTCTTCTATTTTTTGCTTTGATAGGTGACACCTTGTTCAATCTGTTCTAAATTGAAGGTAATCAAACTGACTATAGGCCAGGTACTAGTAAACCAAACAATAGCTTGTTTATTGTCTAGTCTACTACCCAGGGAATTCATGACAGTTTCAGAAATGCTAGAAGAAGTACTTGAATCTGGCCACCTGATAAGAAAATTCCGTATCATCTCACATAGCTTCTCATTCTAACAGACCTTGCTTCCCACCGCATTACCCTATGTTACATGACTTCATTTCAAAGGGAAATTAAAAGAGAGAGAGAGAGAGAGAGAGAGAGAGAGAGACAGAGAGAAGAAGAAGAAGAAAAGAGAAAGCAAACGCCCATGAGCTTCAACCATACATTTCCTCACCATAGTTATCACTACTCTCTCTAATAAATGACTGAGGAAGATTCTTCGCCTCAAATAAGGCATGTTATCAACAAGGTGTGGCAGTTAGAAAATCTCTTGTACGAGGATGGATCAAGTCATGACAATTCAGAGGCAACTTACATCTGCTTTAGAGTCGACCACGATTCCAAGGACAGTGTCTTCCACACAAGGCATATACTGCAGAAAACAATAAATTTTTTTCATAATGCTAAATAACCGTTTACAACTCTTCAATTTGCTAAAAACCTAAAGCATTTAAACCTCTATGATGCAGACTGCATGGGAATTTGGTTTCCTTGTTCAACATTTAGAATTACTCGAGCAGTAGAACTTCATGCTGAGATTTAAACTACCTTGCATTTATTTATGCCTATTTCTGTCTGGAGGGTACAAGTTAGACCACTAAGACTGTAAAGATCAATTAAAATACTTAAAAACTGCAAGGTTCTGTGAAATTTTTAGGCCCTAATTCAGTTTAGCCGCATCTAAACAGCATTGCGCCTAAAAAAGTCAGGTTTTCGATCCATAAATATCCCAAGTTTGACAACTAGCTATTTCAAATAAAATGAAAAGTACCGGAAGAACTTAACATCCATTGGAAGAGACGGATCAATAGCCAGTGGCAGCCAGTTCCAACATATATTTAACCACAGACCCAATCATTTTGGAAGAACATAATGAAAATCCATCAACACAATAAGCTAGTCCCTTTTATATTTTCTCCAAATACGCTTCACTTCTCACATCAAATAAACTGTCCATATTCAGTCCTGGAACCATATTTGTGTCCCTTCTAGATGAGCTCCAGTCTAAATACTAAAGCAAAGTTATGTTGAAACTCTATCCTGGTGTAAACATCTACATAGGTCCTCGTGAGGAGAACTTTCAAGTGCTCTAGGAGCACACGTGACTGTCCACCCAACCAATGATGGAGCAACAAGAGTTTTCAAATTATTTTTCTATGGAGAAAAATAAGCAAGTACATAACACCTGGTGCTGTGTGATCAGTTGGACAGGTAGCCACTAGTTGTCCTGGAGTGCCTTTATGACACATCCAAAAAACCTTCCTATGCTAATGAAGATAAACCAAAAGACTAACAAAGCCTGGTTGACAAAAAACAATTGGTCATCTTTTTCTGGGTGGCTATTGAATTGTTGCCCAACGAAAGACGGACAGGATACCCCCTGAGTATTAAAGCAGAATATGACAGTTGCCCTTTATCCCGGCAAAATCTTGTCAAGAGAAAACTAGATGAAATACTCACCCTCTTTTGAGAGCTTTCGACCCAGTATTTATTTGGTTTCGAGAACCTTAGTTTCCCAGCCTTCATGACTGTAATAAAATCAGATTCCTGTATAAACAAAAGGGTGCCCAAATAAGAATTAATGCTATTCTTCTTCAATAAGAACAAGAAAAATCAACCATCTTCGATTTTCCACTTGAGGAAACAAGACCTCTAAGAATATGTTTCTTTTCTACACTATCAAAACTGGAAGCAGGACTTGAAAGAGCTGATCCTCTATACGGCAAACTATTTTGACCATCACTGGCAAAATAAGGCATAAGCAATTTTGTTTTCCGGAATAAAGTACTCACAGCTATAAAAACCCGAACTTCATAAGATCATCAGGTCCCAGTATTATGCTTGTGGAATTTTCAATGAAATATGTATCACAAATTCCCTCATCCTAGGCCACCCAATCCACAATCATATCCCTCAAAACCATCAGACAAATGCATTCAGGAAAATAAAAACCTCAGGTAGAAAACTCACGTGCATCAATCTCTAACTTGGACAGTGCTCATCAATAGCCAAATGTATAAGCCAAATATAAGACAATGCAAATGATTCAAAAATCAATTTTTCTTACAAAAATCCGTTAGTAATCTTAAACAAGGTGAACCATGTTGAGAAAACTGCAATAGAGAAAATTAAAGAGTGAGGAGAAAACATGGAAACAAGAACAATGCAATGGCATTCCCTGCATTCTGATAGAGTACAGTAAACCAATCACTTAAGTGGCCAAATCAATTTCAATTCATGGTCCTGACGATTTCCATCAAAAGTTTCACAGAACCAACATATAAAAACGGAACTAAATTTGGCACCATATCAGAAAAGAAAGGAAAAACCTGACGAAGGCCGCCGCCAATCTTTATAGTCTGATTAGACATTTTCGACAGATCAAGAACCACATCTCCCGGTACCTAACCCGAATGCATCAACGCACATGCTATAAGTCATCAAGCAGCGAGACACTAACAGCAAGAAACGCTATCAAATGGGGAAGGAACCAGTCAGAGAGAGAGCACTCACAACTGGGCGATCAACAAAACTCGATGGCTTATTCTCCATAGCGGGTTTCGGCTGCACAGCAACGAAATACCAACGTACCCAGCTGGTCAAGTTCCCAGAATTTGCCCAACTCGCCGCGAAAGCTAATGGGTCCCGAGGGGGGGAAGAATCAAGAAAAGGGTCAGAGAGAACAAGAACTCACAAACTCGACGCCTTTCGAATTCAGGGGCCTCGGTTCTTTGGTGGGTAATCTTGCAATTCGGTTTTCTCCAAACCGAGGATTCGAAAGTTCCGATCTTGAACGAGGAGTTGGGCTCTCGGAAGCGAGAACGAGCAGGAAAGGTTGAACCTTTACGGGGTTTTGGTCGGAGAACAGAGACTTCCAAAGCGGGAGGTTTGTGTTCTGCTGTTTTGTTCGTGTCGTTTCGGACCGACGAGGGTTTAAGCCGAACCACAGTAGTCCTCTTTTCTCTAATTGAAAAAAAAAAAATTAAATTTTGTAACAAAGGGAAACAAATTACAATCATATATTTTATTTTTAATTTGTTTAAGTGTTTCTTGATTAAAAGCAACGTGTAGTTTCGGCTGATTTTAAAAAAATTATGTAATGTCATCTCTATCAAAAAATGTTTGTCCTGTCTAAGTGCTAGTTAAACTTTTTTGTTTTATTACCCCATAAGACCATGTGATATTAGAAGTTTCAGAAAATGAATGATGACAATTGGGTAAGCATACTCTTGAGCTGTAAATAGACAAATTATATGGCTGTGAATACATAAGATTTTTTAGGAGTTTTTTTTTTTATTCTGATTAAATCCCACAAATCATGGGATTATAGCTGTTAACCCACAAATCGTGGGATTTTAGCTTTTCTCATTTTTTAGGCATTCTTTCCTTTATTTTTGTTTGCTAGGATTTATCTGTGTATTAGCCTATAAATACAACATTATAAAGCACCAGAAGATATGAATGAGAATAACAATTTCTTTCTATTTAAAATTTCACATGGTATTAGAGCTCTAAACTAGATTCCTGAATTTAAAATTGCAATCTTCATTGCTGCGTTTTTCAGCCTTCGTTGCTGTCTATTATTCTTCAGAAATAGATATATGGATTTCAATTGCAACATTCATTGCTGCAGTTTTTCTATTTTCTTTGCTGTCTATTATTCTCCAAAAATTCTTTTTTCTTTACACAGCCTTCATAGCTACACTATTGCTCTTGCTCTCTTCTTAACATTCACTCTCCAAAATAGCCACATCTGAAATCACATCTGAAATCACACCCAAAACCACATATCCTACCATGAACCAATACGAGGAGGTTGCCTCAACACACATGATAGGTGATCTTCAAAATATCAAGTAGATTGAATGAGAAGAACTACCTCAAGTGGTCACAATTTGTCAAGATGTATCCGAAGGGGAAAGGAAAACTCAGCCATTTACTTGGGACGGGACCCAAGAAAGGAGATCCTAATTTTGATGCGTGGGATGAGGCTGATTCCATGATCATGTCATGGGTATGGAATTCCATGGAACCAACCATAAGTGACACTTGTATGTTTCTACCAACCGCAAAAGAGATCTGGGATTTCGTTCAACGGACGTACTCAAAGGCTCGTGATGAAATTAAGGTGAAAACTAGTGGGATAAAGCAAGGAGGTAAGACTGTTACCGAGTATGCTAATTCTCTGCAGAACTTATGGCAAGAACTCGATCATTATCGAGTATTTCAGATGCGGTGTCTAGATGATGCAGCCATTCTAAAGAGTTTTATTGAAAAGGATCGGGTCTACGATTTCTTAGCCGGCCTTAATTATGAATTTTACCAAGTCATAATTCAAACACTTGGCAAGGAGGAAGTGCCATCATTCGAGGAAACAATTTCCTTGATTCGGGCGGAAGAAAGCTGTCGATCTGTCATGCTAGAACCGCAAGCTGTAGAAGGGTTAGCCTTGACAACTAGAAAGGTTGATGAAAAGGGTGACTTGCCAAGGAAAGACAACCGGGACAGCTTGTGGTGTGCCTATTGCAAGAAGCCAAAACATACAAAAGAATAATACTGGAAATTGAATGGTAGACCAACTACTTCAAGCCGAGAGTGGGTGAATCAGGCAATACAGCCAAGGCCTTGGGTCCATCTAACTGAGAAAGTTGGTTAAGAAGAAGTTCAGGAGAAAGCAACCTTTAGCAGTGAAGAAATTGAGAAATTAAGAGGTTTGTTAGGGTCTCTTAATAAACCCTCTAGTGCATGCTCACTGGCACTCTCAGGTGATTCTTGGGTTATTGATTCAGGGTCTACCGACCACATGACTCACACCTCATCCTATTTCAGCACTTATACACCTTGTCCTAGCAATAAGAAGATTATTGTGGCAAATGGGTCTCTTGCTACTATTGCAGGGGTTGGAAATGTTCCTATCACACCTAATCTTGTCCTTAAAGATGTTCTTCATGTCCCTAAACTATTTGCCAGTCTTATCTCAATATAGAAACTCACAAAAGATCTTCATTGTCAAGCTGTTTTTCACCCATTTTACTTTGTTTTTTTAGGATCGAGACTCGGAGAGAGAGGAGGATTGGACTTGCTAAGGAACAAAATGGACTGTACTACTTTGAGACACCTCTCACTACAAGAAGGATCATGAATAATCTGTCTTCGTCGTTTCTTAATACTTCAAATAAAGAAGCCATTTGGCTTCATCATTTTCGTTTTGGTCATCCGTCCTTTTAAGTATTGAGTATTATGTTTCCATCCTTGTTTAAAGATCTGACTATTAAAGACTTCCATTGTGATGTTTGTGAATTAGCCAAGCATAATCGTGTACCATTTCCTATTAGCAATCACCGTAGTTCTAATCATTTTAACTTAATCCACAGTGACATTTGGGGACCTTCCACGATTCCAAACATCTCTGAAGCTCATCGGTTTGTCACTCTAATTGATGATTGCTCTAGGGTCATGTGGACTTTCTTACTCAAACATAAATCTGATGTGAGTAGCATTATTCCTTCGTTTCATTCCATGATTCAAACTCAATTTGGGGTCAAGATCAAGGTCTTTCGGTCGGATAATGCTAGAGAATACTTCAATCAAGTATTGTCCCCTTATTTTCAAAAGGAGGGCATTATCCATGAGTCATCTTGTGTGAATACACCACAACAAAATGGGATTGCTGAAAGGAAAAATGGCCATCTCCTTAACACAACTCGTGCCTTGTTGTTTCACGGACAAGTTCCTAAAGCATATTGGGGGGAAGCTGCTCTTACAGTTACGTACATGATCAATAGACTACCCTCACATACATTAGACCACAAGACCCCTATGGAAGTTCTTTCTCAGTTCTATCCTCACCTTCGTACATCTAATGGTCTTACACCTCGAGTCTTTGGTTGCACTTCCTATGTCCACATTCATCATCATCAACGAGGAAAGTTAGACCCTCGTGCAATCAAATGTGTGTTTCTTGGTTACTCACAAACACAAAAAGGCTATAAATGTTACCATCCTCCTAAAAAATTCTATCTCTCTGCATATGTCACTTTTGTTGAAAATAAACCCTATTTTTCATAATCTTATCTTCAGAGGGATTTTTAAGTCAAAAATCGTCCACTGTTGCTCATGAACCTATCTTGAATTATATCTCTTGTCCACCACAATCTCCCACACACCAACCTATCTCTGTTCCTATTCCCACTAGTCCAACTCGTATTCATGATTCTAAGAGATTTTCTTAGGTGTATTCAAGGAGGACAGCTGTTCCAACACAAGAGCAGGTCCAAAATACCACTCTGGGTATTGTTAATGAAAGCACAGTAAGTTCTTAATCTCCTTTGGATGAATAGCTTACTGATACACCTGAGAGTGATCTTGATTTACCTATTGCTGTTAGAAAAGGGACTAGAGAGTGCACCAAGAAATCGGTATATCCACTATCAAATTATGTGTCCCTTAATAGGTTATCATCATCATGCAAAAAATTTATTGTGAGTTTAAACACAATTGCTGTCCCTAACAACTTGTCTGAAGCATTGTCAAAAGAGGAATGGAGGAATGCCATGAAAGAAGATATGGACGCACTCGAAAAAAATAAAACATGGGAAATTGTTGACAGGCCAATGGGGAAAAATCTAGTTGGTTGCAAGTGGGTATTCACTTTAAAGTGCAAGATTGGTTGCAAAGAGTTACACTCAAACATATGGAGTGGATTATCAAGAGACATTTGCACCAGTGGCTAAAATGAATACTGTAAGAATTTTATTGTCATTAGCTGCTCATTTTGATTGGGAACTTCAACAGTATGATGTAAAGAATGCGTTTTTACACGGAGATTTGGAAGAGGAAATCTACATGAGCATCCCACCTGGTTTTGAAGGAAAGGAAACAATAGAAAATGTTTGTAGACTTAAGAAAGCATTATACGGGCTCAAGCAATCACCTAGAGCCTGGTTTGGATGGTTTGCTAGACTCATGAAGGCATCTGGGTATAAACAAAGCTAGGGAGATCATACAATGTTCACAAAACACTCGGACATGGAGGGAGTTATAGCATTGTTGGTGTATGTTGATGACATAATAGTCACGGGCAATGATGAAAGGGAGAAACGGCGGCTGAAACAATGCTTGATTAAGGAATTTGAAATAAAGGAGTTAGGGAAGCTACAGTATTTTCTAGGAATTGAGGTTTCATACTCCAGGCAATGGGTCTTTATTTCACATCGAAAGTATGTAACAGATCTTTTGGAAGAAACTGGGAAGCTTGGTTGCAAACCAGTAGCTACTCCAATTGAGCCGAACCAGAGGCTAACAAAAGCAAAAGAGGAGGCAGCAGTGGATCGAGAAATGTATCAGCGATTGGTGGGAAGTTAATTTACCTTACTCATACCCAACTAGATATCTCCTATGCCGTTAGCTTGATTAGTCAATTCATGCATAATCCAAAGGAATCCCATCTACAGGCTATTCATCGAGTCATACACTACTTAAAAAGTAGTCTAGGAAAGGGAATACTTTTCAAGAGGAGCCCAGATCTCAAGCTTGAGGCTTATACATATGCGGATTATGTAGGCTCAATGGTTGACTGGAGGTCTACTGCTGGTTATTGTACCTTCCTTGGAGGTAATTTGGTAATTTGGAGGAGTAAAAAATAGAATATGGTGGCAAGATCAAGTGGAGAATATGAGTTTAGGGCAGCGGCTCAAGGAATATGTGAGTTATTATGGATCAAGATCATTATTGATGACTTGAAGGTTGAGTGGCAGAGTCCTATGAAGCTATTTTGTGACAATAAGTTTGCAATTAATATTACTCATAATCCTGTGCAGCACGACAGGATGAAACATATTGAGATTGATAAGCACTTTGTCAAGGAGAAACTTGAAGAATGATTGATTTGTTTGTCTTATGTTCCTTCAGGACAGCAAGTGGCGGATGTCTTGACCAAAGGGTTTAATGGTGGAAGTTTTCATGAGCTAATTTCCAAGCTAGAAATGGAAGATATCTATTCACCAGCTTGAGGGGGAGTGTTGAGCTATAAATAGACAAATTATATGGCTGTAAAAACATAGGATTTTTTAGGAGTTTTTTTTATTCTGATTAAATCCCACAAATCATGGGATTATAGCTGTTAACCCACAAATCGTGGGATTTTAGCTTTTCTCCTTTTTTAGGCTTTCTTTCCTTTATTTTTGTTTGCTAGGATTAATCTGTGTATTAGCCTATAAATACAACATTGTAAAGCACCAGAAGATATGAATGAGAATAACACGTACCATGTGGTATGTGAAGGTAAAAATAACATAAATCATCTTCCTTTTTTTTTTCAAACCGCTTAAGGAACATAAAGCATATAAAGTGATTTTTCATTCCGTAAAAATCTAGTTTATGTGCAAACTGCAAAAGTTTTTAGCAGAGCTTGGTATCGTTCTCACATAAACTCAGCTCAAGACCCATTTTACATAAGCTGTAAATCGCGGGTAATTATAATCAATGAAAATGAATGAAAGATGAGGATGACTCCAATCAAGTTCTCTGACTTTGATAACTTTTTTCTTGGTTGATGTTAAGATCTACATCAAAAGCAATTTGAAAACAAATATTATCTCATAAAACTGATCTCCTTTGGACATTCAAATAGATACAACTATTGTGTAATATTGAAAACTGCGAAAGTTCAAGAAAAGTGTTTTAACAAATAGAAACCCCAATGAAACCATGCTAATTTCGTGTCGTGTTTGAATAACACCCAATTATCATTTTACATGTTTGAAATTATGCAAGAGTTTTTCTTTCTCTCCTTTTCTCTCACTGTCTTGATAGGGAGACAGCAGATCCAATAGCTTTCCCATGTCTGAAAATTGATTTTAGCTTGTCTAGAGAGTTCACATGTCGGATATCACAGATTACGTGACAACCGCAATGCTTTTCGGCTATTATTCCCTTCACACGGTAGCTACTCATCAGAGAAGCCAACACTCTCCATCCCACGTTCTCTTGAATCAATAATACAATCTCCAAAAAAAACAGTTCTTGCTCAAAGACTTCATAGCCAAACCAGTTCCTAAAAATCAAAACGATGGTACAACCGAAAGCCCAAAGCTATCGCCAACATCGAAAAGGCTAGCAATGATTTGAGATTGACCGTCCACCAGCACCCACTCTTCCATGATTGAATATAAAGCATTCAAATGGGGTCCCAAGCACAACTTGATGGGATGAACACAGAATCATTATTGAAGTTGCGTATTATCTGATTCTTATGTACATAACCAAGCATGAATAGACCTTATCGACATCCATTCGGACTTTATAATTGACCATCCAACTGCATCAATAAATAACAGTACTACTACCATGATTAAGCAACCCTTCATCATTTCAGCGAACAATCAATGTATATCCGAACATCATTTACAGAGGTCCAGAGAAGGGACCGAGGATACATAATGGACACAGGAGTTAAAAGAACAAGGGAAGGAAAAAGAACGTGCAAACTGCCAACACCTGTATGATGCAGCTATCGATGTATCGTATAACATTGGGATAAAACTCATCCCAGTACAAATGTGAGGAAAACTATGAATAAATATCCTCAAACCTGTTGAATAAATTACGACAACGTCACCGCTTTCTTCCGGAAGGTAATACGATCATCATAACAATATAAACAAACAATGGAAAGGAACTTCCGCCCTGTATTGCATGTGCCAGAAAAAGATGATTACACAAACACCAATGCCCTTCTGTTCATCTCTTTTTGTTCACCAACTCTCTCTGTTTCTTTAAGTAAGATCTATGATACATATGTTCATTCTGCATCGGTGACCATCGCTGTCATACCTTAATGCCATTGCTATTTACAGTCTGAATGTTAGCATCAAGGAGGTTCTCCAAGGACCTGCCTTTTCTGCTCCGAACCTTGCCCGCTTCTTTCAGTAACTCAGCCAACCTCCTCTTCTCATCATCCACATCAGGGTTTGCTGTCCCAAGCTTTTCTTCTCTCATCTCTACAACATACTCCAGGATCTTTATCGCGTCATCCAACCTATTGTCATTTAAAAAGGATGGGTGAGAAAAAGTTAACAATTAATAGTTGGGACACTTCTTTCTACACGCAAATAAGATTCTACAAACTCAAAACTTCCTAGCCACAAGCATACACCTAAAAGATATTCTATCTTATCGATGCTCCTCAAATGGATTGTAGCAACAAATCTATCACTGCCTTTATAGGCAAACCCCTGATGCAAGTTCACTCAAGAATATGGCACATCTTTTGACATGCTTAAATGCAGAACCATATCAGATTTCATCTTATGAAAGAGGAAACCACATAGAGGAAAGAAGAAGAAAAAGGTAAAGAGTGGGGACCTGCCAATAGCATCATAAGTGCCTGCAAGATTGCTATACACACCAAGGGTATCAGGATGATAAGGCCCGTATTCTTCTTCTAAAATGTTCTTGGCTTCTTCGAACAATTCAGCAGCCTCATTTATTGCATAACGCTGCACACAAGCTAGCCCCATTTGATTGAGAGCAATACCAAAAAAGGCAGACTTCCTCTCCCCGCTTGCACGAAGTTTAGTTATGGCATTGTTAAATGATGCGTATGAATCAGAATAGTTCCCCAGCATGTAATACATGACCCCCATCTGGGCTTCAATCCCAGCTACTGTGCTTTGCTGGCCTGGGGCATCATTATATATCTTAAGTGCCTTCTCAAGCAATTTAATTGCTTCCTCCAATTCGTTCATTGACTCATATATGGCAGATACATCAGTGAGACCAGTAGCAAATTCCTCAGGAGGTATCCCATGCACAGGCTTCTCGTAAATTCTTAGAGCATTTTCACAGTATGACTTCGCTTCTCTAAACTTCCCTGTCTTGTTATATAACTCAGCCAGACGGACAAACACAGAAGCTACAGAAGGATGGTTCTCTCCTTTGGCGGTCTTGAAAACTGTCAGAGCTTTCTGATAAGCAAACACAGCCTCATCATATCTAGACAGAGACAAGTATGCATCACCGATACTGACATCAACGGAAGCCACCTCCACCTCCTGGCCATTTGCGACCATGGCCATGCTAGCTAAAACCAGATGTTCAAGAGCAGCTTCATGATCCCCCTTGGTTTCACATATAAGGCCCATAAGCCTCCGATCTGCTGCTTCCTCAACAGAAGCAGGTGAACCATTCTCGTGATGAAAGTCAAGGGCCATCTGACAAAACTGCTTAGCCTCATCAAACTGCAATGCTTGAACATGAGCTTCGGCCAGATACCGAAATGTCTCACCAACTCTAGGATCCCTTTCACCCAGTACCTGTTTCTGAACCTCCAACCCCGTGGTATAGCACCTTATTGAATTCTCAAGCTGGCCCAACATTGCATAGGTATCACCCAACTGCATGTGGCCTGCAAACTTCGCAAGAGCATGGTCTTGACCTTCCTCAACATCAGGTATCTCAATTGCCTGCTCAAGAACAGGAATCGCCTCACTGTACTGGCCTAAGCTGCAGTATATTGCGGCAGTAACATGTAAACACATAACCAGCTCCAAGCTGGGTTTGCCATTTGCGCATAATTCAAATGACTTTGCTGCTCGGAGTGCCAACTCAAGAGCTTTCTGAGGGTTATCCCCAGAAGATACCAAATCCCTTGCTTGCTTCAGCAAAAATGGCCCTAAATCAGGATTACCCAATCCAGATTCAGATGAATTTGAAGTTCCATTCTGCACCTTCGGCCCCACTGCAGATAGATTCTTTAGCTTCTTCACAGAGGTGACATTTGCATTTGGCTTTTTCGCATTCTTGTCATTCCTTCTATCAATAGGAGGTTTGTCAGAAGGACTCTTGGTCTTAGGAGATGGTCTCGATGTCGCTTCCGATTCCATCCGAGAATGAGAAGCTTTCTTTGATTTTCCAGAAGAAACGGATTTCGTACTAGGGGATCGGGCCTTCTCAAGCTTCCCTGACTTCTTACTAGAAGATGGACTATCCTTCTTGGAAGTGGCATCACTGTGACTGTCATCCTCCGGTTTCTCAACCTCATCCTCTTCCATTATCTCCACCTCCCTCATTTCACCACCAACAAGATGGCGCAACTCAGAATCAATCCTGGACTCATCCCCCTCGGACTCAAAGCTCTGTCTAGATGGAGAATGATCAGAACTCTGCATTTCATACACGTTTGCATAAAGCTTCTCAATGGAGGTGTCCACCACTCCATCAACGGGGACCTCATGACGAGCACTTTGATGGCTTTGATGGCTTTGCTGACTGGCGGGGCTCTTAGGTGATCTATTATCGACTGGACTTTCCTTATAAGGTGCGGAGTTTCCGTTATCAAGCTCGCTCACTATTTCTTCTCCGTTGGTTCCATCCATTACAATTCCAGGCATCCTCGGACTCCGAATTTAGACTAAATAATTTATCTGCAAACAGTCATCTCACAATGAAACAGTGATTCGCGGTCCAAACTACCAAGATCAAGAACGCAGGAATTAACTCAAACAGTTGCCGAATCTAACGGTAACGTGAATGTCACATCAGTAACACAAAAGATTCGATCTTCACGATCTCATAACCGCTCCAAGAGCTTTGCCAAGTTTCCTTCCCCTCTGATGTTCAAACAAGTAAACGCAAACGCCAAACCAGTAACCCATTACACACTAGATCTTTACAAATCAACCACATCGAATCTTACCCATATCAAGAAGTGTCCCATATCCCCAATAAAACATGCCCAGAAACGAGACAAACAAGAGAAACGAGCAACAGCCAAGAAACCAACCAAGAACAACAAATCAAGAAATTGGCTCTCCGAACATGAACCCACCACGGACAAAGAAGACAAGGTCCCAACTGGAACAACGGAAAAGCCATGGAAACTTCAGAAGACATACCTTCGAATGACCAGACCTAAACGATTGTGCTCCTCCGGGTCTTTTCTAGGGAGACATCCAATCCAATACGAGGGAATATATATACTCGGGCGAATGAATTTTAGAAAACCCAGAAAAAATATCTCCTTTACAGAGATGATATAAGCGCAAGAGCCCCCAGAGTAACGAAATTTATTCCCTTTTCTTGGTGGGGTGTCTGCGTTTCAACTGCGCATCATAAAATATAATTGAAAAAACAGCTATGGAAGAAGACAAGAGGGGAGAGAGAGGGAGAGAGAAGACAAACGGGTAGGGGCAGGTTGGGAAATCTAAGACAACGGGCAAGAAACAACAACAACGACAGCAACAAAAGATATTTTTTTTTTTCGATTTAATGTAATGAAAGAAACAAGGTTTTTGACAGAGGTGGAATGTCAGAGGAGAGAAGAAGACGACTTCTCGCCCCCCGCCACCACGACCTCCACCTCTCTTCCTTCCTTCCTTCCTTCTTCTTCCTCCTTCCTCCTTCCAATCCAATCCCTCCAACCAGATTTGCAAAAGACAGAAGGCCTGCAACTGCCGGTTCTTGCTTTCTGTTTTCACTCGTTCTTGATCGCGGTGGCCCTCCACATGGCGAACCTTATTCGTTGCTAATCTTGGAGGACGGTTATTGCCGCCACGTGAATTATTAAATGCATTCTCCTAAAAAAAAAAGCTTTTATAAAAATTAATGATCATATTTAGTAATATATATATTTTCAATGTTTTTCATTGTGTATTGAAATCTGTTCTTTCTATTTTTAGATTCTTATGGAGACTTAAATTCACTAGACCTGTGAAATGAGATTATCGTTGTTGAGTCAATGCTAGCCGATCGAAAAGAATAATATACATGACCATCGTTAATGGGTATCGCGTATACTTATAATTAATTATGGCGGACAATTTAATTAGGGTCGTGTCAAGCAACCTTCTACTCCATGACCAAGAGCAGTAATCCTCTCTCGCCTTAGCTAGGGCTTTAGAGATCCAAAATGGTCATAGCAATCGTTGGGATGGCTCTTCATGAGATCGGTAGAGGATTCTCTCTCTTTAAATGGGTAAAGTCTGACAATGCTTTTAATTTTCTCATTTCAAAATTCTTCCCTTTAAAAAGTTTTTCGAGATTGAAAGGTTGATGTGAATGCCACATTAGCAATTTCGACACAAGCTCCTTTTATCTTTTATTTTTGTACTTGACAAGGGGTTAAAGCAAATGTTGAAAATGCAAGGGGTGTCAAAAGTACTTTTGACAAAACTTAATAAGGTAGAGAACTTACTCTTCATTATATGCACATCCACTTTAGTCATTTTTCACCGTACACGCTCGAATCCTCCACATTAAATGATCCTATTGATTATGAGATTAAAAAAAAAAAAAACATATTTTAAAAAATACAAAAGAAAATTTTAAAAATAACTCTCCAAAAACCTAGAAAAGCAAAAGACTATATATGACCATCAAATTAATGTACTTGCTTTCTGATTGAGTACCGTATCCAGGGTCCAAATTTTCCATATTCCGTTTTTTTTTTTTTTTTTTTTGTTTGGTCGAACGTTTAATTTACTCCACCATATTATTTATCCTCCAATTATACATATGCACAAGTATAAATGCGCATCATACTTAAATCAATTGGATGCTACTTGAGTTCTTTATATTATGATGTAAACTTAATTATTTTATAATATGCAGCGTTTTTTAGTTTTGAAGTACAAGTCATTGAGGTCATTAATTACTCTAATTCTGAGCTTCGTGTAAGTATCTCTGCTAACCGATTTTCGAATATATAATATGAACTCTCTAGAAAAGATCTTTATTCTATATTATGCTACAATAGACTTAGGATGTGGTACATTTAATTTTATGTGAGGAGCCTTTCTTTTAGCAAATAAAAGAATCATAAGCCTTTTGATGATTATAAAAAAAATCCTAAACCTATTTCATTTATACCAATTCAGTCTTAAACATTTCAATTATCCCAACTGAGTCATACAAATTTTGGCAATTTGTTAATTTAGTCATTCCGGTCAATTTTAATCGAAAAGTGCTGATGTGGACTCTAACCGCCCTATATATCGATTAGACATTATACAAATTAATTTTTAAAAATTCAAATATTTAATATTTTTCTTTTCTTTGTTTTTTCATTTTCCTTCTTCCTCTGTCAGTCTTTGGGCCTCAGGGACAGCTAGCAACCTCGCTTGTGGGTAGTAGCTGGCCATTGCTGAGGCCCGCCACTGGTGGAGGAAGAAGGAAAATGAATTGTAAACTATGCACATCATCAACTCGGCGGTTCAGTTAGTCAACCCACCGGTTCTTTGGCCAATCCAAATTTAAAGACACTGTATAAAAGGTCCACAATGCAAATTGCCCTAAATTTTCAAATAAGAAGTATAATCCAGGGGAAAGTGATGGGTGGCGGCGATCTTCAAAATTTCATATAATTTTAATAACGCACTACGATAGTATCGACAACCCTTTTGTTTTCACAGGCTCCAGTCGAATTGAGGACGCGTGGGCATAAAAACAAAGTCGCGTATCTTTTTATGGACCTAATTGAAAATCAAATGTGCACGTTAAGGAACTCAATGAGGGGTCTTGCTGTCAAAATGATTGCATTGTAGGTGAAATGTTGGATTTAATCTAGACAGAGGGTCGGGGTCACGAAACCTTACTTTGTACTCTCCTAAACTTGGTCTCTAAGCTCGTCATCTCTAGGTTTGAATATTGACTCTTTAGCTTTACATGTGAACACGACTCCATCACTTTCGCAGGAGCTGTACCTCATATTGCCAACCTTGAACTCGCTCCGAGTTTCCTTCACGTCGGTAGAAGTCTGCAAGGAGTGAGTTAACTCGGGCTAACATGGCTAGAAGATGTAGAAGATCGTGTCGGGAGGGAAGCACACGTGGTTTCCAAAGAATGAGTTTGGCCATCTATGTCCTAAGATCCGTTTATTTTGAAGAGAATTTTATGATAGAGGAATATATTTTTCGGGACATCATTTTTCAAAAAAATTGATAATCTTTGATCGAAAACGTTTTCTAGTGTTTGGATATTATTTGGAAGATGATTTCTATCTCATAACTTTATCGCCGAGGTCTGGCAACCAACAAAGAGAGAAAGAAAAGGCAATGAAAGAAAAGAAAATTAAAAATTAAAAAAATTGAGAGGAGCGATTCTAGGAATATGTTCTTATCTCTTTAGAATTAGGAATTCATTTTCCTAATTTTACGCATGAATATTTTCATTGACTGAAAAGTGTTTTTTGTTAACTAGTCATTTTCAGTGAATCAAATAGGTAAAAGTCCACAAAATTAATTTCCAAGAAACACTTTCACTAAAATAAGCATGCCCTTAGTTAGATTCATGACGAATCATGACTAGGTTTCTATACTTAAATCACCGGTTATTGCCTAGATGACCCGTGGATGAAAAAAAAAAATGAAACAGTAAAATAGGGGGAAAAAGGGGAGGAAAAAAAAGGACATAAAAATAAAAAAAAAATAAAAATCAGAAAAAAATTTAAATTATAAAAATTACTCACGTCACCACCATGCTATTTAGGAGAGAGGACAATAATTGGATTGTTACACTAAAGATTAAAAAGCATAAATTGACCAAATGAATTATATCGAAAAATTATCAAAAGATATATGATCACATTAACTAAGCTGTAATGTCTAGAATCGAATCCACTTTACTGTAAGTTTAGGATTTTTTTGATAAAATTTCCTCCTCTCGACTCCCAAAAAAAGTCCATTTACATCGAAGCGAGGCACACGTGAAGGAATAAGTAGCCTGGCATGCGCCTATAAGATTTAGCTCCTATCTCCAATTTTTTTTTTTTTTTTTTTTGTTCGCTGTCATATATTTATTATATTTCCGTGTGGACCCCACAGACAGGGCTTTTATTTGATTGCCTGGTTCGTGACTTTTTGAGATATGCTCATCACGGTTGGCTTGATCTGGTATCCAATGATACTTGATCTGGAATCCAATGATACTTTGTACTTGTCGGAACTATTATAAGCCCTCTAAGCTGTTCGTGGTCAAGACCTGATTAATGAATTTTGGGACCATGTTTAAGATCATTGATTGTTCTCACCTCACCATATTCATTCATTTTTCATGCCATTATACAGTACTAGTACAAAAAATAAGTCATGATTGTAAGAATTTTTCCTAATGAGAGTTATATTAATTGATAACGTAATTTACCATTTTAACGGGATTGGTCGAATCAAGTAAGATATGAGGTTTATTAATTAGTTTATTATGGGAGGACTTGAATGAAAACTCTATAAATAATACTCAAATCTATTTTCTAATCCTGACACACAAATAACCTTACTTAAAGAGCATTTATTGATCACTAAGGGTAAAAGGTGATCTCATTGAGCCAGTAATACAGATGACAATAAAAAAGAAGCACTTAAGCTTTAAATTGTCGCTATTCTATATCAAGAATGATGGATTCCAAATCAAGTGTGCCAATATCTTTACTCAATTGTATATGTGTTCTTGATTCAAATGATGGAGATCTTGGGCGTCGCTTTCGCAACTAACAATGATTTGTTGAAGAATTTTCCATGTACATTCATTAGTAGAGGAAAACATACGGGCATCATAAATGGGTGGCGATATAGAGATTGAGTTAAATTCGAATAATTACAAATTATGGGTGTATATGTATATGAGTGAAGTTTGTGTATCTTGTTTTGCTGAAAAAATGATCACCCAATGAAAAATCACTTACAGTCAGATAAAAGACATGCACATTTAAAGTCGAGAAAACGAACTTCCTAATCTGAAAAGGATAAAACATTTTCCTTTATCGCGGAATTTTTTCTAGAGACAAATGTACCCTTTGTGTCAAATCATGTTATTGGATTAATAAATATGTTGAAAGGCGCTATTTCTAAGAATATTAGGTAAATGCAGATCGATCCGGGACATTTACTCGATGATTGTTCGACGAATCGATCATGATATGCAAGGCCACGAACATCGGGGAGACTAATGATGAGCCATTAGACCCTTCAACTCTCTCTAAAACATGGCTCTTGATAATTTCCTGCTTGCCAATTCAACTTTTAGCACTTTATGAGGTGCGAGTTTACCTTCAAAAGCGGGGGCATGATGGAAACCCCATTGGAGGGAACACAATGGTAGGTCGCTCGAGGAATTCAAGATAGATAGAACGGTACAACATCTAGAGAGAAAAGTAAAATCTTCAAATCATGGCGACGTCCCTAATTCGACATTGCTAAAAAATCTTAAATATTTTGCTAGCGGAACTCAAGCTGTCGGCTAATGTCGCATGAGGTCACGAGAGGCTGAAACCTTCGAATCACGCTGACGTCCGTAATTTGTCTTTTGCATACGATCATTGGATGTGATAAAGTGAAGTGGTAGGTAATAAGGGAAGTTAGAAAAGCCAGCAAGAGAACCCCCCAAAACCAAACCGAGGAACTGTAACTTCTACCCCCTTTCATTGGTACTTGAATGAAGATTGCGTCCTCGGATGGTTCAAAAGTCAAAGAAGCTCATCAATGTTTTATTATAGCAGCGATGGATTATCGGCTAGCGCTGTTGGGAAAAGCCTTCGAAAAACATATAAAAGATTTGAGGTGAAAGAGCATTTTTTTTTTAAAATGTAAAAGTATTTGGTAAAGTGTAATTTCAAAATATGTCGATAATTGTTCCAGGGAACAGAAATTGTTTGGTAAAGTGTAATTTCAAAAATTATTCCAGGGAACAGAAATTAGAAAAACTATTTACATTCGGAGAACAATTTTTTAATAGAATAACGTGTTTGGTAAACTTATTTCTGGAATAGAAAAAGAATAGGAACACGTTTGGTAAACTTGTATGGTTTTTTTGTTTCTTTTAATTTTTTAATATTTTTATTTTCTTTTTTCTTTTTCCTTCCTTTTGGCCGGTCGCCAGCCTCGGCCATGGCCGGCAACCGGCTAACGAGGGCCGACGGCCTTGCCCTAGCCATCGGCGAGGAGCCTCGCCGGCCGGCGCAAGGTCGGCCTCACCTTGGTTGGGCGAGCTCGAGCTTGCCCAGATCTGGCGAGGCCGAGGCCGCCCACCGGCCAAAGAAAAAAGAAGAAAAGAAAGAGAATAAAAAAACGATGAGAGAGAAAAATTGTTTCTTGGAATTGTTAGGAAACAAGAAATAAGTTTTTTTGTTTCTTATTTTTGTTCCAAATTTGTTCCCAAGAACAAAAAATTAGATTTGGAATAAAAACCCAAACAAACGTGTTTTTATTCTTTTTTGTTTCCCGAAACAAAAAAAAAAAAAACAGAAATTGTGTTCATAAACACTTGCGAGAAACACAAACATGCACGCCCTAAATAACTTTGATGAATGCTGTTTGGAAGATACTACACTTTGTAAAAGACTTTTGCTATTTTTATCTTTTATTTTTAAAATTTCAGACTTTCATCAGTGAAACTCGGGCTACCGTTGGCCAGCCTTGCCTAAGGTCGCACAACCTCATGCCCCAAGTGAGGCTGGCAAGTTGCTCGTCGATGGATGAGTCCCGCACCGGCAAGGTCGAGCAAGTCAAGAGTAATTCTGTAATTATGAAAATCATAGGTGTGATATATACTAGCATTATGAAAATAGTCGAAAGCCAAAGCACTCCAATTAATCCTTACATTGGACGTTCGATGTTTTTGAGTTAGGGCCTTAGGGCCCAAGGACCGCCGTGAACAAAGTGGGAAAATACAAAATGATTCGGTCCAAAATAAGAGGAAAATTTAAAAAGGAAAAAGCAAAAGAAAAGGGAAAAATTGACAGCTGTGGGATTTGAACCCACGCCCTTTCGGACCAGAGCCTAAATCTGGCGCCTTAGACCACTCGGCCAAACTGTCCCGAATGTTTAAAGTTGGACCTCTATTTTTGGATATTCATGATTATTTTCTACAGCTAACGGCACCATAATCTACCTCAAATTTAATGATCTCACGTCTGTCCGGACGGAAAAATTCATCGTCACCGATAAGATAAATAGCCAATTCACAAACGGTAATTATGCACAACTTATGAAGTCAGATTTACAAGGCAAAAGATCTGTTATTTTGCACGGGAAGAAAAGGATGGCTCCTTATTGATTCAGTATACAGAACAGTATACATGCATTAGCCACGTCCAGCTGCTTTTATAGTACCACCCTTTACATCTACATGCTTCCCGTTCAACGGGGTAGAAAGGATCTCTGAGTCGCTAGCAATTATTTCTCCATGTACAAAAATCAAATGATATGCTTAATTTCGTAATGTCGAGTAAAAAAGAATTTCCTATATGACTAATCCCCCCGTAGCTTGGAGAACCGGCAGTATGTATCGAGCTTTCCCAGATCAGAGTAATTGGCTGAACAGGCTGTAGCTGGAAATGAGGGAGCTGACGGCGAAAGCCATGAAGGCCAAGAAGGACATGGCGATGGAAGCACTGGCCATCTCCGTGAACTTATCGCTCCCCCAATTCGATTTCCAGTCATCGACACGGGTTGCCGCGGATGATGATGCCGATATCAGAAGATACGCCAGAATCTGCAGTGAAAATTCTTGGTCAGTTTCCGTCGATCTCCTCATGGGAACAGTTGCTTTTATTCAAATCATGTTTAGGGTTCGACAAAGAACACTTTGTGCCAACAGGCGTTTAGCTGATCAGTGTAAACAGATTCTTGAGCATGAAGCAACATTTGCTACCCTGCCGTGTTGTTGATGCAATAAAACTCCCGAATAATCCGGAAAAAAGAAACACATCATGTATAGGTTAAAAGATTCAGTCAAGTGAAAGGCCATGAATAGCCTATAGCTAAGAGACGACATGCGGATTCAAGCATAAGGCAATTCTGCGCTCAAATAGCATATCCCTCTCTTAGTTGTTTCATCTTCCAAAGTTGATTGCACAAAAGCAATCAAAGAAGCCATAGCCTAGGGATTTCGAAGCTTTTGACACTTGTCATTAAGGCTGTCATAGGCTTAGAGCCGACAGCAATATTGAGATTGCTAGGACAAGCAGTTCAGGGAATGAAATTGATAAGTGAGGCGATAAGATCTTTCGAAACAGTGCAAGGTACAACATGAGAGGTTTGCAAATTTAGTATATCAAGCTAAGTGGCCGGCTGACTCTTATTGAGTGTGTTCCATATAGCTCCCTTGGTCAAACGACCACCAATAGTCTACCGCATCGTCTGTAGTATATCAATGTTATAGACATTTCTCAGTATGCATACCATCACTCAAGATCTTAAAAGGAACAGAGGGGCTCTTAATTCTCTCTTTCAGTAATTCTCATTCCATCCCATGGATAGTTTCATTCCTAATGTCTCCTGATGCGCTTCTTGTTCTTTCTTCAATGGTATCGGCTTAGCCACAAAAGGAAGCAAGCATAAATCGATGCAGCAGGAAATGGG
Organism: Eucalyptus sp. ANBG9806169; assembly: GCA_014182395.1. Taxonomy (NCBI): domain Eukaryota; kingdom Viridiplantae; phylum Streptophyta; class Magnoliopsida; order Myrtales; family Myrtaceae; genus Eucalyptus; species Eucalyptus sp. ANBG9806169. The sequence goes on along the minus strand of CM024574.1, from coordinate 2,899,780 downwards.
GGTCCCTTCACAAATCGATACTGCTGAGCAGGCCCGAAACCATCATTGAATGATGTTTAGAAGAACAAGTAATACCCGCCCACCTTAATCTCTAGAGAGCAAGACCTATAGGATAAGACAAAACTCTGCATAAATCGCACTCGAAGCTCATGCTCAAACATGATAGATACAGCGCAACGATCCTATAACAGTGCCAAGACATTATACACCTTTTATCAAGGACAATCGTTACGGTTCATATAGAGTGCGACCAGACCTCTCGGCATGAACACTCGGAATTCATCCAAATCCCCTACGATCAGCGCGGCAATCAGATCATGGAACATCATAATTCAGCAGAAACGACACTACTACATGGGAATTACTTGCCTGATCCATGAAGAAATTGAAGTAATAATGGGTTAGGTGATGGATGACGTGCTTGCCCTTGCTCATTTGGAAGAACAGATCAAAAGCTTGAAAGCTGGCGTAAACGAAAGCAATGACGTTCACCGACAAGCAGTACCTGCCATCGAATCAAAAGCTCACACAGCATCAGCTCCATAAGCCCCTCCGCCAGAACCTGTTCATGCAATAAACAACAACAAAGCAAATGCCCTTCACCTGTACTCCTTGTAGCGATCGTAGGAATCGCCGCTCCACCCTTTGGTCTTGTCGGCGGCCATGACCGAGAACGAGATCATGCACAGGATCACCTCCGCGAGCCTGAAGCACGGCCCCACCCGCTTCAACCTCTCCCACACCTTCGCCCTCCTCATCCTCTCCACCCTCGCCACCCTCCCCCTCCTCGCCTTTGCTTCACCTCCGGGGCCTGCCTCCCCTCCCGCGTCGCCCTGCTGAGCACCACCGCCGGCGCCCCCCGCTGGCGACACCCCCTCCTCCTCCTCCTCCTCTTCCTCCTCTTCCTCCTCCGCGCTACCAGACTCCCCAGGGGGCTCCTTCCACGGCGGCGGCGCCGTGGGCAGAGGCTTCTGGGCATCCGGCGGGGGGAGGGGAGGGGGACCGGTCGGCGGCGGCGGGCTTGGGCTTCTGCGGCGGCGGGAGCGGCGGCGGGTGGGGGAGGCGGCGGGGGAGGAGTAGGGAGGGGTGTCGGGGGGTCGCCGAGGTCGGAGCGGAGAGGGGAGTGGAAGCGGAGCGGGGAGTGGGGGAGTCGGAGAGGTGGGAGTGGGGGAGTCGAGGTCGCGGGAGGAGGACAGGGACGGCGGCTTCTTCTTCATCATCGTCTCCGGCGGCGGCGGCGGCGGCGGGGGCGGGGCTCGAGGAGTCCGAGGAGTTCGAGGAGTCCGAGGAGGGCGAGCTCGAGATTGAGTTGGAGCTTGGCTTTCATGGCGGAGATCTTACGTAAGAGGGGGTTAATAAATTCGCGGGGGGGACAGAGAACTTGCGAGAGGAGAAAACGAAAGCGAAAAAGATTTTATTTGTGAGAGAGAAGGTAAAAGGTGGAGGGGATAGATTTTGGGTGGGGTCCAGTGGCCACGTGGAACTCGTCAGGGGGAAGCTTGTGGTCGTGGTCAAATGGTTGCGTGAGGTCGCCCCCACGATACGAGCCGACAGCTTGCGTGACGTGGCACTCAACTTAGGGGTTAAGTTTTGGGCGAATACGACAAAAGACCTCGACGCAAATACCCCACACTTTTTTACCACCCAAAAGATCCTAAGCTTAATAAAAAAGACCCAAACCATGGGTTAAGTTTCTTTTTTTGTTTTTTCCATTTATTGCATATTTTACATTTTTTATAACACAAAAAAAAAATAAAAAATTTAAGCATTTGCATTACAATTGGGAAATTTGGGATTTTTTTATAACAAAAAAAGTTTGTGGTATATATATTACAATGGCTAAATTTATAATTTTTAAGACACAAATATAATTTAGGATATTTGTGACACAATGGGTATTTTCTTTTTTCTTTTTTGTATTAACCCTTCAATTTTTTTTTTTTTTTTTTTGGAGATAGGAGGAATCAGCTTGCAGTCGACAGCCGCGCTGTAAAACCCCCTGGTGACGCTAGCGCAGGACCCACCACCACGGCGTTACGCTTAATACACCTAGCTGCTCACGCCAAGGATCGAACCTCTCCCCTCTCTTACGAAAGATCACTGAAGCCTTACCAGCAAAGCCACCACGCCGGTTCTTCAATTTCTTTTGCTCTCTTCAATTCTTGTCGTTTTTCTCTTCTACTCTTGTCGTTTTGATTTTTACTTTTCCAACATAGATAGAGTAATTGACTTATAAAATTGACAAGGACCATCAATCAGCTCTCATTGGATGGATACTTGAGCATATGATTTGAGCAAGTGTCCGTCCTTTTTTTTTCGGCCAGTAAGTCAAAAGACAATCCCATTGCTTTTCGTATACGTCGGCAAAAACTGAGACCACGAATCAATGGGACAAGCCTCTGTTTTCGATTCAACGACGACGGCGGCTCGCCGCCGACAAGGGTTACTTTCGATCCTGGGATTAGCAATTCATCGACACAATGATAAAGCTCTCGCTCCAAACGGAATTCCAGGATGGTAAAAAGGCTCGAAAGGCTAAGAGCCGGTACGAAAAAAACAAGGAGTCGGTGGCAAGAGAGGAGCTTACTTTAACACGGGGCTATTCTGCATGGATCTTTAAAGCAACACAGATTCTCCCCCCTGTTCCTCAAATTTTTTTCCTCTTATGGACACACGTCCAAACGCTCACGGCGAAATACACGAGGCCGACAAAAAGGGATGTCACGAATAATGTCCCAAGCATTTCCACTATTCCCGTAAGACACACATCACCTTATCATAAACAAGCAAAGCATCCAAATCCCCATATCCCTCCCCTCTCCTTTTTCCACCCCACAAGCTAGATGCAATCTGCTTCTCCACCAAGACGGATTCAGGAATCATATATACAATATATGTATGGCACAAGCTCTTTACTTGCAAACCGAGATTCGACCCGTGTTGTACAATCACAACACATCGACAGACAGAGATCGATAAAGAGCAAATGAGAAGTGAGATGTAAAGTCACTGTATCATATAATGATATCGATGCACGGCGGCATGCTCAAAATTTCAAATTTTCCTCTGAGCTGGAACTTCGAACACAATTGGTTAAAGGCAATTTGATTTAAAGAAATCAGTCCAACAGGCTAGGCATATAATTCAGTTTGGTAAAGGCATATATCCGCATATCATTGATCTGAAAATCAGTTTGCAACCAATTTTGTTACAGAATTCGTACCCTACATCAGTAAGACTTAACACATATGACGGGCGCCACGCGATGGACAAACGATGATCACATGGACGAACGTTTCTGTCTTTACTCGGGACAGGGTTAGCGTAAATTAAAGTAAAAAAACTTTCGTGAGACGAGAAACAATGATGAACGTACTCTTTACCTCATATAGACTGTCCATTGAGCCTGGAACTATCGGGAGGTAGCAGTCCCATGCCATTCGCTCGTTCCTGAGTAGCCGCAGCCACTTGTCCATTCTCACTGATGTCCAAGAGAACGTCATTGCCGTTGGGCAGCCCCGCATTCTCAGACTGAACTGGACGGAGAAAGCCAGGCAATCTCATCAGATAGCTTTGGCTAGAAGATTGTTGGGTCTGCATGTAACGGTTTGTTGTGACAATAGGGGCCGGTGATCGTTCTGATTCAGGGCGAAGGTTAGACAAGGCACTGAGGTCCAGGTTCGGGAACACAGAGCAGCGGCACCGAGGACATTTCACATTAAGACGTAGCCACTCATCGATGCACTCCACGTGAAAATTGTGAGCACAAGGAAGGCCTCGAACCTGAAATTTTTTGGGGGTAAGGTACTTTGTCCCACACCCTCAAAGTTAACCACAACAGATTGACACAACACTAAGAAGAAACTTGTTATAAGCACTAGTGTCTCCATCTTTCTGCAATGTAACCTTTTTAAAATAAGGTGGACTTCCGAAATGAGGAGGCTCAACCACTATTCCACTCATAAGCTACAAAAATCTCTGAAGAGAAGCATATTTTCTTACCTCATTCCCCTCATGGAACTCTTCTAAGCAGATGGGGCATTCACTGCAGTCAGTTGGAACAGCTTTAAGCCTGAACTTGGGGAGTTCCTGGATAAGGGCTTCAACGGCTTCCCTCTGCACACAACATAATAGGAAGCTCACCCCAAAGTTTAAACTTGCCATCAACGAGTTTGTGAAAAACTCCGCTATGAATATGATTGGATCGATGATAACTAATGCCAATTTACAGAACACCAATCCTAATTGGAGGTTTTTAGCTCATATTACATCAACCGTGGTCCCTGAATCCAGTAAGATCATAGGGGCTCAAAATCCCATCCGCAAACAGAATAACCTATCACTTAGGGAATCTAAATCCTTGACCTACAAACCAAAATCAAAAGCGCCACTTGCCTGTGTTGGAGTTAGATAAAGACCAGGGTGGTAAGTAGCAGCATCTGGTCCCATACCCCTCATCTCTTGACCGGCTGCTTCAAATGCCCAGTCTGGCACCCGTACCATATCAACTAGAACCTGTAGAAGAACTCCAGGGCACAATATAGGAATGAGCAAACACATGATGTGATAGAAAAACATTTGCACTGGTAAAAAGAATTAATTTACAGGGGAAAGTAGCCAAAAATTTTAGAAAATATTTCCAAGAATACACAGAATAGGTCCACATCAATATGGATGCTGAGAAGGGGGGAAAATGCTTCTAGAGTTCCCTAATGTAGCTCAGAACAAAGGAATCATAACTGACATAGTAGGATTGGAACCTTGACCCCACTATATCCAATGAAATTACATCATGCAAAACTTATGATCGCAATTTGTCATCTTTATTGTAACTTTAGAAGCCAGGAAGCCTTAACAGAAGATTGAACTAGATATTCTGGCAGAAATAAGGGTCTATCCTTGATCCTTAACCCAGGCCCGTGTTTGTGTCGTGTTACAAACCAATTCCAATCCATGACACAATAGTTTTAACATACAAAGACAAATGAGCACAAGTCTATTCTTTGGTGCAGGGGTGCTTTTATAGGTCTTTCTCTGTAGAGAAGGAAGAAATGATTTATCAAAGTAACAGCAAGATAGATAACAGACCGGTAAACACACAGTTGAATAAACTCTTAAAAGAACCTCAAGTATAAAAATAAAGTCTTTAAAAAAATTAATTAAAAGTATAAATCTTTAGGCATATATCCATATCTCTGCATCACTTTATAGTACTTACCCCATACTCTGACACGGGTATGCCTTGTTGAGCTCGCACAAGGTGTGCTTGTCTTCGTGTTAACCACTGTGATTTTCCAATATATGACAGGTAAGAGAAGAAGCAATCTCTATGAATAAACAATTATGTAGGTCATGGCAAGTCTAGAGGTGAGTACAAGGAAAAGGTCGAGACAGTTTTGGGAGCAGTAGGAAGGGGCAATGGAAATATGGACAATGCTTCAATGAATAAAGCCACAAACCTTTCCCACAGACATGCAAGCTATGCAAAGGAGGCCACAATAGCTGAAGAGTAACCAGATAAGGAAACCCCATTTCTGACCCTGCTCTGGTAACTGAGAAAACGGAAATACAAATTCTTCAATTTAAATTCACTGAAGATGCGGGCGCTAACACTGATTTGACAAAAGAAAAGACTTACACAATTTCTTGCACTTGTGAACCATAGGGTGCCAATTATAGTCCAGGCCCAAAGAAACGGATATAATATCAGTGAGAGAACAGAAAGTACAACTACTCTCCCACAAAATCGAGCATATCTCTGCTGCCAACCAAAGTCCCTAAGAATCCACAAATATTCAATATAAATATCAAAAGGACATTTGCAACTTACACAAGCACAATCAAATTTATGCATCGTTAATTCTTTGTGCAATACAAGCATGAAAGTTCCACAACCCTGAAGTCCAGAACACACAGTTACAAACAGTCACTAACCGACAGTCCAGCAACTTGACATCACCGCATGTGATTAGAATTCTAGATGCTTGACAAAAGTGGATTCTATTTGAACCACATGGATTGCACAATTATCTATAGATTACACTGAGTGTCCACTAATTCTCAAGTTAACGAATGAGAGATAAAGCCAATATAGGGTAAGCAATAACATAGACCACAGCATCTGTACTAATTGGTAGAGTAGATGAAATGGTGTCAAACTATGCACACCAAGACATGATTTGTTGAACGGATTAAAAAAAGCACTATATAGATAGTCCCTGATGTGATGAATTAGTTTGAAACTGCATAAGTAAAAAATAAGCTCTAGAATGACAAAATATCCAAGCACTCATATATGCACAATCACTTGACAATCATGACAACCCCACAGGATATCCAAAATATCAATATGAATGGGAGAAGGACGTACAATCCCATTCCGGCAGCGAGTCCATTATCTACAAACATCAACAATCGAAAAACGAATACAGTCGTGTAATCAACCTGCACCAAAGAGTATCCATAAGGTAGAAAAGCAATCCTTGATTGTGCAAAGAACAAAAGATCCTCACTCACACACACACACAATATAATCAAATTGAGATGTGAAACCCACCACAATCCATATGTGCAACGGGTATGTACAGAGATGATACCGCTTCCAGTTGATCGCAACAATGATACTGAAAACACGTTGTCAAGAAAAATACGTTTTCGACAACAAGTGATAATAAAAGATTAGTCCATAATCGATCTCCAACAATGAGAAATGCATCCAAGGCTGCACAGATATCTCGGAAGATTCAAAGATTCAATCAATCCGCGAACTCTTTCCCATCACATCCAATGTGGAGAATTACTACACCGACTCTTGAAATCTCGCCAATGTAAATACGCACTCGCATCCCCAACACTACAAATCACCCCGACGAAACCCCATTCAAAAGAGCACGACAACTCGGAAGATAACCACAAAGGATACACACTGGTCGCGAGCATGGACAAGAAGAAGCCGTCGTACCTGCAAGAACACCCATTTCGTCATTACCCAGAATCAAGAAAGACCATCCAAGCAAGAACGCTCCCGAAAAGACTCGTGGGTCGAGGAGAGATCGGGGAACTAACCATTTGAAATCGACACCCCGGATAGCCATCGCATCGAGAAGAATCCCTACCGGCGCATCAAGAATCCACCTTTTCCCCTCCAAATCGAAAACCCACCTTCCCCAGCAAGACCAATTTCAAAGGAAGGCCACAAAGAGAGAGAGAGAGAGAGATGGAAGGAATGCGAGCTCAGTCGACCAGTGATGTGAAAGCCGAAGCAGAGCAGAGGCCGGCGGCGATGGCGACCCTTAAAAGAGGGGCGGACGGTTCTTGACGGCGATCAGCGGGGGTGTTATGACGGCGTTCGGAGTGCTCGATGATCAAATCAAATCAAACCGATCGACGACGGGAAGAGAGAGAAAGAAGAGAGAGAGAGTCTCCGTCGTATGTTTTTTTCATCGTACGTGTCGCGTATTTCGAATTTAGTTTTCCCCCAACTTCACTTTTCGTGTACCGGAAAATCGGTAACTGCATTAGTGGACGATACGTCATACTCGAACTGCCTTTTATCTTTTCCTCTGCTTTTTTGCGCCTTTTTAACAGAAAAAAGCACGCCTCCTTTCCCAATTTTCATTTTTCCTTCGATTGCGAATTCCTTCCTCTTTTTTTATTTGAATGGAATTCTTTATTTCGTTTCTTTTTTGTTTTGTCCAATGATCATTCGCATTGTGAGTAAATTAGGCGAAGGGAGTACTTGAAAAAGCGAACTTTAGTGACTTTAGTATATCTGGACAAGTCCGGTCGAGAGGGGAAGAGCAGTTCCACAGTGCAAATTGCAATTCTCAAGATCAGAATTTGATGGACTGAATATTACACCGAGAGTCAAGAAATGCAGAAGCGTTTGATGGGGGTGGGGGATGGGGGGTTGAGCTGCTTAGACCAAACGTACACACCAGCTGCAGCAGCTGTAGCTGACCAAAGTTTTCATTGATCTGGCATCAGAAGAGCCCTCCAGAATTTTGTGATTTTCCTTCCCACCTCAACTCACACAAGCTAAAACCACAGAAGCCAAGTACCCCTGCCCCAGTTTTGCTCGGCATCTCATCGAATGGGTTGCATTTCCCATAATTGGAAAGAATGCCTTCCTCGCTGATCTCCGTGTATCTGCTGCGATGCCGTCCGAAAGGAAAGGAGAGTTTGTACCTGCAAAAATCATTTGACTGTCAGACGTGAGGAGTTCCTAGGAGGCATTGACAATTGAGCACAAGACCAGATTTGCAACAAAGCACGAGAGTTACGTGTAATCATCTGTAACCAGACAATCTAAAAACTTGAAGAGGGTAACTTTACAAGAAGCGGTTTAAAATCAATGTGACTTAGTAGTTTTGGCATGATCCAAATTTGAAATGGGATATGGTGTCATAAAATCAGCAGAGAACACAGATTGGGCATACGAGGTCAGTCGTTGTGCGAAAAGGCCATGCTTCTTACCCATCTCATAGGTTTTTGTGACCAAATCCTTCCATGGGATCCATCACAATACATAGAACTCGAATTTTGAAAGCCATCCTATTCTCAACGGGAGGCCACACAAAGAACCGGAAACTAGAGAACCAAGCATTTCCAGAGGTAAAGAAGGAAATATCAGCATTAGTCCTCATGGAAAATTAGTCATCTGATGCCTCAAAAGGAAGAGAGCAAATTCCATGATGACTATTTTAATGAGAAAGAGTAACTCATGAAGCGACGTTGGGAGGCTGACCCAAAACATATAAATGCAAAGCAAAAGGCTCCGTTTCCATGATTGACTAAAAATGGATTTCTGCACATTGCTTCGTTATGGAAAGCAAAAATGATTAGACACCAAAGAAACATATAGAGATGGCTATCATTTCCTTAGAACAAAAGTGACAATTGCAGACTGCAATACGACATTTTGGAAAAGTAGAGTGGAAGATGATTATAAGAACAACTGAAGATGAACTCCAACAGGTTCACAGATACAGACTTACTACTTTCTGAATAAGTGAACGTCAACTCCAACATGAACCAAGCTTTTCCTCCCAAGTTCTAGATGCAAGAGATTTAAAACCGAACCATATAAGTTCATTAACGGCAGCTAACTGATGAGGCCTGAAATTATCAAGACCAAGTCCTTAAGGTACAATATAGTTTCACATGATTGGTAGTGTCAACATTATACCTAAGATGACAGGGCCAGCACAGCAAGAAATATAAAATTTAGTTAAGAGTTTTCCCTCTTACAGGGCCTTTGCCCTCTACATATTCGAATGTCACAGGTTTAGTCTGCAACCTCTATGTTTTAAATAAGAGAAGGCTGGGATACCTCATACTAACTATAGATTTTGAGAGAGAGTATACAATTCAGGCACAACTTGGTGGATTTAAGCATTTATAAACAGCAGATGCAGGCTGTTTATAAGTTGGTATGCTGCTGGCATCAACAAATCTGACCTCTCCAGGAGCAAAAGAAAGCTCTCTGTGCCTGAAAAACTTGACAAAATGAAGCAACAAAGACCACTGTTTACAAGATTTATGTGTCATTTAAATTCAATAACATCTACCTCCGAAGGTCAAGGCCAACTATGCCAGCTTGTAAAACTGACAAATTGTCAGAATCAGGCGAGACGACGATTACGGTGTCTTCTGAGTACTGGGTCTCAAGAATTGACATAAGTTGTGTGACGCGAACGAATACGTCTGCGACACTCTCATTAGGAGTCCCATCATCTATGGGAGGAGGCTTGATCCTTGGAGAGATGCTGTCAGATGCATATACCTAACGCTATTATGGATGAGAGTTCGTCCAGTTACAAAGAGAAGGAAACACACATAAATGAGCACGTGAACTCATAAACAACAAGTATCCAGTAGAAGAGATGGTTAATCCTCTCCAGGTATACATTAACATAGAAAACCCTCCACCAAATATTCCACTCGGCAAGGTATGAACAATACTTTCAAGTACAAGAAAAGCTAATAAGGTGGAAATAACAACATTCAATCATACTAAGCAAATACAGCGTTGCTCTCCTCTTACCTCTGAAACAGAGTCAAGGTTCTTCCCTTCATAGGCTCCCAATCCCCTGGCATCTAGGAAGGTATACTCTGGGACTATGTAGCTGCAATTGGATAATGAAACAATTGGAGTCACAAGTAAACAGAAAAACACAAATTTTTTTGCCAACAGTGATCGCAGCATCATTATGACATCCAACTTCAGAATTCTAACTACAGAAGTGCATGTTCCATTCAAATCAGATAAGCAAGAAGGATAAGAGACCATAGCTTGACTTCTAAGTTCACCACAGCTTGACAGTGGAAAACCAATTGAACCAATTTAATTGGAATTGGCTAAGCTGAAACTCGTGAATTCTTTAGTAAAAAATTACCATACCACATACCTGCGCCTATAACCAAAACAGAGGTTTATGAGCAAAACCCTATGCAATTTAATTTAAGTCCAGCGACTTGAACTTCTAAAGCCTCTTCGCATACTGGTTTCAAAGAGGTTAACAACTCACCTCCGACTGATCCCGTTCACTGAAGCAATGATTTCACCAGCTTGGTAAGCTCTCTGAGTGATAGAAGGCCAAATCCAACAATTCCTTTCGCACGCCCCCATCTCCTTCAAATCGAAGGCTGCCCGAACCATCTGCTTCTTCCCTTTCTCCGACAACCCGCTATCGACCGACGTCTTCGCGACCGGATTAGTGTTGATTATCCCCAGGCTTTCATACTCAGACTCCCCTGCCCTCACCAAGAAATACCTTCCCACAGCAAATACACCAATGAATACATTGTCTGTGCCCTAAAATTCACATTTTGAACAAAATGCAAGCACAACTCAACCATAGTAAACTAAAAGGCACGGCTTCTTGAGACGCGAGAATTGGAAAGGACAGGACTTCCAATCAAAAACTGCCTCAAGCAACAACAACCACCAGCAATTCATAGCAAACCCAACATGGCAAGAACAATACACGAGCAAAATCACAAACAGAGGTTCACTCTCACTCTCACCTATTGGTAAGCTGAGAAGGGGCCATCATACTCAGACTCCCCTGCCCTCACCAAGAAATACCTTCCCACAGCAAACCCGCCAATAAATACATAGTCCATGCCCCTAAACTTCACATTTTGAACAAAATGCAAGCACAACTCAACCATAGTAAACTAAAAGGCACGGCTTCTAGAGACGTGAGAATCGGAAAGGACAGGACTTCCAATCAAAAACTGCCTCAAGCAACAATAACCACCAGCAATTCATAGCAAACCCAACACAGCAAGAACAATACACGTTAAATGAGCAAGATCACACTGTGCCCCTAAACTTCACATTTGAACAAAATGCAAGTACAATTCAAGCGTAGTAAACTGAAATGACAGCTTCTTGAGACGTGAGAATAAAAAAGGACAGGACTTCCAATCAAAAACAGCCTCAACCAACACTAACACCAGCAATTCATAGTAAACCCAACATGGCAAGAACAATATACGTTAAACGAGCGAAATCACAAAAAGGGTCACTCTCACTCTCACCTATTGGTGAGCCGAGGAGGGGGCATCATACTCAGATTCCCCTGCCCTGGCCAAGAAATACCTTCCCACAGCAAACCCACCAATAAATACCTAGTCCGTGCCTCTAAACTTCACATTTGAACAAAATGCAAGCACAATTCAACCGTAGTAAACAAAAATGCACAGCTTCTTGAGCCGTGAGAATAAAAAAGGACAGGACTTCCAATCAAAAACTGCCTCAAGCAACACTAACACGAGCAATTCATAGCAAACCCGACACGGCAAGAGCAGTATACGTCAGAATGAGCAAAATCACAAACAAGGGTCACTCTCACTCTCACCTATTGGTGAGCCGAGGAGGGGGCATCTGGAAGAGGCCGCGGGCGTCAGCGACGGGCAAGAACGGAGACGCGGGCTCGCCGGCGACGAGGAGAGGAGCGACGGGGAAGACGAGGGCGGCGAGGAGCTGCCGCCGAGAAGCGGGTCTGAGGTGAAAGCTCTCATCTTTTCGCGGAGGGAGCGGCGGCGATGGAGGACGCGCGGAGGTGGCGCAGGTGGGCGCTGTCAGCATCGTCGTCTTCTTCGTCAAATAAGAGTGGAAAAATCTCTAACGAGAGGAGCTTCCATTTTGCGCCAAATCTATTTTTTCTTTTTCAATCTATATATTTTTGGAATCATCATTTTTTTTTTAATTTTTTTTTTAAACTTTGATATTTTGTTCCCTTATCACGTTCACGAAAATATGAAAAATGTGACGTGGAGCCATTTGAAATAATTTGACTTTTTGGTTTATAGATTTTTGCCAAATGGAACAGCCTGCCTGTATTCAAAAATATTAAAAAAAAAATGACGGACATAGTTTGACATTTCCTCCATCTTCCCAAGTGTGGATAAGAAAAGGGAGGAGAAACGGAGCAATGCTGGACTTGCTGCAGATTAAATAAGTTAATCATGTCCAATCTAGTGAGGTTGTGTTTGGCGATTAGAATAAAATTTAGGATAAGATAAATTTTATATTATCCCACGTTTGATGCCTATTCAAAATAGGATAAAATTAGATATAAAGAAAATATAAACTTGACAAAATTATCCCAAGAAATGTAGGATAAATGTGGATATGATTTTTAATATTCATAATAGGGAATTTTTTTATCAAATAATAAATTTATTAAATTAAAAATTAAAAATTATATTTTAATATAAATAATATTTGAATTCTAATATAAGAAATTTAAAATTAAAAGAAAATTAGTTTTTTTAATTTAATATTATTATTTATATATTCTAATTTAATCATGTCTTATAATATAAATTCAATATATAAATATATTTATTGCATATTTTAGGTGCTTTAGTATTTGGGAAAATTCCAAATAAGGTCTTGAAGTTGACTAATTTTCTCAAATAAGGACCCGAAATGAATTTTGTGTCAGATAAAGACCTAAAGCGGATCCATTGTCTCAAATAATAACCCAAAGTGGTTGAATCAATTCCAAATAAGAACTTGAGCTTGCTGGTCAATCAAATATTCTTGATGTGACATTTTCGACAACCGGAGTTTGGGCAATTTTGTCCAACAAAAATATAGGGAAAATTAACAAATCCTAATCCTCGTTCCTTGTACCCATCCTCAGCAAAGTCAAAGATTGAAGTTCTCCCCATTCCTTGTACCCATCATCCACAAAGTCAAAGACCCAAATTCTTCGCCGGTTGAGGCATGAATTCAAAAACAAGAAGAAAACCAGATGCTTCTTTCTTTGTTTACGAATACCCAAATTCTCCACCAGTTGAGCAAGGCGAGGAGCGATGAGAATCGAGTTGCAACGATGACCGGGTAGTGATTTGGTTGAGGAGTAGCAGGGGAGAAGAAAGAAGAAAACATAAACATCTAAATGAATAACCTAAACTTAATTAATCTTGAATTTTCCCTTTTTTTTTTTTTTCCAATCACAATTTTTGACAAAATTGCTTCTATTTTAATCATCGCAAAATGTCTACCGGTGAACTAAGGTCCTCAATAGAGATTAACTTGATCACTTTGGATCCTTATTTGATACAAAATTTACTTCGGGTTTTTATTTGAACCAATTGGTCCACTTCAAGTTCTTATATGACACAAAGTTCACTTCAGGTCCTTATTTGAGAAAATATATTCACTTCGGGTCTTTATTTGAAATTTTCCCTTAGTATTTAGGTGTATTAGTACAATTTTCTAACTAATAAAATTTTATTAGAGAATGATAGAAAGGGGAAGAAAGAAATAAAAAAGAAATGAATTTAAAAAGAGATGGAAATAAAATAAAAGTAAAGTAGATAAGAATGTCACGAGAGATTTTTACCATTTTCGTTTTGTAAAATTCGTGATTCGTATAAGCGTCTATACCAAACAATATATATAAGATGATATAAATATATCTCATTTAATTATTACAATCACCATACAATGGATAGAACATAACAAAATCATATATCGTATCTTATCCTGATTAGAAATCCGAATGATCAAACGTAATATGAAAGTTTTGTCATGTAACCACTTGATATATCAATTTGACATTATATAAGAGACGAAGTTATTAATAAATGTTCCAATGGCACTTATTATATGACAAATTAAGGAAAGCTTGTAATCGTATTTCTTTCATGATATGTGTGCAAAACCTTTTCTCTTTTTTGCTATAAAAAATGTTTAAAAATCGAATATAAGAATTAACGTTCAAAATCTATTATCCTACTAAAAAAGGGGGGAGAAAGTTTTGTGTATGCAGGTGAGAACTACATGCACATGGGAAGCACAAGCAGCTTGACAGAAGCAGCAAAAAGTAGCTGACATGAGCATCAAAACAGCGAAGCGGAATGATGCTTCCACTTACTGACATTTTCATTCTAACTCGATGCAACTTAAATTCGCTTGCACCTTAGATCTCTACGTAAAAACATGATTTCAATTCTAATTATACACTGTCTCTATGTCTCTAGCTTTCATTAGTCTACATCAATATTTCAGAGACTATATCAATTGTTTGGTTTTTACTTTGATTATTTTGAAAATTCAAAGCAATTGACATTTTATCTCAAGCCTCAAATCTCTTACATGTATTGCATCAAGAGGAGATTGTTAAGAAAACGGATTCTCGTACTGACAAAACTATCTCTTACTATTTGTAGTTTGGTAGATGTCAGTGTTGTTTCAGTTCAGATGGTTATTGATGACTCGACACCATCAAAACTATCATTGGCACCACTAAGTGAAAGAACTTGAAAGACTAGAAGGACTTTAAGGGTGAACAAGTCACAAAGAAGAAAGAGTTTGTGAGGACTCGGAGGTGAACAGATTTATGGAAGTCTAATTCATATACTTGCTCGAGAAAATTCAGTCAAGTTTGATAAACACAAGAATTGTCAACTGGACCACTAGGTGGAACCAATTTAAATTGCTAAAAGCTATGACTTATATCAAATTGAGAAGATCACTCTTTGACGAGTGACATAATGAAGACCCAGATTTTCTTTGATCAAGGAATTTGATAGCCAATCACAAGCTTGGAATTGCGAGTTTATTTGCTTCGAAGAGAATCAAATCTATTACTCATCATACTATTGGACAAGGATCATTTCCTAACTCGGAGACTATTCATGGAAGTGGCAAGATTGCTAGAAAATATGATTGCTTTTGTTGTAAACTACAACAGCTACTCTGATTATCTCAAAGATTAGGCAAAAGTCGATTTGAATATTGATGACGATAAAAAGGACCAAAATGAGCCAATGTGAACAGAGATGAACCACGAGAATTACAAGGATACTTCACACACTTTGGATCGATTGACTGGCTTATTGAGAGTCGTGCATTGATTGTTAATCATGTGAGAAGTATACAAGGACTATAATGGTGCGTGATCTACCATTTTTGGGTAGAGCGGTATATCTCCAAAGTCATTAGTGAATTCCAGTTTTGTCAATTAGAGGTGATCGGGTCCAAGGTGGGTAAGATTTAGACCTAGACCTTGTACCCGACCCTGTTATAACCAATTCCCCTTTTCTGGACCCTATACCCAACCTTGTTTGTATTGGACCCTATACCCGATCCACCATGTTTTCATTGGAACCTGTTTTGCAATCTCCCAATATCCTATACGACTTTAAATTTTATATTAATACACGAGAAAATAACGTAATCCTCTTACTTTGTATTGAAACATAAAGCACTTGTAATAAATAAATACATTAACTTTTTAACTAAACGAAAAATTAAGGATCCACATGGCTAATTATAATAAATAAAATCATAAGACAAAGAATTAACAACAAACATGGGTCTAATATTAGTCTTATTCTCACAACTTCTATATGAAGCTACTCATTTATGCAAGCATAACTCCTCATACAAAAGAGAAATTAGGCGAGTCAATCCATGTGATAAACAAGAATTTGGCGGCAACGCACATCGTCCGTCCATCAGACAGTGCGAGAGGGAGCCGGTGAGGGAGGGAAGCAAGTGAGGAAGAGGAATGACAAAGGAGGAGCGCCGTGCGTGTTTGAGAAAGCCAAGAGGAAAAGCATTGTGTGATTGCAGGAGTAAGAATAGAAATTGGGAGAAAAAAAAGGGTTTTGGACCTCTACTTCCAAAACCAATCCGAAAACCGGTTTAAACCGGTTCCGAATTTTGGGAATTGGTTCCCTGATCGGTTTCAACGGGAACCTGTTCCCAATCCTGTTTTCCGGGTGGGCCGGTCTGGGATCCGGGTATATCCGGTTCGGTTTCACACCCCTATTGTCAATGGTTGCAGGTCTAAAATAGTAGATGTAGACTTACTCCAAATAAAACCATTATAAATTTGTGTGGATTTATCTCTATCTTATTACTTGTTATTTTATTTATTTGATAAAAGCAATGTGCACGTAGTTTATGCATATATCAAGTTTGTTCTTACACATATAAACTTGTTTCTACTCGTTTCAACAAAAATGTTGTCAAGTTTGTTAAATAACCTATTCATTCCCTCTAGGTTATATCACTAGCAACAATAGTTTGTGTACACCAATGATTGACTAAAAATTGGCAAAGACTGCTTGCAAAATAATTTTTCAAAAGAAAGAGAAAAGGTAACGAAATGGTTTTAAATTTATTTAGTGTAATCAAGTCTCCATATCAACGATATCTTTGGTTTGCAGAAATAATATATTTTCTCACATTTTATTTGGTTTCTAATCGGCCCATGTTAGATTAATGGCGACTTCTGAATGAATTAAATTTCAATGTTGCGATTGGCACGGGGTTATGAATAATTTATTAGCTTTCTCTTGGTGGTTCACCTTTGGAAAGGTCACAACAAACCCAAACTGAACAGTCTTTTGATATATTTAAGTAAAGCATGGGGCTGGCATCGACCATGAACTATGGACTAATAAGATCAATGATGGCTTTAAAAGTGATGATCTCATGATAATCAAATTGTTTTGCGAAGTTGAGTCCCAACCATGATGCTCAAAGTTCAGCTCATGACAACCAACATATTCCAATGAATGTGGCAAATTCATTTCAAAACAATCCTCTTGCACCCACAACTCCCGGGCTGCCTTTAAAGGCCCCTCGATTATTTGGTTTAATCCACATGCATAATCCAATTAACATCATGTTATTCACAAACAAAGCATTGATGATGTCCTCCACGTGCATTTGAATTACTTGTCTTGGATTCGAAAGGAAAACAAAAATTATCCCCAAAAAAGCGATTTGTTTTTGTAATGCCAAAAAAAGCTCACGCTCCAATCACAACGACAATTTAGTCGTCCTGTACCAATAATAATATAAAAATATATATTCATTCTTAACGCATCGATTGTGCATAGCGTGAGAAAGACAGCGCTTTCCAAATGACAAACCGTATTTTTCTAAAAATTTAACCAGTGCTTTAGGATACTCGTTAACAAAATTAATAATAATAATAATAATAATAATAATAAATAAAGGAGTCATACGAGAGTCAATGCCAAAGCACATGCACCACGTGGCGACATTAAGGAGCACAGCTGTTGTAAATTAATACTTTAGAGGGCGTGATGGGTGGGAGCATAAATGGCTGCACTCCCTCGCTATCCATTTTTGCACGCAAAGTAGTCAGCGGGCATCAATTTTGCCAACGCCAATTTAGGTCGGTTTCAAATGCTAAATACTTATTGCAGTTTCAAACACTTTCCGCCATCCCGCTTTGTGCAATTAGTACGTGAAAATCAATTTGACATTCCATAAATTAGCATATTATATCCCAAAAAATATATAGTAAATTTGCACTTTCCATTCGAAAAATTAATCTAGAAAGTAATGCTCCGCGTGATTATTCACTAAGATTAATTTGTAAAAAATCGACGTGCTAATAAGCAATGCGGTCGGGTATGTTAAGATCGTGTGGAGAATACATTCGATTTTTCGAGGGGTAGTGAATTTTGGCAATTTTTTTAAGAAATATTTCCACTACCCATTATTTATATTAGTTCTTTTCATTCCATTTCAGCTATCTAATTTTTCAAATAATGGGGATGATATTTGTGCCCTAATTGAATCCGTTGCTCGGGCTCCGAGCCGGTTCTTGTTTTGCGATATATTCTCTGCCATGTCGAATTGAACTTGCTTTATCAGCCCCATCACTTCGTGCTTCATATTCTGCAGCCCTCATTAAGATAATAATATTATCTATGACAAGTTAATTAGCAATGTAACACATGCCATACGACAACGATCAATTATAAACTTTCTTATATGTAACAATTTGTAGGTCAAAAAAAGGAGATTTATTTCATCATCGATTTTTGCATTTAATTGGAAGATGTTACTGTTAACGATATTAGGGATGTCTGCAATATTTTTATATATTTTAGAGATATTTAGGATATTTTCTCTAATTATTCATATCCATTTTGATTATGGACATCTGATTTGATTTCCTTTGATTTCCTCACTTTAAGCCTATAAATAAGTTGTCCCTGTACTCTTTTATATATATTGAAATATACTAAATCTCATAATTCTCTCTTCCGCATTTCAACCGTTACAAATTTATTGTCCATTAATAGCAGTTAAGATAGTTATAAAACCGTTTTCGAATATTACAAGAAAGTTATAGATTAATGAGAACGAAGACCGTTACAAATTTAGAATGGTAAGAAGCTGTTACAAAAAACGATAGCTGTCGATAATTCAAAACTAAATCGAAACATACTCAACACATTGTCCTAGTGCAGCACGATCCACGATTGAAGGAAAGGGAAGAGAAAGCTTGCAAGGCATTATTCACTCATGGCTTCATGTCTACCGCAATAAAAGACTGGCAAAATCATGAGGAGCGTGCATGAATACTCATGACTATTATGATTATTATTCCTATTGGTGTCCATGTCCGTCAACCTACGCAAAGGCCAAGATGTACATAATTCACGAAGGAAAAAAAAACAACAATAAATATGATTGAAAACGAAAGTGGAAATAACTTGGCACGACGGAAACCCTAGGAACACTTTCATCATTATGGACCAGAAGACATAAGTAAAAGAGGAAGGAAAAAAAAGGAGAAAAGCGAAAGCGCCCTCTCTCTCTCTCTCCTTCGATTTCTCCTTTATATATGATATGATCTTCTCGATATCTCACTCTCACTCACCCTCTCTCTCTCTCTCTCTCTCAAATGGAATGCAAACGCAGCCGGATCTGCCTTCTGATCTTCTTGCTCTCGTCCCTTTTCAGCTGGAATGTAGATGCGGCGACGGCGACGGGAGCCGCCGCCGCCGCAGACGCGCCGGGCGCGGCGGCGAGGCCGAACCCTTTCGCGCCTAAAGCCGCCTTCCTTCGCTACTGGAAGGCGCAGCTCTCGGGCGGCCGCGCCCCGCCGCCCTTCCTCCTCTCGAAGGCCTCCCCGCTGTCCGCCGCCGCCGCCGCCCTCCTCGCGAAGCTCGCCGCGGGGGGCTCGCTCGCCTCGCACCTCCGCCTCTTCTGCTCCCTGGCCGACCTCTTCTGCTCCTTCGACGAGGGCCTGAGGAGCCGCCGGAAGGACGTGGACGGGGACGCGAACTTCGCGGTCTACGCCAACAAGCGGTTCGCGGCGTACGGCGCGGGCCAGCTCGGCGGGGCGGACTCGTTCAAGAACTACTCGGAGGGGCTCAACACGGCCGACTTCTCCTTCAAGAAGTACACCAAGGAGGGCTCGGGCCACAGCGAGGGCTTCACCAACTACGCGACGGACGGCAACGTCGCCAACAGCAGCTTCGCCAGCTACGGGTTCGGCGCCAACAGCGGGTCCGGCGACTTCAAGAACTACCACTTGAGAGTGAACGTGCCGAACCTGCTATTCACCACCTACGACTCGGACGGTAAAACTCTTTTGATTATCGAACCTAATTCCCTATAGACATTCCTAGCTTGATCGATTCCGATTGATGATACGACCTTTCCGAACAGGCAACGATCACAAGCGGTCTTTCACGAGCTATACTGAAGATGCCAACACCGGAGTCCAGTCCTTCACGAGCTATGCCAAGCACGGGAACAGCTCCCCGACACAGTTCGCCACCTACAGCGGCGACTCGAACACGATCTCCTCGACCTTCTCGGGCTACGGGCTGCTAGGCAATGCCGGAAACGAAACGTTCACAAGCTATGGTGGGAACGCGAATGACCCGCATAGCACGTTCAAGGGCTATAGCACCGGTGGGAACTCCGCGACGGAGAGCTTCACGAGCTATCGGAACAAAGCCAATGTCGGCGACAACTCGTTTCAGTCCTATGCCCGGAGCGCCAACTCCGCCAAGACAACATTCGCGAATTACGGGAAGTCGTTCAATGAGGGCAACGACACGTTCAAAGAGTACGGCAAAGGATCGAAAGGCCAGACCACGATCGATTTCAAGTCGTATAGTGTCGATCGAAATTTCAAAGATTACGCCCAGAAGGGTGTCACGTTCGCTGGTTATAGCAATGTTTCAAGCGGAGCACAGCTATCGTCAACTTCTTCACGTACCATCAGTGGCAGCTCCGTAAATAGGTGGGTCGAGCGGGGCAGATTCTTCAGGGAGTCCGAGTTGAGGCCAGGGACCGCCATGCAAATGCCCGACATCGTCGACAAGATGCCCCGGAGGTCGTTTTTGCCCCGGGCCATCGCGTCGAAATTACCGTTCACGACCCAGCGGCTGCGGGAAGTGAAGGAGCTGTTCGCCGCGCAGGAGGGCTCGGCCACGGAGCATGTGATCCTCAACGCACTGCGCGAGTGCGAGAGGCCACCGAGCCGGGGCGAGACGAAGCGGTGCATCGGGTCAGCAGAGGACATGGTCGACTTCGCGTCGTCCGTCCTCGGCCGCGGCATCTCGGTCCGGACGACGGAGAACGTCAATGGGTCGAAGCAGAAGGTCGTGATCGGCTCGGTCAGAGGGATCAAGGGCGGAGAACCGACGGAGTCGGTGTCGTGCCACCAGAGTCTATACCCATACTTGTTGTACTACTGTCACGCCGTGCCTAAAGTGAAAGTTTACGAGGCCGAGATTTTGAACTTTGTGGGGAGGAGTAGGATTAACCACGGGGTCGCCATATGTCATCTCGACACGTCGTCGTGGAGTCCGGACCACGGTGCATTTGTGGCGCTCGGGTCCGGACCCGGGCAAATAGAGGTGTGTCATTGGATCTTCGAGAACGACATGACGTGGACGGTCGTGGATTGAGCGAGGAATCGCCCGG
This sequence comes from Eucalyptus sp. ANBG9806169, assembly GCA_014182395.1. Taxonomy (NCBI): domain Eukaryota; kingdom Viridiplantae; phylum Streptophyta; class Magnoliopsida; order Myrtales; family Myrtaceae; genus Eucalyptus; species Eucalyptus sp. ANBG9806169. The sequence goes on along the minus strand of CM024574.1, from coordinate 2,878,536 downwards.
TTTGAGGCGGGTCCACGTGCTCAAATAAAAATGGACCGTGTGATCTGGTGGGATTCATGTGGTACCTACATGAACCCACCATTGTTAATAATTTTTAGATTCAATTTAGTTCATATTCGACACTCAATGATAAATTTCTCGAGCTTTGCTTTTTTTCCATTTCATCCATTCTTCTCGGAATCAAAGGTTGCAATATTGGTTGGACCAGAAAGCTTTTTCCTTCTATGGTTGCTCTATTATTATTATTATTATTTTGGTTTTTTGGGTTGTGCTTTCGTTCCATGGTGAAGTGAAGTGAAATGAAACTGCTTTTTGTGTTTTTTCCCTTTTTGTTACTGTTACCAAACTTCGAAATGCCGCCAAACCCTTAAAGAAATTTTGAATTTGACCGATGCTTTTTAGGATGTTGAACAAAAGCAACAATTGCAGCAATGAAATTCCATTCTAAAGAAATCCATTAAGTACTGTCGGTAAATCTATTGCGAATAAAGTAATAAACAAGGAAAGAAAAGTTGCCAAAGCTGAATTGAGCCGAAACCTTTAGCCAGAAATGTTCGGAAAAAGCTAAAGGGAATTCTCTCTTTAAGCAAACGCAAAAGAGAGGAAATCCGACGTTTCTTGAATTTGATTTCCAGATGGAACAAAAATCCTACGATACAAAGGTTATGTCCTCTTGCCTTGTCCCATTCATCCCCCCAGGCAACACAAACCTAAAGAAAAAGAAGAAAGAGGTCTCGAGTTTCTTCGGATGATTTCCACTTTCTCGGCAATTCAAGAAGCAGCGGCCATTGAATTGACAGAAAGCGCGCGTGTTCTGCGAGCCTCGGACGCCGACAAAAGCATGCTACATCTCCAATGGATCCATGCAGCTTTAAGTGCAACCAAAGGAAAGCATGCGAAAATTCATATTGAATTATTAAATTTGTGTTCTTGTTGCCCCGACAGATGATTATCATGCAGAAGATTCTTGATTGTTCTCCTACGATGGCTTCCCTTAGAAGAAACTGGTCCAGACACTATTTTGTTGAGCTACATCTTGCAGTCAAGCACCATCCCATCTTTGCAACCCAATAAACAAAGACCACACATCGTCCTGTCTTTATATCCTGTCTAAAGTAATGTCGCCCGTCGCGGTTTCTTTAACACACACGACCAGAAAGTTCATTTGTGATTTGACACACGATTCGCCCTTGTCTTTAAGTGTGCCGGCGGCTCAAAAATTGCCGTTTAGCTTTCATTTATTTCATGTAAAATGAATAATTTAAAAAAAAATAGATTTTTTGTTCCTAAGAACAAAATTTTTACCAAACGTGTTTCTGTTCTTTTTTTGTTCCTCGGAACAAAAGAACATAAATTTTTTTTTCCGAAGAACATAAACAAAAATAAACAAACAGGCCCTTAGCTTCTCAATCAGAGAAAATTCGGTCGAATAAGCGAGTGCATATGCATATTACTCTTGGGTTATGTTTGGTCATTCGGATTTCTAATTAGGATACGACTGATATGATAGGATATGAAATCCTGGAATTTTTCTATATCCTATTCACTGTTTGGTGAATCGCAGTATTAAAGTTAGATGTATTCACATCATATCATATACATTTTTTTTAATATAAATGGAATATCATTGTAAATGAACCTAAAATTTTATAAACGGAGATGATGAAAATCTCCGTGATACTATTCCTTAATTTTTTTAAATTTTTTTTAACTTTTTATTTTCTTTTTCCTCTCTTTTAAATTATTTCTTTTTCCCCTTTCATCATTCTTTAATAAAATTTTATCAAATAGTAAACTGTACTAACATACCTAAAATACAAAAATACCTAAAATATATAATAAATATAAATATATAATTTATAGATTTAATGTTTATTATAAGATAGAATTAAAGTTAAATATATAAATTAAAAAATAAATTTTTATTTGTAATTATAAATTTTAAATTATAATTCAAATATTATTTATATTGAAATATAATTTAAATTTTGTTAATTTAAGAAATTTATTATTTGAGAAAAATAACTTATGAACATTAGAAATCCTATCCACTTTTATCCCACGTCTCCCATGGGATAATTTTATCCAGCCTATATCCCCCTTATATCCGACTTTATCATATCCTAAGCAAGCACCCAACGTAAGATATAATAAATCATATCCTATCCCGAATTTTATCATGAATGCCAAACATAGCCTTGGTGTACTTAGATAAGAAATCAAAACATGGTTCAAAATTAAGGCAAAAAGAGCTAGATACATCTTGCTAAATGAATTATAGTCGAATGAATCGTATAATGATTTTTTTTCCTTCATGCAGTGATTCGGTAGATTTACGCCGCCTAAGTCTAGCGGGACTAAATGATTATGGAGAAATTACTGTATCATGACATGGACTGAAATAGTTGCACCTAATAGAAATCAATACGTTGTTTTAGCAACGTTAAATCTCCTTTTTGAATTGTGTTAAGCATTCAAAAGAGGAAGATAGTACAATTTTCAATGCATCAATTATGCCCATGATATATATACACTCAGATATTTTAAAAATAAGATTCTTTATCATCATAAATATACATGTATATGTATATTATGCGCATTAAAGCCTCTTGTTAAGAAGACTATTTGTTGCGACCTAAATTTTCGGAGGTGAACCACCTAAAATTTGGCTAATGGATTGTTAAGTCTAGACTTAACTCGGGGTCTCCCAAGCCCATACCAATTCGTGACTTATGTTCAGATTCTTAACATGCAGATGGATTTTATCTAGGAGTCGTCACTAATCTATTTTTTGGTGGGTCGATTAGAAACCCAAGTAAAGTAACAGGAGTTTTACTTTACTCCTATGAACCAGAGTTATGGGTACGGGGACTTGGTTACAATAGATTTCTTTAATGCCATTTCGGTACCATTCTTTTATTTTCAAAAAATGTTTTTTTGCAGGCAGTTTAAATTGATTTTAAATCTATTTCCCTAACATGTGAGGTGATCATACGAGTGCGCAATCCACCAATTTAACACCCAAGAAAACAATGAATAAATTGCAATACTTATCTCAAAGCAACGAAAACATCTGCAATGTTAAATTAAAATCCACATCAACGATCCTAGATATGGTTTCTAATTAACATGCAACTTTTTTTTTGTTTTCATTTGTTTAATGAGAGTCATGCAATGCATGCTACTAATCTAAGATAATATGGCATGGCAATATGACCTAAGCTATATGACATGAGTAAAATAATTTCTAAAGAAATGCAATAATTAAATATGCAATCTAAATTAGCCTAATGACTTAATTCTAATGATGGGCAATTTCTAATTAAATGAACCTAACAAAAATCACTAAATGATGAGCATTGTATGAACCTAATTCTATATGACGCGCACATGATTTTTATTTTCCTAATAAGCATGCAATCTATCATAATATGCAATGACGTGCAAAGAATGCCCTAATTCTATTTTTTTTATGAAATTCGAAATTAAAATTGCCAAATAATTAAACGTGTAATTCAAATTTAAAACTAACATCCTAAATGAATGCATTTTCTTGGATTTTTATTTTTAAAAATTCGAAATAAAATCTCTATTCTAAATATGCAAGATAACCCTAAAACAAGAAATATTCTAAAATGCATCTAATCTAACTCAAATATATTTTTTGGGTTTTTCCTTTACGGAAGCAATCAAATAAAAGCATCAAGAACAACATAGCAACAAATCAAGCAAGATATCATCCATGTCCATTTAATTTTGGGAAATAAATTGACGAATCGTATCTCGAGCATGAGATCGGATTGATAATTTTTTTGTGCGATTGCGAGTCGTATTTCAAGCTTGAAATCGAACTGTCAATCGTATGCACGTTGTGAAATTAGGAAGATTTCCCAATTCATGAGGGATCAAGAGATCTCTTGGATACGACAATACCGATCAAACATTCAAAGAAAAATTGCTATATCACGAATTAGGTAGACATATATGAAAATCAAATTAATTGAGAGTCTTACCTAATTCACGATATCACACGGGTGATGTTTCCAAATTCGGACGGATGATGGGTCACGGGAATCACGGTGAGGAAGATCGACAATCCGTAGCATGCACGGTCGCTCGGTAATCGTCGGACGCATTCCACAAGACCGAGTACTTTGGAATTCTATCCGAGAACTTCAGCTTCTCTTCACTTTGCTATCAAACTTCGCCTTTTAAAAAAGCTTGAGCAAACCAGGACAAATTTCACCGCTTCTTTTGCATTGAAAACGCTCTCATGTGCCCATTGAAGAATCTGGTGTCAGTTGAGTTGTTCAGAGAATCATCAAAGCAGTTGCGGCAGGTTCAAGACTTGCTAATGGATGACTCGATTAATTGCCTCTAGATGGACGTCGGGGCAGCCGTGGGAGATGACCGATGCTCACGGAGACACCTGCAAACACGAATACTGTGAATTCAAGGAATGACGACGCTTGGCTTGTGGTAAAACTCGCTGGCTGCCGGGGCGGCGACTGGATTTGGTCAAGGAAGACCTGCAATAATAAAAATTCAAATGAGAGCAAAATAACTGAATCGGTGGAGGTCTCGGGCACGTCAAGGACGCCTGGAAAATTCTCTCATTCCATGTTGATCTCCAAGCATCGCCAAGTGGAGCTTTGTTAGAGCCGCCAAAATCTGAATGTCGTGAGCTTTCGACCATCGTCATCGGAGGCTCCTTGGCGTGTGATCATCGTCGAAGGTCGCACCTCGGCTGGACAGCAAATCATCATGGGTTCTCGGTGGTGAAGGCTTCTCGACAAGGAAGCGTTGAGTATTTATTTTCTGAAATTTGTATGGCACCACGGACCAAACTCTTCACGTTATCCTTGCCCAAAAATATCCCTTTGCTTGCATGAAATAAACTCACGAAAATCTCACTTCTGGACAACACCCAGAAGAAGACAAATCCACCACTTGGGCTTATTTCACCAAAATCTTGGTACTTGTTTTGCCTATGGACTTCGGGGCAACGAGAGATGCAGCTCGGACTTCAGGCTCGGGAGCGGTGGCCACAAAAATCTGGCGTGACTTTCACGTATGCGGAGAGATATTGGCCTTGCTGGACATCGGCGAATCCATCGGGCATAGATGGAACTCCACAGGAGTCTCGCTGACTCTAAAATATGATGAAAGTGACTCAGACGATCCTGAGTTGTGTTGGTGAGGAGCTTGCCGAGACCGCTGGACACTCCTGGGAGCTCGACCTGACGTGCGTTGCTGGTGGCAGGACTCTTGATGGATCAGCAATAGCGACGTGAGGGTAAGCGTAGTGGTGAGGCTACGTGAGGATTGCAGAGATAACAAGGTCACAGCCTCGAAAGGGACTTGGCCGTGACTTCTCGTCTCTCTTTTTTCTCAGTGTGTGCGCGAAGCTCCCCCTACATACGGCCATGTGTATCAATATGTTTGGCCTCCTGAAACCCTACACCAAAAACCTTTTTATAGGCTGAAGATTAGGGTTTTAATTTCCTGTTCAAATCAACATCCGCGAAGATTTCTTTTTTGCACGCAATATCACTTTTTTTTTTTCCACATCTCCTGATTTTATCGCCTAAAAATAAGATTGTAACCCGATTTTCTTAAATTCCAAAAATCCACCGTAATATCATTTCAAATCTCCATTTAGGTAATTTTTGTCATTAAAAGAAAATGGGCTCGGGCCAATTTACTTGCTTTGTGAGCTTAGTCCGGCCTGCCAAATTAAAGCTTATAACCACTAATTCGAATCAATCCACCACCGATCCTATAAAATGTAAAAAAAGTAAATTAAAAATAAATGCACCTGAATCTAAATGCAATTAATATTTTTTCAAGGATAAAATTGACTCCTAATTTTCTATGCAATAAATAAATGATTGGATCGCCAAAATTTATGTGTCAACACTATTTGAGGAAAAAAAAAACACTTGAAAACATTTCTACACTCCCCTCTTAGGAATGGCAAATAGAATTTATCCGCCGCTCACCAGTGGTTGAGGCCTTGCCAACATGTTGTGTAAAGGGAGGGTTTTTAGGACATTTTCGCAATTATGAAAGTATAGTGTGGTAAAATTGAAATGAAAACATGTATTTGCATTCCGAAAATACTCAATGCTCAAAACTCAAAGAATCTCCGAACTTGCCTTGCACCAAAAGCTTTTTGAGGGTTTTGGAAATGGGGAAAAGTGTCCAAAAAGTCATTGATTTTTTGTACGGCAACCAAGATGTATTGTCAGCTTAGCCCATTTTTTTTTTTTCAGTAGGCGCACTCGCCTAATGTAGGAGTGAGAGGAGGGACAGAGGGAATGGGAGGGGTAGACAAGCCATAGTGAGGCTTTGTAAGACCACTGCTAATTGTTCTCAAAACTTAAGTTATTAAATGAAAACATAATTTAATATATAAATATTATATCGTTCCTTCTTACGCGTAGTCAAATCTTTTTACTTGAAAATTTGCCTATGATACAAGCTAGGGGAAACAAAAATAGAATTTATAGCAAGTATGCTATCTCACACGCATGGCCATTTCTTGGCCTCAAAATAGGGACTGCTTGTTAGTCATCAAATTCACTTTCGTTTTTTTGACTCATATCATAGAAAATTTTAAAGTAGAAGAATTCTAATGTATAGGTTTCATATTATGGCAAGTGCAGAGCATACTACCAAGATTGATCAGAACATTTCTAGTTTTAAAGAACCATATCAACCAAAAAGAAAGGGGAGAGAGGTTTTAGGGATTCATGGCAAATCACACAATATTATTTCTGTAGAGGGCATGTTGTGCCCCTTAATGGTTACATACACTATCTTATATAGGCATAAAACAACACGTGAGAACTTTACAAACTCTGTTTGGCCGACAAAAGCTAATTATTTGTGCATGCTAAGCTTTTCTATTGACATATTGACTTCTGCACTTATTATCTTGCTTTTTTCGGTTCTAGTACAATGCTACAGTACATAAACAGTGCCAAAGAATACATGAACAATACTTTGGATCGAATTTTTCGTTTCCTTCACGTGATTCCTTTGCCTCATCTATTTTGTTTTGGATAGGTCTCTAGTAAAGTCTTCTTTCTCTTCACTTATTATGCCTATGAATAAGCTATATAGTGCCATTGTCTGAGTCATCCGAGTCTTCTGCATACTGCTGCCTCTAATATTTTTTGAGCATTCTTTCAATTTCCAGAGCTTTAAGATGTTGGGTACCTATTTCATCTAGAGATTGGTATGAGTTGGATGGGATGTTAGGAGGATTGGGAGTGTTTTTTTTTTTTTTTTTTTTTCTAGATACTATTGCCTGAGCATTTCGAGGAGCTTTTCTACTTCTTTAATTACTTCAATTGACCTTGATCTTTTGGATGACTGGTGAGAACTTGTAAGAGCATCAACGGAACTTACTGGAATACAAGGTTGGGGTAAATACCCAAGCTGGAGTAATGCACTTTCTCTATCAAGATCTAGACTGAGTGTAAGCTGTAATTCATTATGATCAAAAGGATCTTGTGACAATGGTCCTCCCCATGAATCTTGTAATGATGAAGCTGGATCCTATGAATTTGTTGGTGACTTAAAAATGTCCGGTACATCTATTCCGTAGTGTTTTCTTCAGCAAGTATGGATTACTGGATGAGTCGCGTGATAGTCATCACTATGATCCCAAAAAATAGGATCATCTTTTGTTGGCAATGCTTCTAGCAAAATAATTTGATTGTGTTGGCACAATATCCTCTATAATTCTCAATATTTTCGAGGATAAGTTGAGATTCTACAAGGAAGTGTTGCAAAAATCTCATTTTGAACAGGTTGGGGCTTATATGTGGATACTCCAACATCTGCTGGAGTTTTACACATATCTCTGCTAGGTCGAACAAATACCCACAGCCTAAAAAATAAAACGATAGTATAAAGGCCTACATGCTCTGAGTTGGGTTTGAAAAATGTTTTCTCATGCACCAAATGGTTAAAACCAACTAAACATATCCTCAAGATATTTATGGTTGGCTTCTCCTTGAGTAATTTTATTGATAATAAGAGGCATTTTGGCTATTGGAAACTCAATGGCAATAGTATAAAGATTAAACAAACACTAATAAAACTATTTAAGTTATTCTGGAAATTTTTTTTCTAGAAAGAAACTGAGAGGATGAATGAATGGGTATTGAAGGCAATTTGGGCTTGATTTCTTGGGCTTTGAAACCGCCTCTTGGATTTCTTACCACATACATATTTATGGACATGGTAGCTGTAAATTCTTTTAGTCTGGACAGAAAATTAACAAATATATTCTTTTTTCCTACAATATGTTTAGTCTTGAAGAAATATTTTGAAAACCATTCTGCCCACCTAAAAAGCCGTGGATGCAGAATTTGCTTTTATTTGAACTTTATCATCTGCGAGAATGAAGACATGTCCATCTCCACTAGGAAATGATGTTTCATAAGATGGAATTCAAACTTTTTGATGTCATATTTTACCATCAATATTTCTTCGAATGTAGAGTGGTAATGCATTCCACTTTTATATCTACAAACTCGTCGCTTTCCACCAATTTTTTCAAAAAGAATAGCAACCCAATATTCATCACCGGCCTCTATTTGCACTACTTTTTTTCTTGTAGAAGGGATTTGCAAAGAAGGAAGATGTTGCAAAATTTCCTTAAGTTTGCGTACAAACTTAGTTTGCTGTGGTTCTCATGGAAGAGTATCCTTCTTGAGCATTTATTGTAGTGGATTTACAAGCTCTATGATTTTTTAAACAAAATCTCGAAGATAATTTACAATCCCTAGGAATTGCTGAACCTACTTATGAGAGAGATTTTTATTAGGAAACTTTTGCAGTTCCTAAGCAATATGAGGATCATGATAATAAGTTCCATTTTTAAGATGCATCCCAAGAAATTCTATTTCCTTATGAGCAATGATTATCTTTTTTTTGTGATAGCATGATGCCATGTTTTCGTACCAAATTTGCAAATTGGGCTAATGATTTACAATAAGAATCCTCATCTATACTGTAGATGAGGATATCATCAATGTAAATATGAGCATTGGTTAGGATTGGTTAGAAAATTCTGCACATAGCCTTCTGAAATAACAAATGAGCTGTTTTGAGGCCAACAAGAAGCATTGTCCATTGGAAATGTTGATTCATAATACAAAACCCAATTTTATACCTGTCTTTATGGCAAATTCCCAACTGCTAAAATCTAGCTTTAAGATTAAACTTAGAAGACACTTTGGCTTGGGTGAGGCTGGAGAATAGAGAATTCCAATGTGGTAGAGGAAACTTATCATCCTGCAAGAATCGATTGAGAGGTTGATGGTTGATAACCAGCCTCATCTTTCCTCTGTTTTGCTTCGCTCAATTATTAACATAAAATCTTTATAAGTCCATTGAGAATCTCAGAGCTCAATTAGTCCTTGATAAAGTAAATCCAAACATTCCTTTTATGTTAAAAGTAAATTTTCTAGCTTTGGTGGGATTAACATCCTCATTTTTCTTGAAAGGAAGATTGATGAAGAGGTCAGAATTTTTTCACAAAAGGTTGGATCACTTTTGGACAAAGTCTAAATGAGAGTATGCAATCGCCCTAAGAAGGGTTTGTAGAATTGGCTCTAAGATGCTCATATGGATAGTGAAAATTTTTTGGATGTCTACAAATTCTTGGAACAGTTTTTGAATCGTAGTCTATTAGGCACAATTCTAAGTTTAGAAATTTGTGTAAGGATATCCCAGCTAAAAATGATATCTTTATCTGGTGAACTCAAGTCAAGGATTTTAGTGGTGACTAAACACTAGGGAAAGAACTGTACGGTGATGGGTTTGCTTGCACTATTGTAGCAAAGGTATCTCTAGAAGTAGAATTAAAATACCGAGTGTATGACATCCATTATTTTTTTGAAAGTATTTTTGTATTGAGAATAGAAGCACCGACTCCAGTGTTGACGAGGGCAACAAGATGAATAGGCTTGTCATACTTAGATGGGTATATTTTTACGGGAAATACGGGAAGATAGAAGGAATATATGCACAAAAATCTTGAATTATAGGATGTTTAGGGAACACGAATACATCTTCTAGCTCCTCTGACGAACTTTCAGTGTCACTAGTCCGTGACCATGTCTGGATAGCAAACACATTATGTTTAGTTGATTTATCTTCCAAGGAGAAGATCGATCCAACATCATTATCTTGGAGTGATACTTCATTTTACTTCTTTATCTTCTAGATTAAATGGAAATTTCTTTCTTTAGCCTTTGGACAATTCTTGGCAAAAAGACATTTCTTGTTACAAATGTAACACCTATCGGATTTTCTACGTCTTCCAGAAAAGCTTTGTTTATAGCGTTTTTTTTCGCAAGAATCGCCATTTGCGCCTTTTCTTCGTATATCCTAAGGAAAATATTTTGAAGTATCTTCGTCTTTTACATCGATCTCCACAAGAATGATCATCACAAGAATCTTTCTTTGAACACTTGATTCTTAACCGAAGTTTTTGGCAAGGCTAGTTAAGTTCCTTGCTGCTATTGAGAAAACTTTTGAAAGCCTTTCTTCATATACAAAGATCATCAAAAGTAAAATGTATCTCCTGCTGGAGTTCTTTAAGAGGAACATTGGCAAAAATCTTCTACTTATTTTGAATGAATCTTTCCACCATTTGTCTAATTTCTTTTGGGATGGAAGCTAAGAAGACCTCTTTTAGGTTAGGATCAACTCCCAAAGCATAGAATAGTTTAAGCATGTCTTGGAAATGCCTATTAAGATGCTTTCTTTGTCAAGAGCGGCACTTTCTTTGTAAAAAATTCTCTTCTCCTGAGCTCAATGAGATCTTCTAGTTTGCCAATAAAGAATTGGTGAATTACTCAGATCAGTTGATGAAAATCTATTTGGAGCAGAAATGTCATTTGATATTTGATCAGAAATAGTTCTCCACCAATCTTTTAAGCTTCCAGTGAATCTGCTTACGAACTTGGTTAATATGTCATACACGTGTTCAACAGAAAGTTTTTTAATGTTGAGCCAAGCATGGAATTCTTGCAATCTATTTGACCATTTGGAATATGGAATGTCATCAAGTGTGAAATAGTATTTTGAAGTTGAAGACTTTTGTTCAAGATTTGAGTCATGAGGATGTATTACTTCTAGCTCGAATGGATTTGATTCCATCTCTACTTTAGGGGGATCGGCCATAAATATAGTAGGCACACGGAATACTAGTATTTGTGGTTCAAAAGTTGAAGTGGTTTTGGGGGAAAGGGCATCTAATTTTGAGGCTGATTCATAGGTATTTGCTTGGCAGAATTAAATGCAATAATAGTTGGTATACTTTATCCGCTTTGGTCTCATAGGAAAACCTCAAGTGGGTTTGAAACCATGCGAGCAGAAGGGGGTTCTGGAAAAGGTTCAGGAGCTGACTTCTTTTCTTCGCTAATTTTTCTTTACTTTTCTATCTCCTTAATACGGTTTCAAAACGTAATTATATCTCTTTGATCCTACTTTGTAAATTCATTAATAATTGAAGCAATTGATGTAGCCCTAGAAGAATTTGCTTCCATTGAGATTGTTTGTCCAAGTTGAGAAAGTGGATCTGGAGGATGAACAAATTTTACATCCAATAAGAGCTTGATTTGTTTCCTTAGTTTTTCCATTTCAACCATATGGTCTTCCAAATAATGATGAGAAACATATCTCTCGGATTCTATCTGGTGAAGTTTCTTCTAAAATGCCTCAAGCAATTTATTTTTTACCAAAGCCATTTGATCCACCTTCTGGTCAACATGATTAAGATGAGCTTGGAAAGTTGAAAACTTGGTGTCAATTGTCTTGAAAATATTATTTTGGGCTAAAGCATTTTCTGACTGCCAATTCATGACAGCTTCAGCGGCCATAACTTTCTTTTGCCTCCCATGGTCATCCATATCTGTTGGATTCAGGACTTTAGGGATATGATGAAATTAATTATGAATATTTGTAAATTCTTCTAATGCTAGGAATGAGGCATTAAAATTAGGTTTTTCCGGAGGTGGAAAGTTTGAGGATAGGAACATACAAATAGATGAAAGGACAAGTGGTGGTTTTGGTTTTGGGGAACGTGAAGACGCGGGTGGTTCTTGTCATCTGATGACGAAGTAGATGATAGACCGTCTAGAGGAAAGAAATAGTCAAAAGATAAACTTTACCCGAGATACCTTGATGGAGACCCCACTATCGGACCTCTTGGTGAAGATGGAGGAAATTATCAATTCATAGTCTCAGTCTTCATGTTTCCCAAAACTAGAACCACCACTTGTCCTTTCATCTGTCTGCATGTTCAAATCCTCAGACATTCTACCTCTAGAAAAATCTAATTTTAATTCCCCATTCCGACATTAGAAGAATTTACAGATATTTGTAATTAATTCATCATATCCTTAAGGTCCTGAATTTGACATATATTGATGATCATGGGAGGCAAAAGAAAGTTACGACTACTGAAACTATCTTGAATTGGCAGTCAAAAAATTCTTTGGCCCAAAATAATGTTCTTAAGACAATCGACGCCAAAATTTTAACTGTCCAAGCCTGTCTTGATCATGTTGACCAGAAGGTGGATCAAACGGCTTTAGTCACAAATAAGTTACTTGAGACATTTCATAAGAAACTTCACCATATGGAATCTAGGAGATATATTTCTCATCATTATTTGGAAGACTAGATGGTTAAAATGGGAAAACAAAGGAGAAATCAAGCCCCTGCAGGATGGCAAATTTGTTGATCGTCCAGATCCACTTTCTTCACTTTCTCAGCCTGGATAAACAATCTTAATGGAAGTGGGCCCTTCTAGGGCTACATCAATTGCTTCAATTATTGATGAAGTTCCAAAGCAGGATCAAAGGGATATTATTACGCTTCGAAACCACTAGCAAGGAGGTAGAAAAGCAAAGAAAAATTAGCGAAGAAAAGAAACCAACTCCCAAACCTTTTCCGGAACCCGCTTCTGCTCATATGGTTTCAGACCCACTTGGGACTTTCTTGCGAGATCAAAACAGACAAAGTATATCAACTATTGTTGCACTTGATTCTGCCAAGCAAAATACTTTAAATCAGTCTTAGAATCAAATTTCATTTCCTTTGAAACCACTTCAACTTTTGAACCACAAACGCCAATATCCCGTGTGCCTGCTATCTCTATGACCGATCCCCCTAAAGTAGATATGGAATCAAATTCATCCCAGCTAGAAATAGTACATCATCATAACTCAAATCCAGAACAAAAATCTTCAACTTCAAAATACTACTTCACACCTGTTGACACATAAATTTTTGCCCAAAACTCATTTCCAAAAAATGGGAACTTGTTTTTCCACAAAAATATTTCAAGTTAAATTCTTGCATATAGATTATCTAGGCATTTAATATAGTGTTTTAAATGGAAGATGTTTTTACTTTAAAAAAAAAAAAAAAAATTGAAAATATATAAAAAAAAAGATTTAAAAAAAAAAAGAAAAAAAAAAAGTTGGGGCCAATGATCTAAATGTGACTAGCCAAGCCCATGAGGTTAGATTGGAATTCAAATGGCAAGTTGGGGCCAAAATGCAATTTCCAAAAGTTGAGGGACCAATTTAATTTTGCAAATTTTGCGCCCGAGCCCGTAAATCATCATCTTGGTCACCAATTAAGTTGAAATTGAATTTGGGCCAAGTCAAATAAATCAAATTGAGCCAAAAAGACCAAATTTGTATTGAATTTGGTATTTTCGGATAAGAAAATGGCCAACTTTGATTGACTTTGTTGCAAAATTGGGTGGGTACAATTGCAAAATCTGATCGAGATTTTAAACTACTATGCATGAGATTGCTAATTGATCAAAAATCGCAGCCAAATTGATGGATTAAAGCACCCAAACCAGCCGACAAATCTTAGTCCACAAGTTGATCTGATTTTGGAGTTGCTGAGTAAGCAACTTGGTGGTCCTACTATATCCTCCTCACCTGCCCAACCAGCTTGATCTTTACACGTGATGGAAGATCATAATTAATAGTGCAAGTGGATAAGAATTGGCTAGGGATAAGCTGCTGAAAACATGGGAAAGTCGCAGCAAAGTCCAGACACTCAACAGCTGCAAGAGTGAAAATTTGGCTAAGTTAGAAAGTTGTTGAAGTAGCCCTATTGACAGGCTTGGTAGGTGGACAAAAGACCGACCAAAAATCCTCTAATAGAGGGGAGAAGATCACGGAAAAAAGGTCTTTCAAGGGACGAAAGAGAGGAAACGAGAGGGAGAGGAGATAGCTCACGGCCGTCCCCCAAACAGGTCCTTAAAAGCAACTCTGGAAAATCGAGAACCCAGAAATTACAGATCAACCTTCAAAGAGAAAAGTGAAATTTTCACACACCTGCAGCCAAAATTAGCCAAAACCTTCAACTAGAGAGTGAAACCTCACTCAAATATCTTTCCATCCATAGGTTGCACGTCCCAAATGTAGTTCGGGAAGGTCTCCTAAAGTCCCCCGAAAACCACCCTCTTGGCAAGCCAAAAAGTCTGAAAATTTTTCTAGGTGTTGAGTCTGGTTGGTCACGAATGAGGGAAAGCGAGTGTCTTTTGAGCAAGTTAAAAGACAAATGAGGAAAGCCATGACTTACAAGACAAACTAGAATACATATAGTTTGGGTTTGTTTGAATTTGGCCAACAAAATAGGTTCTGAAGCTTGATTTTGAAGGTCAATGAAAACCTTCGTTATTAGTTCTTGTTGGATTTCTCTCAGTGCTGCTGTTTTCCGTTGTTGCTGTTTTCCTCTTTTTTCCTCTGTTTTCCTCTGTTTTTTTTATTAAAAAACAGCCAAGTTCATTTAGTTACGCATTAAGTGTTTTTGTTATTTTCTAGGAAGTTAATAGCACGTTTGTGTGCAGTTATGTGTTGCACGTACGTGAGCAGTTTCTACTTTATTTTTAGTTGTGGTACTCGACAGTTTTTTCTTTTGCACAAGACGTATGAAGTGTTATGCTATGTTTTTTCATTCTTTCTCTCCCTCGATCAACATAGATGTTTTATGTTTTGATTGTTGTTTCATGAGTTATAACATTGGTATCAGAGCTTCTGAGGGATCTTAAGGGACTGTGAAGTGAGGGTAAGTGAGTGAAGATTGCTTCCAATTTGCAAAGAAAAAGCTGATGAAGGCAGGATCGAGTGGATTCTCTGCAATGGTTGCTCTAGTCTTTACTGGGGAAAATTATCAGGCATGGGCTGTCAAGATGACGGCATTCTTGGAGGGTCATGATCTATGGGAGGCTGTGGAGGATGATTATGAGGTTGCTCCACTTCCAAATAATCCGACCTTAAATAAGATAAAGTACCATAAAGAGAGAATCACAAGGAAGGCTAAGGCAAAGTCTTGTACGTATCTTTCTTTGTTTCACCCACTATCTTCACAAGGATTATGAGATGTGATTCTGCAAAGGCAATATGGGATTTCTTGAAGGATGAATACGAGGGAGATGAGAAGATAAGAGGCATGAAGGTGATGAATCTCTTGAGGAAGTTTGAGAGACAGTAGATGAAGGATTCAGAGTCAGTGAAGGAGTACTCTGATAGGCTGGTTGGGATAGCTGAAAAAATCAGAGTTTTAGGGACTGACTTGAAGGATGAAAGGCTTGTTCAGAAGATCCCGGTGTCTCTTCCAAAGAAGTTCGAAGCCACCATAGCTTCTCTGGAAAATACAAGAGACTTAGCTAATATAAAGCTTGCAGAATTGTTAAATGCTCTGCAGCACGGGAGCACTAAGACCGATGAGAAGAGAAGAGCATGTAGAGGGTGCACCGCAAGCTAGAGTGAAGTCCAATGATGGAGGCAAAGGGAAGAAATGGATTCATCCCGAGAAAATGCTGGTGACTCCAAATTTGTAGCAAAAGAAGGAAATTCTGGTGGGTCTAGCAAATGGAAGATGAACAAAAAGCCTTGTCAATACCGTGGTGGAACTAATCATCGGTTTTTAGATGTTGGAGAAAGCTCGATGCTAGATGCAGAAGATGTCACAAGTTGGGTCACATGGAAGCCATCTGCAAAGAAAAAAATTACCAGCAAGCAGGAAAAGCACAGGTAGCAATGAATGAAATTGAGGAAGAGCACTTGTTTGTAGCTTCTTTTTCTGAATCTTTTGTTGAGAATGATGCATGGCTGGTGGATAGTGGTTGTACCAATCATATGACTGGCAATTTGAAGCTGTTTAGAAGTCTAAAGAAGTCGTCGTCAGTCCAGTCGAATTGGCAATGGACAGTATATCGAAGTGCAAGGGAAGGATATAGTTGCTATTGAAGGAAATCGGGAGATGAAGCTGATCGGTGATGTTCTCTTTGTGCCAAATATTGACCGAAACGGTTAAGTGTTGGTCAATTAGTTGAGAGGGGCTATAAAGTGAAGTTCGAATGGAATGAATGTCTTATTAATAATGCAGATAGCAAAGAAGTGCTAAGAATCCCAATGAAGGACAAGAGTTTCATGTTCAAGCCACAAGAGATGCAACAAATGGCTTTAAAGTGCAAAGAAGAAAATGCAGAGCTATGGCATAAAAGACTTGGGCATGTTCACAGGAAGAGCATGTCGTTTATGCAGAAAAATAGCTTGGCAGATGACTTGCCAAGTTTGGAGGAGGAATTTCCACAGTGCGAGAACTTGTCTTCTTGGCAAGCAAGCCGATTTCCTTTCAAAGGAGGAGGCTGGAGAGCATGTGAAAAGCTGCAATTAGTTCACACAGATCTATGTGGACCTATGTCCGAGTCTTCTCTAAATGGTAGCGAGGTATTTTATTACTTTCACCGATGATATGACTAGGATGAGTTGGATTTATTTTCTGCGAGCCAAGTCTGAAGTTGTTGATGTGTTTGTGAAGTTTAAAGCTTAAGTTGAGAATCAGAGTGGGAAGAAAATTAAAATGCTCGTGTCGATAATGGTTCTAAGTATACCGCTCACAAGTTTAAGTTGAATTGTGAGCAAGCGGGGAATTGTGCAGCAGTTCACTTTGCTCCCTATTCACCTCAACAGAATGGGGTTAGTGAGAGGAAAACAAAAGCATTATGGAGATGGCTAGATGTATGATGCGGGAGAAGAAGTTACCTAAGAAGTTCTCGGGGCGAGGCGGCTAATACCGCAGTGTTTCTATTGAATAGATTGCCCACAAAGGCCTTAGAGAAGTCAACACCTTTTGAAGTCCGGCATGGTGTTAGACTTTCCGTGAAGAATTTGAAGGTTTTTGGGTGTTTGTGTTACACTCATGTTCCCCGAAGTCAAGAGGGACAACCGGATAAGAAAGCAGAGCTTGGAATCTTTATTGGGTATAGCCTTCAATCAAAGGCTTACAGGATTTTCCATCACATGACAAGGAAGATGACTGTGAGCAGAGATGTTATTTTTCTAGAGGAAGATGAGTGGAATTGGATGGAAGGAAAGAGTGTAGAAAAAGCTAGTTCGAAAAACAACCTACAACGAGATGTAGAGGTTGATGAAGTTATAGATGGATTGGAAGACAGTATGGATGATTTACCAATGAGAGGCACAAGGTCACTTGCTAAAATCTATGAAAGAAGCAATGTGGCAAAGTGCTCGAACCATCTAACTTTGTGGAAGCGAAGGAGGATCGAGGTGGATTGCAAAGCAATGCGGGAGGAGATTGCAATGATCCGGAAAAACCACACATGGGAGCTTGTTGACGAGACCATCCGATAAGAATGTGATTGGGGTTAAGTGGGTGTTTAGAACAAAACTTAATCCTAATGGTTCTATCAGTAAACACAAAGCCAGACTGGTTGTGAAAGGCTATGCACAAATATGGGGAGTAGACTATTATGAAACATTTGCTCATGTTGCACGACTTGATACAATAAGGCTACTGTTAGCTATTGCAGCAGAGAATGGATGGCCTATATTTCAGTTAGATGTCAAGTCTGCATTCCTGAATGGAGAGCTTGAGGAGGAGATTTTTGTTGAACAACCTGAAGGATTCAGTATCAAAGGGCAAGAATAGAGTGTATACAGATTGAGGAAAGCTCTATATGGACTGAAGCAGGCTCCAAGAGCTTGGTATGGGAAGATAGATCGATATTTGCAGAATTTTGGCTTTATAAAAACTTAAGTGAGTTCACTCTTTATGTCAAGAAAGCGAATCACGGTGTTGTAATTCTGTCACTTTATGTAGATGATCTATTAGTGACAGGGAATGATATGGAATTGATAAAGAAGGTGAAGCAAGATCTATTTGCAGTTTTTGAGATGTCAGACTTGGGAAAGATGGCTTATTTTTTGGGTCTGGAAGTCAAACAAGCTTCATATGAGATCTTCATTTGTCAGAAAAAAATACATAAAGGAAATTCTAAAGAAGTTTCAGATGGAAGATTGTCGAAGTGTAAGCACTCTTATGGCTGCTAAAGAGAAGCTGCAGAAGAATGATGGAACAGATGCAGTAGATGCTTCTATGTATAGAAGTCGATTGGGTGTCTCATGTATCTTACAAAAATGACCGGACTAGATATTCTATTTCTTTGTGAGTGTTTTATCCAGGTTTATGAGTAGTCCTAGTCGGTTACATTTGGTTGCAGCAAAAAAGGGTATTGAGATATCTCAAAGGAACATTGTTCTTTGGTGTGAAGTTTAAGAAATGTCAAAAGTTTAATTTGCAAGGATTTTCGATAGTGACTGGGCTGGTTCAAGTAGATGACATGAAGAGTACGTTTGGATATTGTTTCGTCTTGGTTCCGCTTGTTTCTCCCGGTGTTCCAAAAGCAAGAGATTGTAGCTCGAGTCTACAACAGAGGCTGAGTTTATAGCAGCTACTGCAGCTGCAAATCAAACTTTGTGGCTGAAGAAGATAATGAAGGATTTGTGGTTGAATTCCAGTGATTGTATCGAAGTCAATGTGGACAATCAGGCTGCTCTAGCAATATAACAGAATCCAGTTTTCCATGACAAAACCAAGCATTTCAAAGTCAAATTTTTCTTTCTGCGTGAGGTGCAATAAAGTGGTGAAGTTAAATTGGTCTATTGTAGATTTGAAGATTAGCTTGCAGACATTTTCACAAAGCCACTTCAGGCTGGAAGATTTGAGCTGTTAAGAGAGAAAATAGGAGTTTGCAGCAACAACTGATCCAAGGAGGAGTTTGTTGGATTTCTCTCAGTGCTGTTGTTTTTCGTTGTTGCTGTTTTCCTCTGTTTTTTTATTAAAAAACAGCCAAGTTCATTTAGTTACGCATTAAGTGTTTTTGTTATTTTCTAGGAAGTTAATAGCACGTTTGTGTGCGTTATGTGTTGCACGTACGTGAGCAGTTTCTACTTTATTTTTAGTTGTGGTACTCGACAGTTTTTTCTTTTGCACAAGGCGTATGAAGTGCTATGCTATGTTTTTTCATCATTTCTCTCCCTCGATCAACAGAGATGTTTTCTGTTTTGATTGTTGTTTCATGAGTTATAACAGTTCTTTCTTTGCAGATCTTGTTTTCCAGTTGAAGAAGCCAACTTCCACGTGCCTCCCGAGGATAAGTTCTTGGTTTCCTTGACCAATAACCACTTGCAAAAGAAACTAGGAAGCAAGGTAAGTATCCTAGATGTAGTTTTGTTCGAGTTTGAACTTGTTTTAATAGTGAAAAATCAAGAGGAGAACCGGCCCGGAAAACTGATTTCTAAGGCTGGAATTTTTCTAAGTGTTAAAAGCTCTTCAAGAGTTTTGCATGTGTGCTTTTTGGAGAGGTCGTTTTGATGCGTTCATTCGGTCATTCTCTGTGATGCTTGTTTTATTTGAAAGCTCATGTTACCTACTTTCACTCGGATCAAGTAATGTTTCATTTAGATCTCATATATGATGAATGTTGGGGCTTGAATATGGGCATGCAACATGTTTGTTTGACTTGGGTTCAAACCCAGATTTCAAAATCAGCTCAACCTACATATTTGAAGCCGATTTTAGCTTGGTTCTTATGTGTTGTAGGCTATGATTTCTATCTAATATTGCTCTTTGCATGTGGTAGTATAATCTTAATGCTTTAGTTCTACATAAGATTGCTCATGGGTCAAGATTGAAGGCCACAAACATGACCCGAGGAAGCTGATTTGAGATGATTTGATGCACACAAAGTGTTCGACGAAATGCGCAAACCAAGTTTCGATCTTGAAATGATCGATTTGAGCTGGATTATTGTGATATTCATGTGTTGTGCTATTCTACGTTAGCATAGATTCGTTTAAGGAATTATTATTAATTTTTTTAAATAATAATAATAATAATAAAAGGAAAAAAATCTGAAAATTTCAAAAATATCAAAAAATGTTAGATAGTATCAAACTAGGGCATAAATGACATCTATGAAATTTTATTAATTTTATAAGGTCATTTTTCCTAATTTAATGTTATTTTGATATTCTATAATCATTTTTGTAAATAATCTATTTTGCGTAGATTAAAATTATTTAACGTAATTTCATGCATCTAGAGTAATTTCATGCATATTTAAATTCTCATTTCGCTCATGGGGATCCTGTCCCGAGGCATGATAACAATGTCATGTAATATTATTTGCCCGACTTGTATTGGGTCTTTCTTTTTCGCATTACTTTCAAGTCCTTTCAATTTCTTGGATGTTTATTTACCGTGCCGTTTTTCAATAATTTGAGTGTAAATTTCTTCTCTAAATTATGTTAGGATCAGTCTAGACATTAAAAAAAAAAACCTACAAAAACATTTGCATGGACACGTAGCGGTTTCATAAAGATTATAATTGGTAATCAAGATTGTGTGGCCATTTAGATTAAAACCTTCCAAGTTAGTGGTATTGCAAGGGCGCTAATAGAAACATTGGCGTAAACAAGTCCCCGTTCCTAGAAATCTCTGGTTACATAGGAATTGAGATAACGCTCCCGTGTCTTGATTGGTTTCTAGCCGACCCCAATAGGCTAGCGGCGACTCCAAGAAATACATAGGTTGTTAAGAATAAAAATACAAAATCCAACGTTGCGCGAGGTATGGGCTTGGGAGAGCACACGCCTAATCTAAGGCCGTTGGTCCTTCTCTTTAGGCAAATACCCTTAAATCTTCTTCCTTTTTCCCCCGGACGGAAAAAAAGAGGTTGTGACAACACCCAATAACATTCCATATTTCAAATAGCTAGATAGACTGCAGGAATTCCATATTTGGCTCAACACCAAAGCACTTTCTGTTGAACACCAGTATAGCATATTGATCGAGTTCATGAGCAGATTCACTAGAAGTTTAAAAAATTGGTGGAGAACTATTTCTAACTAAGATCAAATGACATTTCTACTCAAAATAGATTTTCAATTGAGTTATCCACCGATTCTTTATTGACAAACTAGAAGATGTCCTTAAGCTTAGGAAAAGAGAATTTTTTGAAAGAAAATTTTGCTCTCTACGAAGAAAGCATCTTACTAGGCATTTCCAAGAAATGCTTAAACTATTCTATGCTTTGGGAGCTGATCCTAACCTAAAACAAGTCTTCTTAGCTTTCATCCAAAAAGAAATTGAACAAATGGTGGAAAGATCCATTCAGAATAATTAGAAGATTTTTGCTAATGTTCTTCTTGGAGAACTTCAACGGGAGATACATCTTGCTCTTGATGATCTTTATATCCGAAGAAAGGCTTTCAGAAGTTATCTCAAAAGCAATAAGAGACTTAACTAGGCTTGCTAAAAGCTTGAGTTAAGAATCAAGTGTTCAAAGAAAGAGACCTGTAATGATCCTTCTTGTGGAGATCGATGTAAAAAATGAAAACACTTCAAAAGATTTTCCTTAAAACATACGAAGAAAAGGCGCAAGTGGCAATTCTTGTGAAAAAGACGCTCTGAATGAAGCTCTTCTGGAAGATGTAAAAAATTTGATAGGTATTACATTTACAATAAGAAATGCCATTTTGCTAAGAATTATCCAAAAGCTAAAGAATAAATTTCCATTTAATCTAGAAGATAGATAAGCAAATTGGAGTATCACTCTAGGATGATGACGTTGAATCAATCTTCTCATTGGAAGATGAATCAACCAAACACACTATGTGTGCCATCTAGACCTGGTCACAAACTAGTAACACTAAAAGCTCGTCAAAAGAATTAGAAGAAGATGTATTCTTTTTCTCTGAACCTCCCACAATCCAAGATCTTTGTGTATATATTCCTTCTATCCTCCCATATTTCCCTGTAAAAATATATCCATCTAATGATGACAAGCCTATTCATCTTATTGCCCTTGTCAACACTGGAGCTAGTGCTTTTATTCTCGATACAAAAATACTTCTAGAAAAATAATGGACATCATACACCCGGTATTTTAACTCTGCTTCTAGAGATACCTTTGCTACAAGAATACGAAGCAAACCCATCACTATATAATTCTTTTCCCAATGTTCAATCACCACTTAAATCCATGACTCAAGTTCATTAGATAAAGATATCATTATTGATTAAGATATTCTTACACAAATTTCTAAACTTAGAATTGTACCTAATGGACTCTGGTTCAAAGGGTAGCTCCAAAGATTTTTCACTATCCAAATGAGTATTATAGATCTAATTTTGCAAACACTTATTGGGGGTATGTGCAGACTTTCTGAGACTTTGTCCAAAAATGCTCCAACCCTTTGTGGAAAAATCATGACTTCTTCATCAGAAAAATGAGGATGTCAATCCACCAAAACCAGTCACTCTAAAATGCTTGGATTTACTTCATTAAGGACAGCTTTCAGATTCTCAATTGGCTTGTGAAGTATTTTATGTCAACAAGTGAGCGTAGCAAAACAGAGGAAAGATGGGGCTAGTTATTAACCATCAGCCTCTCAATCAATACTTGCAGAATAATAAATTTCCTCTACCACATTGGAATTCTCTACTCTCAAGGGTTACTCAAGCCAAAGTGTAATCTAAGCTTGATCTTAAAGTTGGATTTTGACAATTAGGATTTCACCCTGAAGACTTGGGTTTTATATTTTGAACCAACATTTCCAATGGACAGTGCTCCCTTTTGGCCTCAAAACAGTTCATTCATTATTTCAGAAGGCTATGTATAGAATTTTCTAGCCCATCCTAGCCAATGCTCAGATTTACATCGATGACATCCTCCTTTATAGTTCAAATGAGGATTCTCATGTAAATTATTAGCCCAATTTGCAAACTTGATGCGAAAACATGGCATCATGCTATGCCATAAGAAAATGATCTTTGCCTAGAAGGAAATTGAATTTTTTGGGATGCATATCAGAAATGTAACTTATTATCCTGATCCTCGTATTGTTGAGGAATTGCAAAAGTTCTTTAATGAAAATTTCTCTTATAAATAGGTTCAACAATTCCTAGGGATTGTAAATTATCTCCGGAATTTTGTTCCAAAAATCACAGAGTTTGTAAGTCTACTACAAAAAATACTCAAGAAAGATGCTCCTCCGTGGAAGACCATAGTAAACTAAGTCTATACGTAGACTTGAGGAAATTTTGCAGTACTTTCCTCCTTTGCAAATCCCTTTACAATAAAAAGAGTACTGCAAACAAACCCTAGTGATGAATATTTGGTTGCTGTCATTTTTTAAGAGATTGGTGGAAAGCGACAAGTTTATGGACATAAAAGTGAAAAATTTGTGCAAGCAGAAATGCATTACCACTCTACATTCAAAGAAATCTTTGCGGTAAAACATGTCATCAAAAAGTTTGAATTCCATCTTATAAAACATCATTTCCTGGTGGAGATGGGCATGTCTTCATTCTCTCACATATTGAAGTTCAAACAGAAGAAAATTCCGTATCCACAGCTTCTTAGGTGTGCAGAATGGTTTTTTAAAGTATCCCTTCAAGACCAAATATATTGTGAGAAAAAAGAAAATACTTGCTGATTTTCTGTTCAGACCAAAAGAATTTGTAGCTATCACGTCCATAAATGGGGTGGTTTCAAGGCTAAAAAAATCAAGCCCAACTTGTCTTCATATTTATACCTACCAGAAATCCCTGGGCTTATCCAAGATAATGTTCTTGTTGAAAATCTTGGAAGACTTATGTGGTAAGATCATTTCCATATTTTTAGTGAATATGGTGGTCTTCTCTTCAAGCTAGATGATTTGCATCCTAAATACCCATTCATTCATCCTCTCACTTTCTTCCCAAAAGAGAAATTTCTAGAAAAACTCAAATGGTTTTATTAGTATTTGTTAATCTTTATACCATGGCTATTGAGTTTCCAATAACTAAAATGCCTCTTATTATTAGTGGAATTATTCAAGGAGAAGTCAAGCATAAATATCTTGGGAACATGTTTATTTGATTTAAACAATTGGGTGCATAGAAAAATATTTTTCAAACCCAACTTAGAGCATTCAGTCCTGACCTAGAGCTTTATACTATCGTTTTATATTTCAAGCCATGGGTATTTGTTTGACCCAGTAGAGATATGTGTAAAATTCTAGTAGATGTTGTAGTATCTATATATAAGCCCTAACCTGTCAAAATGAGATTTTTGCAACACTATTTCGTAAAATCTCAGCTTATCCTCGACAGTATGGGGAATTATAGAGGATATCGTGCTAGCACAATCAAGTTATTCTACTAGAAGCATGGCCAACGGAAAATGATTCGTATTTTGGGATCATAGTGATGACTATTGTGCGACCCGTTGAACGATTGATGCTTGTTTAAAAAAATACTACAAAATGGATGTACCGAACACTTCTGAGTCACCAACAAATTCATGGGATCTTGCTTCATCATCACAAAATTCATGGGAAGGATTAATGTCACAAGATCCTTTTGATCATAGTGAATTATAGCTTACACTTTATCTAGGTCTTGATAGAGAAAGTCCATTACTCCAACTTGAGTATTTACCCCAACTTGGTATTCCAACAAGTTCCGCTGATGCTCCTAAAAATTCTCACTAGTCATCCAAAAGAGCAAGGCCAACCGAAGCAATTGAAGAAGTAGAAAAGCTCCTCAAAACGCTTAAGCGACATTATCCAAAAAAAAAAAACACTCCCAATCCTCCTGACATTGACATCCCATCCAGCCATACTAGTCTCTAGATGATACAAGTACCAAACATCTTGAAGTTCTAGAAATTGAAAGAATGCTAAAAGAATATCGGAGATAGAACTATGGAGAAGGCTCGGATGACTCAAACGACAGCACTGAAGAGCGTATTCATAGGCATAATAAGTGAAGGAAAAGAAAACTCCATCAGAGACTTATTTGAAACAAACTAGAAGAGGTAGAGGAATCACGTGAATGAGACGAAAAATTTGACCTAAAGTACTGTTCATGTACTGCTCATGCATTGTTCATGTATTGTTTAGTATTGTAGCATTGTGGCAGAACCGAAAAAGCAGGATAATGAGTGCTAAAGTCAGTTTGTCAGTAGAAAAGCTTAGCATGCACAAATAATTGGCTTTTTTCGACCAAACAAAGTCTGTAAAGTTCTAGTGTGTTGTTTTATGTCTATATAAGGGAGCGTATGTAACCGCTGAGGGGTTGAATGCACCCTCTCAAAAAATAATATTATTTAGTTTGCCATGAATCTCTAAAACCTCTCTCCCCTCTTCTTTTTAGCGCGGTATGATTTTTAAAACTAGAAATGTTCTAATCAATCATGGTAGTATGCTCTACACTTGCCATAATGTGGAACATGTACATTAGAATTTTGTTACTTCAAAATTTTCTATGATATGAGTCAAAAAACAAAAGTAAATTTGGTGGCTAGTAGGCAATCCCTATTTTGAGGTCAAGGAAGGGCCATGCGTGCGTGATAGCATACTTGTTACAAATTTTGTTTTTGTTTTCGTTTTCCCTGGCTTGTATCATAGGCAAAGATTTATCCTCAAACCTCTTATTCTAATATCATATAATTTTTTTTTAGACCACTTCTTCTAAAAGTTTAAGTTTTTAGATGAACCAATGGTTTAATATTCAACGATCTATTAGTGATGACAATGACAACAAGAATGCATCAACGGCAAGGACAACAGAGGCGACGGGTGGTGGGTCAGAGGATGACTTGCCAGGGTTTTGGATTCAAGGAATAGAGTCATTGGTAGTCCTTTCCGGTAGTAGCACGTCCCATGGAAAATCATGATTAGGCAAAGGCGATGGAGCAAACGTTACAAACAACTCATGAGAAAAAAGTTTGACACCTTATGTTTGTTTTCTTTGCCTAGGGCAAAGAAAATTGGACTTTTCAAACGTTTTCTTGCCTTAGCCCATTTTTTTGTGGGCGTAGGGGAGAGAAGGAATCAGAGAGGTTGACAAGCGATAGTGAAATTTTGTAGGATTACCGTCAACTGTTCTAAAAACTTAAGCGGTTAAATGAATATTGTTTTTGCTCACATTTAGTTTGGTCATTTATCTAGTATCAAGCATTAACATATTTAATTGAAGAGATAAATAGGATTTGGAAATGTTTAAATTGAGGACTCTTGCAATGATATTATAAAAAAAAAAAAAATGAATTATTATCGTTCGCTCTAAAAATTTAAATTTTTAGGTAAATACATAATTTAATATTTAAATGTTTTATCAGCAACGACAATGATGACAATGATGCAACGGCGGCGAGGATAACAGAGGTGACGGGTGGTGGGACGGGGGATGACATGTTAGGGTTTTGGCTTCAAGGAATGGAGTCGTTATTAGTCTTTTTCTGGGCGGTAGCACGTCCCATGGAAAATCATAATTTGTCTCACCCGCTTTGGATTTTCATTAAAAGATACGGAAGCAAATAGCTTTTTCGTCTTTGCATTACGCGATTCTCCAAAAGGTTCATGCATCGCGATCCGATGATGTCCATGGCGTACCACGTAAAGCGACGTTTTAGACACGCGAAAGAGGTTTTTCCCTTTCTGAAAGGGAAGACGCACGCTTCTTTTATCCTTTCCAGGCGTCCGACAGAGCCTGCGAACCAAGTTGCAACCAATAATTCATCGAGAGATGGCAAAAACTTCGTTCAAAACACTCACGCAAGCAGAGTCAAGCATCATCCAATGTACGAATCGACCCCTCTGTGCACATCTCTCGTCGTCCCTCCAATCGTCTGGAGGGTCCACGAACGATAAATCTCTCTTGGATTTGACTTGCCAGATGCACACAATCTCCGCACTAAACTAAAACTTCACATTGCATGCAAGGGATGGAAAATCAGAACGTTTTTATAACTTACTTCATGCGCATTTGGGAATGGTTTGGTCAAAGACGCTTCGTACTTGGATTTATGTATCGCACGCACCCGTCATTCTCTTTTCCCTTCTATATCCTGCTGATCTTGAAGCTTTGACATAAGATTGCATCTTCACATTTTCTCGCCCTTTCTTCGAAGGGTCGTGACTCTTTTGGACTTGAGTACCCATAAACTGGCTCATCTCAGATAATGATCACACTTGGGCCTTATCACGATGTGGGTTGAAGCTACACCTAGGTGATGACTCAGATTTGGACAAAAAGGAAAGTCTTATATATTGGAAGCGCGCAGTAGAAATCCGATACCTTCTTTAGACATCACTCTTTTAGGGAGATTGCAAAGAGAGAGCCAAAATCCGATTTTGTCAATATATCCAATTAGACTCACATTTTCACTCAAAAGTTTAAGTCAATGAGTCATGGGTTAATTATGATATATTAACTGTTTCACATCATATCAATTCTTTGATGTGGGACTTTTCTAAAACAACTCATGCGTGCATTCCAGCATTATATACCTCAATTTTGGGAAGGAAAAAATTATTTAATAATTATTAAACCTATTATACGGTGACTAATTGTACTAATTTAGTTCTAAACATTTTAATATTTTGCTAAAAAAATCCTAAACCTTTTTAACAAACTGCCAATTTAGTCATTCCGACTAATTTTAGCCAAATATCAATGACGTGACGATCCAATCAATATCAATCGTCCTACGACCAGTGTTGATGTGAACAGTTTTCAAAATTTTTCATTTTATTTTTTTCATCATTTTTACCCCCAAAAAAATAGGACCGGGGGGCCACCAGCCACTGAGCGAGAGTGAACAACCTTGGCTGGCCCCTAGGTGAGGGCTGTGAAGCCCTTGTCAATTGTGGGCAAGCCATAGTGAGGGTGTTGTGACCTTACTTAGGTTGAGGGCCGTGACGCCTTCACCTCGCTAGATATGATGAGAGTGTCACGACCCTCCCTTGATCTAGCAAGCCATAGCGCCGCCGTCACCCGCCGCCAATGAAAGTTATTGCTCTGCACATTTTGTGGTTTCGGATTGTTTTGAAGGGAAGATACTTGAGCACGCAGAAAAGAAGATCGAAATGAAAAAACGCGACTCTTTTGGCCAAGATATTAATATAAAAAAATGTAAAAAAGAAACAGAAGTTGACTGATATTCTTCAAGGAATTACGTATATGTATTCTTCAAGGCATGTACATCGTTTGAATCTAAGCAGAGAAGACAAATAACATCCGTACGTGCTGCCAAGTTGGGGAGGAGTTTTGGCTCGACATGAACTAGGGTTCTGGCAACGTCAGCAAGTTGGCAATGAGCCATTCAAAAAATGAGTAATGTTAGGTGTACGTGTTGATGTGTAAAATTGATTTGTACAAAATGGAGGGTATCATGAAGCTGAGTAAAAATTCCTCATCTCATTTTCGTGTCAATTCTGTAGATTCTCGAGCAAATGCTCTAGTTTGGACCTTGAGATCTAGCCTAACCTTGTCATCGAAATGCATGCACAATTAGGTTGAATCGAACCGAACACATTATAAATAGAATCTCTTGACTAGGAGACCTCTAACCTTCTGTCTAAAGGTAGCAAAATGGGTCTAGAGTCCCTATTTCAACTCATATTTAATGGTGTGGTCATAAATGTGTTAACTTTAAATATTAAAAACAAGCTTAAATGGGTCTTGAATGTGTCACATAAGAACTTAATGGGTCTTATATGGATTTTAAATTGGTCATAAATGGTGTTACCTAACAAGTTTTAAGTTAATCACAAATATGTCATTTTTTTTTAATTCAATTTGTATTTTTATTTATTTATTTTTCATTCTTCCTCCGTCGGTGGTCAGCCACAAGCGAGTGACAAGCTCGCCAATCCAGCCTCTAGTGAGCTCGAGCTCATTGACCTTTATCACTGGCAAGACTCAAGCTCGTTGATTTGGCAAGGTCAAAGCCTTGCGCACCTCTACGGAGACTCAAGCTTGCTTGTAGCTAGTCGCCGACAGTCACCATGGTTGGCAAACGGATGAAGAAGAAGGGAAAAAAAATGAAGATTAAAATGATTAAAAATTCGATTTTTAAATAAAATAAAATAAAATAAAATATTGACAATAAAATAAAAGAAAAGACCATATTCTCTTTGATATTTTTGTTTTTCATTTTTCGTTTTATTTACTTACATCTTTATATTTTGTTATTTTACTTTATAAATTTGATATAAATTTTTAATCGAGTAACACGTTAATATGAAGAGCTTAAAATGGTTAAATGAGTTAATATTTATTTTCATAATTAGGATTAAGTATGGATGCGTTTTCGTAATATGGGTGAGGTCGGGCTCGAATTTCACTCTCTTCAATTCGACCCTGGCTAAAAAAAATAAAAATAAAAAATCGACCCTGGCTTGAGGATTGGATCCGTCCCTTCGGTTTTTCTCGAATGTCCCATACTAAAGCTTGGTTCTAAAAATAGCCCCGTGAAGAGAAGTCCAAGAAAAGAGGAACCTTGGGAGCTACGAAGCCTGTAAACGAAAAGACCTGAGCTTGATTGATGGTTTACGTAGCAGATCAAATAGTGATTTACGTAACAACGCGACCGTCTGGCCGGTGATGATTAGCGGATATTTCTGCAGAACGAAAAGTGAAGAGGTCAAGATTCAACACAGAGACAAAAAGCAACACAGCATAGACAAGAAGCGTCCCATCTGGCAACAGTACTACGTCATTGCTTTGGTCAGCGAGCTGTATGAATTACGTGAGAGGTATTTTCCACATTTTTCAATCGAGAAACGCTGAAGATGGAATTTACTGAAACACTTTCCCATCAAAATTCGTGCAAAATATGAAACATTTTCTCATAACATTCTTAGTGAATATGATTTGACATGTCTGGGTATACGTCCCAGCTTTTTCAAATAAGAATCAAATGACGGTCTTTTACACCTCATACGTAGATGTCAATGGAGAAAAGTAAAAGAAAAGTCCTAAACTTATTATATTGATACTACTTTAATCATAAATATTAAATATGTGTCAATTTAGTCATTTTAGCTAATATATATTTGGCTGCCAATTTTAAACTTTTTGACCATTCGCTTGAATGCCTAGTAAAAACTCACATGTGATGAGAATGTTTACGGTTGAAAACTTTATAAATAGTATTCAAGTCTATCATATAACCTTAATGCTCAAATAACCTCACATAAGGAGTTCGTGAGGGACAGCTTTATTGAGCAAGTGATATAGAAGGTAATTGAAAAAAGCATTTGAAGTTTAAATCATCGTTATTCTGCATCAAGAATAATAGATTCCAAATTAGGCGCATAAATATCTTTTTCTCCATCACCATGTTCTAGATTTTAGTTATGAAATTTTGGGATGCCAATTTTGCGGCTTACATTTATTTGATTTAATATTTATATATAATTGATTATTTATTTGATTTAATATCTAAGTATATTTAATTGATTATATATAAATCATATAATTTCAATTCACATCTTTTGTTCTAGCCACGTGTTTACACTCGAGTGGGATTGACGTGTGGAGAAAGCAAGCATTTAGAGAGGACTTTTGCTGAATTTAGTCAGATTAATTTTATGTTACTTTGTAATGATGTTATCGAGTATATTATTCCATTTGATCTTAGCGAAATTTTTTGTTGACCTTATCCATATTTGATATAGTAAAACTATGAATTTTCAAACTTCATAATTTGATCTTCCAATATCAAAACAATAACAAATAACTATAATCAAATACTAATTAAAAACAAATAATGATGTCTAAAGCAACGAGTCAAAAAATATCTGTCTCAATGCCTAATTCAACAAATAAACCTAACGTAAGGAATATATCATCGTCTAATTGGCCTAAAAAATTGATCTAAGGCGATTTTTTTTGTCATCATTAACTCAATAAACACAATGAGTTTTTGTCGCCTCTAGCTAGGTTATGGCAACAACTGTCTCCATGCCTAATTCAACAAATAAACCTAACGTAAGGAATATATCATCGTCTAATTGACCTAAAATATTGATCTTAGCCGATTTTTTTTTGTCGTCATTAACTCAATAAACACAATGAGTTTTTCTCGCCTCTAGCTAGGTTATGGCAACAACTGTCTCCATGCCTAATTCAACAAATAAACCTAACGTAAGATATATATCATCGTCTAATTGACCTAAAATATTGATCTTAGGCGATTTTTTTTTGTCATCATTAACTCAATAAACACAATGAGTTTTTGTCGCCTCTAGCTAGGTTATGGCAACAACTGTCTCCATGCCTAATTCAACAAATAAACCTAACGTAAGATATATATCATCTTCTAATTGGCCTAAAAATTGATCTTAGGCGATTTTTTTTCGTCATCATTAAGTCAATAAACACAATGAGTTTTTGTCGCCTCCAGCTAGGTTATGGCAACAACTGTCTCCATGCCTAATTCAACAAATAAACCTAACGTAAGATATATATCATCTTCTAATTGGCCTAAAAAATTGATCTATGCGACTTTTTTGTCGTCATTAAGTCAATAAACACAATGAGTTTTTGTCGCCTCTAGCTAGGTTATGGCAACATCTGTCTCCATGCCTAATTCAACAAATAAACCTAACGTAAGATATAAATTTTGGACAATTGTCAAATGTATTAAATACATTTCTATTCTTTTTCAATTCTAATAATATAAATTTTCAATTCAAATGATTCTTTTTCAATTCTGATAATATAAATTTTGAACAATTGTCAAATGTATTATTTTACTAAGAAACTGTACTAAAGAATAAAAATATAAAAGAATTATTTTAAAAAAAATTATCCTCAAATGTACTCTAAAGTGTTGAAAAGTAGAAATAGAACTGAATAAAATGACGCTTCGGAAAAAGTGAGAGAAGAGAGAGAGAGAGAGAGAGAGGGGGCAGCATTCACTGTGGTTATTTGTAGCCCGCAAGCACCAATTATTAGCTCTTGCCACGCGTCTTCGCAAATGGCAGACAAGCTTTTCGTCCGGGGTTGAAGTCGACATATCTTATTTGCCTTCCAATTCCAACATTTAGCAGAGTTTGCAAATGACGTCGACTGGTAATAATAGGTGTCAATAATTTCTCTTGATTATTGGCAACGTCGGTTTCTGAATTGACGATCAATGCCTTTTAAATCAACTCTCTTGTTTATAAATGACCTCTATAGTAGCAGACCAAGTTTATGATAACAAAAGTAAGTCATTCCTTGTGTGAATCAAATTAACAAAGAAAAATCCCGATTCCACGAAGTCCTGATTGTCACGTCTTTAAATATGATCAGCGCATTGTACTGATGATATGAGATAGCACATCTAAAAGTCTATTGTTCATTGTAATTTGATGTTGACGCTCTCTAGCTCAATTATGCCATAAGAATTTGTGGAACACTACCAACAATTCTAAAAGTTTAAATTGATAGATTTATTATTTAAATATTTTAACACATACAAATTATATCTGAAGTTGTCCTTTTTATTTTTAGCCCCTAAGAAAGGAGCGAATACAGATGAAGACAAATTAGGCAGTCGAATCTCTCAAACTCGATCAGAAGACAATGGAGAGAAATCGAAGAATCCACATGAAATTTGTGAGCTATATCATCATGGAAGGAAAGAATAATTTGAAAAGAAAGAGTGCGTGCCAAGAAAATATGCAATTACGTACACAAATGCATGTTTTGATTATTTCATGTCGTATTAAACTGTATTCTCGTGTATCGGACAAGAGGATACAAACAAAGAAAGCCGCCATTGCCAAGTGTTCCAATTGTCCAACCAAGCTTGGCAGCGATAGTTTGTAAGAAGTAGGGCCCATTTATTTCGTATAAATAAATAATTGAAAAGATATTTTCTTAAAAATAAAAATTGGTATCATTAAGAAAAATTAATTTTTTTTTTGTCGGTCCTACTCTACGCCTATTCTAACGCTCACTCTCAGACTTTTGCCTTGTCTCATTGCAAGGCGTGGGAGTCGAAATCCACTCCTAAAATTAATTCTTCTCCACCCCAACCCCCTGAAAATGTGGGGATTCGAACCCCCCACCTCCTCTTTCCATGTTGGAAGGGTGGCCACTGGGTAAATCCCAGTGGTTTAAGAAAAAATTAGTTGGCAATTTTTTTTTCCTGTCATCAACAACAACTTATTCATTTTCATAAGCTCCGCAATACGAATGAGAACTCGTTACATAATTTTTCCAAATCTTTGATTTCCCGCAAAATGAACTTACTAGGAGCTTAATGCCGTACGTCAATTAAAAGGTAATCTGTTTTGGCATTTTCTTCCAACCCACTTTGTCTTCAAGCTAGCAAAACCATCAAGATGCAAGGACCATATGCAACTATCGGCATTTTTATCTCTCTACATGTGATGAAATGCAAGGACAGCAGGTCAGTTTAAGAATTCAAAGGCCGAAAGGTTCGGCCGTCTGTACAACCCATCAAAATGCCGATAATCACGCATTTGTCGCCTCATCTTCTTCAATCGCCTTCCTGAAGAAAGAACAAAACAGGAAAGATGCTCTCTATCTTCTTGACGAAGGTTACATAGTAGATAACAGGCAGAAGACTGCATATTCCAGCTTAAACAGAAAAGAAAATTAGTATTGCGTCGCGCCATCAATTTATATATTGAAACCAAAGCCTTTTTTTTTCTAAAGAAAATGTTTGTATCCATAAATCATATGAAGTTAGGAGATGAACCATCTGAGTATAGGATTTCTAGAGGTACTCTCTCTAGAAACCCTAGAAGAGACTCTTCAAGTTTGCACGATGATTGATACACGAGCGCTAATGCATATTGCTAATTGAATATGTATAAGGACTGCAGCAATACAGCACCACAGCATACCCCACTAAGTAACTACTCGACCGTCCCAGCAAGATGCAGCCATTCAAGCCACGGCGGCGTACATCAACCAATTAAAAGAGAGAGTTGATGAGTTGAAAATGAGGAAGGAGCTCGCAATGAGATCCAACGGTCGTCAACCTGGGGCTCTGGGATTCTGGTCTTGAGGTCACGTTGATCAGTGGGGTGGACAAGAACTCCGCGTTGTCTAAAGCCATTAGCATTCTCAAGGAAGAAGGAGCCGAAGCTGTGTGTGCCAGCGTTTCCATCGTCGGCGATAAGGTGTTTCACACATTCTATGCTCAAGTATAATATCAAAGGTGGAATCTTTGTTTGTTTTCTCCAATCTTGTTAAGCTATCGGTGTCGAAGCACATGACATCTATGGAATAAATCATGTATAGGAGATAAATCCGTGAGCTACTTTCCACGTAGTTTAGCAGTTGCTGATGACCACGAAGTCATGTAGTTGGTCCGCCACCTTGGTAATTAGTATATGGAAAAGCATCTTCAACAAAAATTTCGGACAAGGGATAATTGATGTGATTGCGCAAATGGTCTCCAAAGTACGACTCAGATAATATTTGAAGAGAAAAAGAAGATAAGTAAATGATCATTCAGTGGTGTGTAAATTATTAATAAAAAAGGGGATGTGGAAGAGTGAGAAGAAGACACCTTTCGGCCATGCAGAGTGGAAAAGTGTCGGAGTAATGATTGTGTGTACTATTTTCTCTCTATCACGAGTTAACAAACTTTATGCACCGTCGGTTTCTGCCCTAGTTGTCATTTGCTTTGCGCAACATATACGCCTAAAATACACCCGCCAAATAAATTTAAATCGATCAATTTAATCTATTTTAACTCATATTTATATAATACAAATCTAGTGACTTGCATCCAATTCATATTCAACTTGACCTATATTTGAGGTGAGAGTACTGAATGAGTAAATACAAGATTGAGTGAGAGTAAGAAAGAATGAAGAGTGAGTTATAGAGGTGAGTTAAGTTTAAATAAGTTGTAAATCCTTTAACTTCCATATTATATTATAATTTTTTTTTTAAGTTGTAAATCCACCCACCTCATCCCCACGAGAAGGTTTAACTTCCATATTATATTGAGCTTTACTATTTTGAACCCATTCATTAAATATAATTAACACATGTGACAATTTAGCCCATTATATATGAGTTAAGAAATAGGTATATATTTATTATGAACCCTTTTATTAATTATAATTAAACTATGTAAATATTCACCCTATCATATATGGGTTAAGAAATTGGTCTATTCATTTTAAACTTATTTATTGAATACAATTAATCTTCTTCTTTTTTTAAGAAACTTGAACCATTTGGTATGCATTAACTTCGAACTGAATCATGGCCCGAGCTGATTAACCTAAACTGAAGGCCCGGTTCAGTTTGGTTTTTCATTTTTTTTTATAACATTAAGAAGAGATTTAATGAAAAATGTGAAAGATTGTGTAAATTATAATATTAAGAAGATGGATGATTTTTAGTACAGTGACTAAACCAAAACTATCCGAAGTGGAATAAGAAAATGGTTATTTTTTCATTACCCTTATTGAGCCAAATGAAAAGTGCACGAAATTTTAATTCGGTTCAGTTTGATTTTTCAATTTGATTTAGACATCCTTGATGGAAACACCGTAGATATTTTCTTAACGAGAGATCCAAGAGGGAGCTTATAACTTGAGCCTATTGACAACTTATTGGACTCCTCTAGTAAAAAACTTAAGCCATTGCATTACAGCTCAACTAGGTCGTATCGAGTACTTCTTTTAAATCTGCACAGCACGTCGTGTTGCTTGGTTTCGCATCACTAACATGTGTACCCTGTACATTTCTTCCTCACAAGTGAGTCTCCACCACATCGAGTCGGTCAATTCCCCGTCAATCCAAGTACCCCGTATCCTTCTTTATCAACGACCTGAAACCAAATTTCCAGTCATTACTAACCCACCTAAACACAACTTCACTCGTAATCTTTTCCCGGACCGAACCGTGATGGGGAACTGCATTCGTTAACTGCGAAGATCCATGAGGTTTCGTGTTAAGTAGAGAGAGAGAGAGAAGGCGGGGGAGGGGCTGGAGGTGGCGACGCTAGCAGTGGCTAGAGGTGGCGGCATGATGGTGCACGGTGATATTGAGCAGAGTCTCAATGAACACATCGACAAGAAGAAGAAGAAAGAAAAGAAACGAGATGTATCAACTATTTAGAGGGTTTAAACTACCCATCAAATTTATGGTATCAATGACTTTAATCATTTTGTAAGATATTGAGCAGAGCTCGATGAACACATTGACAAGAAGAAGAAGAAGAAGAAAGAAAAGAAACGAGATGTGTCAATCATTTAGAGGGTTTAAACTTACCCATCAAATTTATGGTATCAATGACTTTAATCATTTCGTAAGTTTGTCAAACACGACGATGGTGTAATTCACGTGGATTCACGTGGCATTTCGCTGGCCTCAATCAAATTTATTTAGGCTGACCACATAGATCTTGGCTATAATCTACTCGGGGATTGTGAATGTGCTTTCACCTCCAAGTATTTGCAAGTACGGCCAAAAAAAGAAACATATGGCCCTAATTTCGCTGTCAAGTTACGAACGAGAGGCGCTGGGTCGAGTGGATCTTCGCATACAGGATTGCACCTGTGTGGAGTCCCGTAATCCTCGAGATGTTGCCGGTCGACAGAGGGGCCGGAAGCCGCTGTTCCCGCAAGTCCAAAAAGGATGGTCACGGTGCCCCCGAAAGCGCTTTGTTAACATTCGAAAAAAGCAAGTCTTGTCCATTTCTGATGTGCCGTTTTCTTCATGTGACGTGTAATCCGTGCATTGAACATTCAAACGTTCTTTAATGAAATTTTGGTTAACAAGTGCCAAAAGAAGACTTGGATGACAGTCACTGCAGTCGAAATATGACGTTCATGGCCACAAATCATATCATAAAGATAGGTGTGCTGGACGCCAGCTTAGATATGAGGCAGGAATCTCTCAAGAAAAAGATTTCTTTTAAGTATGCATCTCGGCTTGTGGTCCTTATTATATAAGTACAATTTGCGTGACGTGGATCACTGTCATTTTTAAAATGATTTAGGCATATTTCCTCGCGGACATGCCTTGTTAATTTTTGTACATGAAAGCTTGACCTAGCATTATCTGGACCCTTTTATGCAACGATATATTTCACTATGACTCGACCCCAACAAATCTATTCAATCAAAATCGTTGAACACCTATTTAAAGACGGAATTATTGCATGAGCCGGTCACCATTTCACAAAGCTAGTCGAGAGCCAACAGTAACAGATTTCTCCATCTTCGAAATTAATTCCGATTTTTTATACAATAAATTATTCGGCTCAAACGAGAAATTTCACTATAACTTGACCCCAACATATCAATTTAATAAAAATCGATGAACACCTTCTAAAGACAAAATTATTGTTGATGCCCATTACTATTTCACTAAGCTAGTTGAGAACCAAAAGTAACATGGATTTCTCAATCTTTGAATTTAATTCCGATTTTTGATACAATAAATTATCCATCTCAAACGAGATATGTCATTATAACTTGCCCTGACATATCAATTCAATCAAAATCGATGAACACCTTCTGAAGACGAAATTATTGCCGATGCCCATCACTATTTCACTAAGCTAGTTAAGAGCCAAATGTAACATGGATTTCTCAATCTTTGAATTCAATTCCGATTTTTGATATAGTAAATTATCTATCTCAAACGAGATATTTCGCTATAACTCGTCCCCGACATATTAATTCAATCAAAATCGATGAACGTCTTTTGGAATGATTTAGGCATATTTCCTCGCGGACATGCCTTTTGTTTATTTTTGTACATGAAAGCTTGACCAAGCATTACCTGGACCCTTTTATGCAACAATATATTTCACTGTGACTCGACCCCGACAAATCTATTCAATCAAAATCGTTGAACACCTATTTAAAGATGAAATTATTGCATGAGCCTGTCACCATTTCACAAAGCTAGTCGAGAACCAACAGTAACATAGATTTCTCCATCTTCGAAATTAATTCCGATTTTTGACACAATAAATTATTCGGCTCAAACGAGAAATTTCACTATAACTTGACCCTAACATATCAATTCAATAAAAATCGATGAACACCTTCTAAAGACAAAATTATTGTCGATGCCCATTACTATTTCACTAAGCTAGTTGAGAACCAACAGTAACATGGATTTCTCAATCTTTGAATTTAATTCTGATTTTTGATACAATAAATTATCCGTCTCAAATGAGATATTTCATTATAACTCACCCTGACATATCAATTCAATCAAAATTGATGAACACCTTTTGAAGACGAAATTATTGCCGATGCCCATCACTATTAAGAGCCAAATGTAACATGGATTTCTCAATCTTTGAATTCAATTCCGATTTTTGATATAGTAAATTGTCTATCTCAAACGAGATATTTCGCTATAACTCGTCCCCGCATATTAATTCAATCAAAATCTATGAACATCTTTTGGAATGATTTAGGCATATTTCCTTGCGGACATGCCTTTTCTCTATTTTTGTACATGAAAGCTTGACCTAGCATTACTTGTACCCTTTTATGCAATGTATATGTCACTATCACTCAACCCCTACATATCTATTCAATCAAAATCGTCGAACACCTATTTAAAGATGAAATTATTGCACAAGCCCGTCACCATTACACAAAGCTAGTTGAGAGCCAACAGTAACATAGGTTTCTCAATCTTCGAAATTAGTTCCAATTTTTTATACAATAAATTATTCGGCTCAAACAAGAAATTTCACTATAACTCATTTCCAACATATCAATTCAATCAAAATCGATGAACACCTTCTAAAGACGAAATTATTGTCGATGCCCATCACTATTTCACTAAGCTAGCTGAGAGCCAAAAGCAACATGGATTTCTCAATCTTCAAATTCAATCCCAATTTTTGATACAATAAATTGTCCGTCTCAAACGAGATATTTCATTATAACTCGCCTCGACATATCGATTCAATCAAAATCGATGAACACCTTTTGAAGATGAAATTATTGCCGATGCCCATCACTATTTCACTAAGCTAGCTAAGAGCCAAATGTAACATGGATTTCTCAATCTTAGAATTCAATTCCGATTTTTGATATAGTGAATTGTCAGTCTCAAATGAGATACTTTGCTATAACTCGTCTCCGACATATCAATTAAATCAAAATCGATGAACATCTTTTGAAGATGAAATTATCGCCAATGCCCATCACTATTTCACTAAGCTAGATGAGCCAAGAGTAACATGGATTTCTCAATCTTTGAACTCAATTCCAATTTTTGATACAGTAAATTATCGGTCTCAAACGAGATATTTCGCAATGACTCAATCCCGACATATCAATTCAATCAAAATCGATTAACACCTTCTCAAGATGAAATTATCGCTAATTCCCATCAATATTTCACTAAGCTATCTGAGAGCCAAAAGTAATATGGACTTCTCAATCCCCGAATTCAATTCCGATTTTTGATACCGTAAATCATGCTTACGATTACACGCAAATTAATAGCGGGCATGCTTTTTCAGCTCTGAAGGTTACTTTTTCTTTTTTTTTGTCTCAAGGTTACTTAAAGTGAGATTACTTTTTCTGTTTTCTTTGTCTCAAGGTCACTTAAAGTGGGAGAATGTGCTGTCACCATTTTTCTTTTTGGCGACAAGTATGAACTAAGACTGGATCAAACCTACACGAACTGGAGCAGCACATACACGGAAAGGCAGGAGATGGTGGCAGTGGCAAATTCGTAATAAGCTGGCCGGTGGAGCCGCGGGCTCGCGAGGATCTACTGCGTGACTTAGAAAGGCGAAGGAAAGTCAACGGGTCAAGGTCCAACAGGAAGGGCCGCCACTCCGGACAGGCGAATGGACAAGGGACGACGTACTGCGTCGGACATGGGAGGGCCCCATCCCCTCGTAAAAGGTCTGGGCCCCACGCCCCCCCGCTGTCCTCCGGACTTGAATTTCAAGGAAAAGGAGTCGGTTGTCGCTCGTCCGTGCCGTGGCCCTTTAATCCGTTAGGTACAGATTTATGGCCCGTTCTTCACATGCCGGACTCGATCAAAGTATACATGTGAACGAGGTAGACGCTCGGTAACTCGCTTTTTGAGCAGTAACACGGCTCCGCTAATAATAGAGAAAAGTTACTGGACCCATTGGCCCCCGCCCGACTGGGACGACAGGATCGATTATTATGCTTCTCGCGTGACATTGGTACAGTGGAGCGACGACTGGGGTACGCCAGGATCAGTCCAAAAAGTGGATGGCAAATTAATAGCGTGCCGTAAAGCGAAGCAGGTGATCCTCAAAGCCAAATGGTCTAGTTCTGTAGCCGGGGTTTAATAAACATAGCACTTCTCTAAATATTTAAATTTTGCCCAACAATTTAAATATTACAATTTTGTCAATTCGGTGTTAAACATTTTAATATTGCCAATTAAGTCCTTAACATTGGCCAGACAAACTCAATTGGTAAAAAATAAAATTATTTAAGATTTGAATTGACTAGATTTTTGAATTTTTGGATAATTTTATAAACACAACGTAAAACACCTTCTCAACAAAGCGAGGAAAAAGCCACTGGGGTTTGCCCAAGTGGCCACCCTTCCAATATGTAAGGAGGAGGTGGGGGGTTCGAATTCCCATCTTCTCAAAGGGTTGGGGTGGGAACGAATTAATTTCAGATGTGAGTTTCAACTTCCACACCCTGCAAGGAGGCAGTGACAAAAGTTTGAGAGTGAGAGTTAAAATAAGAGTAGAGTACCAACCAAAAAAAAAAACAAAGCGAGGAAAAAAGGGTTTCACACGTGGGTTTCAAGACCCACTTTAGGAGAAACTGTTTCCTAATTTAATACTTGATTCACCTTTAGATAACGACTCAATTCCCCCCAAAAATAATCAAGCAAACGTAAATCCACGACTAGGTCATACGCTCTTATCTTACTTGATTCATAAGTC
Organism: Eucalyptus sp. ANBG9806169; assembly: GCA_014182395.1. Classification (NCBI taxonomy): domain Eukaryota; kingdom Viridiplantae; phylum Streptophyta; class Magnoliopsida; order Myrtales; family Myrtaceae; genus Eucalyptus; species Eucalyptus sp. ANBG9806169. The sequence continues at coordinate 2,837,426 of CM024574.1, read as the reverse complement.
GGATAACAACATCTCATGGTCATCACCATCTTCTTCCGTCACAATGTTCATCATCTTTTTTGTTCTGGGGGGGGGACCAAAAACTAGTCTTGTTTTTATTTCTCTCGGCGGGCTTGGCGAGAGGAAGATACGTTTTTAGGAACAGAGGAAATGCGATCGATTGGACGGACGGACGCGTGTGTAAACACCCTCCCAAAAAAAGGAGTGGGACCCAGATCCCTCGTCCTTTCGTCTTTCCTAACGTTGTTGACAGGCGAGGCTTCGCAGCCCGTTCCTTACTTCGCCCCCTTCGCTTCGCCATGTGGAGTGTCAGAATAGTTTATGTTGGCTGTAGCGCCCGCCCGGCCCCGCACGACCTGCTGTGTACTTATATAAGTGGCCGCGCCCGCTCTCTTGTACATTGCACTTACTCCATCCTCTCTCTTTTTTCTGTCTCCCTCCATCGCATCGCCCCGAGCTCATCGCCTCGCTCTTCCCGCCGCAAGGTCCCCCTTTCCTTACCTCTCGTCGGCTGTCGTTCGTTCGAGGCGTGTAGAGAGAGAGAGAGAGAGATGAAGAAGAAGAGCAGCAGCAGCAGCGACTCGATGAAGCCCGACCGCAAGACGGTGGAGCGGAACCGGCGCATCCACATGAAGAGCCTCTGCTTCAAGCTCGGCTCCCTCGTGCCTGCCCACCACCCCAGATCCACCCCCAAGGTAAAACCGCCACGAGCTCGTGTTTTCCCCCACCCTTCTCGAGCTGATTCCGGTTCGTGGGTTTTCGCCCCCCCTCCCCCGCATTCGTCCTTTCCCGGAAAATTCATCGGGGCGTTCCCCCTCCCGTTTTCAGGACATGCTGTCGCAGCAGGACCAGATCGAGCAAGCCGCGTCGTACATCGCGCAGCTGAAGGAGAGGGTCGACATGCTGAAGGCGAAGAAGGAGCTGGCGGCGGCGCGGCTGGACGTCAGCCGCCGCCGCCACGGGGGGGAGTGCGGGCCGGCATTCGACGGGGCCGCGGCCAGGCAGGCCTCGGCGCTGCCGTTCGTCAACATACGGGACTGGGACTCCGGGGTCGAGGTTACCCTGATCAGCGGGTGCGGGGAGAGCAAGAGCTTCATGCTGTACGAGGCGATCGGCATTCTCGAGGAGGAAGGCGCCGAGGTCGTGAGCGCCAGCGTCTCCAACATCGGCGACAAGGTCTTCTACACCCTCCATGCTCAGGTATAGTAAGAATTCGAGCGCAGTAAAAGCTCAGCTTTCGCCATGGGAACATGCGTTTGACCTTAACGTTTTCGAACGTGTTCTTACAGGTGAGACTTTCTCGGGTGGGAGTGGAGACTTCGAGGGTTAGCCAGAGACTACACGAGCTGGTTTACTCGTTTTAGCTGCCGCGACGAATTATTTTGACCAAGAATCTAGAAAACTAGAAATAATATATTATTATATGGTTAGTTTCTTGATTAGGGCATGTGATCAGAGGACCGAGACAGCTGGAAAGCCTCGTTGGTCCTACCATGTGTAAAAAAGAAAATTGTATGTGAGTAGTGATTTTCCAAATCGGTAGGAACCCTCGTTCGGAATGAAGAGTAATCTTTTGCAATTCCCACCTCTAAAAGGTTTCCAGCATCTTTCTTTCCATGATATCGAATTTCATCTCTTCAGTTTCTTGCACTCGATCCTACCCGAAAAGGCCGAGAACGGCGTACGTCGATTTTGTTACAGAGATTCAATGTCGGCGCCTTAACAATCGAATATTCGAGCGACGAGAAAAAGAAAAATATGTCCCAACCACGCGGCATCCCTTTTTTGGCAACCGAAAGAAGATATCGATATAATTGGAAAAAAATGAAACTAAAATAGTAGAGAGAGCTAATCTATGTTTGAGATAATTACTACCTTGTATTTTTCTCGTGTAAATCCTCTCTCCATAGTTTCACTTTTATTTCGTAAAAAACATCTAAGTTTTCAAACTATATATATATTCAATCTTTTGGATTTATAATTATTTTATTTCAAAATTCGAAAGTAAAGTAAGAATAAAAATGATAATTAGTTTAACTTTTCCCCATTTAAAAGAAACGCAAAAATTAAACCCAACTCGTTGCCCCCTCAGATGGTAGATCTTAAGTCTGTATGGTAATAATTTACTCACCCATAAGAGATTTTTTTATTTTTTTTTTTGCTCTTTTTCCAGAACATTTGGAGATGAGTGTAGAAACGACGGATGGTTTTCATCGTTTTGTTCCGATTGCCCCAAAAAAGTCAGCGTTCGGAAAGGTTCACGTGTGTCGAGGTCTCATCGCCCACGAGGGACCACAGACTCACTCGGCAAGAAAGAGATCAGTTTAACCACGCGGTTCATATTTAATCATTCAAATGTTACGAAAATTCTTAAGATATTAATTAAGCATTGACTTCCGACCAGTAAAATTTTAAAACAAGCATACCCTCTTTTTAATAAAATTCTCAAAATTTTTATATATACATAAAACTAAAGCGTTCTTATCGTCCTGACGGGAGAGATTGCGTGGACAAAATTGATAACAATAACTCAGCTCCGAGTTTTCATAACACCTTTCGAAAAAGACAAAAGATCATGTCCTTTTTTTTCGTTCGGATTCGAACCCGGACCGCTTAGATTCGGGATAAGTACAAGCCAATTTGATATTTCATAGTTCGCATTTCGGCATAAACACGACATCGACAGTGCGAGAATTCAGATGATCTTTATGGGTGTAACCACCGGGGTCTTGTCTGCCGCCCCGCTCGTGTCCGGGTTCGAGGAAGCCCCACCATAGACCGGAGCGACCCGGACCGGACTAGACCGGAGCAGCAGCAGCATTAGCAGGAGGAGCACGTGGTCAAATGACGGAGGCGGAATCCCCGAAAGGTCAACAGCACGAGCTCACGCGTGAAGACCCGCGCGGCGGGGCCGGGACGGGGTGGCTTATCAATGCGATGACGTCACCGTCCCCACGTCGGATCCCACCGCGTGATGGGCCCCGCGGTCGCTGTCGGGCGACCCGGATCGTGGAGTTAGGGCATGAACATGAACGTGAGTGTGAACACGTGCGGAAGGAAGCCGCGCGGTCGCGGGGAGGAAGCTGACCTGGCAGCTTCGCGCTCGCCGGTCGGAAATGCGTTCGGATGGTCCAATGATGTTCTTTTACGAGAGAGAGAGAGAGAGAGAGGGGCAAAGAAGGGCGATAAAATAATTTCTCTTTCTTATGTGGCATTTTTTTTTTTAATTTTCTTATTCAAATTAAAATTGATTAATTAAAAAAAATTATTTAGAAAAACAAAACTGAAAAGAAGAGAAAAAATAATAGGGCCTTGTCAATGATCACTGCCGCCGCCCATTACTAGGGAGGTTGGCAGAGGTTTTTTGGCCTTGAGCAATGGTCGGAGAGCCTTGTTAGGCCTAAGTGAGGGTGTCTAGATCTAGGCGATGCTAGCGTCCTTGCTCAAGCCTAGTGAGGGTCATCGGCCCACGCTCAGGGCTAGCAAGGCTAGTTGGCCCCAAGTGAAGGCTAGGCATTGCCTAGGTCTAGGTGCCTTGAACCCAGGGCAAGCGATGGTCGGTGACCCTTCCGTGAGGCCAAGAAAAACAAAGACAAGTGAGGGTCAATGTTCGAAAGGTCAAGAAAAAACTAGGATATGAATATACGACAAATGAAGATTATGTAAGATATTAGATGACACATGTGGGGCAATCGTAAAGGGTATCAAATGACACAACTTGTCCTAATAAACTATTCATACTGTACTTTGATCGAGTCAGATAAATCATCCATTATCTTTCAAGGAGGGACACAACTTACCTTAATAAACTATCATACTTGACATCATAATTGTACTTTGATCGAGTCAGATAAATCATGCATTATCTTTCAAGGACACCCTCAACGTGAGACCCTAATTCTGTTTCTATGCCTGGAAAAGAACAAAATAATCTTGGCACTCGCTTCTGATGAAAATTATAAGGCCTGCCTTCTTTTCTTCTTGTCCTTATACGGCTTCTAGGGGCCCAGCAATATAGAACCAGAGAATCTAGGGCATTGTACAAACTAAGAGAAGGTAGAAAAGAGATTGGCCTTTGTATGTGTGTGTGTGTTTTTTTTTTTGCCCCTTGGTCGGTGGCCTTTGTTGGAGTGCCCAAGTTCGAATTTTTTAACAACAATATCCCACATGATTTTTTTTTTCCCTATTTGAGATGAATATCTCACGTGAAAATTATAGCAATAGATTATGTTGGCTTAAATTAATGAAAAAAGGACATTCAACATTTTCATAGGATCAAGATAATAGATTGAACATTTAGCATTAATTCAAAGACCATATTAAGTAAAATAAAAGTACACAGACGACATTGCATTGCACCAAATTTTATAGACTATTTGTATTAATTTTCCCTTAAATAATACTTACGTCATTATCATTGGTGATTTTACCGGTTGATACTAGGAATAGGGTTGGATGCTAGTTATCATTGATGGAGTTTCATAAACATACTTGTGGTTGTGATCATCCAATAGAGATCATATCTTAGGTGCTAGAAACAAAAGGAGCTCAAAGTCCATACTCATCAATTCACCATTGCATACCGAGTCAATTCAATATATCAACTCGTTCCATGTCACAACAAAATAAATTTGATCACAGCAAAAAGTCCAATGCCTCATATTACTTCAGGCCGCGTTGATTGACTCGAGACTTTTATGGGTGAGCTGGGGAGAAAGGATAACTTCCCGAATGTTCACGGTACAATCCTCGCTCACACGTGTGCTCATTCATCATGCGAAGCGATTCCCGAGTGTTCACGGTTCTCTTATTTTCTTCTCTTTCTCACTGTGAAAGGGATCGGACCAGGGACCAGGTGATCTCGAACTGAATCCAGAAGCGATGCGCCCGCAGATTTCATAGTCCAAAAGAGCAGTGAAAAGTCCAATGTTCAATTGGAGTTGTCAGTTGTCACAAGGGGACCCGAAATGTGAACCCTTGAACAAAGATACACAAAAGCAGGGCGTCTTTATCAACTGATAGAAAACTCAGATCGCTGTTTAATCGACTGCGCATTCCTCAGTGTAAACTCAAGACTACTCCCAATGGTCAGACTAACCGTCCACCTTTTTTTCTGTGGAAGAAAGCTTACCGTCCATTGACAAGCCGCAGAAGGAGTTATAACTGATTGACGATGATGGGCTGGAGATGGACAACCTATGGATACATGCAGCAAAGTTGGACATGAGGCCCACGTACTTGCATTTGAAAATGGCTCGAAAGCAGGACCGAAAAGGATATCTTAGTAGCCCATCTAACTAGTCAAACTTTGTGCTCCCCCAGGTTGTGAAAACATGTGTTTTCTGTTGGCAGTGCTTTCTGCAATGATTCCAATGGGTCTCTCGCATTCAGTCGTCAACTGGGTTTAAACATTCTTTTATTCTTCTAGATAAAGTCGATTACGCACTGTGAAAATAGCAGAACCAATATTGAAGTCCATAAATAATGAACAAGTTTTCGTTCATTCTTTTTGTTACAACTTACAAAACACATTATGTTTCAACCTCTCAAAGTTTCACAAAAGCTGCTACTGATGAATTTGAAAGAAAGATAATTGTAATGATTCACGAAGTCTTTGGAGGACATGATTTAAACCTCTCTAATGTACGATGTTTTTCGATTCAAAGCTCGTGAATTCCAAATACCGTATGCTCTCTGGTGTCCATGAAATGCATTTATGGTGTGTTTTTTTGTGGAATTTGAGTGCATGTCTTTGCCATAAAACTAGAGGCCAGTGGAAGCAATTGACCAAGAGAAGGTGACATCGATGAGGCGAGGTAGGCCCCCTTAAGAATATGTTGTGATGCCTTAGTGGGTCGATGTTTATCACTTTCGCATGTCTGCAAAGAAACCCTCCTTTTTCTTTGATCAAATTACGATAATGTGTCACTCGAATCTCATTGCTATACCCATCTCGATAGACACCTAAACCCATGTAAAAACTAACTTTTTTTTTGGTCTAATATGATGCTTTTCTTCATTCATAAACAACGAGGATTACAAGAAAACGATAGATAAGTTTCCGAACATAAAATTCCCGAGAGAGGTAAAGGAGGAAAAGACATCCAATTTTGAGGGAGCGCTTTAGTCCGATGAGCCTTCGCGAGCCAATCTGCAACATTGTTGGCTTCCTGGGAACAATGGGCCAGCTTCATCGGATCTAATTGGGCTAATATTCCTTTACAATGCTCTATTATAGTCTTCACATTCCATGGGTTTTCAGCCTAGCCCAAGATGCTTTCCACCAAAGTCAAATTGTTTGTCTTGAACTCCACCATTTCACTTTGTACTTGCTCAGTTCCCACTTCTCCCACTTGCAGCTCCTTTCTCATCTTTAAAGACTCCAACCCATGCAGAACAGCTAGGGCTTCGACTTGAACGGAGGATGAAGCTCGAACATCTCGCACGAAGCCATCGATGACTAGTCCGACCTGATCTCGCAGGATTCCAGCTACCGATCCGACGTGTTCTCCTTGCACCCATGAGCAATCAACGTTTAATTTCATCGATCCTCTCCCCGACGGTGTCCATTTTTCGGTGAGTTCAGATCTGTGGGTTTCTTGGCCCCCTTTTTCTTCTGCTATCTGCTAAAGTTTTGTAGTTGTGCTTGTGCTAGATCAATGATTGGGTGTGGATCATGATGGCTTTAGCTCGAAATATGAAGTTGTTGCGAGTTTTCCATACAAGCCAGAGCACCGTCCCAACCAGCTCACTCTCGGGTAAGTCGTTGCTCCCTTCAAACCTCTCCGACAGCCACTTATCGAACCTGGTAATAGTGTTGGGGTTGCAGCTAAGGTTGATTCATGGGTCTTCCCATATATATTTCGTCCATTTGCAGAGCAAGAACAGTTGCTCAGTTGTCTCCGGATGGGCGTTACAAAGCAAACATATCAAATCAGGTAACACCTTTCTTCTATATAGGTTCTCTCTTGTTGGTAAAGCATCTTGACAAATGCTCCAAATAAAGATTCACATTTTTGGGGGATAGTTAAATTCCATATCTTGGTCCACAGTGTTCGAGAAGGCTGGAACGAACTTGATGCTCTGTTTAGTTCTGTTTCTGTGGTCCAAGTGTAACATTAGGCTAGTGGGCCCCAAAAGAAGAAACATAAAAAGAAGTTTTAAAGGCCCCAAAAGAAGAAACTAAAAAGTCATTAAAGCAAAAAGGAGAGGGGAGAGGGTTCGGTTAAATAGAAGCTGAGGGGTCCTCGACCAGAAAGAAAAGAAAGAAAAGAAGAAGAAGAAGAATAAGAAGAAGAAGAAAGGAAAGGGGTTTTGGCACGTACACGCCTCGGATGCTTCGCCAAGCCGACTCAACTCCATAACGCAGCACCTGGTAAGAGATTAGGCCCCTCGTTCGTCCGATTGAAATCGCGACGCATCCAAAGAAGGTTTGGGTTGTGTTCTTATGCAAGATAGCAAAGTTGTTGCCTTTACATGAGAAGAACTACCCCACTCATGATTTGGAGTTAGCGGTGGTTATGTTTGCCTTGAAGATATGGCGACACTATGTGTATGATGAAAAATGTGAAGTCTTTACCGATCACAAGAGTCTGAAGTATATCTTTACTTAGAAAGAACTAAACATGAGGTAGAGAAGATGGTTAGAACTTTTGAAGGATTATGACTTATCCATTAATTACCATCCGGGTAAAGCTAATGTAGTAGTATATGCTTTGAGTTGTAAATCCTTTGGAAATATGGCAGCTTTGCTCACTTCTCAGAAATCTATTCTTGAAGATATGAGGAAGTTAGACTTGGAGGTGTTGGTGCAGCAACTTGGTGCTCAATTAGCTAATCTTCAAGTACAACCTATGTTGATTGACAGAATTAAGGCTTAAACAGAATGAAGATCCACAATTACAAAAAAAATTAGAGAAAGTATGGAAGCTAGAAGACAAGTGGATTTTAGTTTACATGTAGATGGATCCTTGAGGTTTCGTGGTCAACTATGTGTTCTTGAGGACTCAAAGCTGAAAATGGAGATCCTGCAAGAAGCCCACAGTACTAGATTTTCAATACATCCGGGAAGCACTAAAATGTATAGGGACTTAAGAGAAAACTTTTGGCGGATCAACATGAAAAGGGATATTATAAAATTTGTCGATCAATGTTTAGTTTGCCAGCAAGTGAAAATCGAGCATCAGAAACCAGGTGGATAGTTGCAACCTCTAGAGATACCTAAATGGAAGTGGGAGCATATTGCCATGGACTTTGTAGTTGGTCTACCGAGGACGCCAAGTGGTAAGAATGCTATATGGGTGATTGTTGATCGATTGACTAAGTCCGCTCACTTTTTGTCATATCGATTTGGCCTTTCAATGGAAGATATGGTAAAGCGATATGTTAATGAGATAGTGAAGCTTCATGGAGTTCCAGTAAGTATTGTTTCTGATAGGGTTTACAAGGAGCATGTTTTTGATAGGGATCCCAGGTTCGTGTCTAACTTTTGGGGTGTGACACCGAGCACAAACTCTATTATAGCCGCTCTTAACTGTGTACATTCCTGATATGTTGCCTTTCCACATTAGAGTGTCTGCCGTTGGGGTAGGGCTGATAGAGATAACAAGAATTTCGTTGGCTAGACGGTCTTCAAAAAGGTTCTAAACTTCTATTTCTTTCCATCCCCAACTTTCTTCATTAATAAGTTTAGCCACCATTATGGGGTCATCTTTATTTGCCGAACCGCCTATCACTCTTGACGTAAGCCATTTGTCCTCTCATATTTGGATTAGCTTTCCGTCACCCACCCTCCATTCAACCTCCGCTTCGATGGCCTCTCTCCCTACTAAATGGACGCTGCCCTTTTCTTGCCTTCCATAGATCTCCATTTGGGGAGTAAAGACCTTTTAGAATCATGCTCCATAGAGCTAAAGGGGATTGAGATAACCTCCAAGCTTGCTTACCTAGCATTGCTTTGTTAAACTTTGTCAAGTCTTTGAATCTGAGCACCCTTCGTCCTTTCTAGTTTTCATTGCTTACCACTTTTTCCAATGCAATCCTCTCCTTGTATCATTTTGTTTCCACCAGAAAGATGCGATTTTTCTTTCAATAGCTTTACATATCGAGATGGGTATTTTAAATATCGACATCTCATATTGAGAAAGGGCTTGAACTACACTTTTTATCAGCATTTCTTTGCTTGCTTTGGAGAGTAGCTTCTCTTTCCAGCCCTCCATCTTCATATTTACTCTAGCTAGGATCCACGCGAACATTTCTTTTTTTGACTGGCCCCAATCCGTTGGAATGCTGAGATATTTTCCCCATCTTATCTATGATCGGTACTCTGAGTTCTTGCGCCATGTTCCTCTTCAAATTTAGAGGGCAGCCATACCGTTGTAAAAGCTAACTTGACAACCTCGTCTCTTTGCTATAATAGTTACATAAGGAAGTCAACATTGAATCAAGCTTATATTTTCGCATGATCGGTTTTACAAGGGGAGGATTTTTGGTGAAGTGAACAAATGGATGAATTGATCGACGAGGTAGACATACCAAATGTTGCACACATGCATGGATTAGCGGGGACAAATGTATTGAGAAAGAAACTTAAAGAGATAACAAAACAAATAGTTCCTAAATTTTGACTTAACGTGCAAAGTTATCTCTAAACGTTAGTCCAATGTATAATGTTATTCATGAATTTTTAATTTGGTCAATGTGATTTTTAAACTTTCAGTATGTGTTCAAGTTAGTCCCTATATTATATGGAGATGTTCAATATTATTTTTCCATTAATTCAAGATCAGGCACAATAACAACATGTATCAAAAGTTCAAGGATCGTATTAAATAAATTAAAAGTTTAAAAACGACGTTAAATTGAAGATCATGGATCATTTATGTTATTTTTCCAAACTTATATGTCTTGTCGCTACAAAGGCGAAATATCCACATTGCATTGCACAAAACTTATGGACTATTTGTGTCAATTTTCCCTTAAGTAATACTTACATCATTGTCATTGTTGATTTTACTTGTCGATACCGAGGATAGGTTTGGATGCCAGTTGTCATTGATGGAGTTTCATAAACATACTTGTGGTTGTGATCATCCGATAGAAATCATATCTTATGTGTTGGAAATAAAAGGAGGTCAAGTCTATACTCATCAATTCAACATTGTATACCAAATCAATTCAATATATCGACTTGTTTCATATCACAACAAACTAAATTCGATTGTAGTAAAAGTCTAACGCCTCACATTACTTCAAAGTTCAGACCACGTTAGTTAGTTTTTTTTTTTTTTTTTTTTTTTTTGGGTCGTTAAATCACGTTAGTTGACTCGAGACTTTTTTGGTGAGTTGGGGAGAAAGGATTCCCAAATGTTCACAGTACAATCCTCGCTCACACGTGTTCTCATACATCGTGTGAAGCGATTCTCGAGTGTTCACAGTTCTCTTCATTTTTTTCTCTTTCTCACCGTGAAAGTGATCAAGCGATGGACCAGGTGATCTCGAACTGAATCGAGAAGCGATACGCCTGCAGATGTCATAGTCCAAAAGAGCAGTGAAAAGTCCAATGTTCAATTGGAGTTGTCCCAAGTGGATCTTAAATGTGAACCCTTAACCAAGATACAAAGCATGGCGTCTTTATCATCTGTTAGAAAACTCCTTAGATCACGGTCTAATCGACTGCGCATTCCTTGGTATAAACTCAAGACTACTCCCAATGGTCGGGCTAACCGTCCAACCTTTTTGTGTGTGTGTGTGTGTGTGGAAGAAAGCTAACCGTCCATTGACTAGCCACGGTAGGAGTTAGAACTGATTGACGATGATGGGCTGGACATGGACAACGTACGATACATGCAGCAAAGTTGGACACGAAGCCCACGTACTTACACTTGAAAATGGCCCGAAAGCAGGACCGAAAAGGGCATCTCAGTAGCCCATCTAGCTGGTCAAACTTTTTGTGCTCCCCCAGCTTGTGAAAACATATGTCTTCTGTTGGCAGTGCTTTCTGCAACGATTCCAATGGGTCTCTCGCATTCAGTCGTCAACTGGATTTAAACATTGTCGAATGCTTCTAGATCAAGTCGATTAAGCGCTGCGAAAATAGCCGAACCAATCGTGAAGTCCACAAATAATGAACAAGTTTTCGTTCATTCTTTTTGTTACAACTTACAAAACACATTTGTTTCAACCTTACATTTTTCTCTCTCGAAGTTTCACAAAAGCTACTATTGATGAATTTGAAAGAAAGATCATTGTAATGATTCACCAAGTCTCTGGAGGACATGACTTAAAACCTCTCTAATGTACGATGTTTTTCGATTCAAAGCTTGTGAATTCCAAACACCGTGTGCTCTATGGCATCCATGACATGAATTTATGGAGTGTTTTTCATGGAATTTGAGTGCATGTCTTTGCCATAAAACTATTGGGCGATGGTAGCAATTGACCAAGAGAAGGTGACATCGATGAGGCGAGGTAGGCCCCGTTAAGAATATGTTGTGATGCATAGTGGGTCGATGTTTATCACTTTCGCATGTCTGCCAAGAAACCCTCCTTTTTCTTTGACCAAATTATGATAATGCATCACTCGAATCTCATTGCCATGCCCACCTCGATAGACTCCTGACCCCATGTAAAAGCTAACTTGACAACCTCGTCTCTTGGCTATAATAGTTACACAAGGAAGTCAACATTGAATCAAGCTCATCTTTTCACATGATCGGTTTTACAAGGGGAGGACCTTTGGTGACGTGAACAAATGGATGAATGAATCGACAAGGCAGATGTATCCAACGTTGTGCACAAGCGTGGATTAGCGGGGACAAATGTATTGAGAAAGAAACTTAAAAGAGATAACGAATCAAATAATTCCTAAATTTTGACTTAATGTGCAAAGTTGTCTCTAAATGTTAGTCCAATGTATAATGTCATTCATGAATTTTTTATTTTGGTCAATGTGATCTTTAAACTTTCAGTACGTGTTCAAGTTAGTCCTTATTATATGAAGATGTTCAATATTATTTTTCCACTAATTCAAAATCAGGCACAACATCAACATATATAAAAAAAATTCAAGGATCGTATTGAACAAATTGAAAGTTTGAGATGACATTGCATGACTGCATTGCACATTAAATCAAATGTCATGGATCATTTATGTCATTTTTCCAATTTTATATGTCTCATCACTACAAAGGCAAAATATCAAGATTGGCATTGCATTGCACCAAAACTTACGGACTATTTATGTCAATTTTTCCTTAAATAATACTTACATCATTGTCATTGTTGATTTTACTTGTCGATACCAGGGATAGGGTTGGATGCTAGCTGTCATTGATGGAGTTTCATAAACATACTTGTGGTTGTGATCATCTGATAGAGATCACATCTTATATGTTGGAAATAAGAGGAGCTCAGGTCCATACTCATCAATTCATCATTGCATACTGAGTCAATTCAATATATCGACTCGTTTCATATCACAACAACATAAATTCGATTGCAGTAAAAGTCCAATGCCTCACATTGCTTCAGACCGCGTCAGTTGACTCGAGACTTTGTTGGTGAGCTGGGGAGAAAGGATTCCCAAACGTTCACGGTATGATCTTCGCTCACACGTGTGCTCAAACATCGTGCGAAGCAATGTTCACGGTTCTCTTCTTTTCTTCTCTTTCTCACCGCGGAAGGGATCGGACCATGGACCGGGTGATCTCGAACTGAATCGAGAAGCGACACGCCTGCAGAAGTCATAGTCCAAAAGAGCAGTGAAAAGCACAATGTTCAATTGGAGTTGTCGCTAGTGGATCTGAAATGTGAACCCTTACCCAAGATACAAAACATGGCGTCTTCATCAACTGATAGAAAACTCCTTAGATCACGGTCTGATCGACCGCGCATTCCTCAGTATAAATAAACTCAAGACTACTCCCAATGGTCGGGCTAACCGTCCACTTTTTTTTCTTCTTTTTTTTTTGTGTGGAAGAGGAGTTAGAAACTTAGAACTGATTGACGATGATGGGCTGGACATGGACAACGTACGACACATGCAAGCAAAGTTGGACACGTAGCCCACGTACTTACACATAAAAATGGCTCGAAAGCAGGACCGAAAGGGGCATCTTGTTAGCCCATCTAGCTAGTCAAACTTTGTGCTCCCCCAGCTGGTGAAAACATACGTTTTCTGTTGGCAGTGCTTTCTGCAATTATTCCAATGGGTCTCTCGCATTCAGTCGTTAACTGGGTTTAAACATTCTTGAATTCTCCTAGATCAAGTCGATTACGTGCTGCGAAAAATAGCTGAGCCAATATTGAATTCCATAAATAACGAACAAGTTTTCATTCATTCTTTATGTTACAACTTACAAAACACATCAGTTTCAATCTTACACTTTTCCTCTCAACGTTTCACGACAGTCGCTCTTTATGAATTCGAAAGAAAGATAATTGAAATGATTCATGAAGTCTCTCGGCGACATGATTTAAACCTCCCTCGTATATGATATTCTTCGATTCGAAGCTCTTGAATTCCAAACACCGTGTGCTGTCGGACGTCCATGATATGAATCCACGTAGTGTTTTTTCGTGGATTTGAGTGCATCTCTTTGCCCTAAAACTCGTGGGCGGTGGTGGCAATTGACAAAGAGAATGTGACATCGATGGGGGCGAGGTAGGCCCCCTTAAGAATATGTCGTAGTGCCTTATTAGTGGGTCGATGTTTATCCCTTTTGCATGTTTGGCAAGAAACCCTCTCTTATTTTCTTTTGACCAAATTACAATAATGCCTCCCGCGAATCTCATTGCCATACCCACCTCAATAGAGGCCTAACCCCATGTAAAAGCTAACTTGACAATCTCATCTCTTGCTATAATAGTCAACATTGAATCAAGCTTATCTTTCTCATGCTCTTGAATGATCGTTTTTACGAGAGGACTTTTTGGTGACGTGAACAAATAAATGAACCAACGAATGAATCGACGAGGCAGAGATATCAAGTGTCACGGCACACGAGGATTGTCGAACGTAAGCTTGGTTTATCAACGAGTTTAGTAGGGACAAATTTTTTGCCTCTAGTTCGATTTACCAGATAACAATTGAAGATTAAGCTTAAAAGGAATATGAAACACATATTTCATAAACTACGACTCAACGTCCAATTTTATCTCTAAACTTTAGCTCAATATATAATGTTGTCCCTAAATGGTAAGTAAATCCCCAAATTATATGAAATTGTTAAATATTATCCTTTCATTCATTCAAGTTTAGGAACAACATTGATCTTTTTCATATAGTCTAAGGACTAGTAAATTGAACATTTATCAAAAGTTCAAGGATCACATTGAACAAATTAAAAGTTTATGAACGACATTACACATTAAATAAATTTAAAAATTCATGAATCATGTTGGGCGAAAATTTAGAGATCATCCTCATCATTTTGCCATATTTAAATGTCTTGGAAATGACCCGGTGGAGTATGTTTCGGCTAAAATCCAAAGGTTGTTCGAGTAATTCTAATTTGAAAACGATATATAAATAATAAAAAATAGCGCCGGGTTTACTCGATCGGGACGTCCACTTCACGGAAAAGCCAACTCACTTCTCTTTTGCCTTTCGATGTGATGGGGGATGGAAGCCGAGCCTCGTTAGGCAAAACGCAAGGGGGACTTCTCCTTTGACTTTACCTTTACAGATTGCGACGTCTTCCCACTTGTTGTGTCGTTCGAAGTTCCTTATCGCTTCACGGTCAAACTCCCCCGATTTGAAATTTGGTTGTAGTCGTCATCATCTCTTCTTCCTTGCCGACCGTGCATTTGAAACTCTCCGTGCACATAACCAAACCTCTCGCCCAAGATCGAAAGGCATCCGCCGTTTCTCAATGCGTACTGGCCAGATAGCTGTCGGAACGCATCGACTCGGGCATGTAGATGCGCTGCTGGTAAGGGATTTGCACGGACGAGGTGATGTTGACCTCGACCCTGAGTCGAGAGGATAAGCACGGTTATGATATGAACAAGTCCCGAAATCAGAACTATCTTCTCGCTCATGCAGAAAGTCAAGTTTTTTTTTTTTTTTTTTTTTTTTTTTAATATTGCTCCGTGTTCATCTCACTTTGAAACGTATCTTCACCAAGTCTCACTATATTAAAAAAAAATACTACCATTTGATCATCTTTACGTCTTTTTCTACAATGGAATAGTGGCATCTCCAAATATTTTGTCTCTTATGAATAAGTTTAAACTATTGAAAATAAACTAATCTTTCAAACATCGCAATCGTTGTGAAGCCATAAAACCGCTTGGTCTAACCTAACGGGATTGATTTAGTGATCAGATTAAAGTGCCAAAATATTTGTCCCGATTAGGGTCAGGGCACGCGTTCAATTTCTCAACACATCCTCCGACGAGATAATAAATTTCAAGAAGTTCGCTCAAGTTTTGCCTCGTGTTTTACTTAGATTGAGAAGACTAGTAGGTATTTTATACGTACCGAATATACCTACCTAGGTCAACTTTTGGTAAAAAAAAAATCAAAAATAAATAAAATGAAAACATTTTGATTGCGCACTCTCTTGAATGCGTCGCAAAGCTCACGGCAAAATGATCAGCAACGTGACAATAGTAATGAATTAGCTTTGCTTGACAATTAAGCAGCCAAAATACTATATTATACCATTGCATTTTGCTAAAATTGTGCAATCTTGCGTTCCCCATCATCAACACTCGAGTTCTGCCCCATTTTTCACTATGTCAATTGATGTCCTTTCGTCTTCTCTATTCAACCAATAATCTCATTAATGCCATGTGTAAGAACTGGCTTGTAAGCGATGGAAGTGTTAAGTAATTTTGAAAAAATTGTTCCAAAAATCTTAAGCATATCGTACTTTTGCTAATTCAGTTCTAAATTTTTTAATTTTATCAATTAATTAAATATTTTCATATTTTGTCAATTGAGTTCATCCGGCTAAAATTAGATTTAGAACTCAATTGATAAATTTTTTTTTAAAAAAAAAAAAAGTTTATGACTAAATTAGCAAAAGTGCATAAGGTTTATAATTTTTTGGACAATTTTTCCAACTAATCTGCTATGAATACATCATCGGCATGCTTTTGATAGCTTGATTTTATAGAAAGTTGAGCAGTACGGAATACACATAAACAATAAATTAATAGTCGAAATGAAAATGATGTATGTCTATGTATATGTTCTTGAATTGGACTACATGAGTGTGCTACCAGCTTACGCAAGGAATAGTGACCAAACATACGGAACAATTTTTTGGATTTGGCCTTCTTCCATGTTAGCTTTGCTTATAAAAAAAGAACAACATTTAGAGCAACATCCGCACAGGATATTTTCCTTCATTAGAGAATATTCTCTCTAAATATCGTAAATCGTTACTTTCCCCATTTTAGATAATTGGAATTATGTAGGAGCCTTTTTGCTACAATTGAGTTTTGGGAAATTTTATTTTTGAAATTAGTATTTATGCTTTTTACCAATTTAAGCAAATGGAATCATAATCGGGCAATGCTCAATGCACTAAAGTTATATACTATGCTAATAAACATAGATATCACTCATCCACCAGTGAATTGAATGAAATTAACAATCTGGTGTTAAGCCTTGTAATTTTTACTAGCCGTTCGAAGATCTCTCTGTGCTACAATTTTTTTTTATCTCTAGCATTACAATTTTAAAAATTGATGTTACATGATTTCCTCAAGAATAATTTCTTTAGAAGCTCAAGTGACTATATCGCAGCCAATTGACTTGAGACTAGTCTATGTTTCTTAAAAGAAAAAAAAAATATTCAAAAAGTCATAAATCTATTATATATCTTTGTTTAATTTACTTCTAAATATTTTGACAATTTTTCGATATGATCCTTCCAATTAAAACCAAAATGGAAATTGTCGGAATGACTAAATTGGAAAACTATCAAAAGATTTATGACTAAATTAGTTATATTTGAGGCCGAATTGGCCCATGTCCAATAGATTAAAGATTTTTGTGGTTAATGTCCCAGTTTTTGAAAAGATCATGAAAAGGGTCAGTACAAGTGCTTCCCAAAGCGTTATGAATATTTTCTTTAGAAGCTCGAGCGACTATTTGACCGCTAACCTACTTGAGACTTTTCTAATTTTTTTTTTTTAAAAAAGAAAACTTATCCTTATATGGCGGTAAATTTAATCCTAAATTTTTTAATTTGGTTAATTTACTCTTAAACTTTCCAACGAATTTTCAATATAGCCATTTCGGCTAATAGTAGAAGGAAATTGCTAAAATTGCCATAAATGTTGTTCTTTATGGATCCATAAAGAGCAACATTTCTATAAAGAACATCATTTATGGCACCTCTATCCGCACAAGATATTTTCCTTTATTAGAGGATATTCTCTCTAAATATTTCAAATCGTTACCTTCCCCATTTAAAATTTAAGGAATTATTTGGGGACCTTTTTGCTACAATTATTTCTGGGAAAATTTATTTTTGAAATTGGTATGAATGCTTTTTACCAATTAAAGCAAATAGAATTATAATAGACGGGCAATGCTAAATGCACTAAAGTTATATGGCATGCTAATAAATAGAGGTATCACTCGTCTACCAGTGAATTGAATGAAATTAACAATCTTGTATTGGGCCTTGTAATTTTTACTAACCGTTCGAGTATCCCTAGGTGCTATAATATTTTTTACCTCTAGCATTACAATTTTAAAATGATGATGTTACACGAACTTTTTTATGAATAATTTCTTTAGAAGCTCGAGTGACTATACCGCAACTAATCGACTTTACAGTAGTCTGTGTTTTTTAAATGAGTAAAATAATTCAAAAGGTCATAAACCTATTGTATATCAACCCATTAATCATAAATTTTTTAATTTGATCAATTACTTCTTAACATTTTGACAATTTTTCAATGTTATCCTTCAGGCCAACACTAAACAAAAATCGCTAGAATGGCTACATTGAAAACCGTCGAAAGATTTATGACTAAATTAGTCACATTGAAAAGTTCGAGACCGAATTGGCCTATGTACACTAGATTTAAGGTTTTTGTGGTCAATTGTCCCAGTTTTTAAAAAGATCATGAAAAGGGTCAGCACAAGTGCTTCCCAAAGCATTATGAAGAAAATAAGCTTGAGTGACTATTTGACCACTAATCTACTCGAGACTTTTCTAATTTTTTTTTAAATAATCTAAAAAATCATAAATCTATTATATGATAGTCAATTTAATCTTAAACTTTTCAATTTATTAATTTACTTTTAAATTTTTTGGCGAATTTTCAATGTAGCCATTTCAGTCAATATTAATAATAAAAATCTCCGAATTTGCCGGAAGGACTTTATTGGAAAATTGTTAAACTATTTATGATTAAATTAACTAAAATTAAAACTTTAAAACCGAATGAGCCTCTATAGAATGAATTCAAGATTTTTTTGGTCAATCCTACCGGTTTTTAAAAATATCATGAAAAGGGTCGGCACAAGTGCTTCCCAAAGCGTTATGGAGTTCCATGAATCCTGGGATATCTGCCGCCTCCCTTGATGACAAAAATAAATTAATCACTCATTTGTTTTTCACCACGATTATTCTGTAACACTAATATATTCTAGTAAAGTCAGGCTTTTTTTTAAAAAAAAAAAAAAAGTCGAATCTTTTTCCCCATCATGATGTATCATTAAACAATGCGTGTGAAATCTATTAAAAAAAATTGCGCCCTACTTAGGGAGGAGAAGAGACGCTCCCCCACCAAAAAGTCAAAGCATATAAATACTGACTATGGACAGAAGAGAGAGAAAGAAGAGGATCAAGATTTCCAAGAAAGCAAGCGCTCGTCTTCGTCCACAGGCAGCAACAACTCCATGTGCCCCCATTGAATGATTGGACTGGGCGCCCCAGATTCCGATCAAGATCGCCCATCGCCCCGAACCCAGTTGAGGGTAGGGAGGGAGGAGCAGGAACAGGGGAGAAAGATCCCATTTTTAGCTTCAACTGGAGCTGCTGCTGCTGCTGCTGCTGCGGCGGGAGCAGGGGCGGAGGGGAGAGGAAGATGAAGGAGGGCGGCGAAGGGTACGTGAGGGCGGACCAGATTGACCTGAAGAGCATCGACGAGCAGCTCGAGAGGTTCACCAGGGCCGCCACCATGGAGAAGAGCAAGAAGGCCGGGGGCGGGGGCGGGGGCCGAGGGGAAGGCGGCGAGGAGGCGGCGGGCGGGAATGTCGGCGCTTCCTTGGTCAAGAGCCTCTCGTTGCCGAGGCCCAGGAGGCAGGAGAGGCTGGAGTGGGAGATCGACCCGCCCAAGCTGCTCATCAAGTCCGTCATTGCCCGCGGCACCTTCGGCACCGTCCACCGCGGCGTCTACGACGGGCAGGATGTCGCCGGTGAGTCAACGGCCCCGGCCTATTCGTTTCTTGATCTCGGAGTCGTCCCGTGATAATTTTTTTCCATTCTCAGTGTCTTCGCATGGTTTAATGTCGGGTCTCTTTCGATGGTCATTTTTTGGACGAGATCTTCTTTTTCAATTTCGTTCCTTCTGGAATAACTTGTGGGTCTAGAGATGAATGAATTACTTGGTCCTCCCTGCCGCTCGTGTTTTATTCTTTAGAATACTACCTTTTATGTCTCAGCAGCAAGAGGATCTGTAACGTTCTTGACATACTGAAAACTGACCTTTTGTTGCTCCTAATGAAACCGTGAGTCAAAGGAAGGAATTGGATTGAATGTCCGCGGCGATATATGTCTGTATTAGCAGCGATTTGGATGATATATAAGCTGTGACGTTTGCACACTGATTCATACTGATCCGGTGGCCATGCCGATCACTTAGGGAATGGTTGGTTCGCCTTACTGGAAAATTATCATCA
The DNA here is from genome assembly GCA_014182395.1 of Eucalyptus sp. ANBG9806169. Lineage (NCBI taxonomy): Eukaryota > Viridiplantae > Streptophyta > Magnoliopsida > Myrtales > Myrtaceae > Eucalyptus > Eucalyptus sp. ANBG9806169. The sequence goes on along the minus strand of CM024574.1, from coordinate 2,817,553 downwards.
GTACATGGAACACCTTTTAGTAAACTATTCGTTCAATTCCCTCAAATCTAGCTAACTCGCATGCGATCATGTCATTGGCGTCATTTCTATTGGTGATTTGCCTCTGACTGGCTCAGTGGATATTGTTTGTTTTGCCTCGCTGACCTAGTATGTCCTTTGATAGTTAAACTTCTTGACTGGGGTGAAGAGGGACAGAGGACCGAGGCTGAAATCGCTTCACTGAGGGCTGCTTTTTCCCAAGAAGTCGCGGTGTGGCACAAGCTTGACCATCCTAATGTTACCAAGGTTTATGCTTCGCCCTATTCTTTTCTCTCATGATGCTTTTTCCTTGACCGTCATGGTATGTAGAGTCTTGGTATGCATTTCAGTGCTGCACAATTAGCTTGCGTATGGACCACCTTATGATGTATGAGTTCTATCATTGTGTTTTGAGGGAAAAATTGATAATGAAGAATGCCTAGCCGGCTTTGGTGTGTATTATCTGCCTACCATGAGTGTTACAGTAGGAGAACCTCAACTTCCCCTGCTGTCGATAGCTGCATGCTCTAAAGGCTGATAACATTAATGAGTTTCATCAGTTCAGTCCTTAAGCATCATAAGCATGTACTCTATTGTAAAAGTATCCTTTGTTGACAAAATTGCCTTTTTTATTGTCGTGGGAAAAGACTTGACTACAGATGAGTCATGTTTTACGCCTAAATGTCAAGCACCATGTAAACAGAATGATAGAGGGAGAAGAGCGAGTAGCAAAATGGCCATAACTCATTGTCTACTGAAAAAGGTAGCTGAGATAAATGAAAATTAAAGTGTTGTATAGATCTTTTGCCAAACTTTGACCTACCGGTTTGTTTTATCTTTGTATAAACTTTTTTTTTTTTTTTTGATACTTAATAGAGTTCTCCGGAGCTTTTATTCTCCATGTTCTTCGGTAATGTTCACTTGCTACGTATATCCATCTTCTCCGCTTTCTCAAAAGCTGCAGTGTGGTTGATGGTATCATATCTATGTTTCCATTACTAATTAACTCAAGAATGCTTTTGGAAGTATTTTCAGGAAGCAGAATGTTAAATGACAGAATAGGATGTGCAAGAACATTAGCATTGTCCTTCTTTGCTTGTACACAAGAAGTGATTTCTACGGGCTCTAAATTTCAGTCTTGTCTCCTTTTCAGTTCATTGGGGCAACAATGGGCTCATCAGATCTACAAATACAAACTGACAATGGTCCAATCAGTATGCCCAGGAATATTTGCTGTGTTGTTGTTGAATATCTTCCTGGGGGAACTCTCAAATCTTACCTCATCAAGAACAGGAGAAGGAAACTAGCATTCAAGGTGGTTGTCCAGCTTGCACTTGATCTCGCCAGAGGGTATATAAAAAAACACACTGCTTTTAATTATACGCGCCATAGATTTTTACATCCCTAAGTGGTCAAGTTAATTTTCATTTTAACTATTGCAGCTTGAGTTATCTCCACTCACAGAAGATTGTCCATAGAGATGTGAAGACGGAGAACATGCTATTGGACAAGTCACGTACTTTGAAGATCGCAGACTTCGGGGTGGCTCGTGTTGAAGCTTCAAATCCCAATGACATGACTGGGGAGACTGGGACATTGGGTTATATGGCTCCTGAGGTACTATAGAAATTTCTGGTTTTTTTATTTCCTGCTAAGTTGTAGCAGTTTTTGATCAGTTCACACCTCTGAAGTTTGAAAATTGCATAGTTCCGTCCAGAAAGGCCACAGGAGTCCTTTTTCCTTCATCTTCTTGTTACTGTTTCTATTGTTTCTTATTTTCAGCTTGCAGCATGTATAGCTAAATTGCAGTGATGATTTGGTGTTTCATCATTTTAAATAACCAAAAACATGAAGTGAAGGACAAAAGTAAAAGGCAGATTTGCTACGGAATAAATAATAGGTGACTCAACAAAACTGGGTGCAGGTACTAAATGGAAGCCCATATAATAGAAAATGCGATGTCTACAGTTTTGGCATCTGCCTATGGGAAATATATTGTTGCGACATGCCATACCCTGACCTTAGTTTCTCAGAGATGACTTCGGCTGTGGTGCGCCAGGTATTGTTCAGTTCTATCCCTTGCATTATGAGAGACAGATAGCGAGCAGAAATTCTGCTGCTAGCGGGAAGTAGTTGTCTCTGATTTCTAATCATCTTTGGGGACTGTACGTGCTACAGAACCTGAGACCTGAAATTCCGAGATGCTGCCCGAGTTCTCTTGCAAATGTGATGAAACGATGCTGGGATGCTCATCAAAACAAACGTCCAGAGATGGATGAGGTCGTCTCTTTGCTCGAAGCTATCGACACGTCAAAAGGGGGTGGCATGATTCCTGTCGATCAGTCACAGGGTTGTCTTTGCTTCCGTAGGTATCGCGGACCTTGAGGAATTAGTTGGTGTAATTATTACTTTAATTTTCAAATACTATGGTGCTATCAACCTTTAGGGGGAAGGTGTCTGCTTATTGTATCTACAGTCGAGAATTAGGGCATGGGATTTATCCAGAAGAATAGGGATGGCAATTCGTCAATATAGATCAAGGAGAGAGTGCGTACCGCTACATCTTTCTTTCTCGAATGGTGTAAAGCTTCATTTTCTAATTATTGTTCTTCTATTCCTCTTTTGCATGTGAGTTTTAGAAGCTTGGGGGGATTTCACAGAACTTTGTACTATTTTTGGCATATGCTGCTCGAAAAGACTGGGTTGGCCACCTGTAATGTATGACTACACTTTCTGTTAATAAAGAAGAATTTAAAACTAGCGCTCTATTTTTGCTCCCTATATCATCTATCTCATTATTGAAGTGAAAACTAAGTATGCTTTCACTCTCTATTTCCTCTAGACTGTCAACTAATACAGCAGAACATGATTATACTCCGAAAGATTTGGATGAAGCAAGTTAGATGTGACCGATAAAGAGGTTTCAATATTTTACCAGGACATAGGGATCTAATTTGAGGAGCGCATCGACAGACCAGATGATGCCGTTTACGAAGTTGGCAAGAGAGAAATAGAAGGGCATGTACTTGACGCTCTTTGTCTAGATGACACGGCATTGCCAACACCAAAAAGAGAAGTTGATTTTCCATTTTCTTGGTTGTTGATTAGTGACTTAATAGTTTCCAAGAAAAGCCAATCGACATATCATGATTGTCAATGGTGAAGTGTACATCGCTATCTTGAAGATGATATACAACATTCCAACAAATGCAGACCTCCTGTTTATGGTGTGGAGAGGCCCCAAGGTGATGACAACTATTGCAGCCATGAAGATTAGTTCAACGAGGAGCATAAGCAAGATATTCCGCTACAAAATGGCGACAAAAGCACAAAAAACATATCAGAATGTCAAACCTGCGAAATGAAGATAGGACAAGCACTCTTATTTTCCTGAACAACTTAGGTGTTCCAAAAACTTACACGTCTGTTCCATGGAGAGTATATCAAAAATATCCCGACATAAATGAGCTCGAGACCAAGACCAAGACCAAAACCATTGATTGTGAAGGCTGTCCAGATGGACAATGGGCATACATGGAACACCCACAACGCGTAGTTGAGTACCGTCGCAACATATGGATCCGACTTGAACCCACCGCAGTTTTCTTCTTACATATCGTAATGAATGTCGAGCTGATGAGATCCACCAATGATGCAAAAGCAAATCGAAGTCGAAATGTCAATCCATTGGTAAAAAATAAGCAAGGCAACAAGACTTTCATTGGTTATGTTATGAGAGGAGTAGAAGTTGCCAATCTAAGCTTACATGGAAGAAAGGAATAAACAGCAGGAGATGGCATTTCCTGCGAAATGGTCGAATCAAAATATTGAGATCAATGTTTCTTCATATAATTATTATATAATCGATTTGTCATTAACTCTTCTTCACTCGTACTCGGCTTCATTTCATCACGTAATCTTTTGGTCACTTATGGACTTTTCACACATATAATTTCAAGATTGACAATATATTTAAAACGGTTAGTGGATTATATAATGGATTAGGATCTTTGTTCTTCACATTTGGATCATATGTCGTTCAGCTGTGTTGTATCAACATATTGTGTATCTTTTCTAAACTTTTTCAGCATTAATTTAAGATATATTTTGGATTTTTTAAAAAAATTCATCGACCTTTCGTGTTTCACCTTTGCATATATTTATTCACATGGATTCAGCAAAAAATGGTTCCAAAAGTAGTTCCCATGCGTTGTTAGCAGAAGGATCATGTCACTACGAATTCTCAAGCACCAATGCGAGCTGGCGAGAAGATCTTACATGAACATGCGCAAGAAAATAAAGAGTCCATCCATCGCCGGGTCTTCAAGAACTCACCGACAATGCCTACGATCATTCTGGCTGTCCCGCTGTACACCATTGTCGCGGGTTCTCAAGGACGAACAACGAAGAGATCCAAAGGAGGAAGAGAGAGCAAAAGGGTGCTGCTTAATCTCCGTCAGCCGCTTAATCTCCGTTACCGACAATGCTCAAGCAGAATAGATCATCTACCTCACAATTGCGCAGGCAATTTATAAGTACACCTTCGGTTTCCAGGAAAAGCTGCCAACACACTAAATTTGGAGAGGATTAGGAAAAAGAAAACGGAGCAACTTCCTACAAATCCTTCGAGATGGATGAAGAGTCTTGGCTCGAGGGGATCGACGTTTTCGTTTGCTCTCCGCATGCAATGCATGCAAAGTGCCCGGTATGTGTCAACTCCTGTCCATAAAAGTAGAACGGCATGGAAGTTTCTACTTTTGTGCATTGTGTCTATGCAAATTGGTTGGAAGATCTAAATTTAGAAATAAAAAAACAAAAAACAAAAAATTGGTTGAAATGTCAATTCGCAGTTGGGCCACATTATCAGAAAGTTTTATCCATTCACCTTCCCTTACATTAATTTAAATCAACCATTCAAATATATCAAATAAAGAAACCTTAATTCTTCACTTAATATTTAACAATAACGTTCCTATGAAAAAATAATTTAGAAATGAGCTTGAATATATTATTAATTTGGATGAAATTTGATATAATGGTCATCCCACCAATTGAGATTATTTTTATAAAGGGTTTCTATTTAATAATGGATAAGTGACACAAAGTAACAAAAAATGTAATTGAATGAAGTTTAATTATGTTTTTAATTTTTTTATGAAAATTATGCATTTACCTTGCAATTTATGTATTACAATAGCTTAAGTAATCATATCCTCGGTGTTTATATATAAAAAATGTACTTTTAATGATTCAACCATTGCTTATGGTATTACCCTCATTCCTTCACATAAACGCTCTCCACAAAAGTCTTATTAGATCAAAGAGTTTCGTATATTTAGGAAAAAAATCGAGAGCATTTCATATCTGAATAGAAACTAGAGAAATTCCAAATAGATAACATATAATTCAGGATGAGCGCCTCCAACCAAAAAAAAATAAAAATTATTAGTCATACTACGTTTTTGTTGGTCGATTGATTGCTATGAATTATTCGTAATGCGAAACTTTTATATATTTCATGTATACAAGAATTTTCTAAAAAATCGTAAACCTATTGTACTTTTAACAATTCCATCATAAATTTCTTAATTATACCAATTGTATACATCTGGCCAATTTTAGATGAAATTCACTGACGTGAACACCAATCATTCTATATGGCATAATAAGCATTGATGTGAACATTTTGAATAATATTTTAATTTCTTTATTTTTCTATAAATTTGGTTATTTTCTTTTTCTTTTCTTTGGGCTTAGGCCGGCTAGGGTTGGCCGGTCAACCTTGCCCTGGCTCTGGGCAAGGGCATTGCGACCTCACCTAGATGGGGGAGTGTGTCATGGCCCTTGCTTGGCATGGATCTAGCGAGGACAATGCGGCCCTTGCCCAATGCTGACGAGGGGTGACCGAGATCCAAGAAAAAGATATAAAAAAAGATTAACATGTGATTAAAAATGTCTACTGTTGGGATCGCCTGATCCCCAAAAACTGGATTCGGCACTAAAACCGAACCCCTAATCATATGCGGAAGATAAGCCCGGGAATGTCATGTATCACCGATCGAAAAGCACACCATGGATTCGAGCGTACCTTGTTGGCCACAGATTAGACACCGATGCCGTATTGAGGAAGAGAAATCAATCATGTTCGATCCGATGTCGAAGAATCGTCATGAAGGGAAGATGGCATCGCTTCTTAGCCTTGGAGAGAGAGAGAACTCTTTAAGAGAAAGAGAACGTACGTTGTAAAATGCCAAGCGGTGCGTTCTTTCTCTCTCTCATCCCTTTTATAGGTTCCCCTTCCCACGGGCCTTATTCCCGTGGGCTGGGCCTTTAGGCCCATCGTGGCAGGGCCAACTTAGGCCCATTTATTAAATCCATCATCTCCCACTCGCACATGGTGGACCAAAACCAACATGGGCGGATAGGCCCAACTTAGGCCCATCAATTGAAAATCCCTCTTTTCCTCTTTCAACATTCATACCGGTGAATAATCCGTGCGACCAGCATACTTTGAGAGCTCGTTGCTATACATCTGTTAGGAATATATAGCAGCTCAAATTAGGCATCATTTTCCGAGTAAATTTAGTGTGCAGTACCCTAGATCGATCGATCACATTTATATCTCTCTTAATCTCATTTAAACAATGATATATATATATTGTATTCACAATTATGATTATCTCAAAGGCAGTCATAATTGGTCGACCTGTGAATACAAAAACACAATGTGATCCTACAAAACCGATCTTCCTCTTTTCTTCAGACTCTCAATTTCAGTTCAACTTGCTTTTCTAGAAATGTCCCATTAGATCGAATCAACTCATGACCATTGGCAACATTCTAAGATAGAAACACTAAATAGAAATCTTGAGAATAAGTAAGAGTCATAAGGGCACTAAAAATTGAGGAACTCTTTTCCTCAAGAGTCTCACACGTCATAAAAGTTGAGATCATAACTTTTGCCACTCTTATAGGTCGTCTCATGCATACGTAGTATGAAATACGTATTACGGTATTAACTCATTTCCCATGGAGCGTATGTCTACATAATCAATACCGTACAGATGATAGTTCAGACATACCCAATGTCTAACTTGAGTTCACGTATTTACTCATTCACAAAATTCATCGAACTCACATCGGCATCTTAGACAGATAAAGTAAAATGTGTGGGTTATTTTACTTTCGGACATCGTAAGCATTATGTCCTCATCTTAACACTCAGTTAAGACGACATATTTATTTTAAGCTTGAGTTCTCGATTATCACCTAGATAATAAGCTTAAAAACAGTCTCATCTCTATCTATCACATAGTAAATAGAGGCGATTACCCGTGTGAGTGCGCTAATCTCTTATCTGTCCGACATACTTTCTCAACATAATATAATGCACTAAGCATTAAGATACATAAAGATCAAACAAAGACTCATAGGCATTAATAATAAAACAACACTAGTTCATTCATGTGAACAACTCAGGGAAATTACAATCCAGTACATCAGACTCTACGCAATCCTAGAGATTTTACATGACCACAAAACACATCTCTAGATATTGGCTTTGTCATAGGATCTGCTACCATTCTATGCGTAGATATGTACTGCAAGTTCACATCCTTTCGTGCAACCATATCTTTCACAAAGTTATACTTGGTATCTATATGTTTGGTCTTGCCATGATATTTTGGATCTTTAGTGTACGCTATAGCTGCTTGGCTATCACAGTTAACCAACAACGGATGTGCAGCTTTTTCAATAACACCTAAATGATCCAAAAATCTCTTAAGCCAAACTCTTTCTTGCACCGCTGCTGATAATGCCACGAACTCAGCTTCCATCGTGGATAAGGCTATACACGTTTGCTTCTTACTGCTCCATGATATGGCGCCATTGTTGAGTAAGAAAGCAAAACCAGAGGTAGATTTTCTTTCATCTAAATCTCCTCCCCAATCAGCATCAGAATAACCTTCGAGTCGCAGATCCTTTCCTTTGTAACTCAACTTGAAATCAGCAGTTCCCTTCAGATACCTCAGTATTCTCTTTACGGCTTTCCAATGTGCTGGACCTGGATTGGATTGGTATCTACTCACCATTCCAACTGCAAAACATATGTCGGGTCTTGTACACATCATAGCGTACATCAAGCTCCCAACCGCACTAGCATAAGGAACATGTTTCATTTGTTCCTTCTCTTGTGGAGTCCTCGGACACGTCTATGGCTCAATCCTTCACCTTTTGCAATAGGAGTGTCTATGGGTTTACAATCTTGCATACGAAATCGTTCAAGAACTTTATTTATATATGTTTCTTGCGAAAGAGACAACGATCTCTTCGAACGATCTCTTGAAATCTTAACTCCAAGAATGTATGCAGCCTCTCCCATATCCTTCATCTCAAAGTTGGAAGACAACCAACTCTTGACAGTATGAACAAACTCCATATTGCTTCCGGCAATCAGTATATCATCAACATATAATAATATGATCACAAATTGATCCTTGGATCTTTTGATATATACGCAATGATCCTTATCAATCATTGTAAAATCATATGCCATTATGGCATTATGAAAACGTATATACCATTGTCTCGATGATCGTTAAGGCCGTATATCGATCTCAAAAGTCGACATACATTTTCTTCTTGGCCTTTCACTATGAAACCAGTAGGTTGTTCCATGTAGATTTCTTCCTCTAATTCTCCATTGAGGAAAGCAGTCTTTACATCCATCTGATGTAACTCAAGATCCATACTAGATACTATTGCCAGAATAATGCGAATCGAGGTAAATCTCACTATAGGAGAAAACGTATCTTCATAATCAATTCCTTCATGTTGATTATACCCCTTCGCAACATAAAAGGCGAGCCTTATGCCTTTCTATCGAGCCATCAGCCTTTCGCTTTATTTTGAGAACCCACTTGTTCCCAATAGCTCAAGCGCCCTATTGGAAGATCAACCAGTTCCCTTAATTTTATTTAAAATACTTGGTTTGATTTCATTGACTCCATTTCCTCTTCCATTGCATGAATCCATTTTTCCTTACTAGGGCAATTCAGAGCCTTATTAATATTTATTGGCTCATCCTCATCTTGTGGAGCAACCATAAAAGTTTCCCCTTCAATGTCAAAACGTCGACGGGGAATACTTTGGCGACTTGTTCGCCGTATGAGAGTTTGTACACTTTGCACAAAGTTTGTACACTTTGCAGCCATTATTTCCCATTATGCTCCTGATCGGGATTAGATAATGATGATGTCGTCTCATTATGTGGTTGCAATTGAGAGTGAGTTGAATTCAATTCATCACTTCTCATATTACTCTCACTTGGACGAACTCCAATAAGATCATTATCTTGATCCGACGTTTCAAATAGGGAGTTGTTTTCCCTTATTTCGCCCTTCTTAGGAAATTCATCCTCTAAGAATGTGACATCCCGTGATTCAAATTCAGTTATACTCCCACTTTCCTGCTCACCTATGAACACATACCCTTTTGAGTGTTCCGAGTATCTTATGAAAATACTCTTCTTTCCTCTCGGGACCCAATTTCCCAAACTTGTGAGAGGATTCAAGTGTATAGGCAGCACAACCCCATGGCTTAAGAAAACTTAAGTCTGGTTTTCTACCTGTCCATAACTCATATGGAGTGGAAGCAACTGATTTGGAAGGCACACGGTTAAGTATATAGGCAGCAGACAACAACGCATCACTCCAAAAGGTGATAGGCAAGTTAGCATGCGCCATCATGGACCTAACCATTTCTAGTAGGGTTCTGTTTCTTCTCTCCGTAACACCATTTTGTTGAGGAGTATAAGGAATAGATAACTATCTTTCTATTCCTTTTTCATCACATAATTTTCTGAACTCATCGATAAATATTCTCGACCTCGATCGGATCTCAATGCTTTTATTTTCTTGTCTAATTGATTCTCTACCAGGTTCATAAACCTTTTGAAACAACTTATTGCTTCAGATTTGTGAGAAATCAAATAGACATATCCGAATCGAGTATAATCATCTATAAAAGTGATGAAATAAACAGCCCCATGCCTTCCTCTCACATTCATTGGACCCACGACATCGAATGGATTAAGTGCAGAGGAAATTCAGCTCTTTTACCTTTTCCAAATGGTTTCCTTGTCATTTTCCCTTCTAGGCAATGCTTACAGATGGGCAAATCGACTTTTTCAATATTGCCCAACAAGCCCTCTTTGGCTAGTCTATTCATACGCTGTTGGCCAATATGACCAAGTCTAGCATGCCATACATTCACATCATTATCATATGTATTGTGAGACGTGAGAAGGGAATAACAAACATTTGCATTAACATAATCAATATCCAATACAATGAAACCATCCAGAAAATAACCATGACCATAGTAGTTTGTATCCAAATACAAATCTACACCTTTATTATGGAAGTTCATATTAAAACCTAATTTAACCAACACTAAAACAGACACTAAATTCCGACGAATCTCGGAGCATACAACACATCATGAAGGAACAAAGTGCGTCCATCACGCATATTCAGTTGGCATGTGCCAATTCCTTTCACTTCAGCTCTGGAGTTGTTTCCCACATAGATCCACTTAGTTCAAAAGTAGGTACTCGTCGGAATTCCACGAAAGATCCTCTATCCTTCGCTACATGGTCTGTCGCTCCCGAATCCACATCCACGAGGATTAGATTCAGTCAAGAATACAGAACTTGACACATATGCAAAGTTCCCAATTGTACCAAGGGTGTGTACCTTCTTTGGCTCGCGACAATTGCGGGCATAGTGACCCTTCTGGTCACAGTTGTAACACTTCACCCTTGAAATATTCTTCACATGGGGACATTTTCCTCTCTTTTGTTGGTTAATTCTTGGTTTCTTGCAAGAAGGACTTGATCCCTTGCATTTCCACATATTGAACGAATCAATGCGCTTGCGCTTAGAGCATGAAGCCCCTTTCGAGCTAACGGCAACACAGAAAATATCTGTTTCTTGCTCTAATGTCTTGAGGCGATGATCGGCTAGCTCAAGGTGGCGCACATCATCCTCTAGATCTTCCATAACATGGTTAAGAGCTTTTAGTGCTTTTTGCTTGTCCAACACATATTGAATTTTCATTTGCCAAATTTCATAGTTGTCACCTTTGAGCTTTTCACCTTTGTTCAGCTCGACAACTATGCTCTTTGTGGTGAAGCCATTGATCCGAACACATCGGACATACATGCACGAGTTATTAATGCCTATCACTTATGCATCTATTTTGCACAAACCCATCATATTAATTAATAATTTTAAGTAAGGTTTCAAAATCAAAAGGTCACTATGTTTCCAATCATCCTCCAAAAATCCTAACTTAAAAACTATCTTTAATATGATTGTCTTATGCAAAATCAATTCTATGAAGCTACAAAAACTTCTATTACTACCCACAGCTAACTACCAACAGCAACCAGCAATCACAGAAAGCAACAGATAATTGACATACAATATAAGAAAAAATGCTTTCACATAATATAGCTAACATATAGGTTGCTACAACAACAACAATCAGGTAGTTAACTTTACATAAGATATCCACCAAGAACATTAAATAAAGACAAGTCATAACATCTATAAACGAGGCATCATACAACTAATAGAGAAAGCAGCTACATGGTCCAATTTCTTTTTCTTTTTCTCTCGTAAAATTCTCAGGCATTCTTGACAGCCACGGAAAACAGACGGATATCCCTTAGGATTTCTCCTACGCACATTCGTCCGGCCCAATCGAAGTCATTCCTTGGGTCGCAGTCTTTGTGGCTCCAACCCGATGGTATTCATCTACGAATTCCATTACTAGCGCCTTATAGCTAGTAAATCCTTTGATCTCCCGTAGGCGATTCAACACTCCTTGCCATCCTTGTGGAAGAGTGTTCATAAAGAATCGCATCATCTGAATATCTCGCATGGGATAACCGTTCCAAATGACTTCCTGAATTTTGTTGTTGACCTCTATGACATGATCAATTATGTCGTCACTCTCCTATCGATAACCATTCAGATCGGCTATCAACCTTGTAAGCCTTTCCTTCTGTTCATCTGACATTGTACGCACAGATGCGCGCGGCTTACGGGGAGGCATTGTTCCTGCAACAAATGCAGAACAAAAAATGGATTACATATAATCCACATAAACATAATTGAAAAAAAAGAAAAAACCTTTTTTTTTTTGGTCAACGGTCAACCGTCGCGGTCAACGGTCAACGAAAGTCAATAGTCAACCTTCGAAATCAACGGTCAATGGAAGTCAACGGTCAACGGTCAACCGTCAGTTCGTCGGGCCGGTCGGACGAACCAACCGACACGTGCCAGGCGCGTGCCAAGATGACGTCACGATGACGTCATCCGGCACGTGCGTGGCACGCGCTGTGGCCGAACGACAGCCGCCGTTTCGCGCGCGTGCATCGCACGCGCCCGGGCCGAACGGCACGCCGTTCGCTCAGCGTGCGTCGCACGCGCCCGAGCCAAAACGGTGCGTTCGACGCACCGTTTCGCGCACGCGTGCGTTGCACGCGCCTGGGTGAAACGGTGCGTTTTGCATGGGGGAACTGAGTCGGCGCGTGCAACGCACGCGCCGATGACCCCCGTGCGTTCAGGCCGCGCGTGGCGGCGCGTTCGGCAGCGATCTGCGACTCGTTTTTCTCGTATCAACGAGAGCTTCATCCCTGCACTATCAAAAACGAATTTCGACTTGCACAAAAACTCGAAAAATGACGAACAGTACGCGGGTGTCGGGATTTCTCGCCCCGATCCGTACGGTGGCCGAATGGCTTTTTGCGAAAAATCAATCATAAACAGTAAATTGGTCGGGAAAAACGTGAACTAATGCTCTGATACCAATGTTGGGATCGCCCGATCCCCAAAAACCGGATTTGGCACTAAAACCGAACCCCTAATCATAAACGGAAGATAAGCCCGGGAATGTCACGTATCACCGATCGAAAAGCACACCACGAATTCGAGCGTACCTTGTTGGCCACAGATTAGACACCGATGCCGTATTGAGGAAGAGAAATCAATCATGTTCGATCCGATGTCGAAGAATCGTCGTGAAGGGAAGATGGCGTCGCTTCTTAGCCTTGGAGAGAGAGAGAATTCTTTAAGAGAAAGAGAACGTACGTTGTAAAATGCCAAGCGGTGCGTTCTTTCTCTCTCTCATCCCTTTTATAGGTTCCCCTTCCCACGGGCCTTATTCCCGTGGGCCGGGCCTTTAGGCCCATTTATTAAATCCATCATCTACATTAGCGCCAATTGTGCCATCTAAGATAGCTAGTATTTGCATCGGTGATTTTCAACCAAAATTGATTAGATAGACTTAGTTGACAGAAGTTGAAAAAGGTCTAGGACTCAATTGACACAATTTAAAGGGTCATGACTAGATTGGTAAAAGTGTAATATGCTTAGAACTTTTTAGATAATTTTCCTTTATGTTTTGAAATAGAGAAAATGATACAAATAACCCCTAAATTTTGGCTGCAATATTATGACAACCCCAGCACATCACGGCTACTGTATAACTACTAGTGCCATTAATTTTCTCGTTTTGCTTTTCTTAAGCATATGGAAGTGTAAGGGACTAAAGAAAATCCGGGGGTACACGTGATTTTCTACAAGCAGGGCGACACATCAAGCGACAAGTGGAGTGCTCTAGGCAATTCAAAAGGTCAATACTACTAACTACACTGGATTGTATGTTAGTCACCCATCCCTACTTAGTTGTATACATGTCGCCTAACCCTAGCCCCTAACATTGTCAAATCTTCCCAGCTCCAAAAATCATGCATCCTTCCTACATGAAGTCAACTAGCACCCTATAATGGACCATAGGGGAGGCAAATGGGATTGACATTCTATTGATCTAAAAAGATGAAGTCAACGATCAGTGAATCATAACCTAGCACATAAAAGGTCCACCGGTCTATACCACACAAATCAATGACCATACTGACGAAGAAAGCCTCAATAGAAAGTTCAGTAAATCACATGTAAATTAACTTAACTGAGAACCTTTTTCAACATACAAGACAAACCAATACAAGTAATAAAATTTCCTAACAGGTAACCACTAGTTTAATTTAGAAATGTCAAAGTCATAATCAATATAATTTTATGTTGCCATCATCATATGGGGAACCCTGTTATCCCCTAAACATCTCGCACCCATCCGGCATCGCGAGACTTCTGGGGGACCCACGTTACACCCCCCAGGCATTTGAAGGAATCCAATTACCCCTCCAAACATCCCTACTATCACCCAAGGCATCGGCATCCCAAGAATCGATGGCATTCTTAGTCACACATCCACATCATAACATAATTCAATTAAAAGTATGTTAACGTCACTACTATTCAAGAATTCAAGCATGCATCTAATGAATCATCAGTCATTTTCATCCTTTAGACTAATATAAACTCATTTGTACATATATTAAGTGAACTGTAAAGAAGGTCCCGGATTCTAGGCCTAAACTACTCTTATAAAGCGTTCCACATGCCTTTAGAAATGATGGTTGTTGTCTAGATAAATGGTTTTCAAAATTATGAAACTTTAATATGAGGTAGAAAGATATGGGTTATGTTTTTTTTTTTGTCAAGGATTGGAAGTCCAATTTAGTTTATACAGTTCTAGATAATTTTTGCAATCCGGGCCCAAAACAATCAAAATTTCCAGAAGGAAATTGAGTAGGAAAATAAATATTTTGCCAAACAAATGAGACTGAAAAATTATGGAAATTTAATATGTGGTAGCTTAAGATGTACTCTACAACTTTCATGAAGAATGCATGTTAGAATTCTAGACCAAAAAATTATGAGGAAAATGGAAAACAAAGAGAGGTCGGTGCATTACGTCCAAAAAAAGATTTCGAATCCCAAATTTTTTCACATATATTTTTGTTGTACAAAGTCCAAAAATTATGAAATTAAAGTATGTCATAAAACAACCAATAAAAGATGACTTTCGTGAACGCATCATGAAATTTGCACCGCATAAGTCGGTACAAAATTAGCAAACTTGGGGGTTGGACTAGAACTGAACCTGACCTCAATCTAATGGGAAAATGTCAGAAATGGTCCCTATATCATTGCTTAATGTGCAATTTGGTCCATGAACTTTCGATCGGCTTAATTTGATCCTTGAACTATTGATAAATGTCCGATTTAGTCCTTTGTTACTGTTTTTTTTTTCTTTTTTTCTTTTTTTGCTTCTTCTCTCTTCCCTCCGCCGGCTCTGGCGGAGGGAAGCCGGCGTCCGGCGAGGGCCGTCCTTGCCGAACGCAGCAAGGGCAGCCCTCGCCGGCATCGAGCGAGGGGCTCCCTCGCCTACTTCTGGCAAGGACGGCCCTTGGCGTCGCAACCCTTGCCGGACACCGGCTTCCCTCCGCCAGAGCCGGCAGAGGGAAGAGAGAAGAAGCAAAAAAAAAAAAAAAAAAAAAAAACAGTAACGAAGAACTAAATCGGGCATTAATCAATAGTTTAGGGATCAAATCGGACATTTATCAATAATTTAGGGACGAAATTAAGCCGATCAAAAGTTCATGGACCAAATTGCACATTAAGCAATAAGATAGGGACCATTGTGTCATTTTCCCTCCCGTTTCCCCAATCCAATCACAACTTTCCTTCAAAGTTTCTGCCATGCCAACTCTCACACATGCCAAATATCAACCGTCCATGCCCCTACAATCTAATCATGAGCCAAACTACTTCGAACTCGACAACATAGCTAGATAACGTAGTTGAAACTCCCAATTAAACGAAGTTCTAAATAATGTTCTTGAATTTTTGAAAAACTATCCTCGTCAAACAACAATCGATCGACGTAGGATAGAACGGGGAATATTTACTTGCCTTAAGTCCTCGTGAACGGGGATCGCGATTCAACGAGATGAAGGTGAGCTGGTAACGACGAGTGTCGAATTAAGAGAAAATCTTCTTTCGCTGAGAAGGGTCCCTTCGTTGTTGTCTTCTCAAGTTCACGGGCTGCAACAGAAATGGGGAGAAGAAGCTAAAAGAGTTGAAGAGAGTGCGGTGAATGTTGGCGATGAGGACACCAGGCTTAGTGGTCCCCCCCTCCCTTCTTTTTCTCTCTCTCTCTCTTTATTCGTCCACCGCCACTCTAGTCTTCAATTTGAGCAGTTTTTGTTGACTTTGCTGCCCCATCTCACGCCAGCTAGAAAGGTGGTCTTGTTCGTGGCAGATGCGGAGAGAGGGGAGAAGTTCAAGAATCTTCATATGATGGACGGAAGACGTGGCAATGGCTTGAGCATTCTAAACAAAAGAGGGGAGTTAAAGAGCGGTAGTTTGTTCCCATGCCGATCTTGGTCTTCGTGTCGCAAAGAAAAGACGCTGATTTTGGTCTTCGCGCCACAAAGAAAAGTTCGATGAAGTTGCTAATCGTCTGAGCAGGCTGTCGAGCGATCTTCATGATTTCCGAAGGTAATGTTGATTGGAGAGTAGCGTGACGATGCGTGATGAAAAAGGACATCGGGATTGTCGGTAACGAATAGTTGCGACGATTCGGTGACGTAGATATGTCATCAGATGAGGTGAAAATGGCATTGCTTGGTGATGACGCGGTGAGAATGCGAACATCGTAGTTTGATGATAAGCTCGCTAATGTACCGTGGACCATCAAACATCCGGGATTGGCCATTTTGTCAAACGAAAAATCCGAATGTTACAAATGTTATCATTAAACTTTTGATATATATTAAAAGTAGTTCATAGATTATATAAAAATGTTTAATGTAATAAAAAGATAACATTAAAGATTTTGATATAATCTAGAAACTAACTTTAACATGTACCAAAGGTTTAGAGACTACATTGAACAAATTAAAAATTTAGGGACAACATTATACATTGAGATAAAGTTCAAAATTCACATTAAACAAATTAAAAATTCATGGACCGCATTGTACATTAGATCAAAGTTTTGGGACTATTTGTATCATTATCCATTTATAATAATAGTACATAAACAAAGAAAAATATGACAATATAATTTCAAGTGTTAGTACATCAAATTTCAAGTCAAAGCAGCGTATGGATTTTCAATCAGTTAAGACAATATTCATCAATTTGTTTTGTCAAAGCATTTGATGTTGCTCAAAAATAGTTTCCAGTGAAATCATTTTCAAGGGAAAAGGTTCCATTATTTAACTTTTGAAAAGGAGCTGCAAATCCTCTTCTTTTGTATGCAACGGAAAATTTTGAAAATTCTTGAGTTTTGTTGTGGACGAGTCGGATCTGAGTGCACGAGTTCATTGTCATAGGTGTGGCCATCAAGGTCCTACGTTCGGACCCCGGCTCAAATTGTCAATATCACGTTCCCAAGTTTGCCAAGGACCCAGGTCCAAGAAATCAGGATGCTGATGGCGGGAGGAGATCAAGGCAAACTTCCGGAAGAGGATTTTCGATATGTAAAGGTGTAAATCGTTCATCTATGGCTCATTTCCTTAAACACGGTCAAACAATGTAAAGTCAAGGGTATATATTTTTTGGATCATCTGAGCTTTTACTAAGCAAACGGAAGAATCCGCCATTGTCATTGTTACGATCTTCATCTATCATCATCATCTGTGCTCGATGCATGCGTCCTCTCGGGCTAGGCCATTTGAGACTTGAAGAAAATCGGCTGGAGATCATAGATGTCACAGACGAGAAAAAGAAAAGAAAAAGGGAAAAAATCTCATCTAGATAAAGTAGTAAGGGACAAATGAATTTTTGCATTGTTGCTTAAAAGCCTTTATATTTTGAAAAGTTAGAAATTACTTGCCACGAATCTTGGCATCATTGCTAATGGCTGTCAGACTCTGAAAAATTAAAAAGATTACTCCCTAACTTTTGATTTTTTCCACGGCCATAAGTTTTTTTCATCTGCAACATCGTTAATTATTACATGATAATGGCTAATTACTACATGAGATGAAGTTAAGAAAATATAGAAGAAACATGATAATGTTATTAAGAAAAAATTTAAATAAGAGCCTGAAATGTCGTTATTCTCTTAAAAATGGCCTAATGGAACTTGTCTCAAGTAAGGGTTTAAAGTGGCCGCGATAGCTTCAAATAAGGACCTGACCTCACTGGTAGGCTATATATTCCAACCGATCAAGAGCATTTTGATCCAAAGTAATTTTAAATTTAAATATTATTTAAATTATATCAAAAATAAATTAAATTAAAAAGCATAAATAAATATGTAAAGCCCTTGCCATCTTCCCATCCCCCTACCTTTTTTAATTTATTTTTCATATAATATAGAAAAGTAAGTAAATGGAAAAAAGGAAAATTTTCAAAAATGTAAAGGACGAAAATGCCATTACCAAGCGGTAAAATAGGCTCTTCCTTAAGACTGACATGGTAATCTTAGGCTTTAATTTGAAATAATGTACATTTAAGTCTTTATTTGAGAAAATGGCACTTCATACCTGTATTTGAAATAAAATTCACTTTATACCCTTATTTAAAAAAAAAATGAAGACATTTTAGTCCCTTATTTGAAAATTTTCCATGATATTATAGAAGTTCAGCAGAAATTGCCTTAGTAATGAAAAATGAGATAGTCCATTTTCAGACAATACTCCAGAGCTATCTACATGATAAATCCGGTAATTGAAACATAAACCAAAGTTCAGGGTTCAACATAGCAAATAGTTGGTTTAGGGGAGTTTGAGCAATTATCCCTAAAATGAAATCAAATCCATTTATTTATACGATGGCCAAAACAGCAAGTATAAGTTATCTTCTCTTCCTTTTTCTCTTTTAGTCAAGTGATTTTTCTCCTTGCTTGCCATTTCAATCAAAAAAAAAAAAAAAAAGGAAAAAATAAAAATAATTAAAGCATTTTAAAAAATTAAAAAATTACCACGTTAGCGCCTACCACGTCATGTTGGACAGTCAACATTGAATGGACTACCACGTTAGCGATTTTTTGCCAAAATTAGTTGTTGATAATTCATTAAAAAGTTTAGGATTAAATTGATAAATCGCTGAAAGGTCTAAGATTAAATGGGACAACTAAAAAATTTATAACTAAATTAACAAATTGTCAAAATGTCTAAAACTAAATTGGTATAATCGAAAGGTTTAAAACTAAATTGATCATTACGTAATAGATTTAGGACATTTTGGATAATTTTGCCCGCAATCTAGTGACTAAGCTTGAGTTGGATCCTACTTCCTTAATGAAACTATATTAGCATTTGGTGTTTCTCTGGCTAGGGTGCAAGTCTTTGCGCTTGTCCCTAATTTAGGAAATTTGAAGACATAGTTGAAGCTTCAAAGCTCATAGTTAAAATAAAATAGATTAGATAATTTAAACCCAAAAAAAATGTGCTAATAAGAGAGGGCGAATGCACCAAAAAAATACTAAACATTTTACATTTGTGCCAATTCAATGTAATCCTTTTAATTGTATCAATTTTTTTTTAATCTGTTCTACTATAATCCTCAACTCACTCTCAGACTTTTGTCCTGTCTCTTTGCAAAATCTAGGACCCAAACCCCACACCTAAAACTAAGCATCCCCACATTCAGGCTCTTGAGAAAGTGGGGCATTAAACTCTCACCTCCCCCTTCCCCCTTCCCATGTGGGAAGGGTGGCTACTGTGGCATTTTAATTGTAATAATCAAGTCCTAAATCTTTTGAAGATTCGCTTATGTAGTCCATTCGGCTAATTTTTGGCAAAAATCACTAACATGAAAATCAGTCATCCTATTTGACATGACTGGTAGTGACGTGGACTAAATTTGCGACTTTTTCAAAATATTTTCTAAATTAATTATCATTATTTCTTTCTATTTTCCTTTTTTGCATTATGGCCAATGAGTAAGTGAGGGCTTGTGAGCCCTTACGTAGGTGAGCCCTCACTAGATGTGGCGACGACTGCCCTTACCCAGGCCATGAGGGTCAAGCCCTTGCCAAATCTGCGAGGGCAACCCTCCCCCAAGCAAGTGCTTGACCCCCATAGCTAAGCGAGGGCCACCTATGCCGGATTTGGTGAAGGCCACAACCCCGGCTGGCCAGAATGAAAAAAAAAAAAAATCAGAAAAAATATTTAAAAATCGTGTTTCATCATTTTAAGTCACCAAAAACTTGAAGTGAAGGACCAAAAGTAAAACACAGATTTGATACAACATAAATAATAGGCAACTCAACAAAAATGGGTACAAGCACTAAATGGAAAACTATCTAATAGAAAATGCGATGTCTATAGTTTCGGCATCTGCCTATGGGAAATATATTGTTGTGACATGCTATACCCTAACGTTAGTTTCTCATGAATGACTTTGGCATTGTGTGCCAAGTATTGTTCGGTTCTATCTCCTGGCATTATGATTGGTAAATAGCGAGCAGTTGTTGTTGGAAGCATGCAGCACAAATCTGATATCTTCATCTTGGGAGATTGTCAAGAAGGAGCTCAAATCCGAATCCGTTAATATATCCAGTTGGACCCACATTCACTCAAAAATTTAAGTCAATAGATTATGAGCCAACTAGAATATATTAACTGCTCTACACCATATCAATTTTCCGATATGGGATTTTTCTAATACAACTCACACGTGTATCATAATAGTTGTCTCTTATTTCTAATGTGTGCCATAAAACTTGATACTTGATATTTCGAGATGCTGTCGAGTTCTCTTGCAAATGCGTTAAAACGATGATAGGATGCTAATCCAGACAAACGTCCAGAGATGGACGAGGTTGCTCTTTGAGGAATTAGTTGGTATCATTATTACTTTAATTTTCAAAGACTATAGTGATATCAACCTCTAGGGGAAGTGTTTGCTTATTGTACCTACAGTCGAGAATTAGGGCTGGGGATTTATTAGAAGGATAGAGATGGTGGTTCGCCACATCTTTCCTTCTCAAATGGTGTACAGCTTCATTTTCTAATTATTGATCTTCTAGTCCTCTTTTGCGTCAGTTTTAGAAGCTCTAGGGAATTTTACAGAACTGTGTGAAGAAAATTAGAGGAATTAAGAAAGCAACGATTCAAAGGTAAATTTTTCAAGAGAATAATGTTCTTCGCTGAAAGCAATAATACACACTTTTCTTCTACAATATATAATGCTATTTATATTAAGAAGACAACTAGATTTCGTATTCTATATTTCAAATATCTAATCTTACATATTGACCAGACAACTAACCCGCGATTAAAATAATCAAGATCAAATCATATCTCACACTCTAACCTAAACTTCCGAAGGCATAATCAAATCATACTCTAATCTAATCTTCCAATGGCAGAATCAAATCACATCTCCTACTCTAGTCTAATCTTCCGATGGTTCACCAATAATATTATCAATCTTATCACCATGTACTATTTTTGAATAATGTTGCTTGGAAAGACTAGGTTAGCCACCTGTAATTATGACTACACTTTCTATTAATAAAGAACAATTTTAAGACTAGCGCTTTGTTTTTGCTCCCTATATCATCTATATCATTAAGCGGAGAACATGCTCGGCAGAACATACGGGAGGCAGATGTTCCATGTCCTTTCATTTGGTGCGTGAGCATCTAACTAATGGATTGCCGCATGTGTTAATGTTCAAATTGTCAATGGATTCTTTCCCACTTTGCTTATTGCCGTTTGGTTGGAAGTACATATATTAGATATTTACAACAACAGTTAATGTCAAACATTATACTCATGAAAATTAAGGATTCTGGTAAAGAAAAGAATTGAATCTTGAGGAGCAGAGGAGCTCATGTCAATTAAGTGTCTCGGCCTTAAGCTCCGGAGAGTTTAACATCGAACGTCGGTTTCTCTGGCTCGTCCAACTTGGTGGTTCTGTAGTATGTTGCATAGAGAATCAGCTGCACTAGACCCAACAAGGCTCCCAAACCATTCGACACCTACAAAAATGCATGGACACATTAACAGAAACAAATGACCAAAAGATGTCTTTCAAAAAGAAGGCTTCATCCTCCTAAAAATATCATTCATTGAACTTAAAAAATGGTATGCTTTCACTCTCTCTATTTCCTCTGAACTGTCAACTAGTACAGTAGAACACGTTTAACTCTGAAAGATTTGGATGAAGCAAATTACATGCCACTGAGAAAGAAGTATCAAGATTATACCAGGACAAAGGGTTTGAATTTGAGGAGCGCATAGACAACCTAAGTGATGACATTTAAGAACATGGCGAGTGACATATAGAAATGCATGTACTTGATACTCTTTGTCTGGATGACTCGACGCTGCCAGTAACAAAAAGAAGGAAATTGATTCTCATTTTCTTGATTGTTGATCAGTGACTTATTAGTTTCTGGGAAAAGCCAAACAGTCAACGTACCATGATTGTCAATGGCGAAGTATACATCACTATGTTGAAGATGATACACAACATTTTAAGAAGTGCAAAACTCCTGCATGAGCACAAGCAAGATATTCCGCTGCAAAATGGTGACAAAAGCACAAAAAACAAATTAGAATGCCAAAGCTGGGAAATGAAGATGGGAGGAGCACTCTTACTTTGTTAAACAACTTAAGTGTTTCAAAAGCTTACACACTTGCTCCATGGAGAGTACATGAAGAATATCCCAACGTAGATGAACTCGATACCAAGACCGAAAGCGTTCATTATGACGACAAGCGGGTTTCCTGGACGAACATGGGACATACCATAGTACATCCACATTGCGCAGTTGAGTATTGTCGCGACGTATGGATCCGCCTTGAATCTTGCTGCCTTTTTGTTCTTCGATATTGTGATAAATGTCAGGCTGATGAGATCCATCATGATGCAAAGTAAATCGAATTCGAATGTCAATCCATTGATCAAAATAAACAAGACAGCAAGAATTTCATTGATCAACTTATGAGAGGAGTAGAAGTTGCCGAGCTAAGCTTATATGGAAGACAAGAATAAAGCCATGGTGGTAACATTTCCTGCAAAATGGTCGAATAAAAAAATCGAGTTCCATGGTCATAACGTTGACATTTCGCTTTTTATTATATAATCAATTAGTCATTAACTCTTCTCCACTCTACTCTACTTCATTTCATTATGTAATCCTTTGATCACTTATGGATTTTTCACATATATTATTTAACAATTCAATCATCACTCTGCACAAACAATTTATTCAAAACAGCTCGATCGATTATGTAATGGATTTTTCATGGATCACGATCTTTGATTTTCACCTTTGTATCGTAGTTGTTTAGGTGTGTTATGAGAGGAGTAGAAGTTGCTAAGCTAAGCTTACATGGGAGACATGAATAAATCGAA
The DNA here is from genome assembly GCA_014182395.1 of Eucalyptus sp. ANBG9806169. Lineage (NCBI taxonomy): Eukaryota > Viridiplantae > Streptophyta > Magnoliopsida > Myrtales > Myrtaceae > Eucalyptus > Eucalyptus sp. ANBG9806169. Next base: position 2,794,232 of record CM024574.1, on the reverse strand, counting down.
GGAAATAATGTTTCCTGCAAAATGGTCGAATCAAAATATTGAGATCCATGGTCATAACTTTGACATTTCGCTTATTTATTATATAATTGATGAGTCATTAACTCTTCTCCACTCGTACGTTGCTCCACACATACAATTTAACAATTCAATAATCACTTTGCACGACAATTTATTGAAAATAGTTAGTTAATTATATAATGCATTAGGTTCTTTTGTTCTTCACCTTTGTGTTTGTTCAAGTGTGTTTTATCAACATAATTTGTATCTTTTGTGAACTTTTTCAACATTCTAATTTAAGATATTTTATGGTTTTCTTTTTTCATTCTTTTCATGGATCTTTCGTGTTTCACCTTTTTATATATTTATCTCTCATGGATTCGGCAAAAATAGTTCCAAAAATGGTTCCCATGCATTGTTAGCAGAATGATCACATCACTACGAATTCTCAAGCACCAACGCGAGTCGGTGAGAAGACCTTACGTGAACATACGCAAGAAAATAGAGAGGTCATGCATTGCCGGGTCTTCAAGAACTCACCGACAATGCCTACGATCGTTCTGGCTGTCCCTGTGTCCACCATTGTTGCGGGTTCTCCAGGACGAAGGACGAAGAGATCCAAAGGAGGAAGAGAGAGGGAAAGGACGCTGCTTAATCTCCGTCAGCTGGTGGATTCGAAATCAGCGATTCGTGGTTTTCTCGACGACTAGAAACTCCTTCTTCCCATTCCCGAAGCTCAAGCAAAGTAGATAATGAACCTCACACTTGCGCAGGCGATTTATATGTACACTTTTGGTTTCCAAGAAGAGCTGCCAACATTCTAAATTTGAAAAGGATTGGGAAAATGAAAACGGATCAACTTCCCACGAATCCTTCAAGATGAATGAAGAGTTTTGGCTTGAGGGGATCGATGACCTTTTCGTTTGCTCTCTGCATGCAGTGCATGCAAAGTGCCCAGTATGTGTCAACTCCTGTCCATAAAAGTAGAACGGCATGGAAGTTTATCCTGTTGTGCATCGTGTCTATGCAAATTGGCTGGAAGATCGAGATTTAGAAAGAAAAAATGAAAAATCGGTTGAAATGTTGATTCGCGGTTGGGCCACGTCACCGGAAAGTTCCATCCCTTCACCTTCCTTTACATTAATTTGAATCAACCATTCAAATATATCAAATAAAAAGCTTAATTCTTCACTTAATATTTTAACAATAGCATTCCTATGAAAAAATAATTTAACAATGAGCTTGAATATATTATTAATTTGGATGAAATTTGATATAATGGTCAATTGGTCACCCCACCAATTGAGATTATTTTCATGTAGCGTTTCTATTTAACATTGGACAAGAGAAACAAAGTAACGAAAATTGTAATTGAATGAAGTTTAATTCTGTTTTTATTTATTTTTTAAAATTATGCATTTACTTTGCAGTTAATAGGGCCTCTTTCTCGTTGATCAGTTCGACTCCGCTCTATTGAAAGGTCTCCATTCCTACGGCGGTTTTGTCAACGAACGGGGCCAGATTGACTAACCTAACCCAAACCATAATAAATGAGACATTCCTCTGTTGTCATTCAAATCCCGAATTGGATTCCAAATTGACGAGTGGAAGGGCCGTCGCTCAACGGATAAAAGTTACTCTAGGGATAACAGGCTGATCTTCCCCAAGAGTTCACATCGACGGGAAACCCTCATTCCTTCACATAAACGCTCTTTACAAAAGTCTCATCGGATCAAAGAGTTTCGTAGATTTAGGAAAAAAAGCGAGAGTATTTCAAATTTGAATAGACACTAGAGAAACTTCCAAATAGATAACATATAATTCAGGATGAGCTCCTCCAACCCAAAAAAAATAAAAATTAGCCCTGCTACGTTTTTGTTGGTCAATCAATTGATATAAATTATCTATAATGCAAAACTTTTATATATCTCATGTTTGGGGAAAGTTATCTAAAAAATCTAAAATCTATTGTAATTTTGACAATTTAATCATAAATCTTTTTGTTGTATCAATTGACTACATCCGGTTAATTATGACTAGAATTCACTAACGTGAATATCAACTATTCTACGTAATACGTACTGGCATTGACGTGAATATTTTTAATAATATTTTAATTTCTTTATTTTGTCTATAAATTTGGTTCTTTTCTTTTTCTTTATTTTGGACTCAAGCCGGCAAGGGTTGGCCGACAACTCTTGCCTTGGCTATGGGCAAGGCATTGAGACCTCGCCCATATGGTTGAGGGCATCACAATCCTCGCTAGAGATCTAGCGAGGACAACGCAACCCTCACCCAACGCTAGCTAAGGTCACTGGCCTAAATCTAAGAAAAAGATAAAGATAAGAAAAGTATAAAAAAAAATAATCAAATATTATTAAAAATGTCCATATCAGTGCCAACTGTATAATATATAATAGCTAATGTCTGTGTCAGAAATTTTCAGCCAAAATTGAGTAAATGGACTTAATTAACAAAAATTAAAAATGCTTAAGACTCAATGGACACAATTAAAATGTTTAAAACGAAATTGGCAAAAGTGTAATAAGTTTATTACTTTTGGGACAATTTTCTTTTATGTTTTGAAATAGAGAAAATGACACAAATAGTCTCTAAATTTTGGCTCAATATGCAATTTGGTCCATAAACTTTCGATTTGTTTAATATGGTCCCTAAAATTTTTATATATATTCATCTAATTCTTAGATTATATGAAAATGATCAATGTAGTTTCTAAGCATGAATTAATAAAAGGATAATATTAAACATTTTTATATAGTCTAGAGACTAACTTGAACATGTACCAAAGATTTAGAAACCACATTGAACAAAGTAAAAGTTTAGAAACAATATCACTCATCGAGATAAAGTTCAAGAATAGCATTGAATAAATTAAAAATTCATTGCACATTGAACCAAAGTTTTTGAACTGTTTGTATCATTATATTTTTTTAATAATACTACATAAACAAAGAAAATATGATAATATAATTTCAATTTTAATGAGTTAAATTTCAAGACGGACCAACACATGGATTTTCAAAAGGAAAGGAAAAGGCAGAGTTGCTACAAAGTAAATAATAGGCGACTCAACAAAACCGGGTGAACCACTGGGGGTTCGCCCCAGTGGCCTCCCTTCCATCTTGGAAGGGGGGGGTCGGGGGTTCAAATCCCTACCTTCTCGGGGGATTGGGGTGGGAACGATTTCATTTCAGGAGTGGGTTTCGACTCCTACGCCCTGCAATGAGGCAGGGGAAAAGTCTGAGAGTGAGTGTTAGAGTAGAATTAGCGTAGGACCGATCAAAACAAAAAAAAAAAAAAAAAAAAAAAACAAACAAAACCAGGTGGAGGTACTAATAGAGACCCGTATAATAGAAAATGCGATGTCTATAGTTTCGGCATCTGCCTATGGGAAATATATTGTTGTGACATGCCGTACCCTGACCTTAGTCTCTCATAAGTGACTTCGGCCGTCGGGCGCCGGTTATCGTTCGGTTCTATCTCCAGCAATATGAGGGACAGATAGCGAGCAGCAATTTCCGCTGCTGCTGGGAAGTAGTTGTCTCTGATTTCTAATCCTCTTTGGTAACTATAGGTGCAACAAAACCTGAGAACTGATATTCCGAGATGCTGCCCGAGTTCTCTTGCAAATGTGATGCAACGATGCTGGGATGCTCATCCAGGCAAAGGTTCAGAGATGACGAAGTCATCTCTTTGCTCGAAGCTATTGACACGTCGAAAGGGGTGGCATGATTCCCATCGACCAGTCATGGACCTCGAGGAATCAGGTGGTATCATTATTACTGTAACTTTCAAAGACTATGGCGCTATCAACCTCTAGGGGGAAGGTGTTTGCTTATTGCATCTACAGTCAAGAATTAGGGTGGGGGATTCACAGAAGAACAGGGATGGCGATTCGTCAAATATAGATCAAGGAGAAAGTGCATACCGCTACATCTTTCCTCCTCGAATGATGTAAAGCTTCAATTTCTAATTATTGTTCATCTATTCCTTTTTTGCATGTCAGTTTTAGAAGCTTTGGGGGATTTCACAGAACTCTATACCATTTTTGACATACGCTGCTCGGAAAGATTGGGTTGGCAACCTATAATGTATAACTACACTTTCTGTTAATAAAGAACAATTTTAAGACTGGTGCTCTGTTTTTTCTCCCTATATCATCTATATCATTGAGCAGAAAACATGCTCGGCATAACATACAGGAGACATGTTCCGTGTCCTTTCATTTATAACTGATTAACTGCAGCATGTGTTATTATACAAATTGCCAACGGCATTCCTGTGTTTCCACCTTGCTTATTGCCGTTTGGTTGGAAGTACTCGGGTAAAGAAAAGAACTAGATCTAGAGGAGCAGAGGACCCGCATTTATTGACTATCTCAGCCTTAGGCGCCGGATATTTCAACCTCGGACGTCGGTTTCTCTGGCTCATCCCACTTGGTGGTTCTGTAGTATGTTGCATAGAGAATCAGCTGCACCAGACCAGACAAGGCTCCCAAACCATTCGGCACCTACAAGAATGTATGGACACATTTACAAAACCAAATGCCCAAAAGATGTCTTCAAAAAGATGGCTTCATCATCCTGGAAATCAATTATCGAACTGAAAAAAAGTATGCTTTCACTCTCTCTACTTCTTCTACATTGTCGACTAGTACAGCAAAGCATGATTATTCTCGAAAGATTTGGATGAAGCAAGTTACATGTGACCGAGAAAGAAGGTTCAAGGTTTTACCAGGACAAAGGGATCGAATTTGAGGATTGCATAGACGGCCCAGATGATGCCATTTAAGAAGTTGGTGAGTGATAGAAAGAAGGGCATGTACTTGACGCTCTTTGTCTGGATGACTCGGCGCTGTCAATACCAAAAAGAAGAAAGCTAATTGCCATTTTCTTGGTTATTGATCGGCGACTTATTAGTTTCTAGGAAAAGCCAAGCAGTCGACATACCATGATTGTCAATGGCGAGGTGTACATCGCTATGTTGAAGACGATGCACAAGATTCCAACAAGTGTGGACCTCCTGCCTGTGGTATGGAGAACCAACAGGGTGATCGCAACTACTGCAACCATGAAGATCAGTTCAACGAGGAGCGCAAGTAAGATATTCCGCTGTGAAATAGCGACAAAAGCACCAAAAACAAATCAGAATGCCGAAGCTGTGAATTTTGAAGTTAGGACAAGCACTCTCATTTTCTTAAACAACTTAGGTGTTTCAAAAACTTACACGTCTCTTCCATGGAGAGTAAGTGAAGAATATCCCAATGTAGACGAACTCGAGACAAAAACCGAAACCGTTGATTGTAACCACAAGAAGGCTGTCCGGATGGACAAAGGGCATACCATAGAACACCCACATTGCACAGTTGAGTACCGTCGCGACGTATGGATCCGGCTTGAATCCTGATGCCGTTTTCTTCTTCCATATGGTGATGAATGTCGGGCTGATGAGATCCAACCATGATGCAAAGCAAATCGAATTCGAAAGTCAATCCATTTATCAAAATAAGCAAGACAACAAGACTTTCATCGGTTAGTCATGAGAGGAGTAGAAGTTGCCGAGCTAAGCTTACATGGGAGACAGGAACAAACCGAAGGAGATAACATTCCCTGCAAAATGGTCGCATCAAAACATTGAGATCCATGGTCATAACAATGACATTTCGCTATTTATTACATAATCGATTAGTCATTAACTCTTCTCCGCTCGTACTTTGCTTTATTTCATCATGCAATCCTTTGGTCGCTCACGGATTTTTCATACATATAATTTAACAATTCAATGATCACTTTGCTTGACAATTTATTCAAAATAGTTTAGTCGATTATATAATGGATTTTTTATGGATTAGGATCTTTGTTCTTGACGTTTGCATCATATATTGTTCAGGTGTGTTGCATCAACATAATTTATATCTTTTGTAAACTTTTTCACATTCTAATTTAAAGTATTTTATCGATTTTTTAAATTTTTTTTAAGGTATCTTTCCCCTTTGTATATATTTATGTCTTGAGTGTAGAGACGTGTGCGAGTACGTGTGTCTATATATAAACAACAAGGAGGGGCTTCCAAAAATGGTTCTAATTCATAGTTAGCAACTTAGCAGAGCAGCTCTATTCACATATTCAGGTTCATCATCTTGATCATGAATGATCATATCATTACGATCTCAAGCACCAACGCGAGTCAGCCTCAAGATCTCACATGAACGTATGCAAGAAAATAGAGAGATCATGCATCGTCAGGTCTTCAAGAACTCACCGACAATGCCTACAATCGTTCTAGCTGTCTCGGTGTCCACCATTTTCGTGGGTTCCTGAGGACGAAGGACGAAAGAAAGCGAAAGAGTGCTGCTTGATCTCCGTCAGCTGCTTGATTTGAAACTGTCGATTCGGAGTTTTCTCAATGACTAAGAACTCCGTCTTCCCATTCCCTGAGCCTCGCACTTGCGGCACGCGATTTTTATGTATGCTTTTGGTTTCCAAGAAAAGCTGCCAACATTCTAAATCTGGGAAGGATTGGGAAATAGGAAATGGATCAACTTCCCCGTGAACATTTCCAGATGGTTGACGAGTTTTGGCTCGAGAGGATCGGCGACATTTTCGGTTGCTCTCTGCATCCCGTGCGTGCAAAGTGCCTGGTATGAGTGCAATGCCATCCATAAAAGTAGGACGGCGTGGTAGCTTCTCCGGTGTGCATTGTGTCTAAGCAAATTGGCCGGAAGATCTGGATTTAGAACAGAAAGAAAACGAAAAAGCCGGATGAAATGGCGATTTGCAGTCGGGCCACGTCATCGGGAAGCTCCATCCCTTTTTCACTTTCCTTTACATTAGTTTGAATCAACCGTTCAAATATATCAGATTAAAAAGCTTAATTCTTCACTTAATATTTAACATTAGTGTTCCTATGAAAAAAAAATGATTTAAAAATGTGCTCGAATGGATGATTAATTTGGATGGAATTTGTTACAATGGTCACCCCACACCAATTGAGATTATTTTTATATAGGGTTTCTATTTAATATTGGATAAGAATCGCAAAGTAACGAAAACTGTAACTAATGGAGTTTAATTCTGTTTTTAATTTTTTTTTAATTATCATGCATTTATTTTGCAATTTAGAATTCATGTATTACAAAAGCTTAAATAATCATGTCCTCAGTGTTTGTATATGAAAAAATACTTATTGATTCAATTATTTCTTATTGTATCACACTCATTCCTTCACATCAACTCTCTCCATAAAAGTCGTCAAATCAAACAGTTTTATAGATTTAGGGAAAAAAAATTAAGAGTATTTCAAATTTGAATAGAAACTAAAGAAACCTTCACAGAGATAAGATATAATTCAGGATGAGCTCCTATATATATATATCATTAGCCCAACTAATTTTTTATTGTTTGATTGATAAGTGTAAATTATTTGTAATGCATAACTTTTATATATTTCATTTTTTGAAACAATACTACATTAACAAATGAAAATGATCATATATTACCGAATATTAGTGAGTCAAATTTCAACTCGGTGCAACGCATGGATTTTAAACTAGTTAAGGCTATATCGTTCAGTCTTCTTTTAGTTGAAATACTTGACATTGCGGGAAAACATTTTCCACATTTTTAAGGGAGAAATTTACGTCCTCAAACTTTTGAAAATGAGCTACAAATCCTTTCTTTATAATGCGATGGAAAAATTTTGAACATTATTTTTTTTGGAACATTTTTGAGTATGGTTGTCGACGACTAGGATCTGAGTGCACGTGCTAATGATCATAGGTGCGGCCATCAAGGTCCTACGTTCGGACCCCGGGTCAAATCGTCGATATCGGGGTCCCAAGTTCAGGCTCGTGGGACACGTAACGATTGCCACTTGGTTACTACTTGCCATGGACCCAGGTCCAAGAAATTCAAAAAAGGATTTCCGGATGTAAGGGTGTAAATAATGGCACTGATTTTGAGTGCTGATATTGTTAGAGTAATTAAATATTAAATTATGTTATTATCTAATAACTTAAACCTTTTAAAATAATCGATAGTAGTTTCGCGAAATCTTATATAATATCAGAGTAGCTGGTCTTGAGTTCAAATCTTTCTAATCTTTATTTACCTCTTCAATCCATGCCAAAATCTAATCTACACGTAAGAGAGTGTTAGAGTAATTAAATATTAAATCACGCTTTCATATAACAGTTTAAACTTTTAGAATAATCGACATAACCCACGAAATCTCACGACTCATTTGTCTAAAGAACGGTCAAACAATATAAAATTAGGGACATATATTTTTCGGACCATATGAGCTTTTGCTAAGCAAATAGAAGAATCCGCCATTGTTGTCATCGTCATTGAAGAAGATTGGCCGGAGATCATAGATGTCGCAGATGGGAAAAAGAAAAGGAAAAAGGGGAAAAAATCTTATCTAGATAAAATAGAAGGGGATGATGACTATTTGCATTGTTGCTTAAAAAGCCTTTAAATTTTGAAAATTCATAAGTTAATGAAGTCAAGAAAATAGAGAAGGAACATGATTAATATTATGAAAATTCAGCGAAAGTTGTTTTAATCAAGAAAAATGAGTTAGTCCATTTTCAGATAATACTCCACGGTTATCCAGATGGGAAAATCAGCAATTAAAAATATAAACCAAAGTTCGGGGTCAATTTGTAAGTTTGAAAAGTCCGGAAGTTATTGTACAGCATTGCCAATGTTTAGGGAAGTTTGAGTAGGGGTGTGCAACAGAAACCGCCGGAACCAGGACCGGACCGGCCGATTTTGGGCGGTTCCCACAGTCGGCGGTCCGGTTCCCGGTTCCTAATCTTGGAACCAGTGGCCCGTTGGTCCGGTTCCCAATTTCAAGGTGGGAACCGGACCGACCAAACCAAATTTTTATATATAATTTATATACATATAATATGTAAACACATAATATATGAATATTATATATGAAACTTATTGCAATGGGATTTGCAATTGAGGTAACAACCTCTTATGTGGCCAAGAGACCACAAAACTCTTGTTGTTACTCTTTATTTGTAGAGAAAACTTACTTGTTAGTTTCATCTTCTACTCAAGGTGGGACAAGGCTCTAGGAGTTCCTCATGCTCACACTCTCTCTCTTGCTCCCCTCACTTGCAAATGACAAGGCTTCACGCCTCAAAGAGTCCCACATCGACTAAATATTCAAAGCATAGAAGAGAGATTATCTATAAAACCTAAGCCAAGCACAACTTTTAATCAAATTGTTCATGGCTTTTATGCTTAAAATTAAGCGTGAAGCACATAAACTATGATTAATATTCATGCAAGTGAAGTTTGAATATTTTGCATGTGGAAACATGTGAGTAGTTTTTTTAGATCTCTCGAGAACTGAATTGGATTGATCGGTTTGGAGCATTGTTGTTCTTTAGTGAATGGAAAGAGCTGATTCTATTGGACCGGACTGGACCGGAACGGAACCAATGGTCTGGTCCGGTTCCCAGTCCTAGGACCAAATAGTCCGGTCCACGGTTCCCAAAATTGGGCACCGGTACTCCCGGTCCGGTTCCCGGTTCCACCTTGGAACAGGACCAAACCGGGAACCGATCACCCGTAAGTTTGAGCAATTATTTCTAAAAGGAAATCGAATCCGTTGATTTATACCATGGCCAAAACAGTTCTCATCTTTCTTTTTCTCTTATGGTCGCACGATTTTTCTTGTGACGCCCTCATCTGCCCTTTGAATCAGAAAAGAAATTACAAAGAAAAAAATTAATTACAAAATGGAAAAAAAATATTAAAAAAATTATCCATGTTAATATCGATAGCGTCAAGTTGGACAATCAATATTAACAAAACTGTAATGTCAATAATTTCTAGCCAAAATTTGCTGAAAGTACTATTTAGTAATTCGATAAAAAGTTTATGATTAAATTAATAAATCCTTAAAAGGTTTAAGCCTAAATCGAGACAACTAAAAGGTTTAGAACTGAATTGATAAATTACTAAAAAAATTAGAATTAAATTGGCACAATTGAAAAATTTAGGAATAAATTGGCTGCTGTATAATAGATTTATGATATTTTAGACAATTATGCCCGTATTGTAGCGACTAAGCTTAAGTTGAATCCTACTTGCTTTATGAAACTATGTTAGCATTTTGGTTTTTTTTTTTTTGGCCGTGTGGTGCAAGTCTTTATGCTTGTCTCTAACTTAGGAAATTCAAAGACATAGTTGAAGCTTCAAAGTTTATACTTAAAAAAAGATTTGTTAATTCAATCCTAATTCTTATAATTATATCAATTGAGTACTAAATCTTTTGACAATTTGTCAATATAATCCATTTAGTCAATTTCAGGAGAAAATTATAAACATGGATATCAGCCATCTTACGTGATACGATTAGCACTAACATACATAGAATTTACAATTTTTTTTATATATTTTTCTGAATTTTCTTTTCTTTTTTTTTTTTTTTTTTCTTTTCTTTTCATTTTGCCTAGCAAAGAGCTAGGGCCCACAAGCCCTCGTCAACTGCTAGCAAGCCCTCACCATATCTAGCGATGGCAGCCCTTACCCGACTATAAGGCCCTTGCTTAGGCCACAAGGGTTGAGCCCTCGCCAGGTCCAACGAGAGAAACCTCCCCAAGGCAAGTGCGGCCCTCGCCTAGGTTGTAGAAGTCAAGCACTCACCAAATTTGGTAAGGGCTTGACCCTTGCAAAGGAGCCAGGGTCGTGACCCTTGCAAAGGAGCTAGGGTCGTGACCCTTGCTTGCTAGAATGAAAAGGAAAAACAATAAAAAAAAAAAAAATTATTAAAAAATTACTAAAAATTGTAAATTTATCCACATCAATACTAGTTATGCTAATGGGATGATTAGCATTCATGTCAACGATTTTCAGCCAAAATTGGCTAGATGAATTACGTTGGTCAATTGTTAATTGTTAAAAATTTTGAGAAATCTGTTAGTATAATTGAAAGGATTAGAAATAAATTAGTACTAATGTAATAGATCTAGAGTTTGTTTTTCTTTTTCCTAATAAGAGAGTATTCAACAAAAAGGAGAGAAAGATCTTAGGGTTTGTTTCATACGAGATAATTGGCCTTTGCCTAGATCTTATTTAAAATGAGAGGAGTCGGGCTTTCGATGTGGTTCCCAAACTATTATCCCATTTAAATATGATCTAGCAGCCGGCTGGCCAGCCACTTTTCTTTTAAATTAGATGATGACTTCCTTGAAGAAGATGCAAACTCTTACAACATAAGTTCCTCTTACAATATAAGTTCCAATGATATATATATATATATATATATATATATATATATATATATGTCTAAAAGTGAATCGGCGCTCGATCAGGTGATACTATGTGAAATACTTGTTTTAGCATATTCATCCTCTAAACCCTAACAAAACAAAAAAAGAAAAATTCAAAGTCGCAATTAAATATGACCTAAACTGCAAATGGATGCTAATTCTGCGGAGACCCTCGGTAGAGGACTGGCCAGACGCACACCAGCAAAATAGCTCTTTAAATCGGTACTTTAAAATTGGAATTGATAAGATTTTATATATATATATATATATATATATATATATATATATTATATATATATATTTTTTTTTTATATATACAGCTTGTATTTATTTATGCACACATTAATTAAATCGGTGGGAAATGGCTCCTCAGATCCAATAATCATGAGCCAGAGCTTCCCTAAAAAAAAAAACTCTTCAATCATCTCCTGCTTCAGCATCACGAGGATGACGACGTGGAGAATTTTGTGCTCGTAAAAAACATTCATTATTTTAGGAAAAATGTTTTTAAAAAGAAGGAAAAATAGAGAAAGTATAATCAACATATAAACCCCATTTCACTTCACTTGTAAGATATCGATAATGGAGGCACAGCAATTATTGCCCATCTTATCAACTCTCATTTTTCTAATGTTATAAATTAACTTAGGAGTCGCATACTGCACGCTTTTCAAGCGTAGCCAACCGAAAACCATGGAACATACATGAAAAACATGGAACATGCGCTGTATGCTCCTTATTCTCCATGTCCAAACCTTATTTCACCTTCGCAAAATTTAGATATCCTTGTGGTCCATAGATGGATTCAACGACGGAAAAGTTGTCTAAAAAATCATAAATTCATTATACGATGACCAATTCAATTATAAACTTTTCAATTTAGTCAATTTAATCATACATCTTTCAATGATATTCCCATCGGAAATTGCCAACACGGCGCAAAATAGTCGGCTGTGATTAAATCACCATATTAACTATTTCCAGCCAAAATTACCCAAAAAAATACATCAGAAAATTATCAAAGGGTTTAATACATAATTGGTCAAATTGAAAATTTTAAAATTAATTGGTTATCATACAATAAATAGTCGTTGGATTGAATTGATCTGTAGGCAATCGTAAGTAGTACTATACATTTTTTGGTCAAGTCTTTAGTAATAATCACTCATGAAACATCCGACTCAATCGAACGATTGAATTCGGTAGTCGATGATTAGTCTAGAACATGCAATCTTGATGATAGAAATAACCTTTGGGGAAAATGATAAATAAAAAAAAATTCTTGAAATTATTTTATTTGTGCTCACATACCTTTCAATTATGTCAATTGAGCGTTAAACATTCTCGTGTTTTGCCAATTTAGTCTATCTAGTTAATTTTAGCCAAAAATTATTAATATAGACGCCAATAATGCTATGTAAAATAGCCAGCATTGACGTATACAATTTTTATAATTATTTTAAAACGATATTTTCTTTCTTTCTTTCTTTTCCTTTTTTTCCTATCAAGTCTAGCAAGGGTAACCGATCAATCCTTGCTGGCCATGAAGCCATCATTGATCGAGGGGTGAGGGGCCTAGATTTGGCGAGGGTTCTTGCCCACGATCAATGAGGGCGAGGCCTTGTGGCTGACCCTCAACGACCTTGGAAGAAAAAAAATAAAATTAAAAAAATTCTTTAGAAATTTGTTCATGTCAATGTCCACATTAGCTATTTACAATTAAATTTGATCAGATCGACTCAATTAATAAAACGTGAAAATATTTAGAATTGAATTAGAAAAATAAAAAAAAAGATTAAGATCGAATTAGCATAAATATAATAAATTTAAGATTTTGTTGGTTATTTTCTCTGGTCTTTGCATCATGTTAGCCGTGACTTAGGGTTTGAGATTCATTAACGTGGACTTTGACATCCGGGAACCACTGTCAAGATAGGTCTATCCTGAGCACAAGTTTTGCATAGCCATCTTCTAGGGGAATCATTATGAGAATACTGAATTTCTTTTTTTCCCAGGTTCATCTCAGATACCACCTTGAGCCTGCTGTCAGCAACTTTTCTTGGAGAAGACCTTTCCCCGCTATGATCTATCTGGGGATTCAGATTTGGCCGAATTAGCTTTAATGTCATGCAGGGGAGGCTTTAACACGATCGCATTTAAAAGCCTCATATCTCCAATCCCTGTGGGGACCCACCCTAGAGGAACACATGAATCGTAGATATATTATTCCAAAAAAGTAAAAGCTTTGAGTTCCTTTTTGATTGATTGAGGTTGATGTGGGAAGTAGGTAACGTCTGCACCAGCAATTTGACTTCCCATGGGAAGTCGTGATCCTCGATCGAAATCTGGGGTCGGTTCATTTTTATCGCCTCCAACTAGGGTTGCTTTCATATTATCTTATAGGCAATATCCGGCATGATCAATTCATGTCGTATTGAACAAGTCTTTTCCATAAATGACGGAGCGATCGATATCATATATCGGCGATTTTATAATTTCATTAACTTACCGATAACTTCTATGAAATTATCAATTATCTTTTGTAGCTTGCAATCACCAAGTTTTCTTGTCTTTTATCCACTTTTATTTGTCTGTCTTCCCAAAGCATTAAACTATGAATTTACAGAGTTTGATGTGAGTGACTTACAAACTTTTTGTCCGGTTAAAGTCCCAATAGTTTTGAATTACCAACATTCGTTTAACTTACTTACCAATGAATCTATATCCTTTTTTCAGTATAATCATAACCCACTTTTAGTTTGTTTTTCTTAGTTTACCAACTCGATTAAGAAATTACCAATCTTAATTAGAGTGATTTATTCTCCAATCACTTTACCAACTAATTCTGCTTTATAACTCTCATTGAGTTAGCCATTCGTCGACTTTTATTTTACCCTTCTTACTCATGCCTCAATTTTTTCGTGCACCTTATAATTTTTCTCCAATGAAGTTACTAATTATTGTTGGGTCACTGACTTTCTTTTGAGTTGATTACCGATGTTTAGTCTTTTTTTTTTTTTTTTTCTAATTTATCAATTTTTCTATTCAGTTACCACTTTTATTTGTCTTGTTTGTCAACCCTTTTCTAAATTACCAACACTTTTTGAAATTTACGACATGAAAAAACTTTCTCGAAATACATTTGTACTCTATACTCCCCCACGGTTCTCAACTAATTAAATGGGGTTCAAATTTTAAGTTTTAGTGATTCTATATATGGAGTGTTAAGAAAAGCCTAAATTTTTTTTTTTTTTTTTTTGGGGGGTCAAAAGAACAACCTAGTTTTAGTCAATAAAAGAAATGGGCAGACAAAAATGTTGCATATGAACAATGCGGAAATGGAGCACCTTAACGTGAATCGATCGCAAAAGGGCTTTTTTTGCTTTGCAAAGCTGTCTTATTACGACACTTCATCGGTTTCTTTTTCCCCCCAAATTCCTGTGGGTGCCTATGTGTGGTGCTCGAAGAAGAGACGTTTTGGTGCATCTCTTGCCCCCACGACGGCGGCCGATGTTAGATAACATGATCAGAAGATCTTCTTGGCGTCATCGATTTGATCTTTTTTATTAGCCATGCCTCTGGCGTTCTGTCTTGATTTTAACCCTTTCCTTGGCGTCTTCCTCGACTCATAACTTTGGGGAAACTAGTATAAAATTAAGCCAGCATTTCTCTATGTTCTTGAGTTCAAGGCAATTTCCCCTCCGTCTCCATTAGTTTAGCACTAAGGACTACATAGGATTAATTAGACAATTCCTCCGAATGATTTGTGCTCTTGAGTGTCGTCACCTCATTCGGAGAGACTACACCGGTCGAGTTGTGAAGATGGCTTGACATTTATCTATTCCGGCACATTACGCATGCTCAGGAAATTTCGCGCGGTTCGGATTCATATTAAACCTAGTTAGCACCACGTCTCTCTTAATTTTATATCTTTGGTCATAACATTACGCAAACCCTTTTGAAAAGTTCAAACCTTGTTTCTTGAATTTGATTTTGGCGAAACCCTTTTGGAGGACCAGCGTGGAAAACGTGGACGCTCAACGAGTTCAAGGCTTGGACGGTCAGAAAATATGATTCCCTTGAATCTTGAGCACATTGAGCAAGAAGAAAGATCCGATCACCCCCCAAAATCGACACGAACTCCAACCCAAAAATCATATAATTTTTTGCGCTATGGTTTACAAAAGAAATTAAGACACCCTTCGAGAACATGGGAATGAATCTTTGTTTCAGACAAGGAACAATGAATATACAATGTTTGTCGCGGTCTAAAGCCAAAACAGATCTTTTCCAATATAGGGACCTTCGATGAAATCTTCGGCGTCGACATCACGGTGCAAGAGCGATAGCAACCCGCCAACTTTTATTTAGGGTTGAATCCGATGCTCGAATTCTCCGGCCTAATTTCTCCTTTGGCGAATTTTTCACCTTGCCAAGAAGATTATCTGAGCTTGATTCTGTTCGTAAGGTTCAGTTTTTTGGGGGTATAATGCATGGATGGCCTCATAATGGAATGGGGCTAAGCTGTTCCAACCACCCCTTTTGCTAAGGCCTGGCTAATCATTGGAGATGTTGAGATTTCTCTAGAAAATTATAATAAGAAAACAGATCATTTTCTAGGGAAATTTTCTTTTTTTTTCGTAGCCTGCTTAAAGGTTGGGAAGTCCTTCGAAATCTTAGGGGGGGGGTGCCAACTGGTTTAAGAAATGTTGAAGACTGACAAGGGAGGATGATTGAGAACTTTTATATTTTAACTCTTTCCGCTCAAGAGAATCAGGGATTACTGGGCAGCTATAGATGCTCCTCCCTATAATATTATATCAGTAAGACTTGACAGAGACAAAAGATAAAACTACCCACTTGGGAGAAGGAAAATGCCACCTTACAGTTCCTCTATTTGCCCACCAAACTTCTCCCTCGGGCTCTGTCATACACAACACATGTTAGAGCTCTAGCTCCCTCCTTCTTGCCCTCTGTTTCCCGTCGTGCCACTTCGGAATTTGATTGAGATCGATGATCTCCAATGCATGAGTGCAGCGAGGGAGGTATTCGGCTTCTGGGTATTGCTGAATCTTGGATGGGGGCGGTGACGGGACCTAGAAGAGCGACGACGGCGACAGCATGAAGGAGGTCGCAGGGACATGATCTCGAAGCTGAAGCTCGCTGGCTGCGGGGAGGGAGGAGGGTTCTGTCCCTTTGTACGTCCTTCTTGGCCGGTGCCCCTCTTTCTGGGATGAGAGCTGAAAGATTTGACCTTTACCTGGACATACTTCGTCTACCTCGTTTCTTGATTTCTCTCTCTATGCTGAAGCTCAATATGGTGACGGACATAGTGATCTCGGTGCTGCTGCTGCTCCTGGGGATCGCTGTGCTGGCGGTGATCCATATGTGCATAGTGGGGAGGCTGTTTAGAGAAGGGTATCTAAATGGGGACTTGGTGCAAAGGGCCAATGCCCCGACCGTGACCATCTCGAGGGAGGATCTGGACAACCTGCCCTGCTTTGATTATGCGGGAGGGACAAGTGACAGGGGGACTAGTAATGGGCCCGGGGACTGCGCGGTTTGCTTGGAGAGCTTCAAGGTGGGTGAGAAATGCAGGTCCCTGCCCGATTGCAACCACAGCTTCCATGGTCAGTGCATTGACTCTTGGCTCTTGAAGACACCCATCTGCCCAATCTGTCGAACTCATGTCGTCGTCCGTTCGAGGAGTTTCAAGAACTTGGTGGAGGAGACCAGGGTGCCCAGCGACGTCGCGATTGAATTGACATAGAAATCGAGAGAGCATCTCGGTATTGAGGCTGCAAATTGTTGGATCCTCAGTGATTCCTGGGTAGCCAGGTGCTCAAGCTCTGCTGGCTTACTCATCTGCTGTCATCATTACTTCTTTTGCCTTTAGGCCTGATGGTTTTCTTTTTACTTGAAGAAATTTTGGGCAAACGCGAAATTTTGTCACTCATTCTCTGCAAAAAGAAAAGGTTACACAGCTATTCTTCTGAGTGAAAGGGCAATGAGAGGAAGGCAATGGTGTCAACTGTGAAGTTCTGCACCTGTTTTTGGTAACATGTAAAGGCGCCGATTCCCAGCGATACATGTAAACCGGCCTGGGCATGGTGCGATAGGAAACATAGAGGTTGTGTTCAGTTGTGCATATTGTCATCTAGGTCTTCTTTTGTTTCCTTCTCCTCTTCTTCTTTATATATACACAAGAGCTGTAGCTTGTTCTTGCACTTTCTTGGGAGACATCGTACTGTTCCATTCCATTGTTTCTTTAGCTTCGCGGCGTACCTTTTCGTTTTCGTTTTCTCAACAGAAAAAGACAGGAAAAAGGGTTTTTCCGAACGCGACAGGCTCATGAGACTTGGCACAGAATGCTATTTTGAAAATGATCCATGAAGACGTCCAAACTCAAGGGAGCGGGAGGCCATAAAATAAGCAAGAACGGATTTTAAGGAGACGAGATAACAAAGTTTTAGAACAAACTATGATTGGATTACACATCTTTATTCCCAACCGAAGTCGAGGGCCTGCGCACGACCCACTAAAGAGAGAATAACAAATTGATGGTACAACCAGGACTGTAGCTCCACAGGCAAGCTCGGCAGCACGGTCCAACGGACGAGATGTTAGGAAGGTTGTCCAAGGTACCTAATTATTCCTCGTTTGCAGTTGTACCCGAAGTCACTCGTACAAGGCCACAAAAGTACAGTCAAGAAATGAACGCCATGCAAACAGAGTACCCAACACGATGCAGAGGAATAGGACGATTAACAAATCCCCAGGCACGCTTTCATGTCACATCCCAAGCGCGTCACCAGACAACCAAT
The DNA here is from genome assembly GCA_014182395.1 of Eucalyptus sp. ANBG9806169. Classification (NCBI taxonomy): domain Eukaryota; kingdom Viridiplantae; phylum Streptophyta; class Magnoliopsida; order Myrtales; family Myrtaceae; genus Eucalyptus; species Eucalyptus sp. ANBG9806169. Next base: position 2,776,094 of record CM024574.1, on the reverse strand, counting down.
CAAAACGAACTCGTGATATATAACTGCATATGATGTTATTCCCTATCCAGTGTACGCAAACATCCGAAAGTAAAGGAATCTACAAAGGCCAGCATCTGCCCCAATCATGTAGATGAGTAGATCTCCTCGATCTGCCATTTTCTTGCTCGGGCAGTTCACATCAATCATCACTTGATTGCGCACATGCACAAATACAGACAAACAGATTATCAAAATCCATGCCCCCCAATTGATTAATCACTACCCTGTAGGCCAAGCACTCTGCTAGGGACAAATTATGAGGAGTCAGCAGCAGAAAATTTTTATGAAAAAGCAGAACATCTCCCTAGTATTCTGACAGACTGGCCCATCACAGTTTTATAATTTGACGCCAATTTAGAAGCATGGAAAGTCGAAGATAGACAGACGCCACTAAAAATTATAGTACTATAGACCCGCTGTATTGGATCTGAACTCATGCACTTTCAATTGCTTCTCAAATCATCAGCAAAAGACAGTATTGAGTTCTCTATCAGTACAATTGTCTATTCAAGTGAAGCACCACTTGCAGTCAAATCCTGCTCACAATTCCATTTCCTCAAACTCAGAAGTTCGCTGATATTCTCAAAAAGGGGAAAAGAAAGAAAAGGCCAGGAATCATCCATGAAGTCTAGAAGGCGAAACATAATGAAGCAAGCATAGTTCTCCAAATCTGTCTCAGTTCTTCTCAGCATTGTTTTCCAGCTCCTTCCTCAGCTGCAGCGAAAAATCATCATTGACATCATCATCATCCCAGTCATCTTCCCACTGCTGAGTCACATCCTTCCCTTCTTCATCCTCCCATTCTGTCAAATATTTTTGGGAACAAAACACGATTTAAGAATTGAATGGCGGTCATCAAGATCGCTAAAGAGGACGAGAAGAGAAGTCAAATCATACTCATCGACTGGAAGCCGCTAGCAATAAAAAAACAGAAAGACGATAAGCTATTTAAACATGAATTAAATGGTAAGTTAAAACCACTGCAGAATCAACAGTTAGAAAGAGGCAGAAGTAGACCATGAACACTCAGAGTAAGTAAGATCCTAAAACATTTTAGTATCTTCCCTCCAAACAAGCACAAATGAATCTGGTCCAGCCCTACAACATCAAATAAAAGACACCTTGGCCTGCAATGCTGCATGAACAATCCACGGTGACACCTATTAAGCATTTGTATCTGGATGAACAGACCACAACGACTAAAAATTGCCCCCGTCGGTTTTGTAACCCCAGTACTCATGAATCCCAATACTATAATCGCCCGTCCTACTAGAGATAAAATCAGATTCTCGAAGCCGGCAATTTTCTGCAACACTCCGGCAGAACGTTCAAAATGTCTTCACAGCCTACAGCTTTCGACAAAAGCATGCAAATAGAATACCGATTTTCCGACAAACTCTTCTATACTTGAAATGATCAATCAAGCAGATAGAGAGGCGATAGTTCTCAACGACTGATGCATAACCCAATAGGAACAGACAATCGAAAGGAGTACACATCAAAGGGGTTCGACATCCTACAACAACAGCTAGCCATTTCATCAATGAAACCCTCACCCCGCATCCTTCGGAAGCTCGCCATCTGCGCTAAACCTACAAAGTTACCTCCTTGCGGCCATTCTCTACAGCCGAATCACGAAAGAACTAAAACCTCCCTCAAACCGAGTTCAGACAAGCAGCGCTATTACATCAACATCAGGTTCAACAATCACGGGTCGTGTCTAGGTTCAACAGAACGCGACGAGGGTTTCGCCCAAGAAAAGCAGTGTACCTTCGTTGATTTCGAACTCCTCGAACTCGTCGTCGTCCTCGAACAGATCCATCTTCGCCTCTTCCGTCGCGGGTTTCGTCTCGGTCGCCATGTCAGCTCGGATCAGACCTCAGAAACAGAACCTGCGAAATCGACGGGAAACCAATTGGCGACTTCAAGCGTGTGCAATTAGGGCAAGAAAAAAAAAAACCCGACAATCGGAATCCCCGAAAAGAAGACCCCAGATTCAGAGCGAAACCAAGGGGCACCGACCGACACGACAACCGATGATGAATCGACAAGAGAGAAGAGATTTTGCCCAAGCTTACCTCCTTGAATTGATGCTCAAGCAAACTCAAACAGCAGAGAGAGAGAGAGAGGTAGAGAGAGAGAGAGTGGGGGGCGGGGGAGAGAGAAGGAGATCTTTCTAGAGCATGGGAGGCCCATTCTTGGAGGCCCATTGGGCTTCATGGCGAATGGCTGGGCTGCTTGGACAGCAACTTGGCCCAATAAGAGAGATGAGGCTTGGCCCTCAAGCAAATCGGAAGCAGAAATTTGCAAAAGACTGAAACTTTGGGGGGCAAAAGGGGGGGAAAAATTTTGAATCCCAGGTAGAATTCAGCCTCCATTAAGACATTGACAAGAAATAAAAGATCCATAAAGGACGACTTGGATCGTGTTTTTGTGGAATCTTAATTCATGTCAACTCCGTTTGCTTATGTACTTTCGATATCTCGTGAATCATGCACCGATTATGCAGATTTATGTTTGATTATTAAAATAATTCATGATCAGTATGCAATCTTGAATCTATTATTAAAAGTCGTATACTATGTATTGGGGGCATTTTCAACCTAATTCTTCTGTTGTCCGACTATTATTCAACACCATCTCCATATACAATCACAGAGGCTACAACAAATTGAGGCATTTTCTACCTTATTTCTGCAAGCAAAGATGGAGGCTGGCTCCTGCAAAAACTGAGCCAGTGTCCTCTTCATCTTGCACTCTAAACACACTAAAAATCATATCTATTTACACGGGCTTTCTCTAGGTCGCCGCCGGTCCGGGAAGGCGGGGGCGCGCGGCCGAATCACGAGAGCCGAAATCTGTTCCGCTCGTTGGAGTTGAGCAAGATCTTGAGGAGCGACCGCGCCTTCTTGCTCGCGTGGGAGGTCCCGTCGGTGAGGAGCGAGTAGAGGGAAGCCGTGAGCGAAGGGTCCCTAGCCAGCACTTCGATCACGTCCCTCCCACCGTGGCGGCATAGGGACAGCAGGATCGCGGCGCTGTATTCCTTCCCGGCTTTAGAAGCCGAGGACCGCAGGAACCCGATGATCAGAGGCAAGACCGGAGTCTGCAGGATCGCCGCGGTCCCATCGGCATTGTCGGCTAGAGACGCGAGGACTGCCAGTGAGTCGACTATGAGCTCATCTTTTTCTGAGGAAGCGAGGAGGTTCGCCAGCAATGGAATAGTTCCTGCTGCTATGACTCTACACTGGTTCCCGTGGTAGAGGAGCAGCCCGAAGATCGTGACCACCGCGTTCTGTTTCCCGCAAGGCTTTCCGATTCTGATGAGGTCCACGAGAGCCGGGATCGCGTCCGGCGTTTCCCCGATCAATTTCCGGTACCCCTTCACGGAAGAAAGATAAAACATGGTCGCGGCGGCAATTTGCCTCGCTTCGAGGCTCGACCCTTTCCTTAGAACCGACAGGATCGGGCTCAGTCCGCCGCAATCGACTATTACCCTTTTGCCGCTAGTGTGCTTGGAGAGCTTCAATAGAGCCGCGATCGTATTCTCCTGAGCAGCCGCGTCGGGCGAAGACAAGAGGGTTAGCAGCGGCATCACGGTGCCGGCTTCGATCAGGCATGTCCGGTTGAAGATATTCGACTTGGTGAGCAGCCGGATTTCGTAAGCGGCCTTGTTCTTCTGGTCGGCGGTCCCGAAAACCAGCCTCCTCGCGAGAAACCTCGAGACCTTCTTCATCGCCTCCGCAGCCACCGTGCTCCCCGGAACGATAGTCCTCGCTATGTCGCTACTTCTCCTTCCTGAATTGGCGAGCGAGATCCCATTATCGGCGCAGAACTGTTTTATCAGCTTCCTGAGAGTCGAATTCGGGACGAGCTCGGTGCTCGTGAGCCTCTCCCCTGTCTTCGGGCAGGTGACGTTCCCGGCCTTGAGCCATCTTTCGATCGAGGACCGATCGTAGGTCTGTCCAGTGGACACGGTCACGGGGTCGGTCATCAGCTCGAGCGAGATCGGGCACCGGAAGTCCTCCGGGTTCAAGGAGCTGAGAGTCTCCGAGCTCTGCGCCGCCTCCGTTTGCTGGGCGCTCCCGTGGTCCAGGACTTCAAACAGGACTACCCTGCAGTAGCTCATGAATGCCACCAAGCTGCTCAGCAATGGCGCTTCTCTCTCGTTTCCGTCCGAGCACTCGGAATCGATCTCGCCCTCCAGGAACTTGATCTCCTTGTTGCAGTCGCTCCAGCTCCTGATCTCGAGATACTCGAGAACCCGCTCGATCACGCCCCGGTCCGGCTCGATCCCTCGCTCGAAGTAATCGAGCATCGACCGGACCTGCCCCATCGCGTACTCGTCCCGGCTATCGAGCTCGAAGCTCGCCCGCCGCGCCTGCTTGGCCACCAGCTCGACCAACTCCTTCACCTCCCCGCCGGCGTCGATGGAGTCCAGGGGCAGGACGTCGAGCGCCGTGCCGATGGCCCGGACCAGCACCCGGAACTGCGAGGCCACGAACCGGGACCGCATCAGGATCCACACCCGGGCGCCCTCGCGCGAGCAGTCCTCGAGCAGGAACCTGATCTTCTGGAACGTGGTGTGGAGCTCGGAGAAGCAAAGCAGGACCGCCGCCGCCGCCGCGGACGATCCGGCGAGCGCCGGCCCCCCCCCGCCGCCGCCCGCCGCCGCAGCGGGGCTCGCGGACGTCCTCGAAGAACTCGAGCAGGACGCGGACCTGCCGGACGGCCTCCCGCGCGTTGCGGCGCTGCGTGGCGAAGGGCCGCGACTGGAAGCCGCAGATGGCGCGGGAGAGGGCGGCGAGGGAGTCGAGGAGGACCGCCGGCTCGACGGTGTCGCAGGGGCGGACGGCCGGGAGCGACAGGAACCGGCGGTCGGGCTTCTGGATCATCGGAACGGCGAGGATTCGACGGATTCTTGGCTGCCGGAAATTTCTCTTCCCGGGGGTGGGGGAGCTCGAAGTTCCGAACTTTGAAAGATAACCGAAAGAGAGTTTCGGTTAAAAGAGCAAGAAATAGCGGACCTTGATGGACACGTGGCGCGAGGATGCGGACCCTCGTACGTGGATTTGGCGCGAAAGATCCCGGGACACGTGTGTGGGACACGTGTCGGCCCGGGCTTGGGTGGGTGCCGTTTCTCCGATCCTGGTGAATTATTATTATTATTTTTCTTCGGGAGATGATTACGATGCGAATTTCCTCTTTTTTATTTTTTGTTTTTTTTTATTTTTGTTTATTTTCCCGCGTGTCGTGCGATGAGAGACTGTCCTGTCCGAAAGCCGGATCTTTCGGGGCGGGCCCCGCCGAGACCGACCTCGGACACGTGGACGAATGGGGCGGCGACATGTTCCCCAAGTCAAGGGGATGTCAGTCTGCATTGAAGGCGAAGTAAAATGCAGCTGTCGATTTTCTTATTTGTTTTCTTCTATTTCTTTAAGAGGATCAGGTGAATTTCTCGGAATTTTTAAGGAACATCAAGCGCGTGCTCACAAATTACTTAATAATTATTATTATTATTATTATTGTGTGGTTAATTTAGCTGAGCTTCATTTTCCGACAGGCTGGCTAAACGGAGATTGAGAGAGCAAAAGAGGGGCTGGTCGACATGAATAAAGATTGAAAATTGAAAATGTACGATTTTTTCTCGAATATAAATAAAATATAGATCGCTAAAATTTCACGGTTGTTCTTGATGGAGACGCAAATTATGAAGCTGTAGCAAAGAATCCTAGGTAAATGACGCGCTCTAATTTGTGGTGATGAGGTTGGTGGAAGACCAATGAAGACAACGCGAAGAATACTTGGACCTCGGGTGAAAGAGAGTGATGTGAGAATTGAATAATCGCGAGATATGTGATCATCGAGAGAGCAAGTTTCACTCGAGAGACGTGTTTGGAAGAGAGAAGGAAACGTAGATGACTAAGAATTTCGGCATTTGGTATATTGTCTGATCGATATTTGTTTATCATAGAGAAAACAAAATGAACAAGCTCACTGAGTTTGATGTCAGAGATAGCGAAGTTTAGCAACTCTTGGAGTACGTATGTTTGACTATAAACTTCCTAATTAAAGAAATTATTTCCATGAAAATCATTTTTTCCTTACCAAAAAAGGATGTTATTCTCCCCAACTCTAAGTCTGTCATTTGCGATTTATAGAAAATATTTTACGTTGTCCAATACCGAGAAGTCAAAAAATAATTTCCTTCGATAAAAAATATCATTTTTCTTATTTTGGAACGATGAATCTCAACTCATGACAAAGAGCAACACGTTCACCAATTCCATCGATGTGATCTACTTGTTTGGAGACAAATATGTGCCGAGAAAATCTTCGCTAAACACGCTACGATATTGCTCGAGTCCATCCAATTTTCGTCTTTATTTCGATGAAACAAGTGCTTGGTACCTTATCAAAGTATAAGGCTGCACATGACAACACTTCTCAGCTGGAGGAGAGTTTTTTTTTTCAGAAATAGTTATTTTCTATTTCTATTCCGGGGAACAATTTCTGAATAAAATAACCCGTTTAGTAACTACACAATTTCTATGCTCAACCGCACGGCATCGGTACAAATCTTGGTTTTTCATACAGTTTTCAACTCAAATGTCATTTAATGATGCGGTCGTGGCTCGTGAGCAGACAAGTCATCTTTGGTCGCGTCCTAAGCCGCAGCTGCCAATTTAGATAATTGAAATTTAGCTGAGCTTCATTTCCTGACAGGACAAAAGAGGGGGTTGGCCGACGTGAATAATGATTGAAATATGAAAATGTACGGCTTTTTCTCGAATATAAATAAAATATGCGAATTTGGATAATTGAAATTTCACGGATGTTACCGATATTCTAAGAGAGTCTTGAGCTAGTCTTACCCTCCCCTCCCTCGTTTGTTGATTTTGTTTGTATTTTGTTCTTCTTTTCTTACTTTTTCTTCCCTCTAAATTTAGATTTGGGAACTCTCTTCTCCCCATCTAGTTGTCGATTTGAGAGCTTGAACTCCCCCAATCTAGTTCTAAATTTAAGTGATGTCCTCTCCCGATCTAGATCTGGGAGTTCAATAAATATGGATTTAGGGATTCGATACCTCCCAGATCTATTTATGTACATGTTATTTGCCTCTAATTTCAATGATGATCGCAGGAGTTTTGACATCTCGTTGAGTTACAAAGATTTACTCCTCCATATATTAGATTTGTATTTACTGAACCTATTTTGGTTATCTTCATGCGACAGAGCGGATCGACTCCTAGATCAGGCCTCGGGCCTGATCCAAACCGACTCTCAATTGTTAAGATAAGAAGTCATGATGTCATCTTCTTATTGGCCATAGTATAGCCATAATTATTTGACTCATAGCCAAAGATATGATACGTCAAAATGTTTACAAGCCCTTTCTCTGCACGTTCTCTAATCTTTTTACATCACACTACAAGTTTCCACAAAAGACAAGTGGAATTCCTACCTCCTCCCAACACGATATAGATGAATCTGAACCTAAGCGTGCATTGTCAACAGTCAACGTCGTAGTTATTGGAAAAGAAATTTCCAACATGTGCTCATCACTAACAAAGACACGAGATCTAATGATTGGCCGCTGATTTTACTTGACAAGTCAATTCTTATGGAACGAGTGTGTACTTACCATTGATCCTTCCTATTTTCTAGATTTGGCTTTTCTTTTCAGTGTTCTTACTCTATTTCAATTTGCTTTGTCATGAAAACTATATACTTCCGTATCCTTATGAGTAATGGATAGAATTTTCTTTCGAACCAAAAAAAGAAAATTCATGGATGCTCGTGATGGAGACGTGAACTATTAATTAGTCAAAGATGGTCCTAGGTAGATGACGCGCTCTAATTTCTGGTAATGAGGTTGGTGGAAACCAATGAGGACAATTCGAAGAGTGCCTAAACCTCGTGTGAACAACAAGAGCGATTGAGAATTGAATAATGGCAACAAATCACATACGTGATTTTATTATCTTATTTGGATCAGGGACAGAGCAAATTCGAGTAGAGACGTGTAAGGGCGGGAGAAGGAAACGTAGATCACAACGAATTCCAGCATTTGGTGTATTGTCTAATCGATATTTGTTTATGCTGGACAAAACAAAACGAATAAGCTCCTTGAGTTTGTTTTTTTGTTGAAAAATCAAGCTATTTTCTCATATCTAAATCCGTTGTTTTCAATCTAATATCGAATAATTGGAAAACAATTTCCCTCTAAACAAATACATCTCGGCGGACCTGAGCAAGTCCTTAAATTGCTCAATGAGGGAAACGGAGGGAGAACCTCCCCGGGGAGAGTGACCCCTTACGCCCCTCCTAGGCCGGGATCTGGACCTAGTAAAAGATTCCGGCCCCGCTGGGGGGAAAATTCCTTACGGAATTGGGGTTCTCATCATAACCCCCGAGCCCGATAGGGGCTACTTCCCTAAAGATCATTCCTCCGGACGCGCATCCCTAAATGATGGCAGCTGGAAACCCCAAATACATCTCAGACAAAAGAGAATAACACACGTACCAATTCCATCAATGCGATCTACATGTACGAGCAAACATACACCGAGAAAATCTTCCTTAAACATGCTACAATATTACTCGAGTTTCACTCAGAACGACTTCCGTTCCCATCCGAGATTTCGCCGTCGGGAGTCTTTATTTCGATGGAGCAGATGCTCGGTACGTTTCGAGAGTTCAATTAGCAACGGCGCCGAAGATGTTCCGATTAAGATGTGAACGGTTAACCGCACGACATCAATGCGAATCTGGATCAGGATTCTCACAGCGATTTTAAGCTCAAACGCCATTCGAGGATGCGGTCGTGCCTCGTGAGTAGACAAGACAAGTCACCCTTGGTCGGGTCCTAATCCACAGTGTCCGAATCTCGATCACCACATAACAAGGAATTATTAATTAACTGACAAAACCCAACCGCAGCCACAAGCTCTCTTGCCCTCTCTCTCCGGTCCAGGAAACTGCTGCAAGACTTCCCCTCGGCGCGACAGGGACTGATGTGAAAAGGGACGGGCCCCGACGTGTGCCAATCACGGGCCGACCGGTGTCACGCGGTATTCCCCCCTCGCGTGCATAAGCTTTACGGTTCGGCTTCAGGTCCAGCTGAGGCGCGAAGCAATGATTTTTTTAATACGCTGGTCAGTCTTTGCATGCTAATCAATGGCGAAAAGGACAGGTTTTGACGTCGACCCACCTAATGAAACGGGGGCCAGTCAAGAGATGAGGGCTGTCGCCGGTCGATTCGAGCAGGCTCGGCATCTGATTTGGTCGGCAAATTAATGGCGGGTGCACGCAGCTTTGGGCTCTGAGCTTTTTCGCTCTGCTGGATCTGGTTTTGGCCGTTCGAGGGGGGCCTGAGATTGGGTTTGAGCGTCGGGCGAATGTCTCGTCTGCACAGGAGCCGGACTGGCGGGCTCGATCAGTAGAGGACTAACGCATTTAGTTCGATATGCAGACCGGGTTTTAACTTCCCAATTTGTTTTGAAGATCGACAAAATCTTCCGTAAGTGTTTAATGATTCTGATGGTAGAATTTCCAGCTAATACTTTTGGAGCAACTTGGTTCAGACTTTGTTCTGAATATCATCAGACTCAGAGACTCATCAAAACGTTTCGATTGTCTACGTCAAAGACATTGAGGTTCTTTGAGGACACTATTAAAGCTTGCATGAGTGTTATTAAGATAACGTGCATCTTATTTCAGATGATGGAAATCTTCGAAATCAATTTCGTTCATATGAAATGACAATCGCCTAGTAATTTGGCACAAAGAATGAATATTAATGTAATTTTCCTCTTTTAGGGATTCTTGATTCGATTGACAATCATTCGAAGACAGTATGCTCTTTCCTAACAAGAAACTCTACCTATGGAAGCCCAACTTCTATTGCACAGGCGAGAGAAATAAAGAGAGGCTCTAATCTTGTAATCCAAATGGTAATAAGATCTTAATATATCATTCATGTCCGACAAGTGATTGGATGAATGATCCTCATAGTATTGTCCGACAATCAACTTGAAAATCAAGGAGTATAAAAGTAAATTTTGGTGCTGAAGGAAGAACAAGATCTGAACTCTATAATTCCAAAGTTCAAAGAAAGTTTTGATATTACCCAATTGTCTTTGTGAGCTGAAATTATAATATTTGATAGTAACCGTGTGAGATTAGAAGATATGATTACACATTCTTGAGTAGAAAGACTCTGTAACTTTTGATAAATTCTTTATTGAAATAGATTGTTAGCATAAAAGAGTAGACATAGGCTTACTATAATTACTTTATGCAATTTTCTCCATCCCTTGACCTCTTTATTATTTTTTTTTATAGTTTATTGCACACATGGGAATTCGAGTACTTCGTAATTTTTCATCAAACGTTCTTTCGTGATATTAAACTTGGTCATTTTAAATTCCGCTTTAATTGTGTATAATCACCTATTCATCCCCTCTAAGTAATAGTTCTAGCCACCTTAACACATATGTGATCCGAGAATGATGGAAAGAGATGAACAGATTGGCAGAGAATTAGCTACATATGGGCTCAACAGTTCTTTAGAAAATACTTTCATCACTGCACTGCATGCAAGTCTCATTTGGTGTTGATAGTCTCCGGTTTCAACAGTTCATTTGCTGAGATTTTACAGCCAAGCCGGATTCTTCAAGGGCGTAACTATGGCTTTGACTTGCAGATAGTTATTGAGGCTGTAGATCCCCTTCTCCCTTCCTATCCCGCTCATCTTGTAACCACCGAACGGAATCGCTGCGTCGAAGACGTCGAAGCAGTTGATCCACACGGTCCCGACCCTCAACGCCCGTGAGAGCGCGTTCGCCACGTCTATGTCCTTAGTGAAAACGCCTGCAGCTAGACCATAACGTGTGGTGTTGGCCCTTCGGACGACTTCGTCGAGGTCCCTGCTCAAGAGAATATAAGTAGTTACACAGAAAGCTCATTGAAGCCTAAAATAATTGTTGAATAATGACATGAAAGCAATTTCTAGTATTCACTCAACATAAAGGGGCAAGCCCTGGAATATATGTATATAGAAAGCTCTTCGCTCACTTGAATTTCAATATCGATTGCACAGGGCCGAAGATCTCATCCTTTGCTATCAGCATATCATCCTGAATGACAGAAGTTTCACACAGGGTCACCAGTCAGATAACACTTTACCCCGATGCACAAGTGAACCAGCAACTAAACGACCGAGCAATACCTGGACATTCGAGAACACCGTTGGCTGAACAAAGAAACCTTTGGAGCCTAATCTATCGCCTCCACATTCAAGAGTCGCGTCGCTATCTATGCCAGCTCTTATGTATCTAAGCACCTTCTGGAATTGCTCGACATCAATCTAGGAGATATGACATCACATGTCATGACAGCATCAATCGAAAGCTCTAAGTACAAACTCTGACGTAATTACAACAGATTATATCGAAAGAGCAAAGCTGCAGCAGGCTCTCGTGTCATTTACTAATTGAGAGACTTGAAAAGGTTCATACCTGAGGACCTTGTTCGATACCCTTCCTGAAAGGATCTCCGACACTACGTTTCAGTGCCCGAGCTTTTGCCTTCTCCACGAACTCATCATACACTCGTTCATGTACGTATGTACGAGACCCAGCACAGCAGCATTGCCCCTGTTTAGACATCCCTTCATTCATTCATCTGTGGCAACTTCATTTCTATCCCATAAAACTGTCACAATACTAAGGTCAGACGGACCTGATTAAAGAAAAGAGCAAAGTGTGCAAGCTCCACGGCTTTATCAACATCAGCATCCTCACAGATTATGAAAGGCGATTTGCCTCCTAGTTCCAATGTCACAGGCTTCAGATTGCTCCTTGCAGCCAATTCCAGGACAACCTTGCCAGTTTCGGTCGATCCAGTGAAGGCGATCTGCACGGCAGAACACAAGTTTTTTGGCCTTAGAAGGCACATATGCCCAAGTTCGGAGTGTTCATTTTAATTTGTGAAAATTATGAAATGATGCTAGCTAGATGATGTGCTATCATGAAGCCTAGATGAGCTGACATTAAGCCATGTAGCTGCTATATATTCATACCAGTCCATCTACTGCCAATTCACCATGGATTTAGCATTTCAACTTTATGAAGCAAGTAGACATAGGATCTCAGAAAGAACTCACGACATTAGTATATCCATTAGGGGACAGAGGCGCTTTGTCTGAAAGCCATCATGAAAGAATAGGCTGTCTTTCTTGTCTAGAATCCTTTGATCGCTTCCATCTAAAGTATGATGCTTACATTTGTGGACTGGCCAGTTGGTGAATATTCATGGGGACTAGTAGAGAAGAAGGTTCGGATGCCCATGATATCCAATAAAGAGTAGGATGCTTCGCTTTAAATCAGAATACTATGAAAAGGATTATTTTTATGCCATCGTTTGAAAGAGGATTTTTTTTTTTTTTTTTTTCCCTTTTTCCTTTTTCCTGTGTTGCACAAGAATCCTGAAACATCTTGTAGAAAACAACAACTTGCGTGTTAGAGATTATTGAGAGCTCCAGCATCACATGCACATTGCAGCATATCCATTCCTCATATTTTTTACAAATTATAACACCTGAACTCATTGTGCTAAGTACTCGTAAAATTGGCTTATTAGTTGAATTATCTCTATTCAGATTGCCAAGCAATCCCAGATAGTAATTTCAGCTGCTTGGTCTTATATACCTTGTCCACATTCATATGGCTTGCAAGAGCCGCACCAGCTGTAGGACCATAGCCAGAAACAATATTTAGAACACCAGGGGGAAGGCCAGCCTGCCACGAACACAATCAATTCAGTAAAGTACGAATGAATCTTGGCAAAACAGAGAACTCTTGCGTGAGTAAGAACTCCTTGTATAACTTGAAAGGTAATTAACAGCCTGTTTGTCTGGCTTGCTGCACGAGTTACGTCCTTGCTTTTCATAGTTAAGATATGCTGATTATTTTTCCACCTATACTATAAGTATTGGGCATTTTCATTTGCCAAATCGGACCAGGAAACACTAGGTACCCATCTTGACCTGCATACACACTCAGTGCTTTCAAATTTGGACTACAAAGACACACTGCACCAATAAACCAAATCGGCTGAGAAATACTCATTTGCCGAGGATTCCTCTAGCATCTAAACTCAGACTGAGTCTGGACAAATATCAAAAGTGTCTCAAGATATCAGCTGTCAATTAAATTTTTCTGTTTACTCAGGAGTGGCGATGGCCATGCATACCTCACAGACTAACGAGCTGTCAACAGAAAAAGTTCCAATCAAAATGTATATTGAAAGAATATCAAAATAGGCTCAGTCCAAGTCTGGACAAATTATGCCCGTGTCTTGAGAGAGAGAGAAAGAGAGACCTCCTGGAAGAGTTTTGCAGCATACAGTGCTGTCAAAGGTGTTTGTTCTGCTGTCTTTAGGACAATTGTGTTACCACATGCCAATGCAGGTCCAACTTTCCAAGCGAACATAATGAGAGGAAAGTTCCACGGAATGATCTGCCCCGCAACACCAATTGGTTCATGCAATGTTTGCACATGGTAATTTCCATCGGCCGGGACTGTCAGCCCATGGATTTTATCAGCCCAACCTACAATATGAGAAGAAGAATCAGAAACACTGACAAGACAGGTTAGTCAAATGGCAATGACGTAGAAAGAATGCATCATTCCTTACCAGCATAATACCGAAACAGACGTGCCAGCATTGGCAATTCAGATTTGGCAGACTGCTCATAAGGCTTTCCACAATTCCATGTCTCCAGAGCTGCAAGCTCATCATTATGCTTTTCAACCAAATCAGCGAAGCGCAGCAGTATCCTCGATCTTTCCTGGAGGGCAAGCACAAGCACATCATCAAAACATGGACACACTCAAGATTTGACTGACTTATGTAATGGAAGGAAAATCATGGCAGTAATTTTTCAATCTCACGTAAGGAGTCATCTTTGGCCACGGTCCTTCATCGAATGCCTTGCGAGCAGCCGCCACAGCACGGTCAATGTCTTCAGCATCTCCCTCAGCGACATGAGCAAGGACATCCCCAGTACGAGGATCATACGTTGGGAAAGTTCTTCCTGAGATAGAATCAATTTTCAGACCTATTTCAAAATGGCTACATGCAAGAATCCTATCTACGAACAACAAACCAAGCGATTAAAGCTATCGCCATTACTTTCCAATTAATGTCACTCACCTGACGCCGCATCCACGAAGTGCCCATTAATCAGATGCTGTGTGTAACTTATTTGGACCGGTGGCGAAATCAGCTCTTCGACTGCGGCTGCGGTGCTGTACCTGCTGATGCTACTTCCCACGCCATGGTTCCTTCCTGAACACACGAAAGTACCAACAAGCAAGCAGAACTTATCCCATAATGAACCCGGAGAAGAAGAAAAAAACAAATATGGTGAAAATTTTAAGGATGGAGAACTGAAGCTAATTGCATTTACGTAATAATTTGATAAAGAGCAGACAAAAGGCTAGTACTGCTGAAAAGAAATGAATGGCGGGCTGTACATGAACTCCTTCAGACAAAGTACAAACACCATGCTTAAAATTCCCAGTTAATATCAAATCCTTATCAGAACCCATCTCTAGGAACCGAAATCCCACAAATCTCCAGGCCGATTTGGGTCCGCAGGACCACTTACTACAGTTCTTTCTTCCATCTTATTTAGTCCCCAATTCAAGAAATAACATCAAGAATCACGAAGCCAGGAATGTCAGCATCAGACTCGACATTCATCATCAACCCTGCGCCATGCAGGGGGAGAGAAAGAAAGAACCAGACGGCCATCGGTTCAAGAACTAAATTCCTACTGAACCCTTTTCTTTGAAGGGCCTCCTAAACTCAGCAATGGAAAGGTAGTCACCTGAAGACAGGAGCCGCGAAGCAGAGAGCGAACGAGTCAGCAAGGAAGACAATCTGCGAGCGGCCATAGCTCACACACTCCCCACAAAACAGAGCAAGAGGATCCGGTTACAGAAAGAAGAGTGGTAGCCTTTTTTCCTTTATGACAGAGAGCAAGAGCATCTACCACACACACGCTCTTATCTCATCTCGAGACCACCTTTTCGCCCCCGGCTACTGGGAATGCACTCGTCATCGGAACTCCACACGACAGTCCAAGAGAAAAAACGGGAAAAAACTAAAGAAAAAGATAAAGAAAATCCCGGTCAGAGACAAGAAACTTCGAGAATGATGAGATCTTGACAATAATAGCTCTCTCTCTCTCTCTCTCTCTCTCTTGTGGCTCGGAAAGGTAACGAAGGAGATAGAGACGGGGACAGCGACTACCGCTTTTTTTCCGCATGAAAGCTCTGACTTTTCAGATGGACTTTCGAACACTCGTAAACTCGTTTAGGTAATAAAATAAAGAGTAATTATTTTTTAAGTAAAATCCATTTTCGAAAGTAGAATTATCATCCTCAAATCATGTCAATTGCCGAACGAATAACGAAGAACATTGAGCGATATCATCCACAGTTCAAATCTACCCAACACTTCCAATCCCTCTGGAAAATCAGACACGACCGGAACAGGACGACAGGTGAACTTTCGCGGGGGCGGCACGGAGGTAACGAGCAAAATGGCTGCTCGTGCGACATGTGGTCTGGTCTCTTTCCCATACAAGAAGTCTACACGCGTTCTCAAAGAGCGGTTGACAGAGTTAAGTTTGTGCTAAACTTGTCATGGCACGGGCCCCATGTACAGAAAAGATTCGTTCGTAGCCCGTTCATACCCCCATCATCCATTATTGGAGCTAGGTTCGTCCGGAAAAAGTCAAATTTGGAGAAAATAAAATCTTCTCCCAAAAAAGATGAGAAGAAAGTAGAAGATAATTTTTTTAAAAAAATTATAATTCTATTCTATTTCTATTTCAACTCTCACTATCAGATTTTCACCTGTTTCCTTACCGGATGTAAGAATCGAAATCATTCTAATCTCCGATACCCACATTTCCCTTCCCACGTGGGAAAGATGAACTCCGGTGGTTGAAGAAAGTAAACTTGAAGAGCATGAAATCGGGTTAAGGAAGATGCTGGAATGAAGTATCATCCCACCTTTTGCTTTTGAGTTCTTGTGGCTATAAATTGTGATAAAGCCCTTTTCAGGAGAAGCCGGACCACATTGAGCAGGAGCCATCACCATCTTCGGGGAATCGAAACGGGGAGGGGTCCATTTGAGGATGCGAAATTGGGAAAGAGACCTTCATGGTTTTAATTGCTGTTTAGATTGTGCAATTTGCTCGTTAAGCGGGAGGCATTGCATTGTGGACAAAGTACATATTAGATTCGAATATTGGTATCAACATGAGTATTTTAACAAATAATACGTCTCCGGAAGTTAATTATACGGCTAAATACTCGCCCATTTAGACCTGATAAGAAATCGACCTCATGGAAATCATGAGAAAACTATCGATTCGCATGACAAAAGAGCATATGATTATTGAGTCTAAACCTTTGGACGCCTTGCCCATCGCCACCATACAGACGGAGTTTTACCGGTGCACATGGACGAGTTGGTTTAAAAATATATCAAAGTGATAAATTTAATACAGTTCGAATACCCCTGTAGGAGAAGAGTAAGAAACAGCATATTCAAATGGTGGAAATAAGAATCACTAGGTTTGCTCCAATGGCCACACTTCCAATATGGAAGGGGAAGATGGGGGTTCGAATCCCCACTTTCTCAGAGAGTTGGGTGGGGACGATATAATTTCAGGAGTGGGTTTCGACCCTGCGCCCTAAAGGGCGTGACAAAAATCTGAAAGTGAGTGTTAAAATGGGAATAGAGTGGGACCGACAAAAAAAAAATGGTGGAAATAAGGGAATTGTATCATCCCTCCATATCAAATGCCATCATCGTCCGTTATAATATTCCATTGACTTTAGGCAACGGTCGTCTCTCTTCTCCTTTCATGTAGTTAATACATATTAAATTTAAAAGTAATTTACTAATATGATATGCGAGTCTTTGAATTAAATTACCATAGATATATTCCCAACGAGTAATATCAAGCATGTTCAGTGACCCTTTTTTGAAATATGAAGAACTTTATATGCTAGTGGCTAAAACAACATTTACACAATTTGAGTAAACTCTTTTAAGGATCAAGGCAGGACCAGCTGAAATCAGTAAGTAAAATCTGAGCAACTGCTTTCACCTTACGATCTATGGCGTCACGAATTGCCGCTTGGAGGCAAGGACCCCACGAGGTGGTGAGATTTCAGCTGGTGTGTGATAATAGTAGGCAAAGCAAAGTCAACTCTCTCCAAGGTCTGCAGAGAAATCAGGCTCGTCGGGTTTAAACAATTTAGGCATCTTCAGTTCTTGAGGATCCAGTATAGTGACCTTATGGTTGGCCCCTCTTTTTGTGTTAGCAGCGAATTTGGAAGCCAGTATTGTAGCTCCAAGGTGTTGAGTGCCGGCTGCATCATCGGTCAACTGACTCAATTCCTCATCGCCGTTGGAGTTCTCCTGTCCACACTCACTCTCCGTGTCCGCTCCATTCATGTAATGGACGTCCTCGTATATGGCCAACTCCATTGCCAGCTTTCTCTTCTTGAATCTTCTCCAAGCAACTTGGATATAGCACGCCCCCCAAGTCCTCCACTGGTGGGAGTAATACCTGGAAGTATTTTACATCGCAATCAATCTCAGTTTACAAACTTCGGAATGCACAAGAACGTTGAAAAGTATGTAAATCTTCCAAGCAAGTGAGCGATTTCTCCAGTTGAACATCTCGCAGGATACAAATGAATACCTGAAAGCATGTTGGAGTTTCTTGCTGTGGAGGCGCTTAAATTGGGTAGAGACAAACTTCAGGTCCTCAGCTCTCAGCGCAAATGCCTCCAGTTCAGTGAGAGTTTTAACTGTTCTAGTTGAGGATGGTAGGTTAAGGCTCGAATTAGGCACCAACGCCCAAGTGAGCAGCTCCTCACCACAAAAGTCGCCAGCTCCAAGGGTGATGGAGTTGAAGAATCCTACTCTTCCACCGTCTGTGGTGCTGCTCTCTACCTCCCCCCTTATGATGAAAAGCATCTCATTCACCGGATCACCCTCTCGCATAATGAATGCGTCTTTAGTATGCAAGGATGAGACAAGGCGTTCACATATAGCATCTAAGAGCTGATGATCCATTTGTGCAAAGAAAGGGACCTAGATAAGAAAAAGAAAACAATTCAGATTTCTCAAGTTTGTATATGTCTTCAAAAGGATGAGAATGGATAAATAATTACGAGCACCTAATAGTTTCCGATAAAGAATATCTAGCATGCGTAGATGAGAAAATCCTAATGCTACTGCCTTTTTTGGAAGTAGAGAACCACATTACCTATTCTCCAACATATTTGTTAAACTATGTCAAACAGTATTATGAATTAAAAACCAACTTGAATTCACTGAAGCAAACTGATCCCCTCATGAAGGTCCTCCAGAAGCAAATGAGGATGCAATTGTCAAGTCAATTTACCCGTGGCACATCCAAATCAGAATTCAGAAGCAGAGAGCGGATGCTCAACTTGATAAATACAAGGAAAGCTATACTTTCTTTTTCAAACCAGTGGCTTCAGGTGCTGCCTAATCACCAAGAAGATGGCAACCCTTAGACTTTCTGTGTTTCAACTTTCAAATAGCCATCATACTTTAAATATGCTAAGATTAAACCTTGGTATGTACTCGGCCAGGAAAAAGAAAAAAAATACACTTGACATCTATGTCTGTAACCTACCAGATGCTACTTTAAATATCTTTTGCATAAAGTTAATGTACTGGACTTGGTGCTAAAATACAAAACATTCCAACAGGGTGATAAAACTTCTACCAAACCATGATAAATCCTGACTTTATAATAGTTTTCTTTAAATAGATTTCACTTTCAAATGTTAAACGCAATGACTGAGATATCTTACACGGCGAACAAGGGCTAGACAAAGATGCCTTTGAATTTGGCGTCGAAGATCAAGAGGTAACGATTGTAAAATGGTTTCCTCATCGACACCTCTAGTGGCGACCCATTTGTACTGAACAAACCGGCGGACACGTTCTTGCAGTTCTGGAGGTAGTTGACGATGCCGCATCCACTCCTCTGTATCTCTCCGTTTAATTCTCCATTCTTCAAGTCTTACCGTTGAAGATTGCAAATATGTCTTTAGAAAACAAAAGTTTTTCAAGAGAGAGAGAACTGTAAGCAGCAGGAAATCACAATACTAACTAATAAATGTCAAGGAGACTCTGGGAAACATGACTGCAACTGTTCAGTTACTGGTTAAACACCATGCTCCCCTCACTGGGCTACAAAGATTCTGCAACTCTCTTGAGCTTTTGGAAATAATTGGCGTCACAAGTTTTAAACAGCTACAGATAAAACTCCACAAGAGCACAGCACAGCAGCGAGAGAAATGATAAGCATATATTTATATGCAAGATATTCTATCTATAATATTGGAAAACCTGATTCAACATTAGTTATTAATAAGCAAGACAATGTATGTGCTGGGTAAACACTCCTTGAAATATTTTCCTTTCAATTAGTATCTATATTTATATCTGGCACTTCTCTGCTCTAGGAATACCAAAGAGGAATATGCTTAACCATAGGTGATTTTCATTAGAGAGGAAAGCCAATGAAAAAGGCTATAATCTATAGTTGGCACCTGCATGACGGCTTATCTGCTTAAGGAAATGTCGCCATGATTGCTAAAAGCCTATGACTCCAGAAATGTCAAATATGAGAAGCAAGAGACTTTTTCTTTTTTAGTCAAAGGAGAAGCAAGAGACTTGAAAGGCAGAAAAGATCTAAAATCCTGGTTCTGCTATGTTGGCACCACAATGAAAGTGGTCCCACTGATTTAAAAACTAAAAATTTATGCACTGTTCCTCAGACAGGTTTAGCAGCTTTGACCATGACATTACCAATGAAATACATAACAAGTACAAGAAAGGCACAAACCTGCATGTTTCCAATGAAATGCGAGAAGAAAATCAAACCCGCAATGCAGATAAATATGGAGAATAAATTTTCGCCACTAAGAGTGGTGGTCATCAAACTCTGCCCATATGAACTGCCAGTGAGAAAAACACAATGAGTACAAGAAAGGACCTGGTAGATCATCTATTCTGCATTTGTGAAGACTGGGACTGAAAGTAAAAGCAGAACCGAACTTTGTAGGGGAAAAATTAACAAGAAAGACTGCAATAAAATTTCCAGCATATAGACATTCCCTCAAATACTAGATAATTGTGTATACATAGATACAGAGAGAGAGAGAGAGAGAGAGAGAGAGTAATAGTTGTGCATTGTGAGAGTATGCAGATGGGGTCCCATTTTGAGTCAAGAAAACCTTCTTCTAAAATGCACTGTAAAAGTAAATTGCATCCATGTCATTCAAACCCATATAATATTGCTGGCCTGAAAAAAAAAAATCCTATATGAAATTCCCTTTACTGATGAGCATTACTCAAGCTGCATTGACATCACCCGGCATATTACACCTCAAAAGCTAAAACTAAATCATCCCATGATAATCTGTTTATGGCTGGTCAACACATAATCCACATCTAGCCATCCAATTACGTGAATTTTGTAAAGCAAAACTGGCGATTGCATACCTCAAGTTCCGCAAGCCCCACCAAAGACAGTAGAAGTATTTCTCAATAAAATCTGCCGAAGCTACTTCATTTATAAAAGCACTAGCAAATATCCCAAACTGAAGATGGTCATCATCCTTGAAAGCGTCACATTTGGCCAACACCAGAGTGGAATTCAACCACAACTTGCGTTGAGGGTCATCTAAGGTACTACAATCAAAAAAATGCTGTTGACAGGGTGGATAGCGTTTGTTTTTAATTTCCTTCCGGCATTCAATCCTCCAGCATGAATTCAGCCTCTGAATTGACCATAAATACCATACTGATCCTATAACCTGTACCAGAGTGTGGGATAACTATGACCATAAATGTGATTACATGACAAGATCTAAAAGCAATAACGATCCACGCATGCACTTCAGCATGGAAATAACATAAAGTAGTAAAAAAATGCTTACATGACTAGCTAGCGTGCAGAGAATGAGATTGTATGCTGCTCCTGTCCAAGCAGTCTTGGCTATCACCCCAGTTGTTTTCACAATCCGTCTATGCAGTGGGAAAATGAGGAAAAATCGAGGGAAATATTGAATGAGAACAATAAGAGAGACCGTGTGGTTGGTATGAACAACTGTAGGATTTTGTATTGCTGGGATAATGAACCAAATAAAGATCTGCCAAAGGGGAAAACATCAATGGCCGTTCATAGATATTTACAAAAATATCATATGCCTCTTGAGAATTGCATAAGACGGCAGTTAAACAGCATTTCAGCAGACAAGCATGTTAATTTGAAATTACAAAGGAAGATCCAAGTCTATAGAAGTAGAAAGACTATCGAACAAAAGCAATATAACCATCCATTCTACCAAACTCAGATGTGTGGCAATTCAGAGGCAAGACAAAGAACATCTGGATGAACCGTCTAGATACGAAAACATGCTTCAAACTACTGACTAACATCCTTAAACTTTTGAAATAATCAAAGTTCAAAGTGGGTTAAATCCTGCAATATCAAAACATAACTTCCGTGTCCAAAGTAACAGTTTAGACTTTGGAAATATTTAGTTGCATACTCCTTGACACTGACAAAGGCGTATGTTCATCTTCATTCTGTGTAAAGCCCTAGTTACAACAGCTCTTCCTTCTCATGGAACCAAGCAAAAACACTGCTGAAGAAAACATCATTCATATTTCTTTCAAGCTCCCTTCTCAATCGTAGCCATACTCTACATGTCAGCCACTCCAGCAACCTGTTCCCTCATTTTATCAAAAGTTTAGTCAGAATTGCAACATTCCATTTCAAAAATTCTTCATTTACGAAACCTTCAGACAAGAATTGCAACATTCCATTCCAAAAATTCTTCATTTACGAAACCTTCAGACATGAATTACTGAAACAGGATTAAAAAAAAAAAAAAACTCGACTGACGAACTAATGAACTTCTGTCGAACACATCACACCCAAGGCGAGGAGCACTCTTCTCAACGCAAACGATCCAAAACCGAAACTTCCGTTCGAAATCACGCTGACCTGGGGAAGGGGAAGCATCGCGGCGAGATCGATGACGAAATCCGTCTTCAAGTACCGGATCGCGATCTCCCGCGCGTCCATGACCAGGTCGCCCCGCCCGAAGACCCGGGAGTTCGGGGCCACGAAGGCGGTCCGGAACTTGAGGACCATGTGCATCAGGAAGAACAGGTCGGCGGCGGTGCGGAGGAAGGTGATGATGGCGCCGAAGCTGAAGTTGATCTCGATGCAGCCGGGCCCGCCGACGAGCGGGACGAAGAAGTAGAGCGGGTCGACGAAGAGGGCGATGAGGCAGGAGACGAGGAAGACGTGGTTCCACCGCGCGACGAACTCGCTACCGGGGTCGAGGGTCTGGTACCACCAGGGGATCTCGCGGCGGAGGGAGAAGGACCCCGGGAACTGGCGGGGGAACCGGCGGGAGGCGGCGGCGGCGGCGGCCGCAGGGAAGTGGACGCGGCGGCGATTCATGGTCTCCGTCCATGGCGGCGTTGGAGGCGGGGGCGTGGATTTATCGGGGCGGAGAAGGAGGGGGCGGTCGTAGAGAGAGAAAGAGAGAGAGAGAGAGAGAGAGAGAGAATTGCGCAGAGCCGGAGGAGTTGCAGGAGCGCGCGAAAATGGATGAGGAAGATGAGAGAAGATTGAATGGAGTCGTTACTCTTTACTTTGGGCCTAATTGGGCCTTTTGGGCCTTTGTTGGGCCCCATACGAGGACACCAGGCCCAACTCGAGGTATAATTCGCTTTTGAGTCGTTCTACTGTTGGATTAAGTTCGTCACCTGAAGGTGTATATTGGTTTCGGTTTCGCATGTGTAATTCAGTGACATTTTTTTCTTTTTCCGGTTTGCGATTCAGTCATTTTACGTCACTTTTGTGATATTGAAAGCTGGCTGGAAATTGAATGTTGCCCAAACTCTCTTTCACTTTTTCGTTCTCGTCACTATATGCTCTTATTGAACCAAGTCGTTACTACTTTGTTGCAAGACATTTCATCATTAGCCAGCTAAATTAGTTAATGTCAAATAAATTAGTTAGCGCATACCGCCACGGCAATTTGACCCACAATCTTAAGAGAGATGAATGACATGTCATATTTCTTCCATCTCTAATTGGAGGATTCCTTCAAGTACATCATTATTTGTTGGTGTTGGGAAACAGATTCCCAAAATGTGATCCGATACTCGATTGAATGCCGAAAACGTATGTGGAAAACGAGCCCAGAAAACATGTTACACCGATCAAAAAGTATATCACGTAGTCGGACATACCTTAATTTTCACAAATTAAACACTGTCGTCACAGTTTTATAAGGAATTCTTGGAAGCCCTGATTCCGTTTGTGAAGAGGAGCGCACTGTTTCTTGGAGGAAAAACTTAGAGCACATTAAACAGAGAAAACGTATTCTCATTTTCTAAAACACAACTGATCCGATAACCAACTGGTCGGATTTTCCCCCATTTTTACAATTTCTGGGCCCTTCACTTACAGGCCGAGTTTTGGCCCAACATTGGTAGACGGGCTTAAATAAGCCTATCAAACATAAAAAAAAAAAAAAAAAAAAAAAAAAAACCCATCAGGTGGGTTATGAATATAACTCACATACAAACTTAACTAACTAAAATGTAAAATGGGTAATATCTTCAATTGCAACCTCAATCAGAGACATGGTTTGAAGAATTTTCCTCTAACTAGATGGATGGAAATATAACCATGAATATTCTATAAAATGCAAAGTTTTGGAGGGAAAAAGCCCTGCTCCCTTATTTCGAACCCAACATTCTTCTGGAAAAGAAAAACTGAGAAGTAGATTATTCTCTTCTAAAATTATGTCTGCAGCCTCAGCCTCAGTAGCAAATGCTTTTTTCAGTAACATCAGATGTTCATAACATTTCGACTTGACCAGTATTACCAAGGCTTCAAGGCTTCAAGCAATCGAGTTGCATCCTCACCAAGTCATACAGCACATGTATTCGACAATCATGATCAATCGGGTATCTGATGTGCATGTGAAACCAAGGCATGCACAAGAATTCCCAATTCCTTGCATGATTCACAAAATATCTCTCTCTCTCTCTCTCTCTCAAGAATGCCTTGGGATTCAAGGATGAAATCATATGTTATCTCCTAACTTTGGCGGTACCCTTTTCCTCATATGGTAGGTGTCGGTCCTCCCCTCCCCTCCGAAGAGGCCCTATCTCTCCTCTCATTGATTTCGTCTTAGCTTGTTCTGAGAAGAACAAATCGCTTTGATTAGAGCGTAGACCCTACCTGTTCACGTCCCTTAGCATTCAACGCCAAGGGAGAGCAATTATACCAAACCCCCTCGATCGTTGCTTCATTTAGGTAACGTACTTGCTAATATAGAATGATGGGAAAGCAGCTTCCTCCGGAAAACGACCCCCTTGCTGGCGCATGTACATTCGCTGCTGAGTGTCTTTCTATATAAAGCGACCTTTTTGAAGGCTCTCGCTCATTCCCTCCTCTCCTCTCTCCTCTCTCCTCTTTCTCTCTCTCTCGCGCGCGCGCGCTCGATTGATCTTTCCCTGTGGTGCATGTGTCGATTCTCGCGAGCGTTCTCTGAGAGAGAGAGAGAGAGAGAGTCGGCGATAAGCTTTCATGATTGCATCCGGTTGACAGAAACAAACGTGTCGCCAGGATCATTTCTTCCGAGAATGCACCAGAGGAGAAGCACTTGAGATAGAGATATATAGATGCCATGCAAGCAGTGGAGAAGCTGCAGCAGAGCTCTCGTCCAGGGACTTTCTTGATCTTCGGCAACATGGCCATAGGAGACGAGGGTAAGTGCGGCGGCGGCGGCGGCAGCAAAGAAAAGGGTCGCGAAAACGGAGTTTGCAGCGATGCATCCGCAAAACCCATCGCAGAAAATGACGTACGACAAGACGACAGCAGCAGCGATCTGGAAAATCCCCAGCTGCCGGGATGGTTTGCTGAGTACAGTCCCCTGTGGCCAGGTTTGTCATTCTTTTCTTGTGAATGACGTTCTGCTTAGGGGAAATGCGTGATGAGGGTCGATCTTGATTAGCTATTCAGACTAGAAAACGAGTAATTTGTTCTTGTTCGCTGTTAGTACAGACACTAGTCAAAAACAAGAAGAAAATACGTAAGGCATGACGTAGATATACATAGGCGGTTTCTCGTTCTTGCACAACGGCGACAAGGCGATTGGAAGTAGTGAGGAACTTATCGTCGTGTAACGAATTAGCTCGAAGTCGACGGCCCGTACAATGAAGTCTGCATATAAAAATCCAAACGTGACTCTCGATCGTTCCTCATTCGTTGAGGCCTAACGAGCGGGCGGGTGCGTGCTGCACGTTGTGCTTTTTGCACAGTCGCAGGTGCATGTGCGACATGAGAATTGTTCATTCAAAAAAGCTCCTGCTTGTCCAATGGCGTTGGACTTGCTCTCTCTTTAGACCATGATTAACAACCGAGGGAGGCCAGGGAAATTCTTTTCCAAAGTTGTTCAAAAAAGTTCACAATCCTTTTTAGCCCGCAGAATCGTACTTCCCGATTGCTGTCTGCACCTTTTTTAGCGTTGATCTTCATATCCATATGCTTTCGGCATGGTGATTAACCGCTCTTAATTGTCAACAGACACGTCATGCGTCGGCACGACTCTGTACGTCGGCACGACGCTGTACGTCGGCACAACACTGTGTGTCGGCACCATCTTTTTTTTTATTTCTTTTTATTTTAAATACGTCTCGTCCACTTATATTGAGTAAGGCTCCACCCATAGGATGGTGGATATAATATCAAAGATTAATATGAACAGTAGAGATATTATAATTTGATCACGAGATTTGCAGCATCTAAACTAAACACTTTAATATTCATACGACCCTTTTTGGGTGTAGGATCTTGCTATTTGACCAAAGTTCATAGTTTAGCATTTTAGGTTATGCCACGGCTTCATTTCTTGCATTATATTCATCATTCTCCAAGCAAAAAGTTTTACCAATATAACCTAGAAATCTACACGGGGTATAAATGATTTTTTTCATATGTATACCCGCATATTATCTAATTGCAAATACATGCATCTTTATCAAATTAATGTGTAATTATTGATAACACCACATGTATCTGCATGTAGCGCAGGACAAGCACACTTCCTAAAGATAGAGAAGGTGCTATTCGAAGGGAAGTCTCAATACCAGCACATGATGGTACTTGAGGTACGTAAAAGCGAAAAACCCTAGCTCATCAGAGCCTCTGACTCGTTCAAAATGGCCACGCAGCAATGGCAAATTCATTGCACTCTGAGTTGACGACGATGATGTTGTCTCCGGACGTGCAGTCGACAGCTTATGGCAAGGTTTTCGTCCTCGATGGCGCACTTCAGCTGACCGAGAAGGACGAGTGTGCATACCAGGAAATGATTACCCACCTCCCTCTTTGCTCCATCCCTAAGCCGCAAAAGGTCTCTTCCCTCTTCCTGCCATTTATATCTCTTCCTTACTCATCCGTCGTCCACCGTGAAAGCCTGGCTCGGTCCCCGTTCGCTGCCATGAGTTCATCGGTCCGGAAGTCGGCAGCATCCGAGAATGTCATGATTTGCATATACCGTGTGTTGATACAGGCGCAGTACTTGTATGATCCTTTGATCGGATGCTTAATTGACATAGTTTTACCATCTCTGTTCCGTCAGGTATTGCTCATCGGCGGAGGAGATGGAGGCATTCTAAGGGAGATCTCCCGTCACTCTTCAGTCGTGCACATAGACATATGCGAAATGGACATGATGCTTATCGATGTGAGTGACGATAAATTGATAAGTAGCCCTTCCCTTTCGTGCTTGGTTTTCATGCGACACACGGATCACATATGCAGTACCATACTGTCGACATGGCCCGAGCATAGTATTTCGAAATTTTGTTTGCATGGTTCACCATACATCATTGTATGTAGGTGTATCGAGAATTCTTCCCGGAGGTTGCGGTCGGATATGAGGACCCGCGTGTCAGGCTTCACATAATGGATGGTATGATATACCTGTGAAATGTTTGCTTCCATAAGTGCTAGCCATCGAATGACTTTCGTTCTCAATTGCACGTGCTAAATGTTGCAGGAAGTGAATTCTTGAAGTCGGCCCAGGGAGGTACATATGACGTGATCATAGTAGACGCATTCGACCCAATAAGTCTCTCTCTCTCTCTCTAATATTTGAAGAATATTCTAGACTCTTTCTACTCCGACAAGATTGACAAAACCAATCAAAATTAAAGTGTTCGCTATCTTTCTAGATACATGCCATGTGACTCCAAAAAGATAATTTACAAAGATAACAAACACATACTCAGGTCTAACAAAAGATATTCATTAGGGCCAGAACACGAGATTTTCGGGAGTCCATTCTTCGAAATGGTGGTGAAAGCTTTAAGGGAAGGAGGAGTGATGTGCATTCAAGCAGAAAGCCTGTGGTTTCCCTCTCTCAACCTCCCACAACTCATCCACACTTTCCGGAATATATTCAAAGGATCCGTCAACTATGCCTGGGCAACGGTTCCTGCATATCCTAGGTATCTATACACATAGTATATCCATCTCTACTTGTAAACTGGTGCACTATGCACGAGTTTCACTCAGTCAAATTTTGCCAAATTATATGCATTTGCTAGTTCACATCGTTAGGCAGCAATTCGATTCTATTATTACCGTCTTTCCTTCATTTTTTTCGAGTGTTTTCAATGGCAAAATGAGCGTTAGGATCGGTTAAATGGAAACAAAGGCAAGTACGTATGGTTTTACGTCGTGATGGGATTCGACTGAATCGAAATCTCTCGTGCTTAGCGGGGTGATTGGCTTCTTGCTGTGCTCGACGGAGGGACCCCATGTCGACTTCACCCGACCGGTGAACCCATTAGACCATCATGATGCCGCGAGCTCCTTCGGCGTAGCTAAAGAGCCGCCCAAGTTTTACAACGCGGAGGTATTCATATTTGCTTTTCATCGAATTCTCCTCCTTTCGCTTTCAGACAATGGATTGACCCGACGGACACTCGCTGATAATTATGTCATCTTCTCTGTTGCTTGATTCGTGTCCAGACGCACTCGGCTTCGTTCTGTCTGCCATCATTCGCGAGGGATCGCGTTTGACTCCATATCGCTTCAATGGAACAGCGAAAGCCTCTCTAAATCACACGAGACAAGACATCAGGATACGATTGTTCGCCACACTCCATGCATCAGTCCGACAACGATGTCCACTTATCTTCAACACGATCATGTTGTTGCTTTAAGTGGGTTTGCAACGTTGGAAATTTACTTCTACAGAAAGACATAATCATCCCTTCATTCCTCTTGTGTGGGCTATTTTATGTGAGGATTTTAGAGGAGTTCCTAGGGATGTTTAGCCACAAAACGATCGATATTTTCCAAAATAGGTACTTTGATTGATCATTCGAATCCGATTCATCGCTTCTCTAATCGATCCTGTCTTGTAAAGATGGATCCCCATTTGGTTAGATAGCTAGTGAGATCAAGCCTTTTCGGTCGCGAGCGACGGGTCGAGCTCGATCTTTACATTGGAAGACGCAAATGTGTATGAGATCTACAGCGCCGTCTCGATATAAATCTTTTCGGGGTCCATCGAGGTCGGACCAACACCCCTCGAATTCGAACAAAGTTCCGGCATTTCAAACGAGGTTATTGGGTTCATATGGTAAAGCTGCAACCTTTGACCAAAAGAGAACATTTCTGCAATCCAATGGCCCCAAAAAGAGAAAGATTAAAGGAAAGATTCCAACCCAATGAATCACCAACGAATGAGATTTTCTTGGAAACAAAGAATAAATACTTTTCGTGACCCCCTCGGTTGTTCATACTTCCCAATTCACGCACACCCCCCTTTTGCAGAAAGCCAATGAAGATTTCATCGAATCATCGCTCCACTACTTTGAGCAAAAGCAAAAGAAAAAGGAAGTGGGAAAGAGAGTGAGGCTATTTTCACGCACCATTATTTTTTACAAATAAATAATTCATTTCTCGCAAATAAACCTAATTTTCAGTGTGAAACCTCGGAAAGGGCTTCGATCAATGACATTTCCCTAGCTCTCAATGGCATCGCCTGGGCTAAAGTTCAGGAGAAAAAGCAAAGGTGCATCGCCTTCTTTTTAGCCACGACAAGATCCGAAAGTCTCTATTCACGTATAACCCTCCACGAGGTACTGTATCGTATTAAATAATGAATGATACGACAATAAGGAACTATAGAAAATGTATGAATATAATATTCTAACTTTTTCTAACTCGGTACATCGTACGAGACTTGCTTGATAAAGGCACATCAAATATCATCGTGCACATCATGCTCGACAGCAGCAGACACGTATGACTCCAGTGTTGCATGTGACGTCCGCACAACTACCTAAGGAGGAATAAAATGACCAAATATTCCATCTTCGATTGGTGGAAAGAGAAAAGGAAAGGATATGGGCAAAAGGGTAGTGGATAGGGTCTACGTCTAGTGCCATTTCATAGGTCAGACTAGGATGGGCCAGACAAGCCCATTATCATTCTAAAGCCTAGAGAGTTCAGACATGGAAACAAGACCTCGGATCGAAGACGGCTCTCGATGTCCAAACCAATCCAATTTCAACTCGATCGAGGCCTACATTGCTAGCCCTAGCACATAGAGAAAGAGAGATCTCTCGTGGAGTCCTAGAGAATTTTTTCCAACTTTAATCGATTTATGACTTTTGAAGATTCAGAGGATGGATTGGAAGGGACCGAGTAAGCAGTCCGGCGTCCGGTCTTAATGCGGCAGATTTCGTTGTCGGATCACGGGCTCTCCTACTTACAGGATGATTAGAAAGGAAAAGGATGGATTTGGATAATTACGAGAGTAAAAGAAGGGGGGGGATTTGAAAGGGGGTGGGACACGAAATTTGTTTGGATGCTAGCAAGAGAATCGAGAAGAAAGATGATTCGTTACGGTATGCATGTCCTTTCATGATTAGAGATTAATATAAGATAAGGCTGTCAATGAGAACGGAAGGAAGGAAGGAAGAAAAAGTTGGTTGATCAATTCGAAATGCTTTGAGAACGGAACACGTGTTAGACTGATCTAGTCAATGGCTCTGATGGTCGAAGTCTTGCCCGATGTAATATTGGAATGTGATTCATACTTTCCACCGACAAGATAGCGACGGAGGTCATGGGATAGCACCTCGACCCACTAGAGAAATTTTAAAGTTTTAAGTTTATAATTTATTGATATTTTGGGCTTGAGCATGTGGATAGCTACTAGGTATATATTAATTTCTTTATATCATAAGTTAGGGATATAACAAAGAGATATGATGTACTCATTTTAATAGAATCTTCTCCTATGTTTAGAATTTAATGATGAATCGGGATAAAATCTTGTATTTCAAATTATCTCTTTTTATTTTCTATTTCCTTGTGATTGTGTGACAAATGCTAAAATGTATATATTCCATCAATTTTTCTAAAATGTCATTTTAAAAATCAATAAGGATTTTTCGAAATCCAACATTGCCAAAATTGAAAGTCTGATCCCTCTCAACAAAAGGGAAAAGAAAATACAGGATTCCTTCCTTATCGAGACGTGTTCTCGTGCTCTTGCCTTAATTTAACTTATCCAAATATCCAAATATTCCCCCCCCTCCCGGAGGGGATGGGGTTTTGTTAAACCGAAACAAAACAAATTCAACCCTCGAAATTTCATAGTACAAATTGTACTATGAGTCCTAACATGCACATGGACAAACCGGTTTACATTCATGCACGAAAACCATTGACGCTTCATGCCTCCCAAAAAACATTGAGAATTATATATATTCCGTCGTTGAAAAACCAATCTAGAATTTTAGTATTACCAAAATCGAACATCCGAGAGCACAAAAAGCATCCCTTTCGACAAAAGTGTAAAGAAATCCAGGGTTTTTTCTTTATCGGGACATGCTTTCGCACTCTCGGCTTAATTTAACTTATCCAATACGCTCAGACCGTCTCATCCATTCCCTCCTAAAAGAGTGGGGTCTTGTTAAATCGAGATAACGAAATCAAGTCTCGAGATTACCATAAACAATCCCTTATTCCGAACCGTCTTGGCTCGTCGGCCATGGGGAGAAGAAAAAAAAATGGGAGGGAAGGAAGGGATGATGATCGGGAGGAAACGTCACCAGCTTTTACGTCATCGCCGAAACGGATAAGGCCGTGGGCGGATGAAGGAGAACATTCCATCGACGACCCGCAAAAGTCAATTCGGACAGACAGATAAGGGAGGGGGCGGAGGTCGGTGGGCCCCCCCAACCTTATTTACTGCCACCTCTCTTTTTTCGAATTTCGAACAATTTCGGACAGTTCGTATTTAAATAGAATTCGGTCGGGGTTGCGTCTTTTTTTTTATTTCCTTTTTTTATGAGTGGATAAGGACGCGGGGAGGGATGGGGGGCCCACGCGCGACGGTTCTCACGCAATTTACCTCCGCCGGGCCCCGCCCCCGACCCGACAGGCCACCACGGAACCCGCTTCCGGATAAGGTGGGTCCCAGCCGGCCTTTCTCTTTCTCTTTCTTTCTGCATGGGCGCGAACGATGAAGGGGAAAAGAGGGAAAAAAATATCCCTCCCTTCCTTCCTTCCTCGTACACGCACTTTGCTTGCGTGACAAGACTTCGCCCACGTGGCTCGTCCACCCACAAATTTTATTAGGGTTACTAGTAATAAAAATTCCAAATTAGTACCATTCTGCTGGATAAGAGTTTTGTTAATCCTTCCCCCAAAATCCGGTGAGTTTACCCACCGGCTACCGGCTATACGGGGTTTCTTGGGTATCAAAAAAAAAAAAATTCCAAATTAGTACTAAGGGGAGGGGAGAACTTCTCTCCCAACGTTGTCGCTAGGGATTCTTAAGCGTAACGCCGTGGTGGTGGGTCCTGCTGCCGGCCGATAGCGATTCCTCCAGTCCCAAAAAAAAAAAAAAAATCCAAATTAGTACACTTATAATAAATTCTCAAGCACTCATTCAATAAATTTACCTCAAATTAATCTTTTAACCAACGATACATTTATGGCAAATTTATCATTCGCTAGTTTCCTTCCAATTATATTAATATCATGAAAAAATTACAAATCGGTACATGTGTGACAAATAAAGAAGAACAGTATAATGATCAATTTTCATGTGTGTCATCCAATTTATCATTTTGATAACAAAAATTAATAGAAACTACAAGTTTTGAATTATTTAAGATAAATTTATCACGAATATTGATTTTTTTTTAACATAAGCTTTCGGACAATTAAAATGTCGTTTTTCATGTGGAAATGAGTGATTTATTTTGGCCCGTTTCCTGTGTTTAATTGACAGGTGATTTCAAAGTAATTAAATTTCGATTCTTATAAAATCCATAATCAATTTAGCAAGAGGCGAAAAGATAAGGTCGCGAGATGGCCGGTGTGGCATTGTCATGAGAACGCTAGTCAGGCGGCGAGACAACGCTTATCGATTTGAAGATGCATGCGGGAGATGTACCGTGACCCCAATACACCAATGACTAGATTTGTCGTGCGAATTTGATGTAATGATGTTGTGATCTTATCTATGTATTGACAAATTATTGCATGCGTGACCCCCGACTTAAGGAGACAAATTCATGTCCGTTTTGATCGAGTCATTATTCGTTTGGTTGCATTTTGGATTTTATGATGGTTTCGAATGTTAATAGGTCAGAAATCAAAACGACATGTTATGCGTGAGATGGGAGTTTTTATAAGTAGGAATGGATGATAGCATTGATGCGAACCGCATAGAAAACGGCATTGGCAGAAAACTTTTGCCGGAAGTATCGTCCGACCCGACATGCATCGGCCAAAAAAGAAAATCAAAGCATGTCCGACAAAGTTTGATCTATTAAAGCAAGGACTGCTTCGATGTCGCGCGGAGTGCACCAGCGGGATTTGAATATATTGACATAAAACAAACTATTGAACCCCATTTTATTTTACATAAAACAAATGGGATTGAGCACAAAACATGGTGTGTCTTTCTTTAATTCGACCAAACAAACACCATGTTTTCTGGCAGTTCTTTTTAAAATACCACAAAACCTTTGACTCATGTCAACTGCAACAAAAATATCCCAAATTTCTTTTTTGGTGTCACCTAAAACTTTAAACTTGCCTCCACGGTCACGCAAAATCCCAACTTTTTTTGTGTCACAACTAACACGAATAAAATTTTGGGCATTTATGTCACAATTGAGAAGTCTAGAATTTTAGCAACACAATAAATAGTTAGAGATTTTGTGTTGCGGGATATAATTTTGGATTTTTTGCGATATGAACATTTTTTTCAACTCATCCGTGAGTAGCGCAGTTGGTTGTGAGTTTTTCCCTCATCGCTGAGGTTGAGAGTTCGAAATCCTACATTACTAGTGATTTAAGTGGAGAGCCATGGCAATGTGAGTTCTTATGCTTAGCTTTTCCCGAAATATAAGGGCTCGATCCTCAAGAGGCTGTTTAGGCACGAGGGCACGTGCGAGTCCTCGGTCACCAAAAAAAAATTATTTATTTTTTGAAAATTTTAAACCTGTTACATTTTCACTAAGTCAAATCTAAACTTTTCAATCATATTAATTTATTCACATTTTGCCAATTGAGTCAATTCGATCAATTTGATCGGAAATATCCGAGGTGAACACCAATTATTCTCCTCGACACAACTAATATTGTAGACAAATTTTAATAATATTTTAATAATATTTATATTTATTTATTTATTTTCCTTTTATTCTCTTTTCCTGCTCTTCTTCTTTTTCTCATTTCTCTTCTCATTTTTTTTCTTTTTTCTTTTATCTAATCTAAATTAACCTATTTTCATGTAACGCAAACCTAATTTATGGACATTCATTTACCCATTTGATGGACCCACAAATGGTCACCATTTTGAAAAAAAAGAATTAAATCGTTTTTCAATCCTGGAGTGCTCGACAATTCTCGTTTGTCCGACCATAAATGCGACCGCGAAAAGCGAATTCCAAACTGACATCGCATTCAAACGCCCCCCGGGGTGCAATTCCGACATTGCACCACCAAACACCCAAAAACCCAACCACAACACAGCTGGCGCCCGATGACGTGGCCGCTCGCGCTTCGCGAGGCCCGGGGAAAGCGTGGGGCCCGCCGCCGGACCCCTGTCGTGGACCGCAACAGCGAAGCGTCCGTACGGATACCGCGGGCCCCCCGCGGGGTGGGGGCTAAAAGCGGAAATTTGCAGGGTCGAAATCTCGGAAAGATCCTCCTCCTGTCCCCACGCGCTGGGCCGATCCTTATCCGCACCGAAGGCTCCCCCGCGCGTAATCCCCGAAACGCCCCTCCGGGTCCGGCCCTATTTACGGGCCTGCCGCGGAAAATGGAGCGGACCCGCGGGGGCAGTTCGGTAAAAACGGTGGGGGCCGGGGCGCCGGGGGCCATCAATGCGCTGTCCCGTCGAAGGCGGGTGGCGTGGTCGAGCAGCCGCGTGCGCCTTGTCGGTCATTTTCCGCAGCCCAACTAATTCGAATTAAAACCGATTAATTAATAAATCAATTAATTAAATTAATAAATCAATTAATTAAATAAATAAATTATTTAATATAAAAACGATATTAATTAATATAAAAACGATATTCTCTCTCTCTCTCTTCCTCTCCTGTTGTGGCGTTGATGGATGGAAATTGGAGAGCGGAGTTCCCCAAATTTTTACGCTCGGGCCCCAGCTGTTAAAATTATTGGCTTACAGCTCACTCGCGCGTCATTCTTTGCGTCATAATTCTCGAATTTTTTTTACCGCAGGGGTTATATCAAAATGACATCGCCTCCGTTATTCGCTTTTTTTTTTTTTTTTTTTTTTAAGTTTTATCAAAAAATAATCTGCGTCTATTTATATACCTGGTTAATAAATGTCACTAAAATTTCCGAACATTTTTTTTTTTGTTTCGCTAAGAATTTTAAACTTATTAACCGTGACACAAAACTTTATTTTATATCGTAAAAATCAAAATTTATACACCATTTGTCACGGGTCGGTAGATTCCTTGACACCGGATCAACCCGTGTAGCGCCTGGCGAGCGGAACTCGTTAGGCCAGCCTTCCTTCTATAGTTGTTCCAGTGAACAATACGGCGAATAACCCATTTATACGAGATTGTACCACGCCCAATTTTGCTTGGACGTTTAGTCCATCGAGCGAAACAGCAGCCCTCGTTAGGCTTAACAACTGGTTTCGGCCTACCCTGGCCTCATAAGGAGAGCTGCATCAACTCCCGACCAGCTTGTGCACGGGAGGTCAATCCCATCTTCAAAACTCCTAAGCAATATACTCCTTCTATTCTATAACTCCTAATACCAATTGTCCTGACGCTATTCTCGCGAACTAGTTATGTTCGTTTCCTCTGCCTCTTCACTCGATAACTCCAAGCACCACTCACAAGTGTCACGAGTACGAGAGGTGACAAATATACCATGAGTGAAATTAAAATATATACAAATTAGGGTTTTTTTAAGACGAAAAGAGTTCGAGATTTTTGTGCCGCGGTTCGTGTCATTTATGTTTTTTCTATGAAATTTTTCTCTTATGTATGAGATGAGCTGTGATTGCGGAGTGATTATACATGTATATATAAGAAATAAAGGAAAGCGTAGCTTTTCTTATTGACTTCGAATCAATCGAATCATGTCGTCTCGGGTTGAGTACGGGCACAACTCAGCATGTTCGTGTTGCACTTAGACCATATTCCTCTAATCACGTTAGAAATTGATATCGCCATCAATGGAATAAAAGAGAGTGATTTGACATTTAGGATTTTGTCTAAAGCGATATTTCTATAAATGTTGGATATTTCGTTTATGTCGAAATTTGTTGCCACGACCTTTCAAAATATAAAAATGTTAACATTACCAAAATTGGACTTATTGCTATTGATTCGATGATCCCTATAGATGATTTAATCTTATTAAGTGACAACCCATTTGTAGTTTCATGTATTCAAAATCATAAATCGAGTCGATATATCATGTCCATATTAACATAAATAATCACATATGGTGCATGACATGCTCTATGACAAATATCAAACCAATAGGATAAGGCATCATTGTGTTCTCCATCGCTTTGACAGGTTGTATTTTCTAGCAAGGCTCTGTTAACGAGTGCTTCGAGAGCATTTGTTAACCAACGAATCAAGACAATTCTGCAATCTTCCAATGTGCTGACCATTCTCGTCTCAATTCCGCGGTCGTTCAACACGACTTTCTTTAGCCAAGACCGACCCTCCCCGACCCAATTTCCATACCCAGTCGCCATTCTACGTCGCGGGTTCTGGAAGAGTCGAGACGATGTTCCGACCCATCGTGTCATCAATTTGCCACAACAAGCCTCTTTCGCACGCCCCCGCTAAGCTTATCTAGCACGACAAAGGGCGTTGAAACTATGCCCCGGAAGCGACATGTTGCGTGACAAGGAAACTAAAAAGATTAGACCACCAACATGTGCCGACATCTCCACCTTCGGACCCCCGAAACTCCATCAATCCTCTCGATTCTTTCTTCCCAAATTTCTCGTTCTCTTCTTCCGGCCGCAATTGATGACCAAAAGGAAAATAATAATAATTAAAAAAGAAGAGAAGTGGGGGGAGACTTATCTTCGAAGAAGAAGAAGGAGCATTCCCTTTGATTTCGATACTTATCCGAAATTCCAAGCTGTCGAGTCGGGCGGTCTCTTTCCATACGCATGTGTCTGTGGGGAGGGAAAAATCTCCTCGGTGGGGGCACGATCGTCGTAGTCAAGGCATCCACGTGATGCATGTTCATTGGCCACTATACTTGAAAAATAATACATTATTCGGCAAAGACCGGAAAAAAAAAAAAACACAGAACCCTCTTTCATACGTAACGAATTGATATGGTATATTCACATCATAACATATGAATAGTATTGCCTGACCTTAAGATTGTAAATCATCCAAGGCGGCGACTGTGGCGGCATGGTACTTTTTCTGGATTTATTTTTAGCAAAGAATCATGAACGGTCAATTACAATTATAATTTTTTTTTACTTGACTTACTCAAGAGAGCACAAAAGGCAGAATTGGGATTTTTTTTTAATAGGAGATCGGAGTGGTTTTCCTTGGTTTAGAATTGGGGTTTTGAATAAAACGATACTTTTTCTAAATTATATCTATCATGACCCAAACTATCTCAAACTTAATATTTTTATGTCATAAAAACTCTCGAATTTATACCCGTATGACAAATACATCATAAATTTGAGTTTTTTGTGACACAATTTTTTTTTCTTTTTTTGGTTATTTTTATAAATACCCACATAAGAATTAAAATCCCTAGTGGCCGTGCCAAGATGGAAAAGCATGCTGTCTTGGGAAGTAGGTTGAGGGACGCTAGTGGCGCGGTCTATCCATGCAAATGGTCATATATTATAATGATTAAAAGAAGAGTGGGGAAGGAAGCTGGGGATGTGGTGGGGCTACACGGCACTGTGGGAGGTGGATAATCTTGTTTATTTATAGTATTAGGGCCGGACTTTCCCTTCGACGATGCCTAAAGAATTAGGTATTCATAGGTTACGACACCAAGAGTTCGCTCTCCATTTTCTCTCGCATGCTCTGTTAAAACATCCCACGTCACTCTTGTCTCTAAAGTTGGATATCCCGTTTATATTCGCATAGTCCCCCCTAGCCTATCGGCTTAAATTATCAGATGAAATGTTCTAATTTGGTACCGGAGTTAGGTTCGATCCCGATTCGTTTCTCCTCGTTGGGCTAGACTGTCGAGAAATCGAGATTGGAATAACCTGTTCAGAAAGTTCGAGTTGTTAAATGAACGCGTGATTTATTATCTAAACATATCAACACTCCCCTTTATGTTTAGTTCCGTCTCCTGTCTAGTACTAAACGTGGAAATTCAATTGGGGAAGTAAATGGGACCTAAAAGGACTCGAATCCAGGACCTGTACCATCTCTAATACCACTTGATAATTTTTTAAATGCGTGATTTATTATTCAAATATACGTGATGGTGACAAGAAGTGGGGATTGAATCATCTGTGGTTTCCTTCTTGTTCTTCGAAGCTGAGATTTTTTCTCGTGCGGCACGACGTCTGAACGGATGTGGGGAGGCATTATGGAGGGGCGGATTGGCATAACGGCTGCAGAGAGATCTTTAAAGATCCGCGGGGGGAGGCTGGCCCTTATCTTCCTTCCTCCTCCATTTAAGAAGGGGGAAAATTAAGTGCAGATCAGCACAATCCGATATGCGTTTTCTTGATGTCATGTGTGCGCATTTTCTGCAGAAGGAAGGGGGGGGTGGTGGCAATGGCGGAATAAGGCGTTGAAGAGAGGGGCAGTTGAGGGAAGGAGGAGGGAAAGAAAGGAGGATAGGGAAGAGGAAATCCACCAAGATAATAACGTAAGACCAACCACAGTCCGAATCCAACTGTATAATAATAATAACTACAATCCCTACTGTTCTCTCTCTCTCTCTCTCTCTTTCTTTCTCTCTCTTTCTCTGCGTTTGTGCAGTGTATCTTCATTCTTTTTGACTTTTCTGATTCCACGTTTTATCCGCAGAGAGCTTCCTTATCGAATGAACAAAAACCCCAGGACACCAAACACCAGCCCGCACGAAACTGTGACCCCTCTCCCCCCCCACTTCTCCCTCAAGAAAAAATAAAAGATAAAGACTTTCCAGTTGTTCTCTTTTCTTGGGTCCTTCTCTCTCTCTCTCTACCTCTGTTCTCCAAATCCCACCATTTTTACCTCACCAGTTTTGAACCTAACACGCCCTCTCTGTCTCTTCTCTCTCTCTCTCTCTCTCTCTCTCTCTCTCTGTGAAATCTTGAGCGGTGTAAAGGAGCGTTCTTTACTCGACAGTTTCTTCATACTTCGTCTCCTGTAAGTTCCTTCCTCCTTTCGCATTGTTCTTCCTCGCAAGCTCTCTTTTTTCTCCCACGGTTGTCGCCGAGGACGAAAGGGAAGTCGTGGGTATTTCTTCGTTTGGACGCAACGTGGGTCGTTCGCGTGCGAGAACTGCGGTTTCTTACCGAGCCCAGAATTTCGCCTTTTTTTCTTTTTTGATGATGATCTTGGCCTGATGATGGCGTTTTTGCAGGGAGGGTGCAAATTTGTGCAGCGAAACCTCTCGCCCGACAAGCGCTGTGGAAAAGTTTGAATCTTCTTCTTCTTCGGTGGGTGATCTGACGCTCTCATTCTCTCATTGAATTCGGGGTCATCTGAAACGAGTCGTGCATTCGAGATTAAGCCCTTGAGGACTTGCATTTCAGTGCCTGCTTGAGTGCAAAGTTCATGAAAGAACCCTCTGGGGAATATTATAAATACCCGAAATGTCCCCCGCATTTCAAGTTCCTTGGCAAAGATCGATCAGTTCCTTATTATCTACAATACATGTGGAATCTGCCAGAACTTTGAGGCTATATCAGTTTACCCCATTGAGAAGCAAGCCTCCTTGAGGACTTCCAAAATGCTGGTTGAGCTTCAATGAAAAAAAGTTCATGTTTTCTCTTTAGCATAACGATCCTCATTTAGTTTCTGTTATTATTATTATTATTTTTTTTTTGTTGTTGAAGATTTCATTCTAAAATTGAAAATTTGGTAGCTGATCAGGCTTGTGGTCCCTCACTTAATTGCATTAACTAAACGTATTATTGGAGCACGGTTACTGGGCGGATAAGATAATTAATGAGTAATTGAGATGATTTATTCTGGAAACGGCTTGCTTTACTGTTGCTGATTATGTTGAAAGCTTAATGTTTAGCATATTCTTTCTGAAGGGCGATATTGACTTAATCTTGATTCTGTACAATCATGACCGATTTGGAAATTGGAACCCAGTACATCAGTTCAGTGATCTTTGGAAAATTCTAATTTTTTCATGTAGTATGATGCTCTTTCTCACCGTTGTTACGGTACTGTTGTTCCTTCATTTCTATGCTTAGAACCACCACTTATCATGTTCTTGAAGCCTATCCTCCTATCCTGAATAATAGATATGTTTCCACCACAAGTGAACTAGGAGCACCTTTTGAATTATCTGATAAAGCTATATATCTTCAATCATATTACTATTGAAT
The DNA here is from genome assembly GCA_014182395.1 of Eucalyptus sp. ANBG9806169. Classification (NCBI taxonomy): domain Eukaryota; kingdom Viridiplantae; phylum Streptophyta; class Magnoliopsida; order Myrtales; family Myrtaceae; genus Eucalyptus; species Eucalyptus sp. ANBG9806169. The sequence goes on along the minus strand of CM024574.1, from coordinate 2,735,796 downwards.
ACCAAGCTTAGTTGTGTTCATGTTTTACACGGTTATGGATTGCAAGATTAGAGGGCAATACTCTATCCACAGGTATGAAAATTGACTCTAATCCATGTGTGAGATTGAGTTGTATAATTTTGAATATCCTTTTGGTGCCCAAAGTAAAAGTACCTAATGAAGAATGTGAAAGTTGACATGGCATCTCTGCATCTGTAGATATGCTGCATTTCCATGGGTAGTTTGCCATAAGTAATTGTCAGATCTAAAATGACTATGACTATAGGATGCGTGATGTGCGTCATTCCCTGCAGATATTTTCAGAGGATTCTTCAAGAAGGGTTTAAGTTCTGCACCAATTCAACTTCTTGAGGAGGGAATAACGCCGATATATTCACTATGATGCTGTCGAGATCTTGCATAAGTTTATTGGACTTGGCATCTGGGGACATGATGAATTTTCCTCATACTCCAAGGAACCTTCCGAGAGTGATAACCGTACCGGGAATCATTTCTGACATTGAAGACGAAAGCACTAGCAGCGAGTTAAATATATCATTGTCCAAGCCTCAGGAAAAGATAATAATAGTTGCCAACTTTCTGCCCCTAAATTGTCAGAAGGACTTGGAATCTGGCAAATTGCATTTTAGTTTGGATGAAGACTCGCTTTATTTACAAATGAAGGATGGATTCTCAGCCAAGGCTAATGTGATTTACATTGGATCCTTAAAGATAGATGTAGAGTCGAGCAAGCAAGATGAAATTGCGCAGGAGTTGTTGGAGAAGTTCAATTGTGTTCCCACGTTTCTGCCTCCGGAGACTCAGAAGAAATATTATCACGGATTCTGCAAGCAGCACTTGTGGCCTCTTTTCCATTACATGCTTCCCATGTGCCCTGAGCTTGGCAATCGTTTCGACAGAGTGCTTTGGCAGGCCTATGTTTCCGCTAATAAGGTATTTGCAGATAAGGTCATGGAGGTGATAAATCCAGAAGAGGACTATGTGTGGGTTCAAGACTATCACCTCATGGTTTTGCCGACTATTCTGAGGAGACGGTTCAATCGGGTTAAGCTGGGGTTCTTTCTTCACAGCCCATTCCCTTCGTCAGAAATCTACCGGACTCTGCCTGTCAGAGATGAAATACTGAAAGCGCTCCTAAATGCAGATCTGATTGGATTCCATACATTTGATTACGCCCGTCATTTTCTTTCTTGCTGCAGTAGAATGTTGGGGTTAAACTATGAGTCCAAGCGAGGTTACATCGCACTTGAATATCTGGGTCGGACGATCTACATTAAGATTTTGCCTGTCGGTGTGCACATGGGAAGGCTAAAGTCTGCGTTGAACCACAGCTCTTCTGCTGCCAAAGCCATTGAAATTCAGAAACAGTTTCAGGGTAAAAGGATTATACTAGGGGTCGATGACATGGACATATTTAAAGGCATTAGTCTAAAGTTACTCGCCCTCGAGCAACTCCTGAGACAGCGCCCAGATTTGCAAGGACAAGTGGTGATGGTTCAAATTATGAACCCTGCCAGGAGCACTGGGAAGGATGTTCAAGAAGTGAAGAAAGAGGTCTACTCAACTACCAACAGGATAAACGAAACGTTTGGATTCCCAGGCTACAAGCCAGTAATTTTGATCGACCGTCCCATTTCTTTTTATGAGAAGAGCGCCTATTATGCTTCAGCAGAATGTTGCATTGTGAATGCCGTGAGAGATGGAATGAATCTGATCCCTTACAAGTACATAGTCTGTAGGCAAGGGTCTCAAACGATCGATGATGCTTTGGGGGTAGCTGCTGAGACCCCTCGGACTAGCATGCTTGTTGTCTCAGAGTTCATCGGCTGCTCACCCTCATTAAGTGGGGCCATCAGGGTTAATCCATGGGATGTTGATGCAGTTGCTGATGCGCTCAACTTAGCCATCACAACGTCTGCAATTGAGAAGCAGCTTAGGCATGAGAAGCATTATCGTTACGTCAATTCCCATGATGTAGCATATTGGGCCCACAGCTTCATGCAGGATTTGGAGAGATCATGCAAAGATCACTATAGAAAGCGTTGCTGGGGCATTGGTTTTGGCCTGAACTTCAGGATCTTGTCTCTGTCTCCAAGCTTTAGGAAACTATCGGTTGAAACTTTAGTCTCTTCTTATAAGAGAACTAATAGGAGAGCTATATTTCTGGATTATGATGGAACGCTGGTCCCTCAAATTTCCATCAACAAGACCCCAAGTCCTCACGTCATCTCCGTTCTGAATGATCTCTGCGATGATTCGAGCAACACTGTGTTCTTAGTTAGTGGCCGGGGCCGAGATTCTTTGAGTGGCTGGTTTTCGCAATGTGAGAATTTGGGTATAGCAGCCGAACACGGATATTTCATGAGGTATATTGTGTACACAGGTCCCTTGTCTATATATAATTGACAGTGGCTATGAACTTTCATTTGCTTAAACCATCACTGGAGGTTAAATTTGGGTCTTTCTTGCAGGTGGAGCAGGGCAACAACTTGGGAAACTGGTCGGTTGGAGGCAGATTTCAATTGGAAAAGGATTGCTGAACCCGTAATGACACTTTATACCGAGACTACTGATGGCTCCTACGTGGAGACTAAGGACAGCGCTTTGGTGTGGCACTACCAGGATGCTGACCCTGATTTTGGATCCTTCCAGGCCATGGAATTATTAGACCATCTCGAGAATGTTCTTGCGAACGAGCCTGTAGTCGTGAAGAAGGGTCAGCATATTGTTGAAGTGAAGGCACAGGTGCGAACTCGCGGGTTCTCTCTTCTGTCCTATGTTTTCAGTCTTCGTTCTTATTTCCTTTGTTCCTGGCAAAATTTGCAGGGAGTGACCAAGGGCTTAGTGGCGGAGAAAGTTCTTTCCACTCTGAACGAAGGCGGGAAATCGCCAGATTTCGTTTTGTGCATTGGGGACGATAGATCTGATGAGGACATGTTTGAGAGCATTACTACAAGCGTGGCTTCCAGTTCTTCAGCACCAGAGATTTTCGCATGCACCGTCGGTCAGAAGCCCAGTAAAGCTCGTTACTACCTAGACGACACGATAGATGTTTTGACGTTGCTTCAAGGCATGGCTGCTGCCTCAAGTTCAAAGCCCTCATGCAGAACAGAGATCTAGCCGCATGAATAAAGCTACACTCGCCGCTCGGGACGCGATGACAAGATTTTTCTCAACACAACCACGCGGAATCGGATAGTGGGAGGGTGAGGCAGCCATATGCTCAGGTAGGCTTGCTTTTTTCCCTGGCTGGACGAATCCTTATTGTTGGTTGGTCGAGAAGTTTCAGCCATGTCGTAGGGCGGTCGCATTCGCTCTGCACCTTTTTGCTGCGAAGCGAAATGGCTCGAGACCCCTCTTGTCGCTCGCATCTCGGGGGTTATAATTCTTTGTTGAATACCGTTCTCCCTGTTTTCTCTTTTCACATTTCACTGGGGGCTGGGTGGGAAAAAGCATGGTTGTACATATTCCCTTGGCGGTGGAATGCTCTGGTTGTATACTCAGTTTACTGGCCAAATGTTTTGACACAGCTAAAGCCTGCAGTGACAATGGCATCGATAGTGTACTCAGCTCTGCTGAATCGCGAATGGTCAGACTTACGCTCCGTCACCATTCATCGGAAGTTCGCAGTTGCACGAAGCATGGAATGGCCATATTTCTCAGTAATAATGCCCTTAATCTGCATTTGCCAAAGCAGAGAGAAGACTAAAAATGCAACCTTTTGCCTTCAAGAACCGTCTCTCTCTCTCTCTCTCTCTCTCTCTCTCTCTCTCTGACTGCAGTCGCGGAGCCGCCGGGTCGGGTCGGGTCGGGTGGCGTGGCATCTCGGGCCGATTCTCGCGTGCCAAATCAACACGACCCATTTCGATCCCGCCTAAGATACCATCTGGGTCGAGATCAGGAATTATTCATTTGCATGAACGAAAAGCGTGCAAAGGTATCCTTCGCTTTGCCTTTACTACAACGTTAACGCGCGTTGATGGTTGTGGTGGTGGCCATCGCGTGTCGAGAAAATCCATGATCTTTTTCGGAGCTGGCAAGGATCCTCGGTGGCGGGGCCCGCCGGTGTCGGAAACCGTCCCTTTTTTTTTTCTAACAGGCCTAAAGGGTCGCGATTCCCGTCGATCAATCATCCACCGCCACCCGATCCCGGGGCCCACCTGGGAAATTATGCTCTCCCGCGAAGCACCAGATCAGCGCCCACCTACCACCGCCGCTTCCAGCGCAACGGGCATCTATCTAACGACTACCTCCACTCCTCGCGAAGTTACCGAAACACCCTCGGCGCCTCGCCTGACAAAAGGGAGAATTAGCCCTTGAATTAGGGATCTTGACAATCCGATCATGGGTGGATGGTTGGTACTTCTATCTTTAAAATTAAATTATTTTGAAACGAAATCGGGTTTGATGAATCAGGACATACAAAGTTAGGTACCTTGTATGATTATTGTAGGGAAAATGACACAAATAGTCTAATATTTAACCTGATGTGCAATGTGATTTTTTATTTTTAATTTATTTAATGTCGTCTATAATTTTTAACCCAATGTGCAACAACATCCATAAAATTTTATTTTATATATATTCAATTTATTCCCGAACTATATAAAAATGTTCAGTGTTATTTTTAAAAAGATTTGATAATCTTGGATAATTTCATATAATTCATAGATTATATTGAACATTTATCAAAAGTTTAAGGACGGCATTGCACATTAAAAAAAGTTCAAGGAATAAATTAAATAAATTAAAAATTTGAGGATGACATTGTTGATTGGACGGTTCAAAAACTTATCTTATTAATGTAACAATAAAAAATATGATTATAATATAACTAATAATGCTCTTTAATTTTGTTGGGTAAGCAAAATATTTTATAGATTAATGTTAACATGAAATGTAGATCATTTTTAATACATGGAAAGATACGATTAATGGAGAGAATATCGTCTGTGCTTTGACTAATTGTTCAGCTTTGGAAAGTTACATTAGTGGAAAAAAAAACTAAGATACAGCATATAATTAAATTATTTCCCAATAGTTCATATATTTTTCTATAAAATAGGAGATTAGTGCAGCCAAATTTAATGGCGAGGATTAGGATGGGGATTGAGAAACCATAAAAGCTGTCATGTTAAAACGGGAGTCAACCGTTTACCGGAAGAACAAGTAAACCCCACTGTCCTCGACAGCAGAAGAGACGCTCCGGAAAATCTCATCAAAACCGGGATTTCCGGTCATCCTATCTCCTCTATATTTATATAAAGAAGACGACGATTCTCTCTCTACAACGAGGAGAGAGCAAGGGAGAGAGGGATGACGTCGTTCCGAGGTCCGGAGATGAAGACGGAAGCATCAGCCATGGCGGCGGCGGCGGACGGCGAGCCCGACCCGATGCTCGAATACCCATCGTCGCCCTCCACCTGCTGCTTCTGCCTCCCCGCTTCCGCCCCCGCACGCCGCCCCCGCCGCCGCCGGGCTGTCCTACTGGGAAAGCGTGGGATCGGGCGGCCGCCGCGGCGGCGACGGCGGCCTGTGGTGCCGGGGCTCCGGGCCCTGAAGACGCTCCGCGAGTGGTCCGAGATCGCCGCTGGCCCCAGGTGGAAGACCTTCATCCGGCGGTTCAACCGGAAGGCGCACCGGCAGGGGCGGTTCAACTACGACCCCTGGACTACGCCCTCAACTTCGACGAGGGGCAGGGCGAGGACGCCGACGAGGAGGGCAGCGAGGGCGGCGGCGGGTTCCGGAACTTCTCGGCCCGGTACGCCGCCTTGCCCGGCGCGGCCAAGTCGGGACCGGCGCCGGCGCGGGCGGTTGATCTGGGGAAGGTGGCGGAGGTGCCGGTTTTCGCGTAGCGGGGAGGCGCACGTGGGCTAATTTTAGGCGAATCACGACCGGAGATTGTCTGGCGTGCTCCGGCGTGCTGGTCGACGTTGCCGGCGCGGATCATGCGGCGGTGCCACCTCTTTTTGCTGTTTAGAAATTCTTCAGAAAGATAGGATTTTTATTTTATTGAAAAGATCATTGTCAGCGTAGCGTGCATAGATGATGAGATGACGTTCATGTATGTATAGAGTTTGGGTTTGAAAGTACTTGGCTGTCGGGAGTAACTCTTATTTGTGATGATACAAAGGTTGTCGAATTCATTCGAGGATTGATCAATTTCAATGAATAAATGAGGCAAAACCAAATTCCCCCTTTCGCTTTTTTCTCCTTTTCCCTATTGCCATCGGTGAAGAGTTGGCCGGCCGGCGAATCGATTGGATTCCGAGACTAAATTTGTCCTTATTTAAGATGAGTACCAATTTTGGGCTCTTTCGAAAAAAAAAAAAAAAAAGGCGACACTTTTAGGTCCCTTTCAAGATGGTTCCTAGTAAGTATGACGTGCCTTCTATGACACGTCACGAAGCAATGATATGATATTGTTTGATTATTGTACAAATGCCAAGATTTAGAAAAAGAAAATTTATAAAAATGAGCTATGGATTGGAGATTGCCCTTTGATACAAATGGATGGCAGTCAAAAAGTAGGATTGATGACTGATGAGGAGATGAGGAGATGCAGTCGTCAAGCTGCACTTTTGAAAAAGAGAATGGCTGCTCTTTCCTGGTAAGTATGGCCTGGTTTTTATGATGCTGCCACGAAGCCATGACATGACCTGCTATATAACATGTAACCCATAAAAGAGAATTTGGAAAAACTGAGCTATGAATTGGAAATTGACCTTGTATATATATATGGACGGCAGTCAAAAAGTAGGATGATGAGGAAGGAGGAAAGAAAGATGCAATCTTGAAGCTGCACTTACACATGTCATGACATCGCATGCAGGGCAGGCGATTTGCGCGGATCCAGCACTATTCTGGGATTAAATTTAATCGATGATTGGAGCGATTGCACTTCCCCACAAGGATGAGCCACGCCAACTAGCTTTGATGGCGACGCCAGACGTGGAAAGGCAATATCCTCAAATCCTTATCTCCTAATTATATATAATATCCCTCACTAATGACTTGCTGCCCACAATGAGAAAAACATGGATTGCTTGCTCGCTTTATTACTGTGGGCAGTGGGTTGATCTTGTCACTCAGGTAGGGCAGGATAGGACAACATGAAAAGCATTTCCATCTGGGTGGGCCGACTCCGACAACCCGATGAACACGGCGTTCGTCGAAACGGGCCGAGCTCATGGGCCATGGATCGGGTCGAACTTGAGCCGACGATTGCAGACAGTCCTCACATGTCAAGTTCACTCCTTTTCTCAGCATACTTACAGATGCATTTGTGCCGGTGAACATGTGACCTGAGCCATAATCATGATCCTGCGGTGCGCGAGATTTAGAGAGTTCTTTTCCTGAGTAAAGAGTGAGCCCGATGACGGGACTAGCGTGACGAAACACTGTGTAAGGATCTTGGGGAGGTCGAGATCAAGATGCAGTACATGCTCTTTCGTTGCGTTGCGCAATTTGTCATATAATGCTTTGGTCAAATTGTTCTCTAATGTCTTCTTACTTTATTCAGCCGAGGTTATATACTTAGCCCTCGCCTCCAAGATGCCACAGAAAAGCAGACAGAACAAAAGGTCAAGCATCTTCATTTACTCTTGAATTTGTCTGAGAGATTCGCAGGAACTAAAGATAACAAGAAGATAGATATTGAAAAAGTATCTGCTTGCCTATGTGAACTAGAGAAGTCACCGAAAATTTACTCATGCCAGCACCTAGGCTAAATGGCTCCTGAATGGGACATCTCAGATTAATTTCGAGATAGCTAGAAAGAAACATGAAACTGTTGGGGTCTGCAGTAATCTATGTAAATTAGATCTGGAAACAAAAAATCTCAAACTTCTTCAATCGCACCATCGTGCGGTACTCCTGCTGGTTGACGAGCGACAACAACATGAGCATTCGGAAAACTCGGGCCTCTGCTGTTCTTAGACCAAAGCCAGATTTTGGAAACAGAGAAGCTTTCTCCCCTTGACCTCCCGCTGATCTTCTTCCCCTCTTCATCCTCCGGAGAGATCCGATACTGTCGCCCTCTCACATTTCCATTCTTTAAAACAACCCTCGGGTTGTGCGTGCAAGGAGTGGATAAAGCCACTTGCAGATCCATATCACCCTCCACATACTGATATGAACCCATTGAATAGCATCTTCTCGAGTCCAAACGGCAACTACTAGTCTCTTCTTTTATCTCTTTGCTCTCTTCATCCTCGTTCAAGCTCCTAAACTTTCCAAGCCTCACAGAAAATACCCTCTTTTGGCTGTCCTTTTCTTCATCTATGGCAAGTTTTGGACCACATTGAACTGAATTTTCCACATTAATGGGAAATGCACTAGGCAATCTCCAAGAACCATCTAAGTTGAGCGCTTGCGGGCCAGCCACGGCATCCGTGTTCACAAGGGACCCTCGACAAAGTGGGCATGTCGAATTGGAAAGAAGCCATGTGTCGATGCAACTTACATGAAAAGCATGGCTACACGTGGGAAGCAACCTGAGCTTGTCATTGTGCGAGAATTCACACAGACAAACAGCACAATCAAATGGTTCCTTCAGCCCGATGATTTCTTTGTAGTAGAAAACGGGCAGAGCATCTACCAAGGCTTGTTCGAGGCCGGAATCGTGCAAACGAAAGAGCTGCTGAAGCTGCCTCTGAAGGGCATGAGAGTCCGAGCTCTCCGTGTACCTATTGGAGTCATAGATGGATGTAGATGGCCTCCTCAAGAGGAATCTGATGAGCAGATGAAGCAGACCGGAAATGAAGACGACAGCAGCTAGAATTACTATGAACAGGAGGAGTGCGGGGCTAATTCGAGTGGAAGATGATTCCGGAGTTGATTCTGTGCCGTAGCTCATGATGTGAGGACTTGACGATGAAAGGAGAGGTGACTGAGGAGGAGCATACGTCAAGCTTCCATCTTGTTGCTTCCTCCTATACACAATACTAGACATCTTTTCAGCTCTCAAACTTGGAAGACTAACCACTCTATTCAGCAGAAGCAAAAAAGCTCGCTCTGGACATATCTACCAGTGCATGCTACATAACAGGGAATCATATCAAACCTCAACTTGTTAAAGCTAAATGGTCTCAATATGGAGACATGGTGGCACAAAACCGACTAACTTTGCGAATTCATTTTGGTGTTTGGACAAGAGAGACAGGCATGTGAAGAGCAAGAGAGTTCAAAAGCCAAAAAAAAGGGAGACAGAGTTGGAGGATACCTGCCTTTCTTCCGAAGAGAAAGAAGCGTGAATGGAATGGATTTTATTATGCCGCTCTCAAGGCCTCAAGAGGGTTCCATCGTCTTTGGTTAGTTGATGGCTGTGGGTCCTGCTTTGAATTTCTTTTGCGCCACACAGGAGGTCCCTGAAACAGGGCATTTTTTCTTTGTTTGTTTCTCTGATAGAATATAGAAATGGAAAGTCTCACAGAATAAAATAAAAAAAAAAAAAAAGCTAGAAAAGGGCAGTGGATGGTGTGATGGCTTGAGGAAGAAAACCTGAGAAAAGACTCAGCAGTCAATGCAGAACCAGCCCCATATCCTAGATTTTCAATCATAGGCAAAGGCCCGGGCACTTTTTTCTTTTCATCAGGTTCAACACAGTCCTGGGCAACCCTTTTGATAGTCCAAAGCTTTTCCAATTTGGCCTTCCAAAACCAGCCATATTCAAAGAACGGTGGCCTAACGTGTTTGACGGGTTCACTCGCGCGACACCGAATTGCTCCTGGTCTACCTGGAAATTATAGCGTCGGAAAGGTCATGCTGACACTAGAAAAGGGCTCAAAGCCGATGCTTTTAACGTCATTCCCGGTCTCCTCCATATCATTGGGCTCGGAGACATTTTATCAAAAAGTTGGGGGATGAGGCAGACCAAAGGGGGAATTGAACCATGATTAAAGGTCCACCATTACGCACAACTTGATTGTCCACAGTTGCGTTCATGACTTCTTTATTCATCAAGAATCTATCAAAAGCAACACCAAATGATGGGTTTGCCGTGTCATTACATCTGCCTAATCTCGACGGCAAGGGTCCGTCAACCTTGGCCTATAGTTTCATACGACCCACGAGCGCAACAAGAACATATTTAAGCATCGAATTTTCCCTCTTCTTTGAGCTGTGCAAGACCTGTAAGGTGAAGACAAAAATTTGTAAGAGGGTCAAAACTTCACTCGCTTAAAGGGACATTTTGACCCCGCCCTTGATCACGGGTCTAGCAGGAGGAGTAAGCACTGCCTGCATCCGGTTCATGTGAGTCCTTCCCAACATGGCCATGGGCATGGCATCCATCCAATTCCGATGGAGAAATCTCTGGGGGGCCTGAGAAATATCAGGTGAAGTCCCTGTCCTGAATCAGGAATCCAAAACATGGCAGATGCCAATGATGATGACAGAGGAGAAAATCAGCATTGGTTGTAACCAATTATTTTTTTCTCATAATAAATGATGGTGGGACCAAATGAGCCTTTTCCCATCAGGCATGGAATGGGATCTGTCTGATCTGATGGATTGTGCCAACACGAGCAGGTGATCATGGCTAAAACCTCCACGCTTTCTGTTAACGTTGACAACTCTGGGGATGTTAGTTGATGATGCCCCAGAAAAGAAGTCACCCCGTCCAAGATGACATTTTTTTTTGGTTAGCTTCTTGGATCTTGACTTTGACAAACCCGGCCAAGCGAAGTTGGATGGCGGGAGAAAACGGGGCTGTCCACTGAGCTATCGACACCTCAGCTCACGGATCAACCACTACCGTGTGATGTGAAGACTTTGTCGTGGATAAATTTAATCACCGCAAGACCCTCCACCAGTCATGATAAGATGGGACGACCTTGCTTTAACTAAGTCAAGTATTTGTTGGGCAACAGGTGATCAAATGGAATCGGCTGGGCTGGGGTTGAGTTAGGCTAGCAGGGCTTCGGCTTGAAACGGGAAGCTGAAGAATATGGTATAGACGGGCCCGTAAAAGGAGCCCTTGCCTAGTTCCTCTTTTACAAACTTAAGCATCACAAGGGATCTAGCTTGGGCGCGGGTCCGGTTCGATGCCCGGGTTCTTGGGCGGCCCCCTCTTCTCACTAGGATGTTGAAGTTACCCTCTTTTCTTATCCCCTGTAAAAAGATGATGAAACCAAGGATTAAGGCAGATCTAATTGATAAGAGTTAGGCCTGATTCATGAGCAGATCCAGTGAGTAGGATGAGAGCAGGCTTGCATTTTGTTACTACTTACCATGGGAGCCAAGTAGCAGTAAGTAAAATTGTGCCGGCTGTAGTAAATGTCATTTATTATACTGATTATCCCTCTAGGATTCCAAGAAGAATGCAGCTCAAATAACATTGCAATCATCCAATCATAACTCTCAAGTAGTCAATACTCCACAATATGAAATTATACATTTCCTATGGTTGAGCAACAAGTGCAATGACAGAAGCAGACACAGAAGGAGCTGAGAATCGACAATGAGTTTTCTCTAGCAAATGCTTATTACTCATCAGTCATCATGCGCTCCTTCACATTAACTTAAATGATCTCAGCTCCAAGGTGATGGAACTCTCGTCTCCAAGGTGATTGATCTCTCGTCCTCCGCCTTGATTGCATTTATCATAGCCGAAACCTCCTTTGCGCTTGGCCTTTTGGTTGGAGAGGACGCAACGCACTTTAGTGCTACTTGCAACAAGTTCACCATCCTTTCCTCATTGACGCCCTCTGTGATCAGGGCGCGGTCAAACACCTCTGCAGTCCATTCCTCCCTAATTACAGAGTGCACCCATGTTGCCAAGTCGAATCCGTCATCTTGGACCATTTTACCTGTCAGTAGCTCCAGAAGAATCACACCGAGGCTGTATATGTCAATGTCACCCTTGAAGAGAATATGATCACTTTCATGGTCTTGGGCTGGTGTGATCTTTGCAAAATTTATGCTTCGGGAAAGTTCCGGCTGTACTTGGTTCTCAGAGGCCATTATTCCGTACTCGCTGATGCACGGATCCATGTTCTTGTTGAACAAAATGTTTGTGGATTTGAGGTTGCCATGAGCAATACCATCTTCATGAAGTTCCTTGTGCATGAAGGCCAAAGCCTCAGCTATTCTGGATGCTATGTTCAGTCTGCTTCCCCAGTCAAAGCTATCATCATCTTTAGACCCTGAAATCCACAGTACCTCTGTAAAAATCTGATGAACATGGATGCACAAGCAGTTAATCTTTTACTTCTATATCCTATCAGCAGGAGTTTAATGCTTGAGAATGAAGCGATTCAACTTACCATGGAGGAGTTTGAAGAGGCTGCCATTGGATTGATGCTCATATACCAAGAGCTTCTCTTGCTTTGAGCAATAAAATGCCACTGCCGATAGTACATTCGGATGCTTCCCCTGGTCCATCTTCAGCATCCTCCTTTTGAACTCTTCGCTCGAGATCGCCCTCTCTTTGATCCTCTTCACAACCAATGTGGTGCCATTGTCAATCATGACCTTGTATAGCGTCCCATGCCTTCCCCTCCCAAGCAGCTCAGCTGGAGCTCGGAGCAAGTCCTCAAACTTTAAATCTTTTGCCAAGGAACTATTGAGAGTCACGAGAGCTGCGGGAGCCACTTCGCTATCTATAGATGTCATCCGGTACTCTGACCTATATTCACTGGTTTTAAATTCATCACTGGAAATGGCATTCATCTTGATGCTATTATCGTCCATATTGGATTCTGCATTCTCTACATCATCAGTCTTCTCATCTTTTGACTTGCTTTTACTTACTATTCGGTAAATGACGAAGAATCCTATCACTGAGCTGAGGATTGCATAGCCAGTGTATATAAGGAAGTGATCTGTCGACCACTTCTTCGATGCGGCCTTTGATGATAGGGATGGGGGACATGGATTCGGTAACGGTTGCCCACATAAACTAGGATTCCCCGAAAAGCTGTCTGCACTAAAACGGCCCCTTACGTCGGGAATTTGGCCGCTAAATTCATTGTTAGAGACATTACATGCCTTCAAGTTGGCGAATCCAAACTGGGGAAGCTTCCCCTGGAGATGGTTGTTTTGGGCTAGGAACGACAGCAAGCCCCGAATTTTATGCTAACTCGGCAGTTCTCCAGTGAACTTATTGTTCGATATGTCCACTCTCTTTAAGTTACTCAAGTGAGAAATGCTTTTCAGGAGTTGTCCAGCGAACCGATTGCCGCTTATGTATAAGTGGGTCAGATGCTTGCAATTCGCAATCTCTGCAGATATTTCTCCACTTATGCCGCTGTTGTTGAGGCTTAGGACTTGGAAGAGATCTTGCACCGCAGAGAGAACCAGCATCAAACGTCCCAATGAGATTGAGCTCGTCGAGGACGAGTTTTAGTACAGTTTGGGTGTGCGAATCGCAAGTAATGCCCATCCATCCGTGAGTACAGGGGTCTGAATTCATGTTCCAGCCCCAGCTCTCATTTCTATTGGCGTTATTTGCGGGTAAGAGTTGTTCCATGAATTGAACTAACGATCGCTTGGTGTCATCTGCTTCTGAAGCTGCTGACGTAAACAGAAGAGAAATTGGAATAAGGAGTACCCAGAAGGGCACTCGCTCCATTTCGGGAAAGAACTGAAGCTAGGAGAAGTGGCTTGGAATTTGATAAATGCATTTGCCTGAATCTTTACACTCAACCGGGTTCGGCTATTTGGTATTGTGGAACAAGGAGTATGTGACAAGGTTGGCATACACAGAACGATTCTGAGATTGAAGAGAAGGAATCAAAAGTGAGATAAAGGCGTATCCCAGGTAATCTTTTAACCGAGAGCCAGCGCCTGAAATGGTCTATTTTAACCTACTCAGATGTCCTGAACAGGCACATCGCCAAACGCTGCTGATTGATGGCATGAGCGAGCATTATTTTAATCACAGTAATAGCTGATCAAGAACTTCATGTTTATATATCAAGGAGAGTCTGGGATTATGCAGAGTTCTTAGATTTCTCTGCATCGATGGGGTAACAGAATATGACAAACCGGAAGAATTAAAGGGCACCTGCATTTTCATGAGCAAATCAAACTACAGAAGTGAGTCTCTTCGGACGGATGCTTGACGTTGAAGAGTGAGGCGTACCGATTCAGCTCGATAGGAGTGATGCTAAAGTTATGTTGTCAGAATATAAACACGTGAGAGTACAATTGAGGAGCTCCAATTTCAAAGGAAGACAAGAACTTAGTGACAATATCTAAGCGACAAGAATCATTCCAATCTGCTACTAATCTAATCATACCAACATTTGAGCAATTCAAACTAACCTGTCATGCTTCAGCAGCATACTAATGACTACGGCTGTGGTCTGAACACTTGCCCTCGATTGCCCTTAGTCTTGACCACGTCTTAGCAAGAGGTACAACACACTCAAACACAGGGAAGGAGACAAACTGTTGATGTCCATGTCCACACTGATGAACAGAAAAATCCTACATACCAGACATGTACAAGCAGATTACATCAAAAAATTAAGACATCAATTGAAACGCTTAATCTGGACCAGATAACATACTATCAGCAGGCCTTAGGACGTTATACTTCGGCATAGGTTGAGTAATTTAAGGAAGCGGTTATGGGCTTCTGGCCACATCTTCCACAAAACCCGAATTTCAGTCTTTCTGCTGAAGTAAGGATGCTTCCGGCAGTCCATCTTTGTCATATTGATCCAAGGGATAATATCAATTGAACGACGTTGGTCATTCAGAAATCACTTACCTATCAGTATTCCAAAATGGGCATATAGTGTTGCAGTGCATTTTCATATTACATCGAGCCCGTTCTGCTTTCACAAACGCAGAGTTAGCTTGCTGGCCGGTTTGTACAACCAGAATCGAGAAAGAAGGGCAATCTGCATCTCCTGTGATGAAACGCTCTCCTTCCTCAATGAGAAATCTACAGATCTCAGACCAAAGAATTTCCCTTTCATCTTAAATTAGGTACAAGCTAACGATATTGACCTCGCAGTCATCTTCAATCACGTGCTCGTTCTAACAACCTCAGAAGACTCTACTCTAACCATGCCTGCGTCCTATGCACAGAGCTTGACTGGAATCTAATCAGTCCTTAGAAAGGCACGAGGACCAACCGGTCAAAGCATCTCCAAAAACAGAGAAAGATTGGCAGCGCATGCTAGAGTACAGTAAACTGATTAAAGGTGAAAGATTCCTCAAAGCATACATTTGAGTCGTCATCATCGCCTCCTTTCTGTAACGTGGACCATTGCTCAGATCTTCATGCGCATTTTGCTTTTTAAAAGGAGTACGTCAACGAATATCCTACAACATCTGTTAAGCAGGCCAATTTCAATTATACTAAATTAAAAAATTCGCAACATTCACAGTGAACGAATTTTCATCGTCGTATTCCGGATAAGTCTTTTCAAAATTAGCCATTTTCCACATAAAAGAAACAGTTTTTGAATCATCAGGTGATTCCAATCTTTGTCAATCGCCTCTGCATTCTTAGTATCGGTAAGTACTTGAAAAGAAATGGAAGCAGTGTATGGCATACACTGCATGCATATCCTGTACATGATTTCCGAATGGTTGGCTCTTTGCTGACCCAAATACCAGAGTTGAGTACCATTTTGATTTACTCTCAGCAGGTGTGGATGCATGCGTAGAAACACAGAGACAAAGGAGAGCCCGATCACCGCCCTGCCAACGGACCCGATAGCTGTCGGAGCCTCAAAACCGACTCCCACGCCGTCCTGCGAGCTAAACACAGGCCTCTTCCAATCCGATGCTGATCTTTCGACCAATGAGCAGGCCACTTTGCTCGACTCTAACGAGTTCTTTGCCGAGTTCGCGCGGTCGATGAAAGAGGACGGGCTCTATCCATGTCTACACGGGAGTGCTACGTCCAGAGATCCATAAAAGATGTCTTTTTTCAGTACTAAAATCCTAAAACTTGTTGCCACAGTGCATTTATGTCCTAAAGTTTCGATTTTTTTAATACATTTTTCTGTTCGAAGAAATTAACGTTCTTGTCGTCTCTCTCTTCACTTCCCCAGCCAACGGGGAGCTCGCGAACCGCGCACGCAATCCTTCTTAACTACTACTGGTGGCTAAGCTTAAGCCAGCTCTTCCCAGCACCGACGGCGAGCGACGGCGATGGAGGCGAGGCCGTGGCTGCTCCGGTCGCTGCCGGTGGCGGCGATGGTGGCGATCGAGTGCCTCGACGTGGGCCTGACGACGCTGAGCAAGGCGGCCATGTCCAGAGGGATGAGCCGCTTCGTCTTCCTCTTCTACTCCAACGCCCTCGCCTCCCTCCTCCTCCTCCCTCTCTCCTTCATCCAAAGGTAATCTTTTTCGCCACCATTTCCGTCGCCGTTTCGTTTGCTCGTTCCTCCGCCGGCGCGGCTGATCGGCGGCGGTTGCTTTTTCGTGCGAGCTCGTGGCAGGGAGAAGAGGCCCCCGCTCACCTTCTCGGTGCTCTGCAAGTTCTTCTTCCTCGCGCTCGTCGGGTAAGTGATAAAGGACGGAACTTGAGAGCTTTGTTCGAGCGAGTTATGTTGGGGTTGCTCTGTCTTTGATCCTCTGCCTTGATTGAAAGTACTGTTTTGCAGGATAACGACGATGCAGAACTGCGTATTCGCTGGAGTGAGCTACAGTTCGCCCACGCTCGCTTCTGCTATGGGGAATTTAGTACCCGCTTTCACCTTCTTGCTGGCGGTTAGCTTCAGGTTCGCCTTCGTTTTTCCGGCATTTAGCACCGTTCGCTACATGGGTCATTCTCATGCGCGAGCGAGTGATCGAATAGGCCTGCAATTCCAGGAGCAAAAGTAGTAGAAATGAGGGTTCCTCCGTAATCTCGATAGGAACTCCGGCTCGATGCTTCCGAGTGGGAATTCGGTGTAGAATTGTGATCTTTGCGAGTTGAATTGATGCCATCTTCTTTTGCCGCTCCTGTAGGATTGAAAAATTGAACTTGAGGAGCTCGAGAAGCCAAATCAAAATTCTTGGCACCATGGTGTCCATTTCCGGAGCCTTAATCGTGACACTGTATAAAGGTCCTGTAATTGGCGGTGGCATATCTGCTATTCCTTACCCTGATGAGAGCTTACCAACAACACAACCCAGCAAAGCTTTGTTGGCTGGTGTCCCTAATTGGGTTATCGGTGGCATGTTCCTGGCAGCCGCTAGTTTATCTTTGGCAACATGGAATACGGCTCAGGTAGTGTGCGAACTTTCTTTGCTATTTCTCAGGGAAATGGGGCCAACTGACTTTTTCTGTTCATTTAAAGGCAGCAGTTCTGAAATCGTATCCATCAGAGGTGACTTTGGTCTCCTTCTGTTGCTTCTTTGGGACTCTTCAATGTGCAGTAGTTGCTCTAATTGCAGAAAGAGATCTAAAAGCTTGGAATCTAGGGCTCAGTATTGAGGTCATTGCAGTCATCTACACAGTGAGCATTAATATAACTTTCAAGTTTGACAAATCTTGTTTACCATCTTGCTGTAAAATTTACATGTTTTTATTTTTGCCCTTTCTCCAAAGGCGATAGTTGGGAATGTGGTGACCTTTTGCGTTTGTTCCTGGTGCATACACAAGAAAGGTCCTACTTTTGTGGCAATGTTTAAACCCTTAAGCATTGGTATAGCTGCCATAATGGGTGCCATTTTCCTTGGTGATGCCCTCCATGTCGGCAGGTAAGAACCTTCTTCACCACCCCTTACTTCTCCACTGCCAGTCACCCCAGCTTACTGTCAATCACTTAGTGTCATAGATGTTGTGTAGTTGGTCAGCATTTCAATAAAAGAAGTTAATATGAGATCAATAAATATTTTGAGGCGAGGAACATGTTTGAGTGTTACACAAAGGCTATATTGAAAACCGGCCAAGCAAAAGATATATTTGGAAAGGAAGCAGCACGTCTTGAATCTAATGCGCTCTCCTCTTTCATTTTCTGCAACTGTCGATAGTTTACATTCTATAGCATCAGAAGACAGTCACAAAACTAAAGCGATGGTCAGTTATCTAAAGATCCTCTATCAAGTAGATTGGGTAAATGATTGGCTTGTTGAGATTTATTAGTAAGCATTCCCATCAAGTCAAGTGCATTGTCAAGCCATCACTCCAGTTTCAGAGAAAGAATATGGTAGAAATATATGGCATTAATCAGAAACTGTCTAAATGGATGTCACCAAGATGCAGGAAGTACTTCAACTCTTATTCAAACCTCACTTACATGCTGAGGAACTTAAATGAGGCATCATGGAGATTGGCTATGGACAACTGAGAAAAAATCTTTTGTTTGATGATTTATTTTCCTGATATTGTTGTCCATTTTCCCTGGATAATGAGCTTCCTTGAAATTCTCAATGACATAATCCCTGCTCATCAAACTTTTGACACTGCTTACAATATGTAGAGTATTCACAACTTTTTATGCTTTCGTGTGCAGTATCGTTGGAGCTGTTGTAATTGTGGCTGGCTTTTATGGGGTTATTTGGGCGATGTCTCAAGAAGAAGAGGATGGTAAAAATTGCACAAGTGGTGAGCTGCAATCACCTTCCCAGAAAACCCCGTTACTTGAGAGCCACGTGAATATAAATTAAGCTGGTTAGTTTCTTTTCTTTTAGATTTTTCCTCCATGTATGCCGACTTGTGCAAAATATTCAAAATTATGTGCAATAATTGTCTTAGATCGCAGTATTAGTTCTACTATCAAGAAGACGTGCACATGCAATGGGGCTGTCCTTAGTACAAGTGTTGACAAGTGGTCAGCTATTCATAAAAGCAATGACCTCAATCTAGTCTAGGAATGACCTTGTCCCTCCGTTGGTCCAGAAAGAAATGGCAAGTGCATTGTGAAGTTGTACATACGCATATAGAAAATGGTGATGTTGCTTTTGTTTTCCCTGTTGATTGTAATGCTTTGTATAATAAGAAAGGTGGACTGGGCCTTGATCTTCCTATTCATCTTGTATGAGTTATTCACGAGCATATAGTGAAAAATGGTATCCGTATATATTCTGGGGCTCCAGGACGCTTTTCTGTATATGTTGTTTGATTCTTGAGCTGGTAGTATAAAGCTCCTTCCTGGTGCTAACTAAAGATGAAGTACCTACTTGCACTTTATGACCAGGCAATCATGTGGTGCATGCCTTTCTCTCTGTACTATATACTTGCAGCTTGCGGTTGTGTTTGGTTGGACCCGGCCACCTGCTGCCACCTGATGAAGGTAGGCAATCTACATGAATGCTAGATTGCTAATGGCATGGGACAACGAGCATAATTTTAGTTGGCTTGACAAGCTTCCAGGATTGGATTATATGTGTATATCTCCCTCTTCCCATCTCATTTTCTTCATCTCCACAGAGGTTTATTCCAAGACCAAAATTCATATTGCCATGGAGGAAGATAATTTATCTAGCACTGATGGTAAAAGAATAATCTTTTCGCTTGCTATCATTGCTTACTTTTTCTCCGGCTGTAAGAATCCCGCGGATCCCATTGCTTCCTCATGGATTTGATCCCAGGGCGTGCCCATTGCACGGATGTGTGGCTTGGCATCATTGCTTAAACCTTATTTATGCCTTCCACCAAATCCTCTTAAAGCCCTGTAATTATTCTAGTTTTTCACTTTGTCGATCTTCAGAGTCATCTTTAGACTGGTTGGTCTTGAACTAACTACTCTTTCTTCTCTCTCTCTCTCCCCTTGATAAATCTCTTAACCACAGAAATTACTTGAGTGCTGTTTTCACAAGATTGAGGAACAAGCCATGCTAGAGATCATCATCAAGAGAGACGCGGACTGTCAAATAATATTAAACTTGTTAGACATCATGGGGGACATCGATTAAAAGTTGCTCCATATAGTAAAGTTGCAATTGTTGGATATTTGATAGCGGAAAGAAATCATCGAATCGCGCTTCGTAAAAAGAAAAGAACAAAGTCATCTCTCTTTCTTTCCCTCTCATTTTTTGCAAAGTTATTGTCGTTTCAACAGGTCTGCTGCTAAAAAGAGATGCTTGCGGTCCCTGACATCTCCACCGGTCCGTCTTATGGAGTCATTGATGTTTTTAGGGATCAACTTGAGTTGATTCAGGCTGGATCTTGTCGGTGTTTCATCGTTGATGGGTTCGTTGAACATACGTTGGTTCTTGGCCTTTTCTGAGGTTGCTCATAAATGATCGGCGGATTGATTGCAAACGCTATTCAAGTCAAGTCAAGCGTTCCCAAAACGGTTGATTTCGGTGTTGCGTTGACTCTGTCTTGCCCATCACGGCTCATTGCCTGAACCAGAGAAAGCATCGGGCCATCATGTGATGGCATATGTAGATTTTTTTTTTTTTTACTTTGGCTCATTAAATGTGACAACCTTGAAGATTCCTATGGATGGTCCTCTCCACATAAATTCTTAAAAGAGCGTGGTCACGCACTTGCTTAAATCATACTCATGCACACGACATGCTACTTTTTGGTACCGAGCTTCCGGGGTCCTTGCAAAATCGCATCCGCGTCTTTTCTGAATTGGAAAAGTTGCAATTCATACGGCTACCTTTCGTGAACATTTGTTAGAGTTACCTTGCGCTGCTAACATCAGATCATCAAGACTTTTTTTTTTCTAAAGAATTTATTAATCACTTGTGCTGAAAATTGGGAAGAGAAAAATAATCCTAGCTAGAACATTTCTGCTAAAAAGCTGGGAACTTTATACCTAGTGTTTACATATGATAAAAAGGGTTGCTTGGGCGTTGGCAAGTTGATTGGACTCCTTGGAAAATCCAAGTCCGCAGTCTCTCTCCTCTCTCTCTCTCTGTCTTTCTCTCTCTGTGGACGTGAGGTTGACGAATGGGGAAGTTGTCAATTAAGAGGAAGGCGATATTGTATTGAGGAAAGATCGGAATCGAAGGGAATCCCATGGCCAGAGCGTCCCAGCTTCTTCAGTTCGCCAAGTGGGTAGTCTCAAGAACGGCGCAGGACTGCGAGGGACGACGATCTGCTCTGCCGCGGAGACAGCGGGCGAGCGAGGATCATGTGATCATCCACCCCGCTCACTGACTTCCGCTGTCCCTTTGGATTCAAGAAACCATCCCCATTAAATCGTTCCCACCTAACCCACCGCGAGTTGGGTTTTGATCCTCCGAATTTTCAGCTTCTTCAGTTTCATCCTCTCTCTCTCTCTCTCTCTCTCTCTGTCTTTCTCTGTCTGTCTGTCTCTCTCGACGTTCTTGAAATGGCTGCGAACGCATCAAGATTCATCAAGTGCGTGACGGTGGGCGATGGGGCCGTGGGCAAGACTTGCATGCTCATCTGCTACACCAGCAACAAGTTCCCGACTGTATGTGTGCTTTCTTTTTCCCGAAGATTTCTCTGGGGAGCTTAAATTTTTTATCTTTCGTTCGACTTTATGAGTCCCTGTTTCTGGGTTTTGCAGCTTTTGCCCTTTTCCTCATAGCACCGATTGCTTTCTCTTCACTTCTGTTTTCATCGCAAGAGTGTTTTTCAGTATTGGTTTGAGATTTCACTGAAAATTACGTGTTTGTGGATAGGTTTCCTTATCTTTCTTCTTTATGTAATTTATGCAGGACTCTTAGCTTTTGTCGAGCAGTGCCTTTTACCACTTTGTAGCGTTTCTTTTTATTCCAATCTAACCATTTTTATATTTATCAGGACTACATACCCACAGTGTTTGATAATTTCAGCGCTAATGTGGTGGTTGAGGGCATCACTGTCAACTTGGGTCTTTGGGACACAGCTGGTGAGGAATTGGGACTTTCAGATCGATTCCAGTTTTCCACATATATTTTATATCGGGTAGCTTCACACATATATATCTCTGAGTCAGAACTTATGAGGGCACTGGGTTTACTGCGACTAATTTGCCGTGTGGGTCATGGCATTGTGTCCCGTGGTTTACTTTTACCATTTTGTAGGGCAGGAGGATTACAATAGATTAAGGCCCTTGAGCTATAGAGGAGCAGATGTCTTTGTCTTGGCCTTTTCATTAGTTAGCCGTGCTAGTTACGAGAATGTCCTGAAAAAGGTAAGCTGGGAATTCGCGCATTTAATTTCCTGATTTTTCTTGTGCGTGTATCTCAACTGTCCGCTCCTGTCTTGGCCAGTGGATCCCAGAACTCCAGCATCATGCTCCTGGCATTCCTCTTGTCCTTGTAGGAACCAAAATGGGTGAGTAGAAAGAATTTATTTTCACAGTAGCAGACAGATTTCAAATAAGTCTTCTTTTGGTTTCTGTTGCTTCTTATCATATCTGAATGTCGGGTACAATACACAGCTAACTGAATATTGTTATTGCTCATTGGTGGATATCCCTAACTAATGCACTTACTAATGCCTCTCACTGGGTTCTGGCTTTTCTATTGACATTTAGATCTTCGTGAGGATAAACACTATATGGCTGATCATCCTGGACTGGTTCCTGTGACCACTGCTCAAGTTAGGTTTCCGTTATCAGTCAGCAATATTTTTCCTGTGGTGTACATCGGTCCCTGTTGTTGATTGCCATTTTTTATACTCAGGGTGAGGAAATGCGCAAACAGATTGGTGCCATGTATTACATAGAATGCAGCTCAAAAACTCAGCAGGTAAAGTACAGGCTAACCTGTATTGACATACATGATTTCTTTAATTGCATCTAGCGTTATGACGGTTAGAAATGTAGGGAGTCTGGGAAATGATTGACTTTTATTTATGAAAAGATAAAAGGAAATCATCAAACATTAATGACTGACCCAGACCTGTCTGCAACCCAAAAAATAAAATAAAAAAAGCAAAAGAATTCTTTACTGCCAACTAAGAAACAAGCTCCTGGAACTTGGCTTGTAGTAGTATATGAACTTAATTGTGATTTCAAGTGAGCATCAATGAGCGTTTCCTGAAGTTGAAGAAGGGAACTTTACCTGTCCTTAGGGTGTCATCTGATGAACTCCATACCAAAGCATTCAGTGGAATCTGATATTAGATCCTCTAGGTATATTGCTCTGCTAGCTATTTGACCTTTGATTACTCTTTATAGCTGACTGTGTCATCACCTGATATCTTGATTCTTGAGATTGTGGGTGCTTATTCTTGTTGTTGCTCAGACTTGTAACTTTGAGTGATATCGCTATGCTAATGATCTGATGCATAAATACATCAGCATACTGATGCTTGCTCTCTGATGCAAATGCAGAATGTTAAGGCAGTGTTTGATGCTGCAATCAGGGTAGTGATCAAACCACCTCAGAAGCAAAAGGAGAGGAAGAAGAAAAAACCACGTCGAGGATGGTTTGTGTGAGTGCCAGAATTTTTCTACCTCTGAGGCTTATTACATTAACTGTGAAGGATATGCAGATCATATGAAGCTAATATCTAGTGCAGTTTACTCTGCAGCATGTATAATTGTGGGTGTTTTGGGTCAAGTCTGAGTCTGTGAGAGCCATATATTTGTGTTTATTTATATTCATCTCTTAGCCGGATTGAGAGAGACTTAATTTCACAAAAATCACAAAGGCTTGCAGTTGAATTACCACCGCTTAATTTGAAATGGCTCACACATTTGCCCTTTCTGGCAGAGGGTGGTTTAGTCTAGCATTATTAAAAGAGTTAATTCATTGATGACAGCCACAAGTATAGAATTGACAAGTGAACCAGTTGAACTGTTTCCTGCCTCTACTATTATCATGTCGCTGGTTCAGAAAGCACTGATTAGAATAGACTTTCTTCTAAAGGTGGTAGGCTATCGAAAATAGTCCTCTTACATTTTGCCATTGCCTTCTGTTTGAAACTTTCTGTGCTTCTGGTACTTCACCTCTAACAACTACTTAGTAAAGTGGTTATGCCCTAGTTAGTGGTCAAACTTGACTGCTTGAACTTTTTCCCCTTTGTCCATTCAGCTGTTGAATTGCTTTTCATGTTCTAGCTAACCTAGGTTTGACTTGTGATCTACAGCTACCAGTAACTATATAGCATTTTAATCTTCCCATAGATCTCAGTTTCCCATATAATGCATGTAAGCTTTTTTTTGGTTCAGCTTGCTCCTATTGACCCCTAAGAGCTTTCTGTCAGTCTTAGAAACCAAGGATGTATTTGGGTTGACATCACTTAAGTCAAAAGGTAGTTATGTCTCTCTTGCCTAACAATTCAGACTAGGGTGTGTGGATTAGGCGCACGGCACAGTTTAATCTTTTCACACTTCCAAGTGTAAATTGATTACACTTTTGAGCCATTTAAGGATTTGGGTTACATTCTACCCGGCCCATGAAATTAGTGGGGTATGAGGTTTACTCACCTCAGGTGGGAAATTTTACTTTTGATCTTTGTGTTTCTAAGCACTTGAAATTAAGTGCATAACCATTTACTCTAAAAGTTTAAGTTATTAAAATATGACATGAAATGTATGTAATAGCTTAATGCTCTCCCCTGCATGAAGGTCAATTTGATGATGAAGGCCTTATTTGAGAACCTGATAATGAGGAGTGAAAGAATTGCTTGATGCTGCTACCCATAATCAAATGAAAACTCATAAATGGGTGGAGGACAGTATGAGGAATTGAACTCAAGATTTCTAACTCTGATATCAACCTGAAATTGAGTGCACAAATGTCTACTCCAAAAATAGCAATTAAAATATGATGAGACATATTCGTTATAACAGAGCATTAATACTTCTAATATTTGATATAGAAGTTATATCTAAAATACTAGAAGGAGAAGTGAAAAGTGAAAAATTAAAAAGTATGAGCCACCTCAAATCACCTGACAGTATTGCCAGTTTTAATGTGGCTTGTCCCATGGTCCTCCAATTCTTTTTATCTGCTCTCTTGTGCAATTACTCTTAATTTTCAATTTGAAATATGCTTTAGACACTTCTGATGGAAATATTTGAGAAACCAAATGATATTTATATGACCTTCATCCTTGTAGTAAATTTTCAGCCTCGCTGTCAATGCTTACCTGGCCATTTTCATGTTATCCCAAAGCCTAAATTGTCTGTATGATGTCTGATTTCAAACTTCCTTAATTCTCTGCACTCTGCATAATTGTTGCCTCTAGACCTTTTTCCTCTTGCTGTTAATGCTTCTATTGATTCTGTCAAAGTCCCGTGAAGTCTCTCAACCATCAATTTGTGGATAGATGTTCTACGACCACAGTAATGGATATAGCACAATTATTTGGTGCAAAAGGGCATAGCCATGTCAATGTATCTATTTTAAGAGAGGTGGATGAGATTGAGTGGAGTGAAGCTAGGGAGGTGGCAATGCTGCAAGAACCAACATGCTCATGAATGGAAATAGAAATGCCAATGGATGGTGTTTGGTGATGAAAATTATGAGAGGAAACAACAACACTGCATCAGATGCATCCTGTAGATCACGCTTGTAAATGGAATAGTACATCAATTGTGTTGGAGAAAAAGTTGTGAGAGGAAAGGACAACCTTGCATTGGGTGCATCTCATACATTATACATCTCCTTCCCAACCCCTAACTAAAAGAAAGTACAATCTTTATGGTACTTCTCAGATGGAAGGGCAAGGATCATTCTCTCTTCCCTTTGCCTCTCTGTTCAATTTCTGTCCTTCTGAGGCTTTATTTTATGAGTTAATAGAGGCAAAAAGTCTTTAGAATTGATTGCTGCCTGTTCTTTCCTGTCAAACTGTAGTAACATATGCTGGTGCTTGTGTGGATTGCAGGAACATCTTTTGCGGTAGGAGCTTCCCATGTCTGAAGTGAATTGCGCCTAAGCTGCTAGGATGTATATGTCTGCTGTCACTTCTGGTAATGGCTCCGTGTGAACGCTGACAAGGATTGGTTCGTCATCAGATTGGCTAGTTAGCTGTTCATGTGTGTACTTTGTAGATAAATTTTTTTCTTGCATGGCTTGTTTTCAGTTTTATTCCCTTAGCATTCGTTCTACCAATTTGTGGCAATGACTGATGAAGTTGCATCTTTCCACTGATTTCCCTCTTTTGGTTGTGTAAAGCATTGACTATTCTACAGAGGAAAAAAGAAGAGAAATTTAATTTCTTAACGCTAGTTTTGCGTGCATCATATCTTCTTTAGTTATATCCTGTTCTCACCAGTGTGGTTTCAACTTTGACTTGAGTCGAGTCCTGATAAGAAAAATGGTAATTCAAAGCTTCACAGGATGCTGATTGCTGATGCCGACTCAACTCAAGCATAGGACTCTTACCTTTATGGAATCAAGCAGAAATTGCTAAAGCAAAGCGTCACCTGAACCTGCTGAATCGAGATCTTAAGACCCTCGTTCATCCACCCAAAACTTTTTAAAGTTGATTTCATTGGTGTTTTGCTTTCTTAACTCGCTCAGGAGTGCAAATTGTCTCCATTTATCAGTTTTATTTCATCAGTTGGAATCTCTTACTGGCTTTGGTCCCTTCCAGTTCCTACGATTATCCACAATCGTTCAGTTTGCGCTCCTACTTTTACAGTGGAGTAAATGGAACAGGACACGCTTGTTACGTTTTCTTAAAAAAGTTGTTTAAATCGCTTAGAAAAACTTAATTCGTAGATTTTTTTCGTCACCAATAATAATTCATGCTTGAATATTTTCATAATGAAAACATATTTCGTCATTCTATGAATGACATAAGAGATTATTTAAAAAAAAATTGCAAATCATTTATTTTTCGAAAAAATAGTCCAAAGTTTCCAATGCATGGCATATCTGATAAAGTTTACTTCACAAACTTTCCAAGGGCAATTGATGATACGATCTATATTTGCAATGGATAAAAACCATTTAGATATATCAGGCTGAAAAGCGCATGTCGTCATGTGATATCGTGCATGCTCTTTAACAAAGTGGGCATCTCCACACGACTATCATGATTCATAAACAAAAAGAAGTGTTTCACTGAATCAACATGTATTCTGACCTATGCGGAAATAAAAGAGAAAATCCATTCAGAAGGTCATCGGCAGGATAACAATATGTTTCTTGTCTCGCCAAAAACTTGCAGTCTTGCGGGCTCAGTAGTCAGTACCAGAGAGTTTCCGTCACCTGGTAGGATACGGAAAAACTCGTAAAGTGCTCACAAAGCATTTATCATTCTTTTCATCTCAGCAGACCTCCGTGGATCCGGTTCTTCAATAGCTCTCTCGGTGAGCACATGCTTGATACGACACATCGATTTCCTCACCTGAATCCATTGATGATAAAGAGATGCTATTAGCAACAGTGCCATTTCAAGTCAACTTTTGTTTGGGTCATAGCACCCTGATGCCGGTCCGAGCGTGAAAGAACACTTTTGAGGAGTGACGAATTCATTCAGAAAAGGAAGGAGCAAAGGCAACATCCACCTTGGGGAGGCGTTCTGGATTGGGAAACCTCAGATTTTGTGCATGAAGCATCTGCCGTTGAGTCATCAGCATGTTTTTTTCCTTGAGCAGAACGTACCAAAGCTTGTGAAGATCGTCCCACGACTTTAAGCGCAGTTCAGGCGCCTTCCAACTTCGACCTGAAAATTATCACCCAACGAGGGAGGTAAGAACATTCAATTGCAAGTACCCATTATCCATCAAAGAGAACAAGGACTTATGAATGATGGCTCAATGACTTCATATCAGACCCTCTAAGAGACAAAAGCTTTAAATGGTGTTGTTGGCCTACAGAATAAATCAAGTCCTGAGCGATCTCATCTATCTAATGAATGGATAGGCTGAAAAGGAAGAAACGTGCAGGATCATCATTAGGACCATCACACTTTCCAGGAGGGTAGAGTACCAGGACCCTGATGAATGTTAATCACCTACATCTTCATTATAACTTCAGGCAATCATTAGGTTACTCATGAGCAAATTAATCAAACAGTTTTCATGAAGATGCAAAATTTTCTGTGCTTGAGTCCTGTTAGCTTACACCAATAACTGAACCGAATCTTCATATTCGAGCTACCTGTTCAATCCCAATCCATATCTTAGATTCCTCAATTGTTGACCAGATAGATATCCTTAAAAAGTTGCCCGCCTTACGCTGAATTTAGTAAATTGAATAAACTCAATTCATGGATTTGTGTCTGTTATGTGGGACCGAACATGTTATGCCTTTTATGAGTGAACCACACAACCCCACATTATGACTTTATTAGTTAACCGGACAATCCTATACTGTTCCTCTTAAGTACAATTCTAGGCCGGCAATACATGCTCATTCACTTAAGTCCAGCTAGTATTTACACAATGCATAGTCTAATACAGCCTAAACATACCCATCTCCCCAACACAAATAACCACACACGGTATCCTGTCCTGCACTGTTGCACATCTCGGTCATTTTAACGGGCACGCATAAAGCTGCTACTCTTGTAATATGATGCTTTTGAAATGCTTGTTTATAGCGTGATTTAAGATAGTATTTATACCACAAGTTGAATCCCTTCCTAGTGGTGGCACTGCCAATATGAAAGATGATGGCAGAAACTACACTTATTCATGGCCTGGACGAATTCAATCACTGTAATAACCGGAACATACAGTCTACTCTACATTCGACCACATAAGCTCCCCTTTCAAAATGCCAGTTCCTTTACTCATGTGGCTACATGATAAGCGCATAGGCCAGACACAGGTTTTTTTGTTTTCGGGGGTTGAATAGGCCATGTGAGGGTCAGCTGTAACTCAAAGCTGTTCAGTACAGAAGACAAGCATATATATCATCTCATGCAACTTCCAATGTGAACTTGGCCTCCTACAAATTCAACACATTCCCACTTGTATCTTTTCAAGCATCATATAGTCTTCCTTCTTAATCGAACATGCATGTGAAATGAGCATTCATTTAGCAAAAGAAGAAGCTTGTACCATAGACAACAGGGGTGTCATTCTCTGGGTTTCTATCTGCCTCAAAGAATGCCTCGAGAGGGTTGTGTCCCGTCCTAGATGTTGCAGCTGAAGCGGCGGCGGCAGTCCCAGCAGAAGACTCTGTTCTAGCAGCAGCAAAAAGTGCTCTGCCAAAAAATCTTGACAAGAACATTGATCTTGACCAGATGGCTGCATAAGAGAATAAATAAAAGAAGAAGTCATATGATCATAATAAACCAATCAGCTGCAAACAACGGAACTCACATATCAATTTGAAAAAGAGAAACAAAGTGAAACATTTTCAAATAATTCCATCATCAAAGAACTCAAAGAGACAGCTAAAAGACTGCAATTTTGCGAAATCAATCAAAGTGTTCTTTTTTTCCTTTAAACTTCAACTCTTTCAAGGAAGGTACTTCATGGGAACATTGCAAGATCGTGCCCTGCTCCATCAAACATTGTCATCTGCCGCACTCAGTTCATTACGAGTATCTTCTCAACTCTTCTAACCACCCAGAGAAATCAAGTTAACAATAGTTAAGTCGTGCCTAATTTTCCACATCAAAAATTAATCCGGAAGCACGATCAGGTCAAGATCAATGGATTTCATAAACTTCCACCATAACACGAAGCATGTTTTACTTCGCTGGTGAACATACTCAACCGAACTCAAAGAATCGGCCAGCTCCAATTAATGCAACTTCTCCAGCCATACGACATGACATTCAACCACAAGGCGTGGAAAAGAGGGCGAAGAAATGGACCAGGTAAGATGGGTGAGTAGTAACCATCATTTTTGATTGAGACATTTCACCGAACACTTGGCGCATCAAAGACGAGCGCCCGCACAAAGAGACCCGCCCACGAGCAGTTTCCAAATCTCACGCCATGGGTTAGGCAATTATAGCGAGACGTACACAAGACACTAGCCGAAAGTCACATGTCAAGCGCCTAGTGCAGTCGGAATCCGATCGAAGGAGTGAACAAGAACAAGAACAAGAACAGGAAAGAGAGAGAAAGAACCGGGAGAGCCGAAGTAGAGAAGTCACGCGAAATTAGAGCGAGAGAGAGAATGACTGGGACGATACCGTCGGAGGGTTTCTTGATCTCTGCGAAGCAGAACTCCCGGCGAACGACAGAGGAGGAAGAGAGAGAGAGAGAGAGAGAGAGAGAGAGCTGAAGCTGTGGAGTTCTTGAGACTGTTTGAGCGGGTTGCTTGGACAAGAGGAGGAGGAAGAAGATAGTTGCAGACACGGGCCCAACGGGCCCAATAGCCCAAAAAACTGGGCCCGATTTGAGCCCATCCCGTGGCAAAAGGAGAGGGCAAAGGGAAAGAAGCTGGGTGTTAGTATGATCCGGATTGGGGCGGTCCAACACCTAACCCAGGGATCAGCCAGCACGGTGTTAGTTCTTAACTTTTGGAACTGAGGATTGACCCTATTGAGCCTGACCCTATTGAGCCTAGGATCAAGGATCGGACTGATTCGAAGGTTAACGTTTTTTTTTTGATTTGAAGGTTAACGTTGGACCAACCTTTTTTTTTTTTTTTTTTTTTTCATTTTTGCATTTTTTAAAAGGATAAACACACTATTTCAAATTATATATCCATCAAGAACATAACACTGAACAATCAAATTATGAATACTAATACATATCGAACATAAATATAGAATAAGGTAATAATAGAAATTTCATATATACTAAAAGCAACAAATCATAAAAACAAACATGCAAGGGGAGTGGTGAGAAATTTAATACTAAAAGCAACAAATCACAAAAACGAACATGCGAGGGGATGGTGAGGTGATGAAGAGCGGATTGAGGCGAGTGAAGAGAGTTTCTCTTTCTTTTTTGGTCAAATAGGGTTGGTTTCTTTCTACTTTTAATTTACACAACAAATTGGAGGTGTTAGGATTTATAGTAGACTAAAGCATAAAATATATAATATATAGATATAATTTATGAGGTATAAGTTTGACCAATCCTAAACCCCTACAACCGAGGACCAATTTGTACAATGTAGAGTTTGGGGTTTTAAGACCAATGATTAACCTAGTCCCCCTAGGGAACTAGAGCACCGAGTCCAGTCGAGTTGGGCTAATGCTCACCCATAAAAAAATCACTATTAGGTCTATAAGAATGTGTTGGACTTTTGTTTATTGAAGATTAGAACTTTAGCTACTATATTACTTTCCCATGAATATTTAAATAGAATTTTCATCTTTTGTTTTCATTTTTCACTTGTGAATATTGGTCCTTTATATTTATTTTGGACCGTTTTTGGATAGAGAAGGGTTCACGAGGATGGATTTGAGATTAGATTGAAGATTAGTGATTTTTTAGACAACAAAAAAAAATTCGAGACAAATTTGGAATTGAAATTAAAGTCCGCGTTTTTCTCAGGACAAAAAATTGTTCTAGGTAGAATTGGGATAGAAGTAAAGTTTAAATTTTTTTGTCAAAAAAACGTTCATGGCGAATTGAACTAGAATTAAAATTTAGGGTTGTTTTTAAAGAAATTGTTTAGATCCATAAAGTTGTACATTACTCCAAGCAATTAATAATAAGAAGTCAGGATTTTTACAATTCATCTTACACTTAAGTGGTGAGGGAATTGGGTTGGGTGGGATGAGATAGGGACGTTTAGTTTCAGGTCAAATAATTGAGGAATAGAGGGGTGGTCCAGAAAAAAAAAAAACCAAAGAATATAGGGGAGATAGGAGTTGAATTTAATGCTGGTCGTTTGAGGGTCTCTTTCTCTTCCATCTTATTGACCAGATTTAATTGCACACGTAGTAGCAGTTCTTGTTCAATAAGTAGTATAGATTCCACACCAAGTGACATTCATGGTTAGTGGTTACGTGTAAAAAAAAGAGGAGTTTATGTCACAAAGAGCAAGTACTGTTCTGTTGATCTGCAAAAACTGCTACGCCTAGCAATAAGGTGCTATTATGGTCAGAATGTCATGAATGTAATGAGCGAGAAATTAGGGCAAGCCATAGCAGCCATATCTCTATAGGGTTGTCAACAAGTTTGTCCTTCTCAAAGGGTCAATTGAAACTCACCACGTAGCTGAAATTGCTAATTTTGCAAGTCAACTGTTGTGACCATAGGATGGTTCTTACGTAGATGGGAAGCTCAATTCCATTGCGTCTTTTGGCAAGAACCGAGAGCGGTTTTTGCACTTTCTGTCCCCACCTCCTTGGCAACCCCTCCTGGCCTAAGAAAATGCTATCAAGACCATGGTCCCAATGGGGGAAAGGAGAGTGCAAATGAAGGAACTTCGATCGCATCGATGCATGCAAGAAGGCGAAAGAAGCCTTCTCTGCCATCGTTCTGATTTCCTGAACCTCCCCTTTCCAGACCTGAAGACTGAACGAGTGTCATCAGAACTAAGGCCAAAAAAAACGAGGATACTTGCAGAAGAACTTCCGCAGAGAGACAGCGAGATACCCATCAAGAAAGAACCAGCCCATCATCCACCATTTCTCTCCCCCTCAGGACCCCAAAAAAGTGCAGAACAAGCCAGAGAATTTTGCCAATCCGACATGTGGTCCCTTCTGCATGGGGAAGCCCACCAGAAAGTATGATATTATTTTGGATTTATCTTGCAAAGCAAGTGAAAGCAACTTCCATGTTCCTTCCCTTGTTTTCATCTTTGGATCTGTTCATTTTCTCTCCCCGCCTCTTTTTTCCTTTGTTTCAAGGATTTTGCCCATCGTTTCCCACTTTTTTCACCCTCTGTGCTGTAGTTTTTTGGCTCCAGCGCACGCCCTTTCGTGCAATCTTTTCAAAATCATTTACACAATCAGGAGTTTTCAAAGCGTTCTTGATATCTTTCTTTGAGGCCCCCCTGCCGACCTGATCTTGACGTGTGGTGATGCGCCCTCTAAAAAACTCGATGGGAGAATATCTTTAACTGGGTCATCCCAGAAGAGGACAAGATCACACCGCTCCTCTTCCCCTCCAATTCAAATTTCCCCAACCAGATCTCAACACACTCTATCTCATTTCTGTTGCTTTTGTTTTCTTTCTCTGCCATTTTCAATTAGATGGGTTGACAAATCTGTCAAAAGAACGATCAAGTAAGCAATCCCCCTGGCATGATTACCTTCACCTTGAAGCAAAAAGAGGGAGACAATCATGCTGGTGCAGGAAGTATGTGGGCGTATATGCAATACGAAATTCATGCTGCATTTGTCATTACTCGGGTTCCTAGCCTTATTTTAATCCGTGTCTTTTGACTGACAAGCATCTTGCCGAATTGCTTCTGATAAAACTATTAGATTAGGTACATACAATCTGATGTACATGCAATGAATCCTGAACCTCCGAACCCCTCGGTGCCCCTCCGCCCTCGAATGCGTAACCGCGAGTTTCAAAAGCCTCTCGGACTTGATCAATCCAAAGGGTCGATGATGCTTTCCATGCCCTTCGCGCCCATCTCAAGAAAGCGACCTCGTCCAATCCGGGACGACAGATAACCACCACACCAGAAGAAGTCACCGGAAGGAGATGAGCACGCGTATGTGTCGGTTCAATGACCATTGCCCCACGCAAAATCTTACATCACTTGTCTTTTTCTTTTTAAAAAGGCCTAATCACCGCCCTGGAAATCAGCAAAACTTTAGTCAAAACTTTTCCAGTCCATTGGTTAGCTTTCTATCTGTTCTGCATTTGACAAGGCTTTATCCCCTTTTATGGGACCACTTGCTAAAGGCCCTTTTCACTTTAACAAAACAAAATCCTAGGATCTATCAACCGGTCAATTTAACTGCTGGTCTTATTTCCTCGCACAGGGTCCATGTCTTTCCCTACCTGATAAAATTGAGGTAAAAAGGGATCGTCTCACGAATCTTGTCAATGGATATGTGTCGCGCCAAATTGGCCTTTTCCAATTTGAAAAAAAAAGTGCTTTCTTGTATCACCATCTGATTTTCCAAGTAGCCATCCACATGCGATTACACTCGGGTGTTTTCGTAGACAAATGCACTTGGAATTGCACACACAACCTTCTATGGAAGATTCCGCCTTCTTTGTAGGAAAAAATACTTCCATGGGCGTGAAGAAAAAGGAAACCCTGAAACTCAAGGAAGTTCGGCATGGGCGAAACCTTTTCTCGCGAAAGATTGTATAAAAAGGCAAATTAAATTATTTTTTTGAGCCAATTCCCTAAAGCAACCTCAAATATTAGGTTTAATCTTAATTTTGCCCATGATTTTTTTTGTCTCATAAAAAAATTTATTCACTCTAATCTCAAATTTGCCTATCCATCTAAAAGTCATCATTAGTTTATTCAAAATTATCGACATCAAAACCAGTTAGAAGTTCATTACCAAGTAGGGGTAAGCATGGTCCGGATTGGGTCGGTCCACCCCTAACCCTGTGACCAACCCGCACGTCGCGGTCCTCGATTTTGGGACCAAGATGACCATCAGCTTGGGGCCAGGGACCGATTGACCCAACGGGGTTCTGGTTCGGTCCAAGGTCAACTTGGGACCAATTGATAATTTTTTATTTTATTTTTTGTACTCATTAAAAAAACGATTGAGGACTAGATTAACTCAATGGGTTCGGTTCAGTTTGGTCCGATTTTAAGGTCAACCTAGGATTAATCAATAATTTTTTTATTTCATTTTTTGTACACCTTGAAAGGGCAACTAGGGACCA
This sequence comes from Eucalyptus sp. ANBG9806169, assembly GCA_014182395.1. Classification (NCBI taxonomy): domain Eukaryota; kingdom Viridiplantae; phylum Streptophyta; class Magnoliopsida; order Myrtales; family Myrtaceae; genus Eucalyptus; species Eucalyptus sp. ANBG9806169. Next base: position 2,701,354 of record CM024574.1, on the reverse strand, counting down.
TACCGACCAAATGGATTCGATGATGAGTGAGGTCAACTAAGAAAGGCAAGCGGTGAGGGTGAAGTGGGATGAGCGTCAAACAAAATGAGCATCGAATGTCAAGTGGGTGCAACAAGCCAAGTGAGCATCGAGCGGCGAGTGGCACAAGTGACTCAAAGCGAGCGAGGCGAGTGTCGAGTGACAAGCAGAGAAGTTGTTTTTTTCAATTTTAGCAAATTGAAGACTAATAGGACAAATAAGATAGAAGAGAACAAATACTAGAGGATGATGCCATAAGAGTTGTTTATGCCTTTTTGGACGCCGTGAAGACTCCTCGCAAAAACATATTCCTCATTCATAAATTATCACTATTGATGCCGTAAAATAAATTTAAAAATCTTAGTTATTAAAGAACAATATAAAATTACTTGAACTCTTCACTAAAAAGTTGGGAAAATTTCAAATAAAGACCCAAGTGAATCTATTTTTCAAATAAGGACCCAAAGTGAACTTTGTGTCTTATAAGAACCCGAAGTGAACCCATTGTTTCAAATAAGAATAAGAAGTGAATTTTGTATCAAATAAGGACCCAAAGTGATCGAGTTAATCTCTATTGAGGACCTTAGCTCGTCGGCAAACATTTTCCGACAATTAAAAAGGAACAATTTTGTCGAAATTTGTGATTGGAAAAAAAGGGAAAATTCTATATTAATTAAGTTTAGGTTATTCATTTAGATGTTTACGTTTTCTTCTTTCTTCTTCCCCGTTGCTCCTCGCCTTGCTCGATCGACGGAGAATTTAGGTCTCTGCAAACAAAGAAAGAAGCGTCTGGTTTTCTTAGGAATGGGGAGAACTTCGGTCTTTGACTTTGCGAAGGATGAGTACAAGGAACGAGGAGACCGTAGAAAACCTAGGGTTTTTTGTTTTTTGTTTTTTGTTTTTTGTTTTTTGTTTTTTTTTTGTTTTAGGATTTGTTAATTTTTCCTATATTTTTTTTTGGACAAAATTGCCCAAACTTCGGTCGTCGGAAATGCCACATGCTTGATAGTCGGCGAATATTTAGTTGACCAGTAAGCTCATGTTCTTATTTGGAATTGATTCAACCACTTCGGATCCTTATTTGAGCATAACGATGAGTTAACTTTAAGTCTTTATCGACACAAAATTCATTTTTGGGCCATTATTTGAAAATTGGTTAACTTGGTCTTTATTTGGAATTTTCCCAAAGTTGTTTAATGTTGTTGACGCCGTTTATTTTAAGGTTTTCTCTCTATAAAAAAATTATAAATACACACACACACATAGTCGAGTAATCCAGGGTTAGACCAACTCGGAACTCTTAAGAACGAGAATCAATCCGCCATGTGATCTTTGGCCTGGGAATTTTAGGACCAAGCGACTAACCTGCAATCTTTGGGGGCCGACCCAGGGATCGCGGGGTTGGGTCGGTCCAGAGTCGGTCCAGGGTTGACCTTGGACCGATACTCACCCCTATTACATTTTCTATTTGAACCTCCTTCAATGTTTTGGATGCATGAAGTGGATTTATGATTAGAGCAAAAAGTTTAAATCAACTTTTAATTCTAGCCTAAACTTTCCTTTTGCCTCAAAAATATTCAAACCCTTAATCAAATATCAAATTGGTCAATTTGTTCAAAAGTTAGAACTAGTTAAAAGTTCATTATTAGAACTTCATCCACCCCCTCATCTCGTAAGAAACAATAGTAGTCTTCTAATATCAATTATATTGACGAAACCAATGACGAAATCTAGACGTATGAATAAATTAGAGATAAACTTCTGCGCAAATTTGGGACCGGGCATGAAGTGGAAAAGCTTCTGTAGCGATTTAGCCCTAGTCTTTGGGTTAGAAATGAGAGGCCAATGACGGGCCCAATCGGGTCCCGACACTTTTCCCATTGTCCTAAAAAGTCAGGAAGCGTTCATCATCAAAAACCGAGTTAAACCGCACGGCGCACGTTCCTCCCCTGAAGAAAAAAAGGGCGCTACGGCACCGGCCCCTAGGCTCAACGACCAATGAGCGCGCCCCAAAATACCGCCAGCTGTGATCCGGTGGGACGCGCAGTCACGCCGTCCGTACACGCGTCCCGCATCAGTGGCCAATCGCGGATTGGGATAGCGTAGATTTGTCGGTCGGTGCCCTCGTTGATCCTTCCCCACACCGCTCCGTAGCTCCCGTGCGCACTCCCGCACAAGATCGGGGCCCCCCCGGCGGCCGGAAATGACCATTCTGCCCTCGCCCTCAATGATTGATTCCGGTGGGCGGTGGGCAGCGGCGTCCTTTCGCCCCCCCATCGGCGGAACGTGCTTGACTCATTGCCGCGAAGTACGGTGGAATGAGGCTCGGACATTTGTGGGTTTTAAAGATGGGAACTTTCGTTAAGGTTTAGCCAGGCTTTTCGCGGATTTAGTGGGCATTTTTGTCGTTGTTGATCTTTGGAATTTTGATGGGTTTTCTTCCCCGGTCAAAACGCCGGTGAGAGGGACGGTTAGACGGCGTGGTTTCGAGGGTCCTCGGATGGGTACTGCTGTGGCATTTGCGAGCAGCCTGTCCGCATCGTCCTGCCCCAAGTTCAAAGCTTTCCATTCCACGCCATGTGGGAAGCTCCTGGACAATGAACGCACCCTCTAAACTGCATTGGCTATAAAAACACGAGAATTACCAAGGTTTAAAATGGTCTTTTTTGGAGGTGGGGTTCCTGTTATAGAGACAGAGAGACAAGAGAGACAGAGAGAGTGGAGATTCTAGAGAAGGAAATTAACAAAAGAAAAATACTTTCTTTTTTCACACCCTCTAACTGCACTGGCTGGCTGTATAAGCACAAGAATTACCAAGGTTGGAAATGGTATTTTCGGAGGTGGGTTCCTGTTAGAGAGAGAGAGAGAGAAAGAGAGGGAAATTAACAAAAGAAAAATACTTTCTTTTTTCACACAGGCAGAGAGAGAGAGAGAGGAGAGAGAGAGGGAAGGAGAGGGTAAAGGGGAGTTTCATTGCTACTTTTGGATGAGTAGGTAGAGTTTACAGCTATTTTACCTGGTAGCACTGGCATATGCAATCACCCTCTTCGGTTTATTGATACATCCCTGTTTCTTCTACATTGTCTTCCTCTTCACGTTGTAGCCCCCATCTGGGCATAGCAATCTTTTAGCCTTGTGGGGTTGCATCCTATAAAGTCCTCGACTTTATTGATCTCCACTTGATTCTGCTCCCGAAATATTGATTAAAAAGGTGCTTTCCTTTGCTCCCTCCCCTCTTTTCCTTCCATGTTCTCCATCCCATCGACCTCCACTTCCCACTGTATTTTCGGACAGTGCCTTTTTCTCTGTTGTTTTTAGCTCCCCTGTTTCCATCTTTTGGGTTGCTGTCGTTATCTAGTGTGTTTCTCTGCTCTCACTGGCTTAGCTTGGGGGTGCTTGGGTATGCTATGAGCAGGCTATTGCTTAGATTTCTGCTGGGCTAGTGGCTTTTTTTTCTCTTTGATTGAGTGGGATTCTTTCTTTGTTATTGATTAAGAAGGACAGGGCTTTTTGCAGAAGCAGTGATTAGTGAGAAGAGAAAATGGCTGGAGGCGGAGGAGGAGCAAAAGCAGATGAGCCTGCGCCACACCCACCAAAAGATCAGCTGCCCAACGTTCATTTCTGCATTACTAGTCCTCCTCCATGGCGTGAGTGTCTTTGCAGTGAAATGTTTGAGCTCTTTTTTGGGCCCTCGAAGAATTCTTTTCTTTTCCTTTTCAAATCAAGTATCTTGTGCTTTAGGGGATGATTCTGCTGATCTGATGTGGTATATCTGAAGGAGACTTGCTCGTGTTCTTTTTGTTTGGTGCTGTGAATATTCTTACTTGTTTTTAATTGTTGAAAGTGGCTTTTTTGAAACATTCACTTTCATTTGCGGGATGCCCGCTTTAGAGTTGGGATATGCTTTTAGGAAAAGATAATTGCGCTCCCTGAAAATTCTAAGACTTATAGACATGAACGCAAATTTTCTAATTTAGTTTTAACGAGCAATGAAATTTAGTTAGAATTGCTATCATATTGATGAGTAGCTTGACGGTGATTTGGGTCCTTGACTTTTCCCCTTTGTGCTTCTTTTTTCCTTAAATTTTTTGTTTCATAAAGTTGTGCTTGAACTGATATTCTTCAGCGATTCTTTGATTCTCTGTGGGTGCCACTCGATCCATTCTCTTTTCAATATCATTTGTTTATGGACTTGCTGCCAATTTGTCCTCCGTATGAACTTACCAACGCAGGCTGAGAATTCTTTATTTCTAAAGCGTGATATTCTTCATTTGTCCCATTTCTTTATTTGTGATCGAGATTAATAACATATGTGAAATCTATGTGCTGAAATGTCTTGTGTTTCTAATACAGCGGAAGCAATTCTCCTCGGCTTCCAACACTTTCTGGTGATGCTCAGCACATCGGTCATCATTCCCACTGCCCTTGTCCCCCAGATGGGAGGTAGAAATGTAAGATGATATTATGGATGTAAAAAGCAAATGTGTTAACTTAATGCTGCACCAACTCAAGTTTAAATAATTGGCTTTGTGACTCATCAACCGCCTCTGATACAGGAAGAGAAGGCGGAAGTCATCCAGACGCTACTTTTTGTTGCTGGCATCAACACATTGCAGCAAACGTTTTTTGGGACCCGATTACCTGCTGTAATAGGAGGGTCTTATACCTTTGTCCCAACCACAATATCAATCATCCTCGCTGGTCGATTCAGTGATAATACCGACCCTGTAGAGGTACTGTCACTGAACCTTATTTACTTATATTTGACATCTTCATGCGATCTCTGAACTGATTGTGAACTACCTCGATTTTCCTTTTAATCTTTGCACTGCTGTATCATCTATATCCGCCCTGTAATCTATTATCTCATGTTTAAAGTTGCCACTGAAATTATATCTTGCAAGATATGCAATCTGTAGACAGCTCTAGAGTATGACATTAAGGTCTTGATTAGTTTTTACTAGAAATATTTGAATTATCATCAGTCATAATGTGATTGGGATTGAAACTATAAATGGTTCTAATACAAGTTCAAAAACTCGCCTTCTTTTTTGCCAGAGATTCAAGAAAATTATGCGAGCAATACAGGGGTCCCTTATTGTCGCTTCTACTCTTCAGATTGTGCTTGGCTTCAGTGGCCTTTGGCGGAATGTTACAAGGTCAGTCTAACTAAATGAAGAAAAAAAATTCAAATTGGTGGATGTCCTACTTTGACTTGGGCTTGCATTTTTTTTTATGAGTGTATCATTCTGTCAAACTTCAAGTTGACACTTTTTCAACCACAACAGTATTCCCTGCCTGAACATGTTGGAACATGGGATACTGCGAATTTAATTAATGAACTTGATATGGCTATAATGAACACCACTTACTTTTGCTTCAGTCTAAGCTATTGTTGAGCTGACTGAGATAAAATAAGTCTTGTGGCACCAGCTATGCTGGTTACTCGTGCTTGATGGTTTGATAAGTTTTCTGCATTGACAGTCTTGTTAACTTGTAATGATTCCTTTTGTTGTGTCCCGCCTTCAGGTTCTTAAGCCCATTATCAGCTGTCCCATTGGTAGCACTAGTAGGCTTTGGTCTCTACGAGCTAGGTTTTCCTGGTGTGAGTTATCTTTACTACAAATTTGGGACATATGCATGTGCCGAGAGCACTGTCTTGTTAACTATTGAGAAATTCTTCCTTTAAATGTCAGGTCGCCAAATGTGTGGAGATTGGACTCCCAGAGCTTGTCATCTTGGTGTTTGTTTCCCAGGTATGATGTGCACAGTGATCTCATTGTTGTCATGGTTACTGTGATTTGTACCATGGGTTGTTATACTGTAGCTGAAGTGGTAATTGCGAATGGTTGTTTTGCAGTATATGCCTCATGTGTATAAAACGGAAAAAAAAATATATGACAAATTTTCAGTCATATTCTCCATTGTGATTGTTTGGATTTATGCTCACCTGCTTACCGTTGGAGGGGCTTACAACAATGCGGCACCGAGGACGCAAACAAGCTGCCGAACTGATCGTGCTGGGCTTATCAATGCTGCTCCATGGTAACTTTGCTTATTTTGATATTTCTGCTCTGGTTTTATCAGTTCCTGAACGATCCTCATATCTCGTATAAGGAATGTTGATGCAACTTTTAGGCTTGCTTTTTTTCATGGAAAACATTATGTTGAAAAGACATTTTCGACATTTTCGTGTTGTTGCTGATAATATACCTACTTCGGATCAAGGGGAAATGTGCGCGCAAAGTTCACTACAAGACTTTGTGGCATATGATAGGTGTTTCTCCTGCTACCCATTGGTGGCTCTTGTAGTACAAGGTTGAAATTGATTTCTGCTGTTCCACTTTCTGTTTTTCGGTTGGTCAGGAAAGAATGGCCAAAAAAAAAGAAGAAGTGTGTTTTGGGCACTTACTGAAATTTGGAATAAAAAGTTTTGCACTTTTTTGATCTGAAGAGATCTTTCCCAGATGTAAATGCTTTTATTGATTTTGGAAACTTTTCTTCTAAATGAGCTCTTTTCATATATGGATTGACAATCCCTTATCACAAAAGAAAAAGGGTAAAAGAGAGAAATTTTCTCATGCATTAAGCGCTACTCTACTCTAGTATACTTTGAAGCCTTGCGTGATACCTTCGCATGCATTGATTACTACCACATATAGCCTTTCAGCCACTATTATGATTGATGACTTATGTCTGCAGCTTCCATAACTGGCAAAGTAAAGATTTTACCCTATTCTATCTGCATTCTCTCTCATTTCATAGCTACTTTTGACTTCCAATGGTGATAGATATGTTGATATTCCTAGCATCTAGGTGTCGGTCATGACAATATCTCATTGATGGAGCCTTATATGTGGGAAAAGTACATGTAATTTAATTAACTAAGCAGATCCCACTCTTACTCTTAAAGACTTCTGAGGAAGGACTCCTCTCGGATGAAACTTTCCTTTTCGACATCATTCTCATTTTGCAAGAGCTGTCGCATTAGATATGGGCTTGTTTGTTTAGAATTAAGTTTAATTAAACAGTACCTTTTGCTTTCCCGTCAAAATTTAAAATATTTTCCAAATTTCAAAAATTTATAAAATAATTAGTTGTGAATCTACATGTCAACATTTGTATAATGTGAAAGTTTCAAATGATTAGGATTAGAAAAATCAAAGTGCGTGTGTTGCAATATTTAGATTAAGCAAAAAGTACAAGGTCTATCTGAACAAGTCCATAGTCACCAATATAGTGAAGATCTGTGTTGCTTATTCAGAAGGTGGAGTTCTCTCTGCTGTGGTATGATATTGTTGCTTGAGACTAGGATGGTAGTTATATTGACTGGGTGAGTTTGCAGGATAAGAGTTCCATATCCATTTCAATGGGGAGCGCCTTCATTTGATGCTGGTGAAGCCTTTGCAATGATGATGGCTTCTTTTGTCGCTCTTGTGGAGGTTCGTTGTCATTCCTATTCTTTTCCTGTTTTCTATGCTTCTGAACTTTGACTTAGAAACATGAAAAGTCCATTTAAATCTGTGTGGTCATCCTCCAAGCTTTGAGTTGCATATTGCCTGATCCATGGGTTAGTGAGATGTTTTATAGACATGGGTTCCATCTGAGGTGGAGTTCCCATGTCAAAAAGAAAATCAATAAATGAGGTGTTGATGGCTTAATTCTTCTTATGGACTGCTATCTCTGTTTCTTATCTTGTGTGGTCTGAAATTAGTTTAGTATTCATTAGTATAATGCAAAATTCCTTGAATCACATTCATCACTTAAATGCTAGCAGTCGACTGGTGCTTTCATGGCGGTGGCAAGATACGCAAGCGCAACCCATTTGCCTCCATCTGTTCTCAGCCGCGGTGTTGGTTGGCAGGTAATTGGAAGGCTTATTGTTTTCTCTTCTGTAGCTGTTGCTAAACAATGTGAGTTGTGGCACTTGGCAAGTCTAATTCTCATAGATGCAAACATATGAGCTCTCTTTTGAATGTTAGTCGATTGTTGGGGTCCTTGGATTAACTGTCCAAAACTATTTTTATAAATCCATGTGCTGATAGGTGGGAAAGAGAGGGAAACTGAATAATTATCTTTCATGATTACTTGAAGACGCCAAAGTGGTGCGTGGTTTTCACTGGCTTCACTTTAGCTGTCACTGAACTGGTTCAGGAAAAGAGAGATTACATTTGTTATTTCCAGTCTAGCATTTTTTAGGAATTAGCTTGCTTACAGAAATGCAGCTTTTAGTGGTTTTCAAGTTATTTTCTCAGTTGCCTGATGTCTAAATCTTCCTTCAGGGAGTCGGCATTTTGATCTCTGGCCTGTTTGGAACTGTCACTGGCTCCTCCGTGTCAGTGTAAGTCTTCAATCTGGGAGGACATACTCTATGAACATGAATAAAGAATTGAATTGGCCCATCAGCTGAACAATTCTCTTCTGGTTTCCCTGCAGAGAAAACGCTGGGCTTTTGGGCTTGACACGTGTCGGTAGCAGAAGGGTCGTGCAAATATCAGCTGGGTTCATGATTTTCTTTTCCATTCTAGGTGCGTCAGCAGACCATCCCCCCCAACAAAAGAAAAGAAGATTAACTTAAATGTTCAGTTGGATTTTGTTCTCATTGCCGGTTTGTTCGACTGTGCAGGGAAATTTGGAGCCGTCTTTGCTTCAATTCCTGCGCCCATCTTTGCTGCCTTATACTGTCTGTTCTTTGCATATGTGGGTAAGGCCCATACGTAGCACTTCAATGAGCAGCTCACATCTCCCAGTTAATGCTGCTCGATATAATAAAGGATCTTGATTGTTAATTTGCGTCGCTTGCATATTCAGGTTCTGTGGGACTAAGCTATCTTCAGTATTGCAACCTCAACAGCTTTAGAACAAAGTTTATATTAGGGTTCTCCGTCTTCATGGGCTTGTCCATTCCACAATACTTCAATGAGTATACGGTAGTCAATGGATATGGTCCAGTTCACACTGGAGGCAGATGGGTATGCAAAGACTTTATTCATTTCCCCCTCCCTTTATGCTTGATAAGTGAACAGTTCGGCCCCTCCCTTGACGAATACTATATGCCTGTTTCTCTTGACAGTTCAACGATATAGTCAATGTTCCCTTATCTTCGGAGCCGTTTGTTGCTGGATGCATAGCATATTTCCTCGATAACACATTGCACCGAAAGGATGGCACTGTGAGGAAAGAGAGGGGCAAGCACTGGTGGGACAAGTTCCGGTCCTTCAAGGGCGATACAAGAAGTGAAGAGTTCTACTCCTTGCCTTTCAATCTGAACAAATACTTCCCACCGGTGTGAGTCGTCATGCCATGGCGCTAGGTATCTCCCCCACCCCCATCAGAACATCATCGAAAGCTAATTGATCACTGTTTAATGATGCTGTGCGTTGGGATCTCACGGTAAGGTTATGATATATGTTGTACTTCCCCTATAGGAAATCCGAGACATTTATTTCATTGCTTTCTTTTATTTAGTAACTTGTAAATCAAGTGGGAGAAATGATTTTGAAGCTGCAGTGAAGTGATTTGGCATTTGCATTTTCTTTGCTCTTCCCATTTGTGCATCTGTGAAAAAATGCGAGTCTTCTTGCTTTTCTATTGCTCTAATGCGGTGTTAACCTCACTAAATATGGATTCTAATTTGACTTGTCCGAACCCCAAAGTGCCCTGCATATTTCTCTCCATAATTTAGACAAATCCATGGGTAATTTGCAAGTGTGCAGAGCTCCCAAACTACCAAAACCAACGCGAATTCCCAAAGAAAGAACGTGATCCATGGAAAGTAAATGCGAGGTCCCCCAGAATCATTCTATCTGCAGTTTTTGAGGGGAGAGAGAGAGAGAGTAATGGGACCGAGAAATGTTGTTGTCATACCCATTTAATTCCAATGAAAAGGAGAAGAAGTTGGATGCTGCCCACAATGCTTTGAATACCAAAATCCAGGGACACATAAACAACTAAAAAGTTGGACCTTTCCATGTATATTTATGTGGCTGTCCTGATATTCCACCAAAGCAAGCATCCATCTTGCCCTAAACTATTAAATACAAGTAGCCCCCCCACCAATTGCAATTACCTTCTTTCTTCTGTAAACCACCAATTCAAACAAAGAGACGAGAAAAAACTGCCCAAATTCAAGGCGGGAGGGGGAAGCCCGCGGTACCAAACAAGCGCTTCATGTGGCTGCAATTGCTTTGACATCAAGCCACAGCGTTCATATCAAGAAGAAAAAGTCTTCCTCGTGCACGTAGAGAGTCTCAAGAAGAAAATTCAAGGAAAAGAAAAAAGAAACAGGGGAGTGAGGTTCCTTGCCAGGGCCAGCTTATCTCTCACCGACATTGGAGAGCGCACAGGAACTGCACCAGGTGAATCGTTTAAGGATCTGCAAGAGTCAAAGCTGCATCATTTTCGTGGGTCACTGCTGTTCTCCTCAAGAACCGAAACTCCAAGATAAGGAAAAGGAAAAAACGAAACTTTAATCAAGAAAATCAAGAAAGCATCTCCCACTCCAATGTGGGCCTAAAATATACTAAACTGCATCGCTAATTACATAATAAAAACTCGGGCAACTGTGCTAATGATGTTAGCTGGCGACTCCTTGAAAAGGAGAAGAGAACAGGGGCAGGAGCGTACGGATTCTCGAGTGGAGAGACCAGCTTCACGTGCGGGTTTGCGGGTGTTGGGCGGGGGGGAGTTCGAGATTCGAGAACGTGATGATTCTGCAGGCCGTGTGGAATTCGAAAGATTTGCGAAACCCCAGAAGCAAAGAAGGTGCAGACTGCAGAGTTTCTTCTGCACATTCCACCCCCACTCATCAAGTCTTGCAGATGACATAAGAGGTTTAGATCTAGATGAACTTCCAGTAATCAAATCACTGAAAAGAAGAAAAAAAAGTCAGTACCATCCTTGCATTTTCTTTGGATTTACGTGTGTTTTGAGAATCGTGACATCTGAATTCAAGCCGACGGATGATGTGTGGCATTGTAGATTATAATCGGGCGTGCAAATGGTCGTCACCTTGCGTGTTTCAGGAGGCTTGATGCACGTGTACGGGGTGAATTTTCAATAAGAGTTGAGGAAAGATTGACATTTTTGTATTCTCGATCGTACATTCTAAATGTAGCAAGAAGTGAACTCCTGAGGTCGGCATAAGGAGGTACTTATAATGCGCAGAGATTGAGAATACTCGTGAACAAAAAATCGAATTAATAACTTTTTTTAAAATTTTGTGGAGATAAAGAAACGAGATTAAACATAATATTTATTCGAATAAAAAAAATGACTTGGGTTAATCTCAACCTGGAGAACCGAAAAAGACAAAAAAAAAAAAAAAGGATCTTTTGGAAGTCTTCTGTGCAAGTGGAGATTTCAGATGATATGACAAACCTAGGAGCGGGCTTAATAATATGAAAGACTGACTTTGGGTTGAACGGAATGAGGGGCTGAAATTTAATGTGTTCATATCTAACAAAGTCAATATCACATTGAATTCGATCGATAAGTATAGCGACAGGTGTCATTCATCAGGACCACTACTTTCACAATGATCATAATCCATTTTCTTCGTAGCGATATCGTTAATTTGACAAACATTAGTATAGTTGTCCCATCAATGCCCGCTGATACCACGACTATTTTCGTGGCCGCCGCCGCCGCCACGACTAATCTTCTTTCACCGCTATGTTATTCACAACACCAGTACGGCTTCACCATCACCATGGTCATCATCGCTCGACCCCAATCCCATTTGCAATTTCCCTTATCGCCATCAATGTCTTCATCGCTACCATCGCATTTTGTTCCACGATCGATACACTCAACCACTTATACGCCCTTTATACACATTGTCACTATTCCAATGACGTGCTGAATAACTTAACCATGTCCCTATTAATTTAAGTTTCAAATAGTTCCAGCAACTAATTAAATTGCACGCAGCTGGAAGTTATCAAATGCACTTAATGATACTAATTTTGTATTGATCAAATTACGAGGGTATTAGCAGGTCGATATGGATTGGGCCACCATGATAACCTAATCCAAACCCAGGTATAAATGGATCATTTTTTTTTTTTGATGACCTAAATAGAAACACAAACCATATCAAATCTAAACTAGAATAAGCTGATCAGATTAAAGCCACACCATGATCATAACATAAGAGCTTAAAAAATTTATAGGAGGATACCACCACCATTTTCATTGCAATCGCCGCCGCCACTGCCGCCACGTGACCCCAAACTTCCCGTCACCACCAATGTCTCCACTACCACCATCACACTTGTTTCCCGACTAATTCACTCAACCACTTATACACCCCTTTATACATATGGCCAACACCGCATCGAATAGAATAACCACATCCTCCTTAACTTAAATTACAAATAACCCACTTAAGGTGACTAATTGAATTGCATGTAGCTAAAAGTTATCGAATCAACTTAATGATTTTGACCCAGATTACAAAGGTGTTTACGGTTTGGTTGAGGTATGGTCACCATGACAATCTCGACCCCATGTTTTTTTTAGTCACCCGACTTGATACATGAACCGAATGAAATCCGAATCCGAAAAAGCTGATCAGATTGAAGATCACGCCATGATCGGGGAGCAAGAGCTTGAGGGGTAATGATTTTGAAGAACTTACAAAGAGGAGGCAAGCAACACTTTTACCAGCAAGAAAAAGAGGGGTGAGATCTCTTCAAAGGACAAAAATTCTGACAATAGCAGAAGATAAGGCCCCACGAGATCGACCGGTGATCTGTATGTTTTGTCCCCAGATCGAACGACCCAGCGTGGGACCCTATCAAGGTCCTTCCCACACCAGAAAAAGGAAGAAAAAAAAAAAAAAAAGACAGCCATAGAAAAGAATCATATGGTTCTCCCCTTTGGTCTCATTTAATGTCCAATTTGAATTTTGCCATTCGATGTCTCCATAAAAATCCTGTCCCCCTCACCTCTCTTTTCAAAAAATAAAGATAAAATAAAATAAAACTCGGAGGTCAAAAATGACAGAAATAGCGGAAATATAATAATTTTCTTTTCTTTTTTCTAAAGGGGAAAGAGGAATATGCCGACGCGGGGCCCGCCGCCGACGTCACTAAGTTAAAAATTAAGGAAAATGTAGGGCAAGATTAGTTGGGATATTTTATTAGTTCGTGATACGGATTCTCAAATTGAAGTGAAACATGGGTTACATGTCGGCATCGCCATATATATATATATATATATATATATATATATATATATATATATATATATATATATATATATATATATATATATAAGTTTTGTATAATTGTTGAAACGGGTGAGATTGAGATAATATAAAGTAGGGAAGGACAGAAGAAGGGTCGATTCCATCCATGCGTGCGTGCGCCTTTTAAGGTAAAACTTAACGTTGAAGGTCTTCGCCACGTCGGCTTGGATCCGATTCAATATCTATCGCCTAGACCAAAAAGAAATAAATAAATTAATAAAAAGCATGCATCTATATATCTTTACCGACAGGAGAAAAGAAAGAGGATCCGATGGGAATTGCTTCGATAGTATTTCACAATTAATCGAGATTAAAAAAATAGCCATTCCGAATAAAGGAAGGCCGTCGTGATAAAGAAAGGCTTGCCTTATTTCCGGGGAAGAGAAAGAGGAAAGAGAAAATGGGCCAAATCGCCTCATAGAAAATAAACTCTTAGGGAATCGATCTAGACTAGATGAGATGCCGGTGCCGTTCAACTAGCTGCCAGAACGAGTTCAAGAGATGAGGATCCAAGTAGTGAAGTCACCCTCAGGGGAAGAATTAATCCATGGATTTTTTGTGGAGGGAAAGGGGACAAAACCAAAACTAATCTCTCTTGAAAAATGGAAGAAAAAAAAAGCCGCTTCATTAAGAAATTCAAAAATTAGATTAGAAAAGGGCCCTACTATGAAAAAAAAAAAAAAAAAGAGGTCTGGAATCTACATATTGATTCTCTATTTTAAATTGCAAAATTTTGAATTAATACCATAAAAAATCTTAAATTGGTAACTTCATGGTAAATTTACCTCAAGCTGGTACGTTTGTCATAAATTTACCATTCGTTAGTTTTTATTAAGTTTTATTGTCAAATTATTGAGAAAAATAGTGTGTGGCAATTGACGGGTATATTAATTTAATGTTTTATCCTTCATTTGTTATAAGTATATTAATTTGTGATTTTTCGTGGTATTAATCCAATTAATCCAAAACTAATGGTGGGTAAGATTTATTACAAACATACTAATTTGGAGTTTTTTTGCAATAAAAAAATAGTTTGAAATAAATTTGTCATAAATGTATCAATTCGGAATTTTTGTTGTCAAAAAATTGATTTGAGGTAAATTTATCATAAATCTATTGATTTGAGATTTTTCATTGTATTAACCTTAAATTTTTTCGAAAAACTAAACACAAGGGCATTTCTACTAATTCAATAATAAAAAAAGTAAAGATTTGTGTATGGATTTTTGTAAATTTTTTTACGTTATGATGGTATTTTAAATATTATTATGGAATTAAAAAGAACCCTAAAAAAAATCTAAACAAACATGCCGGTTCCATGATTTTTCTTTGAACAAACTATCATAATTGCTAAAATGATTAAACATTACAACTTTTTTTTTGTCTACCTTATTCTAACTCTCAATTTACTTTCAAACTTTTGTTATCTTTTTTGCAGAAAGATGAAATCAAACTTCACATTCTAAAAAAAGATGGGGAATGGAACTCTTCACCTCTCCCTTCCCATGTGTAAAAGGTGGGCATAACTTCAAAAGGGTAGTTTTGAACATAAGGTCATTCATGTATCATCTAGGCCCTCATCTTGTTTTTTTTTTTTTTAGTTATGAAGAAGACACTACATGTGTTATGACTTTCATTAGAAAACTCACCCAAATACCACAAATTTAAAAACATGCCCACAAGAAAAAAAAAAAAACTTTATTAAGCTATGCTATGCTAAATAAAGAACTAGAAAGAGGACTCAATGATTATTCATTCATCCGATGCTTAGTTGACATTCATAAAAAGTATCTAATGAGTCATTCCAATTCTATGAATTTTTGTAGAATACTATTTTCTTGAATACTATCGGTCATTTTATTCAACACCCCAATTTTGAAATTCCTTCTTGTTGAAAACTGTTCTTGTATAAAATATAAATTATTTATTTTAATCCATTACCAAATATCAATCTAGGCTTCTTTGGTACCTTGAGTAGGGATCTCTCCTTGACAGGCATGGCATGACACTTACAATGATTTTTTTTTTAAAGGTTATAACATTCAAATAAGCATCGTACAAAAATTGTGACGTTTATAACGTCTTTTTTTTTTTTTTTTTTTTTATTTTTTCGGGACACAAAAAGAATCTAACAAAAGATGCACAATGTATACAATTCAGAACCAGTGGATGGTTGAATCCACCGTTTCCCTCATTTACCTTACGGGTTTCAATAAAAGAAAGATAGAAAGCAAGGAAGGAAGAAAGGAAATGGGGAAAAGATAGCTTTTTCTATTTTTGTCCAGGCTTCAAATTCACTGAATTCCCCAAATCAAAGAAAAAGGGCAAGGGGAAAAGGAAATTGCTTTTGTGACTTTCTGGAGCGTGCGAGTAAAAAAGGTGAGAAAATATATTTAATTTTAGGAAACAACCAAAAACAAATAATTGTGGGCATTCGAAGAAAACTAGGTGCGTGTCAACCTTTCCCACCTTCATAAAATCCTTTTTTTTTTTATTATCATTGCTTTCTGAAAAAGCCTTTTGGAATGTTGGAGAAAATTAAGAATTCCACATGAAAAAAAAAAAAAAAAAAGGCGTGTCTTTCTTTTATTTTTTTAATTTTTATGTGAGTGAGAGGAGTGAAACCACCGCCACGCGCGACACCCACTTATGCTGTTGGACTCGGGACTTTGCCTGCGATGTAATAAGTGGGGCCCTGCCTCCCACCACGCGCCACGCATGCTCCTACATTGCATTAACGAGATTCCCCCCTCTCCAGTTATTTTCTGGATTTTAATTTATTTCGCAATCGATTAAATTTAGCTTTTTACATAAAATTGCTAAAAACCACCTTGCAGTTTCTACTCACGTGTCAAAAATCAGTCATTGCCTCTGAAAAAAAATCTCCAATTTATATATATTCAAATAATGAAAATGCAATTTAAAATTCGAATTCAATTCTTCGCATGCTCTTTCAACTACTTAAAATACTTTCTCCATGCATCTTTAGCTCCAACCATTGTTGTTTTTACACATGCATATTTGCATATCTGAGTTTTTGAACGCCTTGAAAAATAATGGAGAGAAATTATGAAAAAATTTAGGGAAAATTCCAAATAAGGACCTAGGAGTTGACTAATTTTCTCAAATAAGGACCCGAAATGAACTTAGTGTCAAATAAAGACCTAAAGTGAACCCATTGTCTCAAATAAGGATCCGAAGTTGACCAATTTTCTCAAATAAGGACCCGAAATAAATTTTATGTCAAATAAAGACCTAGAGTGGACCCATCGTCTCAAATAAAGATCTCACTTCCAAATAAGAACCTGAGCTTACTAGTTAACCAAATATTCGCCGGCTATCAAGCATGTGACATTTCCGATGACTGGAGTTTGGACAATTTTATCCAAAAAAATATAGGGAAAATTAACAATTCCTAAAAAAAACAAAAAAACCTAGGTTTTCTACGGTCTCTCTCGTTCCTTGTACCCATCCTCCGCAATGTCAAAGACCCAAATTCTCCACCGGTTGAGGCACGAATTCAAAACAAAAAGAAAACTAGACGCTTCTTGTTTTTTTTTTTTTCAAAGACCCAAATTCTCTGTTGGTCGAGCAAGGTGAGGAGCAGCAAGGGAGAAGAAAGAAAAAAATGTAAACGTCTAAATAGATAACCTAAACTTAATTAATATAGAATTTTCCCTTTTTTTTCCAATCACAAATTTCTAACAAAATTGCCCCTATTTTAATTGTCGGAAAATGTTTCGAACTAAGTCCTCAATAGAGATTAACTTTCTGATCACTTGGTCCTTATTTCGACACAAAATTCACTTGTTCTTATTTGAAACACATGATTATTTGCTTATATCTGAGTTTTTAAGTCCTTATTTTGAAAATAATGGAGAAAAATTATGAAATTTTTTATTACATTGGAGTTATCTTAAGGCCATTAGTCATTATCAAATGACGTAATGCAATACGTGTGGACATAATTGCGATAAGGCCAAAAAAAAAAGGGGAAAAGAGCGGATAAAAAGCTTTAAATAAAAAAAGAAGAGGAAAATCAACGTACGCTTTGCAGTCTGCACAGTTCAACGTTCCCCATGTAAAACTTTAAAATCATGGTAGTGACGTAGATTATGTTTAATAATTTATTTTACTGATTCATTAATTTTAATTTAACAGCTGTTAAGTGTTGCGTAATTCCTCCTCCACGTTGGCAGCCCCCACGGTCTTCTATGCAACCGGTGACCGACCCACCCCCAAGCCCGGCAAGTACAAATAAAATCGAATTTAAGTATTTAATAAGAGTGATTCAGATAATATTTTTATAAATATAATCATTTTTCAGTTGAAACTATTAATGAATGAAAAGTATTTTTATTATTAATAATTATTGATGTTCAAATATCTTTATGAACAATGAAAATACATTTGACTCATTTGTTTTTCTAAGTGATGTAAAGGATCATTTAAAAAAAAAATTCTAAATTATTTATTTTTTGTGAAATAAACGAATCTCAACGTTTTTACATATACCGAACCCTTTTTTGTTTAAAGGTAGATACTAAAGTTGGGCTTCATTCCCAAACAAATCTCAACTCTAGTTGAATCCCAATTCTATCTCGAATTTCTTTTTTCGGTCTCTCCGGAAAGTCCTATTACTCAAGCTCGAAAGCAAGTCGCTGGAGTAAAGAAAAATTTAAAACTTTAATTATAATCGCAAATCAGCCCCAACGTCCAAAAGTCGCCACTAGTTCTTTAAAAAATTATTAATACAAGGGCTAGTTGGAGGTTCATTATCAAGACCTACGTTTTCATCAGCACCCTCACTTTCATGCGGAACTCCAGTAACCTCCCAATGTTGATAACTTCAAATAAATCGACATCAACTATAGAATGCCAATTAGGTAAAGTCGATAAATATTTTCTTCGAAAACGATAGATACTAAAGTTTTTTTTTTTTTTTTTTGGGGTCATAGTCCCTAAAGTTTTTGTTTTTATAGGCCTTAAAGTTGACAGGCCATCTTTTTCACATGTTAATCAAGGTTAACATTTTTTCCATCGTCCAATTGATTTTGTTTGACAACAATGGGGAATGGGGAGTGGTGGGAGGGGCAATAACTTCTACCCAAGTCTCCACGCAAACGAGCCACGAAGGTACTGAAGAGAGAGAGAGAGAGAGAGGGATGGTGCGTCATCCTGTGGTACTCTCTCTTTCTGCATTCATACTCAAAGACGCCTCTTCATTGCGAAAGCGACTTTAGGGTATGTCCTTGTGTCCAACAAGCCTAATTTCCCCCCCTAGGAACTAGGGGTTATTACACACACACATATATTTTTCGGGACCATGGTAATTCATTACGAGCTCACATGAAAATTCAATTATCCTATGAATCGCTTTGATCCGGTCGGCGCCGACAGATCAATCTGATTATCATGTATGCTTACATTTCAAATATCAGGTCGTTACACTTGACATTCACTCGAGACACATGTCGATATGATGATGAGGAGATCGAGAGAGATAGGCATTAAAGACATGCTGAGCTTATCGAAAGCCGATTTTGCTCGAGCGATTTATTAAATGAGGTGTCGGACCGACAATGGGATCTGAATTAAGGGGATGGGATCTAATTACCATAATCAAGAGATTATGGTAAAAATCTGGTGTTTCTCCAAATGAAAAGGCAAGTCCATTGACTTGCTTTTGCCATTTGAGAGAAAAAGGGGGGGTGGGTGGTAGCTATAAAGAGCCTTCATATTGCTCTCACCACGTCCTTCGTCCCAGTTCTCTCCTTCCTTTCTCTCTCCCCTGTTCTCATATTCCCCTGCTATTTTAGCACCTCCTCTGCTTCGAAGCTCTGAAGCCGCCCTCGCCTCGCTCGGCAAGGAGCAGGGAAGAAGGAAGAAGGAAGAAGCAGAGACGAAAAGAGAGAGAGAGAGTGATGGGGAATTGCCAGGCCATCGATGCGGCGACGCTGGTGATCCAACACCCATGTGGGAAGGTGGACAAGCTGTACTGGCCCGTCTGCGCCGGGGAGATCATGAAGATGAACCCCGGCCACTACGTGGCTCTCCTCATCTCCACCGCCGTGTGCCCGCCGCCGCAGCAGCAGCAGCCGCACGGCAGCAACGCCGCTCACGCCAAGGAGAAATGCTCTGCCCCTGCCCCTGCCGCCAGCGCGGGGGCCGATAATAATTCCGTCCGCGTGACCCGCATTAAGCTTCTCCGGCCCACGGATACTCTTGCTCTTGGCCAAGTTTATAGGCTCATCACTGCCAAAGGTTCGAGTCGCTACCTTCTCGTACCAGTTCTGTTTTGGTTTCTGAAATTGCGTGCGCCTAATTGATTTTCCTTTTTCTCTCTGCGTGTGGCTTTAGCTGAATTGGTGCTGAGCGTTTGTACGTTTTCTGTTTTCCTGTTCTGCAGAGGTTATGAAGGTTTTATCGGCTAAGAAGCATGCAAAGATGAGGAAGGGCCAGCATGAGATCAGGGTGGAGCATGAAGAGAAGCTGTCTTCATCTGGGCTGGAGATAATAGCACCTAGAAGATCTGATTCCTCTGACACGAGGAAAGAACACCAGGTAGAAATCTAAAAAATAGAAAAAAACAATGTCATCCCATTCTTCAGTACACTACATACATCGAGAAAATATTTAATGAAAGAAAGGAAGAAACTTTTTCCGATTCCTGTTCAAAGTTTTGTTTTTTTGTTCCTCCTCTGGCTGATAACTTCTGGGTACTTAGTTGTATGTGACTTGCGAAATTCTGGTTGAAGAAAGCTTTGAGTGAGAGTACTACAACTCAAGAAAAGTGTTAAAATTCGTTTTGTCCGTTCCTTTCTCTTGTCAATTGATCATCTTTTGATGTAATTTCAGGTGGCGAGACATGACAGACACAGGCAGAAGACAAGTACGGCGACAAGTAATTCAGCTGTCAACAAGCCAAGAACATGGCAACCCTCGTTAAAGAGCATCTCTGAGGCGTCAAGCTGAAGTTTTCTTCTGGATGTTTGACGGATATGATTGATGAGTCTTGTGGGTTCTGATAACTCTGCTATATGCACTCAACGAGTCTTTCTTCGAATAGTGGAAGTTCAAATGTTTCACAGAGAGGGGGGGAGAGAGAGTGTGTAAGAACTCATCTGGAAAGTGTTGATATTGGCCAAATCTTTGCTTGTATAGAGGGGAAAAAAGAAACGAAGGCGAAAAAGAATTGAAGCAATCCCATGTAATCAATTTGCTGCTCTTCTTAATGAAATTTGGGCAGTATTACAATTGACCAAGATTGACTCAGAGCTTGGATGACATAATCTTCTGCTGCTCTGTACTTGTTCATTACTCTCTCCTCCTCAGGAGCCCTCTGATTTAAATTTTCTGATTCATGTCAGAAAGAGATTTTCTATTTTGGCCTTAATGCAAGAACTAATGCATAATTCTAACATCAGCCATCCCCACCACTTCCATGGATGCAACTTATATAACATTTCTGAAGCTCCACTGCATAATATTTGATGCAGAGAATGCATCTCCAGCACTCCAGCCAGGAAATAGCTTGTGAAAAGGAAGGCTGCAAATCTAACCCAACTTCGAGTTTGGACAATTATGCAACGGTACACGAAAACGAAAGCCAGTAAAATGCAAGAAGCAGATTGATGAGAGGTCAAATCGTCCATTAAAAGAGCATAGTCAATAGTCCTCCTTAACGCCTTCATTTGAACGAAACTTTGGAGTTTGAAAGACCACCTACACCGAGGCATCATGTCTATAGCTGTACCATGTTTTACCGTAACTTGGGTGAAAATGATGAAAACAGGGGAAGTGTTTCTGTCGGTTTCATTTATAATTTCCATTTCCAGATGGGGTTTGGGACCAATGGGCATCCAAAGTTTTCTTGAAAAAGCCAACCTGAGCATTTGAGATCGATCCCCTATGCCTTAACCCTAGGGAGAGAGAATAATAGTGATTATTTGCGCTGTCCCTCCCTTCTTTCATAGCTCCATAATTGAATTGAATATTACCCTCGCCTAATCCCATCTGGGACCATAGTTTCTTCGACTCCATCATGCTCTAAATCACCGAATGTGCAGGAAATTTATTCTCTCTACAAGGGGAATTAGGTGAGCGATGTAATCTGAAGCACCAAACATGTCTCTTGAATAAAACAAAACCATGTTTTATACGACTCCCAGCGGGCTCGAAAGAGATGACGGGTCATGCTTTTTTGGCAGTTGAATCAAGTCATGCATTGCTTGAAACTTGCAAGCATGACTAGTGTGATGGTGCTGAAAAAAGGGGTTACTGGCTGGCTGTCCCTTTGTATCCTCCTAGCCTACAAGACTTACAAAAGTAAAAGTTGGAAGGCAGAGACAAAGGCTATTTGCGAGGGACAAAGTGCCTTTGTCACATGAGATATCACTCTCTCCCAAGCAACATGATTAGGGTCAAATGTTCCATGGCCAACACAAGGAGGAAGAAATCATTTGACCACTCCATGCTCTTTGTGGGCATGAAAAGAGAGCGGCTACCTTAAAATATATTTTCTTTTAATCATGGTTCAAGCCCTTTTTTGACTTCAGGACAGCCATCGGATGGCTGCTAATTATATTTGGCACGCCAGTGGTGGCAGAAAAAATTTGCTTCCCACCAATTAAAAGACCCGTAATGCCCCATCTTTTTTTAAAGTATACTCATGGAAGGCAGACTAATTTTACTGAAGACTGAAAAAAGAATTCCTTTTCCCCTCTTTTTTCGAAAGAAGAACATGGGTTAATTAGTTTCTTGCTTTTTCAAAGATATTTCTTTAAGGAGGCAAAAAAGAAAAAGAAAAAGAAAATAAAAAGAATCCTTCACTTCAGCTCCTTTTCAGTGAACAGAAAGGAATTATGGAGTTTATTAATGGAGGCTCTTGAATAGGCCAACCACAGCCAACTCACCTTACAAAAAACACTTGGGCAGAAAAGAAAATGAGAGCTACGAGCATCACAAAACGTGGATCATAAAAAGAGTTCCAGATTCAGAAATCTTGCTAAGTGGGCCTTTAACCGCTGGCGTTTTGCACCAACTTTTGTGTCATATATCCTGTAAAACTTTGTCTCCACTCTGAACAATCATTGAGAAAAACAAATCAGGGCTGATAAGTAGGGAAGGAAGCATATATACTTTGCTGTACTTTGATGGAGCTGGATGTGGTGTACATGTTCTCGCTTGTCAGGATCTCTCTCTCACATTATTATGGAGATAATTCCTAACGCTTTCCACAGAGCATTTCAATGACCCATGATTCTTGTTAGGTTTGAGTATGAAAACAAATTCGGTTTGAACTGACCCCTTCAAAAACTCGCTTCAGAGATCATCACTTTCATTGAAAGTAACTGCTTCGCAACCAACTTGCCATCCTTGCATTAAAATTATGAAAGAATAAGCAACCACCAGAAGTTATTGCAGCCCAGCAAATGGACTTTCAGATACAAAACAACCAGCTTTCCCTAAAAGTATTTGGCTTTGAGTTTATAATTAACAAGAAATGACCTCCAAATTCCACATTCAAGATCACCAATTATCTTCTTTCGCCATTGTTATGTACAAGTAGAAACATTGAACGTGGGCGATTGAGACAGTTCAACACACAAATAGACTCCTTTCTTATCACCAGCAATTAAAGACTGATGGATAGCAAGCTCCGATAAAGGAGGGAGGATCTATGTGAGACGTGCCTAAGGAGGAAGTTGATAGATTTATTCGAGCAAAAGAAGAATTGATGCCAAATTAGCAGTCGAAGGTGACATGGTGCCCTCGGAGGCGGGGAACTGATAGCGACGGAACAGCCAGAAATGGTACCAAGATGAAATGAAATGATTTTGGAGTGCAATGGAAGCCATGTGAGTGAGGGTGGAGAGCAATATGCATGGACTGGGTTGATGTTACTATTCCTCCCCCGCGATTGCCCACCTATTGTCCTCTCATTGGTGCTTGGACTTATCTAATAATGACTCACTCCAACTCTTTCCAAGTCTCATTTCATAGGCAGGGAAGAAAAAGTTATTCCTATAGGCATAATTCAACATGCTCTCGATTCTTTTACCAAAGTCGATGGACAGAGTCCAACAAGGAGAAGAACAGATTCCCTTTGGCTAGAGTCCGGGAAGGTGATTTTGAAAGGTGGCAGTGGAGGGATCGGAGTGATCTATGCAAAGCAGCCGAGCTTGTGGGGCGACACAGCACCCACATTTCACTGTCAACCTGACCTGCTTTTATGGGAGCTGGATTTTCTCTGTATTTGACTGGAGGCAATTTGATTTTTTGTGGAGTGCAGAAATGTTTGGAATGGATTCATCACAAACAAACCATGTGTCATCTACCTTATCTTCTATTAGGATGAAGGTAACATCAGTGAAACTACTTAATTCACGTGCCCTTTTTCGTTTTTCCTTCACAACCATCAGACAATCCCAGTATGGTAACTGAATTTGCTGCTTAATCCTGCCTGGGTATCGTCGATGATCCTAGACAATCCAATTCATCCTTAATGACATTTGTTTTATGCACCATTGCTGGAGATTAGCAATCCAAGTCCGCGTATGGCTGCATATGCGATACAAATTTTTCTAGCTGATATATGGTTTAACACATGCAGTGGGCATTATCAATGCATAGCATACGAATGAAACAAAGGAAGAGGTTGCTAACAGATCTATGGGAGGGACAAGAAGCGAGAAGGCATCAACAAAGTCGATTAATAGTGGGAATGTAAGAGTCTAATTTTCCAAATGCTTGACAAGTAGTACATCAGAGCGAATGAAAACAAGAAATAGACAACCATCTTGAGTACAATGATATGTCTCCGTTCTTTCCAATTTCCACGTAAAACCCACAAGAACAAAATCACACGAAAATTTGTTTTACCATGTTCATTCGAGAAACCGAGCAGCAAGTCTCCAGTGGTTAGCCATTCAGATTGCACGCTTGAAAAGTAAAACAAACTTAGTTGTCTCCATAAAATAGAAAATCAACACTTAACTTTTTTATGCCTTAGAACCGAATCCGCATCTTGCTGATAATCCATGGTTTTTGTCAAAGGAGACCGATAACTGCATTGACTTGACTGTCAAAGTATGACTACTCTGCCCCTAAATACTCTTTAGGCTGTTGTTTCTTCATGGCTGTCGAGCTGACTGAAGTTTCCTTTCTCCTTGAATAGCTGATTGTGGTGGTGCCTGCAGTAGAGGCGGTGCTCGTGGGCTACATAGTTCGATGGACTGATTACGCAACCGCCATGAGTACACCTGAAGCATGCTTTGTGATATGACGTGCCATCAACAGCCACCTGGCGAAGCAGCAGTCAGTTCATGAGCACTACTGAGGTTGATACTATTAGGTTAAACTCAGTGTTTGTGGACATACGAAGAGAGAGAGAGAGATAACTACTTATTAATAACATCTAGAGAAGTTTATCTTATCATATGATGAACTTGACTCCGATTCCAAATTAAATTTACACTAGATATGACAAAATAGATGCATGCGCTGACATAAGTGCTACATCCAAAAGCAGTATCAGATTAGTAAAGTAAATAGTTTAGGAATATCGACAGATTCATGCTACATCAGATTAGTGCAGTAAGGGATTATAGATGAGTAGGCCTTGCTGGTCTTTTCAATAACTAGAGGAATATTGACATTACGAGGCGCAAAGACTTGGCATGGCATAGATTGAAATTACAATGACAAAGGCTATATTGGCAGGAAGAGCTCCCCATAGATTTCTCCTAGATTTACCTTTTCGATGGGATAAACAGTCTTCTTGCAAGCAACACACTTGTCCTGAGTTCCGGCAAACATACTCGAGACTTTGGCATTACTTTGGCCCTGCACAAGTCCAGACGTTATTGGAAGCAACTTGTGGTGATACTACTGACATATAAATGGGACTAACATTCCAGAAACATCGTGAATAAAGAAAGTAAATGGAAGATTGAAGCTTGAGGGGCTACCTGCTCAGAAGATCTATTGACAGTTTTTGGAGTGCCTATGGAAGAACAATTTATCTGTAAGCATAAACGGGGCTAGAGCAGCAGAGATACGTGAATATAAGGGAATAGAAGCCATCTTTGCGGATTACCTTCAAAACTTTTATCCAAGCTCCCAGTCATCTTAAAGAGCTGATTGAAATGCGGCTTGCAATATAATACACCCTCGAAAGAGCAATAGTTACTCAACTGCAGAATGCAGAAGCATAAGAGAGTTATAGAGATGTATCGCCAGCAACAAAATGCCTTCATGGGAGACAAATCACACACAATATCTTACAAACAGGACGATAATTCTCGTACGGAAACTACAATTATCCGTATATGAAGACCCTAAACAATAACACTAGGCAAAGGGATCACCGTCTAGTACCATGCATGCACTAGCAAAGACTGAACATGTCAAACCCATATGATAGATTAAATCATTTGAAAGAGTCTCATTAGCATGTGAAGGGTGGACAAGCAAGACCGTCTTTTCCATCATAATTAATAGACATGAAAACTTCAACTCAAAGGGGTTGCCCGAGTACTCCACTAGTTACCTAGAATGTATCAGGACAGAGGGACTGCTGCACTCAATTTGGATTAATTAGGTACTTGAAGAGCATTGAGACCTCATTGCCAACCCCTCCGAAGGAAGGAAAAACACAGAAGAAAGGGTACAACGTAGAATTCGTCTCCCTCTCACTCTCCCTCCCGCGGTGTCCTTGACCAGGCGACACCAGACTAAAACCTCTCTCCCTTAAATCCTCAATCTTCATAAGGGAGATCAGATTAAATATCATAATCTATAGCTGATCGATTCTGCTTTTCATCACTTAGTTGTTTCTGGCGAATTGATTTAGCTTCAGAGCGGCAGGCAGCGTCATTAGTAGTCACGGATGACGCAAAAAATCAACCCATCATAAAGCCTTCTCGTCTAATATGGCATCCCCAATTTTAAACACTACCCACATGACGTATCCAGATTCGATCAAAAGAACCTATCCGGTTTTGACTACCCCTGAAAAAAGATACCTTCCACCTTCCGTCCAATCAATAAGTAGCGACAGCAGACTAGAGTACTTTCAATTTTTTTTTTTTAAGGTGCTGTAGATGGAGGACGAGATAGTCATGCATATGGACGAGCAAGACTTCTAAGTAGTTAGCCATGGATGATGTTCAACATAACGTCCATGTATTAAATAGCCATGAAAAAACGAGCATTTACAACGCCAAAGACTAGATTAAGCAGATCCACACAAGCGTATCGATGGAAGAGAATGAACAAGGGAGAAGAAGAAAAGATCGATCCAGCATGACCATCAACATAAAAAAGCCAGCTTGTAAATTCGCAAACCATGCCTTGCACAAGAAACAGCTTTCCAGCAATGAAAGAACTTCATGTTCCCAAACAAGAACATCCATGAACAGCCTAACAGTACAAAAGCAATAAAACCAGAGAGAGAGAGAGAGAGAGAGAGAGACCTTGAGAGTGCCCTTGCAATGGTGGCATCTGAAGCAGGCCTTGTGGAAGACCTTGTTGTCAGCAGTGAGCTGATCGACTAGATACACGGTCTTGTCACAGGCCTTGCACTTCTGCTGCGTCCCTGCAAAGGCTGTCGCCATCTCCGCTCACTACTCTCACAGGATCTCTCCTCTCTGAACGAAGTGAATTCTCAATAAAAACCAAAAAAGGCTATCAAGAAACCAGATAAGACCCTTTTCTTGGTGACTTCCAGTCCTTCTCTATCTATCTATCTAGACTCAGAAGAACACCAGTGGCATCGACAAACAAGCCACGGGTCACCGTTTGTCTTAGACTTTGGGACACAAACAAAGCAAAAAGAAAAAGATAAATGATATCGTTCTCGATATATTTTGGTCGTCTATACTAGTGGACATTAAAGTAACTTCAAGTGGGGAAGATCAAATGCAGATGATATGATTAGTGGACTGAAATTTACGGAAATGCCTTCGTTCGACCGACTTACATTGATCCCCGTCATAATTCCGCTGTAGCCTGTAATCACATGTATCTTACTACAACTTTGATGTAAACTGATAACACAGAAATTTAAAGAAAATTCATCATTAGCAGGTGGATTTTGTTAGCATTTTCATTCGATGATCGGGACGTCTCCAAAGATCTAAATTCCCAAGGAACTTGAGAGTGCCAATCACACGCAAAAATTCGAACTTGTCAAATTTCAAAGTTCCATTGGAATGCTTAATGAATAATCAAATAAATGAGACATTGTGCAGCATCGATATTTCGAACCTCGAATATTATTTTCTTATGATTGTTTTAAGGGAATTCTTTAGCAAAGTCATGTCAGAAACCAATGGATGTAGGCTTAACTGGCTAGATTATAGTACATGACACTTGAAAACAAAGTTGGGAAGTGGAGAGGCGAAGGGCGGTGATTCGGAGCAGATTACGTTGTTCTGTCTGCAAGTGATTCTCTCTGTCTTGGGGTCTTTTTTTGTTCTCATGCTTTTTCCCTTGTTGGCTGCATTATTCCCTTCTCTGGGACAGCTAATACTTGGAGTGCATGCACGACGCGCTGCTCGCTTCCCCACTCCTAATCATTCTACCTGCCATTTCAAACCATGGAAAGAGAAGCTCGTGAAACATTGACAGCAGTTCTTGTTGAAATGACCAAAATTTTCAAAAGTTCGTCCTCTCTTGATTAGTGTTTTGGAAGTACTTGTTAACGTGATTTGCATATTTAGGGGAAATAATGCAAAGGGTTAATACCATAAAAAACCCAAAATTGGTACACCTATGACAAGTTTATCTCAAATTATTCTTTTGACCACCAAAAATCCCAAACCGGTACACCTATGACAAATTTACCTCGACTAACCATAAAAAACCATAAACTGATACATTTATGACAAATTTACCAAAAACTAATTTATTCGACCGCAAAAAACCCAAAATTAGTAAATTTGTGACAAATATACTTTCCGTTAAATTTGATTAATACCATAAAAAAAATTACAAAAATTATAAACAGTGACAAACAGAGCGTAAAAAATCCCAAATTGATGCACCAGTGTCACGTGTCATTTAACTTAATAATTTCACAGTAAAATTAAAAAATAATAACATAGGGTAAATTTGTCACAAGTATATCAGTTTTGGGTAAATTTGTCAAAGATATACCAGTTTGGAGTTTTTGGTGGTCAAAACAATAGTTTAGGATAAATTTGTCATAGGTGTACCGGTTTAGGGTTTTTCAGGGTATTAACCCTAATGCAAAAAGCCTCCGAAGTTTGACCCGTTGTGCATTTGCAATGTCATCTTTGGTTTTTGGTTTTGTTCAATATAGTTCTTGAATTATTCCGAAATATTCAATTTAGTCACTAAACTTTTGGTTTGTCCAATCTAGTGCCTCGACTTTCCATAACAAAATCGATGGGCCATTCGATACTATTTACAAGTTTTCATAATTACACTATTACCTAAACTTTAATTTTTTTAAAAAAAATTAATCAATTTCTAAATCAACAGGAAAGATGCTATCTTTTTATTACATTGTCACCTTTTTGGTCTTTATAAATATTACTATAATTCCATTTAAGTATATTTTAAACTCATAGTCTCCATAATAGTAAAAAGTTGATCTCCTTTATTATAAAAATAAGTGTTTTTTTTGTTAATTTAGGAAATGGATTGAAATGAAAGGACATGAGAATTTTTAACTCATCTTTGAAAAGTCGAGAGATTAAGTTCAAAAATCATATTGAACAAATTAAAAAGCTTAAGATAACATGTCGAAATTTATGGATAATTCGTGGCACTTTTCCGCATATTTATGATTTGTCTGTGCCAAATTTTGGTGGGACCCAAGTTGAAAGGATAAAGCTTCTTTTGAGGAGATATGGTTGGTGAAATGGGTCGCGTTCGCAGGACACATGAATCGCTCTTTTGAATTAAGACAGCGCCCCATCGCCCATTGTTTTTCTCTAATTGGAGTGAGGGGCCTCTCATGGAACGGAATCTGACTTTATGTCTCTTCTCCGTCATTGTCCCTTTCGCTTTTCTTCCTCACCATAACCCGATGGAAAAGAAAGATGAACTTTCTCTAGCGCCCACGCGCCTGCACACACTCTTCTTCAGCACCGACGACACTCTACACCCGACACGATCTCGACAATTTCCTGCCACTTAAGGCAATGAGGTGAAACATCAGACATGGCGTCGTTCTCTTCCCCTGTTTCACAACAGCCGACGATGAAGGGAACCACAAAGATCGGGCGCGAAAGGGAGACAGAGTTGAATGCGCCCTGAAAAGATGTTCTGCAAAACCGGTTCATGTGAAACCAACCTGTTCAAATGATCCCAACATAATCAAAGAAACTACATGTTTTCGGTCCAGCTCCGACCAGAGATGCAAATATGTTGATGCTTGCATCAGCCTGATCACACAATGCAATAGCGGTTTCTTTATTGAAGGACGAAAGTTTCCACGTTAGATAAGAGTGTCAAGGACGAGGTAAATTACTCCTAGGAGTGCAACGACACAAGGACAAGAGGTAAATTACTCCTAGGAGTGCACCGACTCGAGGAATAAGGCAAGTGCAGTAGGTAATTTTCCTCTTGCTTCTCGCTACACAACCCTCACTCAAATCACCTTAATCCAAAGAGAAACAAAGGAAACACGGTCATGTACCAATTGTGCACTCTCTCCATTTGCCATCCGAAGAGTTTCTTATCTTGCAAACCAAGCTAAGTTGGGCAATCTTAACCTTTCACAACAGAAAAAGTGTGCTCCATCCAATAAAACGAGATATGGAAATGGAGATACAAAACTTCAAATTGAGGAGCATTTCTGTCCTGCTTATTGGCCACTGTTCTCCCAAACTAAGGCTAAACAAACATACAAGGAACACTTGACTAAGCACTTTCACCAGAGGCACTCTTCTGTTTTCGAGCTTCTTCTCGCATCACCACTCTCACATAGATCTCATAGCAACATCCTGAAACATTATGCAGCATGAAATGCGTCAGAGCTGTAACGTTACACAAAGAAAATAAAACTCTATTTCCACACAATATGGCGCATCATCCAATGACGATGGTACTCTGCATATGTTCTAATTTCCATTTAAAATAATGCCAAAATTGAGAATCTATCATATAAAGATGCACATGAGTCGATATCCGTAGCATTTTAACACTAGAAAATGCATCATGATGAAAAGCTTAAGTAAAACCAAATTGCAAAACAAGGAACTTTATCATTTTAAATTGGAACACAAAGATATGAAATGTGGCAATGAGCAAGGAAACAAACTTAGAGTAATACCTCACACATTGACTTATCAATTGTAGCACATTTCAAGAAAAAGAATGATTTGAGAGAGTTTTAATCAGAGACCCGGATTTGGGGTAAGCAAAGCTTTCAAAAGGAAGGGATTTCGAATCTGTGATAAATTGTCTACATCTTCAACCCCAAATAACTAAACTGGTTGCCCAGTCTCAGAGGCATTGCTATGATTCTAGGGACTTTGTTTACTCAAGATAACATAAGTACCATGGTAGAACCATTGTTTTCAGCCTCTTTGAGTATGTTATCTAAAAGACAATCAAAACACGATAATCATAAGCTTCATCTAAGTACTGGCTTAGCATAATTGCCCTAAAAAGGTGCAAATTAGTGGTGATGCTGCAAAAAGCTCTTGGACAAATTTGCATTAACACAATGCTAATATCGGTGAAGTTGCATAGTATTAGTCTGTACGATGGAACTCATAGAAGACCATCCAAGTACAACCTTGGTCAACATGCAACAAAAGCAAAGTCGGCAGTTTTTCAAGGAAATTATTGAAGTGGAAAGATAGAAAGGTACTCCACCAGAGAGAACTACTACCATTGTGAGATGATTGTGCTAAAGAAGCATTTTCTAACAAAACAAGATGACAGTAAGGTTCCCTCTTTGAAAAGCAAAGACAATTTAGGAATCAGTTAAAAAGTCCAATTATCCCAACTTGCCAAGGGTAATAATATAAAACGTTAAGATCAAGCATGGATAGCAATATCAAGAAGATTGTTCAATCCACATCATAGTAACTAAAAGCATACCAGCAACAACAACAATCGTGAGGACATCTCCAATTCTTTTCAACCGCTTAACGGCCTTCTTATGCGACTTGAAACGGCTTAGAACTGGATCTGGTGCCAGAAGCTGCAATTTGCAGTCGGACAAATTCCATAAGTCCATAACCAAAAAGCCAAAAGGAATCAAAATCAGGCACACGCTCTAAGCCGGTTGACCAGAAAAAGGGTACACATCATAGAACAGGCTACTAATCCATTGAAGAGCATAAGTAGATTTCAAATCTAAATCATCCTTATCACAATACTGGTTTATAGAGCAAAATGCACATGCAGCTATCTACCCTCAGCCCGACACCAAGAACATGGCGATGTTTGAGACAGGACACAGAGATCAAAAATCTCAAAGCTATTCGAAGCCTACAAAGGAAAGTGCGCAAAAAGCACACCATAAAAGCTGAGAACAGAACCACGGCATGCATGAACGCGAACAGTCTCAGCAATTCATTCATTCATCGGACCAAGTAAAATAACCAAATCCTTCCACCAAAACTCTGGAAGACCAATTAACCAATCCGAGCTAACCAAAAAAACAACAGCAATCATCTAATCCAAGGTACTTATCATGCCATGAGATTTTTTACAATCACTGCCGACTATCTAAAAGCTGTTTAATATTTAATCACTCTAACACTTCCACAGTCTGGTCTTTCGCCTAGCGCAATCCGCCCTTCAAGAATCTCGCGCGTTGACATCCGAACACGGATTACTCCGAGAAATCAGACCGAAACGCACGCTCGGGAAAGCAACGGAAAGAGAGCAGCAGCAACGACAGACGGCGAAGAGAGAATCTCACCGCTTTCTCGCGAGCCCCCGGCTCGACGTGGAATCCGCGACGCGGCGGCAGCGGGAGCGCGCCCTCCGTCCTCTGAACCGGCGGCGGCACGCGTTCGGAATCGAGAAGAAGAAAAAAAACATAAAAGAGTGAGCGGAGAATCGAGCGAGGTCAAATACGACGCGCCGGAGAGAACCGAGGCGCCGATCGGAGCGACGGGGAAGGACCGGAAAACGACGGAGCCGGCTCGATCGGAGGTACCTGAGGATGAGATCGGAGGTGAGAGAGGACGGCGCCGGTTCGGTTGAGCAGGGACGCCATGGAAGCTCAACGCTGCGAGCTCAGTCGAACGAAGGAGAGAGAGAGAGAGAGAGAGGGAGAGGAGAGAGAGTCGTGCTGCGACTAGAAACGGAGTCGAAGCCGTGCGCTTTTCCAATGGTACCCTCGCGCTCCCGCTCTATTACCGACTTTGCCCCGCACGGCGTCGTTTTCTCACCGGTAGGGTTGTATCGAAATTGGTGGATACCAATCCAATTCAATATTCAAGCTATGGAACTCTTCACCCATTTACCTGAACTGAATTGATAATATATAAATTTATATATTAAGTTTTTAAGAACAAATTTTAATAAAAATTAAGAAAAATAAAAATCCTAAAATTCTCATTCTAAATCCGAACACTTATTGTTTTACTATTTTTACAGTTAAGAATAGGGAACTTCTTTGTTCTTTTGCCTTACTTTAGCTTGCAAAAAAATAATATACTGAATGTGTAAAGTTTGGTGAGACTGATTTCATGGATCCACCAACAAATCGGATCAATTTTGAAAATGTGAAGCTTGGTGAGATCGATTCCATAAATCCATTTCGGAATAGACCAAACTCACATTGGATTTTCGAGTGGATTCACGAAATTAAAACCCACGATTGGATTTTCGAGGGAATTCATGAAATTAATGAATGGACTCTTTAATAGATGATTTCCAATTCTAGGTGAGAACCTCCCGTCCGACCATGTTAATAACCCCTATTTGCCAATGGAGAAGAAACGTGGCTGCAAAATGCGGGTGAAGCGGAGATCGCCACGCGTGCCAGGGGCGGTTGTACGAGGAAAAGCCGCCTCTCGCTTCTGCCCGAAATCTTGGCTTTCTTTGCGCCACGATCGCGATTCCACGAACTGGCATTTTTTGTCGACCCGACGACAAGCTCTCGTCCGCCGCCGTCGAGAAGGAACCGAGAATGGCCTTGAGAGTAGCCGCGGCCGCGTGCATTGGGAGGCACAAGAACGCTCCTTTGAGCTTGATTTCGGTACCCAATCGCCTGCTCCGAAGATCCCCGCCGGGATTCGGTTCGCCTCTGCAACACCAAGCTGGTGAGCTCTGGATTCTCTCTCTCTCTCTCTCTCTCTCTCTCTCTCTCTCTCTCCGTCTCTGTTGTATGGTTAGCCCGTGACGTGCAGCTCTATCGCATGCTGTTCTGGTTTTGTTTTTCTGTGTGGGTATATGTCTTCAAGTTCTGGGTTGGTTCTTGATTTGCATCTCGTCATGTTTTCTGGGTACGTGCTGCTTGGCTGACAATATGCTGTTCTGGCTTTGTTTTCTGTGTTGGTTTATGCCTTGGAGTTCTGGGTCTTCTGGGTCGGTTCTTGATTTGCAATTTGTCGTATTTTATGCGTACGTGCTGATTGGATGAAGACTGGAGAGGATGAGTTTTCTGAGTTTTAATCCCTGCTTCGCTGTTTTCAGGAAGATCCGTTCGGGCAATTCAAGGAGCTACTGCAGAGCCGGTTGCTCCCAAGAAAGAAGATGAACGGCAGTCGCCGCAGGATTGGAAGATCAAAATGCTCTACGACGGGGATTGCCCGCTTTGCATGCGCGAGGTCTTTATCGGATGATATCATCAAGGATGTTTTGTTGGTGACAGGGAAGCTATAGGTTGAGTTGTTCTTCTAATTTTCGGTGGTTGTTTTCTGTGTCTCACAGGTTGATATGCTGAGAGAGAGGAATAAGCAGTATGGTACAATAAAGTTTGTCGACATTGGCTCGGCTGAATATTTGCCGGAGGAAAACCAGGGCCTTGATTACAAAACGGTATCAGACTGAACTATGCTATTCGGGCCTTCACTCTTATTATCTTCCCTGCATCATTATGGAAAAAAAGAAAACTTTTCCATTGTTATTTAGACGCCCAAATTGAGTGGCTAATCAATAATGCACAGAAATTAGCCGACTTATAATTTCCTGCTTCTGCCATTTCCCAGCCGTTTGATAGCATAACAGATTGAAGTTCTAGCAATCTTCTTTCCGCATTCTCTGTGTATTGAGAGACTATAAAAGGATTTTCACGGTATTTGTTGCTAATGAAAGTTCCATCTTAAATTAGTTATGGGCCTGTGCCACTGACTTGCTTGTTGAATCGAAAAATTCAAATTTCGTAAAGTCATTCATCTTGAAACCATCGCGGCTTTTGAAGGTTAAAAGAGATAATGTAATATTTGAAAATAGACTTGCTATTCAACTTTCAGCACTGAATGATCAAGATTTGCTTCCTTTTTCTTCAGGTTATGGGGAGGATCCATGCAATTCATTCAGATGGAACTGTTGTGACTGATGTGGAAGTATGATCCTCTCAGAATCTTCATGCTAAGTTGCAGTTGTCAAGCATTTGTTGATTTAAATTGTTTTGGCTTCTCGTGAGTTATCTATCCTCACAAAGAAAACATGTACATACTAAAAAACCACAGTTGATTATAATTTCATTGCAAAAGTAAAAGAAGGAAAGGACTGCAATAACAAGCCAATGTTTAGTGAAGGGCTTTTCATGTCATTGGACCTCTTCTTATAGGCATACAGTCTTTCAGCATAGACATATATGCCTTTTTCAGTGATTTCTGCCACTTTTGCAGGCATTTAGAAGTCTTTATGAACAAGTCGGTCTTGGATGGATTTATGCCATTACCAAGTATGAACCGGTAGGTTCTCTTCAGTTTGCTCATCATGTATTTCCAAAAGTCATACTAAGTTGATATGCTGCAAAACTCTGCATTTCTGTGCTTAATTTATGTGCTTTCTTTTCATAGATTGCAACCATAGCTGACGCGGTTTATAAAGTTTGGGCTAAATATCGTCTGCAAGTTACTGGTAAGTTCTCTTTTAAGTAAATTGTCAAAACTCCACATGTCCTAAGAAAAATTTGGACATTTAAATGACTTTGTCTCATACCAAAATAGTCAGGTACTTGCTCATTCGTGTATAATCAACCTCATTGCTGGTCTTTCTTTGATGTAACTGATTTGCTGCAACTAAAAGTAACGTGCCTGAGAAGTAAGAGTTTTCTGCAGTCCAACAGCTGATATCTACTGTGTGATTATCCCATTTTGCACGTCATTTTGATCTACAGAAAGTTTCCTGTTTGGTTAAACATGCAATCATGCTTTCTTGTAATTTTCTGTGACGTAAGGTTACGTTAGCAGTAAGGACTATGCTTTCCTTCATCTAATTCTGGTGTCAGTGGCTGCTAGCATGCTGCCTGCAAAGCTTCTGCCTTTGCCCTATGCACTTTGCTTCAGATTGGTATAGTCAATTCAATGGTAAATAAGACAGTGATTCATGGACCTGTGTTTTTGTCAGGGCGTCCACCGTTAGAAGAAATACTGGAAGCACGAAAGAGAAAGGTAGGACCCCTATAGTGATGTGGACTCTCTCTCTCTCTCTCTCTGTTGTGTTTGAGTGCTGGTGAAATTCACATGCAAAGATATCTTTTGGTCATTTTTGACCCACGCCTCTAAAACTCTGGTAAGTACTGCGTGCTGTACTGATTAAATCACCCTTTTGGTTGTTATGATTAAAATTCTTATCATTTCATTTATTGAATTTGGACTTTTGACTCTTGATTACCTCTTCGTCTTAAAGATGTTCACCATTTGGGTAATTTGTTACTAGCAGGGGAGCATCACCTATCTCTGAATAGTAGCACCTACTATCTAGCATTTATGTCTATTTATAGAAAAGCTCCCAGTTGTTTGAGCCTGTTTTCTGCTGAACCTAACTAGACAGTATGAGCAACGGTTCATCGTACTAAAGATTGTGGATTGAAACTGAAATTCATGGTATGTTAGTGACATGTAGTCATTCTTTAGGCGTCAAAAAAGAAATCTTGTGACCATACTCAAGCGATTCTAGTGCAGCTTTCTGAAGTAAGTGGATCCTGATCGGTATGCTTGGTTATTTGATACCTTTGCAGGGTGAAATGTGTAATGATGGCGACAAATGTAAGATGTGAACCTTCGGCGAAGGTTGAGTTTTTTATACTGGGGAGAGGAGCTCCATTTGTTGCTTTTGTAATGAATTTCTGTTTCCCGAAATCGCCTTTGTATATTGACGTGCATTGAATAGCCCAATTATAGGAAGATTACATTGTCCCCTTTTGTAACACGAAAACCTCTGGTCTGTGGAAGTGATAACTGACCATGAATAAATGGCTCCATGAAATGCCATCTCCAATCTGGTGCACATCATAGTTTGTTTAGATTGTTCTCTTTGACACGTACCATTCAGATGTTTGCACAAAGACTTGAACTTACCTAGCACATTCTTCTTCTTTTCGCAAGAAACTTGCCTTACTTTCCCCTGCATCGACGATTAGTGTAGAATTACATATCGGCAGGAATCGTAGTTGCTTACTATTCCCCAACTCTTTGTTCAAGCGAAATACCAGATGTACAACAAAAAGCGAAAGAAACACCTTAAGATTCTGTACACAAATCACCCATTGATCGTTTATTTGGAGTTTTTGAGAAGCTGCAGATATTAGAGAGCAGCTTGTCCGCAAATTAAAGCGGCTCCAGCTAAGCCAGCGTTTCTGCTGATGACAATGTAGGATTTGCATTCGGAAGAAGAATTAAAGGCCATAAGTCCTGTACATTTGGTAACGCACCCGAGCCATTGCACTTTAAAACAGCAGCATCTAATAAGCTTCCATCACACGGTATATGACTATATCTAGGAAAACTTCCTGAATCCTCATAATACCTCTTGAAATCCAGATGCAGCGCCCGATTTTCTAAGGAGCACTAGTTTTTTTACAAAGAACCACCAAAAAGCATTGAAAAGCTTTCTCCATCTCCTCTGAGCTTTGTCAGTGGCATCAGATGGACGCTGTGGACGAGAAATGTCCTCTGCGCATTCTTTGTCGAAAAACGGAAGGTGTTCCTCAAGAAAACTTTGGCTCAACGACCCAGGATCATGAATCGACCTGTCGACGATTAGACCAGAGGTGGTCGGAGAATAATTGAATCTAAAATCCATATCGCCTAAGGAATCAAAGGAATAATCATCCACGGTAAAGATGGATTGTGACACGGTATTTGGTGAAGACATGTGGCGCTGTGCATAATCAGATCCACCAATCTGATTCCTCTTCAAAAACCTTAAACTACCAGAACTGGAGGTCCCAGGTGAGCTTGGGCTGCAAAGATCACTGTTTGGATTCAGAAGCTCAGTTGAACAACGTTCATCACCATAAGCGACTACGTCGTCCCAGTGTTGCCTCGCGGATATTACCATGTTGTTGCCGTCAGCCTGATTGAAGATATTTACGTCATAAGAGATTGATGACAACTATTAGAAGTACTAGAATAGCCAGAAAAGCGCACCTTTTCAGCTTCAGATAGCTTCTCCGAGGGAATATATTTATCATCGGAAAGCAATCCCATAACTTGCCCTCCGATGTTGAAGAGAACGCCAGCCTTTGGCTCTGAGGAAGGAGGGCGGTAAAAGTATATCGTCTGCTCCAGAGAACAAGTTCGGGCGTGCTCAAAAGTAACTTCCCACATTTTACGAGACATACCAGCACCAAGAATCTGCAGATGTCAGGAGATCTTCTGCTTAAACAATTGCACTTTTCAAGAGATGAAATGAATCATCTCTGAATGACTCACTACAAATCAGTCCAAAGTTGAAACCATCTAAACTGGTATTGCTAAAAAACCCAAGGGCTCGTTAGGACGACTAAGTAAACAGAAAGCGAAGTTATTTTGATGCAAGTAGATACCGAATTTCTGTCAAACAGAAAGGCACGGTGTCTGAAATAAGAAGTATGCCTGAGCTAAGAGACACTATTGCCTCCACATGACATTTCTTAGAAGGAGGCCATGCCTCCACTTTTCTGCATTGCTAGTCTCGTACACTGATATTGCACCCTTGAGGCAGATGCTCAATGCTCAATGAGAACAACCTTTCAAAATGTTAATCAAGGTGAAAGAGATCAATTACACTTCGGAGCCTCGAAGGATCAACAGATAGTAGGATCAAGAAATCTTTCACAAAGTTGACATTAGCCTCACTGAGACGCTTATGAAAAGCTCCATCTTTCCCAATCTTCTCTAATCTCCACACATCGTCTGACAAAGTGGGAGGATAATGCTTCTTGTACACTGCAAGCAGAAAACAGAGTTCAGGAGCAAGTCTTAAAATTTTGTCATTGCCTCTACAGCACAGAATAATCTGGGTGTAGAAATGGTGGGTGCTTTCATTATTGACTTGACCAGAGTTGTAATATCAAATTCCCAACTCATGAAATTAAAGACATCACAGATACTAGTAAGAAGGCTATGCCTTGCTGATAACAATATTCCAATTTGGATGAAAAGGCAGAAGCTGATATCAGACTAGCAATGCAGAAAAGTCAAATCAAATAAAAGGAATATCAAACATACTTGAGATATATAACATGGCAACAGGAGTATGAATGAAAAGTATGGCAAGGGTAAGCTCTTTTATGCTCCTAAAAGTATGGTTATTTGCGCATGATAGCATGGAAGACACAGGAGGAATTGGGATAAAAATGATAAAAATGAAAAAAAAAAAAAAGAAAAAAAAAGAAATACATAGCATTGAATGATGATGTCAAACACCTTGATAAATGACAGCCAGATGACCTGACATAATATGAACTCACATTCTCCCCGGTGATCCTTGACCACAATAGAATCTGTTGTTGCTTCCCTTATCCTAGTCTCTTCAAATTTATCCATTACTCTCGCCCCAAGTCTGAACCTGCGGCTCCTTGTCCAGCTTGAGTTATCTGAAAAGGCGATTTCACCAACTAAGCCAACTCCATCTTTGAGTTTCACAGCTCCATCCCCTGTAAGAAGGGGTCTCTTTCCTTCCCTCTCTCTAACGATATTATTCTCAAATTCTTCAGCTGTCCACTTGCTGCCTTCATCTCCATTAAAATCTCCCTCAAGAACTACAATTTCCACATTGGCAGATGATTCAGGGCCAGTCTTAACAATTTGCCCAGTAAAATCATCCACTAGAGCTACCTTCATCTTAGAACCATCATCACCCTCAAGTCGAGCACCAGTAAATAATGGAAGAGAGACACCATTTAAAAATTGTAACTGTAAGCTTCTTGATTCAGAAGGATGCACCTCTTTCCCGTAACTCCTGCAATAAGTATATGACTTTATTAAGACTTTACAAGCTTTGAGCCCAAGTATTTTCTCATTCCTTTTCCATTTCATTCGAATCAATAGATATCTATTTTGATGGAATAGCAAGAAATTTTTACCTTCTCATTGCAGTAAAATGATTTGCCAGAGCAACCTCAATTTCCTCCTTTACCTGTAATGACTTGATGTCAACAACATATACTTCTCATAAAGCAGGCAGTGATGTCATGAAAATGTACGTGATGGAAACTGGGAAATATGGAATCTAACGAATAATAAAGAATGTACGATACATCCTATGTGAAAGCGTTAGCAACGGACCCTTAGGCAGCACTTTAAGCATCAACGCCATCTCACAACAAGTCCTTGCATGCAAGACATATTTTCAAGTTCCCTAAACAATATTTATGTTGAAGCCACCTACATAAAAGATCCAAGCAACTCACATCCACCTACAACTTTGGGGCTAATTTATGAGGGCAATGAACACATATACAAAATAATTTGTGAGAACCAGCTCCATACATAGCAAAAAAGATCGACCGGATCATAACAAGTATTCATATAAAAGCAGTTTCTCATCTTCACAGCTAGTACTTCCGACTTTTGATTTCTGTCTTTCCAGGGTTTCATTGAGATATGTAGCCTAAATTTTTCGGAAAACAAAAATCTTCAATTCTGTTTTCTAAGGTTGGATTACCACTATAATACTCGTAAGACTATGAAAGACAATAAAAAGACAACTCCTCTTGTGTGTCCCTTCAGTGAGAAAGACTAATGATTTGATGATAAGACTGTCCTAAAAATCTAACGTGTTACTCTTATTAGGCTTGGCAGACTGTACAAAATGACAGCAGCTATTATATATGCGAAGTCAATTCATTCGAGGAGCAAGCTAATTGGAAAGACAAAAGAGGCTGAATAAAGCAGGTCAGATCAAACCAACCCAAAGGCAGAACAAAAACAACTCGTGCTTCAATCACAGGATATCTCGGAACGGCAACTCACATATTTACCCCGTTGGCGCAAGCTAAGAAGGTGCTTACCACTCTTCGAACCAAAGGCTCCAGAAATTGCTCCAACAAATTCTGGAAATCCTGGATGCGCTGCTTCCTCAGTACTTCTGAAATAACACTGTACACAATCAAGTCTACAAATCAGTATCTCAGCCAAGTATATCAAACGAGGACAGTATTGAATGAACCGGTATTCTTAAACTAGGCCGTTCCTCCGATTGCAGGATTAGCTGAGAATCGAGCCGGAATCATCTTTGACTTCCTAATTCTATCATTCGAAGCACAAAAATAATTCCAATCATCCGGAACCATTGTTAAGCAACCAAGCACAGTAGTCGAACAGCGACCATTTCCAAATAGCAATCCACTAGGGGTACGCGTGAGAAAATTTCTGGAACAGAAATTGAATATGAGTTAAAAATTCTGATTTCTTCTTCAAATCAATTTCTGAATTTCTGGAATAGAAATCTATTCGAGAAATAGAAATTTACCTTACCAAACAGATTTATGTTCCAAAGAGAAACAGAGAAAAATAGAGTTGTAGAAATTTTATTATGCGCAGCCTAGTTGAAATTTTATCATGCGGCCTAGTTGACTATCACGCCTTGCCGTGAAAGCAACAAACAAGAGCATGCGCAGCTTCTACTGATTAAACAAAGAACACGAACAATCCGACAATCCTCCGCCACCGATTGATATCTTCCATTAGCACAGGCCAAGGTTTCACGCCACCGGCCGAGGCTTATCCAAACAGAGACAGATTCCCGAGACGAAGCTAAAAAAAACGCAAGAAGGAGGCGAAGATTCCACTCACTGCTTCAAAGTGAAGAACCGACGCCGCTTGTCCTGGGGGCTATGAGCGGAGTCCTCCTTCTGCCGCTTCTGCGACATCAGTCCGACGGAGAAAAACACGCGACGGAGGACACTGAGCGCAGTATCGGCAAGCGGGCGAGCGAGCGAGCGAGCGCGTGCGATGAAGAAGAGGCGGCGGTGGTCGACGGCGGCCGCGGGCAGCGGGGTCAATCGTGCTCCTCGTCGTCGGCGCTGCGGCCCCTCTAGCCATTGTCGGCGTCCAACCGCCGCCGCCGAGGCTGCGCCGCCCCGTCCCGGCGAGGCCCGGCGATCATCTCTTCCGTCGAGGGAGAGGAGGGCGTCGATGGAGGGAGGAGATCTCGCGGGGGGCCGAGCTCTGGCCGGGATTAGGAGGAGGAGCGCGTGGGAGGAAGGGACGACGGAGGAGCGCGTGGTGGGGTCGGGAGAAAGCGCGTTTCGGTAGGAGGTCTAAGGAGACAAAAGGAGAAAGGCGAGAAGCTCGAAGAATTTTCCGAGCGGTGGGGCCCATCGAGACCGTTCTTTTCCTAGAAAGCAAAGGGTGGCCGTTGGATTCGCAGTGCCAAAAAGTAGCGGGGCCCAGCTTTGATGAGCCTTGGACTAGACGTTCCCTTCTTCGAGAATGAATAATTTAAAATAATATTTCCGTGTCCCCTCAAAAGATATGAACTTTTGACAATATCGAAAGATAACCTCATCGATTATTTATTTTAAATTATATAAGTGAACATTTTTAAAAAAATCAAATTATTTATTTTGCGTAATGACTTTTCTTTTCCTATAATTTCATTTAAAGAAAAATAACAAACGATCGATAAACTGACACGATATATACAATGTAATCCATAAATTTTTAATTTATTTAATATGATCCTTAAAACTTTAGTACATATTCAACTTAATCCCCAGACTATATAAAAATGTTCAATATATAGACTCCTCTGTACATTTAACCAAAATTCAATAAATAAGAATTCAGAAATCCCATCATAAGCCAAAATATAAGGAACTATTTTTGTCATCATCACACCATTCAATCAGCACAACTTCATAGTCAAAGTCAAGGCCAGATTCTCACCCCACTCAAGAGGGGTTGTCTTGTAAAGGACGAATTTACCTGGCCAGCACGTAACTCCACTCAAAGAGAGATGCCTTTTGCATCACCTACCCCGTTGCATCACGTCCACGCAACGAGCATCAATGAACTTGACACTGCAGTGTGTCTTAAACGCCCTTCAACTTCAAACATGTAGAAAAGTGTCATCAGCAATCATCTTTAAAATTA
The DNA here is from genome assembly GCA_014182395.1 of Eucalyptus sp. ANBG9806169. Lineage (NCBI taxonomy): Eukaryota > Viridiplantae > Streptophyta > Magnoliopsida > Myrtales > Myrtaceae > Eucalyptus > Eucalyptus sp. ANBG9806169. The sequence continues at coordinate 2,658,607 of CM024574.1, read as the reverse complement.
ACTGTTCCTTCAGACTCGATGGCGCGGTGTCGGGGCGGTTCCGCTCATCACGGTACAGGGATTAGAGGGGGAGATACACAAGGACCCTGCTAATCAATACTTCTATTTCAACTCCTAATCTAGTTGAGGGCTAACTTCTAACGGTGAAAGAATCCCGTGTGTTTCTGTAAGTCGAACCGTCTGTGTAGCGCCAGCCTCTGATTAATGCTCGATGGGGGCGAAAAAGAATTTCGCAATGTACATGGTGTCAGAAGGACAGCCAGAGACCACAGTAGCCTGCCATGCTGCATGATCTCCGTCTACAAGTGCTGGAGTCGATGCCACACTCTTCATCGGTCGAACACCTGTGGCTGTCCCAAGCATCGGGGACGTGACAAGCGCTCTCCATTCTCTGTACATGTGAAGGGGTGCTCGATGCAGGACAGAGTCGCAAAGACATGGCACTTGCTCGTCTATTTCGCTTGTCCGCCTGCTTAAGCCAAAGACGCACGAGATTACATTGATTTGACACTTTCTAAGACTCAGGAACGGGGGAACACGAAGGGGCAAGGACCATGAGGTTTGAGCAGCCGGGAAGTACCAAAAAGCCAAAGGAAGTAAGCAACAGCAACTTATGAATTGAACGAATCATGATTAACAAAGGGCCAGTTTTGTTTTCAGCTATATGAGGAGAGATGAGCACCTCGACAAAGGTCCAGTTGGAAGGAATGAAGGTCTCCGGAAGCCTCTCTTGCCAATCTCTCGTTACAGGAAGAGGGTGACCCTCTGTTGTGAATACATAGTTCTGATTGACCAAAAACTGATCATCAAAGAGAAGATACAAATACTTGCACCTGCAGAAAATTCAAGCAGAACTTCAGCATTTGCTAGTCTCATGGGAGCATATCCATTGAAAAAGGCTGCCTTACGTTTCAGCAAGAAAGAAACTGTGCTGATGATCTTCCAGTTGCATCGTTGTTACGTCCCTGACGCTCGCAAATCCTCCTTCCACTTTGGTATATTGATTAAGGGAATTAACCATTGATTCACCCACTTCTATGTACCATGGATCTAATAACATGCCAAATAATTATGGGATTAGGAGAAAGATGTAGAAAGTGCAAAAGGTTACCTAATAGACATGCAAACACTTTTACACCATTAATGGCCACCGAGACCAGCAGATTAATTACGCTTTCAGGATGTGCAAGAATATACTTAAGCACCTCTTCCTAGTATATCACAGTAAAAGTTCGCATGATAACTGATGAATCACAACTGGTGGTATCAAGCATTTCAGGTTATGTTTTGCAGTGTAGCTGAATAGGAAAGTTTTGAGCTGAAGTTGGTTTATTTAACAAATCAAGAGAAGATACAAATCATCCGGCCAACTCAACACATCAAGTTGAAAGTAAGACAGATGACACCAATATTACTGACCTTTGGTCGCTTGATATAAGTAGAATGTGGACTCGGCCAATTCAGGGCGGAGAGGATAGTACTTCTCTGTTGGATGAACCATTTGATGATCAAGCAAGTACCTTTCTGGAATAACCCCAAACTTCTTCCACACATGAACAAATTCACGGTGTGTCGAATTTGCAGCAGCAACATCCCCAACAAGAACCTAATTATGTAGAGTATCATTTGGGATAATGAACTCCTGAAGCTTGAAACAATAGTTCCCTATAGGACATAGCTTACTTGCCTGTAACCCAGGCCAAAATGCTTGAAGGCTTGTCAGCTGCCAGTAAGTTGCTTTTCCTGTTCTCATGTCAGCTTCATGATACCTATTTAGACAATGAACAGATCATTCCATTTTTATCACCATAAGTCAACTTAAAGCTAGTAACCATATATTAGTCCATTTTGTTTTCGGCGGTAAAATACAAGCATATCCATACTGAATGCTGCCATGTCTAACTCCTTCAGCAGCCAGACAAAATCCAGTTCACATGTGCTTAAGGCCTCTAATTTTCTTTAATAAGTCTATAGTAAACTATTTCTTGCATGATGTCATGTGAAAAAATGCCAGTGAGAGTAGAAACAAGAAGAGTTAGAGTAAATTCACTAAATTCCTCTAGAGCAGTTTCCTTACAAAGTGAAGTGTAGGGAGGGCATAATCATGAAAGTGCCCACAAAAGCTGACATACCAATTATCTTCAATTAGTAAATGATGAAGGACCTCTGGATTCTACATGTGTACAAAGAGCACGAGAATGCTTCACTATCAACAACTTTCCACCAGGGCAAAGCTAGTATGCATGGATAAATAGAATATCAACAGTGAAATAAAAGTGCCCATCGTACCAAGGACCATGTCTGAAGTATTTCTGTACGGCAAGATAAGCGGAGTGAAACATTCTCCAGTAGTCCTCCTTCCCAAATAAAATATAAGCTTTGAATAAATACTCGTAGAAGGAATCAACTCCTGCAAGATTATACAGAAGCAAAGATCAGAAGCATTAGGGTCGTCATGCAAGCACCTAAATACTTCAAATTACATGATTAATGAGGTATTAAAGGTGCTTCTTCGACAAATCTAATTCACAAATAGACACGGCACCTTAATTTACACAAGTACAGAGAGACCAATACCAGCCCCAATCCCAGAGGAATACTCGATCCATTCTCCAGTTTCCACATCTAGAGTTGTCCCCAGTAAATCTAAGGAACTCCTCATGCTCCATAATTTGCGAAGTGCACGTAGAGCAGCAGACTCATACCTGGGGTCTCCAGTTAGTTGTGATAATGTGCCCATTTCGAGAATCAATGAACCTGAATCACCCACAAAAGCAAACAAATGTCAGCAGCAACACAGGACGGTACGTCATAATTATCTGTAAATAGTGAGGTCCTCACCACAGCCAGAGGTGCTTGTTTCGGTAGTCTCATCAGCCGTTACTCCATGCTGTCAACACAATTTGCAGTGAAGCAAAGTGAAAATCTCACAGAAATGACAGGCACAAGAAAAATACATAACATATTCTATTACAGCAGCCATAACTGTGACTATACATTTCTTTAAAGGCATTGAATAAGCTGAAGGAAATGAGGATCTCTGCCACTTAGTCAACTGAAGTAACTTTTCTTCAGCTTCTCTAGTTGACATAAAATAATGCCGACAACAAAGGGAAGGCATATAAAAATAAGGTAGATATGCACAAAGGAAACCAACCAACATCTCCCAACCCCATAAGGATTTTTTTTCCTTTGATATTACCGGTCAGAACAGCTTTTGTACCTATCCGATACAACCACGTGCTCAGTCTAACTCACTCTAGCCATGGAAGAGAAGACTTGCCTTAAATCAATGTTACAAACAGATATAATGCATCATTAGTTCACAATAACATTGTCAAAGGTCCAGCTACTCCTTTCACAAAGACCTTCATATTTTACTTAATGAAAATATAGGAAGGTTAAATTGCCACGCATTTAACACTTGGAATGAGAAACTGGTGATCATTTACAACACCAGGCACATATGCTAAATCTTTGTGTTTTTGGTTACCATATCATTGCTTTAAAACATCCCCATATTGTACCTTCAAATTAATCCAAGCGTATGGCAATCCAGTTGGTGTATCAAATGCGGGTAGAAAGCGTTCACCTAGATCTTTTGCTAGGAAAAGCAGCTGGTTCTTGTAAGACCCTTGAACCAACCTGTCTGTAGAATCAGTGGCAAGAATATGAGCAGAAACAAGTCCTCCAAGAACTCTTATGTTGCACTACACAATAGCAGTCAGGTAAAGAAAGATTATTAAAAATTTCAATAGAAAATCTCACGATATTCATTAAAAGCAATGTTGCCAGACCAATTAATTCTCATTAAGCACAAACATATATAAATTTGTTTTAAGTGTAGTTTCAGCTTATCTATCTAAAATTAAAATTGAGAACTGAATACCTCAAAAAGATTTATTCGAGCATCAACATCAAATCTGAGATTCTCAGAAAGCCAAAAAACTGCCTTCTCAAACTCGGTATTATTTCCCAATATAACGAGGCTGCAGGCAAGAGAGAGAGAGGGAGAGGGAGAGAGACAGAAAGAAGGTTAGCAAGATGGACCAGATACTGGAGCAAACAATGCACCAAACGAAATGCTGTCAGTTTGTGAATATACAAGAGCGTATGATACATGTGAATATTGACATCAACAGCTGACAAAAAGATTCAAACTTACCTAGATAACGATTCTATCAGTGTAAGGGCGGATCCATTGTAGTCTTGTGGTAGGTGCTCAAGCTGGAAAGAGACCACCAAGAGGATGAGCAGTCATCGAGCATCTCAAACTGATTTATCCCTCTATTACTGAACTAATTAGTTATCACCTTAAGATTGCCAAGCTCACTAAGAGAGTCCGTGAAAGTTTTCGTTAGAGGCTTGAGCTCATCATGCTGTGAGAAAAAAAGAAGCATCATTCGGCGGAACAATCAATATGTGTTCCCTCGATCTCCAACTATCAGGAAAGAACAGCAACTGACCGGAAAAGCATGGGTCATATAGTTGTCATATGCATGGTAAAACCTGAAAGAAGACAAATGAGCAATGGAGTCAAATGAAATCCTACAGCCCCTGATCAATCAAGATGCGATTCATGCCTGGCAGAATGGAAATGACACTTGAAGATCAGACAAACTCGCATTACACGTCATTCTTTATCAAAGACTGCCGTGTGAAGCACAATTCTCGTTAGACCGATTACTTACAGTAAAAATGAAGATTTAACAACAATCAAATCCTGGGCACGTTCAAGTACTCAGTGAAAGCAACATCCACATCAAGTTCACCTCAAAGCAACTCAAAAGCAAGCAACCCATCCTGGCAATATCATCTGAAGCGGCAGGAGGGCAGTAAAAATCAAATCTCGAGAAAGGACATCGCAAGATCGCTGTTTCAGTTCAATCACACCCTCACGCACCACAGTACATACTGAAAAAACAAGTTATACAACAACCCATTGGCAGGAACAGGACAAACCCAATAAGACATTCGAGAATTGGCACAGACCATCGCGGTTAAAAGGAACAAGAACCAAGTGGGTCAAACAGGTAATGAAATTTTCAACGTACATCCGGCGAACTTTCTCCCTCAGGAGCCTCCTCTTAGCTTCCCAGCACGAAGCACAATTCTCGTCAGACTGGTTACTTACGGTAAAAAATGAAGATTTAACAACAATCAAATTCTGGGCACATTCAAGTACTCAACAGTGAAACCAACATCCACATCAAGTTCACCTCCCATACAGCTCTCAATCTATTAAAACTTCATCAAAGCAGCTCAAAAGCAAGCAACCCATCTCGGCAATATCATCTGAAGCGGCAGGGCGGCAGTAAAAATCAAATCTTGAGAAAGAAGGACATTGGAAGATACTGAAAAACACAAGTCATCCAATAGCCCATTGGCAGGAACAGGACATACCCATTAAAAAATTCAAGAATTGACACAGACCATCGTGGTCAAAAAGAACAAGAACCAAGTGGGTCAAACAGGTAATGAAAATTCTCAACGTACATCCGGCGAACTTTCTCCCTCAGCAGCCTCCGCTTAGCTTCCCAGCGCGAATCCGGCTCGGCCGCCGACCGATCGAAGAGCGCCGGCGAGATCACGAGGAAGATCATCAGCAAGGCCCCGAAACCGCGAGGAGCCATGCTCGTTTCTCCTCGGGTGGCGGCGCGAGCTGCGGAGGGCCGTACGGATCTTGTCTGGAAGTAGTGTGTAATGCCGAGTTCGCGACCACGTACGAATTTGAAGACGATTGGTTCGAGGGGATACGCTTATTTCGACAGCATCGCGAGAGGGGTAAAACAGTAATTGAAATCCGGGGACCAAAATATTGCTGGCATATAAAAGCTATATCACATTAGATTTGATGACTAACTTGGTGGTGAGCAAGAAAAATAATTCAACGACCCTCTCGCCATTGATAGATTACATAAATAATTTAATATATTTATATAAAACTTGCACGCTATGGATATAGGAAAAATTATTTCGCATATGTTGATTGAGCATAGATATTATAATTTATTATATATATATATATATTTTGTACACAAGGAACCTATAAACCCTAGAGTCACCACCACCCTTGCCCCCGGGTAAGTCGCTTGACAACACCGCGAGTCGAACTCAGGACCTCTCTCGAAAGGAACTAAAGCTCGACCAACGACGCCGCCACCACGGATGGTATCATTTATAATATATTAAAACATAGATAACTAAAAAAAGACGAGTCACAAAAAATGTGGATACTACTAATTATATTAAAGGATACTACTGATTATATTAAAAGTGCGCATAATATCATTCTATTTCCGTTTCATATTATTTTTCTGTTTTAGACTTGTATTTGTTATAGAAATATATTTGGTCTTGTAATTTCATTTTTTTATTCTTAGAATAAATTTTAGTTTAAAAATAGATTTAAAATAGAACATAAATGATAAATAAAAGAATTTCTCATCGCTTATCCTTGCTACTAATTAGCCATCGCTATCGTCTATTGTTCGCCGCCATTCAAAAGAGAGAAATTTTATGTTGTTATAAAACGAAGTTCCATTCTGAATACATAAATTCCACGTCATTATCAAACATATGTTTTTGTTCAGAAACTCATTTAAGAATAAAAATAAAAATAAAAATCTATTTCTCTTCTCGCCAGAATGGTTATATTCACGCCCTAAGTTGTTACTTTCTTCTTCAAAAGTTATTAACCAAGTGAAGAAATTACTGATTACTTTAAACTTACTATTTATGATGGAAATTACAAGAGAAATTATATGCATTGGTTGAGTTTGTGCAAAATCAAAATATTTATATTTTCAATTTGCCAGAACAAACATTTGATGATTAATTGAGGCGTCCTGAGAATGTAAATAATTTTTCATTTGACAATCCCAATGAATGTTTAGCCCGATCTCGATGCTTGAACGTTATGTTTGCCAACCGGTGAAATAAGCAATCCTCGTTGCGGTGGGCCGAACTAACATATCTCTGAATTTGAGCATCAATTTCATTAATCTTAATACTTGGAATATTATTAAGCTTTGGTAACTACGAAAGCTTCATCAATATTGATGCTTACTTTCCGAAATTGCCGAAAGCTCAACCTACACATCTACAAGCGTAGAGCTTTCAACTTTCTTAATGATTACTCAAGGTTCTTAAAAAAAAGGTTCACAAAACATCTGGACTTTCTCGTATTGAGAGTCCTTTGGAAAACAGAACCAAACCGTTTGGTTCAAACGCACCCTAAAAAATCAGTAATTTCTCCATCTGGTCAGCTAATTTTCCATGTCAAATACCATATTCTTGTCATGTGAAATGGCAACTTTTCATACAGCAATAATCAAGTATCCTTTTCATTGCTTCATGGACCAAATCCATCCATGGTAGATTACTACAGAGCCAAAAAAAGAAGAGAGAGAGAGAGAAGGAACGCCCTTCTTGCTTAAATCAATGCAATTTTCTAAGACATCACAGAGCACATTTCAATGACATAACTCGAACTCAGCCTTACTACACTCGCCAATGTCATCGTCCCTCGTCAGTAATGACAGAATGCACCAGCTGACTTCCAGATCTCGACAGACATGCGCCATTGACTTGGCGCATCTCTGCTTCCTCCAGGCATAGTTCTTACTGAAACCATCGTGTCCGCCATGACCATCGTGAAATGGTGCCGAAAGAGCAGGCGCTTGTGAAAAGAACTCGAGCTGGTGAGGAAGAAGAACAAGAACAAGTCTAATCTAGTTTATTGCCAATGGCCCTTCCAAAAATCAATTATATACCCCATCCAGAATACAGAACTCAGAAAAAAATGAGCCAAAGAAGTGGCAAAAGAGAGATGTAGGAAACACAACACAGCAATAGCATCACTCACTCTCTCGCTGGTAAAGTAATATGCACACCTACATATGCACAAACTCGCCTAACCAGAGCGACCGAAAATCCGGCAACAGACTGAAATTCCCTCCTCAAGGTATCTCCGGTGGAATGTCAGGCACCCATTTTCACTCCGCAAATTAGTAACTTAGCTTTAAATGAACAAAAACACCAAGTTTCCCTTCCTTCCACCAGCAGTTGAAGACTCAATCTGTCAACCGCCACTTAATCTTACCAGATACACAATGCCTGAATTGGGAAAGGAAACCGACACAATGAATGGTTAGAAAGCAGCAGTGTTTGCACCGTACAAATTCCTCCCGTCAGACCCGAAGCCGCCCAATCGGTATCGAGTCCTAGCAAATCCGCCTGATTCCGAGGGCACCAACCCGTCGGGATCCTCTTCCTCATCTTGCTCTCTTCCTCTCATGATTTCCATCAACCTCCTGGCCTTCTCTCTTGCTCGATCGGTCCCCTTCTCCTCGACCTCCCTCAAGACCTCCACCGCTCTTGCATCCCTCGCCAACCCTTTAAACCTCATACTCCCGTGACTCATGGCATAGAGTGCTGCCACGCAATTCTCTCTGGTTGCCTCAGACTCCACCTCCTTCCTTCTAAGAAGCTCAACTAGAATCGCCACCGCATTGGCGTCAAGCATGGCCGACCTTCCTTCCACGCAGGCAGCCAGATTGCACAGGATGAGCAATAGCCGGTTGGCCAAGTTCCTAGCTTTCAGCATCCCCAATAGAGCCGTCACCGCATTAAGCTTCACCAGTTTGATCCTATTGGTCTGCACCAGAGTCAGATTATACAGAGCGAGCGCCGAATCATGCCTCGTGCGCTCGCTCTCCGATCTAAGCGCGTGTAAAAGAGGCGGCAAAGCACCTAAGACTCCGATCGCCATCTTATTATCATCCTCCAAAGCTAAGCTAAACAATGCGCCCGCAGCATGCTCTTGCGCCTCGACGGAACCTCCCTTCAACACATCGATCAACGGGGGCACGACCCCGGACCTCACTATTTTCACCTTGTTCCCATTCCCCAGCGACAAATTGACCAGCGAAGCAGCGGCATTTACCTGCACCGCGTCGTGCCGCGCAGCTAGGAGCGGCTTGAGCGCTTCGATCATCCTCGGCGTGCACAGGGAAATCCTGCTCTCCTCCTTCGTCCTCGTGATCTTCCTCAGCAAGAGCAATCCCTGCTCCTGGTCGAGAAGCTCGGCGCTCTCCAGCTTCGCCAACAGGTTCTCCTCCTCCGGATTAGGAGCCGAGCCCGAGGTCTCGCCCTCCGCGATCTCGGACGAGCTCCACGGCGAGAAGCAGGAGGGCCTCGTGGTCAGCGGCAACGGGGTCTCCGGGCTCGCCGGGACCACCACGGATTCCTCCGACGAGCTCGAGTAGAAGTGGTTGACGCGGGGACCGACCGCGCTCACCGCGTGCGAGTATATCATCGGCGGATTCTCCGCGACCCCCCTCAGCAGCTCCTTCTCCGAATCCCTAATCACGGGGATCGGCCCCTCCGTCTCCGCGTCCCGGGCGGCGATCTTGGACCGCACGGCGCTCTCGACGGAGGGATAGTCCGGCGGCCGCGGGGGCGGGGACCCCGATTTGTTGCACCAGTTGAGGATCGCCCTCTTGAGGGCTTGGTTCTCGATGAGCGCGGCGAAGTCGGGCCGGGCGCCGTCGTCCAGGGCGGGCGCGAACCCCAGGTCCCGGCACACCTCGGCGCAGACCCGCTCGAAGGTCTGGCCCGACGAGACGACCACCGGGTCCGCCATGAGGGACCCGGCCACCGGGCACAGGAACTCCCGCGGCGGCGGGTCCTTCGGGGCGGAGGAGGAGGAGGAGCGGCCGAAGGAGGGAATCCACCGGCGCCGCCTTCCGTTGCCGCCGCCCATTGCTCGGGAGGCGGGAGGCGACGGCGGCGGGAGGACGAGTGAATTGGCTCAAAAGAGGGAGGCGGCGGTCGGAGCTGAGGAGGGTTTGGGAGGATGGGACAATGGCGGCGGCGGCGGCGGCGGAGTTCGGAGATTTCCGTCGGCCGTCCGCGGTGCTTTTCTCTCTCTTGCTTTCTCTCTCTTTCCGCGGCGGTGGTGACTGTTCTAGAGAGAGAGAGAGAGAGACAAGAAGTGCGGAGGATGACTGCGCAGGAGTTGACTTTGACCGGTATTTAACTGTACGAGATGGGAGGGAGGGGGCCGACCGGGATTACCCGTTTAAGACAGGATTTGTCTGCTTCTTCTAATCTCTTTTTAATATAATAATGTCGTTTCCCGTCCTCCGATTCGTGTTTTTCGTGCAATCGAGCCCCTCCGCCGTTGATTCGTACGCGTTAGATTCTTTGGCTCGCGCGATTTCGGCGAGCGAGACCTTTCGTTTTTGACCGGGACTGGTGCCCAACGAATACCATACTTTTCCACGAGCTTTTTTATCTGTGAAAATTCATTTAAGTGTGCTTGCAATTACAAAAAAGAAAAGTCCTTCCCCACTTAATATGGATTTATATAAGGCGTATTTGACTTGAATATGTCATACGTTTGAATTATGAGACGTAAAATTCGTAGATATTTCAATCGACATATCTAACCAATATCTCATGGTTTTACACACTATTTATTTAAGGCGTATAGGAGATTCATATATAAAGTGAGATTTCAAGAGGTTATCTTACACTTTCCCCTTGAATTCATTTAAGTCTAAAAAATAGACAAAAACGTGTGTGAATTTACTTATTAAAATTAACATGTCATTCAAGTTTTGAACATTTTTGAATTTATATTATGCGAGCTTTTACTATAAAATAAGCAATAAAGCATATTTTCGTGTCTATAGAATAAGGCCAATGTGCTTATGGACAAAACTGTTTTTCCTTGGGAATGATGACAATTTTTAGGTGACTGATTAAACTCATTTCTTTGTATTAATAAACAAATCGTGCTGACAACACAAGCTAGGAACAATTATCTATAAGTGAAATTACAAAAATAGTCATTGATCTTTGGTTCAATATGCAATATCATCCCTGGACATTTTTGTTTAACGTGTGTGCATAAACTTTCGATACATATGCGATCCAATTCATATGTTATGTAAAAATGTTGAATATTGTTATTAAATTTGAATTAATAAAATGACAACATTGAATTTTTTTTTTATAGTTTATAGACTAAATTAAATATGTACCTAAAGTTTAGAGATCATGTAAACCAAATTAAAATTTCAAGAGTAACATTATGTATTGAACTAAAGTTTATAGACCACATTAAATAAATTAAAAGTTCGAATATGACATTGAGCCAAAATTCATAAATTATTAATGTCATTTCCCTATCTATAAAGATAAATGAAAATAAGGATTTTGGGAGGACACGCGTCACTCCCTCAAGCCCAATTTTTTTTTCCTAATTTTATTATCTTTTTATTTTTATATTAACAAGTAGCAATTTCATTTTACGCTAATCTTTACTTTCCCTTCTTCCTATTTGAGATATTCATCACATCATCCTTGTCTTTTCATCAATTTTTTTAAATATATTACTAATTATTTAGGTATTGATGTCTATCCTTAAAATACATCTCGAATAATGGATGATTAAAGTCATTATCCCTAAAATGTCCTGAGTACATTGACAAATCCTTTGGGAATTATATGTATTATTTTTATTTTTTTGCTTTCTCGGCAATAGCAGGCTTGTGGAGCGAAAAAAATTAATGGAAGAAAATACTAATTATGAAAATTTTGTATCATAAGTGATTTAAAAAGACGATGAAAAATTCGAAGGAAAAAAGAAGAGAAAATGCAATAAATATGGAATCAGAAGAAAGAAAGAAGAAAAAGAAGAAGAAGGTATATCTCCAGCGTCGGTCTCGTTCCAGCAGTTGATTCTTTCTTCTTCTTCCTCTTCTTCTTCTTCAGCAAAGAAGGACGACAATCGCAGGGAAGCTGACCCGGCGATCTTGGCACACCGCCATGTTAGCTTCGCGGTGCAAATTCCCCGGCATTTACGCGCCGTTCTCTGTCGGGACTTTCGTCAAACACCTGGCGGTCCCTACGTCAACGAGGCTGCACTGTGCTCTGGTCAGTGCGGAGGGAGGAGCCGAGAGCAGAGCCGTTCACTGTCCGAAGTTCCAGGCCCTGAAGAGTCATCAGAAAGAGCAGATACACCTCTATGTCGACGCTCTCCTCGAGTGGAACCAGGTTCTACGCCTCTTCTTTGCCTCCTCTGCATAAACACGCCCGCAAAACGAGGAAAGGCGTGTTTTTTTCTTTAGAAGTTTTGTCGCTCTGAAGCGTAGAGATTAAGGGAAAAGGAAATTATCGTGCAGAGAATGAATCTGACTGCGGTCAGAGAGGTGGGTGAGGTGATGGAGAGGCACGTCGAGGACTCTCTATCGATTGTCCCTCCGATACGGGACTCTTATCTATCGCATTGCGGTGCTTCTTGCAGTAAGATTAGCGTCGTCGATGTTGGGAGCGGCGCTGGGCTTCCTGGATTGGTCTTAGCAATTGCAGAGCCCGGTAAGTAAACCAGTTCATCAGTTGAATTATCATGGCTGATTTTTGTGGAAGTTCATGGTGGTACGGTCGGTTGGATTTAGTACATGTTCTTCATATTTGATGTGGTTTTTGTTCACTTTATGGGATGTGGGGTTGGTGGGACGTTTTGATTCTTGTTATAAAAGCACTGAAGATTGGCAGGTGACTCTTGTTGAGTCTATGAGAAAACGTTGTGTTTTCTTGGAGCATGCGGTCAATCTAGCCGGGGTGTCCAATGTTGAGGTCGTGAATGGAAGAGTGGAGGTACAAGTTCCGTTGCTTTTCTATGATTAAGGATTTATTTGTAAGAATTAAGACCGTTCCAGTGTTTCATGTCGGAAGTTTGAGAGCAATCTGGTTAACACTCTACATATCAGGGCTGTGGTGCATCTTCTGAAAATCTGTTCTTGGGCAGGATATTGGTAATGATTCATGCTTCAGAGAACATTTTGATGTCGCTGTTGCCAGAGCTGTAGCCGAGATGAGAGTCTTAGGTAATGATTGGATGTTTATTAGAATCAAATTCCATACTCTTGGTTTGCTAGTGCTTATACTTGTTGCATATCCAGCTGAATATTGTCTTCCACTTGTTCGTGTTGGTGGCTTGTTTGTGGCTGCGAAGGGTCACAATCCGGAGGTGCATATTTATTTTTCCCTTTCATCCATATTTTTAATGCTTCAATCAGCCAAATACTTTAACCTGGTCTATTAATCTGTCTCATGGACACCTAATTTCTGGAGTGATGCACAATAGTAATTCCAGCTAGTGTGAGATTTTCTGTTCGCTGTAAAATTACCTTTTTTCTTAGGTATGGGGCAAGGGTTGCATTAACATGTCTTCATTGGGAATTTGAGCAGGATGAAGTTAAAAATGCTGAAACAGCAATCCGGTCAATGGGTGCTTCCCTTTTGCAAGTCTGTCCTGGTAAATATTCTGTATCTCCAGCCGATGGAAATATTCCTGGAGTTTGTATCTATTCATAAGAAATTTTTGCAAGGGCCTGGAGTGGTTGTTCATCCGGCAGGCAGGTCTGTTTTATCTGATAGATTTAGGAGTAATACAACTTCCTGCAGAAAACATTGAGCATTGATAATTTAGAAAGAAAGGGAGATTTATGGACAGTGCTATGCTGAGATAGTAGGGAATAACAGTATTAGGTCTACCAGTCTCATGGCCAGGGCTAATTGAGCTGGCACAACATGTGAATACTAGCGTGAGATTTGAAGCCAATTTCGCTGCATCTAAGACACTCGCATCAAACAAAATGAATTAGCTGCCTCCTTGTTGTCAGCATTCTCCTCTTAATGCAAAACAGGCTATGGGAGGATGATTTTTGTGCCATTATTCTTCTGCTGATTGAGATTGAAGTTTGGAGGATCCATTCTACTTCATGCTCAATATACTTTTTAATCATGCTTATTTCGCGAGTTAAATTGATGTATTCATTTTGATTGTATCCAGTTGAATCCCACGGTCCATATGGGCAGAGAACTGCCATCATCTGTTTGAAGGGTCACCCCACACCCAGAAAGTATCCCCGCCCTCCTGGCACACCAGCAAAAGAACCACTGTAAATACCGAGGTGGCCTCTGCCGATCGTCACAAGTTATTTAATGTAACTCACTGTGAAATTTTTATACAGTAACTCATATTTGCGAAAGTGTAATTCTTTGTTGGATTCATTCACTGTCACTAGTAGCTTATCAGTGAATTGATTATTGTAATGTTAGGCCTTACTTAACATGGAGAGCGTTCTATACCTGCCACATGCAACATTTGGTGTAAGATTTTCAGTGTATTCGAGAGTTGTAATGGTGCATATCCACAGGGATGAGCTTTTAGACTTGTACTTATGGACCATTTTGCCAGATTGTGCTTTCAAATTATACCCGAGGCAGGGACATTCGCCGGCTGCAATGTCCTGTCACCGGTAAGCACGAGCTATTCATGGTGCTCAAAAAGCGTCCATTTTCGATTCCATTCTGACTGTTGTTATGGTGCTCTTGGAGAAGTTATATCTTTGGGCGCCGAATCAATGCGAATACATTCCACTTCATAATTATCAGTTCAAGACATCGACAGTGCTACATTCACCGGGAATTCATAAACAGTTGTTGATACCATTGCCCCAGGTAATAATGACATAACTCAATGTTAGGGGTGTCAATGGTTTTGGTTGACCTGAACCGAACCTAACATGGTTGTCGTATGATTATTGTGACCCGAACCACATGCTACCCGAACCGAACCGAACCTGTTATAATGCCGATTCCTTAACTTGTGACCCAAGCTGAAAATGTCTTAATTTTTTGACACCCTAGTGCGTGGGGTGTTTTGGACTAACGCTGACTGAGTGGTTGAGTGATTAGTTTGTATCTAGAAGATTTTACTTTTAAATCACGGTGGTCAGTGGTCACCCATCTTGGGGTTATTCCCACTACTTTGTGAAGAGTGTCCTAACTGACGCATGTGCGGGGCCATTGGCATGTAGCGATTAGTCGAGCTGCAAAGCTCGGATATCCTGAATTATCCAAAAGGGCAAAAAAAGAAGAGCTTTGTGATAAAACAAATATAGCAATGTTCAACGCACAACACTAAAACAGGAAATTTTATGCAGAAAAAAACAAACAAAATAAAAAACACATTTTAACAACAATAATGACAAAAGGATCTGATAAAATCTGAAAGAAAGCGCAACATCGTAGAGGTAGTGGTCGAGCAATTAGTTTTGGCCTACATGATAACGTTTCTATTTCTCCAAATTTCTGTTATTTTATTTTCGAAACAAAAAAAGAATAGAAATCCGTTTGGTAACGTCAACTTATTTTAGGAATAAAAAGTAATTGGGGAATAGATTGGTAACATAAACAAGAAAAAAAAAATAGCTCCCGATTCCTGGGAACAATTTCTAAAAATAAGTCAAATTTTTTTATTTTTTTTCTTTTGTTCTTCTTGCTTGCTGTGGCCCTAGGCGGCCGCTTGCCAACCGCTGGCCACTTCCGGCTGGCCGCGGCCACCATCGGCCGTATCAAACGCATTTATATTCTTTTTCTATTTTAAGAAAAAAAAATTTATATAGTTACTAAACACCTTATATTACTCAAAATTATTCCTCGAAGTAAAAATAGAAAAGAATTATTTTTGAAAAGAAACCGTTTTTCGGAGTAGAAGTGTTATCATGCGCATCCTAGCTGATTTTGCATTCAAATCAGGGTGTCACCCATTTATATTTAAACTTGGGATTATTCCTGCTACTTTGTGAAGAGAGTCCTACATGACGCACGTGCGGGGCCGCATATAGTGAGCTGCAAAGCTCGGACGTCTCGGATTATCCAAAAGGAAAATAAAAAGAGAGAGAGAGAGTAAGGCATCTTCGACTGGATGCAATTGATAATATTTTGAGTCAGAAAGCTTCGTGATTATCACGATTTAATTTTCTCTCCCGATAAAATAAACATGGTAATGTTCAACGCACCACACTAAAACAGGAAATTTTATGCAGAAAAAGACAAATGAAATAAAAAACAAATGAAATAAAAAACAATTTTACAACAATAATGACAAAAGTCCCCGAAAGAATCCAGAAGCACACGCGACGTCGTTCTCGTTGACGCCTCTCTCCGCAACCGCTAAGCGCAGCATGCACCGCGCTCTCTCTCTCTCTCTCTCCGGCCGGCCTCGAAGTTTTGTCTCGTTCTCGATCGTTGAGAATCTGCAACTTCCTCTCCGTCGCCAGCAATGCCTAACTTCTCTATAAACCCCGCGGCCTCTCTCCCGCTCCATCACTCCCCCATCCCTCGCCTCCTCCTCTTCTCCGCTTCCCCACCGCCGCCGCCATGGCTCGGCCTCCGCTCCCCGCCGCCGCCCCTCTCGCCCTCCTCCTCCTCGTCCTCGGCGCCGTTGCCCCCGCCGCTCGGTGCTCCACCGCCGGCGTCGGCTACGTGTCGCGGCTCCTCGAGATTCAGGACCGCGAGCGGGCCCCGGCCACGGTCCAGCTGGCCGCCGCCCGCGGCGTGCTCCGGCGGCTGCTGCCGTCGCGCTACTCGAGCTTCGAGTTCCGGATCATTTCTAAGGTACTCGGTTTCACGAGGATTAGCGTTTTTGCTTTGGATTGTGATTCTGCGCGACGTGAGATGATCGGACTGAGTCGGTGTGTTAGCGCGCGATCACTCTCGTTTCGAGAGTAGAGTCCTGCGTCGGGCAATCGGCTGCATGTCTTTCATGAACTTTCCATAAGAAATTCGTGTGGAAGTACTGTAATCAGAACAGCTGTATGTTACTCGATCGAAGTTTATGGACGTTCATCGTTTGACTTTTGGTCGATCGCAGTGTAGAAAGATTTTCTCTGCTTTCATTTGGAAGGTTAGATCATTCGCTGATATTTGATTCTTTCAGGATGAATGCGGTGGTGAGATTTGCTTTGTGATCACAAATCATCCTTCGTTCGGCAGACGCGGCGCCCCTGAAATACTGTACGCCAACGTCCCTTACTCAAATGTTGTTTTTCCTGTTAAAGCATTGAATGACATGTTAGTCAGTTCATTGGTGGTTTCTGTGGTGTTGCACTCTCAGTGATTGCCGTTAACACTTTGCTGGCACTCAAAGCGGTAGGTGCAGCTTTAATTTTAATGTCGTAATCGCAGAGTAACTTGCTGCCAAATCCTCAAAGCCCTTATCTTTTCCTCATCAAAATCAATGTTTCTAGGATCTCCATCCATTCCCAATCTTCATATTGCTTCGGCAGTTTAGCATGCATCAGCTTTTGGGGTTATTATTAATATGCAGGACGTCCTCATGGAGGATCACTAGTGAGAACTTGTCGAGGAAAGTGCTGAAAGGACAGATAGTTCCTCTGTTATTTCAAATGTTGCCTGTTCTCGTTTGCAGCTCTCTTTCCATTGTTGACCATGGTTTTATTTTTAAATAGGATTTCTGGAGTAACTGGGGTGGAGGTCTTGGCCGGTTTACACTGGTACTTGAAGTACTGGTGTGGTTCACACATCTCTTGGGATAAAACTGGTGGTCTGCAGATGCATTCAATACCAAAATTTGGTTCTCTTCCCCGTATTCATGGCACTGGTGTTGTTGTTCAGAGACCCAGTCCTTGGAGTTACTATCAAAATGCTGTTACATCAAGCTGTAAGATTTCACCAAGAATATTAACCTGTACTTTTTAGGCAGTCATCCTATGGCAATTTTATGAGCCTCTGACACAGCATGAAAATGATGATAAGGCTGTATTTTTAGATTCAGTACTAGGCTAACTAGATCTAATGTTATTTGGAAAGATTCCTTTGCTTGGTGGGATTGGAGAAGATGGGAGAAGGAGATTGATTGGATGGCTCTTCAAGGGATCAACTTACCGCTAGCATTCACTGGGCAAGAGGCTATTTGGCAAAAAGTTTTTCAGGTACTGTTTTTGTACTTAGATAAAATTAAATTTACAAAATAACATTTGTTATTGGCAAATTTTGGTTTATTCACTGTTTTTGTACTCAGAATTTGCTTTTGTCGGCTTGTTACTTAATTCTAATAGATGAAGACGCAGTTGGCTGCTTGGTATGTCAGCATGAAGCTTTGGCTCTCAGTCATATTTTTCTTTTTCCCTAGGGAGTTAAGTTAGCATAGAAGGAAGGGGATACTATAAATCAACTCTAAACAGTTAATACGGGATGTTTTCTGTCGTTGACCCTGTTCATATTTGCGATTCCCCTCTCTTGTGCTTTGAGAAAGAGTCATTCGAGAGCCATTTTTATGGCAGCTTTTACTCCGATTTGTTACTTTGACTCTGAATCTTGTTGCTTAATTTGTTGAGTCATCTGCTGTTGATATAATTCACACAATAAATATTAGTGTAGCATAATATTTCTCTGATAATTGCAATTTAACATACTTCATCATGTCTGATTTGGTATTACCCTCCACATTTCTTCAGCAGAAGTTTAACATAAGCACATCAGATTTGGATGATTTCTTTGGAGGTCCTGCATTTCTTGCCTGGTCCCGCATGGGAAATTTGCATGGGTGAGCTACATTTTCTCATTTACTGATCTTGCTGCTGGTTCTCTCATCAAAACCTTTTTAGGTTAGTAATTGAGTTGTCTATGTTTTGGCATTTCTTAGACTGTTACTGATTTTTTAATGATCTGCACGCTCTTCATGACAGGTTTTGCTTTTGACTTTGCAGTTTGTGTTTTTGTGTGTCATCTTTTTAGATAGTCTTTTGCTCCTCAAAATAATTAGGTTGAGATAGTTGAAATGGTGTAAGGTCTTGTCAAATGTTTTCTCAAGAATCTGTGTGTCAAATAGTATCTAGCCACCACAAGTACTCTCTTCTGTGCTTTGTTCTCATTGATTTCAGTAGTTCCTGTCATAATTAATGAGCCTTTTTCTTAGCGCAGATGGGGTGGACCACTACCACAGAGTTGGTTAGACCAACAATTACATCTGCAGAAAAAGATTCTGGAAAGAATGTATGAACTTGGGATGACACCAGGTACTAGGTCAACTGAATATTGACCTGCATTTTAAAGTTGACTTCATCTATCACTTGGAAAGCTTCTCATCAATGTGGATTAATTTGATAGATGTTATTTTAGACTCAATTTCATCTTATTTGACCTGCAAAAAATAAAAAAAAAAGTCAATCTCATTTGATGTCAGTTGATTGTCATTGCTCACAATCTCACAAGTAGATTGAACTCGTTTAGAATTATGTAGCACTTAATGGGATGTCTGAACATAATATTTGATGTCCTCAACTTCACCCTGAGAAAATCGTAATATAAAGGGTAATCATGCAGGAACAATTTTAGTAAGGAACTTGCTTTTACAAATCCACAAGTATAACATAGTTTGGAGTCTTTAGAAACATTCCACTTAGTCTAGGTGATTAATGATTCGATGCTTTATTTCTCTTGCAGTCCTTCCAGCCTTCTCCGGGAACATTCCAGCAGCACTAAAAGATATATTCCCTTCAGCAAAGATCACTCGCCTAGGGAACTGGTGAGCACCTCCTTTGGCTACTTGATTCAGTACTTTCTCCTGATGGCCCTGTTAATTCCCCTATGTAAGAAGATGCCAATAACATGTGCAGCATATTGAGTAATTTTCTAATGACTGTCTCAAGAGGAATGTTTGTGGCTATCCAGTGTCCATAAAACCATGATTATGATCCAGTAATCAAAATAGCACATGCCCAAGTGTATATCATCTTGTATATTAAAGTTGCACATCGTTTTACCATGGGCATTAAAATCTCGTTTGGTTTTCTTACCGCATCTGTTCAACATGTTTTAGGTTTTCTGTTGAGAGTAATCCAAGATGGTGCTGCACTTATCTTCTTGATGCAACTGACCCCCTCTTTGTTGAGATTGGACGGGCATTCATTGAGCAACAACTGAGAGGTTTGCAGAATCCATTATATCCTCTGGAATATTTTAGTTCTCTTTGCTTGTAGTATGTGAAAGTTGTCTTGTTTCTCCATAGTTATCTTCTTTTTCCTGCTTCGTTTTCAGAATATGGAAGAACTGGTCACATTTACAACTGGTAAGAACTCTCATCTGATGTGACTTGTGGTATTGTTCCAAATACTTAAGTAGTGAAGCTGCTAATGGAGTCGCTGCACACCTGCGGCATTCATAATCCATGTGCAAAAATGGTGATTTACTTGCCTGTAACAAATGCTATTCTTTTAGCTTTGGATCTGGTTCTAGCCTAAATAAGCAGCCTATGCTTGGATTTTCTTCTTGGGATCTCCATTTGGTGAATAGCTGTATCGGCTACTGTAGAAAAACCATAATGGCCAATGCCCTAGGCTGATATGGAGATTCATTCATTGCAGTGGATGTCTGAATCAAATGACTTGTTCTGCAGCAGTTCATTTTTTTGGCAATAACTGCTCAATTTCCACAATTCTCTCTTTATATATAAGTCTTAACTTATTAAAATTCTTCCAAAATGGCTCTCTAATCAGATTGAAGTTACTGTCTCTGTTTCTGTGTGTGTGTGTGAGGGGCCTGGCTGAAAAGAAAGACCTGGTCGGGGTTTATTTTTTGATATAGTATCTTTGATGTTGACCTATTTGGATTAATCATGACATATGCAAACCTTCCCCTAAAGAGAGTTTCCGGTGTTGGGGTTTATTTTTTGATATCGTGAACTCCTATGCCTTGCAGAAATTGTATCTTTGATGTGGGTCCAAATATTTAAATGTTTGCTTTGACCTATTTGGATTAATCATGACATATGCAAACCAAAAAGTCATATAAGGAAACCTTCCCCCAAAGAGAGTTTCAGGTAGATTGTATGAATGGGTCCAGAGGCACCAATTCTGGGCCTCTGAAGTTGAATGTATTTGTGCAGATTTCTTCTGCAAATATGTTAAAGTAGTTTTCAACTTCCAGTGAATATTCAAATTTCCTTTCTCTGGCCTTGCCCCAATTTTTGGCTGTGATCATAATTTTCTTGATTTACAATGCTACAAATAAATGAGTATTCTGTGGAATCCACAAGTCACGGTACACCCCAAATGTCTAGCCTTTGTGATGAAATGGAACATGACAGCTGCTAGAACCTGGGAACCTACAGTTTATGACATTAGTTCTTTTGGAACAGTAAATTTGATCCATTCAAATATATCTGTAATTGGTTATCTAAAATACATCAAGTACTTGACCTTCTGTCATGTATAGGCCTCTTCTATGTGGGGCATTACATAGTGAATTTCTGAGTTTATTGCAGTGACACCTTTGATGAGAACACTCCACCTATAGACGAACCAGCATATATATCTTCATTAGGTGCTGCAATCTTTGATGGAATGCAGAGTGGTGATGCTGATGCAGTCTGGCTGATGCAGGTGTGAATTAGCATCCACTAACAAACTTCCTTTGGCAACTCTGAGAACTCTATGTGCCAAATATATGGTTTGAATGTCTTTATGATAGTTTTTCACATTAGTCCAATTTAAGGCAGTCTTCTTTGACTTTTCTTTAGGGATGGCTGTTTTCTTATGATCCATTCTGGAGACCTCCCCAAATGAAGGTAAGATATGCCCCATCACATTGCTGTGAAATTGCCTGCATAGCTATCTCCATGTAAACAATAGAACTTGTGCAGCCATATTGAATAGCCACTACATTGGTTTCTTCTTTTCAAATATTTAGTCAACTTTTGCATATTTTGTCGTGCTGCTCTTTACATATGGGTGGATGTGCCAGATTTCTATCAATTTGCACTACTTATTGTGTTTAAGCTTATATTTGCTGGTAGATAATTCTGCAATATGGTTGCTTCAGGCACTTCTACATTCTGTGCCACTGGGGAAGCTGGTAGTCCTTGATCTCTTTGCTGAAGTGAAACCCATATGGATTACTTCGGAGCAGTTTTATGGGGTTCCCTACATCTGGAAAGTTTCCTTCTTGTTCTTTTTGTTGGTAATGATATCTAGAATATTTCCTCGCGACTGATAAGCTAACTCAGTTTCACCAAACAAAGGTATATGTCTGGAATGGGAATGAACAAACAGTAGCTTGGTTTTGTCATTGTGTTCTCACAGACTAAATTGGTTTTTTGACAATTTTAAATCTTCATTGATTGAGCTTGAATGTGAGCCTTTGCCTATTTCTATGTTTATTTGGGTTAATTTGCACTGTTCTCTTTAGTATCTTATTTTGTTTTTTGCTTTGATGTATTACAGGTGCATGCTTCACAACTTTGCTGGAAATATTGAGATGTATGGGGTGCTAGATGCTGTAGCATCTGGACCAATTGAAGCTTATATGAGTGAAAACTCAACAATGGTACATTTATTTTCTTGATGTGGATGGCATTAGTTGTTAGTTGCTTGTTTAAGTGCAATATGGAATTCTAGTCACTTTCACATAATTACTGGTGGCCACTTCTCTGGATGTTAAAAGTGGACAATAATTTTGTCATTGTAGTACGGGGAAAATTATCAGTATATTTGCTCCATTACTAATCTTTGTCACAGACATACAAGATATATGAAGAAAGAATAATGTTGAGGAGGATCACACATTTTGGATATGTAATGTGTAGGGAAAGTGCTTGGGTTATTCTTTTGTACATTTGGCTTTTGCACTGTTTTTGGGTGTTGACTTGTTGGCTGACCAGCTGAAATCTCTTGTTTCCAAAACTTTTTTCCTCTTCATTTTCAGAGGAAGATCACACTGAGCACGAGATTTAGAATTTCATCTGAACTAATTGATATGTGATTCTCATCAATTGGAGCAAGAATTTTTCTTTTAAGAAATAAATCTTCTCCTTGCTTTGCTGGTTGTTGTTCTGTGGCTGAAGATTGGTTCTTAAAAATTGCCCATAGAATAGGTTTTGACCAGATTTATTGTAGCTTCATGTGGAAATGACGCTATGTCAGTATTAATCTCCACCGTTTGTTTTTACTCTTAATTATCTCGGTTTTTCTTGCATCTTAAAGTAATATGAAGAATTTACTGCTATTTGCTTGTTGATTGTGGAAGGTTGGTGTTGGAATGTCTATGGAGGGCATAGAACAGAATCCTGTTGTTTATGATCTCATGTCTGAGATGGCATTTCGGCAAAGGAAAGTTGATGTTAAGGTAATTGAAACTATATCTGCATGACGTCGATGTGAACAACACAGAATAGCTTATACCCACCAGCCTCGTCTTATCGTTCATGCTCATCCCAATAATTCTCTGCGGTGACTTTAAGACATTGAAGCAGTATCCCATTATTAGCATGTGCTTCCTACTGCTCAAAGGTTTTTGAAGGGCCAGAGATGTTACCGTTTTCTATATGAAATTTTCAAGAATTTTCTTGCTGCATTGTAAAGGGATCTCCCCCTTTACTCTTCAGATCAGAGTATTAGTGGTGTGCTACATTTTTCCTGTCACTTTCATACATTATAGAGCAGAACAAAATGTTAGGACATAAACTATGCTTCTTCCAAAATGGCTACCTGCAGAAATAGTTGGATGTGGAGCATTTCGAATCTGAAGAGTCACCTAATTTGGTTACTATTACTTAACATACTATTATTCAAACCTTTACTATCCTTGTCTGCCTTATTTGTCTGTGTGAACTTTTTGTCATTTATTAAAAATCATGTGTTCTCTCTATCTCAGACATGGATCGATCTATATTCAACTAGAAGATATGGGCAATCAGTTTCTTCAATAAAAGAAGCATGGAACATCCTTCATCACACGATCTATAACTGCACTGATGGCTTATATGTAAGTCTCTTCTGCTTTCACATTTACTGTATGTGTTTAGGTTCTTCTGTTGCAAGTTGGAGTTTTACTTGGCTGATGCATAAATGGATGTAAACAATTCCTATGCTGACGTATTTCTGAATTATCCAAAAGGACATTGTATTATGTGCTGACGTATTTTTGAATTATCCAAAAGGACATTGTATTATGTTTTTGTCCAGTGACCTTTTTGTTTTATTAATGCAGGACAAGAATAGGGATGTCATTGTGGCTTTCCCTGATGCTGATCCTTCTTCAATTTCATTCTCACAATTGAGGTATCATCGCTATGGCAAGCTACTATTGAGAGGAGCAGTGCTGAATGAAAAAACTGGTTTGACTGATCAGCCTCATATGTGGTACTCGACATCCGAAGTGGTACGCGCACTAGAACTTTTCCTTGCAGGTGGCGATCAACTACAATCTAGTGACACTTACAGGTTTAGTGCTTCAATACATGTCAAACTAAATGTTTTTTTTGAAGTTTTTTTCTGTTAACTATGTTGATGGACAGTCACAAGTCTTCACTTTTATTAATGCATCTTCTCTCTCAAAATGGGGTAAGTACACTAGAAGTACCAAAAGTTGTGTATGACGCTCACTTTGGTGCCAAAAATTTCCGGCTGCTCATATAAGTGCCAAATCGGAGAAAAAATGATCATTTAAGTGCCTCTAGTTATAAATTCCGGCCAAAATATTATTTGGCAATTTTATTTAAAAATTAAGTCCAACATGGATTATGACGTGGCTATACCCTTTATAAATGACGCCGTATGAGAAAGAATCCTTCAATATGCTCTTCCATTCTCCGGAAAATTTGCAGAGAGAAGGAAAAAGAGAGGGAAAGAAGAAAGGAGGGAGAAATTGAAGAATGCTTGAGCTGAATCGAAGCCGAGAAGAGAGAGATCAGCTTGAGGAAGCCTTCAGATCAGGTCTTGGTAATCTCTGTCGGAGCCTCACTGTCTTTCCTTGAGCTTGGTCAAGACCTTCACTTGTTCCTCTTCGTCCTTCCCCGGTCTAGTGTACAGACACCGGAAGCTTGGGCTTTGAGCTTGATTTGGCGTGTGAGTTGGGATATCTTGTTCTTAATAGCTTGAGGTTCCGGAATCTAAGCATTTTCAGGGCAGAGGTAAGCAAGACCACTCAGCTATGATGGCGGCGGCAATGGAGCTTCTCTCCCCCTACAACGATGACAGTGGCGACGGAGCATGGTCACGACTGAAGCAACCACCTTCATCATCTTCATCCCTCATCATCTTCCACTCTCCTTCTTTAATCTTTTGCAAATTGAAAAGGAGAAAACCTATTTGGACAAAAACCCTAAATTGCAAATAAAATTACGGTTCATAATTGGGGCAACCATATAAACAATGTCGTTTTGGACAATTAATGTTGACTGTACTTTCCAGCGAGTTACGTCAGCTTCAAAAAGGGTGTCACGTCGGAATTCCGGCCAATCAGACTGGCATTTGCATCGTTTTTCAAAATTTTTTGCACTTACGTGATCCAAAATAAACTTTTGGCACTAAAGTGAGCGTTGTACGAAACTTTTGGCACTTTTAGTGTACTTACCTCCATCATTTTTTTGTCTTGATAATCTGCAATTTTATTTGCTTCCAATTTCATCCATAGGTATGATCTTGTTGATCTAACAAGACAAGCTCTAGCAAAGTATGCAAATGAGCTATTTTTGGAAGTCATAGAAGACTACCAGCGACAAGATGCTTATGGAGTTGCTTTCCATAGCCAGAAATTCCTGAATCTTGTTGAGGACATGGACACACTCTTGGCTTGTCAAGAAGGATTTCTTCTGGGTCCTTGGTTAGAAAGTGCCAAGCAACTCGCCCAAAATAAAGAAGAGGAAAGACAGGTACAGAGGCTTTCAGTCACTGATCTATAAGTTGTAGAATTATTTGGAAACTTAACATCTGCAAAGTGATTCTTCGACAGTTTGAATGGAATGCAAGGACGCAGATAACAATGTGGTTTGATAACTCAGGGGAGGAAGCAAGTCTACTGCGTGATTATGGTGAGGAATTTGAACCTTTTGCACCTGTTTCTTCTATATAAAATCCTTGGAAGTAGCTGGTTCCCATCAGTGAACATCATTGCATCACATCTATTCTATGCTCTTGAGAACTCAATGCTTGTGATAACCATTGTTTTATTACTGCATCTGGTACTTAAATCCTGGATTTCTATGAGATGTATCTGCAGAGAGAGTGACAGAATAACTTTTGGGTGAATGATCTTCCTTTCCTTTTGTTTAGGAAACAAATATTGGAGCGGACTGCTAAGAGATTACTATGGTCCACGAGCAGCTCTTTATTTTAAATTTCTGAAAGAGAGTCTGGCGGAGGGCCATGATTTCCGGTTGAAAGAATGGAGGAGAGAGTGGGTAAAGCTTACAAATGATTGGCAAAATAGCAGAAACCTGTTCCCAACACAGAGTGTGGGTCATGCTTTTCACACATCGCAATGGCTATATGACAAATACTTGAGAGATCCCGACACATACGATCAGTAGCCGAGACTGCATAAAGTGCCAAATAAGGCCTCGGAGGATCGACTGTGAATTTGCTAATCACAATATCATTCATAGTCTTCGGTGTTGTGTAGCCTATGTGGTGTTATGTAGCCTGTGTTCAGGTTCTAGTTCTCCGCAGCGGTCTCTTTGTTAACTGAATGCAAAGTTCAGCTCGCGTCTCTTCTTCTCTTTGTTGTGAACGATAAGATGTAATGGAGTTCTTACAACTGTGTTATTGGGACCAAAAATATAGTGAAACTCATTACTGGCTATGACTCATGTTGAAAATCAAAATCGGATTTTCTAGTTAGCAGTAGAAGTGTGGTTATTTTGTTTCCAGATTTTTCGGATTTTGTTTGTTAGCTTTTAGGAATTTGTTTCCTACGTTTTTAGGGTGTTTTTTTTTTAAACCAGCATATACTAACCAGATTTATGGCTAGTAAGATCGGGTTTTTTGCTTCGGTAGTTAGCACAAAGAATTAGCTGAATAGCAGCTATAAAAATGCTAGATGCCTCGTGTAATTATATATTCTCGGGAGAATAAAATTAAGAGTAATTTCTCCTAAATTTCTTCATGGTATTAGAACTCGATCTGGACCATTCTCTTCTACCAGATTTCTTTGTGTTTCCACCATGACAAAATACCCTAGAGCTATCATGGCAAGCGAGATTGAGAGTGAAACCTCAAACCCTAGAGCTCGAACTCTCCTCACTTTACCCAACCTATCAATGTATCCGAAGGTGGAACTCTTCTCATCACCAGTCATAAGCTTACCGGTCACAACTTCAATCAATGATCCCATTCTGTCATGATTTTCGTTTGCGGAAAAGGTAAAGAAGATTACCTAACTAGAGTTGCTGTACAACCTAAGGAGACAAGCCCAAATTATCGAACATGAAAAGTGGAAAATAACATGGTGATGTGTTGGCTGCTGAATGAAACGGGGAGAATTTCATGTACTACAAGACAACAAAGGAGATTTGGGATGCTTTTCATGAAACTTATTCAAACAAAAATAACACCTCGGCCATCTTCAAGATCAAGGGCATTCTCCATGACCAAAGGCAAGGGGAATCTTTTATCATTGATTATTTTAACCAACTCATACGTCATTGGCAGCAACTTGACATGCTGGAAGATATGATGTGAAGTTGTCCTGAAGATAGCAAGTGGTACAAGCGGATTCAAGATCGAGAACACATCTACTAATTTTTGTTAGGCTTGAATCAAGAGCTTGATGAGGTATGTGGACGAATTTTGCGCATAAAGCCCCTACCTAGTGTACGAGAAGTTTTTGCTGAGGTAAGGAGAGAAGAGACTTGGCTAAAGGTGATGCTTGGTTCTTCAAACAACCGGACCAATCCAGCAAATTCTGCTCTAATAGCTCGAGGATCTCAACCATCCTACAGTCGAGCACTCAATCAAACAACAACAACCAACGAATGGGTGGTTGTCCATGGTGTGATCATTGCAAGCGGATGGGTCACACAAAAGACACATGCTAGAAAATTCATGGTCGGCCAGATGATTGGAAGCCATCAGCCTCACATCCTACTCAAAATCGAGAGAGCAAAAGTAACAT
The DNA here is from genome assembly GCA_014182395.1 of Eucalyptus sp. ANBG9806169. NCBI lineage: Eukaryota > Viridiplantae > Streptophyta > Magnoliopsida > Myrtales > Myrtaceae > Eucalyptus > Eucalyptus sp. ANBG9806169. The sequence goes on along the minus strand of CM024574.1, from coordinate 2,630,833 downwards.
AGTCCAAACCGAAACAATCGCTTCAGTAGATTCGAGTCCCTTTAACAAAGAGCAGCTGGAGATGCTAAAAAAGCTGCTACAAGAATCAATTCAGAAGGTAACCCATCTAGAAGGGGTTAGTACAGCAACGATAGCTCAACGAGGTAATTCTTTAAATGCCTTTAGTGCTAAATAGGAGAAAATCACCTCTTGGGTTGAAGACTCGGAAGCATTTGACCACATGACCGAAGATATCACAGTGTTCAACGAGTACAATCCATGTCAAAATAACACTAGTGTTCGAATTGCTGATGGTTCTTGCTCAAAGGTGGATGGTGTTGAATCTGTGGTTATTTCAAAAGATATAACACTGAATTCAATATTATTTATTCCCAAACTTAGCTATAATCTTCTCTCCATCAGCAAGTTAACCAAAGATTTAGGCTGCATTACTAAATTTTTCCCACACTCATGTGAATTTTAGGTTTTGAACTCGGGGATGACGATTGGCAGTGTTAAGATGGATGTAGGCCTCTACCTTCTGCGAGTTAATGCCTCGGAATGGAAAAACAAGATGTCATGTGTAGCATCTCGTGCTAAAGAAGAGAGTGACGTAAGATTGTGGCATTATAGGTTAGGTCATACAAATTTCTCGTACTTAAAAAGGTTGCTACTTTCTTTGTCCAATAAAGATTCAATAAAACTTCAATGTGAGGTGTGTCAATTATCCAAACATACTCGCAGTTTGTTCCCTTTGCAACCTTATAAATTTTCTCATCCATTTCACATGATTCATAGCGATATTTGGGGACCTTCTCGTGTCAATAACATTTCCGGTTCTAGGTGGTTTGTTACTTTCATTGATGATCATACAAGACTTACTTGGCTTTTTCTAATGAAAGAAAAATCATATATTGGCTAAATTTTTCAAACTTTCAACCTAATGATCCAAACCCAATTCAGCACAAAAATCCAAGTTTTCAAAACGGATAATGGGAGAGAATACTTCCACTCACAGCTCGGGTCATATCTAAATAGCCATGGTATCATACATATTAGCTCTTGTATAGACACTCCACAACAAAATGGAGTAGCGGAGAGGAAAAATAGGCATCTTTTGAAAGTCGCTCATTCTCTTATGTTAGCCACCCATGTTCCTAAACATTTCTTGGGAGAAGCAGTGTTGACAGCCACATATCTCATCAATCGTATGCCTTCCCGTGTCCTAGATTTCCAAACACCATTTCAGAGTCTACTTCGTACCTACCTACATATTTGTTTTGTTTCACATATCCAACTCAGAGTATTCGGTTGCACGGCATTTGTTTATATAAATCAGCAACATCATAGCAAGCTAGATCCTAAGTCCCTCAAATGTGTGTTTCTAGGATACGCTCCAAATCAAAGTGCATATAAGTGTTATTGCCCACAAACAAAGCGTTTTTATACCACCATGGATGTTACCTTCTTTGAGCACCAGCCATTTCACTCCAAAAATACCATCTAGGGAGAGAGTTGTGAGGAATATTATTTTTGGGACACTTTTCATTCACTCGGGTCACAACAAACAAATATCAATTCTGCTTGTCTTCCGTGTCTACCCATTCCAACATCCGAAAGTCTTTTGTGTCTACCCATTCAAGATGCTACACAAGACAAAAATAAAGAGGTAATTGTCTACTCTAGGCAGAAAACTCAAAAGGAGTTGGAGGACCGTACTACATTAAAGCCGGCTCAAGAGACAGACCCGAGCTCAAGACCCACAATAGATGAAGGTAATGCTCCTATAAGCTTAGAAAATTTTGCTATACTTGATGATCTTGATCGGTCCATTGTTCTTAGGAAATGGAAGAGACAGTGCACTCAACATCCCATTGACAATTTTGTGTCTTATGAAAAGTTGTCTCCTAAATGCAAGGCATTTGTTTCAATGTTGAGACATTCAAATTCCCAAGAATATCTAGGAGGCACTTGCTCAATCTGAGTGGAAAAAAGCGGTTCTTGAGGAAATTCATGCACTTGAGAAGAATAATACTTGGGAATATACAAAATTGCCAGCTGGAAAGAAATTAGTAGGATGTAAGTGGGTCTTTACAGTTAAGCACAATGCTTATGGTAGTGTTGATCATTTCAAGACAAGGCTGGTTGTTAAGGGATTCACACAATCATATGGTATAGTCTATGAAGAAACCTTCGCTCCGGTGGCCAAACTAAACTTCATTCAAGTGTTGCTCTCCCTTGTAGCTAACTTGGACTGACCCCTACATCAATTAGACATAAAGAATGCATTCTTGAATGGGGAATTGGAGGAAGAAGTCTTTATGGAGATTCCACCGGGAATTGACACTAAAGAGAGCTTCAACAAGGTGTGCAAACTCAAGAAATTCCTATATGGCCTAAAGCAATCACCTCGTGCTTGGATCGAGAGGTTAACAAGGGTCGTTAAGAAGCTGAATTTCACCCAATGTCAAACAGATCATACAATGTTTGTCAAGAAATCAGCTGAAGGTAGAAGAGCAATAATGATTGTATACATCGATGATATAATCCTAACTGGTGACAATCTGAAGGAGATTGGAAAACTGAAGAATATCTTGGTAGAAGAATTCGAGGTTAAAGATCTAGGTTAACTCAAATACTTTCTAGGTATGGAGGTAGCTCGGTCATAGAAATGAATTGTAATTTCCCAACGCAAATATACTTTTGATCTTTTGAAGGAAAATGGTATGCTTGGGTGCAAACCAGCTGAAACACCCATGGATTCTACAAATAAAACCGAAATGGAAGAAGAAGGACCATTAACAAACAATGGGAGGTATCAAAGATTAGTTGACAAACTAATCTATCTCTCGCATACTCGGCCAAACATTGGTTTTGCAGTAAGTATGGTTAGTGGATACATGAACCGACCAACAGAGAAGCACAAGCAGGCAGTTTTTTTGAATCTTACAGTACTTGAAGAGAAGTCTTGGAAGAGGGCTCTACTTTAAGAAAATGGAGGAGAGAAATGTGGAGATATTCACGGATGCAAATTGGGCCGGATCTCTTATGGACCAAAGGTCGACAACGGGGTATTGTACCTTCGTGTGGAGCAACATGGTTACTTGGAGATGCGAGAAGTAACCTGTTGTTGCTAGGAGCAGCGCTGAAGCGGAGTTTAGAGCAATATGTCAAGGAATATGTGAATGCATATAGCTGAGAAGAATCTTAAATGAACTAGGAATCATTAATACCAATCCTATGTCATTATTATGTTACAACAAAGCTGCTATTGAGATTGCCAAGAACCCGGTACATCATGATAGAACAAAGCATGTGGAGATCGATCGGCATTTCATCAAAGAAAAACTCGAGGAAAGAATCTTGAAGCTCTCGTATATTCCAATCAATCATCAAACAACGGACATAACGACCAAGATTTTCTCCAGAAATAGTGTCAAGACTCTAAGGTGCAAGCTGGATATGATAGACATTCATAACTAGTTTGAGGGGGAGTGTTGAAAATCAGAATCGAATTTTCTAGTTAGCAATAGAAGTGTGGTTATTTTGTTCCAAGATTTTTCAGATTTTGTTTGTTAACTTTTAGGAATTTGTTTCCTACGTTTTTAGGGTGCTTTTTTTTTTTGGTTACAACCAGCAGATACTAACCAGATTTATGGCTAATATATCGGGTTTTTTGCTTCGGTAGTTAGCGCAAAGAATTAGCTGAACAACAGCTATAAAAAGGATAGATGCCTCAAGTAATTGTATATTCTCGGGAGAATAAAACTCAGAGTAATTTCTCCTAAATTTCTTCGCCTTATATGCAAGCGGAGCTATGCTAGCCAATTGTTTACCATGATCGTTTGCCTTCCTTTCCTTATGAGGGAAGACACGATCTGATTGTAAGATGAAGGCAAAAGCATCGCGCACAATGTCTTCTTAGTCCAGATGACTCTGACATAACCAATCACGTATACTTTTGACAAGGATTTCCAAAATGTAGCTTTGAAATTTCAGGTGGACGAGGACCATAAGAAATCCCAGTTCTGTAAGTCTGCAGCATCCGGGTCTCTTTGAGCACAACAGCCATCTCGAAGGAATGTGCAAACGACCATCCAGATATTTTTTTGAGTATTGTGGTCGTGGTACCAACCGATTCTTGAATACCGAGGCAATAAAAGTCCTAAGACTTGTCATTATCCTTGCGTTAGGTAATTTGTTCAGTAGCCGCCTGGCGCCCCCCCTATAGCTGAAATACTTTTCTTCTAGCATCAGCGGGTCTCGGTCAAAGGTGTCTGGATGGTTCCAGATGCTGATGCAACGGCACATGGTTCCCGTTCACTTTGAAAATGTCCCCAGGGAGCGGTTCTGATCCAGGGGAAGCAAGCTCCAGCCGAACACAAACCTCCAATTCAGATAAGACGGGAACCAGCCCGTTACGTCGTGAGAAGGGAATCATTTGACTTTTGCGATGAAGGTAAATTACTCACGCGAGTCGTCATCTGCCTCGTCTTGGACATTTAGGGAAAGCACCCAACGTCGTTCGTGTGGCGTTCGGATGGAAGGCGGAGGGAAGAGGACGGAGGCGCGCGTTTGTTGACTTTCTTCCTTCTCGCCAGGCGCGTGAGTTTCCATTGTTGACGCGAACGCTCTCAAGGACGTCATTCGTTTCTTGAGCTGCAGGCTAGGTAGGGCTCTTATAAAATGCAAGCGTTAGCTTAACCAAGCCTCACCAATCTCATTCTCTCTCTCCCTCTTTCCCTTTCTGAAGAGCTACACAGGCCTTGGGATTTCTCTCCGGGGAGGATTTTTTGTTTGAACATGGAGGGGCACGACTCTAACGGCGCGTCGTGGGCGGACCAGTGGGACTACAACCCGGACCCGGCTCCGGCGGAGAGCAACAAGAAGAAGAGCGGCCTCGCGACGGCCAAGTACAAGGAGAAGATGGGGGAAGGCCTCGTGAAGACCAAGACGGTGGCGTCGCACGGCGTCAAGAAGGTCAAGGAAGGAACCACCGTCGGCATCCGGTGGATCAAGGACAAGTGCCAGAAGACCACCCACAAGAACTAACCTTGGCTTAGTTCTTTCTCTCTTCCCCACCGGGACATGCGACAGTTTTTTTCTTTTTCGGTTCTTTCGATTCTTTCCTTCATCTGTATAATCCAGACATATGCGCGCTCGCATGTGACTTTGTAAGATATGACTTGACGATCATTTCGCTCTTCAGATTTCTAGTGGATTATAGTTTCCTTTCTTTGAAATCATATCGCGTGTTTCATGTCGATAGAATCGGTTCGTGCCGTCCCCGAAGCATGCTGATCTATCGTCAGATGATGTGCGTGCATGGTATCTCTCTCTCTCTCTCTCTCGTCCGGCAGAGAATGCGCGATCCACGTTCAAAGACTGATTTGCTCGCATGCTGTCTTCGACTACCCAGGACCAAAAAGTCTGCTGAGATTTAGACGCTTCGAATGATCAAATCTCCGCCTGAGGTCAGACGAGGCGTGCACGGTGGGAATGGTTCCGCAGGTCTTCGTTGACCCGATCCTTCTCTGATGAAGAATTGAACGTTCACGATTTCAATCTGCGTGAAAAAGTTCACCGTTCCATCTACCACGTGGACGCGCAGATGCATGCTTGTTCATGTTCTTTGGGCTTAACGCCTGGTAGCCAATGGATTCGAAGTTCCATTCTTTGCTTGCACGTATTAGATTTCATTGGAAGGCACTTTCCCAAAGTAGACATAGGTGCAAACGTTTTCACATTGTATTTATATAGAGAGAGAGAGAGACGTGCAAACGTTTTCACATTGTATTTATAGAGAGAGAGAGAGACATATGTGCAAACGTTTGCACATTGTCTTTAGAGAGAGAGAGAACCCGATTTAAGCCTTAAAAAAACACTATCCCCGCCCACCCGCCCCACTCACGAATTAGAAATCTATCTTTTCTAATGAGGAAAATGACCAGCTCCAGACGACGCAAGAAGGCAACAGTTTGTTTGGATCCGCTCATCAAGGGTTCGGGCTACCAAATTGACCCATAGGCATATAATACAAAATTATTAACTCATACCTGACTTGACCGGTGTTGCTAAAACATTTTTATGTTTAATGCAATTTAATAAAACTCGTACCCAAACTAAAGTAAAAACACGGAGTGGGCGGGTGTGAGATCGAGTGAGGTCGAAAGAGGGTAAAGAAAGAATCATATAAATGGATTAAGTTTAAGTAAATTATAAACCCATTTAACATCTATATTTTTTTGGATTTTATCATTTTAAGTTTATTTTTATGACCATTTTACTAAATTTAACCATCTTATACAACAATCCCTCCATCAAATATGCATCAAGAAATGGACCGCTTTGGCAGATCTAAAGGAGTGGGACCCATTGCGATCGAGATCATTAATTCCTGGATCAAAACGTGCGGGACTCAACAATTGAAAAGTGTCTCGGAATTGCGACAGGAAGACCGAAATGCGTCTCGTGAACTCGTTTTTGGGCTAAAACTCTCCAAGCGGGCTTACGATTTGGAGCCGAATATTTAGGATGCGTTTTAGAACACTCGCTTAAAAATTGTTTGCGAACATAAATGAAAAAAAATGTTTATGTTCCGGCGAACAATTTTTGAACAAAAACGGCAAAACTCGTTAGGAATAAAAAATGAACGAAACACGTTTGGTAAATTTGTATTCTTTTAATTTTTTAATATTTTTATTTTTATTTTTTTTTTTTTTTTTTCTTCTTTTGGCCGGTGGCCTCGCATAGCCACGGCGAGGCTCAGCCTCATCGGGCCACCGCCAGGCGATGCCGGCCTAGAGGTGGCCCGGCGAGGCCGAGTCGCCAGGGGGCCGGCGATCCGGCCAAAGAAAAAGATTAAGAAAAAAAAAAAAAGGAGGAGAAAATGTGTTTTTAATTTGTTTTTTAAACAGGAAGACCGAAATGTTTTGAACTTGTTTTTGGGCTAAAACTCTTCAAAAAATGATTAACAAAAAACGTAAACAAACAGCACATTGAACAAGAAAAGCCAAAATCTGTTTTAAAAAAAAAAAACATTACCAAACACTGTCTTATGTTCACGCGGTGGCCCAAGCAACGAAACTCTGCAATTCTAGTACATATAACGGAAGACACGATCTCCTCCTGACGAGTCCTTTTCGCCTTTTTCAAGGCATGTTGACAACCATCTCACTCCAGTTTCAAGATGAAGTACTGCTTTGTACCTAAAAATGATCGATTTTTAGGATCGTTTATTTCGCGAAAAATGGGTCATTTTCGAAATATATTTTCACGAAGTCATTTTTCGGAAAAATAATAATATTTTTGTGTTCGATAAGGAAAACATTTTCCACTCACCATTAGTGAGCGCGAGCGTCAAAGCTCGAGGCTCGCCGGATCGACGAGCGCGAGCTTGAAGTTCACTTAGTGACGGCCGACGATACCAAGAAAGAAGAAGATGGGAAACACGAGAAAGAAAAAAAAAAGAATAGAAATAAAAAGAAAAAGGAAATTAAAAAAATTTGAATTAAAAAAATTCGAATAAAAAAAAAAAAAAAAAAAGAAGAAAGGGGAGGAGGAAGTGATGATTTGTAGATGTGTGAAATAAGAGAGATCAAGTGATGAAAATATTTTAAAAGTGGAAAATATTTTCCTCTAATTTAGAATTTCATGGAAAACATTTTCCTAAGAAATTCATTTTCCGTGAAACGAATACCGGAAAATCCGTAAAACGTTTTCTCATAAATTATTTTCCATGAAATGAATGGTAATGTTGACAGTTATGAATTCGATCAGTGATGGTGATGATCAATCGGAACTAATTCGTTGACCGTTAGTTAGCACGCGATAGTGAAAGAGCTGTCAACGAAGAGTGTCGGTAACTGATGGAGATTATCGACAACCTAACTCCAGAATTTTGCTAAGTATCGAAGGATGAGAAGAACGTTGGTCAACATCGAGTATTATGCCGAGTGATGGATCGATCCTAATTATCTCGAAAGTTAATAATCATTACCAGGATGCAAAAAGCATGCCAAGGATTTCGCAGGATGTGTAGCAATAATTAATCGAGGTTAGAGTATAAATGCTTATTTGCAATTGATGTTAGGAGGATATAAGATCCCGTTTGGTTCGGTATTTTATATAGACTTTGGAACTCTAAAGTTCTTTAAATAAATGCAAGTAGCATTTGGTTCGTTTTTTGCTCCGCTCTAAGGAAATGCATTTCCAAAGGCCTCTATGAGTCTTTAGCCCAAAACACGTCTAGAGGTCATTTGAGAAGTAGTATTTTGGGAATGCAAATCGTAGCCACGTTTACTGTTCATTTCCTCCAAAATTTGATGAAGGGGCTAAATGGAGGTCGACGATCGTTGCCTAAGAGGTCACACAACCCTGGTGACTATCGCTTGGGTCATGAGACCCAAACCATCAGTGGCTTAAGCATTTTGCAACCTATGCGTCATCTACCTTTTATTTTTGTGGTTTTCAGGAGTAAATTAAAATTTTACTAAAAGTTCATGAATACATTGAACGAATTAAAAGTCTATGAATAACAATTGAATATCGGGTCAAATTTAATGAATCATATTAAATAAATTAAAAATTAATGTATGACGTTAATTATTAGATTAAAGTTCGGGGCTATTTTCATCAATTTGTAAAAATCTTATTATTTGTGTCGGTTTGACATACAATAATGGGGTGACCGCTTTCTACGTTGCAATTCGTGGGGGAATACCTTTTTCAAGCATATATTTTCATTGGGCAGATAAATTATGTAGTCAACGATGCGTCGATGACTTGTTGCATTTTGTTTTGAAATTTTCTCCAAAACGTGTTGAGTGGAGAATTATGTAGATATTGAAAAGTGGTGGCTGCATCTATATGTCAACATCGAAATATTTTATAATGTTTAAAGTTTTTCCTGCTAAATAACACCCAAAATATAAGCGCTGCAAAAATTTATAAAATAAAGTAGAAAAAATTGGGGAAAAGAGATTTTAGACGAGTCTAGTTTGAAAAAAAGGAAGAAAAGTTCAATAAGCATATTAAAAAAAACTGCGAGATACTTATCTCTATTCGACTCATCACATATATATTTATTATCTTGAAATAATCCGTGAAATAATTACTGAACGTCTTCAGAAAAGTTACTGAACACGTGGGAAGGGCAAAATGACAATTCTGTGAAGGATTAATTGATTAATAATTGGTGTCGAGAATGTTTAACATGTGAAAAAAAATATTTATTAAGAAATCATTGATGTTAGATATTTTTATTGTATGATAATATCTTTTTAATAACAAACGATATAATAATTTTCTCTCCTACTCCCAATAATAAGGGGAAAAACCCCTCCTTGACAAAATCTAGTGAATAAAGAGCAATGACTCATCATGAATTTTAGAGAAATCTATAAACTTAGTAATATAAATTAAATTGAATTTGGACAATCAAATATGATCAATTGCACTGAGAATCTATCACTTTTAATGATCTTGTTTCAGTTTAAGATATTCAATTCATCCATCTAATTATATCTCACAATTTCATAATTCGCTCAAGGAAATCAGCTTTAAGATAATTTTGAATCAATTGAGACAACTTTGCATGCCTCGTCATTTCCACTTGCCCAGACTCAGCATTTCATCAAAGCAGTGAGCATAATTACTATATTTTTTAAAAAAAAACAAGTATACTTACCATTTGTAAAAATCTTTATTAAGAAATGATTAATGTTAGATATTTGATGAATCACTTGAAGACTTTGCCATTTTTAATGATCTAGATTTAGTTTAAGATGCATAATTCACCCATCTAATAATTTCTTATATCTTTCATGATTCACTTTGGGAAATCAACTTAGAGATCATTTCAAATAATTTACGATAACTTCGCCTACCCCATCGCTTCAACTCGTTAATCAAACTCGACAGTTCAAATAATTAGCGTTGCGCATGTTTACCCTAAGAAAAATTTCTTAACGAGAAATCACTAGCTTTAGATGCTTCTTTATGCAATGTGAAGTAATTTCTTTTTTTACGGTATAACAAATAACAATCTTATCTCTACCCAAAAGAAGGGACGAAAAACCCTCTTCGACAACAATCGGTGAATATTACAACGGTGACCAATCATGAATTTTAGAAATCATTCTAAAAGTTTGATATACAAATTAACAAATCATTTTTGATAATTCAGATTCAGTTTAAGACAGGCGATTCACTCGTTCCATAATTTCCCACGATCCCACGATTCTCTTTCCAAAAAAAGAAAAAACAAGGAATAATTTGCCATCATTTTCCAGCCGCTTCTTCGCCTGCCCCCACCGCTCCCACCATCCGGACGGGGTGTCAGCTCATGCGCTTTCAAGATCAAAAGACAATAAATAATACATCCAAGCTCCGTACAACTGCCCAGCCGAAAGAAAGGAGCAGACTTTCCACACACACAGAAAAACAAAGCTCCGATTTCTCTGTCGCGCATATCGTCGAACACCTCACCGGCGGCGACATCGGAGAGATGGCGATCAGCGTCCCGAGCCGTCAGCTGTTCATCGACGGCGAGTGGAGGGAACCCGTCCTCAGGAAACGCTTCCCCGTCGTCAACCCCGCCTCCGAGGAAACCATCGGTCTCTCTCTCTCTCTCCGCTTCTTTCTTAAGTGATGTGCTTTGCTTTGAAGTGGGTATCTGCGACTGGGGTCTCGCTTGCCATGTTCCGTTTCTTGATTTGATTCCGTCTGTGCTGCTGCTGTGCTGGAGCGTCGTGCGTCGGTCCTGTAGAATGTGCCGAGAAAGCAGGCGGGATCGGCTTTTGGGTGCCTCGCCTCGCAAATGGGTAGTTTGCGAACGAGGGGTTTTTGACCATCTTTGCCTTAAAATTAAGTGCACCGCCGATATCTGTGAAGGCTTGAAGTGAGTTGCTTTGAAGTGGGTATATGCGACTTGGGTCTCACTTGTCGTGTTCCGTTTCTTGATTTAATTCCGTTTGTGCTGCTGTGCTGGAGCGTGTGCTGAGAAAGCATAGGGTCGTCTTTCGGTGCCTGGCGCCCCAACTGGGTAGTTTGCGAGCGGGGTGTTTTGATCATCGAATCGAACGTTCGTGTTGAAATTAAGTGGACACGGGTCACTGTGAAGGGTTGGGCTTTTAAGCTTTGTCGGAGGATGCTTTTTTTTTTTGTTGGAATCTTAGATTTGGAGATTGTTGATTGTCTGTAGGGTATATACCGGCTGCTACTGCTGAAGATGTGGAGATTGCTGTGGCTGCTGCTAGGAGAGCCCTTACTAGGAACAAAGGGAGTGAATGGGCGTCGGCGTCGGGGGCTGTGCGTGCCAAGCACTTGCGGGCTATTGCTGCTAAGGTGGGCTGCAAACATTGCTCGAGCCATTGTTCAAACATTTAAGATATGAAGCTACATATTTGGCAGACTACTTAAGTTCCCTTACATTTCTTTATGGTATCAAAGTGGCAAATTATTACTGATAAAAAAAGAAAATGAAAGTACGAGCATATGCACGCCACTCTATCCAGGCCCCTCATTGTCTAATCATTTCCATAGAATTTCTGTGCTATAACTTAGAGGAACATCTGAGTTCTTGCATGTTGATTTGTTTTATCATTCAACTTTTATCTTCTACTAATTGCTTTGGCATGTTCATGTGACTTTCTGAATTGCTTTGTATTCTCACACATTCTCCATGGAAACTTATTTTATCTTTGCCGTGCAGATCACAGAGAGAAAGTCTGAACTAGCAAAACTTGAGGCAATTGACTGTGGAAAACCTCTGGAAGAAGCAGCATGGGACATGGTGACATTTGTAACTTAAAGGGTCGTGCAATGTTTTACTTTTTTGCCATATAATTCACTAATATGGTTGTTAATTCCATCCAGGATGATGTAGCTGGTTGCTTTGAGTACTACGCAGATCTTGCTGAAGGTTTGGATGCTAAGCAAAAGGCTCCTGTCTCTCTTCCTATGGAGTCATTTAAGAGTTATGTTCTCAAGGAACCAATTGGAGTCGTTGCATTGATTACTCCATGGTAATGGTGCTTTATTTTGCTGACCAGATGTGCCACCTAGAAATATCATAGTTTTTATTTCTAACCATTAGATATGATGGATTGGATCAACACGTTATTATCAGCCTGTAGCAACTAAATGATGGCCTGTGGTTTTTGTGAGATTCTCATCTGCTCATGTTAGACTTCACTGTTTTGTTAGCACCAACAGTTTTTGTGTCATTTGGAGACGACGATTATTAGTTCTTGCTCTGATCATTCAATGGCCTTCCTTGATGGACTAAGAATGATAAAGTTTTTGGTTATGACTTGATGAATCTCATGCAATGCAGGAACTACCCTCTTTTGATGGCTACTTGGAAAGTAGCTCCTGCTCTGGCTGCTGGTTGCACTGCGATACTGAAGCCATCTGAGTTGGCATCTGTGTATGTGTTAATCTTCACTTGCATCATTAACTCAATTCACTCATTTTCCTTATTATTTTTTTAATGCACATGAGTGTGTTCTTGAAACTTTAGGACATGCTTGGAGCTTGCTGAAGTGTGTAGGGAGGCGGGTCTTCCTCCTGGTGTCCTCAATATTCTGACTGGACTTGGCCATGAAGCTGGAGCTCCTCTGGCATCTCATCCCCAAGTTGACAAGGTCTGTATTCTCCCATCATCTCTTCCTAAACATTTTGTGAAGTTTCCTCAGCAGCTAACTCTCTTGGGTCTTGTCAACAGATTGCATTTACAGGAAGCTCAGCTACAGGGAGCAAGATTATGACTGCTGCTGCTCAACTTGTCAAGGTGCAGTTATTTTTTATGTCTTTGTTGAATTCAACAAAGGAAAGTCTTCCCATGAGAATAACCTTTCCGGCATGTGTGCATTATGACCTTGCAGCCTGTTTCGCTGGAACTTGGTGGAAAAAGCCCCATTGTTGTGTTTGAGGATGTTGATCTTGACAAAGGTTGGTGCATTCTGAAGCATATACCCCTCAATAAGACTGATACGATTGCTATTTTCCTTCAGAAATTAGTTGCGATGGTTCATTCGTTCTTGGGTGATTTCGATTGAATAAGCTCGATTATGTATGCAATGTTGCTGACAATAGGCCTTACTACTTGTATTTTAAACAGCTGCTGAGTGGACAATTTTTGGATGCTTTTGGACGAATGGTCAAATTTGTAGTGCTACATCCAGACTTATTGTGCATGTAAGTTGTCATCATACGTTATCTTTATCTCAGCATTGCAAGGTCATTTTGTACATGTTTCTTTTATTTCCTACCTCTGGCACTTGCGCTTGGTAAAACTTCTGGATTGATTTTACTTCTTTCTACCTTATCATGCATATGGTTGCATTCCTGAATTAGCATGGGATATCATGCATTGACCTGGAGATACATACTTAATGTGAAATAGAAAAGGAAAATGCAGTGAGAATCTTCTTTGTTGTTATTTGAAGATTCAGGAGCTTTATCAGTTTATTGAGAGAAGTTGTGAATTGAGTAGTCAGATCTTGTGAGCCATTCATAAGAACATGGAGTTCATGGAGGTGGAACTAATGTCGATTCAACCCTCTGTACCAGCATCATGGAAGGAGTCAAGAAGAGCTCTTAGTGGAGAAAACTGTGCTTATAATTTGTGACGAAGTAACTGAGAACTTTAGGCACACAAAAGTCATGTTTAAATGAAATAAAATGTCAGATGTCGGAAGACCATAATTGTCCGCTAGGTGTGCATAATATCTTATGAAGTGATTGTTCTCTTTCAAACAACTATATTATATGTTTTGCATTATATTGAATGGGTACATTGCAATTATTTCAGGAAAGCATTGCTGCTCAATTCTTTGAGAAGCTTGTTCAATGGACCAGAAATATAAAAATATCCGATCCCTTAGAAGAGGGTTGCAGGCTTGGCCCAGTTGTGAGTGGGGGGCAGGTATATCTTTCATTACCTGCAGGTTCAGTACTGTATAGTTCTGAAGTCTACTAGTTGGTGCATGTATATGAGTACATTATTATCTTACGACTCTGAACCATTTGTGAAGATGTGTTCTTTAGGGTTTTTGGTCATAACAAATCCCTGGATCAGTTTGCCTACCATTGTAAATAATTGTGAAGATTTAGAGGAGAATACATAACTTCCTCAATTATTTTACTTTTGCGAGTAGTATAGCCCTTGTCCTGTAGCCATTGCAGCAGTTGTATCTTGGGCATAGTCTATGCCATTCATTTGCTATAATCGGGAGCAAATGATCATTTTTGAGGTGATGCGTGGAATGAAGGCGATAATTTCTTCCATAAGTGCCATATGTTTGGAAGAAATCATGGGAAATAGCTTTAGTCTGGGATTTTTAATTACCATTGGTTCTTTTCACTTTTCAATGTTTAGCATCAAATCTGCCCGCTGGATTTGTTGAAATGATAATTTCATTTTCTTTGCTCCAGTATGAGAAAATACTGAAATTCATCTCCACGGCTAAGAGTGAGGGAGCTACTATTTTGTGTGGTGGGGATCGTCCTGAGGTACAGTGCTCTAGCTTGTCACTTTTAGTACTCGTGAAAAACCCTTCTGCTTCTGAAAATGCTTTTCCTGACTTCTGTGTATCATCTCAAACAATTAATAGCATTTGAAGAAGGGATTCTTCCTTGAGCCAACCATCATAACTGATGTCACTACATCAATGCAAATTTGGAGAGAGGAAGTCTTTGGACCTGTTCTCTGCATTAAAACATTTAGCACAGAGGAGGAGGCCATTGAATTAGCAAATGACACCCAGTGAGTTGATTCATTCTTTTGATAGTGTTCAGAATACAGTGGAGAATCTGCTCATTTATTGTAATCGAAATTGTTACTCCACTCTTGCCTGAGTAGACTTCTTTAAATTGGGACATTATGAGAATCTCATGATTAATCGATGCTTTGCAGTTATGGGCTAGGTGCTGCCGTGTTGTCAAATGACTTGGAAAGGTGTGAGCGCCTGACCAAGGTGAGGTTCAATGTACATTTACGTGACCTTTAGCCCTCAGATGACCAAAAGACTTGATTGTTGTCATATCTTGGTGGTGAATTGCAGGCTTTCCAGGCAGGCATTGTGTGGATCAACTGTTCACAACCGTGCTTCTGTCAGGCCCCTTGGGGAGGAAACAAACGGAGTGGTTTTGGCCGGGAGTTAGGAGAATGGTATTATCCGCTTCTCTATGACTAAAACAGAACTCAAAGGAAAATAGAAAAATCATCTAGTAGAGAAAGGGATTCTAATCTCTGAATGATTTTTGTCTTGTACGGTAGTTATAACTTATGAGTCTGCGCAAAGTTGTAACTGCTTACTGACATTATTTCAGTAGGTTTGCATTGCACTGAGATAAAATTTGATGATCATAACTTCCTACTGACAAGATAATTGTGCCTTTTTTCGCAGGGGACTGGATAACTATTTGAGCGTGAAACAGGTTACACAGTACATATCCAATGAACCTTGGGGATGGTATAAATCTCCCTCAAAGCTGTGAACTCTACTGAGGTAGCTCAGGATGTTTTCCTTGTGCCGACTACTAAAAATAAGGATTTAAGGCCATTGTATAGAGACTATAGAATGGACGGGAAAAAAGAATCGAACAAGATTGAGGATCTTGTTTATCATTTTATTTCTACTCATTAGCATTTAACGTTTCGGTATTGCACTTCCATTTACAAAAGGCTTGTGCAAATTTTCATGGAGTGCATTTATATGAAGACCATATTGATGCATAGTAATTGCTACTTTCTCACATTGCCATTATCGAGCCAGAGCTCTGCCGGGTGGCTGACTCCTTAGAATTTGATATATGCTGTTGCTTGATGGAGCGGGTAAAGCTAGTTCGATGCCCAGCTACTGCATCCTTACATTTTCTTCATGCACTTATCTCAGGCTTATCTCGCCAAAGCATGTTCTTTAAGCACCGCAGTACGTGAAAAAAGTTAATAGGCGAGGTGCGATTTATCAAAATTCTGCATGTAGTCATTTCAGGGAGTTACAACAATGCTGTCCATTCGAAGGGCAGGGCAGTGTTTTCGATACAAGAAATTCCTGCATAATTGAGCAAATAGACGCTATAAGCCATTTTTGTAAAGGTCCATCCGCCATAAATAATTTGCCGTGTATGAATATCTGCATCAAGGACCTAGAGTTGGCAAATTTCATTTAAAATTAGATTCTAAATGCATATATAGAAGAAAATGATCCCAGTACTTAATTTGTGTTTTTGCCTTTTCTCAAGTCTCAGAAGCGACAACGCTTTCAGTGACAGAGAAGAAAAACACAAACTGGAACAAAGCTGATGATTGGACTATATTTACTTCATCCAAGTGCATCCTCCGAATCTCATCCTTCTCATTCCAGCTTTCAATTTTTTTCAGTCCTTCTTTCTAGTCCAGGATCTCGTCAGGAGTAGCCACAGAATGCCTCTCGAGCCAATCACTTGCTTCCGTCCCGAATATCAGCCTGTTAAACTTGAAGCTGTGAAAGATTTGCTCCTAAATTTACCACACATCAGCAAACACCTGAAGCCAGAGTACTGTAGCACGGTGAACCCTAATAAACAAGATAAATTAGCTTAGAAGAAAAATCACGACAACTAAAACGAAATGAACATCACTTTCATCAATGAAAGCAATACCTTCCCAATGACATTCATGGAGGAGGAGAATGTAAAGCATTTTAAGCTGCAGCAGATCATTCAAAGAACTGAAAATAGGGATTTCTGGGTTCTCCTTGATAAACAATTCGAATGGTCAATCACCCTTAAACCCTTGCAACCTTATCAAGGAATATCAAACTGACCTCCATACGAATGAATAACAATGTCACCTGAAAATACAACAAAAGAAAAGACATAAAGCACCTAAAGAACAAGCAGTTCCAACCTGGAGAGTGTCTCTGCGAGAATGAAAAGTACCAAAAGCATGTGCCTAACTTACTTGAATTACTGTAAATAAAAGGCTCTGAAAATGTCAGAGTGCCACAGATTCCAGCAGCCTCTCTTCCTTCCCGACTGCCCAATGTCAAGCCACAAGTAGACAGGATCAAAGTTTCATCCCTCGAGATGATAAGCCTGTACTCTAGGCCCAGGATTTCTTTCTGTCGAAGTCCTGATCGATATTTCCATAACATCATCCAAGTTCCAACTGGAGAAGTATAATCAGGACAGCATCTACCAACTATCTCATTCTGACCATTGGGTCACAAGGACAAACTCAATAAAAAAAGTTGAATGAGTATCTGTTACATCTGTAGGTGGCAGGTGCTTACAATGGCAAAACCTGTCCCCTGGAGGTTTGCTGCTCACTGATGCATTGTGTAAGATCTGAAAAGCTGAAACTCAAGCTGAGAAAAGGGGATGAATTTCGTCGGCAGGTTCAGTGTAGATCAACAGAGAGCTCAAACTATAACTTGAAACGACGAGGAAGACGACCAGATTTGCTTTGCACTCTAAGGATCTCCTTTGCAAAACCTTGGTTTCCAGTAAGTAAAAGACCATCCAAGACCCTGTTGAAAGTTAATTTTCTTGGCACAAATCCTCTGTCAACCATCTCAATCAATAATTTCCCTGCCAGCACCAAATCATCCGATTTCTTCCTGACAAACATGGAACTGATAAGGATGTTGTACGTGTCCAAATTTGGCAAGCAAACCCCACTTCCCATTTTCTCAAACAGGTGGATGCCATTCTCTATTTCTCCGGCATCGCAAAAGTGACGAATTATGATATTGTACGTCTGAACATTAGGTTCGCAACCATCATCCTCCATTCTCGACATAAATTCCACACCCCTGTCCATATGCCCTGCATGACACAGTCCCCTAATCACCAAATTGTAAGTAATCGAGTTGGGCACATAACCCTTCCTCAACATTTCTTCGAAAACCAAAATTGCATTTTCCACATTGTCTTTCTTACAGAGGACCTGAATCATGGCATTATAAGTCGCAACAGAAGGAAGAATTCCCTCTCTAGCCATCTCATCAAACACCTTTTTAGCTTTCTTAATCTCACCAACAATGCCAAAACCATGGATCACCGTGGTATACGTGACAACATCGATATCACACTTCCTCTTCTTCATCTGCAGAAAGAATTGCCAAGCCTCATCAACCTGGCCAGCTCTAAAGAACCCTTTGAGCATTATATTATAAGTCGTCGAACTCGGGGTCAACCCCCTATCCACCATCTCCTTCAACACCTCCAAAGCCATCGGCGTCCGCTTGATCAAACACCACCCATTAGCAATTATACTATAACTAACACAATCAGCCTCAAACCTGCCCCTGAAAACTTTAAACAACTTGTCGCTAGCCATCTCTACATGTCTAGACTTGCACAGTATATCAAGAATGGTATTGAAAGAGCTCAAATCCTGGCGGCAACCGTGCTCGTGCATCGACAAGAACACCTTGACCGCCCTATCGGGCTTGCCGGCGGCGACGTACCTCTCGGCGATGATGGCGAACGTCTTCGGGGTGGGGCCGAGGCGGAGGGACCGCATCCGGGCCACGAGGGCCCACGCGGCCCGGAAGTCGCGGACGCGGGCGGCGAGGTCGACGGCGTGGTCGAAGGAGGAGGCGGCGGGGGCGTAGCCGGGGCGGCGGTGGGAGAGGTGGGCGAAGAAGGAGAGGGCCTTGGGGGCGTGGTTCCAGAGGCGCTTCAGGGTCTTGTCGACGAGGTCCGGCGTCCATCGGATGGTGGAATCTTGGAGGACTCGGGGCAGCGTTTGAGGGGTGGCGGCGAGGATGGAGGCGGCAATGGAGGCGTCGAGTGGCCGAGGTGGCGGCGGAAGCGGCGGCGTCGATGCGGCGGCGAAGAAGGAGAAGGAGGTGGAGATGGTGGTGGTCTGAACAGGAGGTCTGTGCAGAAGAGTGAGCATCTCCGGTTTGGTGAATGGCGCTTCTGAAATGGCCGTGCTGATTGAGAGTAGACCTGGTCGATCTGCTTGGGCGGACCGGACTTGGTAATCAATGGGTCACGTTACTCAAATCCAGCGAGGGTAGTCGGCCATCGCCCAAACGACCCTCGTCGCACCGTCGCCTTTTACGGTGATGGCGGGATGGCGGTCCCGGACCACTCACGCGGCGCCAGTTCCACGAGGGCCGTAGAGGTCCGGGACCCTTGCTGATTTGCTGTCGCTTCCTTTTTTTTTTTTTTTTTAAATTTAATTTAATCAATATTTATAGTAAAAATCGATTTCGGGGTAAGATGACGTGGTTTTGCACATTTATTGTTGAGTAGGCAACTTCGGTAGATCACGTAGGCCAATTTATGCTTAAAATAATGCCATATCGAATTTCCGGCTATCATTGTCAGAATGGCCTTTAATGCATTTTTTAGAATTTTTTTGCATTTAAGTGTCCACTCATGCCAAATTTGAGCATTTGTGATGTATTTTGCCCAGCATTTTTCTAATCAAATCCACTTACGAGCTAAAACATGACAAATTTATTGCAATTAATCAAAGCAATTTGAAAATTTGACCTAAAATTCAAATTCCCATTCAAACTTTCTATTCATCCTTCTTTTGCTTGTCCAGATAGATTAATTTTGTCATTCCCGATGGACTCTATAAAAGAAACGCAAGCTTTCCTTCCATTTTCCCTTGGAAACAAATAGTGACATTAGTCCAAAAAGAAAACGTATTGAATTTATCTCTAGTCGAGTCTAATTCAGCAAATACTGAGTCGAGCAAATTTTTAATGATTATATATTGTCATCATTTCCTCAAATAAAATTGGTTGGATTTTGATCGAAACACAACAAATCGAAATTTACATGAAAATTTCTTTACCTCTTTATGCAGCAGGACAATTAAAATCCTTTGTTTTATACATCGACAAATAATTTGTAGCCCTTGTCTAAATTGAGTTTTACTATTACATTTTGCTTAGAAGAAAAAGGAAAAAAAAAAAAAAAAAAGAAACGACTTTTGCAAACTCAATAACAGAGGCCCAAAGTAATGGCCCCACAAACAGTACAACCACACAAGTTGGCAAAGGTAAGTAAGAGTAAATAGTACAAAACATAACTCGCAACTCACAACTCAAGGCCTGAATTATTGCACGTGCAGACAAACAACCCTTTAGAAAGTTGGACTCCGAAAATAAATCGCAAGTTTTACACATAACCAGCCTCACTTACTCCGCTCGCGAGGGTAGGAATTCGATCCTGCGCCAGTCATCGCTCCCATCTTTTATTTTACCTTGTGCTTCTCCAAACGTCATTTCTTTTTCGAGACTCTCACCAAACCTCAAAGTGACCCGGGCGGCTGGGTCCCACTCGAACATGGCCCACCAGTCTTTGTCTCCCCAGACCGAGAAGCTTCCCCTCGCGCTATTTGAGTCCAACGGCAACTTTCTAAGACCAAGGCACTGCTCTATGCAGAATTGCATTCCTTGAGGGAAAAATAGAGTGTGGTCGCAAATACTCCTTATTGGAAGATTTGAGATACCTAGTAATTTAAGACGTGAGAATAATCCTGAAGTAGCTAATTCCTCTCTTGCAAATCCATCCCCGATTATTTTCTCCATCGAAGGGCTGGCTTCGACTTCCAATTTTTGGAGTTTCGGAGCATGCACGAGCCAGGATAAGTCCAAAAATCCGCAATTATAAACAAAAACC
Source organism: Eucalyptus sp. ANBG9806169 (assembly GCA_014182395.1). Lineage (NCBI taxonomy): Eukaryota > Viridiplantae > Streptophyta > Magnoliopsida > Myrtales > Myrtaceae > Eucalyptus > Eucalyptus sp. ANBG9806169. Next base: position 2,610,214 of record CM024574.1, on the reverse strand, counting down.
TCAACGAGACTGGGGAAGAAAAAGCAATTGGGCACTCGTCCTATCCCTTGAGTTATCTCCATCTTCACGAGCATGGGGCAATCGATTAGATGAAGCACCTTTAAATGCGAGAAATCGCCGCTCCCTTTTAATGAGTGGCTTATTGGGATGCTGGTCAAGTCCTCGCAATTTTCAATCCGTACTCTCCTTATGCATCTTTGTAAGGATTGGAATATTTTTATAGCAGACAAAGATTTTTGCACCACGATAGATAAGTCGGTGAGATCTTGCATGTCCCCTAGTTGCTCTACCACCTCTTCTTCCTTCTCTAGAATCAATTCCCACAAGCTAAACACATTCAACGGTAAGCTTGCGATTGCCCCTATCGGAATTAGGATCCTCTTTGATAATTTTGTTGTATCCCATAGCAACCACCGTAACTGAGTCAAGTTCTTGATTTCCTTGGGCAACTCATTGATATAAGTGTTCGACAAGTTTAAGTACTGTAGGCTAATCAGATTGCAAATCTCTTCGGGAAATGACACAATATTGCCATTGTCAGACAAGTCAAGCACCTTCAAACAAGCCGTCATTGACTCAAAAAATCCTCTTGGCACGAGCCTCACCTTAGTTTCCCTTACAAACAAAGTTTCGAGTTGGGAACACATAGGTGGTGCTTGGTTGATATTTGCAATCCAATTTCCCCATATAGATACTTTCTCCGCTTCCCTCCATTTGGAGATCATCTTCGTGGACATGTCTTCTTCGTTCTCTATCACTAGCAACTTGTTCTCCCTTTGCCCGTGGTCACGAGCGATCCATGTGGCCATGTCGCGGATAACATCATGCATCTTTACAGTTGCTCGTTCATATGGAGGCCCACTTTCCAATAGACAAGCCCTCTTTAAATCCCCCAAGATAGATGCTCCCTCGTCTCGCATATAATATACATCATCAGTGTCTCCTAACAAGCCTTCTCCAATCCAGAGTTCAATTAGCTCGTTTGTCCTTATGGGGTAATCCTCAGGGAAGAGACAACAGTAAAGGAAGCAAGCCTGTCGAGTAGCATCATTTAAGTTATCATAACTGAACTTTAGTATGTGGTATACTTCCTCCACCATACCTGACAGCTTGTGCGGTCTTCTCTTCAGCTTTCTTAGCGCACCGCTCCACTCACTAGGGTTGTCTTTACCGGCCATGGCTCTCCCAACAGTAATAAGAGCTAGTGGCAACCCTTTGCACTCTAGGACAATGTGTTTGGCGAGCTCTAGAATTTCTGGATTAGAATGTACAATTGATGTGCCGACGTTGTCCTTGAACAATCCCAGGGCTTCTTCAGGTGTTAGGCACTGTACTTCGTAGGCTTTGTCAGCTCTCATTTGATGGCATACTGTCTCTGACCGAGTTGTGAATACTACTTTGGATCCGTTCTCGAGACAAGAACGAGGAACTCCGATTTTGGAAAGGTCTAGCCTCGCCCATACATCATCAATCAATAACACAAACTTCTTCTGAGTCAAAACTTCACACAGATGAATATGATTGGCCCCATTCCGAGACCACTTTTCCCATATCTCATCTTTAATGTGTAGCCCTCTCCTTATGGTGTCTTGAATTTTATCTTCATTCACTTGCCTGGACACCGTCACCCAAATAACGACCTTGAATTCATGATTTGCGCGCGAAAGGTCATTGTTGATCCTTTTCATGAGGGTGGTCTTTCCCACCCCGCCTATTCCGTATAACCCGATCACTCTTATTTCTTTTTCGTCCACGATCCATTTCCACACTTTATTGAAGGAAATATCAAGCCCCATGGTCTCGTCCATAGGCATCGGAAGTACTAGAGGAGAAAGCAACGGCAACGTAGTGTTCAATTCTTCTTTCTTGAGCTCTCCTGCTTCTTTGAGCTCTCTTGCTTCATTGAGCATTCGATCGACTGTTTTCCCCAATTGATAGCCCGACCAGCAGTTCTGTGGAAGACAATGACCGAGACATTTGATTCGGTCATGTTCCCTGGCTTCTCCAAGAACTTGATCTACCCCTCCTAAAAAGTTTTGCACGTTGCCTAACCAGTTCTTCACTACTCTCGTGCGTTGTACACCTCCTTCTTCTTCTTCATGTTGCACCGTTGCTTTCACATCTTCGCTCTTGGCATTCAGCGCTTGAGTCTCCCTCTGCAATGAGTCGACATTTTTTTTCAGATTATAAATGTAGCCCAAATGTGTACTGGCCAAACCACATAAATATTTGATGAGATCTGAAAGAGGAGTCACGCACTCCATAGGTTCTTTCAAGAACGAGAGATTGAAAAATGGAGTATTCGAATGGGGATGGAGAGTGGGCGAATGGGTGGAGTTCGATAACGTTAAGAGTCATCCCATGAGAGATTGACTTCGCAGGCTCAATAATAGAGGCCCAAAGTAATGCCCCACAAGACTACAATGATACAAGTTGGCAAATGTTTAAGAAAAGTAAAAAGTGCAAAACACAGCTGAGGGCTCAATTATTGTGCATGCGGACAAACAACTTTTTAGAAAGTTGGACTATTGCAGTAGAGTATATAGAGTGTTGCTCACAACTTATGTATGGATAGTGTGTATCCCTCTAAATTGTTATCCTGTGTATTCATGAGTATTCCACAAACATGATGGAGCATGTACTTATCTTAGTGTGGAAGTGGGTTTGGGAACTCTCGTCTTGGGATTGTGCTTATCAAATAGTTTTGTAGATGAGATTGAAATCGTGAAAAAAGGGAAAAAAAAGAAGTCATTAAGCCATAGGGTAAGAATCTCTTAATTCAATGCCCTCTTCATCCGAAATTATTCGCGTCACGTGTTAAGTACGTATATAATACAACCAAGGTTTTTTTTTGGGGGGAGCTTGGTAATATACCCAAGTTCGATCGTCGTCAAAACGAAGATTCACGAAAATGATGAAACCCCTTGGTCCCGCTGCAGAATGGCGGACGCATGGAGCCGTGTTCATGCTGGAATCGGGAACCGTGCCGTCTTTCGTACACTTGCATGGGGTTGGGTCTGCATCAGGCACGAATGAAAGTGATATTAACCCAACTTTTTCAAAATGCAGCCACCGATCAGACACGTCTACGAGTCGTGCTAGAAACGTTTTCTCGATTCATCGCAAGCTTCGGTCTTCGAGCAATTGCCAATATAAAATAATCTCCTTCGTCTTGGCCTTCGACGCTAGCATGGCAACATTTCCATGGCCAACGGAGAGAGGGCAGCCAATCTCTTCACATGTTTTCGAAAGAATCACGTAAGAGTAGCTAGATAAATGCCTATCTGTGCGATTAAATTGGTCAAATTAAAGGTCTCATTATGTCATCGCCCACTTAATTATGTCGATACAGCACATGTCGGACGAACTTTATCAAAGAAATTCTGCATTGTAATGAGATTATCTACTAATGATGGATTTTATTTTTTATTTTTTACTCCTACAACATTCGCAATTTTTTATTAATAAAATGGAGCACGCTCGTTCGCATACGTTAAAACATAGTGACCAAAAAATTTAAATTGCTAAAGTATCATAAAATGCGTATAAAAATTTGATTCGTTTGGGCAATATGAGCTCAAAATTTTGTGAAATTGAAGTAAGGGACTGATGAAATACTTGATGAATATCTCGGAGTCAATTTTCAAATTTGAGACGGCGGGGATTGTTTGATAATTACTTAAATAACGATGTTGTCCATCCATGAATTATATGTAATTTATATTTTATCTTGATTGGCACGAGTATTTATATTTTTTTTCAAAAAAATTCGAAGTCTAACAGCAGAGATAAGAAAATCCAGTTTTTAATTTCTGTTCGGCTCAAACTAAATCCTTTATTAGCTTAAACTCAAAGCATCGCAAATTCAAAAAAAGAAAAAGAAAAAAAGAGAGACAAAAAAACCGAAGTCGCTGCTTTTGGGAGGCAGCGAAAATAACTTGTAGCACATTCCTAATTCTAGATATGGCAGTAATCCACGACATTAATAATTGTGATTTTTTCAAGTAGTGGAACGACAGTTAATAGAGAGTGTTAGCCCTTTTCTAGGCCGATTGAGTGTCAACCTTAACTCTTCAATATTTCGTAAGTAAAAAAGTTTCATCAGTTTCCATTACTAATGAGTTTGTTGATACAAATCGGATCAATTGGTGCATGCAGGTGTCATGTACTAATCAACGCATCCACTAGACATTTTCATTAGGCTTTGCAGCGGAAATATTAAGATGAGTATTTTCAAGAAAAAGAATACACGGACTAAAATTGAATAGTTGTAAAAGTACGGGGATCAAGAGCCTAACTTATGTTCGCAAGCAGTACACAGGCCTGCAAATCGGTAATTAATATCTTCATCAACAAATCCTTTCAACTCTCCATGTAAATCTGATAAAGTGACTTAAATTGTCTTTGAAGAATAGCTTTTGAAACTAGTATTACGACGAAATAAAAAATAGAGACGGAATTTTTTTTTTAATATTATTCGATGAGAAATTTTTTTAATATTATTTCTAATAATTATATATTATTATCATTTTCTCGGAGAAAATTGGTCAGATTTTGATCGAAAGACAACAAATCGAAAATTATATGAAAATTTGTTTATCTCTTTATGCGGCGGACAATTAAAATCCTTTGTTTTATATAATGACAAATAATTAATAGGCCTTGTCTAAACTGGGTTTTACTTTTACATTTTGCTAAGAAGCAGAAAAAAGAAAAAAAGAAATGACCTTTACAGACTCAATAATAGAGGCCTAAGGTAATGGCCCAGGATAGTACAATGATACAAGTGGCATAGGTAAGTAAAAGTAAATAGTACAACACCACAATTGACAACTCAGAGGTTGAATAATTGCGCATGTGGACAAACAGCTACTCAATAATAGAGGTCCAAAAAAATGGCCCCACAACAGTACAATGATACCAGCTGGAATGGCCCAAGATAGTACAATGATACAAGCTGGCATAGCATAGGTAAGTAAAAGTAAATAGTACAACACACAACTGACAACTCAGGGGTTGATTAATTGCGCATGCGGACAAATGGCTGCTCAATAATAGAGGTTCAAAGTAATGGCCCCACAACAGTACAATGATACAAGCTGGCCAAAGGTAAGTAAATGTAAATAGTACAAGACACCCAGCTCAGTGGCTGAGTTATTGCGCATGCAAACAAACAACTCTTTAAAAAGTTGGACTATGGAAATAAAATGTTGCTCACTATATATATAAATTACAAACTCTTCCACAAAATTCTCCATTGAATATGGTGTATCTATCATGCAAGATATCACTGATCCTTGTGTCGAGGAATTTTAGGATAATGTTAATCATACATGGTGAAATTTTTAAATACATTGACTCTTTGTTTTTTTTTTTTTTTAACAGAGACTCTTTGTTGATTAGATAACTATTCATAGTTTTATACAAAACAGATTTTTCCTTTGCATTCGTAACGGAGATTAATTTAAGGAGAAAATAAATTTTTTCATTGGGCAATAATTTTGCAATATTTTGAATTGGCAACTTTAATAAGTAAAACTAATGCCTGTGTACTAGAAAATTGTAACCTTGAAAGAATTTAGCATTATATTTACTTTATTTTTTTGTGAGTAATTTTACTCGATGCACTCGTCTAGTTACACGGGAATAGGCTATAGTCGTAAGGTCAAGCGATAGATAGGCGAAGCATTAACTTTTCACAAATCAAAGACTGGACATTAAAAGTTGTATGCATCGTGCATTTAATTATCCAAACATGCAAGATATCGGTCTTAGGAAGTAAAACGACTAGCAAAGTAAAGCATCGCATAGGCATGGTTTAGTTCAATTTACAAAAATAGATGAATAGTAGTATAAAGAGTTTTAGTGGTTGCTTGCGCAACAATTATCATAACTTAATAAAGTTTAGTCACTGTAAACAGTTCAAATTACGTGAAAGGAAATTTCAATACCTAAAAGTGCAAATAAACAGTTGGACAATAGCACGATAAAACTCAAGATAGACAATTGTTATATACCAATTAGATACTGCTATGAGATATGGAGAAGTTATACCTATGGTGTTTTTTTTTTTTTTTTTTTTTGGCTATAGTTATACCTATGGTGTTGAAACGTTAAATTTTCTACCACACTTCCATTTTTTTTTTAATTTGTTGTACTTTGAAATTGTTTGTAAGATGCCTGGCTTGATATGGTGTATGAAATGACATATCATGATTTTGAGATATGATCGACTCTGTCGTTCTATTTTACTTGATAGATTTGTTAAAAAGACAATATGTAAATAGATTAATATATAGAAGATCCCATTACCATGCTGTCCCACATTTCTATTTCCAAAATAATGGACCAGTTTATCTTATAATCGAAAGATTTTTTCTTTGGTGTTTGGTTGATGGATCTGTGACCAACTGGAAAAATATCTCAATTTTTGTAGTGATCCTGGCAAAACTTTTTGCTGGTCCTGGCTCGCGTGTATTCAGTTATTGGGAAATTGTATATTTTTCTTGTATAGTGTTTGCTCGTTGCAAACAAGGAAGAAATAAAATACAGTGTAAAGAGATTACACTTCCGATCCCCACACTTTTATTATGATTGGCCCCTTTATTGTCATTTGTCATTAAGTCTAATTACTGCACTCCTCCAAACACAATACAAGTAATTTCATCAAATTTTCATTCAAAATCCTGTGAAATATTTTTAGTCAACACTTGCCAAATTTTCGAATAGATTAATTTTGTCATTTTGATGGACTTTATAAAAGAATGGCAAGCTTTCCTTCCATTTTCCCTTGGAAACAAATAGTGATATTAGTCCAAAAAGGACAACGTATCGGACTTATCTCTAGATAAGTCTAATTCAACAAATATTGAGATGAGTACTTTTTTAATGCTTATATATTATTATCATTTCCTCAGAGAAAATTGGTTGGATTTTGATCGAAACACAAGACGAAATTTATTTGAAATTTTGTTTACCTCTTTATGCATAGGGAAAATTAAAATCTATTGACAAATAATTTATAGCCCTTGTTTAAATTGGGTTTTACTATTACATTTTGCTCAAAAGCAAAAAAAATGACAAAAAAGAAACGACTTTTACAGACTCAGTAGTAAAGGCCCAAAGTAATGGCCCCAAAAAAAAAAAAAAGTAATGGCCCCACAACAGTACAATGATACAAGTCGGCATAGGTAAGTAAATGCAAATAGTACAAGACACAACTCCCAACTTAGGGGCTGAATTATTGTGCATGTGGACGAACAAATTTATAGAAAGTGGGACTATGGAAATAAAGCATTGCCCACCATATATATATTATTACAAACTCTTCCAAAAAATTCTCCATTGAATATGATATATCTGTCATGCAATATATCACTAATCCTTGCTGCTGAAACTAGCATTGCGACGAAATAAAAAATAGAGACGGAAATGGCGGGCTTGGGATGAGTGATGGCCCTACCCCTGATCAAAAAAAATTTCTAATATTATTCGATGAGATTTTTTTTTTTAAATATGTCACTATATCTTATTAGAGCTTCTTATCACCCCTAATCTTGAATTCTCAACTCGAACCACTTAATTGACGTCCCCACATAATACTGACTTTTGAGTGTGATGTGAATTGCTAAAGAGAAAAACATATGACATGATGCCACTAACAACTCGCGACATTTCTCTGTGTGTGATTGATTCTGAAATGACTACATAAAAAAAATATCAATTTATCATTTCAAATATTGTCTTTGTTTGAGCAAAAGCATTGTCCAATGCATTTTTAAAATTTTTTAAATAGAAAGCATACATGGTAATAACTTTCGGTTTCCACGAAAGATATGAATCTATTAGCATGTATAACTGGTCATTTCTACTCTCCATCGTAGTTGGAAAATGGTGTTCCCTATTCAATGCCCAAAATCTATGGGGTTAAACCTCCACTTTCTCGTAGATCGACGCGAATTATAGCGGAAACACACTCAAGTTCTAAATATCTTTATTAGTATTTGAGTTTACGCATCAACCGGTGCGTGAGGTTTTCACTTTACAACTTCGAATCAATTGGAAAAGTCAAAGCCGAGAAACTAAAGCCGAAGACTAGGCCTTGCTTTAATGGACAGCATATTCATCCCCCCTTTCCTCTATTCATTTCTTTTTTGTTTTAAAGTTACTTTTTCAGCAAAAAAAGGAATCTCAAAACAACTTTTGTTCGCCATTACAATGATTAAGATGTGACCGGATAATATAAAATAAGAAGTCTCATCATTTATTCAGTGGAAGTATCTATCATGTACTATGATGGATATAGCCAAAAACAAGACATGAATACCCAACCTGGATCCATGTTAATGATGTTGCATAGTGCAATGTTAATACCCCCGGGGCAATCAATAGATTAGTTGTCGTCCTCTCGCGCACAATCTACTATGTCTATATCCTCTTTCTCTTACTTTGGGTTACCTTGCAAGTATTCCCGACGATATCAACTTACCCAAGATGTCCATTAATATGAATTCAAAGTCCATAAAATTCAAGCAATCTCACTCCCAGGCTAAAGTAAAAAAGATACCTAAAAATCCAGATAAAAAGCCCACAATCCTCCATCATAAACAAAAATGCCATTGATTAGCTGGGTTATCGCCTTCTAATTTGCCTCTTACAAAAATCCCTTCAATTCAAAGATAAAGATACTTGCTACTAACGTTGATCAAGGAGGTGCCAAAAGATCACATTTTTTTTTAGATATTTGTCATCGATTAAATTCTAACGTTATATCTTTCTATCATCATAATTTCTCATCAATTGAAATTTTGCAAAGTGTTGTGTACCTTGATATTGATTAAATTCCATTAAAGTATGTCTGTCTATTTTCTGGAGTTTAGTATGTCATGTCTAGAACCGCAACAAAATCTATCTCTTTTTATAAAAAAAAATAAGGAACGATTTTTGGTGAGAAAGATTTCGTGGTCAAGACAAATTCTGGCAAAATAGGAAGAAAAAGAAAATTCAATCCAAACCACTGGCAGAGACCCCCCAAGGGCCGAAGACCGAGGAGCATCCCAACGGGAAACTTAAGAGGTCTTTTCTTTATACGTTGGAGAGCGGTTGGCATTTTGTCATTTGGATCACCTTGCTACGGGGTATAGTTTAGGCTGGGCAACCTCCAATACCAGTTAGGCTTCACGCGAACATTTTTTTTTTTTTTTTTTTCGCCAATCCTACTCTATTTACATCTTCTACACTCAACTTTGCGCGCTTCTTTGCAGGCGTGGGAGTCGAAACCCACTCTTGAAACTTACGTGCCCCCACTCCATCCCCTGACAATGTGGGGATTTGAATCCCTCACCTCCCCCTTGCATATTGAAAGGCTTCACGCGAACGTTGGATGGGGACGTTATCGACAAAATAAAGCTGTTTGTCCGCATGCGCAATAATTCAGCCTCCCGGCTGTGCTGTACACTTTTTACTTTTACTTAAATTTTTGCCAACCTGTATTATTGCAGTGTTGTGGGCCATCACTTTGGACCTCTTTTATTGAGCCTGCGAAGTCGATGTCTTATGGGATGATGACTCTTTAACATTTATCGAACTCCACCGATTCGGTCACTCTCCATCCCCATCCGAAAACTCCATTTTTCAATCTCTTGTCCCCGAAAGAAGCTATGGATTTCTCAAGTCCTCTTTCAGATCTCGTCAAATGTTTATGGGGTTTGGCCAGTACACCTTTAGGCTACATTTATAATCTGAAAGATAATGTCGATTTATTGCGGATGGAAAGGAATTTGATCAACAACGAAATATCTAAAAAACTATAGTTACGGTACAAGAATTGAAAAATAATAAATAAATAAGTAAATAATAAGTCTTTTGTGTTTGTGCGAGAGCTATAAAGATACGAAGTGGCTATTTATAGCCTACAATAGATGGTTACAAAAGGAGGTCATACACTTATGTTCCAAACGGTTATATTAACTCTACTATCTTGACGGTTTCATTAAGTCCACTATCTTAACGGTAACCAAAAGTTCGTAACTTTGGTGTAGCTTTCCAATCAAAATCAACTATTTAGTAAGACTACTTCCCAAATCAAAATGAGGCTATATTACTTAATTTGATTATCATTGAATAAATGACCATATGAACACTTGACTTTGGGATTTTATTTTTCATTCGATGTCTTATGCTTTAAATCTCTTGAGGCTAAAAATCTAAACGTATGTTTGTTTTCAATTTTGCCAAGAAACTCAATACTATTATTGTTATTTTTATCTGGAAAGTAGATTGGTGACTATCCATCAATGCTATTCTTCCACGGAGACAGCTCCCTTTCAATCTCCACAGTTTGCACATCCACGGTTACATTGACTATTGTTATTTATCATTCGTTAGTTTCTATTAAATTGAATTAATATTATGAAAAATTACAAAATTGGTAAACATGTGAAATGGAAGATAAACCCCAAATTAGTATACCTGTCAGCTGTTACATGTCATCTAACTCAGCAATTCAAAGGTAAAACTTAACGGAAATTAGTGAAGAGAAAATTTATCATAGGTACACTAGTTTAAAATTTTTACATGTGTATTAGTTTAGGATTTCTTGTGGTATTAATCTTTTGAGGTTGACCCAAGTTTCAACTACCATTCTCAACCTCAAATCAAAGAAAAACGCCAATGGTTGGCCTGGACCGCGCCTTGATGGCATGTACTAGAAAGAGACACAAGCAGCAGTAGCTTCCATGGCAGTGATCTGGCATTGATTGGCAAAGAGTGGTGACTTGGGGTGTATATGGTAAAATTTCTTAGCTGGGGAAGAGTTTTTTTTTTTTTTCCAGAAATAGTCATTTTTATTTTATTTAAAACAGTTTCGAGCAAAAAGAACCGTTTGATAAGCACGAAATTTCTACTTTTGGAATAAAAAAAAGAATAAAAATGCGTTTGGTAACGCAATGATTCTTTTGTATTTATTTGTTTTTTTATTCTTTTTGTATTTATTTGTATTTATTCTTTTTTTTTTTGTATTTATTTGTTTTTTTTTTTTTGTATTTTTTGTTTTTATTTTATTTTCTTGCGTTTGTTTTTTATTTGTATTTATTTGTTTTTGTATTTATTTGTTTTTTTATTCTTGCTCACGGTCGGCGGCGGCCGCGGGCGCGGTGGCTCCGAACGGTTGGAGGTGGCCACGGCAATAGAGAAATAAAACAAAAATAAAAAGAAAATTTGCTTATTTAGAAATTATTCCAGGATGATAAGCGATTTTTTTTTTTGTTTTCGTTTACATTAAATTTAACTTTTCATTTCGGGAATATAAATCAACTTTGGCGCGTTTAAACGAGTTTGTTCTTTTTTTGTTTCTAGGGAACAAAAGAACATAAATTCTTAGGAATATAAATATTCTCATGCAGACCCTTGATATCGAGACAAAGGTGGTGAGCGGTTAGTTTAGGGTTTTTGTGGTATTAATCTTTTTGAGGTTGACCCAAGTTTCAACTACTATTCTCAACCTCAAATCAAAGAAAAACGACAGCCATTGGCCTGGACCGCGCCTTGATGGCATGTACTAGAAAGAGACAGAAGCAGCAGTAGCTTCCATGGTAAAGAGTGGTGACTTGCCATCGAGACAAAGGTGGTGAGCGGCAAGCTGCGAACTGCGTAATGGTGGACGGTGGCAAAGCTTGACGATATCCTTCGGCGATGTAAAGACGCAGCAATTGATTGACGAAGTTGACAACGGAAGAAGGAAGGAGAAAAGAGAGAAGGGGCGTCTCTACTCTTCAAAAGTGAAATGACTGGAATTAGGGTTTTGTGTTACAAGGAGTAAAACTGGAATTACAATTATGGAATGACGGTGAGATTTGAAATAAAAAAGAGTTCATTAACTGAAACTTTATCATGGGAAGAAAACTGAAATGCTAAAACTAAAAGTAGTTGTGTTTGCCTCGGGAGGAACTCCCTTGCGAATACGATGAATTGGGAAATGGGCTTCGAAGTTACGGTACCACACAGATTTTTTATCAAATGGCTTAATAAGCTCTAACCACATTGCCGATGCCTTGAGAAACGGACTCTCTCGCTCTTTCTTATCCTCTTTAGGATTCTCTGTCCCATATGATTTAAGAAAAATTAAGTAAATCCAGTATAATCAATTAGTCATGGCGTGGTACGAACTATAGCTGTTAAAATCTCTTGATAAAGGGTTACTATCATCATCCTCGTAAAAATAGTTGAGCATTATGTTTGAAGCGTTTCTGCATAAAACATTGATTCGTTACACATTTTTTCGAAACTATGATATTTCAGTTTTGATTTTTATCACAAGCGAAGTACGTCATTTTTAATGATGAGCCGGGTGAAGCCCGGACTCTTTTCACTAGCATAAAATGATATAAGTGCGTGACATTCTTAAATCAGAAGATTATGTTCCTTTGCTTCCATATTAAGAGATTCTTATTCTCAAATTCCATAGTACATCTTTGCTTCTATGGATGACCATTCTAAGTATGGTAATGTACTTGATAGAAACCTCAAATGAGGTTAAAATAAAAGAAGACAGCTCTTTAATCACTTCTCCATGCTACAGTCCCTAATTGTGAAATAGTAATGTGAACTCTCTCTCAAAGAACTACAGAAAAGGAAATCCACCTAGGAGAGCATGGATGCCACAAATCGACTTCTGAAAATCTTCATATCGAACAATGCAGGCACCCACTTAGACCTACATATCCATTTCATCATCTGTTCATTTCACGTGATTACTAAGAGTAAACTAAGTTGGATTATTCAACACGTGCTTAGACTCATGCCTTTTTCGATTTATGAGGTTAGTAGGTCATTTCATGACATTTAAAGTTTATGTATCATAAATACATTTTAGCATAAATACATCATTATTTTAATGTATCATTTGTAGTAAAAGGTACACATAAAACTAAATTTTCAGATTCAAAGCAACTAATTAGTATCATAATAAAAATCCACAAACAAAATGTAAAATATTATGCATCATAAATATCATATTATCTTTGAGATGCACACAAACAATAAAATCTTTTGTCTACTAACGGACATGGGAAAAGCTTAAATTATGTTATTGTGCTAAACTAAAAAGTATTTCTTCTATGAAAATGAGTTACTGTTGGCGCCAAAAATTGGCTTATTGGGCCAGAGCAAAAGGAAAGCCCATTAAGCCCAGCGTGTAAGAAGGCCACCAGTTGCGAAGGATATCAAGGAATCGGGATCAAAAACTGCTCGAGAGCGATACGATAAGAATGGAGACGGTTTCAAAAGCTCAGTGCCAACAATAATATGAATAATACAAAGCGGTTATTAGCAGGAAGAATTACAAAAAAAGTCATTAACCTATAACGATTGTGCCAATTCAATCTTAAACTTTTTGTATTTATGGAGTTAGTCCATCCTAGCCAATTTTAGTAGGCATCCTAGTGATATGGCATTGTTGGTACTGATGTGGCGTTTTAAAAATAATATTTTAATAATTTTTTGAATTTTTGAATTTTTTATATTTCTTTTCTTTTCTTTTCTTTAATATTTCCTCCCTTCCCCTTGCCCTTCGACAAATTCAATTCCCCGCCCTGAGGCGACCTACGATCTGAGGGTAATTAAGGCCAAAAACCAATTGGTTCGTGGTCGCGGCTAGCGCACCGGTTCTATTGTTTGTCCAGAGAGAGTGGTAGAGTGACGGATAATACCGCTAGGAGGGGTATTAAAATGACGGCCGAAGTATGAGGCATTCTAATTAATTATGAGTAACTGGGTTAAAAATTCATTAAACTAGATATCATATGGTACAAGGCAAAGAAGGAGTTTTGCAGGCATTGTCTCTTAGCATGATACATTTAAATGATGGCATAACATGACTATGCAACAACCCAAGAAAAACCTATGAGCACACAACAATAAAAACGTGTAAGCCGATGAGACTTTTATCCCATGCAAATGATTAGAGAACCTAAACTAAAGCTCGATGGTGTAGCGTGTAAAAAATGTCCCACAAAGTAAAGTTTGAGGTAAAAAGTGGTTTGGTATGCATCAACCTATCATCTTCAAATTGCAAACAGGCTGGCTTTCGCTCCCCAAGAATAAATAGACTCATGAAGCAGCATTGTTATGATGTGATTTACTCATGCCAATTCTCTTAAAGTTTAGGTCTAATTAGCCCAATATACACAGATGAACAATGTTACCATGAATCATGGGCCCTTGGGAGAGTGGCTGTTCAAGGACGGGAAAAAAAAAATGGAAACAAGAGAATAGAACTTCCTGTGCACACTTCATAGTTCACACAACAAGGCCGAGGCCACCAATTATCATTCTAGAATGAAAATTGCGACGTTCTGGAGGGTGTGAAAGGACATTGTTCATGGTATATGCCTACAATGGAAGCAATACAAGAATAACTCGGGCTCACCAAAACTATCGCTTAACTTTCAGCGAATCCTCGATCCGCTTGATCAGTTGATCACCGTCGAGCACCCTCCCGAAAATTGAAAACAGCTCAATCAAGATAAGGGTAAATGACTTAAACAACTTAAAACCATATAAGTTGGAAGCAATTGAAAATCAGAAAAATTTCACAACCCTATCTTGCAATTAAATTATGAATGAGAATCAACATATTTCAGATTAAATAACATTCCAAAACCACAGAATAATGCATGAGTCTCAGGCTTTGCCCATCGGTTATTACCATTTTACGCATTGAGCCGGCGACCATGTCCTTAACAGAAAATTTATGGAGATACCCTCTGCCTATTGCTAAACAAGTATCACTCGCTATGCATGGATTGCAGCAACCTAACAATTAGGGAAGCTGTGTTTTCCAGTACGGTCAAGCTCTAGATAGGGAAGGCCTTTCATCGATTGATGTTGAAGACTTATGCGGTTTGTGCATACTTATCATCAGTTATTATGTAGAAACATGTTGGTGTGGTTCCATGTTTTACGAGAGAGTTATGATGAAGTAGGATGGAATTCCCTAATCAAAAAGAGTCTAGGAGGAGAAGGACTGTCCACTGATCATAGGTCATTATAGATTCTTCATGTCACAAGAGAGGCATTAGTGCCTACATATATTACAAGGGGTGTCTGCGCTTTTTGGCAAAATGCAAGTACTCTTTCCAGAGTTCACCCTGTATCTTTCACATCATAAAAGATTGAATTGCCAAAAAAAAAAAAAAAACTTGCTACTCTAGGTTTTTGTTCAAATTAGGATATCTAAGGCATCTCATTACAAGTATCAAAAACTTTTATGAGCCTTTACTAACATAATAATTATGAGAACTTAGCAGACTATATTTCCAAATGATAGCAAAGGTGAAAAATAAAAAACTTACAAAACAGTCAAAAGGCTTCCCATCTTTAAATACGATAAAGATAGGTAATGCTTCTATCTTGTATTTATCAGCAATCTTTGGGGTACTTCTCAGTATCAATCTTCACAACCTGAATTCTATCTTTAAGTCTAATGCTGGCTTCATTGAGAATGGGAACCACAAATTGACAAAGACCACACTGGCACAAAAGCTCACATTATGAGTATTATGCTGATCAAGTTGCTCGAAGATTTATTAGAACAGGTATCATTGCTTCAAATCTATGGTGGATGTAAATTACCAAGTAGCATAAATGTCAACTAATACAGGTTCTCAGATTTGGCCAATAGATCATCAAAAGAGTCATATGTACGTTTCTTAGCTTCAACTGTAAAAAATAAGGGATACGAGGTAAGTGGATGTTTCTAATCTACAAAATGAAGATCAAAGTAATAATACAATCAAATGGTCCAACAGAGACAAGAGGATGCACATATACTCCCTTTAACCATATTTTTCAAGTTCAAACGAGGCTACTTAATAAAGAGGATGGTAAAGTTCAGTCCATCAAATCAGAGGAAGAAGCCAACTAAATAAAGAACATATGCTATCACTAGTGTAAAGGAGTACAAGGAAAGCCAAACACGTTTTATCATTAACAAAGTAAACGGGGACGAGACAAATAACAAGAGGAAAAATTGCATGACATATAACAAGGGATAAATACACTTGCTGATTAGGAAGAAATATATATAGATGGTGCAAAGTAGGTCTCTTTCACTCCCACACTCTTCATTTAAATCAAGATAGACTTGGATATTAACAATTGGAATCATCCAGGAGACTAACATATATATATATATATAACTCCCATCTAGTAGGATAAAGTCTACGGTTGTCGTTTATGATGAAAAGTACAAAATCAACTCTTGCTAAGAGTCCGTGTGTTATAGGTTAAATCCTAAGTTGCCCTAAAGAAGCTTTACAAAGATGCCATTGTAGGCCTTACTCCTAACTTTTTAAAACCGTAGTTCATTACATCTCTATATCACTTTCGTCAATATCCTTTTAAATTCAGATGAGATGCTAACACGAGAATGTAAAGTTTCTCATACGTTAAATGAGCAAACTCCTCATAATATAGCAACAAGTTGATTTCACTGGTTTGTTTTCTTTCAGACAGATCATTTATAGATTGCAATTGTCCATTGCAAAATGATGAAACCATCAAAATCTGTCTTCTTTGCTTGAGGAGGAAGATATGCATTTGTATGAATATGAATTATATGAAACAGGTCAATCCAAAGATATGCTCCAAGCAATGACAGAATTTCTCTAGAAAAGAAAAGGACATGAGACTGGTAGAAAAAAGAGGGATGACCCTGCATGACATGGCATTTTTTTAATAGATGAAGATCAGCCAAGCATGACATGACGATGTCCATGGTCACCTCCTAAAGCACGTTCATTGCATTTAGGAAACAATCACTATGGGTTTAATAGGGAAAACCATGGCATGTGCAATGCCATGTATCATGTAAATAGCAACACGAGATGTTTATATTGTCACATCATTCTATTCTTTATTGAAAAAGATAGCTAACTGAATGAAGATGTAACTGGTAAAATTGAAGTTAAGCAGTGAATGTGAAAATTTGCCCAACGTTGAATAACCACTTATATGATTTTCCCACCATAACAACACTTCTATTGACCCAATAAAGCTCCGCTGCACACCAAGACCCCATGTCGATGCTGGTGGAACATGCCCACCAGAGCATAACAAACCCACTAGCAGCGACTGCTTATAACAAGAAAAGCAAGGCACGGCCAGGCTAAATTAGAGAAAGAGACGTCCATTCCAGTTATATATTTCAACAATCCAGTAAGCACCAGACAAGAAGGAGCCCACGCTCCGGCAAGCACAACTTCAGCCACGAACCAGAGCAATACTGCAAAACAATGAGTCCCGAAGAGAGGCGTTACCACCAGAGGGGAGCCCTGAGGCTTCGAATTCACCGAGATTCTACGGCCTCCCCAGCTGAACCTGTGAGAGCTCGCTGGGAGTCGGAGCCAGAGCGGCGACAACCGAGCCGGCCGGATTCTTGTCGTTCAAGCGAGGAATCGAAGATCCGGAGAGAGAAATCGCCATGGAAATAAGGGATGCGAATGACGAACAACCACTGCGAGCGCTCTACTTCTTCTTCTCTTTTTCTTTTTGGATAAATCGAAGGGGAGGAGGAGCGCTCTACGCTTGTATTATTCCACAGCCCATCCATATGACCTGCATGACAAGGTCCCCTAATCACTAAATTGTAAGTAATCGAGTTGGGCACGTAACCCTTCCTCAACACTTCTTCGAAAACCAGAATTGGCATCTGTGATTGTGTTAATCTTCACTTGCATCATTAACTCAATTCACTCATTTTCCTTATTATTTTTTAATGCGCATGAGCGTGTTCTTGAAACTTCAGGACGTGCTTGGAGCTTGCTGAAGTGTGTAGGGAGGTGGGTCTTCTTCCTGGTGTCCTCAATATTCTGACTGGACTTGGCCATGAAGCTGGAGCTCCTTTGGCATCTCATCCCCAAGTTGACAAGGTCTGTATTCTCCCATCATCTCTTCGTTAACATTTTGTGAAGTTTCCTCAGCAGCTAACTCTCTTGGGTCTTGTCAACAGATTGCATTTACAGGAAGCTCAGCTACGGGGAGCAAGATTATGACCGCCACTGCTCAACTTGTCAAGGTGCAGCTATTTTTTATGTCTTTGTTGAATTCAACAAAGGAAAGTCTTCCCGTGAGAATAACCTTTCTGGCATGTGTACGTTATGACCTCGCAGCCTGTTTCGCTGGAACTCGGTGGAAAAAGCCCCCTTGTTGCGTTTGAAGATGTTGATCTTGATAAAGGTTGGTGCATTCTGAAGCATATACCCCTCAGAAAGACTGATACAATTGCTATTTTCCTTCAGAAATTAGTTGCGATGGTACATTTATTCTTGGGTGATTTCTATGTGAATAAGCTTGATTAAGTATGCAATGTTACTGACAATAGGCCTTACTACTTGTATCTTAAACAGCTGCTGAATGGACAATTTTTGGATGCTTTTGGACGAATGGTCAAATTTGTAGTGCTACATCCAGACTTATCGTGCATGTAAGTTCTAATCGTATGTTATCTTTATCTCAGCATTGCAAGGTCATTTTGTACGTGTTTCTTTTATTTCCTACCTCTGGCACTTGCACTTGGTAAACCTTCCGGATTGATTTTACTTCTTTCTACCTAATCATGCATATGGTTGCAGTGCTGAATTAGCATGAGATATCATGCATCGACCTGGAGATAAATATGTAATGTGAAAAAGAAAAGGAAAATGCAGCGAGAATCTTCTTTGTTGTTATTGAAGATTCAGGAGCTTTAAATCAATTTATTGAGAGAAGTTGTGAATTGAGTAGTCAGATCTTGTGGGCCATTCATAAGAACGTGGAGGTGGAACTAATGTCGAGTCATCCCTCTGTACCAGCCTTATGGAAGGAGTCGAGAAAAGCTCTTAGTTGAGAAAACTGTGTGCTTATAATTTGCGAAGAACTGAGAACTTTAGGCACACAAAAGTCATGTTTAAATGAAATAAAATGTCAGACGTTGGATGACCATAATTGTCCGCTAGGTGCGCATAATATCTTATGAAGTGATCGCTTTCTTTCAAACCATTATATATTATGTTTAGCATTATATTGAATGGGTATATCACAATTTTTTAAGGAAAGCATTGCTGCTCAATTCGTCGAGAAGCTTGTTCAATGGAGCAAGAATATAAAAATATCCGATCACTTGGAAGAGGGTTGCAGGCTTGGCCCGGTTGTGAGTGGGGGGCAGGTATATCTTTCATTACCTGCAGGTTCGGCAATGTATAGTTCTGTAGTCTACTAGCTGGTGCATGTATATGAGTCCATTATTATCTTACGACCCTTGCCCATTTGTGAAGATGCGTTCTTTGGGGATTTCGGTCATAACAAATTCCTGGATCAGTTTACCAACCATTGTAAATGGTAGTGTAGATTTAGAGGAGAATCCACGACTTCCACAATTATTTTCACTTTTGGGGTATAGCCCTTTTCCCGTGGCCATCGCAGCAGTTGGATCTTGGACGTTGTCTACACCGTTCATTCACTATAATCAGGAGCAAATGATCACTTTTGAGGTGACGCATGGAGTGAAGGCAATAATTTCTCCCATAAGCACCATATATTCGGAAGAAATCAAGGGAAATAGCTTTATTCTGGGATTTTTAATTACCATTGGTTCTTTTCACTTTTCAATGTTTAGCATCAAATTTGCCAGCTGGATTTGTTGAAATGATTATTTCATTTCTTTGCTTCAGTATGAGAAAATACTGAAGTTCATCTCCACGGCTAAGAGTGAGGGGCTACTATTTCGTGCGGTGGAGATCGTCCTGAGATACAGTGCTCCAGCTTGTCACTTTTTAGTATTCTCGTGAAGAACCCTTCTGCTTCCGAAAATGCCTTTCCTGACTTCTGTGTATCATCTCAAACAATTGATAGCATTTGAAGAAGGGATTCTTCCTTGAGCCAACCATCATAACTGATGTCACTACATCAATGGAAATTTGGAGGGAGGGAGTCTTTGGACCTGTTCTCTGCATTAAACATTCGGCACGGAGGAGGCGGCCATTGAATTAGCAAATGACACCCAGTGAGTTGATTCATTCTCATGATAGTGTTCCGAATACAGTGGACAATCTGCTTATTTATTTATTGTGATCGAAATTGTTACTCCACTCTTGCCTGAGTAGACTTCTTTAAATTGGGACATTATGAGAATCTCACGATTAATCGATGCTTCGCAGTTATGGACTAGGTGCTGCTGTGTTGTCAAATGACTTGGAAAGGTGTGAGCGCCTGACCAAGGTGAGGTTCAATGTACAATTATGTGAACTTTTAGCCCTCAAATGACCAAAGGATGTGCATGGAAATTATTTACTTTGTTCGATTACTTGATTGTTGTCATATCTTGGTGGTGAATTGCAGGCTTTCCAGGCAGGCATTGTGTGGATCAACTGTTCGCAGCCGTGCTTCTGTCAGGCCCCTTGAAGAGGAAACAAACGGAGTGGTTTTGGCGGGGAGTTAGGAGAATGATATTGTTCGCTTCTCTATGACCAAATGAATGAGGAAAATAGAAAAATGATCCAGTAGAGAAAGGGAATCTAATCTCCGAATGATTTTTGTCATGTACGGTAGTTATAACTAATGAGTCTGTGCAAAGCTGTAACTGCTTACTGCATTATTTCAGTAGGTTTGCATTGCACTGAGATAAAATTTGATGATCATAACTTCCTACTGACAAGATTATTGTGCCTTTTTTCGCAGGGGATTGGATAATTATTTGAGCGTGAAGCAGGTTACACAGTACATATCCAATGAACCTTGGGGATGGTATAAATCTCCCTTAAAGCTGTGAACTCTTACTGAGGTAGCTTAGGATGTTTTCCTTGTGCCAACTACTAAAAATAAGGATTGAAGGCCATTGTATAGAGACTATAGAATGGATTGGAAAAAAAAAATCTAACAAGATTGTGGATCTTGTTTATCATTTTATTTCTTCTACTCATTAGCATTTAACGTTTCAGTATTGCACTTCATTTACAAAAGGCTTGTGCAAATTTTCATAGAGTGCATTTATATGAAGACCATATTGATGCATAGTCATTGCTAATTTCTCACATTGCCATTATCAAGCCAGAGCTCTGCCGGGAGGCTGACTACTTAGAATTTGATATATTCTGTTGCTTGATGGAGCTAGTAAAGCTACTTCGATGCCCAGCTACGGCATCCTTACATTTTCTTCATGCACATATCTGAGGCTTATCTCGCCAAAGCATGTTCTTTAAGCACTGCAGTACGTGAAAAAAGTTAATAGGCAAGGTGCGATTTATTGAAATTCTGCATGGAGTCATTTCAGGGAGTTACAACAATGCCGTCCATTCGAAGGGCAGTGTTTTCAATACAAGAAATTCCTGCATAATTGAGCAAATAGACGCTATAAGCCATCTTTGTACAGGTCCATCCGCCATAAATAATTTGCCGTGTAAGAATATCTGCATCAAGGACCTAGAATTGGCAAAATTCATTTAAAATTAGATTCTAAATGCATATATAGAAGAAAATGATCCCAGTACTTAATTTGTGTTTTTGCCTTTTCTCAAGTCTCAGAAGCGACACCGCATTCAGTGACAGGAGAAAAACACAAACTGGAACAAAGCTGATGATTGCACTATATCTACTTCATCCAAGTGCATTCTCCGAATCTCATCCTTCTCATTCCAGCTTTCAATTGTTTTCAGTCCTTTCTAGTCCAGGATCTCGTCAGGAGTAGCCACAGAATGCCTCTCAAGCCAATCACTTGCTTCCATCCCGAATATCAGCCTGTTAAACTTGAAGAAGCAGTGAAAGATTTGCTCCTAAATTTACCACACATCAGCAAACACCTGAAGCCGGAGTATTGTAGCACGGTGAACATCACTTTCATCAATGAAAGCAATACCTTCCCAATGACATTCATGGAGGAGGAGAATGTAAAGCATTTTAAGCTGCAGCAGATCATTCAAAGAACTGAAAATAGGGATTTCTGGGTTCTCCTTGATAAACAATTCGAACGGTCAATCACCCTTAAAAACCTTGCAGCCTTATCAAGGGATATCAAACTGACCTCCACATGAATGAATAACAATGTCACCTGAAAATACAACAAAAGAAAAGACATAAAGCACCTAAAGAACAAGCAGTTCCAACACTGGAAAGTGTCTCTGCGAGAATGAAAAGTACCAGAAGCATGTGCCTAACTTACTTGAATTACTGTAAATAAAAGGCTCTGAAGATGTCAGAAGTGCCACAGATTCCAGCAGCCTCTCTTCCTTCCTGACTGCCCAATGTCAAGCCACAAGTAGACAGGATCAAAGTTCATCCCTCGAGATGATAAGCCTGTACTCTAGGCCCAGGATTTCTTTCTGCTGAAGTCCTGATCGATATTTCCATAACATCATCCAAGTTCCAACTGGAGAAGTATAATCAGGACAGCATCTACCAACCATCTCATTCTGACCATTGGGTCACAAGGACAAACTCAAATTAAAAAAAGTTGAATATCTGTTACATCTGTAGGTGGCAGGTGCTTACAATGGCAAAACCTGTCCCCTGGAGGATTGCTGCTCGCTGATGCATTGTGTAAGATCTGAAAAGCTGAAACTCAAGCTGAGAAAAGGGGATGAATTTTGTCGGCAGGTTCAGTGTAGATCAATAGAGAGCTCAAACTATAACTTGAAACGACGGGGAAGACGACCAGATTTGCTTTGCACTCTAAGGATCTCCTGTGCAAAACCTTGGTTTCCAGTAAGTAAAAGACCATCCAAGACCCTGTTGAAAGTTAATTTTCTTGGCACAAATCCTCTGTCAACCATCTCAATCAATAATTTCCCTGCCAGCACCAAATCATCCGATTTCTTCCTGACAAACATGGAACTGATAAGGATGCTGTACGTGTCCAAATTTGGCAAGCAAACCCCACTTCCCATTTTCTCAAACAGGTGGATGCCATTCTCTATTTCTCCGGCATCGCAAAAGTGACGAATTATGATATTGTACGTCTGAACATTAGGTTCGCAACCATCATCCTCCATTCTCGACATAAATTCCACACCCCTGTCCATATACCCTGCATGACACAGTCCCCTAATCACCAAATTGTAAGTAATCGAGTTGGGCACGTAACCCTTCCTCAACATTTCTTCGAAAACCAGAATTGCGTTTTCCACATTGTCTTTCTTACAGAGGACCTGAATCATGGCATTATAAGTCGCAACAGGAGGAAGAATTCCCTCTCTAGCCATCTCATCAAACACCTTTTTAGCTTTCTTAATCTTGCCAACAATGCCAAAACTATGGATCACCGTGGTATACGTGACAACATCGATATCACACTTCCTCTTCTTCATCTGCAGAAAGAATTGCCAAGCCTCATCAACCTGGCCAGCTCTAAAAAACCCTTTAAGCATTATATTATAAGTCGTCGAACTCGGGGTCAACCCCCTATCCACCATCTCCTTCAACACCTCCAAAGCCATCGGCGTCCGCTTGATCAAACACCACCCATTAGCAATTATACTATAACTAACACAATCAGCCTCAAACCTGCCCCTGAAAACTTTAAACAACTTGTCGCTAGCCATCTCTACATGTCTAGACTTGCACAGTATATCAAGAATGGTATTGAAAGAGCTCAAATCCTGGCGGCAACCGTGCTCGTGCATCGACAAGAACACCTTGACCGCCCTATCGGGCTTGCCGGCGGCGACGTACCTCTCGGCGATGATGGCGAACGTCTTCGGGGTGGGGCCGAGGCGGAGGGACCGCATCCGGGCCACGAGGGCCCACGCGGCCCGGAAGTCGCGGACGCGCGCGGCGAGGTCGACGGCGTGGTCGAAGGAGGAGGCGGCGGGGGCGTAGCCGGGGCGGCGGCGGGAGAGGTGGGCGAAGAAGGAGAGGTCCTTGGGGGCGTGGTTCCAGAGGCGCTTCAGGGTCTTGTCGACGAGGTCGGGCGTCCATTGGATGGTGGAATCTTGGAGGACTCGGGGCAGCGTTTGAGGGGTGGCGGCGAGGATGGAGGCGGCAATGGAGGCGTCGAGTGGCCGAGGTGGCGGCGGCGTCGATGCGGCGGCGAAGAAGGAGAAGGAGGTGGAGATAGTGGTGGTCTGAACAGGAGGTCTGTGCAGAAGAGTGAGCATCTCCGGTTTGGTGAATGGCGCTTCTGAAATGGCCGTGCTGATTGAGAGTAGACCTGGTCGATCTACTTGGGCGGACCGGACCTGGTATCAATCGGTCACGTTACTCAAATCCAGCGAGGGCCGTCGGCCTTCACCCAAACGACCCTCGTCGCACCGTCGCCTTTTACGGTGATGGCGGGATGGCGGCAGTTACGAGGGCCGTAGAGGCCCTTGCTGACGTGATTTTGCACATTTATTGTTGAGTAGGCAACTTCGGTAGGTCATGTAGGCCAATTTATGCTTAAAATAATGCCATATCGAATTTCCGGTTATCATTGTCAGAATGGCGTTTAATGCATTTTTTAGAATTCTTTTGCATTTAAGTGTCCACCCATGCCAAATTTGAGCATTTGTGGTGTATTTTGCCCAGCATTTTTCTAATCAAATCCACTTACGAGCTAAGACATGACAAATTTATTGCAATTAAACAAAACAATTTGAAAATTTGACCTAAAATTCAAATTCCCATTCAAACTTTCTATTCACCCTTCTTTTGCTTGTCCAGATAGATTAATTTTGTCATTCCCGATGGACTCTATAAAAGAAACGCAAGCTTTCCTTCCATTTTCCCTTGGAAACAAATAGCGACATTAGTCCAAAAAGAAAAACGTATTGAACTTATCTTTAGTCGAGTCTAATTCAACAAATATTGAGTCGAGTAAATTTTTAATGATATATATATATATATATATATATATATATATATATATATATATATATATATATAGTTATCATTTCCTCAAATAAAATTGGTTGGATTTTGATCGAAACACAACAAATCGAAATTTACATGAAAATCTCTTTACCTCTTTATGCAGCAGGACAATTAAAATCCTTTGTTTTATACATCGACAAATAATTTGTAGCCCTTGTCTAAATTGAGTTTTACTATTACATTTTGCTTAGAAGCAAAAAGGAAAAAAAGAAAAAAAAGAAACGACTTTTGCAAACTCAATAACAGAGGCCCAAAGTAATGGCCCCACAAACAGTACAACGACACAAGTTGGCAAAGGTAAGTAAGAGTAAATAGTACAAAACATAACTCACAACTCACAACTCAAGGCCTGAATTATTGCACGTCCGGACAAACAACCCTTTACAAAGTTGGACTCCGAAAATAAATCGCAAGTTTTACACATAACCAGCCTCACTTACTCCGCTCGCGAGGGTAGGAATCTGATCTCGGGCCAGTCATCGTCCCCATCTTTTATTTTACCTTGTGCCTCTCCAAACGTCATTTCTTCTTCGAGACGAGTCATTTCTTCTTCGAGACTCTGATCAATGCTCAAAGTGACCCGGGCGGCTGGGTCCCACTCGAAGTTGGCCCACCACTCTTTGTCTCCACTGATCGAGAAGCTTCCCCTCGTGCTATTTGAGTCCAACGGCAACTTTCTGAGACCAGGGCACTCCCTTATGTGGAATCCCATTCCTTGAGGGAAAAATGGAGTGTGGTCGCAAATACTCCTTAGCTTTGGAAGATTTCTGATAAATAGATGTTTAAGACATGAGAATAATCCTAAAGTAGTTAATTCCTCTCTTGCAAATCCATCCCCGATTATTTTCTCCATTGAAGGGCTGATTTGGACATCCAAATTTCGGAGTTTCGGAGCATGCACGAGCCAAGACAAGTCCAAAAATCCGCAATTATAAACAAAAACCGTAACGAGACTAGGGAAGCAAAAGCAGTTGGGCGCTTGTCCTATCCCTTGAGTAATCTCCATCTTCACGAGCATGGGGCAATCGACTAGATAAAGCACCTCTAAATGCGAGAAATTGCCGCTCCCTTTTAATGAGTGGCTTATTGGGATGCTGGTCAAGTCCTCGCAATTTTTGATACATACTCTCCTTATGCATCTTTGTAAGGATTGGAATATTTTTAAAGCAGAGAAAGATTTTTGCACCTGGATAGATAAGTCGGTGAGATCTTGCATGTCCCCTAGTTCCTCTACCATCTCTTCTTCCTTCTCTAGAGTCGATCTCCACAAGCTGAACACATTCAACGGTAAGCTTGCGATTGCCCCTGTCGGAATTAGGATAATACTACGTGGTAATAAACTAATATCAACTAGCAAACACCGTAACCGAGTCAAGTTCTTGATTTCCTTGGGCAACTCACGGATAGAAGTGTTTGACAAGTTCAAGTACTGTAGGTTAATCAGATTGCAAATCTCTTCGGGGAATGACTCAATATTTTCACTGTCAGACAAGTCAAGCACCTTCAAACAAGCCATCATCGACTCGAAAAATCCTCTTGGCACGAGCCTCACCTTAGTTTCCCTTACAAACAAAGTTTCGAGTTGGGAACACATAGGTGGTGCTTGATTGATATTTGCAATCAAATTTTCCCAAATAGATACTTTCTCTGCTTCCCCCCACTTGGAGATCATCTTGGCAGACATGTCTTCTTCATTCTCGATCACTAGCAACTTGTTCTCCTTTTGCCCGTGGTCATGAGCAATCCATGTGGCCATGTCGCGGATGACGTCATGCATCTTCACAATTGGTTCTTCATCGTCATTAAGCCCACTTTCCAATAGACAAGCCCTCTTTAAATCCCCCAAGATAGATGCTCCCTTGTCCCGCATATGATATACATCACCAGTGTCTCCTAACAAGCCCTCTCCAATCCGAGTTCAATTAGCTCGTTTGTCATTATAGGGTAATCCTCGGGAAGAGACAACAATAAAGAAAGCAAGCCTGTTGAGTAGCGTCATTTAAGCTATCATAACCGAACTCGAGTATGTGGTATACTTCCTCCACCATACCTCGACAACTCGTGCGGTTTGCTCCTCAGCATTGTTAGCGCATGCCTCCAGTCACAGGGATCATCTTTACTAGCCATGGCTCGCCCGACAGTAATGAGTGCTAGTGGCAACCCGTCGCACTCTAGGACAATGTTTTGGCAGGCTCTCGAATTTCTAGATGAGAATGTACAATCGATTTGCCCACATTGTTCTCGAACAATCCCAGGGCTTCTTGAAATGTCAAGCACTGTACTTGGTAGGGTTTGTCGGCTTTCATTTCATGGCATACTTTCTCCAACCGAGTTGTGAATATTACTTTGGATCCGTTCCCGAGACAAGAACGAGGAACTCCAATTTTGGAAAGGTCCAGCTTTGCCCATACATCATCAATCAACAACACAAACTTCTTATGGGACAAAACTTCCAACAGATGATGGACCCTCTCATCGTGAGACCATTCTCCCCAGATCTCCTTTTCAATCTTCAGCCTTTTCCTTATGATGTCTCGAATGTCATCTTCATTCACTCGCTTGGACACCACCACCCAAATAACGACCTCGAATCCATGATTTGCACGCAAAAGGTCGTTGTTGATCCTTTTCATGAGAGTGGTCTTTCCCACACCGCCTGTTCCGTATAACCCAATCACTCCTATTTCTTGTTCATCCACGAGCCATTTCCACACTTTATTGAAGGAAATATCAAGCCCCATGGTCTCGCCCATAGGCATCGCAAGTACTGTGGGAGAAGGCAATGGCAACGTAGTGTTAAATTCTTCTTTCTTGAGTTGTCTTGCTTCAATGAGCATTTGATCGACCGTTTTCCCCAATCGATAGCCTGACCAGCAGTTTCGTGGGAGACAATGATGGAGACATTTGATTTGGTCACGTTCCCGGCTTCTCGAAGAACTTGATCTACCTCACCTAAAAAATTTTGCACCTTGCCTAGCCAGTTCACCACTTCTCTCGTGCGACGTACACCTCCTCCTCCTTCTTCATGTTGCACCCTTTCTTCCACATCGTGGCTCTTGGCATTCAGGCCTTCAGTTTCCATCTGCAATAATTTGACGTTATCTTTCAAATTACAAATGTAGCCCAAAGGCGTACTGGCCAAACCCCATAAATATTTGACAAGATCTGAAAGAGGACTTGCGAAATCCATAGAATCTTTCAGGGACGAGAGACTGAAAAATGGAGTATTCGGATGGGGAAGGAGAGTGGGCGAATGGGTGGAGTTCGATAATGGCAGTCATCCCATAAGAGATTGACTTCGCAGACTCAATAATAGAGGTCCAAAGTAATGGCCCCACAACACTACAATGATAAAAGTTGGCAAAAATTTAAGTGAAAGTAAAAAAAGTGCAAAACGCAACTTGGGGGCTAAATTATTGCGCATGCGGACAAACAACGTTTTGGAAAGTTGGATTATGTCAGTAGAGACTGTAGAGTGTTACTCACAATTTACGTACGGAAGTACGTGTGTATATCTCTCTAAATTGTTATCCTGTGTATTCATGAGGGTTTAAATATGAGTCATAGTTTTAAACTTCATTCGTTTCGCGAAAAATGTAGTGTTTTCGTAAATTATTTTTATGAAGTCATTTTCCAAAAAATAATAACATTTTTCAATATTTGACTGAAATTTAAAAATAAACTAGAAAATATTTTTGTCGTTTAGTGAAGAAAACCTTTTCCTACATACATTCATTTTCAATGATTTTTTATTGTTTTATTTTTTTTAAATCGATATTTCAATTTTCAATTTTTTCCTTTCCTTTTTCTTTTTCTTATTCTTCTTCCTTGGTCTTGGCTAGTTGTTGGGCACGACAACCGGCCATTGGCGAGCTTTAGCCTCACTACAGGTCAATGTGTTGGGCAAGGAGCCTTGCCCAAGGACACCAGAGGTCGGCGAGGCTCTGGTGACCTCGGTCGAGCTCAGCATCACCTTGCCAAAATCTAGTGAGCTCGAGTCTCATTGGCTCGTGGTGAGGCTCAAGCTCACCGTGATCGGCGACTGGCAAGGAAGAAGAAGAAAAAAAAGGAAAGACAAAAATTTAAAACTCGATTTTTTAAAAAAATAAAAAGAAAAATGTATTTGATGAAAAAAAGTGAGGTAGAATAAGTTATAGAAAATGTTTTCCACTTTTTGAAAAGTTGAAAATATTTTCTCCACTTTTGAAAGTATTTTTCTAATAACAAAAATGTTTTTCTTGACTAATTTATTTCCGTGAAACAAACGCCAGAAAATCTGATTATTTTTTGAGAAACAAATGGAGCCTTAATGGGCTGAAATTATCTGGTGACACTCAGGAGACGGGGCAAAAAGTAGATGATTACTTGTATTCAATCAGACTTCATGTTTACATCATGGCGAAAAGATGAGGACAGCGCAAGGCCAGCACCATATGAAATAGAATTTGAAAATGAATAAGATTAAGCTCACTAATAATCACGTTGTACAAAAAATAATAATACAGCTTTGCTAACACACGGAAACACATTCATTTCTGTCACTGAGTACAGGTACAGGCACATGCGGGTCTCTAACTGTCTGTCTTGGTAGCTGTGAAAATTAGACACATTTTTTCAGGCCATACCAATTCAATATTCTCAGGTAGTACCATGAGGTCACTGCATGTTGTGCACTTACCCTCTAACCTTAGACGATCCACATCATTTTAATTTCAAATACTAACTCAAATCAAATCATATGTTCTCACGAGACGTGAGAGTAATCTTTGCAAACACAAGGGTCTCTCCATAGAGATTCCCCATACGTAATGAGACACGAGCGTTCATACATGCTTTTTGGTCAACAGTCATACCCATGAATTTTTCTAATGTTGGCCAACCTGTCACCCATGTGCCACTACTCTATTATAAAAGAAAAACTGAGGACAGAGAGCAGTGAAACTCCACACGCATCAAAATTATAATTATCGGTGTCATTGTTATTTTACAAGAACAGAGAAAAGTCCGAGTATTACACTATTATGCTCTTTAACAAAAGTTGATCCAATTGAATTCCCTATCAATAAAGGAAAAAAATAAGATAATTATATAAACTAATTAAGAAGACTCCATGTAAATAGATTATTATATACTAAGCTCCCATTACTATACCTTCCCACTTATCGATGTTCAAAATATTGGGCCACTTTATCTTATAATCAAAAGATTTCTTTCTTTTGTGTTTGGTCGATTGGATCAGCAGCCAACTGGACAAACACTAGTAATTCTCACAAAACTTTTTAATGGTCTTGACTTGCATGTATTTAGTGATTGGGGATCTATCTATTTTTCCTATAATGCTAGTTATTGCAAACGATGAAGATATAAAATACGGTGCGAAGAGATTACACTTCCGATCCCTATACTTTAATAGATATCGTTATTGGCCCCTTTATTTTTTATTTGTAATAAATTCTGATTACTGTACTATTTTCTAACCACATTCTAAGAAATTTCATCAGATCATCATTCAAAACCCGGTGAAAGCTTTTAGTCATCACTCACCATCGACACGTGGTACTTGTATGTAAAAGTCTTCCTGACATTTGAATTTTTTGCTAATAACTTTATCTCGCTACCTTCTATAGGAAAATTAAGGCTCCTCCACCAGAATGGTCGTTGGTTTAGAGGTATAGGCTTACTCCCAAGTAATTTGAGACCCTCTGGTCATACGTGCGATTACCCTAATTACTCATCAGCCTTAAGGTACCTTGTCTCCTCTCAAGCATTGGTCTAGTCGTGCCTTGATACAAGATAAACCCTGACTTTACTCTGCTATTATTACGGTAGGATGGTGATGACATGCTTGCTCAAATGACCCCCTGCAGCATTCTTCTTGGTTCTAAAAATGACAATAATCGACGTGACATTAATAATAGTTACTTTTTCCAGCAGCGGAAAGGCTATTAATAATTTTTTAGTGACTTAAAATAAAAGTTCCATCAGTTACATTACTCATGAGTTTGTTGATATTAATTTTAAGATTCTACGTTCACTAGACATTTGGTTTGGCTAACTAGTATTTTTAAGGAAAATAATACAATGATTCAAACTGGATAATACTGAAAATACAAAATTTAAGAGTGACATCTATGTCAATAGAGGGTACACACGAGCACCGCTCGTTAATAATTAGTCCTTATTCAACAAATTCTTTCAAACTTTCTAAGTAACTATAACGAAAACAAAAAAAGAATGTACTATTATTAGTTTATCATTTTGAATATAGTTTTTGTTTGAAAACTATAGTTTGATATGACCAAAGTTTAATATAAGCTTCTACAATTGAAGAAAACCTTCCGAACAAGAAAGAAAATTGAGTTTAATGTATAAAAAATATTGAGATATCACTCATCACGGAGATCATAGAGCCTGATTACAAACAAGCCATTAATGTGAGCTTCAAAGAGTCAATAGAAGGCCAATGTTAGCGTTAATCTAAACATAGTAAGAGCATAATTATGATTCTTTCTGAGTTAAGAGACTAAACAATAGACTGTTAAGATGTTTGGAAAGCTGGCGAACGGGCGGAGTTCGATAATAGAGGGCATCTTGATCGAGTGCGGACTCGACAATAGAGGCCAAAAGTACAATAATCCAAGTTGAAAGCAAGTAGTACAAAACACAAGTAAGTGGGCTGACAAAAACAATATTTCTTTGACCAAGCCGGTAAACGCACACCAAGGATAACCTCGTCGATATCGTCCGCAACCAATGTTCACGTGAAGCCTAACTGGCATCAGAGGTCGCCCAACTTAAACCATACCCCGCAGCAACGTGATCCAAATGACAAAATACCAACCGCTCTCCAAGGTATAAAGAAAAAGCCTTTTAAGTTTCCCGTTGGGATGCTTCTCGGTCTTTGGTCCTTGGGGGGTCTCTGTTAGTGATTTGGATTGAATTTTCTTTTTCTTCCTATTTCGCCAGAATTTATCTTGACAAAGAAATCCTTTTCACCAGATATCGTTCCTTGATTTTTTATAAAAAGAGATGAGTTCTATGGAGATTCTAGACATGACATATTAAACTCGAGGAAATAGACAGACATACTTTAATGGAATTTAATCAGTATCAAAGTATACACCATTTTACCAAAATTTAATCGATGAGAAAGTATTGCGATCAAAATATATAACATCGGAATTTAATCAATGATGAAGATTTGAAAATTATAGTTAAGATACATAGCAGAATTTGATCAATGATGAAAAATCTTAAAAAAAACTATAATTACAGTACAAGAATTGGAAAATAATAAATAAATAACCAGTTTTTTTTGTGTTTGTGTGGGAGCTATAAAGATACAAAGTGGCTTATTTAAAGCCTACAATAGCTGGCTACAAAAAGAGATCATACACTTATATTCCAGACGGTTATATTGACTCTACTACCTTAACAGTTTCGTTAGGTTTACAATCTTAACGGTAATCAAATGTTTATAATTTGTGGGTGTAACTTTCCATTCAAAATCAACTATTTAGTGAGACTACTTCAAAAATCAAAATGAAGCTATATTACTTAATTTGATTATCATTGAATAAATGACCATATGAACACTTGACTTTGGAATTTTATTTATCATTCCACGTCTAATGCTTTGAATCTCATGAGGCTAAAAAACTATATGTATGTTCGTTTTCATTTAGTCAATAAATTCAATATTATTATTGTTATTTTTATCTAGAAAGTAAATTAGTGACTATAGGATATCCCTGACTTTACTCTGCTATTATTATGATGGAATGGCTCCCGAAAAGGAATCTATTGATTCTCTCCCAATTGGTTGGACTGTAGGTGTGATGATTTACTTCAGGTGATGACATGCTTGCTCAAATGAGTAGTAGTTATGGTTCAAACCGAATATTCTGTCTTGGGTATGGAATTTCTATGATAACACCCAAGAGGTTGTTGACGCGGGTTGCTCCTTCCCACCCTTTTTACTCAAATAACCGTTGCAGCATTCTTCTTGGTTCTAAAAATGACAATAGTCCACATGAAATTAGTAATAGTTACTTTTTCCAGTAGTGGAAAGGTTATTAACAATTTTTTTAGTGACCCAAAATAAACGTTCATTCAATTACATTACTCATGAGTTTGTTGATTTTAAATTTACAGATTATACATTCACTAGACATTTTAGTTTGGCTTTGTAGTATTGATACTAAGACTAGTATTTTAAGGAAAAGAATACAATAACTCAAGCTGAATCATACTGAAATACGAAATTTAAGAGTGCCATCTAGGTCAATCAATAGAGGGTACAAGCACTGCTCATTAATAATTAGTCCTTATTCAATAGATTCTTTCAAGCTTTCTAAGTAACTATAACGAAAATATAAAAATAATGTACTGTCAGTTTATCATTTTGGATATAGTTTTTGTTTGAAAACTATATTTTGATATGACCAAAGTTTAATATAAGCTTTTATAATTGAAGAAAACTTTCTGAGCAAGATGGAAACTTGAGTTCAGCATATAAAAGCTATTGAGATATCATTCATCATGGAGATTATAGAGCCTGATTACAAAGAAGTTATTAAGGTGAGCTTCAAAGAGGCAATAGAATGCTAACTTTAGCGTTAATCTAAACATAGTAAGAGCATAGATATCATTCTTTCTGAGTTAAGAGACTAAAAAAATGGATTGTTTAGATGGTTGGAAAGCGAGCGGAACGGGCGGAGTTCTATAATAGAGGGCATCTTGATCGAGTGCAGACTCGACAATAGAGGCCAAAAGTACAATAATCCAAGTCGAAAGCAAGTAGCACAAAACACAAGTGATTGGGCTGACAAAAAACAATATTTCTTTGACCAAGCCGGTAAACGCACACCAAGGATAACCTCGTCGATATCGTCCGCAGCCGACGTTCACGTGAAGCCTAACTGGCATCAGAGGTCGCCCAACTTAAACTATACCCTGCAGCAACGTGATTCAAACGACAATATACCAACCGCTCCCCAAGGTATAAAGAAAAGACCTTTTAAGTTTCCCGTTTTGGATGCTTCTCGGTCTTTGGCCCTTGGGGGGTTTCTGTTAGTGATTTGGATTGAATTTTCTTTTTCTTCATATTTCGCCAAAATTTATCTTGATGATGAAATCCTTTTCACCAAAAATCGTTCCTTAATTTTTTATAAAAAGAGACTGGTTTTGTGGTGATTCTAGACATGACATGTTAAATTCGAGTAAATAGATATACTTTAATGGAATTTAATCAATATTAAAGTATACGACACTTTGTCGAAATTGACAAGAAAGTGTAACGATAAAAAGATGCAATATCGGAATTTTAATCGATGACGAAAATCTGAAAACTATAGTTAAGATAGACGTTGGAATTAGATTAACGACGAAATTTCTAAAAAACTATAGTTACTGTACAAGAATTGGAAAATAATAAATAAATAAATAAATAACAAGTTTTTGTTTTGTGCAGGAGCTATAAATATATTAAGTGGCTGTTTAACGCCTACAATAGATGGTTACAAGGAAAAATGTCCAAGAACTTTTGTATTTGTACCAATTTAGTAGTAAACATTTTATTGGTGCCAATTTAGTCCTAAGTCTTTTTATTTTGTGCCAATTCAATCATTTCTAGCTAATTTTGGTCGGATTTTACTGACTAGGTCTTTGGTCGGTTGATATAGCACGATCGGCATTGATATGAACAATTTTTAATAATATTTTTTTATTTTATTTTATTTTTATTTTTCCTTTTTTTTCTTTTTTCTTTCTTCTCCTCCTTCCTCCAGCCGATCACTGACCAATGACCGGCTAGAGGCGATGGCCAATGAGATCGAGGTCGACCTTGTTGGAGGCATCGGGGATTGCCTCATCTTCGGGCGACGAGACTTACCCTTGCGGCCTCTAGCGAGGGCTCGAGTCTCGCTAGAGGCCGGCGAGGTCGACCTCAACCTCACCCACCATCACCTCTGGCTGGTCATAATGGTCCAACGACCTGCCGGAGGAAGGAGGGGGAGAAAGAAATTTTTTTAAAAAAATAGATAAAATAAAATAAAAATTCAAAAAATATTAAAATACTATTAAAAATTGTCCATGTCAATGTTGATCGTATCATGTCAGCCAACCGGTGCCTAGTTAGTAAAAACCTACAAAAATTAACAGGATATGACTAAATTGGCGTAAACTGAAAAGTTTTAGGACTAAATTGGTACCAATAAAATATTTATGACTAAATTAGCACAAATGCAAAAGCTTTAGGACTTCTTGGACACTTTTCCCAATGGTTACAAAAGGAGGTCATACATTTATGTTCCAAATGGTTACATTGACTCTTCTATCTTGACGGTTTCATCGAGTCTACTATCTAAATGGTAACCAAAAGTTGGTAATTTCTGGGTTTAACTTTCTAGTCAAAATCAACTATTTATTGAGACTACTTCCCAACTCAAAATGAAGCCACATTACTTAATTTGATTATCATTGAATAAATGACCATATGAACACTTGACTTTGGGATTTTATTTTTCATTCGATGTCTAATGCTTTGAATCTCTCGAGGCTAAAAAACTATACGTATGTTCATTTTCAATTTTGTCAATTAATTCAATACTATTATCGTTATTCTTATCTAGAAAGCAAATTAGTGACTCCATCAATGCTACTCTTCCAAGGAGATAGCTTCCTTTGGATCTCCACTTTTGCACATCCATGGTTACATTGACTATTGTTATTTACCATTCGTTAGTTTTTGTTAAATTGAATTAATACCACTGGAAAAATACAAAAGTGGTAAATATGTGACAAATGGAAGATAAATCCTAAATTAGTAAACTTATCAATTACCACGTACTATCTAACTTAGCAATTTGACGATAAAATTTAACAAAAACTAACGGAAGATAAATTTATCACAGATGCACCAATTTGGAG
Organism: Eucalyptus sp. ANBG9806169; assembly: GCA_014182395.1. NCBI lineage: Eukaryota > Viridiplantae > Streptophyta > Magnoliopsida > Myrtales > Myrtaceae > Eucalyptus > Eucalyptus sp. ANBG9806169. The sequence goes on along the minus strand of CM024574.1, from coordinate 2,574,409 downwards.
TTTTTTATAGTGAAAAAATTAATTTAGAGTAAATTTATCACACATGCATCAGTGTAGGGTTTCTCGTGATATTAACTTTTTTTCAGGTTAACCCAAGTTTCAACTACCATTTTCAACGTCAAATCATAGATTAGCAACAGGGATTGGCCTGGACATGCCCATGTCCTAGAAAGAGACACAAGCAGCAGTAGCTTCCATAACAATGATCCGGCATTGATTGGCAAAGAGTGATGACTTGACATCGAGACAAAAGTGGTGAGCGGCGAGCTGCGAACTGCGTGATGGTGGACGGTGGCAAAGCTCGACAATATCCTTCGGCGATGTAAAGACGCAACCATTGATTGACGAAGTTGACAACGGAAGAAGAAAGGAAAAAAGAGAGAAGGGGGCGTCTCTACTCTTCAAAAGTGAAATGACTGGAATTAGGGTTTTGTTTTACAAGGAGTAAAACTGGAATTACAATTATGGAGTGACGGCGAGATTTGAACTAAAAAAGAGTTCATTAACTGAAACTTTATCATGGGGAGAAAACTGAAATGCTAAAACTAAAAGTAGTTGTTTTTGCCTCGGGAGGAGCTCCCTTGCGAATACGATGAATTGGGAAATGAGCTTCGAAGTTACGGTACCACACAGATTTTTTATCAAATGGCTTAATAAGCTCTAAGCACATTGCCGATGCCTTGAGAAACGGACTCTCTCGCTCTTTCTTATCCTCTTTAGGATTCTCTGTCCCATATGATTTAAGAAAAATTAAGTAAATCCAGTATAATCAATTAGTCATGGCGTGGTACGAACTATAGCTGTTAAAATCTCTTGATAAAGGGTTACTATTATCATCCTCGTAAAAATAGTTGAGCATTATGTTTGAAGTGTTTCTGCATAAAACATTGATTCGTTACACATTTTTTCGAAACTATGATATTTCAGTTTTGATTTTTATCACAAGCGAAGTACGGCATTTTTAATGATGAGCCGGGTGAAGCCCGGACTCTTTTCACTAGCATAAAATGATATAAGTGCGTGACATTCTTAAATCAGAAGACTCTGTTCCTTTGCTTCCATATTAAGAGATTCTTATTCTCAAATTCCATAGTACATCTTTGCTTCTATGGATGACCATTCTAAGTATGGTAATGTACTTGATAGAAACCCCAAATGAGGTTAAAATAAAAGAAGACAGCTCTTTAATCACTTCTCCATGCTACAGTCCCTAACTGTGAAATAGTAATGTGAACTCTCTCTCAAAGAACTACAGAAAAGGAAATCCACCTAGGAGAGCATGGATGCCGCAAATCGACTTCTGAAAATCTTCATATCGAACAATGCAGGCACCCACTTAGACCTACATATCCACTTCATCATCTGTTCATTTCACGCGATTACTAAGAGTAAACTAAGTTGGATTATTCGACACGTGCTTAGACTCATGCCTTTTTCGATTTATGAGGTTAGTAGGTCATTTCATGACATTTAAAGTTTATGTATCATAAATACATTTTAGCATAAATACATCATTATTTTAATGTATCATTTGTTGTAAAAGGTACACATAAAACTAAAATTTCAGATTCAAAGCAACTAATTAGTATCATGATAAAAATCCACAAACAAAATGTAAAATATTATGCATCATAAATATCATATTATCGTTGAGATGCACACAAACAATAAAATCTTTTGTCTACTAACGGACATGGGAAAAGCTTAAATTATGTTATTGTGCTAAACTAAAAAGTATTTCTTCTATGAAAATGAGTTACTGTTGGCGCCAAAAATTGGCTTATTGGGCCAGAGCAAAAGGAAAGCCCATTAAGCCCAGCGTGTAAGAAGGCCACCAGTTGCGAAGGATATCAAGGAATCGGGGAGAATTGTCCAAAAAGTCCTAAACCTTTTGCGGTTTTGCCAATTGAGTCATAAACCTTTCAATCTTGCCAATTGAGCCCCTAAACCTTTTGTCAACTTGCCAATTAAGTTCATCCGGCCAATTTTGGCCAAAAATGCTGACGTGGACGCGGCGGTGCCACGTAGGACGGCCGGAGCGGAGCGACGTAGATAATTTTAAATAATATTTTAATTTTTTTTTTTTTTTTTTTTTAAAAAAAATTCTATTTTTTTCCTCTTTATTATTATTATTATTATTATTATTATTATTATTATTATTATTATTATTATTATTATTATTATTATTATTATTATTATTATTATTATTATTATTTTCCTTTTTGGCTTTTTCCTTGGCCTTTTCCGGTGGCCGGCCACCGGCCACAGTAACGGCCGGCCATCGCCCACGGCCGCCGGGCTGGCCTCGCCCGCCACAGGCAAGGCTCGGCCGGGTGACAGCGAGGCCGCCCGGCCCCGGCGAGGGCCGGCCTCGCCGGATCCGGCGAGGGGAGCCCTCGTCGGGGTCACCCTCGCCGTGCAAGCGTCGGCCTCACCCCTGGCCGGGCGGGCGACGCCGCCACCGGCTACGGCGCGAACGCCGGCCGGCCGGGGCGAGGGCCGGCCTCGCTAGATCCGGGCGAGGTCGATGCTCGCCCGGGCGAGGGCGAGCCTCGCCGGGGCCGTGGCTGCTTCCCCCGCCCGCGTCGCGTCGCCCGGCCGGGCCTCGCATGTGGCGGGCTGTGGCCGGTGGCCGGCCACCGGAAAAGGCCAAGGAAAAAAAAAAAAAAAAAAAAAGAAAAAAAATCAAAATTTTTAAAAAATATTAAAAAATTATTTAAAATTGTCCACGTCGCCCGGCCGTCCTACGTGGCACCGCCGACGTCCACGCCAGCATTTTCCGGCCAAAATTGACCGGATGGACTCAATTGGCAAACCGACAAAAGGTTTAGGACTCAATCGGCAAGATTGAAAGGTTTAGGACTCAATTGGCAAACCGCAAAAGGTTAAGGACTTTTGGACAATTCTCCCCAAGGAATCGGGATCAAAACTGCTCGAGAGCGATACGATAAGAATGGAGACGGTTTCAAAAGCTCGGTGCCAACAATAATATGAATAATACAAAGCGGTTATTAGCGGGGAGAATTACAAAAAAAGTCATAAACCTATAACAATTGTGCCAATTCAATCTTACACTTTTTGTATTTATGCCAGTTGAGTCCATCCAGCCAATTTTGGCCAGCCGGCATTGATATGGCATTGCCGCAGATCGATGTGGTGTTTTAAAAATAATATTTTAATAAATTTTTGAATTTTTTATATTTCTTTTCTTTTCTTTTCTTTAATATTTCCCCCTTCCCCTTCCCCTTCGACAAATTCAATTCCCCCCCGAGGTGACCTACGATCTCGAGGGTAATTAAGGCCAAAAACCAATTGGTTCGTGGTCACGGCTAGCGCACCGGTTCTATTGTTTGTCCAGAGAGAGTGGTAGAGTGACGGATAATACCGCTAGGAGGGGTATTAAAATGACGGCCGAAGTATGAGGCATTCTAATTAATTATGAGTAACTGGGTTAAAAATTCATTAAACTAGATATCATATGGTACAAGGCAAAGAAGGAGTTTTGCGGGCATTGTCTCTTAGCATGATACATTTAAATGATGGCATAACATGACTATGCAACAACCCAAGAAAAACCTATGAGCACACAACAATAAAAACGTGTAAGCCGATGAGACTTTGATCCCATGCAAATGATTAGAGAACCTAAACTAAAGCTCGATGGTGTAGCGTGTAAAAAATGTCCCGCAAAGTAAAGTTTGAGGTAAAAAAGTGGTTTGGTATGCATCAACCTATCATCTTCAAATTGCAAACAGGCTGGCTTTCGCTCCCCAAGAATAAATAGACTCATGAAGCAGCATTGTTATGATGTGATTTACTCATGCCAATTCCCTTAAAGTTTAGGTCTAATTAGCCCAATATACACAGATGAACAATGTTACCATGAATCATGGCCCCTTGGGAGAGTGGCTGTTCAAGGACGTGAAAAAAAATGGAAACAGGAGAATAACACTTCCTATGCACACTTCATAGTTCACACAACAAGGCCGAGGCCACCAATTATCATTCTAGAATGAAAATTGCGACGTTCTGGAGGGTGTGAAAGGACAGTGTTCATGGTATATGCCTACAATGGAAGCAATACAAGAATAACTAGGGCTCACCAAAACTATCGCTTAAATTTCAGCGAATCCTCAATCCGCTGGATCAGTTGATCACCGTCGAGCACCCTCCTGAAAATTGAAAACAGCTCAATCAAGATAAGGGTAAATGACTTAAACAACTTAAAACCATATAAGTTGGAAGCAATTGAAAATCAGAAAAATTTCACAACCCTATCTTGCAATTAAATCATGAATGAGAATCAACATATTTCAGATTAAATAACATTCCAAAACCACAGAATAATGCATGAGTCTCGGGCTTTGCCCATCGGTTATTACCATTTCTGCATTGAGCCAGCGACCATGTCCTTAACAGAAAATTTATGGAGATACCCTCTGCCTATTGCTAAAAAAGTATCACTCGCTATGCATGGATTGCAGCAACCTAACAATTAGGGAAGCTGTGTTTTCCAGTACGGTCAAGCTCTAGATAGGGAAGGCCTTTCATCGATTGCTGTTGAAGACTTATGCGGTTTGTGCATACTTATCATCAGTTATTATGTAGAAACATGTTGGTGTGGTTCCATGTTTTGCGAGAGAGTTATGATGAAGTAGGATGGAATTCCCTAATCAAAAAGAGTCTAGGAGGAGAAGGACTGTCCACTGATCATAGGTCATTATAGATTCTTCATGTCACAAGAGAGGCATTAGTGCCTACATATATTACAAGGGGTGTCTGCGCTTTTTTGGCAAAATGCAAGTACTCTTTCCAGAGTTCACCCTGTGTCTTTCACATTATAAAAGATTGAATTGCCAAAAAAAAAAAAAAAAAAAAAAAAAATTGCGGCTCTAGGTTTTTGTTCAATTTAGGATATCTAAGGCATCTCATCACAAAGTATCAAAAACTTTTATGAGCCTTTACTAACATAATAATTATGAGAACTTAGCAGACTATATTTCCAAATGATAGCAAAGGTGAAAAATAAAAAACTTACAAAACAGTCAAAAGGCTTCCTATATTTAAATATGATAAAGGTAGGTAATGCTTCTATCTTGTATTTATCAGCAATGCTGGGGTACTTCTCAGTATCAATCTTCACATCCTGAATTCTATCTTTAAGTCTAATGATGGCTTCATTGAGAATGGGAACCACAAATTGACAAAGACCACACCTGGCACAAAAGCTCACATTATGAGTATTATGCTGATCAAGTTGCTCGAAGATTTATTAGAACATGTATCATTGCTTCAAATCTATGGTGGATGTAAATTACCAAGTAGCATAAAAGTCAACTAATACAGGTTCTCAGATTTGGCCAATAGATCATCAAAAGAGTCATATGTCTGCTTCTTAGCTTCTACCTGTAAAAAACAAGGGATACAGGTAAGTGGATGTTTCTAATCTACAAAATGAAGATCAAAGTAATAATACAATCAAATGGTCCAACAGAGACAAGAGGATGCCCATATACTCCCTTTAACCATATTTTATTTCTACTCATTAGCATTTAACGTTTCAGTATTGCACTTCATTTACAAAAGGCTTGTGCAAATTTTCATAGAGTGCATTTATATGAAGACCATATTGATGCATAGTCGTTGCTACTTTCTCACATTGCCATTATTAAGCCAGAGCTCTGCCGGGTGGCTGACTCCTTAGAATTTGATATATGCTGTTGCTTGATAAAAAGCTAGTTCGATGCCCGGCTACTGCATCCTTACATTTTCTTCATGCACATGTCTGAGGCTTATCTCGCCAAAGCATGTTCTTTAAGCATTGCAGTACGTGATAAAAGTTAATAGGCGAGGTGCGATTTATCGAAATTCTGCATGGAGTCATTTCAGGGAGTTACAACAATGCTGTCCATTAGGGCAGTGTTTTCGATACAAGAAATTCCTGCATAATTGAGCAAATAGACGCTATAAGCCATCTTTGTAAAGGTCCATCCGCCATAAATAATTTGCCGTGTAAGAATATCTGCATCAAGGACCTAGAATTGGCAAAATTCATTTAAAATTAGATTCTAAATGCGTATATAGAAGAAAATGATCCCAGTACTTAATTTGTGTTTTTGCCTTTTCTCAAGTCCCAGAAGCGACAACGCGTTCAGTGACACAAGAAAAACACAAACTGGAACAAAGCTGATGATTGCACTATATTTACTTCATCCAAGTGCATCCTCCGAATCTCATCCTTCTCATTGCAGCTCTCATTTGTTTCAGTCCTTTCTAGTCCAGGATCTCGTCAGGAATAGCCACAGAATGCCTCTCGAGCCAATCACTTGCTTCCATCCCGAATATCAGCCTGTTAAACTTGAAGAAGCAGTGAAAGATTTGCTCCTAAATTTACCACACATCAGCAAACACCTGAAGCCGGAGTATTGTAGCACGGTGAACCCTAATAAACAAGATAAATTAGCTTAGAAGAAAAATCATGACAACTAAAACTAAATGAACATCACTTTCATCAATGAAAGCAATACCTTCCCAATGACATTCATGGAGGAGGAGAATGTAAAGCATTTTAAGCTGCAGCAGATCATTCAAAGAACTGAAAAAGGGATTTCTGGGTTCTCCTTGATAAACAATTCGAACGGTCAATCACCCTTAAAAACCTTGCAGCCTTATCAAGGGATATCAAACTGACCTCCACATGAATGAATAACAATGTCACCTGAAAATACAACAAAAGAAAAGACATAAAGCACCTAAAGAACAAGCAGTTCCAACACTGGAGAGTGTCTCTGCGAGAATGAAAAGTACCAAAAGCATGTGCCTAACTTACTTGAATTACTGTAAATAAAAGGCTCTGAAGATGTCAGAAGTGCCACAGATTCCAGCAGCCTCTCTTCCTTCCTGACTGCCCAATGTCAAGCCACAAGTAGACAGGATCAAAGTTCATCCCTCGAGATGATAAGCCTGTACTCTAGGCCCAGGATTTCTTTCTGCTGAAGTCCTGATCGATATTTCCATAACATCATCCAAGTTCCAACTGGAGAAGTATAATCAGGACAGCATCTACCAACCATCTCATTCTGACCATTGGGTCACAAGGACAAACTCAAATTAAAAAAAGTTGAATATCTGTTACATCTGTAGGTGGCAGGTGCTTACAATGGCAAAACCTGTCCCCTGGAGGATTGCTGCTCGCTGATGCATTGTGTAAGATCTGAAAAGCTGAAACTCAAGCTGAGAAAAGGGGATGAATTTCGTCGGCAGGTTCAGTGTCGATCAACAGAGAGCTCAAACTATAACTTGAAACGACGAGGAAGACGACCAGATTTGCTTTGCACTCTAAGGATCTCCTTTGCAAAACCTTGGTTTCCAGTAAGTAAAAGACCATCCAAGACCCTGTTGAAAGTTAATTTTCTTGGCACAAATCCTCTGTCAACCATCTCAATCAATAATTTCCCTGCCAGCACCAAATCATCCGATTTCTTCCTGACAAACATGGAACTGATAAGGATGTTGTACGTGTCCAAATTTGGCAAGCAAACCCCACTTCCCATTTTCTCAAACAGGTGGATGCCATTCTCTATTTCTCCGGCATAGCAAAAGTGACGAATTATGATATTGTACGTCTGAACATTAGGTTCGCAACCATCATCCTCCATTCTCGACATAAATTCCACACCCCTGTCCATATGCCCTACATGACACAGTCCCCTAATCACCAAATTGTAAGTAATCGAGTTGGGCACGTAACCCTTCCTCAACATTTCTTCGAAAACCAGAATTGCGTTTTCCACATTGTCTTTCTTACAGAGGACCTGAATCATGGCATTATAAGTCGCAACAGAAGGAAGAATTCCCTCTCTAGCCATCTCATCAAACACCTTTTTAGCTTTCTTAATCTCACCAACGATGCCGAAACTATGGATCACCGTGGTATACGTGACAACATCGATATCACACTTCCTCTTCTTCATCTGCAGAAAGAATTGCCAAGCCTCATCAACCTGACCAGCTCTAAAGAACCCTTTGAGCATTATATTATAAGTCGTCGAACTCGGGGTCAACCCCCTATCCACCATCTCCTTCAACACCTCCAAAGCCATCGGCGTCCGCTTGATCAAACACCACCCATTAGCAATTATACTATAACTAACACAATCAGCCTCAAACCTGCCCCCGAAAACTTTAAACAACTTGTCGCTAGCCATCTCCACATGTCTAGACTTGCACAGTATATCAAGAATGGTATTGAAAGAGCTCAAATCCTGGCGGCAACCGTGCTCGTGCATCGACAAGAACACCTTGACCGCCCTATCGGGCTTGCCGGCGGCGACGTACCTCTCGGCGATGATGGCGAGCGTCTTCGGGGAGGGGCCGAGGCGGAGGGACCGCATCCGGGCCACGAGGGCCCACGCGGCCCGGAAGTCGCGGACGCGCGCGGCGAGGTCGACGGCGTGGTCGAAGGAGGAGGCGGCGGGGGCGTAGCCGGGGCGGCGGCGGGAGAGGTGGGCGAAGAAGGAGAGGGCCTTGGGGGCGTGGTTCCAGAGGCGCTTCAGGGTCTTGTCGACGAGGTCGGGCGTCCATTGGATGGTGGAATCTTGGAGGACTCGGGGCAGCGTTTGAGGGGTGGCGGCGAGGATGGAGGCGGCAATGGAGGCGTCGAGTGGCCGAGGTGGCGGCGGCAGCGGCGGCGTCGATGCGGCGGCGAAGAAGGAGAAGGAGGTGGAGATGGTGGTGGTCTGAACAGGAGGTCTGTGCAGAAGAGTGAGCATCTCCGGTTTGGTGAATGGCGCTTCTGAAATGGCCGTGCTGATTGAGAGTAGACCTGGTCGATCTGCTTGGGCGGACCGGACCTGGTATCAATCGGTCACGTTACTCAAATCCATCGAGGGCCGTCGGCCTTCACCCAAACGACCATGGTCACACCATCGCCTTTTACGGTGATGGCGGGATGGCGGCAGTTACGAGGGCCGTAGAGGCCCTTGCTGATTTGCTATCGCTCTTTTTTTTTTTTAAAATTTAATTTAATCAATATTTATATTAAAAATTGATTTCGGCGTATGATGACGTGGTTTTGCACATTTATTGTTGAGTAGGCAACTTCGGTAGGTCACGTAGGCCAATTTATGCTTAAAATAATGCCATATCGAATTTCCGGCTATCATTGTCAGAATGGCCTTTAATGCATTTTTTAGAATTTTTTTGCATTTAAGTGTCCACCCATGCCAAATTTGAGCATTTGTGGTGTATTTTGCCCAGCATTTTTCTAATCAAATCCACTTACGAGCTAAAACATGACAAATTTATTGCAATTAAACAAAACAATTTGAAAATTGACCTAAAATTCAAATTCCCATTCAAACTTTCTATTCATCCTTCTTTTGCTTGTCCAGATAGATTAATTTTGTCATTCCCGATGGACTCTATAAAAGAAACGCAAGCTTTCCTTCCATTTTCCCTTGAAACAAATAGCGACATTAGTCCAAAAGAAAAACGTATTGAACTTATCTTTAGTCGAGTCTAATTCAACAAATATTGAGTCGAGTAAATTTTTAATGATATATATATATATATATATATATATATATATATATATATATATAGTTATCATTTCCTCAAATAAAATTGGTTGGATTTTGATCGAAACACAACAAATCGAAATTTACATGAAAATTTCTTTACCTCTTTATGCAGCAGGACAATTAAAATCCTTTGTTTTATACATCGACAAATAATTTGTAGCCCTTGTCTAAATTGAGTTTTACTATTACATTTTGCTTAGAAGCAAAAATGAAAAAAAGAAAAAAAAGAAACGACTTTTGCAAACTCAATAACAGAGGCCCAAAGTAATGGCCCCACAAACAGTACAACGACACAAGTTGGCAAAGGTAAGTAAGAGTAAATAGTACAAAACATAACTCGCAACTCACAACTCAAGGGCTGAATTATTGCACGTGCGGACAAACAACCCTTTAGAAAGTTGGACTCCGAAAATAAATCGCAAGTTTACGCATAACCAGCCTCACTTACTCCGCTCGCGAGGGTAGGAATATGATATTGGGCCAGTCATCGTTCCCATCTTTTATTCTACCTTGTGCCTCTCCAAACGTCATTTCTTCTTCAGGACTCTGACCAACGCTCGAAGTGACCCGGGCAGCTGGGTCCCACTCAAACTTGGCCCACCACTCTTTCTGTCCGCAGACCGAGAAGCTTCCCCTCGCGCTGTTCGAGTCCAACGGCAACTTTTTGAGACCAGGGCACTCCCTTATGTGGAATTCCATTCCTTGAGGGAAAAATAGAGTGTGGTCGCAAATACTCCTTAGCTTTGGAAGATTTTCGATAAATAGATATTCAAGACATGAGAATAATCCTGAAGTAGCTAATTCCTCTCTTGCAAATCCATCCCCGATTATTTTCTCCATCGAAGGGCTGGTTGTGACTAGCAAATTTTGGAGTTTCGGAGCATGCACGAGCCAGGACAAGTCCAAAAATCCGCATTCACCAACAAAAACCCTAACGAGACTGGGGAAGCAAGAGCAGTTGGCCGCTCGTCCTATCCCTTGAGCAATCTCCATCTTCACGAGCATAGGGCAATGGACTAGATGAAGCACCTCTAAATGCGAGAAATCGCCGCTCCCTTTTAATGAGTGGCTTATTGGGATGCTGGTCAAGTCCTTGCAACCTGTGATCCGTACTCTCCTTATGCATCTTTGTAAGGATTGGAATATTTTTAGAGCAGAGAAAGATTTTTGCACCCATATAGATAAGTCGGTGAGATCTTGCATGTCCCCTAGTTCCTCTACCACCTCTTCTTCCTTCTCTAGACTCGATCCCCACAAGCTGAACACATTCAACGGTAAGCTTGCGATTGCCCCTGTCGGAATTAGGATAATACTACGTGGTAATAAACGAATATCAACTAGCAAACACCGTAACTGAGTCAAGTTCTTGATTTCCTTGGGCAACTCTCTGATATTAGTTCTCGACAAGTTCAAGTACTGTAGGCTAATCAGATTGCAAATCTCTTCGGGGAATGACACAATATTGCCATTGTCAGACAAGTCAAGCACCTTCAAACAAGCCGTCATTGACTTGAAAAATCCTCTTGGCACGAGCCTCACCTTAGTTTCCCTTACAAACAAAGTTTCGAGTTGGGAACACATAGGTGGTGCTCGGTTGATATTTGCAATCAACTTTCCCCATATAGATACTTTCTCCGCTTCCCCCCACTTGGAGATCATCTTGGCAGACATGTCTTCTTCATTCTCAATCACTAGCAACTTGTTCTCCTTTTGCCCGTGGTCATGAGCAATCCATGTGGCCATGTCGCGGATGACGTCATGCATCTTCACAATTGGTTCTTCATCGTCATTAAGCCCACTTTCCAATAGACAAGCCCTCTTTAAATCCCCCAAGATAGATGCTCCCTTGTCCCGCATATGATATACATCACCAGTGTCTCCTAACAAGCCCTCTCCAATCCAGAGTTCAATTAGCTCGTTTGTCATTATAGGGTAATCCTCAGGGAAGAGACAACAATAAAGAAAGCAAGCCTGTCGAGTAGCGTCATTTAAGCTATCATAACTGAACTCGAGTATGTGGTATACTTCCTCCACCATACCTGACAACTCGTGCGGTTTGCTCCTCAGCATTGTTAGCGCATCCCTCCACTCACTGGGGTTGTCTTTACCGGCCATGGCTCGCCCGACAGTAACAAGGGCTAGTGGCAACCCTTTGCACTCTAGGACAATGTTTTTGGCGGGCTCTCGAATTTCTAGATGAGAATGTACAATCGATTTGCCCACATTGTTCTCGAACAATCCCAGGGCTTCTTGAAATGTCAAGCACTGTACTTGGTAGGGTTTGTCGGCTTTCATTTCATGGCATACTTTCTCCAACCGAGTTGTGAATATTACTTTGGATCCGTTCCCAAGACAAGAACAAGGAACTCCAATTTTGGAAAGGTCCAGCTTTGCCCATACATCATCAATCAACAACACAAACTTCTTATGGGACAAAACTTCCAACAAATGATGGACCCTCTCATCCTGAGACCATTCTCCCCAGATCTCCTTTTCAATGTTCAGCCTTTTCCTTATGGTGTCTCGAATGTCATCTTCATTCACTCGCCTGGACACCACCACCCAAATAACGACCTCGAATCCATGATTTGCACGCAAAAGGTCGTTGTTGATCCTTTTCATGAGAGTGGTCTTTCCCACACCGCCTGTTCCGTATAACCCAATCACTCCTATTTCTTGTTCATCCACGAGCCATTTCCACACTTTATTGAAGGAAATATCAAGCCCCATGGTCTCGCCCATAGGCATCGCAAGTACTGTAGGAGAAGGCAATGGTAACGTAGTGTTAAATTCTTCTTTCTTGAGTTGTCTTGCTTCAATGAGCATTTGATCGACCGTTTTCCCCAATCGATAGCCTGACCAGCAGTTTCGTGGGAGACAATGATGGAGACATTTGATTTGGTCACGTTCCCCGGCTTCTCGAAGAACTTGATCTACCTCACCTAAAAAATTTTGCACCTTGCCTAGCCAGTTCACCACTTCTCTCGTGCGATGTACACCTCCTCCTCCTTCTTCATGTTGCACCCTTTCTTCCACATCGTGGCTCTTGGCATTCAGGCCTTCAGTTTCCATCTGCAATAATTTGACGTTATCTTTCAAATTACAAATGTAGCCCAAAGGTGTACTGGCCAAACCCCATAAATATTTGACAAGATCTGAAAGAGGACTTGCGAAATCCATAGAATCTTTCAGGGACGAGAGACTGAAAAATGGGGAATTCGGATGGGGAAGGAGAGTGGGCGAATGGGTGGAGTTCGATAATGGCAGTCATCCCATAAGAGATTGACTTCGTAGACTCAATAATAGAGGTCCAAAGTAATGGCCCCACAACACTACAATGATAAAAGTTGGCAAAAATTTAAGTGAAAGTTAAAAAAGTGCAAAACGCAACTGGGGGGCTAAATTATTGCGCATGCGGACAAACAACTTTTTGGAAAGTTGGATTATGACAGTAGAGACTGTAGAGTGTTACTCACAATTTACGTACGGAAGTACGTGTGTATATCTCTCTAAATTGTTATCATGTGTATTCATGAGGGTTTAAATATGACGTATCTATTAACAAAGATACCACTAATCCTTGCTTCCAAGGAATTTTAGGATAATGTTAATCAAACATGGTAATATTTTTAAGTAAATCAATTATTTGCTGATTAGGCAACATGTTCATAGTTTTAGGTTCCGTTTCACAAAAAATGTGACGTTTTCGAAAATTATTTTTGGGAAGGTATTTTCTTGGAAAATAATAATATTTTTCAGTATTTTGTTGAAATTTGAAAATGAACTAGAAATTTCTTTATTATTGTTCAGGAAGGAAAATCTTTTCTTGCATGCATTCACTTTCAATAATTTTTTTATTATTTTATTTTTTAAGATCAAATTTTCAATTTTTAATTTTTTTCCTTTCCTTTTTCTTTTTTTCTTCTTCTTCCTTGTCCTTTTCTTTTTTCCTTTTATATTCTCCTTCTTCCTTGGCCTTGGACGGTCATTGGGCACAGCGATGACTAGCAATCCGCCATTAGCGAGCTCCGGCTCGCCACAAGTCAGCAAGCTAGGCGAGGCTTAAGCCTTTGCCGAGGTCACCAAAGGTCGGCGAGGCTGTGGCGACCTCGGGTGAGCTTGGCATTGCCTCACCAGAATCTAATGAGCTCAAGTCTCGCTGGCCTATGGTGAGGCCCTCATTGATTTGTTGCCGCTCCTCTTTTGTTTTTTTTTTTTTAAATTTAATTTAATTAACATTTATATTAAAAATCAATTTTGGGGAAAAATGACATTGTTTTGCACATTCATTGCTAAGTAGGCAGCTCTGGCGAGCCACGTAGACCAATTTATTATTAAAATAATGCTTCGTTGGATTTCCGGCTACTTTCACCGAAATTCACACTTAAGTATCTCAATTTTTTTTAAGTTATATTTAAGTGTACCTTTTGAAACTTTTGGCACTTAAATATTCACTCCTGCTAAGTTTTAGCACTTATAGTATACTTTCTCTAGCATTTTTCTAATCAGATCCACTTATGAGTTAACATATGACAAATATATTACAATTAAACAAAACAATTTGAAAATTTGACCAATGCCTCTTCGAACTCTCTATTCATCCATCTTTTGCTAGTTCATATAGATTAATTTTGTCATTCCGATGGGCTCTATAAAAGAAAGGCAAGCTTTCCTTTCATTTTCCCTTGGAAACAAGCAGCGACATTAGTTCTTTTTGGACAACGTGTTGAACATATCTCTAGTCGAGTCTAATTCGGCGAATATTGAGTCGAGCCAATTTCTAATGATTATATATTGTTATCATTTCCTCAGAGAAAATTGGTTGGATTTTGATCGAAACACTACAATCGAAAATTATATGAAAATTTGTTTGCCTCTTTATGCAGCAGGACAATTAAAATTCTTTGTTTTACATATTGACAAATAATTTATAGCCCTCGTCTAAATTGGGTTTTACTATTACATTTTGCTTAGAAGCAGAAAAAAGAAAAAAAGAAACGACTTTTACGGACACAATAACAGAGACCCAAGGTAATGCCCCACGATGGTACAATGATACAAGCTGGCAAAGGTAAGTAGTAAATAGGGCAACACACGACTGACGACTAAGGGGCTGAATTATTGTGCATGCAGACAAACAACTCTTTGGAAAGTTGGGCTATGTAAATAAAGCGTTGTATATATATAATTACAGACTCTTCCACATAATTCTCCATTGAATTAATAAATTTGTTGCGCAAGATACCACTAATCCTTACTTCCGAAGAATTTTAGGATAATATTAATCATACATGGTAAAATTTTTAAATACACTGATTCTTTGTTGATTAGATAGCTATTCATAGTTTTATACAAAACAGATTTTCCTCGCATTGTCATATAATTTCGTAATGGAGATTAATTTAAGGAGAAAATAATTTTTTTCATTGGGCAATAATTTTGCAATATTTTGAATTGGCAACTTTAATTAGTAAAATTAATGCCTGTGTAATAGAAAATTGTAACCTTGAAAGAATTTAGCATTATATTTACTTTTTTTTTATGAGTAATTTTACGTAAAATTAATGCCTGTGTAATAGAAAATTGTAACCTTGAAAGAATTTAGCATTATATTTACTTTTTTTTTATGAGTAATTTTACTTGATCCACTAGTCTAGTCACATGAGAATTGGCTATAGTCGTAAGGTCAAGCAATAGATAGGCGACGCATTAACTTTTGACAAATCAAAGACTGGACATTAAAAATTATATGCGTCATGCACTTAATTATCCAAACATGCAATATATCGGTCATAGGAAGTAAAACAACTAGCAAAGTAAAGCATTGCATAGGCATAGTTTAGTTCAATTTTAAAAAATAGATGAATAGTAACATATAGAGTTCTAGTGGTTGCTTGCACAACAATTAGCATAATTTAATAAAGTTTAGTCATTGTAACTGGTTCAAATTACTTAAAAAGGAAATTTTAATACCTAAAAGTGCGATTGGACAGTTGGACAAGAGCCAATATCTTGTCGACAGGGCATGATGAAACTCTAGATAGACAGTTATTATATACCAATCATACACTGCTATGAGATACGAAGAAGTTATACCTATGGTGTTGAAACGTTAAATTTTCCACCACACTTCCATTTTTTATTTTTTTAATCTGTTGTACTTTGAAATTGTTTGTAAGATGCCTGGCTTGATATGGTGTATGAAACGACATTTCATGATTTTGAGGTATGATCAACTCTGTCGTTCTATTTTACTTGATAGATTTGTAAAGAAGACAATATGTAAATAGATTAGTATATAGAAGATTCCATTACCATGCTGTCCCACATTTCTATTTCCAAAATAATGGACCAGTTTATCTTATAATCGAAAGATTTTTTCTTTGGTGTTTGGTTGATGGATCAGTGACCAACTGGAAAAATATCTCAATTTTTGTAGTGATCCTGGTAAAACTTTTTGCTGGTCCTGGCTCGCGTGTATTCAGTTATTGGGAAATTGTATATTTTTCTTGTATAGTGTTTGCTTGTTGCAAACAAGGAAGAAATAAAATACAGTGTAAAGAGATTACACTTCCGATCCCCACACTTTTATTATGATTGACCCCTTTATTGTCATTTGACATTAACTCTAATTACTGCACTCCTCCAAACACAATACAAGTAATTTCATCAAATTTTCATTCAAAATCCTGTGAAATATTTTTAGTCAACACTTGCCAAATTTTCGAATAGATTAATTTTGTCATTTTGATGGACTTTATAAAAGAATGGCAAGCTTTCCTTCCATTTTCCTTTGGAAACAAATAGTGACATTAGTCCAAAAGGACAACGTATCGGACTTATCTCTAGATAAGTCTAACTCAACGAATATTGAGATGAGTATATTTTTAATGCTTATATATTATTATCATTTCCTCAGAGAAAATTGGTTGGATTTTGATCGAAACACAACAAGACGAAATTTATTTGAAATTTTGTTTACCTCTTTATGCATAGGGAAAATTAAAATCTATTGACAAATAATTTATAGCCCTTGTTTAAATTGGGTTTTACTATTACATTTTGCTCAAAAGCAAAAAAAATGACAAAAAAGAAACGACTTTTACGGACTCAGTAGTAAAGGCCCAAAGTAATGGCCCCACAATAGTACAATGATACAAATAGTACAAGACACAACTCCCAACTTAGGGGCTGAATTATTGCGCATGTGGACAAACAACTTTATAGAAAGTGGGACTATGGAAATAAAGCATTGCCCACCATATATATATTATTACAAACTCTTCCACAAAATTCTCCATTGAATATGATATATCTGTCGTGCAATATATCACTAATCCTTGCTTCTGAAACTAGCATTGCGACGAAATAAAAAATAGAGACGGAAATGGCGGGCTTGGGATGAGTGATGGCCCTACCCCTGATCAAAAAAAAATTCTAATATTATTCGATGAGATTTTTTTTTAAAATATGTCACTATATCTTATTAGAGCTTCTTATCACCCCTAATCTTGAATTCTCAACTCGAACCACTTAATTGACGTCCCCACATAATACCAACTTTTGAGTGTGATGTGAATTGCTAAAGAGAAAAACATATGACATGATGCCACTAACAAC
This sequence comes from Eucalyptus sp. ANBG9806169, assembly GCA_014182395.1. NCBI lineage: Eukaryota > Viridiplantae > Streptophyta > Magnoliopsida > Myrtales > Myrtaceae > Eucalyptus > Eucalyptus sp. ANBG9806169. The sequence goes on along the minus strand of CM024574.1, from coordinate 2,557,208 downwards.
TCGCGACATTTCTCTGTGTGTGATTGATTCTGAAATGACTACATAAAAAAAATATCAATTTATCATTTCAAATATTGTCTTTATTTGAGCAAAGCATTGTCCAATGCATTTTTAAAATTTTTTAAATAGAAAGTATACATGGTAATAACTTTCGGTTTCCACGAAAGATAGGGATCTGTTAGCATGTATAACTGGTCATTTCTACTCTCCATCGTAGTTGGAAACTGGTGTTCCCTATTCAATGCCCAAAATCTATGGGGTTAAACCTCCACTTTCTCGTAGATCAACGCGAATTATAGCGGAAACACACTCAGGTTCTAAATATCTTTATTAGTATTTGAGTTTACGCATCAACTGGTGCGTGAGGTTTTCACTTTACAACTTCGAATCAATTGGAAAAGTCAAAGCCGAGAAACTAAAGCCGAAGACTGGGCCTTGCTTTAATGGACAGCATATTCATCCCCCCTTTCCTCTATTAATTTCTTTTTTGTTTTAAAGTTACTTTTTCAGCAAAAAAAGGAATCTCAAAACAACTTTTGTTAGCCATTACAATAATTAAGATGTGACCGGATAATATAAAATAAGAAGTCTCATCATTTATTCGGTGGAACTATCTATCATGTACTATGATGGATAGAGCCAAAAACAAGACATGAATACCCAACCTGGATCCATGTTAATGATGTTGCATAGTGCAATGTTAATACCCCAGGGGCAATCAACAGATTAGTCGTCGTCCTCTCGTGCACAATCTACTACGTCTATATCCTCTTTCTCTTACTTTGGGTTACCTTGCAAGTATTCCCAACGAGATCAACTTACCCGAGATGTCCATTAATATGAATTCAAAGTCCATAAAATTCAAGCAATCTCACTCCCAGGCTAAAGTAAAAAAGATACCTAAAAATCCAAATAAAAATCCCACAATCCTCCATCATAAACAAAAATGCCATTGATTAGCTGGGTTATCGCCTTCTAATTTGCCTCTTACAAAAATCCCTTCAATTCAAAGATAAAGATACTTGCTACTAACGTTGATCAAGGAGGTGCCAAAAGATCACATTTTTTTTTTAGATATTTGTCATCGATTAAATTTTAACGTTATATCTTTCTATCATCATAATTTCTCGTCAATTAAAATTTTGCAAAGTATTGTGTACCTTGATATTGATTAAATTCCATTAAAGTATGTCTGTCTATTTTCTGGAGTTTAATATGTCATGTCTAGAACCGCAACAAAATCTATCTCTTTTTATTAAAAAAAATAAGGAACGATTTTTGGTGAGAAAGATTTCGTGGTCAAGACAAATTCTGGCAAAATAGGAAGAAAAAGAAAATTCAATCAAACCACTGGCAGAGACCCCCCAAGGGCCGAAGACCGAGGAGCATCCCAACGGGAAACTTAAGAGGTCTTTTCTTTATACGTTGGAGAGCGGTTGGCATTTTGTCATTTGGATCACGTTGCTGCGGGGCATAGTTTAGGCTGGGCAACCTCCGATGCCAGTTAGGCTTCACGCGAACGTTGGCTGGGGACGTTATCGACGAAATAAGGTTGTGTTTGTCCGCATGCGCAATGATTCAGCCTCCCAGTTGTGCTGTGCACTTTTTACTTTTACTTAAATTTTTGCCAACCTGTATTATTGCAGTGTTGTGGGCCATCACTTTGGACCTCTTTTATTGAGCCTGCGAAGTCGATGTCTTATGGGATGATGACTCTTTAACATTTATCGAACTCCACCGATTCGGTCACTCTCCATCCCCATCCGAAAACTCCATTTTTCAATCTCTTGTCCCCGAAAGAAGCTATGGATTTCTCAAGTCCTCTTTCAGATCTCGTCAAATGTTTATGGGGTTTGGCCAGTACACCTTTAGGCTACATTTATAATCTGAAAGATAATGTCGATTTATTGCGGATGGAAAGGAATTTGATCAACAACGAAATATCTAAAAAACTATAGTTACAGTACAAGAATTGAAAAATAATAAATAAATAAATAAATAATAAGTTTTTTTTGTTTGTGCGAGAGCTATAAAGATACGAAGTGGCTATTTATAGCCTACAATAGATGGTTAGAAAAGGAGGTCATACACTTATGTTCCAAACGGTTATATTAACTCTACTATCTTGACGGTTTCATTAAATCCACTATCTTAACGGTAACCAAAAGTTCGTAACTTTGGTGTAGCTTTCCAGTCAAAATCAACTATTTAGTGAGACTACTTCCCAAATCAAAATGAGGCTATATTACTTAATTTGATTATCATTGAATAAATGACCATATGAACACTTGACTTTGGGATTTTATTTTTCATTCGATGTCTTATGCTTTAAATCTCTTGAGGCTAAAAATCTAAACGTATGTTTGTTTTCAATTTTGCCAAGAAACTCAATACTATTATTGTTATTTTTATCTGGAAAGTAGATTGGTGACTATCCATCAATGCTATTCTTCCACGGAGACAGCTCCCTTTCAATCTCCACAGTTTGCACATCCACGGTTACATTGACTATTGTTATTTATCATTCGTTAGTTTCTATTAAATTGAATTAATATTATGAAAAATTACAAAATTGGTAAACATGTGAAATGGAAGATAAACCCCAAATTAGTATACCTATCAGCTGTTACATGTCTTCTAACTCAGCAATTCAAAGGTAAAACTTAACGGAAATTAGCGAAGAGAAAATTTATCACAGGTACACCAGTTTAAAATTTTTACATGTGTATTAGTTTAGGATTTCTTGTGGTATTAATCTTTTTGAGGTTGACCCAAGTTTCAACTACCATTCTCAACCTCAAATCAAAGAAAAACGCCAATGGTTGGCCTGGACCGCGCCTTGATGGCATGTACTAGAAAGAGACACAAGCAGCAGTAGCTTCCATGGTAGTGATCTGGCATTGATTGGCAAAGAGTGGTGACTTTGGGTGCACATGGTAAAATTTCTTAAATTTGGGGAAGATTTTTTTTTTTTTTTTTTTTCAGGAAATAGTTCTTTCTATTTTATTCCGGGGAACAGTTTACGAGAAAAGAACCCGTTTGATAACTGCACGAAATTTCTACTTTTGGAATAGAAAAAAGAATAGAAATGCGTTTAGTATAACGCAACGATTCTTTTTGTATTTATTCTTTTTTGTATTTATTTGTTTTTTATTTGTAATATTTGTATTTATTTGTTTTTTATTTTTGTTTTTTATTTTTATTTTTGTATTTTTTTCTTGTGTTTGTTTTTTATTTGTATTTATTTTTTGTATTTATTTGTTTTTTATTTGTTTTTTTATTCTTGCTCACGGTCGGCGACGGTCGCAGGTGGCGGTGGCTCCGAACGGTTGGAGGTGGCCACGGCAATAGAGAGAAATAAAACAAAAATAAAAAAGAAAATTTACTTATTTAGAAATTATTCCCCGGGACGAAGTTATTTTTTTTTTTCTCGTTTTTATTCCCGCTAACTATTCTATTTGGGGAATATAAATGGCTTGGCGTTACTAAACGGGTTTTCTTTTTTTTTGTTCTAGGGAACAAAAGAACAGAAATTCTTAGGAATAGAAATATTCTCATGCAGACCCTTAATATCGAGACAAAGGTGGTGAGCGGCTAGTTTAGGGTTTTTTGTGGTATTAATCTTTCTGAGGTTGACCCAAGTTTCAACTACTATTCTCAACCTCAAATCAAAGAAAAACGACAGCGGTTGGCCTGGACCGCACCTTGATGGCATGTACTAGAAAGAGACAGAAGCAGCAGTAGCTTCCATGGTAAAGAGTGGTGACTTGCCATCGAGACAAAGGTGGTGAGCGGCAAGCTGCGAACTGCGTAATGGTGGACGGTGGCAAAGCTTGACGATATCCTTCGGCGATGTAAAGACGCAGCAATTGATTGACGAAGTTGACAACGGAAGAAGGAAGGAGAAAAGAGAGAAGGGGCGTCTCTACTCTTCAAAAGTGAAATGACTGGAATTAGGGTTTTGTGTTACAAGGAGTAAAACTGGAATTACAATTATGGAATGACGGTGAGATTTGAAAAAAAAGAGTTCATTAACTGAAACTTTATCATGGGAAGAAAACTGAAATGCTAAAACTAAAAGTAGTTGTGTTTGCCTCGGGAGGAACTCCCTTGCGAATACGATGAATTGGGAAATGGGCTTCGAAGTTACGGTACCCCACAGATTTTTTATCAAATGGCTTAATAAGCTCTAAGCACATTGCCGATGCCTTGAGAAACGGACTCTCTCGCTCTTTCTTATCCTCTTTAGGATTCTCTGTCCCATATGATTCAAGAAAAAATAACTAAATCCAGTATAATCAATGAGTCATGGCGTGGTACGAACTATAGCTGTTAAAATCTCTTGATAAAGGGTTACTATCATCATCCTCGTAAAAATAGTTGAGCATTATGTTTGAAATGTTTCTGCATAAAACATTGATTCGTTACACATTTTTTCGAAACTATGATATTTCAGTTTTGATTTTTATCACAAGCGAAGTATGTCATTTTTAATGATGAGCGGGGTGAAGCCCGGACTCTTTTCACTAGCATAAAATGATATAAGTGCGTGACATTCTTAAATCAGAAGATTCTGTTCCTTTGCTTCCATATTAAGAGATTCTTATTCTCAAATTCCATAGTACATCTTTGCTTCTATGGATGGCCATTCTAAGTATGGTAATGTACTTGATAGAAACCCCAAATGAGGTTAAAATAAAAGAAGACAGCTCTTTAATCACTTCTCCATGCTACAGTCCCTAACTGTGAAATAGTAATGTGAACTCTCTCTCAAAGAACTACGGAAAAGGAAATCCACCTAGGAGAGCATGGATGCCACAAATCGACTTCTGAAAATCTTCATATCGAACAATGCAGGCACCCACTTAGACCTACATATCCACTTCATCATCTGTTCATTTCACGCGATTGCTAAGAGTAAACTAAGTTGGATTATTCGACACGTGCTTAGACTCATGCCTTTTCGATTTATGAGGTTAGTAGGTCATTTCATGACATTTAAAGTTTATGTATCATAAATACATTTTAGCATAAATACATCGTTATTTTAATGTATCATTTGTTGTAAAAGGTACACATAAAACTAAATTTTCTGATTCAAAGCAACTAATTAGTATCATAATAAAAATCCACAAACAAAATGTAAAATATTATGCATCATAAATATCATATTATCTTTGAGATGCACACAAACAATAAAATCTTTTGTCTACTAACGGACATGGGAAAAGCTTAAATTATGTTATTGTGCTAAACTAAAAAGTATTTCTTCTATGAAAATGAGTTACTGTTGGCGCCAAAAATTGGCTTATTGGGCCAGAGCAAAAGGAAAGCCCATTAAGCCCAGCGTGTAAGAAGGCCACCAGTTGCGAAGGATATCAAGGAATCGGGATCAAAAACTGCTCGAGAGCGATACGATAAGAATGGAGACGGTTTCAAAAGCTCAGTGCCAACAATAATATGAATAATACAAAGCGGTTATTAGCAGGGAGAATTACAAAAAAAGTCATAAACCTATAACAATTGTGCCAATTCAATCTTAAACTTTTTGTATTTATGCTAGTTGAGTCCATCCGGCCAATTTTGGCCAGCCGGCACTAATATGGCATTGCCGGTATTGATGTGGCGTTTTAAAAATAATATTTTAATAATTTTTTGAATTTTTGAATTTTTTATATTTCTTTTCTTTAATATTTCCCCCCTTCCCCTTCCCCTTCGACAAATTCAATTCCCCGATCTGAGGGTAATTAAGGCCAAAAACCAATTGGTTCGTGGTCGTGGCTAGCGCACCGGTTCTATTGTTTGTCCAGAGAGAGTGGTAGAGTGACGGATAATACCGCTAGGAGGGGTATTAAAATGACGGCCGAAGTATGAGGCATTCTAATTAATTATGAGTAACTGGGTTAAAAATTCATTAAACTAGATATCATATGGTACAAAGCAAGGGAGTAGTTTTGCAGGCATTGGCTCTTAGCATGATACATTTAAATGATGGCATAACATGACTATGCAACAACCCAAGAAAAACCTATGAGCACACAACAATAAAAACGTGTAAGCCGATGAGACTTTTATCCCATGCAAATTATTAGAGAACCTAAACTAAAGCTCGATGGTGTGGCGTGTAAAAAATGTCCCACAAAGTAAAGTTTGAGGTAAAAAAGTGGTTTGGTATGCATCAACCTATCATCTTCAAATTGCAAACAGGCTGGCTTTCGCTCCCCAAGAATAAATAGACTCATGAAGCAGCATTGTTATGATGTGATTTACTCATGCCAATTCCCTTAAAAGTTTAGGTCTAATTAGCCCAATATACACAGATGAACAATGTTACCATGAATCATGGCCCCTTGGGAGAGTGGCTGTTCAAGGACGGGAAAAAAAATGGGAACAGGAGAATAGAACTTCCTGTGCACACTTCATAGTTCACACAACAAGGCCGAGGCCACCAATTATCATTCTAGAATGAAAATTGCGACGTTCTGGAGGGTGTGAAAGGACAGTGTTCATGGTATATGCCTACAATGGAAGCAATACAAGAATAACTAGGGCTCACCAAAATATCGCTTAACTTTCAGCGAATCCTTGAATCCGCTTGATCAGTTGATCAGCTGTCAGAGCACCCTCCTGAAAATTGAAAACAGCTCAATCAAGATAAGGGTAAATGACTTAAACAACTTAAAACCATATAAGTTGGAAGCAATTGAAAATCAGAAAAATTTCACAACCCTATCTTGCAATTAAATTATGAATGAGAATCAACATATTTCAGATTAAATAACATTCCAAAACCACAGAATAATGCATGAGTCTCAGGCTTTGCCCATCAGTTATTACCATTTCTGCATTGAGCCAGCGACCATGTCCTTAACAGAAAATTTATGGAGATACCCTCTGCCTATTGCTAAAAAAGTATCACTCGCTATGCATGGATTGCAGCAACCTAACAATTAGGGAAGCTGTGTTTTCCAGTACGGTCAAGCTCTAGATAGGGAAGGCCTTTCATCGATTGCTGTTGAAGACTTATGCGGTTTGTGCATACTTATCATCAGTTATTATGTAGAAACATGTTGGTGTGGTTCCATGTTTTGCGAGAGAGTTATGATGAAGTAGGATGGAATTCCCTAATCAAAAAGAGTCTAGGAGGAGAAGGACTGTCCACTGATCATAGGTCATTATAGATTCTTCATGTCACAAGAGAGGCATTAGTGCCTACATATATTACAAGGGGTGTCTGCGCTTTTTTGGCAAAATGCAAGTACTCTTTCCAGAGTTCACCCTGTGTCTTTCACATTATAAAAGATTGAATTGCCAAAAAAAAAACTTGCGACTCTAGGTTTTTGTTCAATTTAGGATATCTAAGGCATCTCATCACAGTATCAAAAACTTTTATGAGCCTTTACTAACATAATAATTATGAGAACTTAGCAGACTATATTTCCAAATGATAGCAAAGGTGAAAAATAAAAAACTTACAAAACAGTCAAAAGGCTTCCCATCTTTAAATATGATAAAGGTAGGTAATGCTTCTATCTTGTATTTATCAGCAATGCTGGGGGTACTTCTCAGTATCAATCTTCACAACCTGAATTCTATCTTTAAGTCTAATGATGGCTTCATTGAGAATGGGAACCACAAATTGACAAAGACCACACCTGGCACAAAAGCTCACATTATGAGTATTATGCTGATCAAGTTGCTCGAAGATTTATTAGAACAGGTATCATTGCTTCAAATCTATGGTGGATGTAAATTACCAAGTAGCATAAAAGTCAACTAATACAGGTTCTCAGATTTGGCCAATAGATCATCAAAAGAGTCATATGTCTGCTTCTTAGCTTCAACCTGTAAAAAATAAGGGATACAGGTAAGTAGATGTTTCTAATCTACAAAATGAAGATCAAAGTAATAATACAATCAAATGGTCCAACAGAGACAAGAGGATGCACACATACTCCCTTTAACCATATTTTTCAAGTTCAAACGAGGCTACTTAATAAAGAGGATCGTAAAGTTCAGTCCATCAAATCAGAGGAAGAAGCCAACTAAATAAAGAACATATGCTATTACTAGCGTAAAGGAGTACAAGGAAAGCCAAACACGTTTTATCATTAACAACAGTAAACAGGACGCAGACAAATAACAAGAGGAAAAATTGCATGACATATAACAAGGGATAAATACACTTGCTGATTAGGAAGAAATATATATAGTTGGTACAAAGTAGGTCTCTTTCACTCCCACACTCTTCATTTAAATCAAGATAGACTTGGATATTAACAACTGGAATCATCCAGGAGACTAACATATATATAACTCCCATCTAGTAGAATAAAGTCTACAGTTGTCGTTTATGATGAAAAGTACAAAATCAACTCTTGCTAAGAGTTCGTGTGTTATAGGTTAAATCCTAGGCTGCCCTAAAGAAGCTTTACAAAGATGCCATTGGGCCCGTTTGGTTCGGCTTTTGGGGAATGCCCTTGGCCAAATGCAAATATCTTTAGGCTAAAGGGGTTTTCGGGAATGCTCGGGTGTTTGGCAAATTACACATTGAAAAGTGACTTGTGTGAAAATACCGTTTGGCAAAAATTATTCCAAATGGGCTTTTGCTTTTAATTTTTTAAAAAAAAAAATATGAAAATCAATTCCGGCGGCCGGCGGTGCCGGACGGCCAGATCTGGCCGTCCGGCGGCCAGGTCAGGCCACGCCGTCGCCGCGACCTTAGGCGCCTGGAGGCGCAGAGGCCAGATCTGGCGGCCTAAGGTCGCGCGGACCTCAGGCGACGCCGCCTGGTCCGCACGGAACCAGGCGACGTCGCTTGGGTCCGCGCGACCTCAGGCGACGCCTCCTGACATTCATCAATGAAAGCAATACCTTCCCAATGACATTCATGGAAGAGGAGAATGTAAAGCATTTTAAGCTGCAGCAGATCATTCAAAGAACTGAAAATAGGGATTTCTGGGTTCTCCTTGATAAACAATTCGAACGGTCAATCACCCTTAAAAACCTTGCAGCCTTATCAAGGGATATCAAACTGACCTCCACATGATTGAATAACAATGTCACCTGAAAATACAACAAAAGAAAAGACATAAAGCACCTAAAGAACAAGCAGTTCCAACACTGGAGAGTGTCTCTGCGAGAATGAAAAGTACCAAAAGCATGTGCCTAACTTACTTGAATTACTGTAAATAAAAGGCTCTGAAGATGTCAGAAGTGCCACAGATTCCAGCAGCCTCTCTTCCTTCCTGACTGCCCAATGTCAAGCCACAAGTAGACAGGATCAAAGTTCATCCCTCGAGATGATAAGCCTGTACTCTAGGCCCAGGATTTCCTTCTGCTGAAGTCCTGATCGATATTTCCATAACATCATCCAAGTTCCAACTGGAGAAGTATAATCAGGACAGCATCTACCAACCATCTCATTCTGACCATTGGGTCACAAGGACAAACTCAAATTAAAAAAAGTTGAATATCTGTTACATCTGTAGGTGGCAGGTGCTTACAATGGCAAAACCTGTCCCCTGGAGGATTGCTGCTCGCTGATGCATTGTGTAAGATCTGAAAAGCTGAAACTCAAGCTGAGAAAAGGGGATGAATTTCGTCGGCAGGTTCAGTGTTGATCAACAGAGAGCTCAAACTATAACTTGAAACGACGAGGAAGACGACCAGATTTGCTTTGCACTCTAAGGATCTCCTTTGCAAAACCTTGGTTTCCAGTAAGTAAAAGACCATCCAAGACCCTGTTGAAAGTTAATTTTCTTGGCACAAATCCTCTGTCAACCATCTCAATCAATAATTTCCCTGCCAGCACCAAATCATCCGATTTCTTCCTGACAAACATGGAACTGATAAGGATGTTGTACGTGTCCAAATTTGGCAAGCAAACCCCACTTCCCATTTTCTCAAACAGGTGGATGCCATTCTCTATTTCTCCGGCATCGCAAAAGTGACGAATTATGATATTGTACGTCTGAACATTAGGTTCGCAACCATCATCCTCCATTCTCGACATAAATTCCACACCCCTGTCCATATGCCCTGCATGACACAGTCCCCTAATCACCAAATTGTAAGTAATCGAGTTGGGCACGTAACCCTTCCTCAACATTTCTTCGAAAACCAGAATTGCGTTTTCCACATTGTCTTTCTTACAGAGGACCTGAATCATGGCATTATAAGTCGCAACAGAAGGAAGAATTCCCTCTCTAGCCATCTCATCAAACACCTTTTTAGCTTTCTTAATCTCGCCAACAATGCCAAAACTATGGATCACCGTGGTATACGTGACAACATCGATATCACACTTCCTCTTCTTCATCTGCAGAAAGAATTGCCAAGCCTCATCAACCTGGCCAGCTCTAAAGAACCCTTTAAGCATTATATTATAAGTTGTCGAACTCGGGGTCAACCCCCTATCCACCATCTCCTTCAACACCTCCAAAGCCATCGGCGTCCGCTTGATCAAACACCACCCATTAGCAATTATACTATAACTAACACAATCAGCCTCAAACCTGCCCCTGAAAACTTTAAACAACTTGTCGCTAGCCATCTCTACATGTCTAGACTTGCACAGTATATCAAGAATGGTATTGAAAGAGCTCAAATCCTGGCGGCAACCGTGCTCGTGCATCGACAAGAACACCTTGACCGCCCTATCGGGCTTGCCGGCGGCCACGTACCTCTCGGCGATGATGGCGAACGTCTTCGGGGTGGGGCCGAGGCGGAGGGACCGCATCCGGGCCACGAGGGCCCACGCGGCCCGGAAGTCGCGGACGCGCGCGGCGAGGTCGACGGCGTGGTCGAAGGAGGAGGCGGCGGGGGCGTAGCCGGGGCGGCGGCGGGAGAGGTGGGCGAAGAAGGAGAGGGCCTTGGGGGCGTGGTTCCAGAGGCGCTTCAGGGTCTTGTCGACGAGGTCGGGCGTCCATTGGATGGTGGGATCTTGGAGGATTCGGGGCAGGGTTTGGGGGGTGGCGACGAGGATGGAGGCGGCAATGGAGGCGTCGAGTGGCGGAGGTCGCGGCGTCGATGCGGCGGCGAAGAAGGAGAAGGAGGTGGAGATAGTGGTGGTCTGAACAGGAGGTCTGTGCAGAAGAGTGAGCATCTCCGGTTTGGTGAATGGCGCTTCTGAAATGGCCGTGCTGATTGAGAGTAGACCTGGTCGATCTGCTTGGGCGGACCGGACCTGGTATCAATCGGTCACGTTACTCAAATCCAGCGAGGGCCGTCGGCCTTCACCCAAACGACCCTCGTCGCACCATCGCCTTTTACGGTGATGGCGGGATGGCGGCAGTTACGAGGGCCGTAGAGGCCCTCGCTGATTTGCTGTCGCTCCTTTTTTTTTTTTTAATTTAATTTAATCAATATTTATAATAAAAATCGATTTCGGGGTAAGACGATGTGGTTTTGCACATTTATTTTTGAGTAGGCAATTTCGGTAGGTCACGTAGGTCAATCTATTCTTAAAATAATGCCATATCGAATTTCCGGTTATCATTGCTAGAATGGCATTTAATGCACTTTTTAGAATTTTTGATATTTAAATGTCCATCCATGTTAATTTTTTGAACTTGTGCTATACTTTACCCCATATTTTTCTAGTTAGATCCACTTCTGAGTTAACACATGACAAATATATTACAACTAAACAAAACAATTTGAAAATTTGTCCTAAAATTCAAATGCTCGTTCAAACTCTCTATTCACCCATCTTTTGCTTGTTTAGATAGATTAATTTTGTCATTTCCCATGGACTCCGTGAAAGAAACGCAAGCTTTCCTTCCATTTTCCCTTGAAAACAAATAGCGACATTAGTCCAAAAAGAAAAACGTATTGAACTTATCTTTAGTTTTAGTCGAGTCTAATTCAACAAATATTGAGTCGAGTAAATTTTTAATGATATATATATATAGTTATCATTTCCTCAAATAAAATTGGTTGGATTTTGATCGAAACACAACAAATCGAAATTTACATGAAAATTTCTTTACCTCTTTATGCAGCAGGACAATTAAAATCCTTTGTTTTATACATCGACAAATAATTTGTAGCCCTTGTCTAAATTGAGTTTTACTATTACATTTTGCTTAGAAGCAAAAAGGAAAAAAAGAAAAAAAAGAAACGACTTTTGCAAACTCAATAACAGAGGCCCAAAGTAATGGCCCCACAAATAGTACAACGACACAAGTTGGCAAAGGTAAGTAAGAGTAAATAGTACAAAACATAACTCGCAACTCACAACTCAAGGCCTGAATTATTGCACGTCCGCACAAACAACCCTTTACAAAGTTGGACTCCGAAAATAAATCGCAAGTTTTACACATAACCAGCCTCACTTACTCCGTTCGCGAGGGTAGGAATCCGATGGTGGGCCAGGGATCGTAACCATCTTTTATTTTACCTTGTGCCTCTCCAAACGTCATTTCTTCTTCGGGACTCTCACCAATCATCAAAGTGACCCGGGCGGCTGGGTCCCACTCGAAGTTGGCCCACCACTCTTTCTCTTCCTGGACCGAGAAGCTTCCCCTCGCGCTATTTGAGTCCAACGGCAACTTTCTGAGACCAGGGCAGTACGCTATTCGGAATTCCATTCCTTGAGGGAAAAATAGAGTGTGGTCGCAAATACTCCTTAGGTTTGGAAGATTTCTGATACTTAGAAATTTAAGACATGAGAATAATCCTGAAGTAGCTAATTCCTCTCTTGCAAATCCATCCCCGATTATTTTCTCCATCGAAGGGCTGGCTTCGACATGCAAATTTCGGAGTTTCGGAGCATGCACGAGCCAGGACAAGTCCAAAAATCCACATTTATAAACAAGAACATCAACGAGACTGGGGAAGCAAAAGCAATTGGGTGCTCTTCCTATCCCTTGAGTAATCTCCATCTTCACGAGCATAGGGCAATTGACTAGATGAAGCACCTCTAAATGCGAGAAATCGCCGCTCCCTTTTAATGAGTGGCTTATTGGGATGTTGGTCAAGTCCTCACAATTTTTGATCCATACTCTCCTTATGCATCTTTGTAAGGATTGGAATATTTTTAGGACAGAGAAATTTTTTTGCACCATGATAGATACATCGATGAGATCTTGCATGTCCCCTAGTTCCTCTACCACCTCTTCTTCCTTCTCTAGAGTCGATGTCCACGAGCTGAACACATTCAATGGTAAGCTTGCGATTGCCCCTGTCGAAATTAGGATATTCTCATATAATATTATATCATCAAGTAGCAACCACTGTAACCGAGTCAAGTTCTTGATTTCCTTGGGCAACTTACTGATAGAAGTTCTCGACAGGTTCAAGTACTGTAGGCTAATCAGATTGCAAATCTCTCCGGGGAATGACACAATACTTCTATTGTCAGACAAGTCAAGCACCTTCAAACAAGCCATCATCGACTCGAAAAATCCTCTTGGCACAAGCCTCACCTTAGTTTCCCTTACAAACAAAGTTTCGAGTTGGGAACACATAGGTGGTGCTCGATTGATATTTGCAATCAAATTTCCCCATATAGATACTTTCTCCGCTTCCCTCCATTTGGAGATCATCTCCGCGGACATGTCTTCTTCGTTCTCTATCACTAGCAACTTGTTCTCCCTTTGCCCGTGGTCACGAGCGATCCATGTGGCCATGTCGCGGATAACGTCATGCATCTTTACAATTGCTCGTCCATATGGATTATATCCATCATGAGGCCCACTTTCCAATAGACAAGCCCTCTTTAAATCTCCTAAGATAGATGCTCCCTCATCCCGCTTATGATATACATCACCAGTGTCTCCTAACAAGCCCTCTCCAATCCAGAGGTCAATTAGATTGTCTAGAATTATGGGGTAATCCTCAGGGAAGAGACAACAGTAAAGGAAGCAAGCCTGTCGAGTAGTGTCATTTAAGCTATCATAACTGAATTCTAGTATGTGATATACTTCCTCCACCATACCTCGTAGCTTGTGAGGTCTATTCCTCAACGTTGTTAATGCATGCCTCCACTCACTGGGATTGTCTTTACCGGCCATGGCTTGCCCGACAGTAATAAGGGCTAGTGGCAACCCTTTGCACTCTAGGACAATGTTTTTGGCGAGCTGTGGAATTTCTGGATGAGAATGTACAGTTGATTTTCCAACGTTGTTCTCGAACAATCCTAGCGCTTCTTCAGGTGTCAAGCACTGTACTTGGTAGGCTTTGTCGGCTTTCATTTGGTAGCATACTTCCTTCGACCGAGTTGTGAATACTACTTTGGATCCGTTCTCGAGACAAGAACGAGGAACTCCGATTTTGGTAAGGTCCAGCCTCGCCCATACATCATCAATCAATAACACAAACTTCTTCTGGGTCAAAACTTCACACAAATGAATATGATTGGCCCCATTCCGAGACCACTGTTCCCATATCTCATCTTTAACGTGCAGCCCTCTCCTTATGGTGTCTCGAATTTTATCTTCATTCACTTGCTTGGACACCACCACCCAAATAACGACCTCGAATCCATAATTTGCACGCGGAAGGTCATTGTTGATCCTTTTCATGAGGGTGGTCTTTCCCACACCGCCTATTCCGTATAACCCAATCACTCTTATTTCTTTTTCATCCACGATCCATTTCCACACTTTATTGAAGGAAATATCAAGCCCCACGGTCTCGTCCATAGGCATCGCAAGTACTAGAGGAGAAAGCAACGGCAACGTAGTGTTCAATTCTTCTTTCTTGAGCTCTCTTGCTTCTTTGAGCTCTCTTGCTTCATTGAGCATTCGATCGACTATTTTCCCCAATTGATAGCCCGACCAGCAGTTCTGTGGAAGACAATGACCGAGACATTTGATTCGGTCATGTTCCCTGGCTTCTCCAAGAACTTGATCTACCCCTCCTAAAAAGTTTTGCACGTTGCCTAACCAGTTCTTCACTACTCTCGTGCGTTGTACACCTCCTTCTTCTTCTTCATGTTGCACCGTTGCTTTCACATCTTCGCTCTTGGCATTCAGCGCTTGAGTCTCCCTCTGCAATGAGTCAACATTTTTTTTCAGATTACAAATGTAGCCCAAATGTGTACTGGCCAAACCACATAAATATTTGATGAGATCTGAAAGAGGATTGACGAAATCCATAGGTTCTTTCAAGGACGAGAGATTGAAAAACGGAGTATTCGAATGGGGATGGAGAGTGGGCGAATGGGTGGAGTTCGATAACGTTAAGAGTCATCCCATAAGAGATTGACTTCGCAAGCTCAATAATAGAGGCCCAAAGTAGTGGCCCCACAAGACTACAATGATACAAGTTGGCAAATGTTTAAGAAAAAGTAAAAAGCGCAAAACACAGCTGAGGGTTGAATTATTGTGCATGCGGACAAACAACTTTTTAGAAAGTTGGACTATTGCCGTAGAGTATATAGAGTGTTGCTCACAACTTATGTATGGATAGTGTGTATCCCTCTAAATTGTTATCCTGTGTATTCATGAGTATTCCACAAACATGATGGAGCATGTACTTTATCTTAGTGTGGAAGTGGGTTTGGGAACTCTCGTCTTGGGTTTGTGCTTATCAAATAGTTTTGTAGACGAGATTGAAATCGTGAAAAAAGGGAAAAAAAAAAGTCATTAAGCCATAGGGTAAGAATCTCTTAATTCAATGCCCTCTTCATGCGAAATTATTCGCGTCACGTGTTAAGTACGTATCTAATATACCCAAGGTTTTTTTTTTTGGGGGGTTGGTAATATACCCAAGTTCGATCGTCGTCAAAACGAAGATTCACGAAAATGATGAAACCCCTTGGTCGCCCTGCAGAATGGCGGACGCATGGAGCCGTGTTCGTGCTGGAATCGGGAACCGTGCCGTCTTTCGTACACTTGCTCCCAATGCCTCGTGGACACGCATGGGGTTGGGTTGCTACGAGTCGTGCTCGAAACGTTTTCTCGATTCATCGGGAGCTTTTGTTTTCGAGCAATTGCCAATATAAAATAATTTCCTTCGTCTTGGCCTTCGACGCTAGCATGGCAACATTTCGATGGCCAACGGAGAGAGGGCAGCCAATCTCTTCACATGTTTTCAAAAGAATCACGTAAGAGTAGCTCGATAAATGCCTATCTGTGCGATTTAATTGGTCAAATTAAAGGCCTCATTATCTCATCGCCCACTTAATTATGTCGATACAGCACATGTCGGACGAACTTTATCAAAGAAATTCCGCATTGTAATGAGATTATCTACTAATGATGGAGTTTTTTTTTTTTTTTACTCCTACAACATACGTAATTTTTTTATTAATAAAATGGAACACACTCGTTCGCATACGTTAAAACATTGTGACCAAAAAATTTAAATTGCTAAAGTATCATACAATGCGTATAAAAATTTGATTCGTTTGGCCAATATGAGCTCAAACTTTTGTGAAATTGAAGTAAGGGATTGATGAAATACTTGATGAATATCTCGGATTCAATTTTCAAATCTAAGATGGCGGGGATTGTTTGATAGTTACCTAAATAACGATGCTGTCCATCCATGAATTATATGTAATTTATATTTAATCTTGATTGGCACGAGTTTTTATCGTTTTTTCAAAAATTTCGAAGACTAACAGCAGAGATAAGAAAATTCTGTTTTTAATTTCTGTCCGGCTCAAACTAAATCCTTTATTAGCTTAAACTCAAAGCATCGCAAATTCAAAAAAAGAAAAAGAAAAAGAGAGAGAAAAAAACCAAAGTCGCTGCTTTTGGGAGGCAACGAAAATAACTTGTAGCACATTCCTAATTCTAGATATGGCAGTAATCCACATGACATTAATAATTGCGACTTTTTCAAGTAGTGGAACGACAGTTAATAGAGAGTGTTAGCCTTTTTCTAGGCCAATTGAGTGTCAACCTTAACTCTTCAATATTTCGTAAGTAAAAGTTTCATCAGTTTCCATTACTAATGAGTTTGTTGATACAAATCGGATCAATTGGTGCATGCAGGTGTCATGTACTAATCAACGCATCCACTAGACATTTTCATTAGGCTTTGCAGCGGAAATATTAAGATGAGTATTTTCAAGAAAAAAAAATACACGTGCTAAAATTGAATAGTTGTAAAAGTACGGGGATCAAGAGCCTAACTTATGTTCGCAAGCGGTACACAGCACCACAAGTCAGTAATTAATATCTTCATCGACAAATCCTTTCAACTCTCCATGTAAATTTGATAAAGTGACTTAAATTGTCTTCGACAAATAGCTTTTGAAACTAGCATTACGATGAAATAAAAAATAGATGGAAAAAATTTCTAATATTATTCGATGAGAATTTTTTAATATTATTTCTAATTATTATATATAGTTATTATTTTCTCGGAGAAAATTGGTTGGATTTTGATCGAAAGACAATAAATTGAAAATTATATAAAAATTTGTTTATCTCTTTATGCAGTGGACAATTAAAATCCTCTGTTTTACATAATGACAAATAATTTATAGCCCTTGTCTAAATTGGGTTTTACCATTACATTTTGTTGAGAAGCAGAAAAAACAAAAAAAGAAATGACTTTTACATACTCACAAATAGAGGCCCAAGGTAATGGCCTCAGGATAGTACAATGATACAAGCTGGCAAAGGTAAGTAAATGTAAATAGTACAAGACACCCAACTCTGGGGCTGAATTATTTCGCATGCAAACAAACAACTCTTTAAAAAGTTGGAATATGGAAATAAAGCATTGCTCATTATATATATAAAATTACAAGCTCTTCCACAAAATTCTCCATTGGATATGGTATATTTATCGTGCAAGATATCACTCCAGCTTTACTAACACACATGAAACATATTCGTTTCCGTCACTGAGTACATGTACGGGCACAAGTCGTGGGTCTCTAACTATCGCTGTCTTGGTAGCCGTGAAAATTAGACAAATTTTTTCAGGCCAAACCCAATCCAATATTCTTAGGTAGTACCATGAGGTAACTGCATGTTGTGCATTTACACTCTAACGTTAGATGATCCGCATCATTTTAATTTCAAATACTAAATCAAATCAAATCATATATTCTCGCGAGACGTGAAAGTAATCTTTCAAAACACAAGAGTCTCTCCATAGAGATTCCCCATGAGAAATGCGAGATGCGAACGTTCATACATGCTTTTTGGTCAACGGTCGCACCCATGAATTTTTCTAAGTTTGGCCAACCTGTTACCCATATGCCACTATTCTATTATAAAATAAAAAGTAAAAACTGAGGATAGAGGACGGTGAAACTCCATACACATCAATATTATAATTATCGGTGTCATTGTTATTTTACAAGAAAAGAGAAAAGTCCGAGTATTACACTATTATGCTCTTAACAATGATCCAAGTAAAAAGCCAGTAGCACAAAGCACAAGTCAGTGGGCTGACAAAAACAATATTTCTTTGACAAAAAGTCGAAAGCAAGTAGTGGGCTGACAAAAACGCAGACCAAGGATAACCTCGTCGATATTGTCCGCAGCCAACGTTCACATGAAGCCTAACTGGCATCAGAGGTCGCCCAACCTAAACTATACCACGCAGCAACGTGATCCAAACGACAAAATACCAACCGCTCTACAAGGCATAAAGAAAAGACCTTTCAAGTTTCCCGTTGGGATGCTTCTCGGTCTTTATGTCTGTTCGTAATTTGGATTGAATTTTCTTTTTCTTCTTATTTCGCCAGAATTTATATTCTTTTTTTTTTTTTTTGCACAAGCCAGAATTTATCTTGACGATGAAATCTTATTCACCAAAAATCGTTCCTTGATTTTTTGTAAAAAAGGACGGGTTTTGTGATGATTCTAGACGTGACACATTAAGCTCGAAGAAACAGATAGACATACTTTAATGGAATTTAATCAATATCAAAGTATACAACACTTTGCCGAAATTTAATCGATGAAAGTGTGACGATAGAAAGATATAATATTGGAATTTAATCAATGACAAAGATCTGAAAATTATAATTTAGATACACGGTGGAATTTGATCAATGACGAAAAATCTAAAAAACTACAGTTACGGTACAAGAATTGAAAAATAATAAATAAATAACTAACAAGTTTTTTGTGTTTGTTCGGGAGCTATAAAGATACGAAGTGGCTATTTAAAGCCTACAATAGCTGGTTACAAAAGGAGATCATACACTTATATTTCAAACAGTTACATTGGCTTTACTACCTTGACAGTTTCGTTGAGTCCATTATCTTAACGGTAACCGAAAGTTCATAGTTTTTGGATATAACTTTCAAGTCAAAATCAACTATTTAGTGAGACTACTTCCCAAATCAAAATGAAGCTATATTACTTAATTTGATTATAATTGAATAAATGACCATATGAACACTTGACTTTGGGATTTTATTTTTCATTCCACGTCTAATGCTTTGAATCTCATGAGGCTAAAAAAATATACATATGTTCGTTTTCATTTAGTCAATAAATTCAATACTATTATCGTTATTTTTATCTAGAAAGTAAATTCGTGACTATAGGATAACCCTGACTTTACTCCGCTATTATTATGATGGAATGGTGATGACATGCTTGCTTGAATGAGTAATAGTTATGGTTCAAACCGAATATTCTGTCTTGGGTATTGAATTTCTATGATAACGCCCAAGAGGTCGTTGACGCGGGTTGCTCCTTCCCACCCTTTTTACTCAAATAACTGTTGCAGCATTCTTCTTGGTTCTAAAAATGACAATAATCCACATGAAATTAGTAATAGTTACTTTTTCCAGTAGCGGAAAGGCTATTAACAATTTTTTAGTGACCCAAAATAAAAGTTCATTCAATTACATTACTCATGAGTTTGTTGATTTTAACTTTACAGATTATACATTCACTAGACATTTTAGTTTGGCTTTGTAGTATTGAGACTAAGACTAGTATTTTTAAGGAAAAGAATACAATAACTCAAACTGAATCATACTGAAAATACGAAATTTAAGAGTGCCATCTATGTCAATAGAGGGTACACACGAGCACTGCTCATTAATAATTAGTCCTTATTCAATAGATTCTTTCAAGCTTTCTAAGTAACTATAACGAAAATATAAAAATAATGTACTGTCTATCATTTTGGATGTAGTTTTTGTATGAAAACTATATTTTGATATGACCAAAGTTTAATATAAGCTTTTATAATTAAAAAAAAAAAAACTTTCTGAGCAAGATGGAAACTTGAGTTCAGCATATAAAAGCTATTGAGATATCATTCATCATGGAGATTATAGAGCCCGATTACAAAGAAGTCATTAAGGTGAGCTTCAAAGAGGCAATAGAATGCTAACTTTAGCGTTAATCTAAACATAGTAAGAGCATAGATATCATTCTTTCTGAATTAAGAGACTAAAAAAATGGATTGTTTAGATGGTTGGAAAGCGAGCGGAACGGGCGGAGTTCTATAATAGAGGGCATCTTGATTGAGTGCAGACTCGACAATAGAGGCCAAAAGTACAATAATCCAAGTCGAAAGCAAGTAGCACAAAACACAAGTAAGTGGGCTGACAAAAAACAATAATTCTTTGACCAAGCCGGTAAACGCACACCAAGGATAACCTCGTCGATATCGCCCGCAGCCAACGTTCACGTGAAGCCCAACTGGCATCAGAGGTCGCCCAACTTAAACTATACCCTGCAGCAACGTGATTCAAACGACAATATACCAACCGCTCGCCAAGGTATAAAGAAAAGACCTTTTAAGTTTCCCGTTGGGATGCTTCTCGGTCTTCGGCCCTTAAGGGGTCTCGGTTAGTGATTTGGATTGAATTTTCTTTTTCTTCATATTTCGCCAGAATTTATCTTGATGATGAAGTCCTTAAAAATCGTTCCTTAATTTTTTATAATACGATATGGGTTTTGTGGTGATTCTAAACATGACAACTTAAATTCGAGTAAATAAATATACTTTAATGGAATTTAATCAATATCAAAGTATACGACACTTTGCCGAAATCGACGAGAAAGTGTAACGATAGAAAGATGCAATATCGGAATTTAATTGATGATGAAGATTTGAAAACTATAGTTAAGATAGATGTTGGAATTTGATCAACGACGGAATATCTAAAAAACTATAGTTACGGTACAAGAATTGGAAAATAATAAATAAATAAATAACAAGTTTTTTGTTTTGTGCAGGAACTATAAAGATACGAAGTGGCTATTTAAAGCCTACAATAGTTACAAAAGGAGATCATACACTTATGTTCCAAATGGTTACATTGACTCTATTACCTTGATGGTTTCGTCAAATCTAGTATTTTAACGGTAACCAAAAGTTGGTAATTTTTTGGTGTAACTTTCCAGTCAAAATCAACTATTTAGCGAGACTATTTCCCAAATAAAAATGAAGCTATATAACTTAATTTGACTATCATTGAATAAATGACCATGTGAACAGTTGGCTTTGGGATTTTATTTTTCATTCGATGTGTGATGCTTTGAATCTCTTGAGGCTAATAAACTATACGTATGTTCGTTTTCAATTTTGTCAATAAATTCAATACTATTATCATTATTTTTAGGGAAAAAACAACCAAAAACCCCAAACTTTGCTTAGAATGATAAATTCACCCCAATCTTTTTTTGGGACATAAAAAACCCAAAATTTTGCTAACCGTAACACATTTACCTTAACTTTTTTCGCAACACAAAAAACCCTAAACTTGTATCCGCATGACATATTTACCCCAAATTATTGGGCATTTTCGTCTTTTATTTATTTTTTCTTCTTCTCTCTTCCCTTTGCTCGCCATGGTGAAGGGATGTTGGACTCAGGCGAGGGTTGCCCTCACCAGCGTTGGGCAAGGGTCGCCCTCACCTTGGCAGGCAAGGTTGGCCCTTGCCAAATCTGGGGAGGGCAACCCTTGCCCGACGCAAGTGAGGGCGGCCCTTGCAGGTGTCGAGCGAGGGCATTCCTCGCCAAATTCGGCCTAGGCGAGGGCCGTTGTCTCCGGCGTCGGGCGAGGGTCGCCCTCATCGGATCTAGTGAGGGTTGTCCTTGCCTCGATTAGAGAGGGCTATCCTCCCTCGACCCAGGCGAGGGCCACCCTCGCCCAACACCGGCGAGGGCAACCATTGCCAGCCCAGGTAAGGGCGACCCTCGTTGCCATAGGCCCTCACTTGAGTCCGGCTTCTCTTTGTCATGGCCGATGGAGGGAAAAGAGAAGAAGAAGAAAGAAAAGAAAAAAGGAAAAAAAAGAAAAAAAAAAAAAAAGACGAAAATGTCATTAGCCATAAAGTTTGGGGTAAATGTGTTATGATTGACAAAGTTTGGGATTTTTTGTGTCATCAAAAAAAGTTTGGGATTTTTGGTAACTTTTTCCCTTATTTTTATCTAGAAAGTAAATGAGTGACTATCCATCAGTGCTATTCTTCCAAGGAGATAGCTCCCTTTCGATCTCCATTGTTTGCACATCCACGGTTACATTGACTATTGTTATTTACCATTCGTTAGTTTCATTAGTTACATTACTCATGAGTTTGTTGATATTATTTTAAGATTGTATGTTCACTAGACTGACATTTTGGTTTGGCTTTGTAATAGTATAAATAAGACTAATATTTTTAAGGAAAAGAATGCAATGACTCAAATTGAATAATACAAAAATACGAAATTTAAGAGTGACATCTATGTCGATAGAGGGTACACATGGGCACTGCTCGTCAATGATTAGTCCTTCTTTAACAAATTATGTCAGACTTTCTAAGTAACTATAACGAAAACATAAAAAGAATGCACTACCAGTATATCATATTGAATATAGTTTTTGTTTGAAAACTATAGTTTGATATGACCAAAGTTTAACATAAGCTTCTATAATTGAAGAAAACTTTCTGAGCAAGATAGAAACTTGAGTTCAGCGTATAAAAACTATTAAGATATCACTCATCATGGAGATTATAGAGCCCAATTACAAAGAAGCAATTAGGGTGAGCTTCAAAGAGGCATTAGAAGGCTAACTTTAGCGTTAATCTGAACATACTAAGAGCGTAGATATGATTCTTTCTGAGTTAAGAGACTGAAAATGAATTGTTTAGATGGTTGGAAAGCGAGCGAACGGGCGGAGTTCGATGATAGAGGGCATCTTGATCGAGTACAGACTCAACAATAGAGGCCAACAAGTACAATGATCCTAGTCGAAAGCAAGTAACATAAAACACAAGTCAGTGGGCTGACAAAAACAATATTACTTTGACCGCGACAATAGAGGCCAAAAGTACAATGATCGAAGATCCAAGCCGAAAGCAAGTAGCACAAAGCCCAAGTCAGTGGACTGACAAATACAATATTTCTTTGACCACGACAACAGAGGCCAAAAGTACAATGAATTAAGTCGAAAGCAAGTAGAACAAAACACAAGTCAGTGGGAAAACAATATTTCTTTGACCAAGCCGGTGAACGCACACCAAGGATAACCTCGTCGATATCGTCCGCAGCCAACGTTCACGTGAAGCCTAACTGGCGTCAGAGGTCGCCCAACTTAAACTATTCCCTGCGGCAACGTGATTCAAACGACAATATACCAACCGCTCGCCAAGGTATAAAGAAAAGACCTTTTAAGTTTCCCGTTTGGATGCTTCTCGGTCTTTGGCCCTTGGGGGGTCTCTGTTAGTGATTTGGATTGAATTTTCTTTTTCTTCATATTTCGCCAAAATTTATCTTGATGATGAAATCCTTTGCACCAAAAATCGTTCCTTAATTTTTTATAAAAAGAGACAGGTTTTGTGGTGATTCTAGACATGACGTGTTAAATTTGAGTGAATAGATATACTTTAATGAAATTTAATCAATATCAAAGTATACGACACTTTGTCGAAATCGACAAGAAAGTGTAACGATAGAAAGATGCAATATTGGAATTTAATCGATGACGAAATTCTGAAAACTATAGTTAAGATAGACGTTGGAATTAGATTAACGACGGAATTTCTAAAAAAACTATAGTTACTGTACAAGAATTGGAAAATAAGAAATAAATAAATAACAAGTTTTTGTTTTGTGCGGGAGCTATAAATATATTAAGTGGCTATTTAATGCCTACAATAGATGGTTACAAGGAAAAATGTCCAAGAACTTTTGTATTTGTACCAATTTAGTAGTAAACATTTTATTGGTGCCAATTTAGTCCTAAGTCTTTTTATTTTGTGCCAATTCAATCATTTCCGGCTAATTTTGGTCGGATTTTACTGACTAGGCGCCGGTCGGCTGATATAGCATGATCGGCGTTGATATGAACAATTTTTAATAATATTTTTATTTTTATTTTTTATTTTTCCTTTCCTTTTCCTTTTTTTTTTCTTTTTTCTTTCTTCTCCTCCTTCCTCCAGCCGATCACTGACCAATGACCGGCTAGAGGCGATGGCCAATGAGATCGAGGTCGACCTTGTTGGAGGCCTCGGGGATTGCCTCATGCTAGGTGACGAGACTTACCCTTGCGGCCTCTGGCGAGGGCTCGAGTCTCGCTAGAGGCCGGTGAGGTCGACCTCAACCTCACTCGCCATCACCTCTGGCTGGTCATAATGGTCCGACGACCTGCTAGAGGAAGGAGGGGGAGAAAGGAAAAATAAAATAAAATAAAAAATTCAAAAAATATTAAAATATTATTAAAAATTGTCCATGTCAATGTTGATCATATCACGTCAGCCGACCGGTGCCTAGTCAGTAAAAACCTACAAAAATTAACAGGATATGACTAAATTGGCGGAAACTGAAAAGTTTTAGGACTAAATTGGTACCAATAAAATATTTATGACTAAATTAGCACAAATGCAAAAGCTTTAGGACTTCTTGGACACTTTTCCCAATGGTTACAAAAGGAGGTCATACATTTATGTTCCAAATGGTTACATTGACTCTACTATATTGACGGTTTCATCAAGTCTACTATCTAAATGGTAACCAAAAGTTGGTAATTTCTGGGTTTAACTTTCTAGTCAAAATCAACTATTTATTGAGACTACTTCCCAACTCAAAATGAAGCCACATTACTTAATTTGATTATCATTGAATAAATGACCATATGAACACTTGACTTTGGGATTTTATTTTTCATTCGATGTCTAATGCTTTGAATATCTCGAGGCTAAAAAACTATACGTATGTTCATTTTCAATTTTGTCAATTAATTCAATACTATTATCGTTATTCTTATCTAGAAAGCAAATTAGTGACTCCATCAATGCTACTCTTCCAAGGAGATAGCTTCCTTTGGATCTCCACTTTTTGCACATCCATGGTTACACTGACTATTGTTATTTACCATTCGTTAGTTTTTGTTAAATCGAATTAATACCACTGGAAAACTACAAAAGTGATAAACATGTGACAAATGAAAGGTAAATCCCAAATTAATAAACTTATCAATTACCATGTACTATCTAACTTAGCAATTTGATGATAAAATTTAACAAAAACTAACAGATGATAAATTTATCACATATGCACAAATTTGGAGTTTTTTATAGTGAAAAAATTAATTTAAAATAAATTTATCACACATGCATCAGCATAGGGTTTCTCATGATATTAACTTTTTTTCAGGTTAACCCAAGTTTCAACTACCATTTTCAACGTCAAATCATAGATTGGCAACAGGGATTGGCCTAGACCGGCCCTTGATGGCATGTCCTAGAAAGAGACACAAGCAGCAGTAGCTTCCAAAGCAATGATCCGGCATTGATTGGCAAAGAGTGATGACTTGACATCGAGACTAAAGTGGTGAGCGGCAAGCTGCGAACTGCGTGATGGTGGACGGTGGCAAAGCTCGACAATATCCTTCAGCGATGTAAAGACGCAACCATTGATTGACGAAGTTGACAACGGAAGAAGAAAGGAAAAAAGAGAGAAGGGGGCGTCTCTACTCTTCAAAAGTGAAATGACTGGAATTAGGGTTTTGTTTTACAAGGAGTAAAACTGGAATTACAATTATGGAGTGACGGCGAGATTTGAACTAAAAAAGAGTTCATTAACTGAAACTTTATCATGGGGAGAAAACTGAAATGCTAAAACTAAAAGTAGTTGTGTTTGCCTCGGGAGGAACTCCCTTGCGAATACGATGAATTGGGAAATGGGCTTCGAAGTTATGGTACCCCACAGATTTTTTTATCAAATGTCTTAATGGGCTCTAAGCACATTGCCGATGCCTTGAGAAACGGACTCTCTCGCTCTTTCTTATCCTCTTTAGGATTCTCTGTCCCGTATGATTTAAGAAAAATTAACTAAATACAGTATAATCAATGAGTCATGGCGTGGTACGAACTATAGCTGTTAAAATCTCTTGATAAAGGGTTATTATCATCATCCTCGTAAAAATGGTTGAGCATTATGTTTGAAGCGTTTCTGCATAAAACATTGATTCGTTACACATTTCTTTGAAACTATGATATTTCAGTTTTGATTTTTATCACAAGCGAAGTACTTCATTTTTAATGATGAGCCGGGTGAAGCCCGGACTCTTTTCACTAGCATAAAATGATATAAGGGCGTGACATTCTTAAATCAGAAGATTCTGTTCCTTTGCTTCCATATTAAGAGATTCTTATTCTCAAATTCCATAGTACATATTTGCTTCTATGGATGACCATTCTAAGTATGGTAATGTACTTGATAGAAACCCCAAATGAGGTTAAAATAAAAGAAGACAGCTCTTTAATCACTTCTGCATGCTACAGTCCCTAAGCTGAAATAGTAATGTGAACTCTCTCTCAAAGAACTACAGAAAAGGAAATCCACCTAGGAGAGCATGGATGCCGCAAATCGACTTCTGAAAATCTTCATATCGAACAATGCAGGCACCCACTTAGACCTACATATCCACTCCATCATCTGTTCATTTCACGCGATTACTAAGAGTAAACTAAGTTGGATTATTCGACACGTGCTTAGACTCATGCCTTTTCGATTTATGAGGTTAGTAGGTCATTTCATGACATTTAAAGTTTATGTATCATAAATACATTTTAGCATAAATACATCATTATTTTAATGTATCATTTGTTGTAAAAGGTACACATAAAACTAAATTTTCAGATTCAAAGCAACTAATTAGTATCATAATAAAAATCCACAAACAAAATGTAAAATATTATGCATCATAAATATCATATTATCTTTGAGATGCACACAAACAATAAAATCTTCTGTCTACTAACGGACATGGGAAAAGCTTAAATTATGTTATTGTGCTAAACTAAAAAGTATTTCTTCTATGAAAATGAGTTACTGTTGGCGCCAAAAATTGGCTTATTGGGCCAGAGCAAAGGAAAGCCCATTAAGCCCAGCGTGTAAGAAGGCCACCAGTTGCGAAGGATATCAAGGAATCGGGATCAAAAACTGATCGAGAGCGATACGATAAGAATGGAGACGGTTTCAAAAGCTCAGTGCCAACAATAATATGAATAATACAAAGCGGTTATTAGCAGGGAGAATTACAAAAAAAGTCATAAACCTATAATAATTGTGCCAATTCAATCTTAAACTTTTTGTATTTATGCCAGTTGAGTCCATCTAACCAATTTTGGCCAGCCGGCACTGATATGACATTGCCGGTGCGATGTGGCGTTTTAAATATTTTAATAAATTTTTGAATTTTTGAATTTTTTATATTTCTTTTCTTTTCTTTAATATTTCCCCCTTCCCCTTCCCCTTCGACAAATTCAATTCCCCGCCCTGAGGCGACCTATGATCTGAGTTTAATTAAGGCCAAAAACCAATTGGTTCGTGGTCGCGGCTAGCGCACCGGTTCTATTGTTTGTCCAGAGAGAGTGGTAGAGTGACGGATAATACCGCTAGGAGGGGTATTAAAATGACGGCCGAAGTATGAGGCATTCTAATTAATTATGAGTAACTAGGTTAAAAATTCATTAAACTAGATATCATATGGTACAAGGCAAAGAAGGAGTTTTGCAGGCATTGTCTCTTAGCATGATACATTTAAATGATGGCATAACATGGCTATGCAACAACCCAAGAAAAAACCTATGAGCACACAACAATAAAAACGTGTAAGCCGATGAGACTTTGATCCCATGCAAATGATTAGAGAACCTAAACTAAAGCTCGATGGTGTAGCGTGTAAAAAATGTCCCACAAAGTAAAGTTTGAGGTAAAAAAGTGGTTTTGGTATGCATCAAACTATCATCTTCAAATTGCAAACAGGCTAGCTTTCGCTCCCCAAGAATAAATAGACTCATGAAGCAGCATTGTTATGATGTGATTTACTCATGCCAATTCCCTTAAAGTTTAGGTCTAATTAGCCCAATATACACAGATGAACAATGTTACCATGAATCATGGCCCCTTGGGAGAGTGGCTGTTCAAGGACGGGAAAAAAAATGGAAACAGGAGAATAAAACTTCCTATGCACACTTCATAGTTCACACAACAAGGCCGAGGCCACCAATTATCATTCTAGAATGAAAATTGCGACGTTCTGGAGGGTGTGAAAGGACAGTGTTCATGGTATATACAATGGAAGCAATACAAGAATAACTAGGGCTCACCAAAACTATCGCTTAACTTTCAGCGAATCCTCAATCCGCTTGATCAGTTGATCAGCTGTCAGAGCACCCTCCTGAAAATTGAAAACAGCTCAATCAAGATAAGGGTAAATGACTTAAACAACTTAAAACCATATAAGTTGGAAGCAATTGAAAATCAGAAAAATTTCACAACCCTATCTTGCAATTAAATTATGAATGAGAATCAACATATTTCAGATTAAATAACATTCCAAAACCACATAATAATGCATGAGTCTCGAGGCTTTGCCCATCGGTTATTACCATTTCGCATTGAGCCGGCGACCATGTCCTTAACAGAAAATTTATGGAGATACCCTCTGCCTATTGCTAAAAAGTATCACTCGCTATGCATGGATTGCAGCAACCTAACAATTAGGGAAGCTGTGTTTTCCAGTACGGTCAAGCTCTAGATAGGGAAGGCCTTTCATCGATTGCTGTTGAAGACTTATGCGGTTTGTGCATACTTATCATCAGTTATTATGTAGAAACATGTTGGTGTGGTTCCATGTTTTGCGAGAGAGTTATGATGAAGTAGGATGGAATTCCCTAATCAAAAAGAGTCTAGGAGGAGAAGGACTGTCCACTGATCATAGGTCATTATAGATTCTTCATGTCACAAGAGAGGCATTAGTGCCTACATATATTACAAGGGGTGTCTGCGCTTTTTGGCAAAATGCAAGTACTCTTTCCGAGTTCACCCTGTGTCTTTCACATTATAAAAGATTGAATTGCCAAAAAAAAAAAAAAAAACTTGCGACTCTAGGTTTTTGTTCAATTTAGGATATCTAAGGCATCTCATCACAGTATCAAAAACTTTTATGAGCCTTTACTAACATAATAATTATGAGAACTTAGCAGACTATATTTCCAAATGATAGCAAAGGTGAAAAATAAAAAACTTACAAAACAGTCAAAAGGCTTCCCATCTTTAAATATGATAAAGGTAGGTAATGCTTCTATCTTGTATTTATCAGCAATCTTTGGGGTACTTCTCAGTATCAATCTTCACAACCTGAATTCTATCTTTAAGTCTAATGATGGCTTCATTGAGAATGGGAACCACAAATTGACAAAGACCACACCTGGCACAAAAGCTCACATTATGAGTATTATGCTGATCAAGTTGCTCGAAGATTTATTAGAATAGGTATCATTGCTTCAAATCTATGGTGGATGTAAATTACCAAGTAGCATAAAAGTCAACTAATACAGGTTCTGAGATTTGACCAATAGATCATCAAAAGAGTCATATGTCTGCTTCTTAGCTTCAACCTGTAAAAACAAGGGATACAGGTAAGTGGATGTTTCTAATCTACAAAATGAAGATCAAAGTAATAATACAATCAAATGGTCCAACAGAGACAAGAGGATGCACATATACTTCCTTTAATCATATTTTTCAAGTTCAAACGAGGCTACTTAATAAAGAGGATCGTAAAGTTCAGTCCATCAAATCAGAGGAAGAAGCCAACTAAATAAAGAACATATGCTATTACTAGCGTAAAGGAGTACAAGGAAAGCCAAACACGTTTTATCATTAACAACAGTAAACAGGACGCAGACAAATAACAAGAGGAAAAATTGCATGACATATAACAAGGGATAAATGCACTTGTTGATGAGGAAGAAATATATATAGATGGTGCAAAGTAGGTCTCTTTCACTCCTACACTCTTCAATTACATCAAGATAGACTTGGATATTAACATACTGGAATCATCCAGGAGACCAACATATATATAACTCCCATCTAGTAGGATAAAGTCTACAGTTGTCATTTATGATGAAAAGTACAAAATCAACTCCGGCTAAGAGTTCGTGTGTTATAGGTTAAACCCCAGGCTGCCCTAAAGAAGCTTTACAAAGATGCCACTGTAGGCCTTACTCCTAACTTTTTAAAACTGTAGTTCATCACATCTCTATATCACTTTCATCACTATCCTTTTAATTCAGATGAGATGCTAACACGAGAATGCAAAGTTCCTCATACATTAAATGAGCAAACTCCTCATAATACAGCAACGGGTTGATTTCACTGGTTTGTTTTCTTTCAGACAGATCATTTATAGATTGCAATTCTCCATTGCAAAATGATGAAACCATCAAAATCTGTCTTCTTTGCTTGAGGAGGAAGATTTGCATTTGTATGAATATGAATTATATGAAACAGGTCAATCCAAAGATATGCTCCAAGCAATGACAGAATTTATCTAGAAAAGAAAAAGACACGAGACTGGTAGAAAAAAGAGGGATGACCCTGCATGACATGGCATTTTTTTAATAGATGAAGATCAGCCAAGCATGA
This sequence comes from Eucalyptus sp. ANBG9806169, assembly GCA_014182395.1. NCBI lineage: Eukaryota > Viridiplantae > Streptophyta > Magnoliopsida > Myrtales > Myrtaceae > Eucalyptus > Eucalyptus sp. ANBG9806169. The sequence goes on along the minus strand of CM024574.1, from coordinate 2,526,394 downwards.
CATGACGATGTCCATGGTCACCTCCAAAAGCACGTTCATTGCATTTAGGAAACAATCACTATGGGTTTAATAGGAAAACCATGGCATGTGCAATGCCATGTATCATGTAAATAGCAACACGAGATGTTTATATTGTCACATCATTCTATTCTTTATTGAAAAAGATAGCTAACTGAATGATAAAATAGAATGAAGATGTAACTGGTAAAATTGAAGTTAAGCAGTGAATGTGAAAATTTGCCCAACGTTGAATAACCACTTATATGATTTTCCCACCATAACAACACTTCTATTGACCCAATAAAGCTCCGCTGCACACAAGACCCCATGTCGATGCTGGTGGAACATGCCCACCAGAGCATAACAAACCCACTAGCAGTGACTGCTTATAACAAGAAAAGCAAGGCACGGCCAGGCTAAATTAGAGAAAGAGACGTCCATTCCAGTTATATATTTCAACAATCCAGTAAGCACCAGACAAGAAGGAGCCCACGCTCCGGCAAGCACAACTTCAGCCACGAACCAGAGCAATACTGCAAAACAATGAGTCCCGAAGAGAGGCGTTACCACCAGAGGGGAACCCTGAGGCTTCGAATTCACCGAGATTCTACGGCCTCCCCAGCTGAACCTGTGAGAGCTCGCTGGGAGTCGGAGCCAGAGCGGCGACAACTGAGCCGGCCGGATTCTTGTCGTTCAAGCGAGGAATCGAAGATCCGGAGAGAGAAATCGCCATGGAAATAAGGGATGCGAATGACGAACAACCACTGCGAGCGCTCTACTTCTTCTTCTCTTTTTCTTTTCGGATAAATCGAAGGGAAGGAGGAGCGCTCTACACTTGTATTATTCCACAACCCATCCATATGACCTGCATGACAAGGTCCCCTAATCACTAAATTGTAAGTAATCGAGTTGGGCACGTAACTCTTCCTCAACACTTCTTCGAAAACCAGAATTGGCATCTGTGTATGTGTTAATCTTCACTTGCATCATTAACTCAATTTACTCATTTTCCTTATTATTTTTTTAATGCACATGAGCGTGTTCTTGAAACTTCAGGACGTGCTTGGAGCTTGCTGAAGTGTGTAGGGAGGTGGGTCTTCCTCCTGGTATCCTCAATATTCTGACTGGACTTGGCCATGAAGCTGGAGCTCCTTTGGCATCTCATCCCCAAGTTGACAAGGTCTGTATTCTCCCATCATCTCTTCGTTAACATTTTGTGAAGTTTCTTCAGCAGCTAACTCTCTTGGGTCTTGTCAACAGATTGCATTTACAGGAAGCTCAGCTACGGGGAGCAAGATTATGACCGCCGCTGCTCAACTTGTCAAGGTGCAGCTATTTTTTATGTCTTTGTTGAATTCAACAAAGGAAAGTCTTCCCGTGAGAATAACCTTTCTGGCATGTGTACGTTATGACGTAGCAGCCTGTTTCGCTGGAACTCGGTGGAAAAAGCCCCCTTGTTGCGTTTGAAGATGTTGATCTTGATAAAGGTTGGTGCATTCTGAAGCATATACCCCTCAGAAAGACTGATACAATTGCTATTTTCCTTCAGAAATTAGTTGCGATGGTACATTCATTCTTGGGTGATTTCTATGTGAATAAGCTTGATTAAGTATGCAATGTTACTGACAATAGGCCTTACTACTTGTATCTTAAACAGCTGCTGAATGGACAATTTTTGGATGCTTTTGGACGAATGGTCAAATTTGTAGTGCTACATCCAGACTTATCGTGCATGTAAGTTCTAATCGTATGTTATCTTTATCTCAGCATTGCAAGGTCATTTTGTACGTGTTTCTTTTATTTCCTACCTCTGGCACTTGCACTTGGTAAAACTTCTGGATTGATTTTACTTCTTTCTACCTAATCATGCATATGGTTGTAGTGCTGAATTAGCATGAGATATCATGCATCGACCTGGAGATAAATATGTATTGTGAAAAAGAAAAGGAAAATGCCAGCGAGAATCTTCTTTGTTGTTATTTGAAGATTCAGGAGCTTTATCAATTTATTGAGAGAAGTTCTGAATTGAGTAGTCAGATCTTGTGAGCCATTCATAAGAACATGGAGGTGGAACTAATGTCGAGTCATCCCTCTGTACCAGCCTTACGGAAGGAGTCGAGAAATGCTCTTAGTTGAGAAAACTGTGTGCTTATAATTTGTGAAGAACTGAGAACTTTAGGCACACAAAAGTCATGCTTAAATGAAATAAAATGTCAGATGTTGGATGACCATAATTGTCCGCTAGGTGCGCATAATATCTTATGAAGCGATTGCTTTCTTTCAAACCATTATATTTTATGTTTTGCATTATATTGAATGGGTATATCACAATTTTTTAAGGAAAGCATTGCTGCTCAATTCATCGAGAAGCCTGTTCAATGGAGCAATATTATAAAAATATCCGATCACTTGGAAGAGGGTTGCAGGCTTGGCCCGGTTGTGAGTGGGCGGCAGGTATATCTTTCATTACCTGCAGGTTCGGCAATGTATAGTTCTGTAGTCTACTAGCTGGTGCATGTATATGAGTCCATTATTATCTTACGACCCTCACCCATTTGTGAAGATGCGTTCTTTGGGGTTTTCGGTCATACAAATTCCTGGATTAGTTTACCAACCATTGTAAATAGTAGTGTAGATTTAGAGGAGAATCCACGACTTCCACAATTATTTTCACTTTTGGGGTTAGCCCTTTTCCTGTAGCCATCGCAGCAGTTGTATCTTGGACGTTGTCTACACCGTTCATTCACTATAATCAGGAGCAAATGATCACTTTTGAGGTGACGCATGGAGTGAAGGCAATAATTTCTCCCATAAGCACCATATATTCGGAAGAAATCAAGGGAAGTAGCTTTAGTCTGGGATTTTTAATTACCATTGGTTCTTTTCAATTTTCAATGTTTAGCATCAAATTTGCCAGCTGGATTTGTTGAAATGATTATTTCATTTCTTTGCTTCAGTATGAGAAAATACTGAAGTTCATCTCCACGGCTAAGAGTGAGGGGGCTACTATTTCGTGCGGTGGAGATCGTCCTGAGATACAGTGCTCCAGCTTGTCACTCTTTTAGTATTCTCGTGAAGAACCCTTCTGCTTCCGAAAATGCCTTTCCTGACTTCTGTGTATCATCTCAAACAATTGATAGCATTTGAAGAAGGGATTCTTCCTTGAGCCAACCATCATAACTGATGTCACTACATCAGTGGAAATTTGGAGAGAGGGAGTCTTTGGACCTGTTCTCTGCATTAAAACATTTGGCACGGAGGAGGCGGCCATTGAATTAGCAAATGACACCCAGTGAGTTGATTCATTCTTATGATAGTGTTCAGAATACAGTGGACAATCTGCTTATTTATTTATTGTGATCGAAATTGTTACTCCACTCTGGCCTGAGTAGACTTCTTTAAATTGGGACATTATGAGAATCTCACGATTAATCGATGCTTCGTAGTTATGGACTAGGTGCTGCTGTGTTGTCAAATGACTTGGAAAGGTGTGAGCGCCTGACCAAGGTGAGGTTCAATGTACAATTTTATGAACTTTTAGCCCTCAGATGACCAAAGGATGTGCATGGAAATTATTTACTTTGTTGGATTACTTGATTGTTGTCATATCTTGGTGGTGAATTGCAGGTTTTCCAGGCAGGCAATGCGTGGATCAACTGTTCGCAGCCGTGCTTCTGTCAGGCCCCTCGTGGAGGAAACAAACGGAGTGGTTTTGGTCGGGAGTTAGGAGAACGGTATTATCCGCTTCTCTATGACTAAATGGATAACAGAACTCAAGGAAAATAGAAAAATCATCTAGTAGAGAAAGGGATTCTAATGTCCGAATGATTTTTGTCTTGTACGGTAGTTATAACTCATGTGCGCGCGCAAAGTTGTAATGCTTACTGACATTATTTCAGTAGGTTTGCATTGCACTGAGATAAAATTTGATGATCATAACTTCCTACTGACAAGATAATTGTGCCTTTTTTCGCAGGGGACTGGATAATTATTTGAGCGTGAAGCAGGTTACACAGTACATATCCAATGAACCTTGGGGATGGTATAAATCTCCCTCAAAGCTGTGAACTCGTACTGAGGTAGCTCAGGATGTTTTCCTTGCGCCAACTACTAAAAATAAGGATTGAAGGCCATTGTATAGAGACTATAGAATGGATGGGAAAAAAAAATCAAACAATATTGCGGATCTTGTTTATCATCTCATTAGCATTTAACGTTTCAGTATTGCACTTCATTTACAAAAGGCTTGTGCAAATTTTCATAGAGTGCATTTATATGAAGACCATATTGATGCATAGTCATTGCGACTTTCTCACATTGCCATTGTCAAGCCAGAGCTCTGCCGGGTGGCTTGACTCCTTAGAATTTGATATATGATGTTGCTTCGAATTTGATATATGCTGTTGCTTGATGGAGCGGGTAAAGCTAGTTCGATGCCCAGCTACTGCATCCTTACATTTTCTTCATGCACTTATCTGAGGCTTATCTCGCCAAAGCATGTTCTTTAAGCACCGCAGTACGTGAAAAAAGTTAATAGGTGAGGTGCGATTTATCGAAATTCTGCGTGGAGTCATTTCAGGGAGTTACAACAATGCCGTCCATTCGAAGGGCGGTGTTTTCGATAAAAGAAATTCCTGCATAATTGAGCAAATAGACGCTATAAGCCATCTTTGTAAAGGTCCATCCGCCATAAATAATTTGCCGTGTATGAATATCTGCATCAAGGACCTAGAATTGGCAAATTTCATTTAAAATTAGATTCTAAATGCATATATAGAAGAAAATGATCCCAATACTTAATTTGTGTTTTTGCCTTTTCTCAAGTCTCAGAAGCGACAACGCGTTCAGTGACACAGAAGAAAAACACAAACTGGAACAAAGCTGATGATTGCACTATATTTACTTCATCCAAGTGCATCCTCCGAATCTCATCCTTCTCATTGCAGCTCTCATTTGTTTCAGTCCTTTCTAGTCCAGGATCTCGTCAGGAGTAGCCACAGAATGCCTCTCGAGCCAATCACTTGCTTCCATCCCGAATATCAGCCATCTTTTGCTTGTTCTAAAATTTGTCCTAAAATTTGTCCTAAAATTCAAATGCTTGTTCAAACTCTCTATTCACCCATCTTTTGCTTGTTTAGATAGATTAATTTTGTCATTTCCCATGGACTCCGTAAAAGAAACGCAAGCTTTCCTTCCATTTTCCCTTGGAAACAAATAGTGACATTAGTCCAAAAAGGAAAACGTATTGAACTTATCTCTAGTCGAGTCTAATTCGGCGAATATTGAGTTGAGTAAATTTTTAATGATTATATATTATTATCATTTCCTCATATAAAATTGGTTGGATTTTGATCGAAACACAACAAATCGAAATTTACATGAAAATTTCTTTACCTCTTTATGCAGCGGGACAATTAAAATCCTTTGTTTTATACATTGACAAATAATTTATAGCCCTGCTCTAAATTGAGTTTTACCGTTACATTTTGCTTAGAAGAAAAAAGAAAAAGAAAAAAAGAAACGACTTTTGCAAACTCAATAACAGAGACCCAAAGTAATTGCCCCCACAAACAGTACAACGACACAAGTTGGCAAAGGTAAGTAAATAGTACAAAACACAACTCACAACCCGCAACTCAAGGGTTGAATTATTGCGCGTGCAGACAAAAAACCCAATAGAACGTTGGACTACGGAAATAAATCGCAAGTTCACACATACCAGCCTCACTTACTCCGCTCGCGAGGGTAGGAATCTGATCTCGGTCCGGCGGCCATCGTCCCGACCTTTTATTTTACCTAGTGCCTCTCCAAACGTCATTTCTTCTTCGGGACTCTTAGCAACCCTCACAGTGACCCGGGCTGCTGGGTCCCACTCGAACTTGACCCACCAGTGTTTGTCTCCAAGGATCGAGAAGCTTCCCCTCACGCTGTTTGAGTCCAACGGCAACTTTATGAGACCAGGGCACATCTCTATCTGAAATTCCATTCCTTGAGGGAAAAATAGAGTGTGGTCGCAAATACTCCTTAGATTTCGAAGATTTACGATCATTAGATATTTAAGACGTGAGAATAATCCTAAAGTAGCTAATTCCTCTCTTGCAAATTCATCCCCGATTATTTTCTCCATCAAAGGGTTGTCTATGACTACCAAATTTTGGAGTTTCGGAGCATGCACGAGCCAAGACAAGTCCAAAAATCCGCAATAACAAACAGCAACTTTAACAAGATTGGGGAAGCAAAAGCAGTTGGGCGCTCGTCCTATCCCTTGAGTAATCTCCATCTTCACGAGCATAGGGCACCAGTCTAGTGATAGCTCCTCTAAATGCGAGAAATTGCCACTCCCTTTTAATGAGTGGCTTATTGGGATGCTGGTCAAGTCCTTGCAATTTTCGATCTCTACTCTCCTTATGCATCTTTGTAAGGATTGAAATATTTTTAGGACAGAGAAAGATTTTTGCACCGTGATAGATAAGTCAGTGAGATCTTGCATGTCCCCTAGTTCCTCTACCACCTCTTCTTCCTTGTCTAGACTGCATTGCCACAAGCTGAACACATTCAATGGTAAGCTTGTGATTTCCCCTATTGGAATTAGGATATTCTCATATGATCCTATACAATCAAATAACAACCACCGTAACTGAGTCAAGTTCTTGATTTCCCTAGGCAAATCCTTGATACAAGTGTTCGACAGGTTCAAATAATGTAGGCTAATCAGATTGCAAATCTCTTCAGGGAATGACTTAATATTTTTATTGTCAGACAAGTCAAGCACCTTCAAACAAGCCATCATTGACTTGAAAAATCCTCTTGGCACGAGCCTCACCTCAGTTTCCCTTACAAACAAAGTTTCGAGTTGGGAACACATAGGTGGTGCTCGGTTGATATTTGCAATCAAATTTCCCCAAATAGATACTTTCTCCGCTTCCCCCCACTTGGAGATCATCTTGGCAGACATGTCTTCTTCATTCTCGATCACTAGCAACTTGTTCTCCTTTTGCCCGTGGTCATGAGCAATCCATGTGGCCATGTCGCGGATGACGTCATGCATCTTCACAATTGGTTCTTTATTGTCATTAAGCCCACTTTCCAATAGACAAGCCCTCTTTAAATCCCCCAAGATAGATGCTCCCTTGTCCCGCATATGATATACATCACCGGTGTCTCCTAACAAGCCCTCTCCAATCCAGAGTTCAATTAGCTCGTTTGTCATTATAGGGTAATCCTCGGGAAGAGACAACAATAAAGAAAGCAAGCCTGTCGAGTAGCGTCATTTAAGCTATCATAACTGAACTCGAGTATGTGGTATACTTCCTCCACCATACCTGACAGCTCGTGCGGTTTGCTCCTCAGCATTGTTAGCGCATCCCTCCACTCACCGGGGTTGTCTTTACCGGCCATGGCTCGCCCGACAGTAACAAGGGCTAGTGGCAACCCTTTGCACTCTAGGACAATGTTTTTGGCGGGCTCTTGAATTTCTGGATGAGAATGTACAATCGATTTGCCCACATTGTTCTCGAACAATCCCAGGGCTTCTTGAAATGTCAAGCACTGTACTTGGTAGGGTTTGTCGGCTTTCATTTCGTGGCATACTTTCTCCAACCGAGTTGTGAATATTACTTTGGATCCGTTCCCGAGACAAGAACGAGGAACTCCAATTTTGGAAAGGTCCAGCTTTGCCCATATATCATCAATCAACAACACAAACTTCCTACAAGACAATGCTTCCAACAGATGATGGACCCTCTCATCTTGAGACCACACTCCCCAAGTATCATTTTTAATGTTAAGCCTTTTCCTTATGGTGTCTCGAATGTCATCTTCATTCACTCGCCTAGACACCACCACCCAAATAACGACCTCGAATCCATGATTTGCACGCAAAAGGTCGTTGTTGATCCTTTTCATGAGAGTGGTCTTTCCCACACCGCCTGTTCCATATAACCCAATCACTCCTATTTCTTGTTCATCCACGAGCCATTTCCACACTTTATTGAAGGAAATATCAAGCCCCATGGTCTCGCCCATAGGCATCGCAAGTACTGTAGGAGAAGGCAATGGCAACGTAGTGTTAAATTCTTCTTTCTTGAGTTGTCTCGCTTCACTGAGCATTTGATCGACTGTTTTCCCCAATCGATAGCCTGACCAGCAATTTCGTGGGAGACAATGACGGTGACATTTGATTTGGTCACGTTCCTCGGCTTCTCGAAGAACTCGATCTACCTCAACTAAAAATTTGTGCACCTTGTCTAGCCAATTCTCCACTTCTCTCGTGCGATGTACACCTCCTCCTCCTTCTTCATGTTGCACCCTTTCTTCCACATCGTGGCTCTTGGCATTCAGGCCTTCAGTTTCCATCTGTAATAATTTGACATTATCTTTCAAATTACAAATGTAGCCCAAAGGTGTACTGGCCAAACCCCATAAATATTTGACAAGATCTGAAAGAGGACTTGCGAAATCCATAGAATCTTTCAGGGACGAGAGACTGAAAAATGGAGTATTCGGATGGGGATGGAGAGTGGGCGAATGGGTGGAGTTCGATAATGGTAGTCATCCCATAAGAGATTGACCTCGTAGACTCAATAATAGAGGCCCAAAGTAATGGCCCCACAACACCACGACGATGCAAGTTGGCAAAAATATAAGTAAAAAGTGCAAAACACGACTAGGGGGCTGAATTATTGCGCATGTGGATAAACAACTTTTTAGAAAGTTGGACTATGGCAATAGAGTGTGTAGAGTGTTACTCACGACTTATGTATGGATGTACGTATGCATGTATAACGTATCTATTATCCAATATACCACTAATCCTTGCTTCCGAGGAATTTTGGAATAATGTTAATCAAACATGGTAATATTTTTAAGTACATCGATTCTTTGTTGATTAGGCAGCCTAATTATAATTTTAGGTTCCGTTCATTTCGAGAAAAAACCATATTTTCTAGTGTTCGGCCGAAATTTAAAAATAAACTAAAAAATATTTTTGCTGTTGAATAAGGAAAATATTTTTTTACATGCATTCATTTTCAATTTTTTAAAATTCATTTTTCAATTTTTTACCCTCTAACATTAGATGATCCTCATCATTTTAATTTGAAATACTAAATCAAATCATATATTATCGCGAGACGTGAGAATAATCTTTCAAAACACAAGGGTCTCTTTGTAGAGATTCCCCATGCGAAATGCAAGATATGAACGTTCATACATGCTTTTTGGTTAATGGTCATACCCATGAGTTTTTCTAATTTTGGCCAACATGTCGCCAATGTGCCATTATTTTACTATAAAAGAAAGAATGAGGACAGGACGGCGAAATTTCATATGCATTAATGTTAGAATTATCAGTGTCACTGTTATTTGATAAGAAAAGAGAAAAGTCCGAGTATTACACTATTATGCTCTTAACAATGATCTAAGTCGAAAGCAAGTAGCACAAAACACAAGTCAGTGGGCGGACAAAATTAATATTTCTTTGACAAAAAGTCGAAAGCAACCAGCACAAAACACAAAGTCAGTGGACTGATGAAATTTTTTTTCTTGACCAAGGCGGTAAATGCACACGAAGGATAACCTCGTCGACATCGTCTGCAGCCGACGTTCACGTGAAGGTATTAAGGCCCCGTTTGGTTCAGCATTCCCAAGGGGCTTTCAGCCCCGAAAGCCCTTTAGGGAAAATTTTACCTGTTTGGTTCATCATTCTGAGGCATCCTTGGCCAAATGCTAGCATTTAGAAATTTTACCTGTCCGGGACCTGCTTTGGACTTTCAAAGTATTTCAAAAATGCAAGTCCACATTTACTATTCATCTATTGACCTTTTTTTTATAAAAAAAAAAAAAAATCGATCATCTTCCCCACACCCTAACCGCCGTTAATCAACGACGGAGTTTCATCGTTTTTTATTTTTATTTTTAAAAAATAATAAAAATCCTTTGCAAATGTTGGGTTCATCTTTTTTTTTTTTTTTTTTTTTTTTTTGTCATTTTTATCTTTTGACAATCAATAGCCAACTTTTATCAATACACTAGAATGATCATTAATTAACGAAGATGATTAATACTACAATAATTAAAAAAAAAAAAATATTCAAAGTTGAAAACAAACCTAAAAGAACCCTAGACCAAAAGTTGAGCTTTACATCTAATCTATAATCAAATTCTTTTAATATAATTTTTAAATAAATTTACTAATATATATTTTATATTACTCTCAACATGAAAATGTAAAAGGTTATATAGTCATTATTTTTTTCTTACAATTTTAAAAATACTAAAACTAAAAAACTTAATTTTGTTACACTAAAGGGCTTTTTAAATATATGTTTACCAAACAGTTTTGCATTTGCCTAAAGCACTTTTCAGTTATAGTTTACCAAACAGTTTAGTATTTCGGAAAACCCCTTTATCTCAAAGGTATTTGCATTCTCCCAAAGGCATTTCCCCAAAGCCGAACCAAACGGGCCCTAAGTGGCATCAGAGGTTGCCCAACCTAAACTATACACCACAGCAACGTAATCCAAACGACAAAATACCAACCGCTCTCCAAGGTATAAAGAAAAGACCTTTCAAGTTTCCCGTGGGGATGCTTCTCGGTCTTTGGCCCTTGAGGGGTCTCTGTTAGTGATTTGGATTGAATTTTCTTTTTCTTCGTATTTCGCCAGAATTTATCTTGACGATAAAATCATTTTCACAAAAATCGTTCCTTGATTTTATATAAAAAGAGATGGATTTTGTAGTGATTCTAGACGTGACATATTAAATTCGAGGAAATAGATAGACATACTTCAATGAAATTTAATCAGTATCAAAGTATATAACAGTTTACTGAAATTTAATTGACGAAAAAGTATGACAATAGAAAGATACAAAGTATGACATTAATCGATGATGAAGATCTGAAAACTACAATTAACATACATATCGAAATTTGATCAGCGACAAAACATCTAAAAAACTATAGTTATGGTACAAGAATTGGAAAATAATAAATAAATAAATAACAAGTTTTTTGCGTTTGTGCAGGAGTTATAAAGATACGAAGTGGCTATTTAAAGCCTACAATAGATGGTTACAAAAGGAGGTCATACACTTATGATCCAAACAGTTACTTTTTCTTACTTTTTGGTTGGTCTTATTATATTCTTACTTTAACTCTCATTTTTACACTTTTGCTCGGCCTTATTGCAGGACGTAAAAGTCAAGATCCACACCTAAAACTAAATCGTTTTCATCTAAATCCCCTTTGAGAAAGTGAAGATTCAAACCTCCCATCTCAAGGGTGGCCACTGGAGTTCCAAACGGTTACATTGACTCCAAACTGTGTAATGAAAGAATTTACCATTATATTTACTTTAATTTTTTGCCGAGTAAATTTACTTGATCCACTTGTCTAGTTACATGGGAATTGGATATAGTCGTAAGGTCAAAGCGATAGATAGGCGACGCACTAACTTTTGACAAATCAAAGACTGGACATCTAAAATCATATGGATCATGCATTTAATTATCCAAACATGCAATATATCGGTCATAGGAAGTAAAATAACTAGCAAAGTAAAGCATTGCAAAGGCATAGTTTAGTTCAATTTTTTTTTTTTAAAAGAAGATGAATAGTAATATATAGAGCTCTAGTGGTTGCTTGCGTAACAATTATCATAACTTAATAAATTTTAGTCACTGTAACCAGTTCGAATTGCTTAAAAGAAAATTTCAATATATAAAAGTGCAATTGAACAATTGGACAATAGCACAATAAAACTCAAGATAGACAATTGTTATATAGCAATTATCCACTTCTATGAGATACGGAGAAGTTATACCTATGGTGTTGAAACGTTAAATTTTCCACCACACTTCCATTTTTATTTTTTTAATCTGTTGTACTTTGAAATTGTTAGTTAGATGATATGGCGTATGAAATGACATTTCATGATTTTGAGGTATGATCAACTCTGTCGTTCTATTTTACTTGATAGATTTGTTAAGAAGACAATATGTAAATAGATTAGTATATAGAACATCCCATTACCATGCTGTTCCACATTTCTCTTTCCAAAATAATGGACCAGTTTATCTTATAATCGAAAGATTTTTTCTTTACTGCTTGGTTGATGGGAACAGTGGCCAACTGGACAAATATCTCAATTTTTGTAGTTATCCTAGCAAAACTTTTTGCTGGCCCTGGCTCGCGTGTATTCAGTTACTGGGGAATTGTATCTTTTTCTTGTATAGTGGTTACTCGTTGCAAACAAGGAAGAAATAAAATGCAGTGTAAATAGATTACACTTCCGATCCCCACACTTTTATTATGATTGGCCCCTTTATTGTGATTTGTCATTAATTCTAATTACTGCACTCTTCTCTAAACACAATACAAGCAATTTCATCAAATTTTCATTCAAAATCCGGTGAAATATCTGTAGTCAACACTTGCCAAATTTTCAAATAGATTGATTTTGTCATTATGATGGACTGTATAAAAGAAAGACAAGCTTTCCTTCCATTTGCCCTTGGAAACAAATAGTGACATTAGTCCAAAAAGGACAACATATTGAACTTATCTCTAGTCGAGTCTAATTTGGTGAATATTGAGTCGAGTAAATTTGTAATAATTATATATTGTTATCATTTTCTCGGAGAAAATTGGTTGAATTTTGATCGAAACACAACAAATAAAAAATTAAATGAAAATTTATTTATCTCTTTATCTGTAGACAATTAAAATCCTTTGTTTTACATAATTACAAATAATTTATAGCCCTTGTCTAAACTGGGTTTTACTATTACATTTTGCTTAGAAGCAAAAAGAATAAAAAAAGAAACGACTTTTACAGACTCAATAATAGGAGAAAATATTCAGTGGTTCGTGCGCACCACGTCATCCGCCGACCTGGCGCGCACGAACCACTCAAATACCGACACCTGTCCCCGAGCGAGACCCCCTCGAAAATGAGTAGAACTCGCTTGGCTCGGCTCGGCTCGGCTCGCCGCGGAAAGAAAAGACACGCTCCCACCCACTCGCCGGCGGAAGAAAAGACACGCTCCCGCCATTCTCTCTCCTCAATTGAATTTTCTCCAATTTTTTCTCTCTCTCTCACTTTCTCCAGCGACGAGACAGACATTCGTCAGTGACCCATTTTCGACCCACCTCCGCCACTCGCCGCCGCTGCTCACCTCCGAGTCGCCTCCGCCGCCCGCCCCGAGGCTCGCCTCCGCCGCTCCCTCGAAGGTCGACGACCTCCGTCACCCACCTCCGCCGCTCGCCTCCGCCACTCGCCTCCGCGCCGCGAGCAACTGACCGGCGTGCGACCTCCCCCTCTCTCTCGCCCTCAGGCGTGCGACCTCCCTCTTTCCGACCGGCGAACCACCGCGCGCGCACCTGGCTCCGGTTCCGGCCCCCACTCGTCCGTCCCTTACTTTTTCTCTCTCCTCGCGTCTCTGTCTGCCCTCCCTCTCTTCGACAGCGAACCACCGCGTGACTGGCGAACCACCGCGCCCCCCTCCGGCTCCAGATTCGGCACCGGCTTGTCCAGGTAATTTCTCGCTTTCTCTTTTCTCTCTTTCTCTCTGTCTGACGGGGTGACGGAAGGGATTTTATAGGAGTTCAGCGATGCCTGAAAAGTCATTAGTAGTATGCTTTTCGCCTGTAGTTTTTCTTTAATCTTGGGTCTGGCTATTCATTATGCCAGTAGGACATACTCCGAAAAGGCTCTAAAATGAGTGCTATTGTTGCAAATCATGGGTAGTCCTTGAAAAGCCAGATCTGTTATTCTTCCATATTGATGTTTATATGTATATTCCCCAATAACTTTGCTGAGATGCACTGCAAATGCATCCAGTCTCAATTGATTATTTTCATCCAGTGTATTTTTCTTGCTTCTGAGATTGTTTGGTCATATTTGTTTCCGTGTGTTTGCGATGCTTATGGTAATAAACTCTACTCTCTTAGTGTTCATTCGATATTTAGTCCATTGCCGTTCCTCCTCTCTCAGGTTCTTGTGGAACTGTCTATCACGCTCGTTAAATTTAGTTTAACGAGTGATGCATGCTGTCATGATGTAAAATGCATGTACCTCACTTCATGGTATACGTACTACTTATCTCACTCCAATAATAGCGTTTGGCTATCTCTTATGCTATTCACTTACGGACTTCAAGTTCTCTTTATAATATGTAATGCATGGTGGTGGAGTGAATTTTACTCATGTTGCCGACATGAAACACAGGAGAAATGTTTACTTATTTTGCTAAATGAAAGAGGAGATTTAGTGCAATGCATTTGGCTTCTTACTTTATCTCACTTTGTTTGGTATAGACCTATGCGATCTCATAGTGATGATTTCTTTTTGGATTTTAACTTTTTCTGCATTTAATCCAATTGCAGGATGTGGCGGTGAAGGTATTCTCGATGCAAGAATATTCAGAAGAATTGATAAACTCCTTTAGACAAGAGGTTTGTTTTCTTTTTTGTTTTACTATGTCTCATGAGTTCTCTTTGTTTCTAATATTATTCAGCGGGACATGCGAGGGTCGCTTAGACTTTTTAATTTGAATAAGGCATCTCTCGTAGGACATGATATGCAGGCTATGTCTTGCTCTAAGCCCGTTGGCCTGTCCTTGACTTGTTAATTGAAATCATGAAAACATTGTTATGATAGTGTTTAGTGATTGCTGGATGCGAGGTGGCTAGTTTAATTTTGATAAGGGCCTTCCTTGACAAGGTTGTAATTGCAGTTGATAATCTAGATTCAGGCGAGGCGGTGAGGGATAATGGGTTGGCCTTTTAGTTGATAATGAGCCCAGAAAGTGATCTATATTATCCCCGGATGTGACGAGTCAACATCGAGGTGCCAAATGACTCCATCTATGGTGTCACTTGCCCCTACATCTTCTGATTGTTCTTTTTTTTCTTTTTCCTTTTCCTGATAAGAACTGCATAGTCAGATGGTTTAGGAAGAACATTCTGAAAAAAGTGTGATAAAGAAATGAAGTAAGATTGACCAATATGTTTGAACTGCATGCATTTATCTCTATCTCTCTGCACTTGTATGACAAGCCCGTATTTTATTATTTTATAAAATTCTGAAGCCTTTTAATGAATAGAATTTTTGTGCTTATTCTCAGTAGCAACTCGGGATTTTTTCCCCAAAGCACGGATATAGTTTATTGGTGTCAGCTCTATTAGTGATGGCATTGGCAATTTTAATTCAAGTGTTGTTCCACTAATACAGCAACTCAACATTTCCAGTACATGTGGTGATAGCAGGTTTTGATCTCTTTTTTTTTTTTTTTTGGCCAAAGGATTATGGATATTTTTCCTTATATTTTCCATGCCTTGATCCATTGCATTATGATTAATTGTGTTGTGTTGGATAGATGTAATAGCATGTGGGTCTACAAAAGGATTATACCTTCTCGTTTTCCTCAAAATGAGGAACTTTCTCATAGGACTTTGTGATTGTTATATGTCCATGCTCTCCCCCTCAGCATGCGTAGTACCATGCAGATTCGAGAACCTCTTTTGATGTTGCCACAATTTTTCTTACTTCTCATAAAGTACGTTCATGTAGAATTTTATGAAACCTCATTAGGTAGTTGTGGAAAGAATCTTAAACCTGCAGGGAACTTTAGAGTGGTAATTTTTTTTTTAACCAAAAAGTAGTGAAATCCAAAGTTTGACAGATGTTGTGATGCTAACAATGTAGGATTTTTGCACTTATCTAACCAATTGTTAAGTATTTAATTTGGGTTCTGGGCAATTTTTTTGGTATAGTAGCCTAGTGGGAGACAATCATTTGTATCCTTATCAACTTATGATGCAGAGTATAAAATAGTAATGATAGTGACTCGCAAAGTCTGAGAGATTTAGACCCAAGTTGTTGGTTACTTCATGCACTCCTTTGATTGGCTTTATGTCTCATGGAAATTGCCTGCTTTCATATTCAAGGAAAACATGTCAAGTTTGACTGCCATTTTAGTAGCCTAGTGGGAGACAATCATTTGTATCCTTATCAACTTCTGCCACCGCTTCCTCCACAAAAAGAATCTCCTGTCCCCGAGGTTTCTCCTTTTCAAGTGAAAATCGTACGCTTCTTCGGATAGCGAGTTTCCATTTGGAAAATGGGTCCATGTTGGCTGTCAGGTATGTATATCAAGTGTCTGAATTACTCTTTCTACACATGGTTTTTAAACTGCTCGTTCCTTTTTAGTTGATAACTGCTGAAATTTTTATGGCTATAGCTGAGCACATTAATGTCTGTCATGTTTACCACTTATTGGTTCGAGCTGTCGAAGCTGAAGCAAGTTGTTACCGAACATTTTATCTGTCTGTTTTACCTTTAACCAATCATTTTCAGATGTAATTGGAATTGTATGAATGGTGCATGATCTTCAAATATATAAAAGTAAGGCGTATTGGATGGACATTCATATAGCACGTAGAACCGTTGCACTTTCAATGTGACTGAAAAGAACAAGCTTTTATAGAGTACATACATGGAGTATGATTCTATTCATATTCATTGGAGTGCCTGTGATTAACTAATTGCATGCATTATCTGGAGGATCTTGGACAAGAATTGTTATCTGCAAAATTTCATGTAAGTCTATGTCTCATTGTTGGTCTGATGAAAGAGATAAAGTAGAATTTTAGATTGCATAAATGGTGCTCAACCGAAAGTCTCTTGTCAATCTTATGATGTCATTGTCTTTCCTAGGTTTCTTACTCTTAGGGCCTTTTTCCCTTTGTAAATTGCTCAAAGTTCTATCTTCATGGCAGGTCTCAACTTTTACAGCTTCACATTGACGGGGAAGTGGTGGATGAGAAGCCCCTAAGTGCCTCAAAAGATGGAGAATCTAGCCCTTTTAAGGAAAATAAGTTTGGTTAGTACCAGTGGAACTGATGATGGTATAGAAGGTTATTTATATAGTCCAAAGGTCTTGCACCCTTCCTCCTTGCTCTACAATGCAACCCCAAACGTAATGCAAAACTTCCATATTAGGCTCATTTGACCTGCTGATTTGGCTTGGATATGGTCATTAGTGTGCAAGAGTCGGGATATCTGCCATTTGACCATTTGGTCCGCAAGTTTTGTATCGGTTTCAGTTAATGGTGCTTAAGAAATGGATATTTTCCTTCCGTGTGCTGTACCCATCTGAACTGATTGTTTTTTTATTAGTTATGACAATAAATGCGCGGAAGAAACAGGATTTCGGCAAGATATATCTTCTTTCTTATGGTGTTATTTCTTTGCATTAGGAGTATGGAGTCACAAGATAAATTATGTTGAAGCACTAATGCATCCTCTAAAACTTGCTATCAAGTTGCTGCAGCATTAAATGGTGAACTTTTTGCAGATGGCGGGGTAGAGATCAGAGGAATGACCGTAGCAGGTGATGAGACGGATCACAGGTCTGGGAAGGTGTTTGAGTGGAGAATTGAAAGCCTTTTCCCGACTGGGCTCTTCTCTCTTTTGAGCTGCCTAGACCCATTGATCACACAGTTCACCGGCAACTTCAGTGCGGATGGGATTTTCCAGTGATTCATAGAGAAGTGGATGGACAATCGCTAAATCTGGCAACTAAGGCTTCATAGGAGTATTGACTTCATAAAGGGAAAATGTCAGAGCATTTCCGGGCACTTGCTAAGGCTCTTTAGTTATGCTTTTGTTAAGTAGACTTTTCAAAAAGTTCTTCGTCTCGTCCGTTAGTCCTCATCCATTCTACTAATGGGATATATTTTCCCTTTAAAGTATTGGATACTCTTGTTTTCCTATAGAGAATATGTTGCTCTGCACATAAAATCAGATTATGCAAGCAAGTTTATCTGGTTGTGATTTCTCGCTTGTTTTCTCATTACCTATGCTGAGGTACCTTAAGCCAAATGAAGAGTGTAAGATGTTCAGACCGTTGGGCTTTGTTTCAAATGGGTTTCGTCTACAATATCGGCACTTCCAAGTCCTAGATATGTCCAAGGGTGTTATCTGGCTTTTCTGGTTTCTTGTCCTGATCTTACCTAGAATTGGTTCATATCACCGTGGCAAGATAGAAAGGATCGAGTAAACCTTCATAAAGTCAGTATGCGCTCTGGGCACCTTGGATTGGGACATACTATCCTCGAGTGTCCTTAGAAGGTTGTTAACGGATGAGTCTTAACTTAAAAAGGTAGTGTTTTCCTGTATTATGGAATTCAAGGCCCATCAAACAATCTATGGAATTCTTTCATGGGACTGGAAGCGTTAAGAGTGTTTTGCAGATGGTGGCATAAATTCTTTTCTTGTAGACTTTGACTAGTGACAGTGAGCAATGAAACCGCAAAGATTGGGACAATTAGCCAAATTAGGATACCTCTGTGTAAAGCTTTTGTTATAGAAAATGATATTATGATGTTAGTCGATGTACATTCGTCTTACTCAAATGTTGCAGGTGCTAGATTAGCATATAGATGAGTTAGTGCAGGCATTTAACCAGAGTGAGGTTGCTGAGTGGCTCTGTCCGATACATCACCCTTAGATCAAGTCAACTGGTGCATTTACCTTTCTTTTCTTCTCTTGCCTTGTTCTATCTCCCCAAGCTTTTAGAAGGTTCTTCTGTATGAGACTAAAAGCTTGTATCATATATATTATATTGTCAAAACATCACAAATTTTCTATGTCAATAAGGGTTCATTTTCTGGTTGTAGTGTGATGAATTTTTTGCATAACGAGCAATACTAGCAACCATGAAAAGCCATTGTCAAAATTCCACCAAGCTTTCAAGAGGACAAGGGGAAACACGCATATAGTTTACCTGATTTGTGCATCATTTCTTATAGATTCATATTAATCAAAATTAGGACTTTGAGACTGCAACGTGTAGAGTTTTATCTCTTCAAGCACAAAAACATACCTGGTGAAATTGAGTTTTACTATGATGACCAATCAAAGGAAGGAACAGTTATGGAGACTACTAATGAGATTTAACCACATGAATTTAGAGCTTAAAGGACCAAAGTGAACGGACTTATAACTTATTAAACCAACATCTCGTCAAAGTTGAACAATGCTACGTCTTCTTGCCCACATTATTTTGCGAAATTGTAGCAGTGCATATTATGTAGTCGAGGGCCAAAAAGAACTCGAACACAGAATTTCGATGTTTGAATAACAAAGTTTTCAAGATATCTTCCAACAATACAAAGAGTGAGAATTAAGAACCACCATATTCTTTATAACAAGAATAAAAATTCAAGATTGTTCTGATTTCCAAAACTAACTAAAAGTTAACTAATGTCGATTTTGTTTGTATATCTACACACACTCAAAAGCTGCAGAAATTCTTTAGATCCTCTTCCTTGCCATACCAGCTTGGTATTTATCTTCGAAATGTGAGGATACAGATCCTTGGAGGAGTTCCTAATCATCCCCTCGGTGACTCTAGTAGCAAGTGATATATCTGCACAAACATTCGGTTATTTATATGCACGCGCTGTTTCAAATGCCATTTACATATGCACCAATATGTCTTTAGTTGTTCAAATTGAATAGGATTGGAGAAACTAAAACCTTGGGGAGACTTCTCATCAGAGAGCAGCTGCTGCAATGGATATGGGGCTCCTCCTGCAAAATTAGAGGATAAAAACAGAGGAGAATACGTTCAGCACTTGAAAAGGAAATAACAGTAAAGCATTTGAACTAAACCTGGTAAGTAATCTCTATACACAGCAGGTCTACATTGACGAACCTACTCAAATCACGTCTTTCAACCTCAATAGAAGAAAGATGAAATGTTGTCAACCAAGTTTTACAGTTTTTGACTCTTCCTCCAGCATTACCATTAAAATTCCAGCCGATGAGAGAATAACCACTGAAAAAATTCAGATTGTGCAGTTTGATATCACTGTCAATGCTTATATCAGCTTGTCTGTCATCAGCAAGTCCAGCCCTGTCTCCTGCATCTAAGTTCATTTTGCCAGAAGTACTATGTCGATGTCTGTCCTGCTTCTCTAGAACAAGTAAACTAACAGAATTAAGGATGTCTACAATACATACATAAACATAAAACAATGAACTTGCATCATTACCTCTAACACGACAGCCCAAAACCCGATCAACCTGAAAAGCGAAAAGGGTCAAATGAATTAAAGATGGATTCTAAGATCGATCACCAGAATCAAACAACAAAGTTGGTCATAAGTAGATTTACCTGCTGAAATTCACTCTGGCAAAGTGCCGCTTATGCACACCTGGTGTATCATTCACATGACGGTCTCTTTTCTTTGGCTTTACCGGTGGGCATTTCAACTCTCCGAAAGCTTCTGCACCACAAAATCAATTTTAAATATATCATCAAGCCTCAATAAAAGTATCTTATATATGTCTATGCGTAATATGTCAGTAATGAAAAGGCCAATGTAAAAGTATCTACCTTTTGTTTATTTGGACCATTTGAACC
Organism: Eucalyptus sp. ANBG9806169; assembly: GCA_014182395.1. Classification (NCBI taxonomy): domain Eukaryota; kingdom Viridiplantae; phylum Streptophyta; class Magnoliopsida; order Myrtales; family Myrtaceae; genus Eucalyptus; species Eucalyptus sp. ANBG9806169. The sequence continues at coordinate 2,505,961 of CM024574.1, read as the reverse complement.
TTCTTTTGCTCCATTTTCTTCCATGACAGACCGTGAACCCTGGTTTACAATTGTTCTCTTTCTTAATTGTGAATTACCTATTTCAGGTATTGCAGCTTTCTTCTTCGATCCATGTCTCTTAAAAGTAGCAATAATTTGCTTGCCATCATCATTCTTGCTCTTAGAAGTAGCAATAATATGCTTTCCATTGTCAGTCATGCGTTTCTTCTGAATGTCATTTTTCTGCACAAGCTCTCTTCTTAGCTCTCTCTTTACTAGCACCAATTCTGAGAGCAGCTTGACCATCTAGACTATTGAATCCATCAGAACATTGAGAATTTTTCTCTGATGCATTTTGCATTCCTTTTTCCAGAGCCTTCAATTTTTAATAGCATGTTTCTTGCTCATGCCAATTAGTGTTAGCAAAGCATTTGGACATTACATCTTTATTTTCCACATGCCAAACAACTGACTCACTAAAAAAGGATTAGTTTGTGTCACCATATGGTTATGCAGATCGCAGTGTCATCTCATATAAAGCCTTTTCTCCATAATGTCTTGTCCAATATTGGTAGCCCCGTGCATTTTGTTGCATTAACTAATAGATATCAAACAAACTATCTCTCACCCATTTCCTACGTTCAACTTATGGTAATCAAGACAGAGAATGGCGAAGTATCTTATATTACGTACATCAGGAGATTCAAGACCTTGGCCAACCATAAACATCACAGCAACCATGCAACGAACTCGGTGCCACAAAAATGCACTGCCCTTAATTTTGAAACACCACAGTTCATTACTTTCCAACCTGCATAAAAGGAAGTTCATTAAAATCAGAAAAGACACTGCAAACTAGATTGGTCTTATTAATATAATAACTTGTACATGAGAGAAACTGGCCAAAATGAAAACGCCCTTTTTTTGCCTTTTAGATTTCTCTTTTCGTCATACCAACAAAAAATATAGATGCATCTTTGCATCTTTTCTTAACTTATAAAGATCTCAAAAAAACATCTACCAGAACCAACCTCTTATCACAAGAAGAGAGTTCAAAGGATGTTATATGACGCTTGTAGTTGTGGACATTAAATGCATCCATCTTACAAAAATTTCTGAAATCATGATTCCGCACAAACTTTTGGCCTGCACTCTCCATTGCCTAGCATAAAAACAGAGAAAGGACTCCTATCAAATGAAATGAAAGTCATAATATCAAATTTTTGGTTCAAAATCAGCATAAAGTAGTTTATGAAATGAAATAGTCATAAACTATAAAATGAAGAGTTACCCTAATATCCAAATTATCTCTCCAAAAGAAATATTTGTACTACCTGCTCATACAGCTAAACCTGCAAGATATTGAGGAAGACAGAATCATATGAAAAGGCAAACCCCACCTACGTTTCCGCAATCATTAACATTATAAAATCAACAAATTGGAGGCATCTCTAACGCATTTCATCAACAGAATCCCATCATATCGAATCAAAATAAAGTACACCATGAGAAGGAAAACAACCTTGCATTAAAATCAATTGGAACAGGACACCAGCCAGTTACTCGGATATCTTTGGGTAAGACTCGATTCAACACTCTCACATAATCAATTTCGCGTCTAAGACTGACATATAAATGAAAGTAAGCATCATATCAAACATGATAATTTTTCATCATAAATAATTCGTTGCAGCAAATCAAATAAAGTAAGAATCTGTAATGACTGCATAATCCCAACATATATGCACTTTTCTGCAGAATACCCTGCTAACTTGGAAATGCTAACCACTTAGTCTGAAATAAGCCACTTTTGATTAGGAAAGCAGTGTGATGTGTACACGTATGTATAGGAATGTGTATATTTAACGGATGCTTTATTACCGTACCAGCAGTTTATTTCCAGCTTGGACATCAGCCTTGCACAAAATACACCGATTTTTAACAATTAATCTTTTCTCTTTAATGGGTCTGTAGCAATTGAATTGAGTCACAAATTTCCAGTGAAGTTCAAACTTCATCATTCAAAAGCAATTTAAAGACTCATAGCAATAAAATAGAGCTCAAAACAATTAAAGATCAGTCACTCAAACAACATACCATCTCTATCTATAGAAAGTCCCCAATTGTTTGCATCATCTGTGTTCTTAGGTCGCAGGTTTGATCGTACAAACAGGGAAATGACCTGCATCAGAAAGCAAACCATAGCCTACTCATGATGCACCTAAGAAAAGAAGCAAACAGGAGATAATAGAACAACAACATGAATCATAAAAGAAAGAGCCTACTGCAACCATAATTATCCTAGGTAAAATGACAATTGATACTAGACACTTGTTCACGTCATAAAACCTTCTTGTATCTTGTGGTGGTATCTCTATCAACATTTCAATCATCTTGCAAAGAGACTCCCAGCTATCAGAACTCTCGCTCTTTGGTACTTTCTCATCTCCAATTCACATCATTGCTTCTCTAACAAAAATTCACTTCAGAACTTGCACTCCAATTACAATATTCTATGATCTAATTAACACCCAATCTCAAATTCCTTGAGAAAATCAAGCTTCACATATTGCTCCTAACCGATTCTTATACGGTAAGATTATAATCAACAAAAGCCCTCGTGAAAGGAACATCATCATGAATATTCACAGTAATCACATCTATCACGAGGATGGAAATATATGGTTGTTATAAGGAAAAACTCTGATAATTGCCCCTTGTGCCCATACTTCCACAATTGCATTTTAGTAGTTAAAAGTACTAAGTAGTACACATGCAACAGTTAACCATCTTTTTCCAGAAGCCCTTAAACATGTTTCTGAGTAGCCTTGTCATCTGTTTTTCCAAGTTTAAGAAATAATCAAAAATTGCAAAATACAACTGAGATTGTGCTAGTCTACTAAATATAAGTTGACACGTGTTTTTGCAAGAAAATGCACAACATTTAATACAGGTTGAAACAAAGACCAACATTCTCTCTGCAAGGAGATGGTGATTGCACGAAATAGTGAGCCAAAGATAAAACCCAACCTAGCGTCTGTGAACAAAATAACAATCTACCGATCCATCAAGAAACTTAGAAGCGGAGTAGCAGTTTTTGAACTTACTTGTCCAAAAGATGAAACTCCTTTGTCTGTTCTGCCACATCTTGAGTACTGTGACTTTTTCTTGTCACCAACTAAAAGCTTAGTCTTCTCAAGAGCTTCAAAAATTTCAGACTGCGTGACACCAAAATCAGTATGATGGGATTCGGATCGAAATGAATTAGGTGTCTGCCAAGAATGTCAAAAATGCCAAAATGGAACATCTGCTGATTTTAAATCGATAGCATCCATGATTTAAACATTCGCATTGCACAATATTAAAGAACTCTTCCATGTATCTTTGCTAATAAGCAGAAACTCAGTGACTTTGCTTGCATGGTACAAACTGATCTACTTGTGTACCGAAAGATAGGTGTCCTTACTGAAAACATAAATTTAAATCTTATGAAGAAGTAGAACCCTCTTTTATAGCACATATTTTCCATTAGGCCCACTGCTGAAATGAATGAAAATTTTGGGGAGAAGATGGAATCTAGGACCAGACCTCGACAGTTGGATCCAATTGTGCTTCAGAGGCAAAACCATAAAACCTGTAAAATAAAGCAAAAGTGAAGCGATTTCATTGTGCCAAAGAAAAGCCACAGTACATTCAATGGCCTAAGGCACAACACATTCAAGATTTCATATGTCTAGGAAATTAGTCAGACTTGCCATGTGGTGTGACAGAAAATTAGTCACATTTCACGAATCACATCCACTACACATTTACTTGTGACAGATTCTGCAACTTAAGAGATTTCTGCACTGACACCCTAGCATTTCAATTTTTTTTAGAACATGAATGCTTCCATAGCAGAAATATCCTCAAATTATTAATAACAGCTAAACTTTCACAATTTCTAGAGTATTTTATATTCCATGCTGCCTCTTAAGAACAGACAAAATCAAGACAAAGGGAAAGATAATATACTACACCGGATTAAAATCGTTTTATGATGCAACAGTTGCATTGTATGACAAACAGTACAATGGCTACAATCTGTACCTTCGTCCAAAATACATCAATCTTAGAGCAACATATCGCCTTGGATGGTGTTCGAGAATTCCTGTTTTGAAATCTGCAGCAGGAGGTATCACAACATTCACTAAAATATGGCTGCACATTGAAAGAACTTTAGCCGAACAGCATGCTCATCTCTATGGAAACAGGGTTGTAAGAAATTACTAACTTGAACCCTATAAAACTTAGTATTAAAAACTATTCACACAACAATATTGATGCTTTGATTATGTCTAGTTTAGCGCTTAGGGTCGCTTGTTTTTCTTTAGACTGTTTGGAGTCACAACGAACACAGCCTGCTACGCAACTCCACGAAACTTCAGCACTATAGTATCCTGTAACCTCTCAAAATTTGCAAGAAGGCCACTTAATTATTGTTTGACTTTTGAACTTAAACCGTTCCTCCGTTCCTGAAAACAGACTGACCTCCCAAGTCACTGAAAAACCCTCGACTGGAACTTGAAGAGCAATAAACATACAAGATCTCAGTGGTTCAGATTAAACATGCAATTGGAGCTCAAAAAGTTTGACCAGTAGCACCTTTTTTTTCTTTCTAGTCTTCTTGTCCAGTTTCATTGATTTGCCATTCCCATCAACCACTCCGCCTCCCTCTACGACACAACCAATCTTGTCTTCCATCTGCACAAAATGAAGCAATAAGCTCAAGTACATCGCATTCAGCACGGAACATTGAATTTCGCTTATCCCCTATATGCATGGCCAATAACAAAGAAGCGCCAACCAAAAGATGCATGCATTCACTCAAACCACTGACAAACAATGCATGCCCAACTCAAATGTGCGCTCGACCCAACACCGAAACCGGCTTCGGGCTGCTACAAAGATACCAAGATTCATTCAAGAAGTCGTAAAGACAGTGAAATCCTCTCGAAAAGTGAAAAGGGAGAATCGAAATGGCTCACCTTTTGACAGCAACATCCAGAGAGTCGAGAAGAAAGGTCGGCGTTCTGCTTCTCCAGCTCCTGAAATGCAATGGGGGCCAAGTCGCGAAACCGACAGAGTTAGCACGCGGCAGCTCGTACAGGCAATCGAAACTCCCACACACACGTGCGGGTACGAACCGCTCGATCGAGTTACAGCTTCAAGGAAATAGAAAAGAAAGGAGGAACAAGCGTTTCCAATGGCGCGCGCTAGAGAGAGAGGAGTACGTTGATTGTCATCCGGAGAGAATGGATCTGGGAGCGAAGGGCGTCGACTGAATCTGCATCGAGCGAAGTAGACATTGCCTCTCTCCCGCTTCACCTCGCTGCACTCGACGTTCTGCTCCGCGCTCTTACTCCGGCGAGACAGAGGCGATAGAAAAGAAAAAAACAGGCAAGGAGAAAGAGAGGTCACGGTACCCGTACGCCTCTCTCTCCTCCACCACAATATCCCTCGCGGCCGTCACGGCGTCGCCGAAACCCCAAAACTTAGCACCGCCACTAGTATATCTAGCTTCGCAAACCTCTTTTGCTTCAAGCAAAATCCTTGGCTACGTACTCGAGCCCGAAATCGGGACCGAATAAGGAGTAGAAGACAAAGAAGCTCGAGAGGCCAGTCGGCAGCCGGCGATTTCTGGAGCCGCGGCTGGAAAGTCGATGACGGCGACGAGGAGGGAAGCGCTTAGGGTGAGTGAGAGGGCTCAGGACAGAGAGGAGAGGAGTGCTTGAGGAAGAGAGAGGCAGAAGCGGGAAGAAAAACGCGCTTCGTTGAAAAAAAAGAGAGAAAATGCAGCAGGCCTCTCCTTCTTCGCCGCGCCGTCGACCCCGCCAAAGTCCGCCGAGATCTCCCTCGCGACCGAGCGGGCCAGCGTCAGGGACAGCGCCTGGTCAGCGACGGGGAGCCTGGTGCCGCTCGGGAACGAGACCGAGATACCAGAGGGCTTTTGGGCAGGCGGAGGCCGAGGCGGAGGCGGAGACGGAGGCGGAGGAGGTGGGATGCGCGGAGGAAGAAACAGAGGAAGGCTCTGAGCGTTCTTAGAACCCGCGCATTCAAAGCGAGGAGAGAGAAAAATTTTGAGCGGGAGGAATTTCGTCCTTTCTTATGCGGTGGAGCCGAGCCGAGCCGAGCCAGCCAAAAATCAGCGCCTTCCTTTTTCTTTCCGAGGGGTCCCGCTCGGGGACACGTGCCGGTTTTTCATTGGTTCGTGCGCAGCAAGTCAGCTGATGACGTGGCGCGCACGAACCACTGAATATTTTCTCCTTAGAGGCCCAAGGTAATGGCCCCAGGATAGTACAATGATGCAAGCTGGCAAAGGTAAGTAAAAGTAAATAGTACAACACACAACTGACAACTCTGGGTTGAATAATTGCGCTTGTGGATGAACAGCTACTCAATAATAGAGGCCGAAAGTAATGGCCCCACAACAGTACAATGATACAAGCTGGCAAAGGTAAGTAAATGTAAATAGTACAAGACACCCAACTTGGGGCTGAATTATTGCGCATGCGAACAAACTACTCTTTAAAAAGATGGACTTTGGAAATAAAGCATTGCTCACTATATATATATATATATATAAAATTACAAACTCTTCCACAAAATTCTCCATTGAATATGGTAAATCTATCGTGCAAGATATCATTAATCCTTGCCTCGAGGAATTTTAGGGTAATGTTAATCATACATGGTAAAATTTTTAAATACATTGACTCTTTGTTGATTAGATAACTATTCATAGTTTTATACAAAACAGATTTTTCCTTGCATTCGTAATGAAGATTAATTTAAGGAGAAAATAAAATTTTTCATTGGACAATAATTTTGCAATATTTTGAATTGGCAACTTTAACAAGTAAAATAATGCCCGTGTACTAAAAGATTGTAACCTCCAAAGAATTTAGCATTATATTTACTTTATTTTTTTGCTAGTAATTTTACTTGATGCACTCGTCTAATTACATGGGAATAGGCTATATAGTCGTAAGGTCAAGCGATAGATAGGCGAAGCATTAACTTTTCACAAATCAAAGACTGGACATTAAAAGTTGTATGCATCATGCATTTAATTATCCAAACATGCAAAGATATCGGTCTTAGGAAGTAAAACAACTAGCAAAGTAAAGCATTGCATAGGCATGGTTTAGTTCAATTTAAAAAGACTGGACATTAAAAGTTGTATGGTGTTTTTTTTTTTTTTGGCTATAGTTATACCTATGGTGTTGAAACGTTAAATTTTCCACCACACTTCCATTTTTTTTTTTAATCTGTTGTACTTTGAAATTGTTTGTAAGATGCCTGGCTTGATATGGTGTATGAAACGACATTTCATGATTTTGAGGTATGATCAACTCTGTCGTTCTATTTTACTTGATAGATTTGTTAGGAAGACAATATGTAAATAGATTAGTATATAGAAGATTCCATTACCATGCTGTCCCACATTTCTATTTCCAAAATAACGGACCAGTTTATCTTATAATCGAAAGATTTTTTCTTTGGTGTTTGGTTGATGGATTTGTGACCAACTGGAAAAATATCTCAATTTTTGTAGTTATCCTGGCAAAACTTTTTGCTGGTCCTGGCTCGCGTGTATTCAGTTATTGGGAAATTGTATATTTTTCTTGTATAGTGTTTACTCGTTGCAAACAAGGAAGAAATAAAATACAGTGTAAAGAGATTACACTTCCGATCCCCACACTTTTATTATGATTGGCCCCTTTATTGTCATTTGTCATTAACTCTAATTACTGCACTCCTCCAAACACAATACAAGTAATTTCATCAAATTTTCATTCAAAATCCTGTGAAATATTTTTGGTCAACACTTGCCAAATTTTCGAATAGATTAATTTTGTCATTTTGATGGACTTTATAAAAGAATGGCAAGCTTTCCTTCATTTTCCCTTGGAAACAAATAGTGACATTAGTCCAAAAAGGACAACGTATCGGACTTGTCTCTAGATAAGTCTAATTCAACGAATATTGAGATGAGTACATTTTTAATGCTTATCTATTATTATCATTTCCTAGAGAAATTTGGTTGGATTTTTATCGAAACACAACAAGACGAAATTTATTTGAAATTTTGTTTACCTCTTTATGCATAGGGAAAATTAAAATCTATTGACAAATAATTTATAGCCCTTGTTTAAATTGGGTTTTACTTTTACATTTTGCTCAAAAGCAAAAAAAATGACAAAAAAGAAACGACTTTTACAGACTCAGTAGTAAAGGCCCAAAGTAATGGCCCCACAACAGTACAATGATACAAATAGTACAAGACACAACTCCCAACTTAGGGGCTGAAGTATTGCGCATGTGGACAAACAACTTTATAGAAAGTGGGACTATGGAAATAAAGCATTGCCCACCATATATATATATTATTACAAACTCTTCCACAAAATTCTCCATTGAATATGATATATCTGTCGTGCAATATATCACTAATCCTTGCTTCTGAAACTAGCATTGCGACAAAATAAAAAATAGAGACGGAAATGGCGGGCTTGGGATGAGTGATGGCCCTACCCCTGATCAAAAAAAAATTCTAATATTATTCGATGAGATTTTTTTTTTTTTTTTTAAATATGTCACTATATCTTATTAGAGCTTCTTATCACCCCTAATCTTGAATTCTCAACTCGAACCACTTAATTGACGTCCCCACATAATACCGACTTTTGAGTGTGATGTGAATTGCTAAAGAGAAAAACATATGACATGATGCCACTAACAACTCGCGACATTTCTCTGTGTGTGATTGATTCTGAAATGACTGCATAAAAAAAAATATCAATTTATCATTTCAAATATTGTCTTTATTTGAGCAAAAGCATTGTCCAATGCATTTTTAAAATTTTTTAAATAGAAAGTATACATGGTAATAACTTTCGATTTCCATGAAAGATAGGGATCTGTTAGCATGTATAACTGGTCATTTCTACTCTCCATCGTAGTTGGAAAATGGTGTTTCCTATTCAATGCCCAAAATCTATGGGGTTAAACCTCCACTTTCTCGTAGATCGACGTGAATTATAGCGGAAACACACTCAAGTTCTAAATATCTTTATTAGTATTTGAGTTTACGCATCAACCGGTGCGTGAGGTTTTCACTTTACAACTTCGAATCAATTGGAAAAGTCAAAGCCGAGAAACTAAAGCCGAAGACTGGGCCTTGCTTTAATGGACAGCATATTCATCCCCCCTTTCCTCTATTCATTTCTTTTTTGTTTTAAAGTTACTTTTTCAGCAAAAAAAGGAATCTGAAAACAACTTTTGTTCGCCATTACAATGATTAAGATGTGACCGGATAATACAAAATAAGAAGTCTCATCATTTATTCAGTGGAAGTATCTATCATGTACTATGATGAATATAGCCAAAAACAAGACATGAATACCCAACCTGGATCCATGTTAATGATGTTGCATAGTGCAATGTTAATACCCCAGGGGCAATCAACAAATTAGTCGTCGTCCTCTCGCGCACAATCTACTACGTCTATATCCTCTTTCTCTTACTTTGGGTTACCTTGCAAGTATTCCCGACGAGATCAACTTACCCAAGATGTCCATTAATATGAATTCAAAGTCCATAAAATTCAAGCAATCTCACTCCCAGGCTAAAGTAAAAAAGATACCTAAAAATCCAGATAAAAGCCCACAATCCTCCATCATGAACAAAAATGCCATTGATTAGCTGGGTTATCGCCTTCTAATTTGCCTCTTACAAAAATCCCTTCAATTCAAAGATAAAGATACTTACTACTAACGTTGATCAAGGAGGTGCCAAAAGATCACATTTTTTTTTTAGATATTTGTCATCGATTAAATTCTAACGTTATATCTTTCTATCATCATAATTTCTCATCAATTGAAATTTTGCAAAGTGTTGTGTACCTTGATATTGATTAAATTCCATTAAAGTATGTCTGTCTATTTTCTGGAGTTTAATATGTCATGTCTAGAACCCCAACAAAATCTATCTCTTTTTATAAAAAAAAAATAAGGAACGATTTTTGGTGAGAAAGATTTCGTGGTCAAGACAAATTCTGGCAAAATAGGAAGAAAAAGAAAATTCAATCCAAACCACTGGCAGAGACCCCCCAAGGGCCGAAGACCGAGGAGCATCCCAACGGGAAACTTAAGAGGTCTTTTCTTTATACCTTGGAGAGCGGTTGGCATTTTGTCATTTGGATCACGTTGCTACGGGGCATAGTTTAGGCTGGGCAACCTCCGATGCCAGTTAGGCTTCACGCCAACGTTGGCTGGGGACGTTATCGACGAAATAAGGTTGTGTTTGTCCGCATGCGCAATGATTCAGCCTCCCAGTTGTGCTTTGCACTTTTTACTTTTACTTAAATTTTTGCCAACCTGTATTATTGTAGTGTTGTGGGCCATCACTTTGGACCTCTTCTATTGAGCCTGCGAAGTCGATGTCTTATGGGATGATGACTCTTTAACATTTATCGAACTCCACCGATTCGGTCACTCTCCATCCCCATCCGAAAACTCCATTTTCAATCTCTTGTCCCCGAAAGAAGCTATGGATTTCTCAAGTCCTCTTTCAGATCTCGTCAAATGTTTATGGGGTTTGGCCAGCACACCTTTAGGCTACATTTATAATCTGAAAGATAATGTCGATTTATTGCGGATGGAAAGGAATTTGATCAACAACGAAATATCTAAAAAACTATAGTTACGGTACAAGAATTGAAAAATAATAAATAAATAAGTAAATAATAAGTTTTTTGTGTTTGTGCGAGAGCTATAAAGATACGAAGTGGCTATTTATAGCCTACAATAGATGGTTACAAAAGGAGGTCATACACTTATGTTCCAAACGGTTATATTAACTCTACTATCTTGACGGTTTCATTAAGTCTACTATCTTAACGGTAACCAAAAGTTCGTAACTTTGGTGTAGCTTTCCAATCAAAATCAACTATTTAGTGAGACTACTTCCCAAATCAAAATGAGGCTATATTACTTAATTTGATTATCATTGAATAAATGACCATATGAACACTTGACTTTGGGATTTTATTTTTCATTCGATGTCTTATGCTTTAAATCTCTTGAGGCTAAAAATCTAAACGTATGTTTGTTTTCAATTTTGCCAAGAAACTCAATACTATTATTGTTATTTTTATCTGGAAAGTAGATTGGTGACTATCCATCAATGCTATTCTTCCACGGAGACAGCTCCCTTTCAATCTCCACAGTTTGCACATCCACGGTTACATTGACTATTGTTATTTATCATTCGTTAGTTTCTATTAAATTGAATTAATATTATGAAAATTACAAAATTGGTAAACATGTGAAATGGAAGATAAACCCCAAATTAGATAATTGTCACCTGTTACATGTCATCTAACTCAGCAATTCAAAGGTAAAACTTAACGGAAATTAGCGAAGAGAAAATTTATCATAGGTACACCAGTTTGAAATTTTTACATGTGTATTAGTTTAGAATTTCTTGTGGTATTAATCTTTTTGAGGTTGACCCAAGTTTCAACTACCATCCTCAACCTCAAATCAAAGAAAAACGCCAATGGTTGGCCTGGACCGCGCCTTGATGGCATGTACTAGAAAGAGACACAAGCATCAGTAGCTTCCATGGCAGTGATCTGGCATTGATTGGCACATGGTAAAATTTCTTAGCTGGGGAAGAGTTTTTTTTTTTTCCAGAAATAGTTCTTTTCATTTCTATTCCTAACAGTTTCGAAAGCAAAAGAACCCGTTTGATAACTACACGAAATTTCTACTTTTGAAATGAAAAAGAATAGAAATGTGTTTAGTAACGCAACGATTCTTTTTGTATTTATTTATTTTTATTCTTTTTGTATTTATTTTTATTTATTCTTTTTTTTTTGTATTTATTTGTTTTTTATTTGTTTTTTATTTTTGTTTTTTATTTTTGTTTTTTATTTTTGTTTTTTATTTTTGTTTTTTTATTTTCTTGCGTTTGTTTTTTATTTGTATTTATTTGTTTTTTGTATTTATTTGTTTTTTTATTCTTGCTCACGGTCGGCGGTGGTGGCTCCGAACGGTTGGAGGTGGCCACGGCAATGAGAAATAAAACAAAAATAAAAAAGAAAATTTGCTTATTTCTATAAATTATTCCTAGTGACAAGAAATAATTTTTTTTTTTTTTCTCGTTTCTATTCCGGGCTAACTTTTCTATTTCGGGAAATATAAATCAACTTGGCGTTATTAAACGGGTTTCTGTTCTTTTTTTGTTCTAGGAAACAAAAGAACAGAAATTCTTAGGAATAGAAATATTCTCATGCATACCCTTGATATCGAGACAAAGGTGGTGAGCGGCTAGTTTAGGGTTTTTTCTGGTATTAATCTTTCTGAGGTTGACCCAAGTTTCAACTACTATTCTCAACCTCAAATCAAAGAAAAACGACAGCAGTTGGCCTGGACCGCGCCTTGATGGCATATACTAGAAAGAGACAGAAGCAGCAGTAGCTTCCATGGTAAAGAGTGGTGACTTGCCATCGAGACAAAGGTGGTGAGCGGCAAGCTGCGAACTGCGTAATGGTGGACGGTGGCAAAGCTTGACGATATCCTTCGGCGATGTAAAGACGCAACCATTGATTGACGAAGTTGACAACGGAAGAAGAAAGGAAAAAAGAGAGAAGGGGGCGTCTCTACTCTTCAAAAGTGAAATGACTGGAATTAGGGTTTTGTTTTACAAGGAGTAAAACTGGAATTACAATTATGGAGTGACGGCGAGATTTGAAATAAAAAAGAGTTCATTCACTGAAACTTTATCATGGGGAGAAAACTGAAATGCTAAAACTAAAAGTAGTTGTGTTTGCCTCGGGAGGAACTCCCTTGCGAATACGATGAATTGCCGATGCCTTGAGAAACGGACTCTCTCGCTCTTTCTTATCCTCTTTAGGATTCTCTGTCCCGTATGATTTAAGAAAAATTAACTAAATCCAGTATAATCAATTAGTCATGGCGTGGTACGAACTATAGCTGTTAAAATCTCTTGATAAAGGGTTACTATCATCATCCTCGTAAAAATAGTTGAGCATTATGTTTGAAGTGTTTCTGCATAAAACATTGATTCGTTACACATTTTTTTCGAAACTATGATATTTCAGTTTTGATTTTTATCACAAGCGAAGTACTTCATTTTTAATGATGAGCCGGGTGAAGCCCAGACTTTTCACTAGCATAAAATGATATAAGTGCGTGACATTCTTAAATCAGAAGGTTCTGTTCCTTTGCTTCCATATTAAGAGATTCTTATTCTAAAATTCTATAGTACCTCTTCATTTTTATGGATGACCATTCTAAGTATGGTAATGTACTTGATAGAAACCCTAGATGAGGTTAAAACAAAAGAAGACCGCTGCAGTCCCTAACTGCGAAATAGTAATGTGAACTCTCTCTCAAAGAACTACAGACAAGGAAATCCACCCAGGAGAGCATGGATGCTGCAAATTGACTTCGGAAAATCTTCATATCGGACAATGCAGAGACCCACTTAGACAGACATGTTCACTTCACCGTCTGTTCATTTTCACGCGATTACTAAGAGTAAAACTAATTTGGAACATTCGACATGTGTTTAGACTCATGCCTTTCTCGATTTATGAGGTTAGTAGGTCATTTAATGATATTTAAAGTTCATGTATTCACGGCTTAGAAAAAAGAACATAAAAAATTTCACTGTAATCTATCAAAACTAGATGTTTACCCACATGTTGCCCGAATTGTCGCGACACAAATTGATTAAAATGGAGCATGAAACATTTTAGCATAAATACATCATTATTTTAATGTATCATTTGTTGTTAAAGGTACACATAAAACTAAATTATCAAATTCAAAGCAACTAATTAGTATCATAATAAAAATCCACAAACAAAATGTAAAATATTATGCATCATAAATATCATATTATCTTTGAGATGCACACAAACAATAAAATCTTTTGTCTACTAACGGACATGGGAAAAGCTTAAATTATGTTATTGTGCTAAAGTAAAAAGTATTTCTTCTATGAAAATGAGTTACTGTTGGCGCCAAAAATTGGCTTATTGGGCCAGAGCAAAAGGAAAGCCCATTAAGCCCAGCGTGTAAGAAGGCCACCAGTTGCGAAGGATATCAAGGAATCGGGATCAAAAACTGCTCGAGAGCGATACGATAAGAATGGAGACGGTTTCAAAAGCTCAGTGCCAACAATAATATGAATAATACAAAGCGGTTATTAGTAGGGAGAATTACAAAAAAAGTCATAAATTTATAACAATTGTGCCAATTCAATCTTAAACTTTTTGTATTTATGCCAGGTTGAGTCCATCCACCAATTTTGGGCCCAAGACCGATATGATATTGCCGGTGATCGATGTGGCGTTTTAAAAATAATATTTTAATAAATTTTTGAATTTTTGAATTTTTTATATTTCTTTTCTTTTCTTTTCTTTAATATTTCCCCCTTCCCCTTCCCCTTCGACAAATTCAATTCCCGCCCGAGGCGACCTACGATCCGAGGGTAATTAAGGCCAAAAACCAATTGGTTCGTGGTCGCGGCTAGCGCACCGGTTCTATTGTTTGTCCAGAGAGAGTGGTAGAGTGACGGATAATACCGCTAGGAGGGGTATTAAAATGACGGCCGAAGTACGAGGCATTCTAATTAATTATGAGTAACTGGGTTAAAAATTCATTAAACTAGATATCATATGGTACAAGGCAAAGAAGGAGTTTTGCAGGCATTGTCTCTTAGCATGATACATTTAAATGATGGCATAACATGACTATGCAACAACCCAAGAAAAACCTATGAGCACACAACAATAAAAACGTGTAAGCCGATGAGACTTTGATCCCATGCAAATGATTAGAGAACCTAAACTAAAGCTCGATGGTGTAGCGTGTAAAAAATGTCCCACAAAGTAAAGTTTGAGGTAAAAAAGTGGTTTGGTATGCATCAACCTATCATCTTCAAATTGCAAACAGGCTAGCTTTCGCTCCCCAAGAATAAATAGACTCATGAAGCAGCATTGTTATGATGTGATTTACTCATGCCAATTCCCTTAAAGTTTAGGTCTAATTAGCCCAATATACACAGATGAACAATGTTACCATGAATCATGGCCCCTTGGGAGAGTGGCTGTTCAAGGACGGGAAAAAAAAATGGAAACAGGAGAATAGAACTTCCTGTGCACACTTCATAGTTCACACAACAAGGCCGAGGCCACCAATTATCATTCTAGAATGAAAATTGCGACGTTTTGGAGGGTGTGAAAGGACAGTGTTCATGGTATATACAATGGAAGCAATACAAGAATAACTAGGGCTCACCAAAACTATCGCTAACTTTCAGCGAATCCTTAATCCGCTTGATCGTTGATCAACCGTCGAGCACCCTCCTGAAAATTGAAAACAGCATCAAGATAAGGGTAAATGACTTAAACAACTTAAAACCATATAAGTTGGAAGCAATTGAAAATCAGAAAAATTTCACAACCCTATCTTGCAATTAAATTATGAATGAGAATCAACATATTTCAGATTAAATAACATTCCAAAACCACAGAATAATGCATGAGTCTCAGGCTTTGCCCATCGCTTATTACCATTTCTGCATTGAGCCGGCGACCATGTCCTTAACAAAAAAATTTATGGAGATACCCTCTGCCTATTGCTAAAAAAGTATCACTCGCTATGCATGGATTGCAGCAACCTAACAATTAGGGAAGCTGTGTTTTCCAGTACGGTCAAGCTCTAGATAGGGAAGGCCTTTCATCGATTGCTGTTGAAGACTTATGCGGTTTGTGCATACTTATCATCAGTTATTATGTAGAAACATATTGGTGTGGTTCCATGTTTTGCGAGAGAGTTATGATGAAGTATGATGTAATTCCCTAATAAAAAAGAGTTTAGGAGGAGAAGGACTGTCCACTGATCATAGGTCATTATAGATTCTTCATGTCACAAGAGAGGCATTAGTGCCTACATATATTACAAGGGGTGTCTGCGCTTTTTTGGCAAAATGCAAGTACTCTTTCCGAGTTCACCCTGTGTCTTTCACATTATAAAAGATTGAATTGCAAAAAAAAAAAAAAAAAAAAAAAGAACTTGCGACTCTAGGTTTTTGTTCAATTTAGGATATCTAAGGCATCTCATCACAGTATCAAAAACTTTTATGAGCCTTTACTAACATAATAATTATGAGAACTTAGCACACTATATTTCCAAATGATAGCAAAGGTGAAAAATAAAAAACTTACAAGACAGTCAAAAGGCTTCCCATCTTTAAATATGATAAAGGTAGGTAATGCTTCTATCTTGTATTTATCAGCAATGCTGGGGTACTTCTCAGTATCAATCTTCACAACCTGAATTCTATCTTTAAGTCTAATGATGGCTTCATTGAGAATGGGAACCACAAATTGACAAAGACACACACTGGCACAAAAGCTCACATTATGAGTATTATGCTGATCAAGTTGCTCGAAGATTTATTAGAACAGTATCATTGCTTCAAATATATGGTGGATGTAAATTACCAAGTAGCATAAAAGTCAACTAATACAGTTCTCGATTTGGCCAATAGATCATCAAAAGAGTCATATGTCTGCTTCTTAGCTTCAACCTGTAAAAAATAAGGGATACAGGTAAGTGGATGTTTCTAATCTACAAAATGAAGATCAAAGTAATAATACAATCAAATGGTCCAACAGAGACAAGAGGATGCACATATACTCCCTTTAACCATATTTTTCAAGTTCAAATGAGGCTACTTAATAAAGAGGATCGTAAAGTTCAGTCCATCAAATCAGAGGAAGAAGCCAACTAAATAAAGAACATATGCTATCACTAGCGTAAAGGAGTACAAGGAAAGCCAAACACGTTTTATCATTAACAACAAGAAAGGACGCGAGACAAATAACAAGAGGAAAAATTGCATGACATATAACAACAGATAAATACACTTGCTGATTAGGAAGAAATATATATAGATGGTACAAAGTAGGTCTCTTTCACTCCCACACTCTTCATTTAAATCAAGATAGACTTGGATATTAACAACTGGAATCATCCAGAAGACTAACATATATATAACTCCCATCTAGTAGGATAAAGTCTACAGTTGTCATTTATGATGAAAAGTACAAAATCAACTCTTGCTAAGAGTTTGTGTTATAGGTTAAATCCTAGGCTGCCCTAAAGAAGCTTTACAAAGATGCCATTGTAGGCCTTACTCCTAACTTTTTAAAACCGTAGTTCATTACATCTCTATATCACTTTCGTCAATATCCTTTTAAATTCAGATGAGATGCTAACACAAGAATGTAAAGTTCCTCATACGTTAAATGAGCAAACTCCTCATAATACAGCAAGAGGTTGATTTCACTGGTTTGTTTTCTTTCAGACAGATCATTTATAGATTGCAATTGTCCATTGCAAAATGATGAAAACCATCAAAATCTGTCTTCTTTGCTTGAGGAGGAAGATATGCATTTGTATGAATATGAATTATATGAAACAGGTCAATCCAAAGATATGCTCCAAGCAATGACAGAATTTATCTAGAAAAGAAAAAGACATGAGACTGGTAGAAAAAAGAGGGATGACCCTGCATGACATGGCATTTTTTTAATAGATGAAGATCAGCCAAGCATGACATGACGATGTCCATGGTCACCTCCTAAAGCACGTTCATTGCATTTAGGAAACAATCACTATGGGTTTAATAGGGAAAACCATGGCATGTGCAATGCCATGTATCATGTAAATAGCAACACGAGATGTTTATATTGTCACATCATTCTATTCTTTATTGAAAAAGATAGCTAACTGAATGATAAAATAGAATGAAGATGTAACTGGTAAAATTGAAGTTAAGCAGTGAATGTGAAAATTTGCCCAACGTTGAATAACCACTTATATGATTTTCCCACCATAACAACACTTCTATTGACCCAATAAAGCTCCGCTGCACACCAAGACCCCATGTCGATGCTGGTGGAACGTGCCCACCAGAGCATAACAAACCCACTAGCAGCGACTGCTTACAACAAGAAAAGCAAGGCACGGCCAGGCTAAATTAGAGAAAGAGACGTCCATTCCAGTTATATATTTCAACAATCCAGTAAGCACCAGACAAGAAGGAGCCCACGCTCCGGCAAGCACAACTTCAGCCACGAACCAGAGCAATACTGCAAAACAATGAATCCCGAAGAGAGGCGTTACCACCAGAGGGGAACCCTGAGGCTTCGAATTCACCGAGACTCTACGGCCTCCCCAGCTGAACCTGTGAGAGCTCGCTGGGAGTCGGAGCCAGAGCGGCGACAACCGAGCCGGCCGGATTCTTGTCGTTCAAGCGAGGAATCGAAGATCCGGAGAGAGAAATCGCCATGGAAATGAGGGATGCGAATGACGAACAACCACTGCGAGCGCTCTACTTCTTCTTCTCTTTTTCTTTTTGGATAAATCGATGGGGAGGAGGAGCGCTCTACACTTGTATTATTCCACAGCCCATCCATACCTGCATGACAAGGTCCCCTAATCACTAAATTGTAAGTAATCGAGTTGGGCACGTAACCCCTTCCTCAACACTTCTTCGAAAACCAGAATTGGCATCTGTGTATGTGTTAATCTTCACTTGCATCATTAACTCAATTCACTCATTTTCCTTATTATTTTTTTAATGCACACGAGCGTGTTCTTGAAACTTCAGGATGTGCTTGGAGCTTGCTGAAGTGTGTAGGGAGGTGGGTCTTCCTCCTGGTGTCCTCAATATTCTGACTGGACTTGGCCATGAAGCTGGAGCTCCTTTGGCATCTCATCCCCAAGTTGACAAGGTCTGTATTCTCCCATCATCTCTTCGTTAGCATTTTGTGAAGTTTCCTCAGCAGCTAACTCTCTTGGGTCTTGTCTGTTGGATAAATTCTCTTCAGATATTTTGAAGTTGACAAAACATTTTCCTCAGTCTAGTCTGAAGACTTACAGACTCTACTGGCAAAGTCTGAAGATCAAAGTCTGAAGACTTACAGACTCTACTGGCAAAGTCTGAAGCTAGAAAGACTCAAATTACAAAGTCTACCCTCATGGACAGTTTCCAGACCGACAAGATAAAAACTTCTATTATGATCTAATATGGTTTTTTGCTCCAACGGCTAGAGAATATATTTCTACTGGATTCAGCACTAGAAGATCTTATTTTCATATTCGAATATGTATAGATTCTCTAAAGATTCGCAACTTATATTTGGAAGGATCTACTTATGGAAACCAAGATCCTGATTGTATGGGCGAGCATGATTGATGGGCTATCAACACTTACCTTAAAGAGCTCGAGATCTCTCTAATTGATTCTGTCCAACGGGTTGATTGGAAGAACTTCTTTAGAAGGTGCCAACGGTAATGAAGGCATGAAGAAGTATTTAAGAGAGATGCTCCGCTTGTTGAAGGGTGCCGGATAGAAGAATTCCAAAGTCCGAATCTCCTTTTATATTTTGTGATCTTATTCTTCGAGTGTTATATGTAATCAAAAGAGAGATCATACGTGTGAGACCTTGAGGAAGTGTAGTAGAGCTTCTACACTGTGGACTCAAGAGCGTGAGACCGTAATCACTCTTTTTGATTCTTAGTGAAATCCCAAATGAAGGGTTGTCCGTGCGGGAGAGTGGACGTAGGCTTGGTCTAAGCCGAACTACTATAAACTGAGTCTTGATTCTCTATCCCTAATCCTTTTATCTTTCATTACTTTCATTTGCTGCGATTGTTGTTTTTCATTCATTAATCTCTCATTCGGATTAAGTTGTTAAAATTGCTTTAAATCACCTATTCACCCCCCTCTAGGTGCTAATTCTAGTCCTAACAATTGGTATCAGAGCTCGAGTACTCGTTCATAAGAAGTGTCTTTACTTCTGAGTAAAAGATCTATGGCTAGTATGTTGCCTATGTGGTTGGTTGAAGGTCAAAGCAATACCAAACCTCCATACTTTGATGGAAAAGACTACAAAGATATGGAAAAACAAGATGAAGACATTCCTAAGATCGAAAGATCCTTTGGAATGGGAAGTGGTTAATAAAGGAATCATTCCCGCCGCCGTATCGAATCGAGAGAGGAAAAGAAGCCGCCGATCCCACTCTACCGACTCAAGAAGAAATCACCAAGAGATGACTCTTGACGCCAAAGCTATTTACTCCTTATATTGTGCTTTATCTCCTACTGAGTATAACAGAATATCTTCTTGTGATATAGCAAAAGAAGTCTGGGATAGGCTCCACATTACCTATGAAGGGATTGATCGTGTGAAAGAAACGATGATCAATATTCTTTTGGGACAATATGAAGTCTTTAAGATGAGATCAGGAGAATCAATAACTGACATGTTTAGTCGTTTTACTGAAATTGTAAATGGTCTTGAATATCAGGGACATCCAATCTCAGGACACATGAAGGTCAACAAACTCCTACGAGGACTCTCTAAAGACTGGAATTACATAAAAACCTCAATAAGAGAGACGCAGAGGATTGCTCCACTCTCTGTAGACGAACTGGTTGGAACTCTTCAATCTTATGAAGTGGAACAGACCAACGAAGAGGAATATTCAAAATGTAAGAAATCTATTGCCTTAAAGTCTAATGATTATTCTGATGCTACAGACTCTAAAGAAGATCTAGATGATGAAGAACTAGCACTCATGATAAAGAGATTCAGAAAGTTGAACAGAAAAGGAAGGAAATTCAATTGGAAGAAACAGAGCTCACAAAGGTTTCAAAATAAATCAACAGAGGAAGAAGATTCTAACAAAGAAGTGACTTGCTTTGAATGCAAGAAAAGGGACACATCGACCCAACCGTCCTCTCGTTAAAGAAGAGAAAATGAAAGACCGAGAAATACAGGAAGGCACTCAAAGCGAGACTTGGAGTGATACCGAATGTGAAGAAAGTGATGACGATTATGCCAATATCTGTTTAATGGCAAAATCAAACTCAGACTCAGATCTTGATTCGGACACGACTCATACAAAGTGAACTTGAGGTTGGTAACCTAAAAATTCCTATCAAGGTTTCTAAATATATTGATGAACTTTGTCTTAGTCTAAAAACCTCTCTTAAGAGGATCTCTGAATTGAAAAGAGAAAATTCTACATTGAAGCAACAGGAAAAACTTATGAAAGAAAAGTTTGAAAAGTTGGAAAAGGACTTTGCTGTTATGAAAGAAAACTCAGACTCTATTTCAAATGAAAATAATCTTTTGAAAAATGATATTACTAACATATCAAAAAGATTTTCAAATGGTTCTGAAAAGTTGGATAAGATTCTCTCAATACAAAGACCATACTTTGATAAGTTAGGTCTTGGTATGACTTCTGAAACTATTCCACTAATTGATTTTTCAAAGGTAAAGGAAAGAATCAAACAGAGACCAGCTAGAGTTGTTTATAAGAATCATTTCTAGAAAGTCTTTGTAAAACCTGTTGGCAAAAATGCCTTGAAATGTTCCAAGTGTAAAAGCTCAAAACATTTTGAGAAAGAATGTCCTTTAGTTTGGAGACCTGTTAAAAAGAGCTGGGCTAAGACTATATATTGTTCTAACACTTCTGGACCAAAGATGATATGGGTACCAAAGAAAGCTTGAATTCGTGCTATTTGCAGGTTACTATTAAAAGGAAGATTAAATGGTATCTTGATAGTGGCTGCTCAAGACATATGACATGAGACTCAAGTTGCTTCATAAAACTTGTCCAGATAGACAGAGGAAAAGTTTCCTTTGGTGGTAACAACAAAGGAAGAATTACTGGTCGAGGAACAGTAAAGATTAGAAGTTTGTCAATCAAAAATGTTTCTTTAGTTAAAGGATTAAATTACAACTTGCTCAAAGATAAGCCGCTTGTGTGATACCGGTTTCAAGATCAATTTCCAGGAAGAAACGTGCTATGGAATCGCAAAGACTTTACTCAATCTTTTACTGGACGAAGACATGGAAATATCTATCTTCTAGATGTGAATCATGAAAGATCACAGTGCTTAATATCAGTACAAGATGAAGCTAATCTATGGCACAAAAAGCTAGGCCATACCAATATGAAGCAAATCAACAAGATCTCTACTAAGAAACTTGTTCGAGGATTGCCTATTCTTAATTACTCAAAGTCTGATCTATGCACACCATGCGTACTGGGTAAACATGTTAGAAACTCTTACAAATCAATAAATAAAGTTTCCACTAATCATGTACCGCAGCTTCGCATATGGATTTGTTTGGACCTACCGTAACGCAAAGCATTGGTGGAAAAATGTTCTGTCTAGTAATAGTGGATGATTATTCACGATTTACTTGGGTCTACTTTCTTTCAAGTAAGTCGGAGACTTTCTCTCTCTTTTCAAAGTTTGCTAAGAAAGTGCATAATGAGAAATGTCACACTATCTCAAGCATTCGAACAGACCATGGAGGTGAGTTTGAAAATCAAGACTTTACTAAATTTTGTGATGAATTTGGTTTTCAGCACAAATTCTCTTCTCTATATACACCAGTAATGTAATGGGGTTGTGGAAAGGAAGAATAGGTCTTTACAAGAAATGGCAAGAACTCTTTTAATTGGAAATAATATTTCTTCAAGGTTTTGGGCTGAAGCCGTTTCAACTTGCTATATTATAAACCGAGTGTTTTTAAGGCCAATTCTTGAGAAAACCCCTTATGAAATTTTTAAAGAAAAGAAACCAATAGTTTCTTATTTCCAAGTATTTGGTTACAAATGTTTTATTCTAAAGAATGCAAATGATCGTGTTGGTAAGTTTGAAGAGAAATCAGATGAAGGATTCTTTCTTGATTACTCAACTACAAGCAAAGCCTTTAGAATATTCAACAAGAAGACTCAGACTGTGGAAGAATCAATGAACGTCAAATTTCAAGACTCTCCACAAATTCAGCAAATTCAGACTGAAGATTCAGAATCTGTTCCAGACTCTACTAGATCTACCTCCATTATTCAGAATCAGTACAACAAGCTACTGATGAAGAATCTACTCGAGAAAAAGATCAACAATCTATCGACTCGACCAAGAATCGGAAGCACAAGTCTAGTCATCCTAAAGAACTCATTATTGGAAACATTAATGAGGGAATTCGAACAAGATCCAAAAGGCGAGAAGAGTCTAGTGCTGTTGCTCTTATTTCGAGATAGAACCCAAAATATTGAAGAAGCTTTAGCTGATGAAAGCTGGATTGAAGCAATGCAAGAAGAGCTCGACAATTCAAAGTATTAACGACGTATGGGAATTGACTCCTAAACCAAAAGGTAAATCGGTTATTGGAGCTAAATGGGTTTTCAGGAACAAAGTTGATGAAAAAGGAAAAGTAACGAGAAACAAAGCAAGACTCGTGGCTAAAGGATATACGCAAGAAGAAGGGATAGACTATGATGAGACTTATGCTCCAAAGAGCAAGGTTAGAAGCAATCGATTACTACTTGCTTTTGCTTGTTATAAGAATTTCAAGTTATTTCAAATGGATGTCAAAAGCGCATTCCCGAATGGATTCATTCAAGAAGAAGTCTATGTGGAACAACCTCCCGGATTTGAAGACTCAAAGAAACCGACTCGGTGTTCGGGATCGAAGAAAGCTTTATATGGATTGAAACAAGCTCCTCGAGCTTGGTATGAAAGGCTAAGTAATTTCTTAATTCAAAATGGTTTTTCTAAAGGAAAGGTAGATACTACATTGTTTATTAAAAAGGAAGGTAAAAGTTTTCTACTTGTTCAGATTTATGTTGATGGCATTATATTCGGATCATCTAATGAGACTTTGTGCAAGAAATTCTCTAAGTCTATGCAGGATGAATTCGAGATGAGCATGATGGGTGAACTATCATTTTTCCTTGGTCTACAAGTGAAACAACTAAAGGAAATAATATTTATTCATCAAGAGAAATATACAAAAGAACTTGTTAAAAATTTCGGTCTGGAAAATTGCAAAAAGACTGACATACCAATGTTAAGTTCCTTGAAGATAGACAAAGACGAAGCATGGAAGAAAATCGACCAAAAGTTATATAGGAGTATCATTGGTTCACTTCTCTATCTTACTGCATCCAGACCTGACATATTATTTAGTGTTTGCATATGCGCTAGATTTCAATCTGATCCTAAGGAATCTCATTTAAGTGCTGCTAAACGTATCATTAAATATGTTGCTACTACTGCTAAGATTGGTCTATGGTATCCCAGAGAAGGAGACTTCACTCTTCTTGGTTACTCAGACGCAAATCTTGTAGGTTGTAGAGTTGAAAGAAAAAGCACTTCAGGTATTTGTTAATTGCTTGGAAATAGGGCAGTATCTTGGTTTTCAAGAAAACAAAGTACCATGGCTCTTTCAACCGCTGAAGCAGAATACGTAGCCCTTGGAAGTTGCTGTTCTCAAATACTGTGGATAAAACAACAACCACAAGACTTTGGCATTGAAGACTCTTGCATAGAGATCAAATGTGACAATACCAACGCAATCAATCTCACAAAGAATCCTATCCTACATTCAAGAGCAAAACATATTGAGATTCGACATCATTTTACAAGAGATTATGTTCAGAACAAAGAAGTCTTGATACAATTCATAGACTCAAAGAATCAACTGGCAGACATCTTCACAAAGCCACTTGAGAAAAGCTTGTTTGAGTTTATTCGCTCAAGACTCAACATTTTATTTCTTGAAGATTGTTGAAGCTCAGACTCAAAATTTAAAGTCTGACAGAGTATCAGACTCAAAAGGTTGTAAACTGAGAATACCAATCGACACGACCGTAAGTTCATTTATTTATTTAAACTGTTATTTCGAAAATGTAAGATTATCTGTTTATCTCTAATTGAGCTTATTAAGGCAGTTAAATTAAAAAAAAAGGTGGTTATCAATTTATTAAGGCAGTTTTTTTTTTAAAAGGAAATTCTTAATATTTCCTATTTGCGACGTTTGAAGTTACCCCGTATCAGTTATCTTTTATATACTCATTCTCCTTCGTTTTCACTTTACCCAGAAACCCTAGTTCAAAAGCTATTCACTCCTCTGAATTTTTCTCTCCCAAATTTCTACCTCTCAAGATTTTGACTTTCTTGCGACACAAGTGTGAAAGTTTCTTCAAGAAAGCGACAATGTCTTTCCAAAGGAAATCCTCAAGGATAGCAAACAGGGGACCATAGGGCTCTGGTGAGGGGCCTACGCACTTCAATCTCACAGAAGAAAGTGACTTTCCAATATAACAGACTCCTCAACGATCTCAACAGCGCACCTCCTCAACTAGACCTGATGATCGTCGCCCTCAACATGCAGAAAAAGTTCTTGAAGATGTTGAACCTGTAAGATCACTCAAGCCTGCTTTTGTTTATAGGCTTTACTCTGCATTGAAGGAAGGAGGATCTATAATGACCTTCATTGATGAATTTCTAAAAGAAACAAAAATGAGACACACTTTCTCACTGTGATGGAGAGATCAGGCGTTGTTCCCGCTGAACGGCAAAGAAAGTCTTTGCAAACTTTCCCAAAGTGACCCTAGGTTTGGTGGTGTAAATCAACCCGATGGAAAGGATGATGATGAGAAAATGTTTTTACATTTTAAACCTTGGATGGGTGTGGCTGCAAACCTTCGAGGAAAGAAGGATGAACTGTTTCGATCGACGGATACGGGAAGATGTATGAGAAACCGCCGAAGCGTGGGGTGATGAATCCACGGATGTGGACTTTGATTTTCTGGATTTATTAAGCATCAATCGAGATAGAAGTTTGAGAAGCTTCAACTTCATAAGTTCTCGCATTGAATGTGATGTGGCTTATTCTCGAATTAACCGCATATTTTTATTCCAATCTCGCTTCCTTGATGCGAACAGCTTTTCATTCGTGAGAGATAGAGAATATGTTGTTGATACAGACACTCTGGCGGATGTAGTTGGTGTGGAAAGGGGTGATTTCCAATCAATTTCTGTGTCTGTAAGTCATGCAACTCTAGAACTTGCGAGAGACCGAATTGCTGAAGGTCGCCTATCTTACTCCAGGATGAATGCAACCAACACTCTGCTTCACAAGATAGTGATTAACTGTCTTAGACCGAAATCAACATCAAAGACAGATGTATCCATCTCAGAGGCTAAGTTGATGTATGCAATCAAGATTTGTCTTAACTTCTCACTGCCACACACTATCATGTTTCACATGTACTGTGTCCATGGCAAAGGACAAGGGAAAACTCCCTTATGTGCTCTCATCACTCGTCTTTTCGCACACCCGAACATTCAGCCTCCTCACATTCTCTCCGTGAAGACTATTGATAAAATGGTCATCGGTCCGAGGATGATAACAAAGATGCGCCCGAAAGAACTCAAAGCAAAAAGTCGGAGCAGTTCAAGGAGAAGACTCATGTTAAGTCCCACGAGACTCTTCGCGGCCAAGAGAAAAGGAAAGGAACCAGAATCGGTCCTATCAAGAAGAGAAGGGCAATCATCTTGGAGGATGAAGATGATGAGGATGCTTTGCCTATCTCTGTTCTTGTCTCTCAATTTTATGCACCTGTTTCAGCTGTTCCAAAACAACATTTTGCAGAAGACACTGAGAAAGGACCTCAGGGAAAGGGATCCTTACAAGAAGAAGAAGAGCAAAAAGAGAAAGAAGAGAAAGAAGAAGAGAAAGAAGAAGAGAAAGAGGAAGAGAAAGAGAAAAAAGAAGAAGAGGAAGAAGAAAAAGAAGAACAAGAGGAAGAACCAAAGAAAGACAGATTCTCCGGCAGAAAAGAGGATCAAAGACATCCCGTCATCGAGGAAACTCCTCAGAAAGAAGAGTACTTATCTCCGCCAGAAGACATTGACACAGGGGGAGATACCCAAAGAGAATGTACTCCTCTTCTACTGACTTTTACAGATGCATGTGTTAGTCGATCTAATCCTGATGCAGAAGATGTACAGCTGCTCAGTTTCCTGAGGGAGAGGCATCATCTCCAAATATTGATCTTCCTTCTGATATTCACACTGGCTTGACTCCACCATCAGACCGAGTTGACGCAAGCACACAAACTGAAAATTCAGATTTTGGAAGACTGTTTGAAATCATCTTGGACCCCAAAGGCCAAATCTATGCTATGGGGTGTGAATTTCAAACTCTGCAAAATGAGAATCATGCAATATTCATCACCATGCATGATCAGCTTAAAGAGGTTCAGCATCAGGTTCAGGCCACTGCCAAAGGCACTGCTCTTACTCAACTACAGGAAGATTTGAGGAAGCTAGAAGAAATTGTCAAGTCTATGGAGGACTTTCAACTTGTTCGCATTAATGCTGACAAAAAGGGGGAGAGAATTTGCAGATTTCAAGACTTTCACTCTATCCTCTATCCTCACTCCTAACCAAATCTTCACTTTTAAACATTTTTTTTTTTTGGCTTGTTATGATTGTGATTGATATTTTGACTTTATCTTGAGTTTTTGAATGTGTGCTTATTATTGCATTACTTTAAGCTATTAAAATAGATAAAGATAGTAATGTTCCACATGACTAATGAAGTTTCTGGTGGATGCGATCTGCGTGTATGTGGTAAGTCCGTGTACAGGGACATCTGTGTACGTGATAACTTCTACTATTTTTATTCTAATCTTTTATGAGATATCAATGCTTGCTTAAAAGTTGTATTGCAGGGCAATAATATTCAAATCGCAGAAAGTTTTGTCACCATCAAAAAATGGGAGATTGTTGGATAAATTCTCTTCGATATTTTGAAGTTGACAAAACATTTTCCTCGTCTAGTCTGAAGACTTACAGACTCTACTGGCAAAGTTTGAAGATCAAAGTCTGAAGACTTACGACTCTACCGGCAAAGTCCGAAGCTAGCAAGACTCAAATTACAAAGTCTACCCTCATGGACGGTTTCCTGCACCGACAAGATAAAAACTTCTATTCCGATCTAATATGATTTTTGCTCCAACGGCTAGAGAATATATTTCTACGGATTCAGCACTAGAAGATCTTATTTTCATATTCGAATATGTATAGATTCTCTAAAGATTCGCAACTTATATTTGGAAGGATCTACTTATGGAAACCAAGATCCTGATTGTATGGGCGAGCATGATTGATGGGCTATCAACACTTACCTTAAAGAGCTCGAGATCTCTCTAATTGATTCTCGTCCAACGGGGTTGATTGGAAGAACTTCTTTAGAAGGTGCCAACGGTAATGAAGGCATGAAGAAGTATTTAAGAGAGATGCTCCAGCTTGTTGAAGGGTGTCGGATAGAAGAATTCCAAAGTCCGAATCTCCTTTTTATATTTTGTGATCTTATTCTTCGAGTGTTATATGTAATCAAAAGAGAGATCATACTGTGTGAGACCTTGAGGAAGTGTAGTAGAGCTTCTACACTGTGGACTCAAGAGCGTGAGACTGTAATCACTCTTTTTGATTCTTAGTGAAATCCAGCCAGAAGGGCTGTCCGTGCGGGAGAGTAGACGTAGGCTTGGTCTAAGCCGAACCACTATAAATCTGGAGTCTTGATTCTCTATCCCTAATCCTTTTATCTTTCATTACTTTCATTTGCTGCGATTGTTGTTTTTCATTCATTAATCTCTCATTCGGATTAAGTTGTTAAAATTGCTTTAATCACCTATTCACCCCCCTCTAGGTGCTAATTCTAGTCCTAACATTGTCAACATATTGCATTTATAGGAAGCTCAGCTACAGGGAGCAAGATTATGACTGCCGCTACTCAACTTGTCAAGGTGCAGCTATTTTTTATGTCTTTGTCGAATTCAACAAAGGAAAGTCTTCCCGTGAGAATAACCTTTCTGGCATGTGTACGTTATGACCTCGCAGCCTATTTAGCTGGACTTGGTGGAAAAAGCCCCATTGTTGTGTTTGAGGATGTTGATCTTGATAAAGGTTGGTGCATTCTGAAGCATATACCCCTCAATAAGACTGATACACTTGCTATTTCCCTTCAGAAATTAGTTGCGATGGTACATTCATTCCTGGGTGATATCTATGTGAATAAGCTTGATTATGTATGCAATGTTGCTGACAATAGGCCTTACTACTTGTATTTTAAACAGCTGCTGAATGGACAATTTTTGGATGCTTTTGGACGAATGGTCAAATTTGTAGTGCTACATCCAGACTTATCGTGCACGTAAGTTCTAATCATATGTTATCTTTATCTCAGCCTTGCAAGGTCATTTTGTACATGTTTCTTTTATTTCCTACCTCTGGCACTTGCACTTGGTAAACCTTCTGGATTGATTTTACTTCTTTCTACCTAATCATGCATATGGTTGTAGTGCTGAATTAGCATGAGATATCATGCATCGACCTGGAGATAAATTGTTGGGAAAAAAGAAAATATTTGCGGATAATACCCAGATAATTTTTCCCGCTACTATTTCTGTGAAATTAAATAGGATATTCAATGAAAGCAGTAAAGATGAATAGTAAATAACACCAGAACTTTTAACGTGGAAAACCCTCCAAGGTGAAGGGAAAAACCACGGGACCGTAGTCCACTTCAAACTTCCACTATGATAAATAATGGGATACAACTTCACCCAAAGGTGGATCTCTCACTGTCTTCAATTTGTGGATCCGAACCTCTCACAAATTGGATAACTCTCAAAGATAACTCTCTTTCTTGGAAGAAGAAAACTGTTTCTTCCGCTACGCTGCTATGATATTCTTGCTCGTGTGTCACATCTTCTCCGTTGAAGAGGACTCCTATTTATAGGAGCAAAAAGCAATCCCAATTGGAATTGTACGATATAAAAAATCACGTAGATATATCCCCTAATCTCTCGTGATTTTGTAGATCCGAGAATATCATTTTTTCCAATCTCCCTTGATTTTCTGGATGTGGAATATCACGTTGATATATCTCCCAACCTCTTTTGATATCTTCTTTTTCTTTTTTTCTTTTTCTCCTTTTTTTTTTCTTTTTACTTTTACACACTCACTACTATATATATTCTACTACAGATATACGTAATTGCGTTGGCCTCTCCAATTGGGAGTGACCTACTCAACAAATCTCCCCTCACGAGCAATTTGGAGAAGGTGTCAAACCTGCAAAAGTTCGATGTGCTTGCATCTTCACCGTAGATAGAGATTTTGTCATCATATCTCGAGCCGTTGTTGTCGTGTGTATTTTCTTTAGCTGTAGGGCTTTTTCTTCCAACACATCACGTATCCAATGATATCCGATGTCAATGTGTTTGGATCGAGAGTGGAAAGTTGCATTTTTGCCTGAGGTGTATTGCGCTTTGACTATCTGAATACAAAATAAACTCCTCTTGGTTGTGGCCCACTTCTTGTAGAAACTTCTTCATCCACAAGAGTTCTTTACATGCTTCGTTATCGCAATATACTCGCTTCAAGCAGTAGATAGGGCAACACATTTTTGTAGTCGAGATTGCCATGAAACCGCTCCCCCGCAAAAGTCATTAGGTATCCCGATGTGGACTTTCTCGAGTCCATGTCCCCCGCCATGTCCGAATCCGAAAAACCTTCTAACACAGCTTTACCATCACCAAAGCATATACAGTTATTAGAAGTACCTCGAAGATACCGAATCTCCATTTGATGCTGCCCAATGTTCCTTACCCGGATTAGATAGAAATCTGCTTACCACTCCAACCGCATAGGCGATATCAGCCTCGTACATACCATCGCGTACATTAGACTGCCAACTGCCGATGCATAAGGGACTTTTTCCATTTCCTTCTTTTCTCGTCTCACCTGTTTGGGCACCGCTCTAAACCGAGTTTGAAATGATTTGCAAGTGGAGAACAAACTGCTTTGGAGTTATTCATGTTAAATCTTTCAAGAACTTTATTAACATACCGTTCTTGAGATAACCAGAGTTTGCGATTTTGCCTGTCTCGCAAGATTTCCATCCCAATAATTTGTTTTGCGGGTCCCAAATCCTTCATCGCAAAGCACTTGCTCAATTCCTTCTTTAAGTTGTTGATCTTGCTTTTATCCTGGCCAACAATTAGCATGTCATCAACGTAAAGCAAAAGAATGAGGAAATTACCATCGTGAATTTCTTGACGAAAACGCAAAGTGATCGCCAGTGGTTTTGCTGAACCCATTTTCTTCCATGAAGGAATCGAATTTTCTGTACCACTGTCTTGGTGCCTGCTTGAGCCCATAAAGACTCTTCCTCAATCTACACACAAGATTTTCTTTGCCTTTAATTTTGAAACCTTCCGGCTGATCCATGTAGATCTCCTCATTTAGGTCTCCATGTAAAAACGCGGTCTTCACGTCAAGTTGCTCGACCTCCAGGTTCAAGCTTGTTGCCAAGCCAAGGATAACTCGGATAGAGGACATTTTAACTACAGGAGAAAATATCTCATCAAAGTCGATATCTTTCTTTTGAGTGAATCCCTTCACAACCAACCTTGCTTTGTATCGTGTCCGTGAGTTACCTTCTTCGCCTTTAGTCCGAACACCCACTTGTTTTTTAGAGCTTTTCTTCCTTGTGGCAACTTGACTAAATCATAAGTATGATTTTCGTCTAAGGATTTCATCTCTCCCCGCATAGCTTTTAACCACTCCTCTTTATGCTCGTGGAATAAAGCTTCTTGGTAATTCTCTGGTTCTCCCCCGTCGTGAGCATCACGTACTCATTGGGAGAATATCTACGACTAGATTGTCGTTCACGAGTTGATCTCCTCAATTGAGGTTCCGATGTGACCTGTTCAACAATAGGTTCAAGTTCAATTGAAGTATTTTTACCTTCAATCCTAGATTCAGCTTGCTTGTTAATAGGAGGAGCGACCGGGCCAAGATCAACTAGGTATTCGTCTCGGGTGATGGAGATTTCTCATGCTTCTCGAAGTCCTCGATTGTCCGATCTTCAAGAAATACCACGTCCCTCCTTCGACTATTTTCCGGTTAATGTGATCCCCAGTCTCGTAGCCGAATTCTTCATGTGCGTACCCCAAAAAAATACATTGCTTTGATTTCCCATCAAGCTTTGATCTCTCATCCCTTGGAATGTGAACAAATGCTCTACAGCCGAACACCTTCAAGTGGCCATAAGAAATATCCTTACCAGTCCGGACACTTTGTGGTACATCACCGTTAAGTGGAGTGAAGGTGATAGGTTGATTAAATCAACTGCCGTCCTCATTGCCTCACCCCAAAAGTGGTTTGGCAGCTTTGCGTTGGAGAGCATACATCTGATTTTTTCACATATGGTTCTGTTTATTCGCTCCGCGACACCGTTGTGTTGAGGTGTTTTTGGTACGGATTTTTCTAGTTTGATCCCAAGGTTCTTGCAATAATCTTCAAAAGGTCCTCGGTATTCGCCACCGTTGTCCGAGCGTACACACTTCAATTGCCCGCCCGTTTCTCTTTCAACCTTCATATGAAATTGCTTGAAGATTTCCTGCACTTGATCTTTAGTTTTCAAGGCAAATGCCCACACCTTTCTAGAGTGGTCATCAATAAATGTTACAAAATAAAGTGCACCTCCAAGTGTTCTAGTTTGCATTGTGCATACATCGTATGTATCAAATCTAAAATTTCAGCTTTTCTAGATGGTGGGGAATTGTGAAATGCTACTCTATGTTGTTTTCCCATAATGCAGTCGACACAAGTATTCAACGGTGTACCTTTCATTCCGGGTAGAAGTTGCTTTCTAGTGAGAATCTTAAGTCCTTTCTCACTCATGTGTCCGAGTCGCTTATGCCATAACTCGGTGGTGACTTTTCCAGTTACATTCACCTCTCCTATACACGGCTTGAATTGTGCGATATAGAGAGAGTTAGTCTTTTCTCCTTTGGCTACCACCAAATTACCTTTAGTGAGCTTCCATTTTCCATCACTAAAGAAATTGATGTAGCCTTCGTCATCAAGCTTGCCAGCAGATATAAGATTGAAGCGTATGTCCGGAACATGCCTCACATCTTTGAGTAATAGCCTACATCCAACATTAGTCTCCAAATAAATATTACCCATACCAATAATTTTGGACGTACCTTCGTTTCCCATCTTTACGAGTCCAAAATCGCGTGGTGTAAGATGTGAAAAGATCTTGACAAGCCGTGACATGGTAGGATGCACCAGTATCAACTACCCATGTCGAATCTTGGGTTGCAAGATTAATGGAATCATCACTTTGAATAATGATCACCTCATCCGCAATATTTGCAGCGTCATTCGTCCTGGGTTCTCGTTAGGTTTGTTGACGTTATGACTTTTTGATTTTTCCGCCTTTAGCTTTCTGCATTCTCGAATGAAGTGTCCCAGTTTACCACAATGATGGCACTTCTTATCTCGTCTGAAGTTGGATTGGGACCTTCCTCGTTGCTGATTCCGGAAATTTCGGCTTTTACTTCTCCCTCTATGTTCTTGATTTTCTTGTCGATTAATGACAAGAGCCTCAGATGTAGGGTTGACTCCACTTTCTTTTCGCCGGGATTCTTCATTCAACATTCTATCTTTTACCACGTCCATGGTAAGCTTGCCATCGGAGCGAGTTGCTGACCGACACAACAAGTGTGTCCCAGCTATTTGGCAAAGAGCTAAGCAAAGCAGTAATGCCTGCAATTCATCATCTAATGTCATCTTCATAGAATTGAGTTGGTCTACTATACCTTGGAACTCGCTCATGTGTTCCGAGACACCGCTCCCGTCTTTGTATTTCAGATTCACAAGCCGCCGCATGTGATTTGCTTTATTTTGCGCCGTTGTTCTTGCGTACATTTTCTCTAATTTTTGCCAAAGAACACTAGCATCATGTTCATTAGCAAAATTTTGAAAATGCTCTTATCAATCCATTGTCGGATTTGAGCGGCACACTTCCGATTGAGCACCATCCATTCGCTATCGGACATTGTCGTTGGTTTGCCACTAGAAGACGATGCCAATTTGGCTTCCGCTACAGGATCTGACTTCTCGGACGTTGGTACTGGCACCTCCATCGGTATCACAATTGGCCTCCAAAGATCTTTAATGTATAGCAGATCCTCCATCTTTGGTTTCCAGATTGCATAATTAAATGCAGTCAATTTTATCATGTTGCCAAAATTTTCCTCCATTTAATTCTGCACAGAAAAATAATAAAAATAGAGCAACCTGGCTCTGATACCACTTGTTGGGAAAAAAGAAAATATTTGCGGATAATACCTAGATAATTTTTCCCGCTACTATTTCTGTGAAATTAAATAGGATATTCAATGAAAGCAGTAAAGATGAATAGTAAATAACACAGAACTTTTAACGTGGAAAACCCTCCAAGGTGAAGGGAAAAACCACGGGACCGTAGTCCACTTCAAACTTCCACTATGATAAATAATGGGATAAAACTTCACCCAAAGGTGGATCTCTCATCGTCTTCAATTTGTGGATCTGAACCTCTCACAAATTGGATAACTCTCAAAGATAACTCTCTTTCTTGGAAGAAGAAAACTGTTTCTTCCGCTACGCTGCTATGATATTCTTGCTCTGTGTGTCACATCTTCTCCGTTGAGGAGGACTCCTATTTATAGGAGCAAAAAGCAATCCCAATTGAATTGTACGATATAAAAAAATCACGTAGATATATCCCCTAATCTCTCGTGATTTTGTAGATCTGAGAATATCACTTTTTCCAATCTCCCTTGATTTTCTGGATGTGGAATATCACGTTGATATATCTCCCAACCTCTTTTGATATCTTCTTTTTCTTTTTTCTTTTTCTCCTTTTTTTTTTCTTTTTACTTTTACACACTCACTACTATATATATTCTACTACAGATATACGTAATTGCGTTGGCCTCTCCAATTGGGAGTGACCTACTCAACATAAATATGTGATGTGAAAAAGAAAAGGAAAATGCAGCGAGAATCTTCTTTGTTGTTATTGAAGATTCAGGAGCTTTAAATCAATTTATTGAGAGAAGTTGTGAATTGAGTAGTCAGATCTTGTGAGCCATTCATAAGAACATGGAGGTGGAACTAATGTCGAGTCATCCCTCTGTACCAGCCTTATGGAAGGAGTCGAGAAAAGCTCTTAGTTGAGAAAACTGTGTGCTTATAATTTGCGAAGAACTGAGAACTTTAGGCACACAAAAGTCATGCTTAAATGAAATAAAATGTCAGACGTTGGATGACCATAATTGTCCGCTAGGTGCACATAATATCTTATGAAGTGATTGCTTTCTTTCAAACCATTATATTTTATGTTTTGCGTTATATTGAATGGGTATATCACAACTTTTTAAGGAAAGCATTGCTGCTGAATTCATCGAGAAGCTTGTTCAATGGAGCAAGAATATAAAAATATCCGATCACTTGGAAGAGGGTTGCAGGCTTGGCCCGGTTGTGAGTGGGGGGCAGGTATATCTTTCATTACCTGCAGGTTCGGCAATGTATAGTTCTGTAGTCTACTAGCCGGTGCATGTATATGAGTCCATTATTATCTTACGACCCTTACCCATTTGTGAAGATGCGTTCTTTGGGGTTTTCGGTCATAACAAATTCCTGGATTAGTTTACCAACCATTGTAAATGGTAGTGTAGATTTAGAGGAGAATCCACGACTTCCACAATTATTTTCACTTTTGGGGTATAGCCCTTTTCCCGTAGCCATCGCAGCAGTTGTATCTTGGACGTTGTCTACACCGTCCATTCACTATAACCAGGAGCAAATGATCACTTTTGAGGTGACGCATGGAGTGAAGGCAATAATTTCTCCCATAAGCACCATATATTCGGAAGAAATCAAGGGAAATAGCTTTAGTCTGGGATTTTTAATTACCATTAGGTTCTTTTCACTTTTCAATGTTTAGCATCAAATTTGCCAGCTGGATTTGTTGAAATGATTATTTCATTTCTTCGCTTCAGTATGAGAAAATACTGAAGTTCATCTCCACGGCTAAGAGTGAGGGGGCTACTATTTCGTGCGGGGGAGATCGTCCTGAGATACAGTGCTCCAGCTTGTCACTTTTTTAGTATTCTCGTGAAGAAACCCTTCTGCTTCCGAAAATGCCTTTCCTGACTTGTGTGTATCATCTCAAACAATTGATAGCATTTGAAGAAGGGATTCTTCCTTGAGCCAACCATCATAACTGATGTCACTACATCAGTGGAAATTTGGAGAGAGGGAGTCTTTGGACCTGTTCTCTGCATTAAAACATTCGGCACGGAGGAGGCGGCCTTTGAATTAGCAAATGACACCCAGTGAGTTGATTCATTCTCATGATAGTGTTCCGAATACAGTGGACAATCTGCTTATTTATTTATTGTGATCGAAATTGTTACTCCACTCTTGCCTGAGTAGACTTCTTTAAATTGGGACATTATGAGAATCTCACGATTAATCGATGCTTCGTAGTTATGGACTAGGTGCTGCTGTGTTGTCAAATGACTTGGAAAGGTGTGAGCGCCTGACCAAGGTGAGGTTCAATGTACAATTATGTGAACTTTTAGCCCTCAGATGACCAAAGGATGTGCATGGAAATTATTTACTTCGTTCGATTACTTGAGTGTTGTTATATCTTGGTGGTGAATTGCAGGCTTTCCAGGCAGGCATTGTGTGGATCAACTGTTTGCAGCCGTGCTTCTGTTAGGCCCCTTGGGGAGGAAACAAACGGAGTGGTTTTGGCGGGGAGTTGGGAGAATGGTATTGTTCGCTTCTCTATGACCAAATGAATGAGGAAAATAGAAAAATGATCTAGTAGAGAAAGGGAATCTGATCTCCGAATGATTTTTGTCATGTACGGTCGTTATAACTGATGAGTCTGTGCAAAGCTGTAACTGCTTACTGCATTATTTCAGTAGGTTTGCATTGCACTGTGATAAAATTTGATGATCATAACTTCTTACTGACAAGATAATTATGCCTTTTTTCGCGGGGGACTGGATAATTATTTGAGCGTGAAGCAGGTTACACAGTAGATATCCAATGAACCTTGGGGATGGTATAATTCTCCCTCAAAGCTGTGAACTCTACTGAGGTAGCTCAGGATGTTTTCCTTGTGCCAACTACTAAAAATAAGGATTGAAGGCCATTGTATAGAGACTATAGAATGGACGGGACAAAAAAATCGAACAAGATTGCGGATCTTGTTTATCATTTTATTTCTACTCATTAGCATTTAACGTTTCGGTATTGCACTTCCATTTACAAAAGGCTTGTGCAAATTTTCATGGAGTGCATTTATATGAAGACCATATTGATGCATAGTCATTGCTACTTTCTCACATTGCCATTATCAAGCCAGAGCTCCGCCGGGTGGCTGACTCTTTAGAATTTGATATATGCTGTTGCTTGATTGAGCGGGTAAAGCTAGTTCGATGCCCGGCTACTGCATCCTTACATTTTCTTCATGCACATGTCTAAGGCTTATCTCGCCAAAGCATCTTCTTTAAGCATTGCAGTACGTGAAAAAAGTTAATAGGCGACGTGCGATTTATCGAAATTCTGCATGGAGTGATTTCAGGGAGTTACAACAATGCCGTCCATTCGAAGGGTGGTGTTTTCCATAAAAGAAATTCCTGCATAATTGAGCAAATAGACGCTATAAGCCATCTTTGTAAAGGTCCATCCGCCATAAATAATTTGCCGTGTATGAATATCTGCATCAAGGACCTAGAGTTGGCAAATTTCATTTAAAATTAGATTCTAAATGCATATATAGAAGAAAAGGATCCCAGTACTTAATTTGTGTTTTTGCCTTTTCTCAAGTCTCAGAAGCGACAACGCGTTCAGTGACACAGAAGAAAAACACAAACTGGAGCAAAGCTGATGATTGCACTATATTTTACTTCATCCAAGTGCATTCTCCGAATCTCATCCTTCTCATTCCAGCTTTCAATTGCTTTCAGTTCTTTTTTCTAGTCCAGGATCTCGTCAGCAGTAGTTACAGAATGCCTCTCAAGCCAATCGCTTGCTTCCCTCCCGAATATCAGCCTGTTAAACTCGAAGAAGCAGCGAAAGATTTGCTCCTAAATTTACCACACATCAGCAAACACCTGAAGCCAGAGTATTGTAGCACGGTGAACCCTAATAAACAAGATACATTAGCTTAGAAGAAAAATCACGACAACTAAAACTAAATGAACATCACTTTCATCAATGAAAGCAATACCTTCCCAATGACATTCATGGAGGAGGAGAATGTAAAGCATTTTAAGCTGCAGCAGATCATTCAAAGAACTGAAAATAGGGATTTCTGGGTTCTCCTTGATAAACAATTCGAATGGTCAATCACCCTTAAAAACCTTGCAGCCTCATCAAGGGATATCAAACTGACGTCCACATGAATGAATAACAATGTCACCTGAAAATACAACAAAAGAAAAGACATAAAGCACCTAAAGAACAATCAGTTCCAACACTGGAAAGTGTCTCTGCGAGAATGAAAAGTACCAAAAGCATGTGCCTAACTTACTTGAATTACTGTAAATAAAAGGCTCTGAAGATGTCAGAAGTGCCACAGATTCCAGCAGCCTCTCTTCCTTCCCGACTGCCCAATGTCAAGCCACAAGTAGATAGGATCAAAGTTTCATCCCTCGAGATGATAAGCCTGTACTCTAGGCCCAGGATTTCTTTCTGCCGAAGTCCTGATCGATATTTCCATAACATCATCCAAGTTCCAACTGGAGGAGTATAATCAGGACAGCATCTACCAACCTTCTCATTCTGACCATTAGGTCACAAGGACAAACTCAAAATAAAAAAAGTTGAATGAGTATCTGTTACATCTTAGGTGCTTACAATGGCAAAACCTGTCCCCTGGAGGTTTGCTGCTCGCTGGTGCATTCTGTAAGATCTGAAAAGCTGAAACTCAAGCTGGGAAAAGGGGATGAATTTCGTCGGTAAGTTCAGTATAGATCAACAGAGAGCTCAAACTATAACTTGAAACGACGAGGAAGACGACCAGATTTGCTTTGCACTCTAAGGATCTCCTTTGCAAAACCTTGGTTTCCAGTAAGTAAAAGACCATCCAAGACCCTGTTGAAAGTTAATTTTCTTGGCACAAATCCTCTGTCAACCATCTCAATCAATAATTTCCCTGCCAGCACCAAATCATCCGATTTCTTCCTGACAAACATGGAACTGATAAGGATGTTGTACGTGTCCAAATTTGGCAAGCAAACCCCACTTCCCATTTTCTCAAACAGGTGGATGCCATTCTCTATTTCTCCGGCATCGCAAAAGTGACGAATTATGATATTGTACGTCTGAACATTAGGTTCGCAACCATCATCCTCCATTCTCGACATAAATTCCACACCCTGTCCATATGCCCTGCATGACACAGTCCCCTAATCACCAAATTGTAAGTAATCGAGTTGGGCACGTAACCCTTCCTCAACATTTCTTCGAAAACCAGAATTGCGTTTTCCACATTGTCTTTCTTACAGAGGACCTGAATCATGGCATTATAAGTCGCAACAGAAGGAAGAATTCCCTCTCTAGCCATCTCATCAAACACCTTTTTAGCTTTCTTAATCTCGCCAACAATGCCAAAACTATGGATCACCGTGGTATACGTGACAACATCGAGATCACACTTCCTCTTCTTCATCTGCAGAAAGAATTGCCAAGCCTCATCAACCTGGCCAGCTCTAAAGAACCCTTTGAGCATTATATTATAAGTCGTCGAACTCGGGTCAACCCCTATCCACCATCTCCTTCAACACCTCCAAAGCCATCGGCGTCCGCTTGATCAAACACCACCCATTAGCAATTATACTATAACTAACACAATCAGCCTCAAACCTGCCCCTGAAAACTTTAAACAACTTGTCGCTAGCCATCTCTACATGTCTAGACTTGCACAGTATATCAAGAATGGTATTGAAAGAGCTCAAATCCTGGCGGCAACCGTGCTCGTGCATCGACAAGAACACCTTGACCGCCCTATCGGGCTTGCCGGCGGCCACGTACCTCTCGGCGATGATGGCGAACGTCTTCGGGGTGGGGCCGAGGCGGAGGGACCGCATCCGGGCCATGAGGGCCCACACGGCCCGGAAGTCGCGGACGCGCGCGGCGAGGTCGACGGCGTGGTCGAAGGAGGAGGCGGCGGGGGCGTAGCCGGGGCGGCGGCGGGAGAGGTGGGCGAAGAAGGAGAGGGCCTTGGGGGCGTGGTTCCGCAGGCGCTTCGGGGTCTTGTCGACGAGGTCCGGCGTCCATCGGATGGTGGAATCTTGGAGGACTCGGGGCAGCGTTTGAGGGGTGGCGGCGAGGATGGAGGCGGCAATGGAGGCGTCGAGTGGCCGAGGTGGCGGCGGAAGCGGCGTCGATGATGCGGCGAAGAAGGAGAAGGAGGTGGAGATGGTGGTGGTCTGAACAGGAGGTCTGTGCAGAAGAGTGAGCATCTCCAGTTTGGTGAATGGCGCTTCGAAATGGCCGTGCTGGTAGACCTGGTCGATCCGCTTGGGCGGACCGGACCTCGGTATCAATCGGTCACGTTACTCAAATCTAGTGGGCCGTCGGCCTTCACCCAAACGACCCTTGTCGTACCGTCGCCTTTTACGGTGATGGCGGGATGGCGACAGTTACGGGGGCCGTAGAGGCCCTTGCTGATTTGCTGTCGCTCTTTTTTTATTTATTTAATTTAATCAATATTTATATTAAAAATCGATTTCGGGGTAAGATGACTTGGTTTTGCACATTTATTGTTGAGTAGGCAACTTCGGTAGGTCATGTAGGCCAATTTATGCTTAAAATAATGACATATCGAATTTTCGGCTATCATTGTCAGAATGGCCTTTAATGCATTTTTTAGAATTTTTTTGCATTTAAGTGTCCACCCATGCCAAATTTGAGCATTTGTGGTGTATTTTGCCCAGCATTTTTCTAATCAAATCCACTTACGAGCTAAAACATGACAAATTTATTGCAATTAAACAAAACAATTTGAAAATTTGACCTAAAATTCAAATTCCCATTCAAACTTTCTATTCATCCTTCTTTTGCTTGTCCAGGTAGATTAATTTTGTCATTCTCGATGGACTCTATAAAAGAAACGCAAGCTTTCCTTCCATTTTCCCTTGGAAACAAATAGCGACATTAGTCCAAAAGAAAACGTATTGAACTTATCTTTAGTCGAGTCTAATTCAACAAATATTGAGTCGAGTAAATTTTTAATGATATATATATATATATATATATATATAGTTATCATTTCCTCAAATAAAATTGGTTGGATTTTGATCGAAACACAACAAATCGAAATTTACATGAAAATTTCTTTACCTCTTTATGCAGCAGGACAATTAAAATCCTTTGTTTTATACATCGACAAATAATTTGTAGCCCTCGTCTAAATTGAGTTTTACTATTACATTTTGCTTAGAAGCAAAGAGGAAAAAAAGAAAAAAAAAGAAACGATTTTTGCAAACTCAATAACAGAGGCCCAAAGTAATGGCCCCACAAACAGTACAACGACACAAGTTGGCAAAGGTAAGTAAGAGTAAATAGTACAAAACATAACTCGCAACTCACAACTCAAGGGCTGAATTATTGCACGTGCGGACAAACAACCCTTTAGAAAGTTTGGACTCCGAAAATAAATCGCAAGTTTTACACATAACCAGCCTCACTTACTCCGCTCGCGAGGGTAGGAATCTGATGTTGGGCCAGGGATCGCCCCCATCTTTTATTTTACCTTGTGCCTCTCCAAACGTCATTTCTTCTTCGAGACTCTCACCAACCCTCAAAGTGACCCGGGCGGCTGGGTCCCACTCTTTCTCTCCACGGACCGAGAAGCTTCCCCTCACGATGTTTGAGTCCAACGGCAACTTTCTGAGACCAGGGCACTCCCTTATGTAGAGTTCCATTCCTTGAGGGAAAAATAGAGTGTGGTCGCAAATACTCCTTAGGTTTGGAAGATTTTCGATACTTAGATATTTAAGACGTGAGAATAATCCTGAAGTAGCTAATTCCTCTCTTGCAAATCCATCCCCGATTATTTTCTCCATCGAAGGGCTGGCTATAACTTCCAAATTTCGGAGTTTCGGAGCATGCACGAGCCAAGACAAGTCCAAAAATCCGCAATTAAAAACAACAACATTAACGAGACTGGGGAAGCAAAAGCGGTTGGGCGCTCGTCCTATCCCTTGAGTAATCTCCATCTTCACGAGCATGGGGCAATCGACTAGACGAAGCACCTCTAAATGCGAGAAATTGCCGCTCCCTTTTAACGAGTGGCTTATTGGGATGCTGGTCAAGTCCTTGCAATTTTTTATATGTACTCTCCTTATACATCTTTGTAAGGATTGGAATATTTTTAGAGCAGACAAAGATTTTTGCACCACGATAGATAAGTCGGTGAGATCTTGCATGTCCCCTAGTTCCTCTACCACCTCTTCTTCCTTCTCTAGAGTCGAATTCCACAAGCTGAACACATTCAACGGTAAGCTTGCGATTGCCCCTGTCGGAATTAGGATAATAATATCTATGAATAAACTAATATCAAATAGCAAACACCGTAACCGAGTCAAGTTCTTGATTTCCTTGGGCAACTCCTCGATATTAGTTCTCGACAGGTTCAAGTATTGTAGGCTAATCAGATTGCAAATCTCTTCGGGGAATGACACAATATTGCCATTGTCAGACAAGTCAAGCACCTTCAAACAAGCCGTCATTGACTCAAAAAATCCTCTTGGCACGAGCCTCACCTTAGTTTCCCTTACAAACAAAGTTTCGAGTTGGGAACACATAGGTGGTGCTCGGTTGATATTTGCAATCAACTTTCCCCATATAGATACTTTCTCCGCTTCCCCCCACTTGGAGATCATCTTGGCAGACATGTCTTCTTCATTCTCAATCACTAGCAACTTGTTCTCCTTTTGCCCGTGGTCATGAGCAATCCATGTGGCCATGTCGCGGATGACGTCATGCATCTT
This sequence comes from Eucalyptus sp. ANBG9806169, assembly GCA_014182395.1. Classification (NCBI taxonomy): domain Eukaryota; kingdom Viridiplantae; phylum Streptophyta; class Magnoliopsida; order Myrtales; family Myrtaceae; genus Eucalyptus; species Eucalyptus sp. ANBG9806169. The sequence continues at coordinate 2,463,089 of CM024574.1, read as the reverse complement.
CACAATTGGTTCTTCTTCGTCATTAAGCCCACTTTCCAATAGACAAGCCCTCTTTAAATCCCCCAAGATAGATGCTCCATCGTCTCGCATATAATATACATCATCAGTGTCTCCTAACAAGCCTTCTCCAATCCATAGTTCAATTAGCTCGTCTGTCATTATGGGGTAATCCTCAGGGAAGAGACAACAGTAAAGGAAGCAAGCCTGTCGAGTAGCATCATTTAAGTTATCATAACTAAACTTTAGGATGTGGTATACTTCCTCCACCATACCTGACAGCTTGTGCGGTCTTCTCTTCAGCTTTCTTAGCGCACCGCTCCACTCACTAGGGTTGTCTTTACCGGCCATGGCTCGCCCAACAGTAACAAGGGCTAGTGGCAACCCTTTGCACTCTAGGACAATGTTTTTGGCGAGCTCCGAAATTTCTGGATGAGAATGTACTGTTGATTTTCCAACGTTGTTCTCGAACAATTCTAGGGCTTGTTCAAGTGTCAAGCACTGTACTTCGCAAGCTTCGTCAGCTTTCATTTGGCAGCATACTTCCTTCAACCGAGTTGTGAATACTACTTTGGATCCGTTCTCAAGACAAGGATGAGGAACTCCGATTTTGGAAAGGTCCAGCCTCTCCCATACATCATCAATCAACAACACAAACTTTTTCTGGGTCAAAACTTCCAACAGATAATGGACCCTGTAATCCTGAGACCATCCTCCCCAGGTCTCATCTTTAATGTTCAGCCTTTTCCTTATGGCGTCTCGAATGTTATCTTCATTCACTCGTCTAGAGATCACCACCCAAATAACGACCTCGAATCCATGATTTGCGCCCGAAAGGTCATTGTTGATCCTTTTCATGAGGGTGGTCTTTCCCACACCGCCTATTCCGTATAACCCAATCACCCCTATTTCTTTTTCGTTTACGAGACATTTCCACACTTTATCAAAGGAAATATCAAGCCCCACGGCCTCGTCCATAGGCATCGCAAGTACTGGAGGAGGAGGCAACGGCAACGTAGTGTTAAATTCTTCTTTCTTGAGCTCTCTCGCTTCATTGAGCATTTGATCGACCGTTTTCCCCAATCGATAGCCCGACCAGCAGTTTCGTGGAAGACAATGACCGAGACATTTGATTCGGTCACGTTCCCTGGCTTCTCGAAGGACTTGATCTTTCTCATCTAAAAAATTTTGCACCTTCCCTAACCAGTTCACCACTTCTCTCGTGCGACGTACGCCTCCTCCTCCTTCTTCATGTTCCACCCTTGCTTTCACATCTTCGTTCTTGGCATTCAGGTCTTCAGTTTCCATCTGCAATTTGTCGACATTACGTTTCACATTATAAATGTAGCCCAAATGTGCACTGGCCGAACCCCATAAATATTTGACGAGATCTGAAAGAGGACTCGCGAAATCCATTGGTTCTTTCAGGGACGGGAGATTAAAAAATGGAGTATTCAGATGGGGATGGAGAGTGGGCGAATGGGTGGAGTTCGATAATGGTAGTCATCCCATAAGAGACTGACTTCGCAGACTCAATAATAGAGGCCCAAAGTAATGGCCCCACAACACCACGATGATGCAAGTTGGCAAAGATATAAGTAAGTAAAAAGTGCAAAACACGATTGGGGGGCTGAATTATTGCGCATGCGGACAAACAACTTTTTAGAAAGTTGGACTATGGCAATGGAGACTGTAGAGTGTTACTCACGACTTATGTATGGACGTACGTATGCATGTATAACGTATCTATCATCCAATATACCACTAATCCTTGCTTCCGAGGAATTTTAGGATAATGTTAATTAAACATGGTAATATTTTTAAGTACATCACTTCTTTGTTGATTAGGCAGCCTGATTATAATTTTAAGTTCCGTTCGTTTTGAGAAAAATATGGTGTTCCCGGAAATTGCTTTTCAGGAAGTCGTCTTCTAGGAAAAAATCATATTTTCTAGTGTTCGGCCGAAATTTAAAAATAAACTAAAAATATTTTTGCCGTCGAATAAGGAAAATCTTTTTCTGCATGCATTCATTTTCAATTTTTTTTAAATCAATTTTTCAATTTTTTACCCTCTAACATTCGATGATCCTCATCATTATGATTTGAAATACTAAATCTAATCATATATTCTCGCGAGCCGTGAGAATAATCTTTCAAAACTCAAGGGTCTCTTTGTAGAGATTCTCGATGCGAAATGCGAGATGTGAACATTCATACATGCTTTTTGGTTAATGGTCGTACCTGTGAGTTTTTCTAATTTTGGCCAACCTGTCGCGAATGTGCCAATATTTTACTATAAAAGAAAAAATGAGGACAGGACGGCGAAATTTCATATACATCAATATTATAATTATCGGTGTCATTTTTATTTGACAAGAAAAGAGAAAAGTCCGAGTATTACATTATTATGCTCTTAACAATTATCCAAGTCGAAAGCAAGTAGCACAAAACATAAGTCAGTGGGCGGACAAAATTAATATTTCTTCGACAAAAAGTCGAAAGCAAGCAGCACAAAACACAAGTCAGTGGGCTGATAAAAACAATATTTCTTCAACAAAAAGTCGAAAGCAACCAGCACAAAACACAAGTCAGTCGACTGACGAAAAAATATTTCTTAACCGCTCGCCAAGGTATAAAGAAAAGACCTTTTAAGTTTCCCGTGGAGATGCTTCTCGGTCTTTGGCCCTTGGGGGGTCTCTGTTAGTGATTTGGATTGAATTTTCTTTTTCTTCATATTTCTCCAGAATTTATCTTGAGGATGGAATCCTTTTCACAAAAAATCGTTCCTTGATTTTTTATAAAAAGAGACGGATTTTGTAGTGATTCTAGACGTGACATATTAAATTCTAGGAAATAGATAGACATACTTCAATGAAATTTAATCAATATCAAAGTATATAACACTTTACTGAAATTTAATTGATGAAAAAGTATGACAATAGAAAGATACAAAGTAGGACTTTAATAGATGACGAAGATCTGAAAACTACAATTAACATACATATCAAAATTTGATCGGCGACAAAACATCTAAAAAACTATAGTTATGGTACAAGAATTGGAAAGTAATAAATAAATAAATAACGAGTTTTTTTGTGTTTGTGCAGGAGCTATAAAGATATGAAGTAGCTATAAATTGTTATTGTGCATGCGGACAAACAACTTTTTAGAAAGTTGAATTATTGCAGTAGAGACTATAGAGTGTTACTCACAACTTATGTATGGATGTACGTATGTGTATCCTCTAAATTGTTATCCTGTGTATTCATGAGTATTCCACAAACATGATGGAGCATGTATCTCCATGCGTCCGCCATTGCCAATATAAAATAATTTCCTTCGTCTTGGCCTTCGACGCTAGCATGGCAACATTTCGATGGCCAACGGAGAGAGGGCAGCCAATCTCTTCACATGTTTTCGAAAGAATCACGTAAGAGTAGCTCGATAAATGCCTATCTGTGCGATTAAATTGGTCAAATTAAAGGCCTCATTATGTCATCGCCCACTCAATTATGTCGATACAGCACATGTCGGACGAACTTTATCAAAGAAATTCCGCATTGTAATGAGATTATCTACTAATGATGGAGTTTATTTTTTTATTTTTTACTCCTACAACATACGTAATTTTTTATTAATAAAATGGAGCACACTCGTTCGCAAATGTTAAAACATAGTGACCAAAAAATTTAAATTGCTGAAGTATCATACAATGCGTATAAAAATTTGATTCGTTTGGGCAATATGAGCTCAAACTTTTGTGAAATTGAAGTAAGAGACTGATGAAATACTTGATGAATATCTCGGATTCAATTTTCAAATCTGAGACGGCGGGGATTGTTTGATAATTACCTAAATAACGATGTTGTCCATCCATGAATTATATGTAATTTATATTTAATTTGATTGGCACGAGTTTTTATATTTTTTTTCAAAAAATTTCGAAGACTAACAGCAGAGATAAGAAAATCCTGTTTTTAATTTCTGTTCGGCTCAAACTAAATCCTTTATTAGCTTAAACTTAAAGCATCGCAAATTCAAAAAAAGAAAAAGAAAAAAAGAGAGAAAAAAAACCGAAGTCGCTGCTTTTGGGAGGCAGCGCAAATAACTTGTAGCACATTCCTAATTCTAGATATGGCAGTAATCCACATGACATTAATAATTGCGACGTTTTCAAGTAGTGGAACGACAGTTAATGGAGAGTGTTAGCCTTTTTCTAGGCCGATTGAGTGTCAACCTTAACTCTTCAATATTTCATAAGTAAAAGTTTCATCAGTTTCATTATTAATGAGTTTGTTGATACAAATCGGATCAATTGGTGCATGCAGGTGTCATGTACTAATCAACGCATCCACTAGACATTTTCATTAGGCTTTGCAGCGGAAATATTAAGATGAGTATTTTCAAGAAAAAAAAAATACACGGGCTAAAATTGAATAGTTGTAATACGGGGATCTAGAGCCTAACTTATGTTCGCAAGCGGTACACAGGCACCACAAGTCGGTAATTACTATCTTCATCAACAAATCCTTTCAGACTCTCTATGTAAATATGATAAAATGACTTAAATTGTCTCCGAAGAATAGCGTTTGAAACTAGCATTAGGACGAAATAAAAAAATAGAGACGGAAAGTCAGTGGCGGGCTTGGGATGAGTGATGGCCCTACCCCCGATCAACAAAAATTTCTAATATTATTCGATGAGAATTTTTTTAAAAAATGTCACTATCTTATTAGAACTTCTTATCACCCCTAATCTTGAATTCTTGACTTGAACCACCTAATAATACCGACTTTTGAGTGTGATGGGAATTGCTAAAGAGAAAAAACATATGACACGATGCTACTAACAATCCACGACATTTCCTTGTGTGTAATTGATTCCGAAATGACCACATAAAAAAATATCAATTTATCATTTCAAATATTGTATTTGTTCGAGCAAAAGCATTGTCCAATACATTTTTTAAATTTCTTAAATAAAAAGTATACATGGTAATAACTTTTGATTTCCATGAAAGATAGGGATCTGTTGACATAGCACGTATAACTGGTCATTTATGCTCTCCATAGTAGTCATGAAAATGGTGTTCCCTATTCAATGCCCAAAATATGTGGGGGTTAAACCTCCCCTTTCTCGTAGATCAATGCAAATCATAGCAAGGAGTGCACTCGGGTTCTAAATATCTTTATTAATATTTTAGTTTACTCATCAACTGGATCGTGAGGTTTTCACTTTCTAGCTTTGAATCGATTGGAAATGTTAAAGTTGAGAAACTAAAGCTGAAGACTAGGTCTTGCTTTGAGAGTGAGGTTTTCACTTTCTAGCTTCGAATAATTGGAAAAGTTAAAGCCAAGAAACTAAAACCAAACACTGCGCCTCGCTTTAGTGGACAGCATATTTATCCCCCCTTTTTATATTCATTTCTTTTAATTCAAGCAATCTCACTCTCCAGCTAAAGTAAAAAAGACACCTAAAAATCCAGACAAAAAGCCCACGATCCTCCAACATAGACAAAAATTCCATTGATTAGCTGGGTTATGCCTTTTAAAAGCCCACGATCCTTCAAGCAAGTATTCTAGTAGATCAACACGAATTATAGCGGGAACGCACTCAGGTTCTAAATATCTTTATTAATATTTGAGTTTACGCATCAATTGGAGAGTGATGTTTTCACTTTCCAGCTTCGAATAATTGGAAAAGTTAAAGCGAGGAAACTAAAGCCGAAGACCGGGCCTTGCTTTAGTGGACAGCATATTTATCCCCCCTTCTTATATTCATTTCTTTTAATTCAAGCAATCTCACTCTCCAACTAAAGTAAAAAAGACACCTAAAAATCCAAACAAAAAGCCCATGATCCTCCAACATAGACAAAAATGCCATTGATTAGCTGGGTTACGCCTTTTAAAAGCCCACGATCCTTCAAGCAAGTATTCTCGTAGATCGATGCGAATTATAGCGGGAACGCACTCAAGTTCTAAATATCTTTATTAATATTTGAGTTTACGCATCAACTGGAGAGTGAGGTTTTCACTTTCCAGCTTCGAATAATTGGAAAAGTTAAAGCCGAAGACCGGGCCTTGCTTTAGTGGACAGCATATTTATCCCCCCTTTCTCATATTCATTTCTTTTAATTTCAAGCAATCTCACTCTCCAACTAAAGTAAAAAAGACACCTAAAAAATCAGACAAAAAGCCCACGATCCTCCAACATAAACAAAAATGCCATTGATTAGCTGGGTTATGCCTTTTAATTTGCCTCTTACCAAAATCCCTTCAATTCAAAGATAAAGATTCCCTCTATTAATATTGATCAATGAGGTGCCCAAAGATCACATTTTGTTTTTACAAAAAGAGGAGAAATTATATATCTTATTAGAACTTCTTATCACCCCTAATTTTGAATTCTCTACTCAAACCACTTAATTGACGTCCCCACATAATACTGACTTTTGAGCGTGATGGGAATTGCTAAAGAGAAAAACAAATGACATGATGATACTAACAACTCGTGACATTTCCCTTTGCGCGATTGATTCCGAAAAGATCACATAAAAAAATATCAATTTATCATTTCAAATATTATCTTTGTTCAAGCAAAAGTGTTGTCCAATGCATTTTTAAAATTTCTTAACTAGAAAGTATACATGGTAATAACTTTCAGTTTCCACGAAAGATAGGGATTTGTTAGCACGTGTAACTGGTCATTTCTACTCTCCATCATAGTCAGAAAATGGTTTTCACTATTCAACGCCCAGATTGGGGTGGGGACGATTTCATTTCAGGAGTGGATTTCGACTCCCACATCCTGTAAGGAGGCAGGGCAAAAGTCTGAGAGTGAGTGTTAGAGTAAGATTAGCGTAGGACCAACCAAAAAAAAACTTCACTTTCTCGTAGATCGATGCGAATTATTGCGGGAATGCACTCAAGTTCTAAATATCTTTATTAATATTTGAGTTTACGCATCAACTGGAGAGTGAGGTTTTCACTTTCCAGCTTCAAATAATTGGAAAAGTTAAAGCCAGGAAACTAAAGCCGAAGACTGGGCCTTGCTTTAGTGGACAGCATATTTATCTCCCCCCCCCTCCCCCTTTCTTATATTCATTTCTTTTTTGCTTTGAAGTTACTTTTTCAGCAAAGAAGAAGAATCTCAAAACAATTTTGTTCGCCATTACAGAGATTAAGATGTGATCTAACAAGATAAAATAAAAAGTCTCATCATTTGTGTGATGGAACTATCTATCATGTACTATGATGGATATAACCAAAAACAAAACATGAACACCCATCTTGGACCATGTTAATGATGTCGCATAGTGCAATGTTAACACCCCAATCCGGGGCAATCAACAGATCAGTCGTCGTCCTCTCGTGCACAATCTACTGTGTCCATATCCTCATTCTCTTACTTTAGGTTACCTCGCAAGTATTCCCGACAGATAAACTTACCCAAGATGTCAATTAATATGAATTCAAAGTCCATAAAATTCAAGCAATCTCACTCTCCAGCTAAAGTAAAAAAGACACCTAAAAATCCAGATTAGCTGGGTTATGCCTTTTAATTTGCCTCTTACCAAAATCCCTTCAATTCAAGGATAATGATACCCGCTACTAATATTGATCAAGGAGGTGCTGAAAGATTTTTTTTTTTTTTTCTAAAAAAGGAGAAATTATATATCTTATTAGAACTTCTTATCACCCCTAATCTTGAATTCTCTACTCAAACCACTTAATTGACGTCCCCATGTAATACCGACTTTTGAGCATGATGGGAATTGCTTAAGAGAAAAACAAATGACATGATGATACTAACAACTCGCGAAAAACAAATGACATGATGATACTAATAACTTTCAGTTTTCACGAAAGATATGGATCTGTTAGCACGTATAACTGGTCATTTCTATTCTCCAGTGTAGTCGGAAAATGGTTTTCACTATTCAATGCCCAAAATTTGTGGGGTTAAACCTCCACTTTCTCATAAATCGACGCGAATTATAGCGGGAACGCACTTAGGTTCTAAATATCTTTATTAATATTTGAGTTTACACATCAACTGGAGAGTGAGGTTTTCACTTTCCAACTTCGTATAATTGGAAAAGTTAAAGCCGGGAAACTAAAGCCGAAGACTGGGCCTTGCTTTAATGGACAACATATTCATCCCCCCCTTCTTATATTCATTTCTTTTTTGTTTTAAAGTTACTTTTTCAGCAAAGAAGAGGAATCTTAAAACAACTTTTGTTCGCCGTTACAAAGATTAAGATGTGATCCGATAAGATAAAATAAGAAGTCTCATCATTTGTTTGATGGAACTATCTATCATGTACTATGATGGATATAACCAAAAACAAAACATGAACACCCATCATGGACCATATTAATGATGTCGCATAGTGCAATGTTAACACCCCAATCAGGGGCAATCAACAGATTAGTTGTCGTCCTCTCGCGCATAATCTACTACATCCATATCCTCATTCTCTTACTTTAGGTTACCTCGCAAGTATTCCCGACAAGATCAACTTACCCAAGATGTCAATTAATATCAATTCAAAGTCCATAAAATTCAAGCGACCTCGCTCCCCAGCTAAAGTAAAAAAGACACCTAAAAATCCACACAAAAAGCCCACGATCCTCCAACATAGACAAAAATGCCACTGATTAGCTAGGTTATCACCTTCTAATTTGCCTCTTACAAAAATCCCTTCAATTAAAAAATAAAGATACCTGCTACTAATATTGATCAATGGGGTGCCAAAAGATCACATTTTTTTTTCCTAAAAGAGGAGAAATTATATTTAGCCATTTTAGTGGAAAAATTCTATTACCGAAGGATTAGCCACTGCCAGTGCTGCCCAGTTCTCCACCGCCAAAGGAAAGACCCCCTCCACAAAAACTGAGTCTAGGCTTCCACCTTCCAGGAAGGGTCAAGGGAAGTTGTTCCACTAAGAACAACTGATAAAAGCAATCGTCAAAAACCCTAACACCCTCTCTGTTTGCCCCATACAAAGCCCTTGCCGCCACTATTTCCACGCTACCGCCATTACTGGCCTCAATAATGATGGTCTCTCTCTCTAAGTTGCATCTTCTCAACGTCGACAAGCTAGTCATTGAAAGCGAAAAACCCTCTGAATCTAGAAGCACGACTATTGTGCCTCCACATCAAGGGGGCAACGGCATCAAGAGCTCAATTACATCGGAGGGGACGCCAAGCTTGCAAGAAAGGAATTCAATCGCAAACACAATTAAAAGGAGAAATTTGCAAATCGAAATATATGAGTGAACAAATGGTAAGACTTATGTTCAGTTGAGTAAAAGAAAATGATCCCTATCCAGATTGTTTGAGAGTTTTACTTAATTGGCCCTTGCAGTAAAATATACAAGTAGAATGCAATCAGAAGTTATCTGCTGCATTCGGGAATCCCGATAGAAAACACATAACTCCAAGAAGACAGATACTTTGCTAGGGAGAAATGGTACTATTTCAAATGACATTTCACTTGCAAATATCACTTACTCGGCCCAGTTAGGTCGGAATTTTATTGTGGTTCACCAACTACCACTCTCTGGCACTTGTTGGGCTGCATCTTGAAAATTCATTTCTCGGTATACCCAGCCCACTGGAAAGTGACCCAGGTGTCAGTGTCGTCCCGCTCAAAACCGGCCCACCAATCATCGTCCCCCGAGACAGGGGAAGATTCCCCTTGCACTGTTCGTGTTCAACGACAACTTTTTGAGACGAGGGCACGAGGACATTTCGAAGGTTGGCCCCTGAGGAAAGGAATAAAGTGCGATCGCAAATGCACATTAGTTGTGGAAGTCTTTGCAGGAGTACATATTCGAGACGTGAGAATACTCCCGAAGCAATTAATTCCTCCGCTGCTGCAAATTAATCGCCAGTGATTTTCTCCATCGAATTGCTGTCTAAAACATACAACTCCCGGAGTTTCAGAGTGTGCACGAGCCACGAAAAGTTCGAAAGCCCGCAGTTGGAGACCCTAATGGTGACACGGCTGGAGAAGCAAGAGCAATTGGGCGCTCGTCTTATTCCTTGAGTAATATCTGTCTTTTTATCGATCTTGCAATTAAAAATAGATAAGTTCTTTATTTTTTTTGCTTTATTTTGACTTGTCAGAAAACGCTGCACTGAATGCGTGAAGTTTGATGGGAACAGTTCCATGGACTCAATGGATAGTTCCCAATTCTAATTTTTCGAAACCGAACTTTACTAGGGGATTCTCGATTTTAGAGTGGGAATTGCCTACCCGGATCATGCTCATCCACACTTGGTATCAAAATGTCACATTACTCACATTTTTCTAATGAGATTCACTTATGAATTAACACATGACACATATATTACAATTATACAAAACAATTTGAAAATTTGACCTAAAATTCAAATTTGATCGAATTTTTCTTTTTCTTCCTATTTCGCCAGAATTTACCTTGACAAAGAAATCCTTTTCACCAAAAATCGTTCCCTGATTTTTTTATAAAAAAAGACTGTTTTTGTGGCGATCCTAGACATGACATATTAAATTCGAGGAAATAGATAAACATACTCTAATGGAATTTAATCAATATCAAAGTACATGACACTTTGCCGAAATTTAATCGACGAGAAAGTGTGACCATGGAAAGGTACAAGGACGGAATTTAATCAATGACGAGATTTGAAAACTACAGTTAAGATACACACTGGAATTTGATCAATGACGAAATATCTAAAAAACTACAATTACGGTACAAGAATTGGAAAATAATTGATTTCGAGAAACCATTTTGTTTATTGGTGTCATAAGTAAATAAATAACAAGTTTTTTGTTTTGTGCGGGAGCTATAAAGATATGAAGTGGCTATTTAAAGCCTACAATAGATGGTTACAAAAGGAGGTCATACACTTATGTTTCAAACAGTTACATTGACTCTACTATCTTGATGGTTTCATTGAGTCCACTATCTTAACGGTAACCAAAAGTTGGTAATTTTTGGGTTAAATTTTCCATTCAAAATCAACTATTTAGTGAGACTACTTCCCAAATCAAAATGAAGCTATATTACTTAATTTGATTATCATTGAATAAATGATCATATGAACGCTAGTGCTTTGAATCTCTTGAGGCTAAAAAGCTATACATATGTCCGTTTTCAATTTTGTCAATAAATTCAATACTATTATCGTTATGTTTTATCTATAAAGTAAATTAGTGACCATCCATTAATGCTATTCTTCCCAGGAGACAGCTCCCTTTTGATCTCCACGGTTTGCAAATCCACGGTTACATTGACTATTGTTATTTATCATTATTAAGTTTCCGTTAAATTGAATTAATACCATAAAAATTACAAAATTAGTAATCATGTGACAAATGAAAGATAGATTCCAAACTAGTATATTTGTCAACTGTCACGTGTCATTTAACGCAACAATTTGAAGATAAAATTTAACGAAAACTAATAGAGGATAAATTTATCACAAATGCATAAATTTGAAGTTCTTCGTAATGAAAAAATTATTTATCACATATTTATTAATTTAGAGTTTCTCGTGGCATTAATTGAGGTTGACCCAAGTTTCAACCACCATTGTCAACCTCGGATGAAAGATCAACACTGGGGTTGGTCTGGACCGCGCCTTGATGGCATGTTCTAGAAAGAGACACAAGCAGCAGTAGCTTCCATGGCAATGATCTCGCATTGATTGGCAAAGAGTGGTGACTTGACATTGAGACGAAGGTGGTGAGCGGCAAGCTGCGAACTGCGTAATGGTGGACGGTGGCAAAGCTTGACGATATCCTTCGGCGACGTAAAGACGCAACAATTGAGTAACGAAGTTGACAACGGAAGAAGGAAGGAGAAAAGAGAGAAGGGGCGTCTCTACTCTTCAAAAGTGAAATGACTGGAATTAAGGTTTTGTGTTATGAGGAGTAAAACTGGAATTACAATTATGGAGTGACGGTGAGATTTGAAATAAAAAAGAGTTCATTAACTGAAACTTTACCATGCCGAGAAAACTGAAATGCTAAAACTAAAAGTAGGTGTCTTTGCCTCGGGAGGAACTCCCTTGCAAATTCGTTGAATTGGGAAATGGGCTTCGAAGTTACAGTACCACACGGATTTTTTTATCAAATGTCTTAATGGGCTCTAAGCACATTGCCGATGCTTTGCGAAACGGACTCTCTTGCTCTTTCTTATCCTCTTTAGGATTCTCTCTCCCGTATGATTTAAGAAAAATTAACTAAATCCAGTATAATCAATGAGTCATGGCGTGGTACGAACTATAGCTGTTATAATCTCTTGATAAAGGGTTATTATCATCATCCTCGTAAAAATAGTTGAGCATTATGTTTGAAGTTTTTCTGCATAAAACATTGATTCGTTACACATTTCTTTGAAACTATGATATTTCAGTTTTGATTTTTATCACAAGCGAAGTACCTCATTTTTAATGATGAGCCGGGTGAAGCCCGGACTCTTCACTAGCATAAAATGATATAAATATGTGACAGTCTTAAATCATAAGGTTCTGTTCCTTTGCTTCCATATTAAGAGATTCTTATTCTCAAATTCTATAGTACCTCTTCATTTTTATGGATGACCATTCTAAGTATGGTAATGTACTTGATAGAAACCCTAGATGAGGTCAAAACAAAATAAGACAGCTCTTTAATCACTTCTCCATGCTGTCCCTAACTGTGAAATAGTAATGTGAACTCTCTCTCAAAGAACTACAGAAAAGGAAATCCACCTAGGAGAGCATGGATGCCGCAAATCGACTTATGAAAATCTTCATATCGAACAATGCAGGCACCCACTTAGACCTACATATCCACTTCATCATCTGTTCATTTCACGCGATTACTAAGAGTAAACTAAGTTGGATTATTCGACATGTGCTTAGACTCATGCCTTTTCGATTTATGAGGTTAGTAGGTCATTTCATGACATTTAAAGTTTATGTATCATAAATACATTTTAGCATAAATACATCATTATTTTAATGTATCATTTGTTGTAAAAGGTACACATAAAACTAAATTTTCAGATTCAAAGCAACTAATTAGTATCATAATAAAAATCCACAAACAAAATGTAAAATATTATGCATCATAAATATCATATTATCTTTGAGATGCACACAAACAATAAAATCTTTTGTCTACTAACGGACATGGGAAAAGCTTAAATTATGTTATTGTACTAAACTAAAAAGTATTTCTTCTATGAAAATGAGTTACTGTTGGCGCCAAAAATTGGCTTATTGGGCCAGAGCAAAAGGAAAGCCCATTAAGCCCAGCGTGTAAGAAGGCCACCAGTTGCGAAGGATATCAAGGAATCGGGATCAAAAACTGCTCGAGAGCGATACGATAAGAATGGAGACGGTTTCAAAAGCTCAGTGCCAACAATAATATGAATAATACAAAGCGGTTATTAGCGGGGAGAATTACAAAAAAAGTCATAAACCTATAACAATTGTGCCAATTCAATCTTAAACTTTTTGTATTTATGCTAGTTGAGTCCATCCGGCCAATTTTGGCCAGCTGGCACTTGATACGGCATTGCTGGTCGATGTGGCGTTTTTAAAATAATATTTTAATAATTTTTTGAATTTTTGAATTTTTGAATTTTTTATATTTCTTTTCTTTTCTTTTCTTTAATATTTCCCCCCTTCCCCTTCCCCTTCGACAAATTCAATTCCCCGCCCTGAGGCGACCTACGATCTGAGGGTAATTAAGGCCAAAAACCAATTGGTTCGTGGTCGCGGCTAGCGCACCGGTTCTATTGTTTGTCCAAAGAGAGTGGTAGAGTGACGGATAATACCGCTAGGAGGGGTATTAAAATGACGGCTGAAGTATGAGGCGTTCTAATTAATTATGAGTAACTGGGTTAAAAATTCATTAAACTAGATATCATATGGTACAAGGCAAAGAAGGAGTTTTGCAGGCATTGTCTCTTAGCATGATACATTTAAATGATGGCATAACATGACTATGCAACAACCCAAGAAAAACCTATGAACACACAACAATAAAAACGTGTAAGCCGATGAGACTTTTATCCCATGCAAATGATTAGAGAACCTAAACTAAAGCTCGATGGTGTAGCGTGTAAAAAATGTCCCACAAAGTAAAGTTTGAGGTAAAAAGGTGGTTTGGTATGCATCAACCTATCATCTTCAAATTGCAAACAGGCTGGCTTTCGCTCCCCAAGAATAAATAGACTCATGAAGCAGCATTGTTATGATGTGATTTACTCATGCCAATTCCCTTAAAGTTTAGGTCTAATTAGCCCAATATACATAGATGAACAATGTTACCATGAATCATGGCCCCTTGGGAGAGTGGCTGTTCAAGGACGGGAAAAAAATGGAAACAGGAGAATAGAACTTCCTGTGCACACTTCATAGTTCACACAACAAGGCCGAGGCCACCAATTATCATTCTAGAATGAAAATTGCGACGTTCTGGAGGGTGTGAAAGGACAGTGTTCATGGTATATACAATGGAAGCAATACAAGAATAACTAGGGCTCACCAAAACTATCGCTTAACTTTCAGCGAATCCTTAATCCGCTTGATCAGTTGATCAACTGTCAGAGCACCCTCCTGAAAATTGAAAACAGCTCAATCAAGATAAGGGTAAATGACTTAAACAACTTAAAACCATATAAGTTGGAAGCCATTGAAAATCAGAAAAATTTCACAACCCTATCTTGCAATTAAATTATGAATGAGAATCAACAAATTTCAGATTAAATAACATTCCAAAACCACAGAATAATGCATGAGTCTCAGGCTTTGCCCATCGGTTATTACCATTTCTGCATTGAGCCAGCGACCATGTCCTTAACAGAAAATTTATGGAGATACCCTCTGCCTATTGCTAAAAAAGTATCACTCGCTATGCATGGATTGCAGCAACCTAACAATTAGGGAAGCTGTGTTTTCCAATACGGTCAAGCTCTAGATAGGGAAGGCCTTTCATCGATTGCTGTTGAAGACTTATGCGGTTTGTGCATACTTATCATCCGTTATTATGTAGAAACATGTTGGTGTGGTTCCATGTTTTGCGAGAGAGTTATGATGAAGTAGGATGGAATTCCCTAATCAAAAAGAGTCTAGGAGGAGAAGGACTGTCCACCGATCATAGGTCATTATAGATTCTTCATGTCACAAGAGAGGCATTAGTGCCTACATATATTACAAGGGGTGTCTGCGCTTTTTTGGCAAAATGCAAGTACTCTTTCCAGAGTTCACCCTGTGTCTTTCACATTATAAAAGATTGAATTGCCAAAAAAAAAAAAAACTTGCGACTCTAGGTTTTTGTTCAATTTAGGATATCTAAGGCATCTCATCACAAGTATCAAAAACTTTTATGAGCCTTTACTAACATAATAATTATGAGAACTTAGCAGACTATATTTCCAAATGATAGCAAAGGTGAAAAATAAAAAACTTACAAAACAGTCAAAAGGCTTCCCATCTTTAAATATGATAAAGGTAGGTAATGCTTCTATCTTGTATTTATCAGCAATGCTGGGGTACTTCTCAGTATCAATCTTCACAACCTGAATTCTATCTTTAAGTCTAATGATGGCTTCATTGAGAATGGGAACCACAAATTGACAAAGACCACACCTGGCACAAAAGCTCACATTATGAGTATTATGCTGATCAAGTTGCTCGAAGATTTATTAGAACAGGTATCATTGCTTCAAATCTATGGTGGATGTAAATTACCAAGTAGCATAAAAGTCAACTAATACGGGTTCTCGATTTGGCCAATAGATCATCAAAAGAGTCATATGTCTGCTTCTTAGCTTCAACCTGTAAAAAACAAGGGATACAGGTAAGTGGATGTTTCTAATCTACAAAATGAAGATCAAAGTAATAATACAATCAAATGGTCCAATAGAGACAAGAGGATGCACATATACTCCCTTTAACCATATTTTTCAAGTTCAAACGAGGCTACTTAATATAGAGGATCGTAAAGTTCAGTCCATCAAATCAGAGGAAGAAGCCAACTAAATAAAGAACATATGCTATCACTAGCGTAAAGGAGTACAAGGAAAGCCAAACACGTTTTATCATTAACAACAGAAACAGGACGCAGACAAATAACAAGAGGAAAAATTGCATGACATATAACAAGGGATAAATACACTTGCTGATTAGGAAGAAATATATATAGATGGTACAAAGTAGGTCTCTTTCACTCCCACACTCTTCATTTAAATCAAGATAGACTTGGATATTAACAACTGGAATCATCCAGGAGACTAACATATATATAACTCCCATCTAGTAGGATAAAGTCTACAGTTGTCGTTTATGATGAAAAGTACAAAATCAACTCTTGCTAAGAGTTCGTGTGTTATAGTTAAATCCTAGGCTGCCCTAAAGAAGCTTTACAAAGATGCCATTGTAGGCCTTACTCCTAACTTTTTAAAACCGTAGTTCATTACATCTCTATATCACTTTCATCAATATCCTTTTAAATTCAGATGAGATGCTAACACAAGAATGTAAAGTTCCTCATACGTTAAATGAGCAAACTCCTCATAATACAGCAATAAGGTTGATTTCACTGGTTTGTTTTCTTTCAGACAGATCATTTATAGATTGCAATTGTCCATTGCAAAATGATGAAACCATCAAAATCTGTCTTCTTTGCTTGAGGAGGAAGATATGCATTTGTATGAATATGAATTATATGAAACAGGTCAATCCAAAGATATGCTCCAAGCAATGACAGAATTTATCTAGAAAAGAAAAAGACATGAGACTGGTAGAAAAAGAGGGATGACCCTGCATGACATGGCATTTTTTTAATAGATGAAGATCAGCCAAGCATGACATGACGATGTCCATGGTCACCTCCTAAAGCACGTTCATTGCATTTAGGAAACAATCACTATGGGTTTAATAGGGAAAACCATGGCATGTGCAATGCCATGTATCATGTAAATAGCAACACGAGATGTTTATATTGTCACATCATTCTATTCTTTATTGAAAAAGATAGCTAACTGAATGATAAAATAGAATGAAGATGTAACTGGTAAAATTGAAGTTAAGCAAAGCAGTGAATGTGAAAATTTGCCCAACATTGAATAACCACTTATATGATTTTCCCACCATAACAAAACTTCTATTGACCCAATAAAGCTCCGCTGCACACCAAGACCCCATGTCGATGCTGGTGGAACGTGCCCACCAGAGCATAACAAACCCACTAGCAGCGACTGCTTATAACAAGAAAAGCAAGGCACGGCCAGGCTAAATTAGAGAAAGAGACGTCCATTCCAGTTATATATTTCAACAATCCAGTAAGCACCAGACAAGAAGGAGCCCACGCTCCGGCAAGCACAACTTCAGCCACGAACCAGAGCAATACTGCAAAACAATGAGTCCCGAAGAGAGGCGTTACCACCAGAGGGGAACCCTGAGGCTTCGAATTATTCGAGATTCTACGGCCTCCCCAGCTGAACCTGTGAGAGATCGCTGGGAGTCGGAGCCAGAGCGGCGACAACCGAGCCGGCCGGATTCTTGTCGTTCAAGCGAGGAATCGAAGATCCGAGAGAGAAATCGCCATGGAAATGAGGGATGCGAATGACGAACAACCACTGCGAGCGCTCTACTTCTTCTTCTCTTTTTCTTTTGGATAAATCGAAGGGGAGGAGGAGCGCTCTACACTTGTATTATTCCACAGCCCATCCATATGACCTGCATGACAAGGTCCCCTAATCACTAAATTGTAAGTAATCGAGTTGGGCACGTAACCCTTCCTCAACACTTCTTCGAAAACCAGAATTGGCATCTGTGATTGTGTTAATCTTCACTTGCATCATTAACTCAATTCACTCATTTTCCTTATTATTTTTTTAATGCGCATGAGCGTGTTCTTGAAACTTCAGGACGTGCTTGGAGCTTGCTGAAGTGTGTAGGGAGGTGGGTCTTCCTCCTGGTGTCCTCAATATTCTGACTGGACTTGGCCATGAAGCTGGAGCTCCTTTGGCATCTCATCCCCAAGTTGACAAGGTCTGTATTCTCCCATCATCTCTTCGTTAACATTTTGTGAAGTTTCCTCAGCAGCTAACTCTCTTGGATTTTGTCAACAGATTGCATTTACAGGAAGCTCAGCTACGGGGAGCAAGATTATGACCGCCGCTGCTCAACTTGTCAAGGTGCAGCTATTTTTTGTCTTTGTTGAATTCAACAAAGGAAAGTCTTCCCGTGAGAATAACCTTTCTGGCATGTGTACGTTATGACGTCGCAGCCTGTTTCGCTGGAACTCAGTGGAAAAAGCCCCCTTGTTGCGTTTGAAGATGTTAATCTTGATAAAGGTTGGTGCATTCTGAAGCATATACCCCTCAGAAAGACTGATACAATTGCTATTTTCCTTCAGAAATTAGTTGCGATGGTACATTCATTCTTGGGTGACATCTATGTGAATAAGCTCGATTAAGTATGCAATGTTACTGACAATAGGCCTTACTACTTGTATCTTAAACAGCTGCTGAATGGACAATTTTTGGATGCTTTTGGACGAATGGTCAAATTTGTAGTGCTACATCCAGACTTATCGTGCATGTAAGTTCTAATCGTATGTTATCTTTATCTCAGCATTGCAAGGTCATTTTGTACGTGTTTCTTTTATTTCCTACCTCTGGCACTTGCACTTGGTAAAACTTCTGGATTGATTTTACTTCTTTCTACCTAATCATGCATATGGTTGTAGTGCTGAATTAGCATGAGATATCATGCATCGACCTGGAGATAAATATGTAATGTGAAAAAAAAAAGGAAAATGCAGCGAGAATCTTCTTTGTTGTTATTTGAAGATTCAGGAGCTTTATCAATTTATTGAGAGAAGTTCTGAATTGAGCAGTCAGATCTTGTGAGCCATTCATAAGAACATGGAGGTGGAACTAATGTCAAGTCAACCCTCTCTACCAGCCTTAAGGAAGGAGTCAAGAAGAGCTCTTAGTGGAGAAAACTGTGCTTATAATTTGCGACGAAGTAACTGAGAACTTTAGGCTCACAAAAGTCATGTTTAAATGAAATAAAATGTCAGATGTCGGAAGACCATAATTGTCCGCTAGGTGTGCATAATATCTTATGAAGTGATTGCTCTCTTTCAAACAACTATATTATATGTTTTGCATTATATTGAATGGGTACATGGCAATTATTTCAGGAAAGCATTGCTGCTCAATTCTTTGAGAAGCTTGTTCAATGGACCAGAAATATAAAAATATCCGATCCCTTAGAAGAGGGTTGCAGGCTTGGCCCAGTTGTGAGTGGGGGGCAGGTATATCTTTCATTACCTGCAGGTTCGGTACTGTATAGTTCTGAAGTCTACTAGTTGGTGCATGTATATGAGTACATTATTATCTTACGACTCTTAACCATTTGTGAAGATGTGTTCTTTAGGGTTTTTGGTCATAACAAATACCTGGATCAGTTTGCCTACCATTGTAAATAATTGTGAAGATTTAGAGGAGAATACATAACTTCCTCAATTACTTTACTTTTGCGAGTAGTATAGCCCTTGTCCCGTAGCCATTGCAGCAGTTGTATCTTGGGCATAGTCTATGCCATTCATTTGCTATAATCGGGAGCAAATGATCATTTTTGAGGTGATGCGTGGAATGAAGGCGATAATTTCTTCCATAAGTGCCATATGTTTGGAAGAAATCATGGGAAATAGCTTTAGTCTGGGATTTTTAATTACCATTGGTTCTTTTCACTTTTCAATGTTTAGCATCAAATCTGCCAGCTGGATTTGTTGAAATGATAATTTCATTTTCTTTGCTCCAGTATGAGAAAATACTGAAATTCATCTCCACGGCTAAGAATGAGGGAGCTACTATTTTGTGTGGTGGGGATCGTCCTGAGGTACAGTGCTCTAGCTTGTCACTTTTAGTACTCGTGAAAAACCCTTCTGCTTCTGAAAATGCTTTTCCTGACTTCTGTGTATCATCTCAAACAATTAATAGCATTTGAAGAAGGGATTCTTCCTTGAGCCAACCATCATAACTGATGTCACTACATCAATGCAAATTTGGAGAGAGGAAGTCTTTGGACCTGTTCTCTGCATTAAAACATTTAGCACAGAGGAGGAGGCCATTGAATTAGCAAATGACACCCAGTGAGTTGATTCATTCTTTTGATAGTGTTCAGAATACAGTGGAGAATCTGCTCATTTATTGTAATCGAAATTGTTACTCCACTCTTGCCTGAGTAGACTTCTTTAAATTGGGACATTATGAGAATCTCATGATTAATCGATGCTTTGCAGTTATGGGCTAGGTGCTGCCGTGTTGTCAAATGACTTGGAAAGGTGTGAGCGCTGACCAAGGTGAGGTTCAATGTACATTTATGTGACCTTTAGCCCTCAGATGACCAAAAGACTTGATTGTTGTCATATCTTGGTGGTGAATTGCAGGCTTTCCAGGCAGGCATTGTGTGGATCAACTGTTCACAACCGTGCTTCTGTCAGGCCCCTTGGGGAGGAAACAAACGGAGTGGTTTTGGTCGGGAGTTAGGAGAATGGTATTATCCGCTTCTCTATGACTAAATGGATAACAGAACTCAAAGGAAAATAGAAAAATCATCTAGTAGAGAAAGGGATTCTAATCTCCGAATGATTTTTGTCTTGTACGGTAGTTATAACTCATGAGTGTGCGCAAAGCTGTAACTGCTTACTGACATTATTTCAGGAGGTTTGCATTGCACTGAGATAAAATTTGATGATCATAACTTCCTACTGACAAGATAATTGTGCCTTTTTTCGCAGGGGACTGGATAACTATTTGAGCGTGAAGCAGGTTACACAGTACATATCCAATGAACCTTGGGGATGGTATAAATCTCCCTCAAAGCTGTGAACTCTACTGAGGTAGCTCAGGATGTTTTCCTTGTGCCGACTACTAAAAATAAGGATTGAAGGCCATTGTATAGAGGACTATAGAATGGACGGGAAAAAAAATCGAACAAAGATTGCGGATCTTGTTTATCATTTTATTTCTACTCATTAGCATTTAACTTTTCAGTATTGCACTTCATTTACAAAAGGCTTGTGCAAATTTTCATGGAGTGCATTTATATTAAGACCATATTGATGCATAGTCATTGCTACTTTCTCACATTGCCATTGTCAAGCCAGAGCTCTGCCGGGTGGCTTGACTCCTTAGAATTTGATATATGCTGTTGCTTGATGGAGCGGGTAAAGCTAGTTCGAAGCCCAGCTATTGCATCCTTACATTTTCTTCATGCACATATCTGAGGCTTATCTCGCCAAAGCATGTTCTTTAAGCACCGCAGTACGTGAAAAAAGTTAATAGGCGAGGTGCGATTTATCAAAATTCTGCATGTAGTCATTTCAGGGAGTTACAACAATGCTGTCCATTCGAAGGGCAGTGTTTTCGATACAAGAAATTCCTGCATAATTTAGCAAATAGACGCTATAAGCCATCTTTGTAAAGGTCCATCCACCATAAATAATTTGCCGTGTATGAATATCTGCATCAAGGACCTAGAGTTGGCAAATTTCATTTAAAATTAGATTCTAAATGCATATATAGAAGAAAATGATCCCAGTACTTAATTTGTGTTTTTGCCTTTTCTCAAGTCTCAGAAGCGACAACACGTTCAGTGACAGAGAAGAAAAACACATACTGGAACAAAGCTGATGATTGGACTATATTTACTTCATCCAAGTGCATCCAAGTGCATCCTCCGAATCTCATCCTTCTCATTCCAGCTTTCAATTGTTTTCAGTCCTTTCTAGTCCAGGATCTCGTCAGGAGTAGCCACAGAATGCCTCTCGAGCCAATCACTTGCTTCCGTCCCGAATATCAGCCTGTTAAACTTGAAGCTGTGAAAGATTTGCTCCTAAATTTACCACACATCAGCAAACACCTGAAGCCAGAGTACTGTAGCACGGTGAACCCTAATAAACAAGATAAATTAGCTTAGAAGAAAAATCACGACAACTAAAACGAAATGAACATCACTTTCATCAATGAAAGCAATACCTTCCCAATGACATTCATGGAGGAGGAGAATGTAAAGCATTTTAAGCTGCAGCAGATCATTCAAAGAACTGAAAATAGGGATTTCTGGGTTCTCCTTGATAAACAATTCGAATGGTCAATCACCCTTAAACCCTTGCAGCCTTATCAAGGAATATCAAACTGACCTCCACACGAATGAATAACAATGTCACCTGAAAATACAACAAAAGAAAAGACATAAAGCACCTAAAGAACAAGCAGTTCCAACACTGGAGAGTGTCTCTGCGAGAATGAAAAGTACCAAAAGCATGTGCCTAACTTACTTGAATTACTGTAAATAAAAGGCTCTGAAAATGTCAGGAGTGCCACAGATTCCAGCAGCCTCTCTTCCTTCCCGACTGCCCAATGTCAAGCCACAAGTAGACAGGATCAAAGTTTCATCCCTCGAGATGATAAGCCTGTACTCTAGGCCCAGGATTTCTTTCTGCCGAAGTCCTGATCGATATTTCCATAACATCATCCAAGTTCCAACTGGAGAAGTATAATCAGGACAGCATCTACCAACTATCTCATTCTGACCATTGGGTCACAAGGACAAACTCAAAATAAAAAAAGTTGAATGAGTATCTGTTACATCTGTAGGTGGCAGGTGCTTACAATGGCAAAACCTGTCCCCTGGAGGTTTGCTGCTCACTGATGCATTGTGTAAGATCTGAAAAGCTGAAACTCAAGCTGAGAAAAGGGGATGAATTTCGTCGGCAGGTTCAGTGTAGATCAACAGAGAGCTCAAACTCTAACTTGAAACAATGAGGAAGACGACCAGATTTGCTTTGCACTCTAAGGATCTCCTTTGCAAAACCTTGGTTTCCAGTAAGTAAAAGACCATCCAAGACCCTGTTGAAAGTTAATTTTCTTGGCACAAATCCTCTGTCAACCATCTCAATCAATAATTTCCCTGCCAGCACCAAATCATCCGATTTCTTCCTGACAAACATGGAACTGATAAGGATGTTGTACGTGTCCAAATTTGGCAAGCAAACCCCACTTCCCATTTTCTCAAACAGGTGGATGCCATTCTCTATTTCTCCGGCATCACAAAAGTGATGAATTATGATATTGTACGTCTGAACATTAGGTTCGCAACCATCATCCTCCATTCTCGACATAAATTCCACACCCCTGTCCATATGCCCTGCATGACACAGTCCCCTAATCACCAAATTGTAAGTAATCGAGTTGGGCACGTAACCCTTCCTCAACATTTCTTCGAAAACCAGAATTGCGTTTTCCACACTGTCTTTCTTACAGAGAACCTGAATCATGGCATTATAAGTCGCAACAGAAGGAAGAATTCCCTCTCTAGCCATCTCATCAAACACCTTTTTAGCTTTCTTAATCTCACCAACGATGCCGAAACTATGGATCACCGTGGTATACGTGACAACATCGATATCACACTTCCTCTTCTTCATCTGCAGAAAGAATTGCCAAGCCTCATCAACCTGGCCAGCTCTAAAGAACCCTTCGAGCATTATATTATAAGTCGTCGAAGTCGGGGTCAACCCCCTATCCACCATCTCCTTCAACACCTCCAAAGCCATCGGCGTCCGCTTGATCAAACACCACCCATTAGCAATTATATTATAACTAACACAATCAGCCCTAAACCTGCCCCCGAAAACTTTAAACAACTTGTCGCTAGCCATCTCCACATGTCTAGGCTTGCAGAGTCTATCAAGAATGGTATTGAACGAGGTCAAATCCTGACGGCAACCGTGCTCGTGCATCGACAAGAACACCTTGACCGCCCTATCGGGCTTGCCGGCGGCCACGTACCTCTCGGCGATGATGGCGAACGTCTTCGGGGAGGGGCCGAGGCGGAGGGACCGCATCCGGGCCACGAGGGCCCACGCGGCACGGAAGTCGCGGACGCGCGCCGCGAGGTCGACGGCGTGGTCGAAGGAGGAGGCGGCGGGGGCGTAGCCGGGGCGGCGGCGGGAGAGGTGGGCGAAGAAGGAGAGGGCCTTGGGGGCGTGGTTCCAGAGGCGCTTCAGGGTCTTGTCGACGAGGTCGGGCGTCCATTGGATGGTGGAATCTTGGAGGACTCGGGGCAGCGTTTGAGGGGTGGCGGCGAGGATGGAGGCGGCAATGGAGGCGTCGAGTGGTCGAGGTCGCGGCGGCAGCGGTGGCGTCGATGCGGCGGCGAAGAAGGAGAAGGAGGTGGAGATGGTGGTGGTCTGAACAGGAGGTCTGTGCAGAAGAGTGAGCATCTCCAGTTTGGTGAATGGCGCTTCTGAAATGGCCGTGCTGATTGAGAGTAGACCTGGTCGATCTGCTTGGGCGGACCGGACCTGGTATCAATCGGTCACGTTACTCAAATCCAGCGAGGGCCGTCGGCCTTCACCCAAACGACCCTCGTCGCACCGTCGCCTTTTACGGTGATGGCGGGATGGCGGCAGTTACGAGGGCCGTAGAGGCCCTCGCTGATTTGCTGTTGCTCCTTTTTTTTTTTATAATTTAATTTAATCAATATTTATATTGAAAATCGATTTCGAGGCAAGACGACGTGATTTTGCACATTTATTGTTGATTAGGCAAATTTGGTAGGTTACGTAGGCCAATTTATGCTTCAAATAATGCCATATCGAATTTCCGGCTATCATCGCCAGAATGGCCTTTAATGCACTTTTTAGAATTTTTTTGCATTTAAGTGTCCACTCATGCCAAATTTGAGCATTTGTGATGTATTTTGCCTAGCATTTTTCTAATCAAATCCGCTTACGAGCTAAGACATGACAAATTTATTGCAATAAAACAAAACAATTTGAAAATTTGACCTAAAATTCAAATTCCCATTCAAACTTTCTATTCACCTTCTTTTGCTTGTCCAGATAGATTAATTTTGTCATTTTGATGGACTCTATAAAAGAAACGCAAGCTTTCCTTCCATTTTCCCTTGGAAACAGATAGCGACATTAGTCCGGAAAAAAAAAAAAAACGTATTGAACTTATCTCTAGTCGAGTCTAATTCAGCAAATACTGAGTCGAGTAAATTTTAATGATTATATATTGTTATCATTTGCTCAGATAATATTGGTTGGATTTTGATTGAAACACAACAAATCGAAATTTACATGAAAATTTCTTTATGCAGTGGGACGATTAAAATCCTTTGTTTTATACATTGACAAATAATTTATAGCCCTTGTATAAATTGAGTTTTACTATTAAACTTTGCTTAGAAGCAAAAAGGCAAAAAGAAGAAAAGAAAAAAGAAACGGCTTTTGCAAACTCAATAACAGAGGCCCAAAGTAATGGCCCCACAAACAGTACAACGACACAAGTTGGCAAAGGTAAGTAAAAGTAAATAGTACAAAACCTCACAGCAAACAACTCGCAACTCAAGGGTTGAATTATTGCGCGTGCGGACAAACAACCCTTTAGAAAGTTGGGCTACGGAAATAAATCGCAAGTTTACACATACCAGCCTCACTTACTCCGCTCGCGAGGTTAGGAATCCGATCATGGGCCAGTTTAGAGAGCTCCAGCCAAAGTTCCCATCTTTTATTTTACCCAGTGCCTCTCCAAACGTCATTTCTTCTTCGAGACTCTGACCAACGCTCCAAGTGACCCGGGCGGCTGGGTCCCACTCGAAGTTGGCCCACCAGTCTTTGTCTCCACGGATCGAGAAGCTTCCCCTCGCGCTGTTTGAGTCCAACGGCAACTTTCTGAGACCAGGGCATTTCTCTATCCAAAATTCCATTCCTTGAGGGAAAAATAGAGTGTGGTCGCAAATACTCCTTAGATTTGGAAGATTATCGATATATAGAAATTTAAGACATGAGAATAATCCTGAAGTAGCTAATTCCTCTCTTGCAAATCCATCCCCGATTATTTTCTCCATTGAAGGATTGACTACGACTTCCAAATTTCGGAGTTTCGGAGCATGCATGAGCCAAGACAAGTCCAAAAATCCGCAATTATGAACAAAAACATCAACGAGATTGGGGAAGCAAAAGTAGTTGGGCGCTTGTCCTATCCCTTGAGTAATCTCCATCTTCACGAGCATAGGGCAATCGACTAGATGAAGCTCCTCTAAATGCAAGAAATCGCCGCTCCCTTTTAATGAGTGGCTTATTGGGATGCTAGTCAAGTCCATGCAATGTTTAATCCGTACTCTCCTTATGCATCTTTGTAAGGATCGGAATATTTTTAGGGCAAAGAAAGATTTTTGCACTAAGATAGATAAGTCGAGTGAGATCTTGCATGTCCCCTAGTTCCTCTACCACCTCTTCTTCCTTCTCTAGACTATGTCCCCAAGCTGAACACATTCAACGGTAAGCTTGTGATTGCCCTTATCGGAATTAGGATCCTCTTTGATATATATTCTCTATCCCATAGCAACCACCGTAACCGAGTCAAGTTCTTGATTTCCTCGGGCAACTTAACGATAGAAGTGCTCGATAGGTTCAAGTATTGTAGGTTAATCATATCGCAAATCCCTTCGGGGAATGACTCAATATTTTTATTGTCAGACAAGTCAAGCACCTTCAAACAAGCCATCATTGACTTAAAAAATCCTCTTGGCACGAACCTCACATTAGTTTCCCTTACAAACAAAGTTTCGAGTTGGGAACACATAGGTGGTGTTTGGTTGATATTTCCAATCAATCCTCCCCATAGAGATACTTTTTCCGCTTTCCCCCATTTAGACATCATCTCCATGGACATGTCTTCTTCGTTCTCTATCACTAGCAACTTGTTCTCCCTTTGCCCATGGTCACAAGCGATCCATGTGGCCATGTCACGGATAACGTCATGCATCTTTATAGTTGCTTGTGCATATTCATTATGAGGCCCACTTTCCAATAGACAAGCCCTCTTTAAATCCCCCAAGATAGATGCTCCCTCGTCCCGCTTATGATATACATCACTAGTGTCTCCTAACAAGCCCTCTCCAATCCAGAGTTCAATTAGATTGTCTAGAATTATGGGGTAATCCTCAGGGAAGAGACAACAATAAAGGAAGCAAGCCTGTCGAGTAGTGTCATTTAAGCTATCATAACTGAATTCTAGTATGTGATATACTTCCTCCACCATACCTCGTAGCTTGTGCGGTCTGCTCCTCAACGTTGTTAATGCATGCCTCCACTCACTGGGATTGTCTTTACCGGCCATGGCTTGCCCGACAGTAATAAGGGCTAGTGGCAACCCTTTGCACTCTAGGACAATGTTTTTGGCGAGCTCTGGAATTTCTGGATGAGAATGTACAGTTGATTTTCCAACATTGTTCTCAAACAATCCTAGGGCTTCTTCAGGTGTCAAGCACTGTACTTGGTAGGCTCTGTCGGCTTTCATTTGGTAGCATACTTCCTCCAACCGAGTTGTGAATACTACTTTGGATTTCTTCCCAAGACAAGAACGAGGAACTCCGATTTTGGAAAGGTCCAGCTTTGCCCAAACATCATCAATCAACAACACAAACTTCTTCTGGGTCAAAAATTTCAACAGATGATGGACCCTCTCATCCTGAGACCATCGTTCCCAGATCTCATCTTTAATGTCCAGCCTTTTCCTTATGATGTCTCGAATGTTATCTTCCTTCACTTGCCTGGACACCACCACCCAAATAACGACCTCGAATCCATGATTTGCGCCCAAAAGGTCCTTGTTGATCCTTTTCATGAGGGTGGTCTTTCCCACACCACCTGTTCCGTATAACCCAATCACTCCTATTTCTTTTTCGTCCACGAGCCATTTCCACACTTTATTGAAGGAAATATCAAGCCCCACGGTCTCGTCCATAGGCATCGTAAGTACTGGAGGAGGAGGCAATGGCAACGTAATGTTAAATTCTTCTTTCTTGAGCTCCCTCGCTTCATTGAGCATTCGATCGACTGTTTTCCCCAATCGATAGCCCGACGAGCAGTTTTGTGGAAGACAATGACCGAGACATTTGATTTGGTCACGTTCCCTGGCTTCTCGAAGAACTTGATCTTGCCCTCACCTAAAAAATTTTGCACCTTGTCTAACCAGTTCTCCGCTTCACTTGTGCGACGTACGCCTCCTCCATCTTCTTCATGTTCCACCCTTGCTTTCACATCTTCGTTCTTGGCATTCAGGTCTTCAGTTTCCATCCGCAATTTGTCGACATTACGTTTCACATTATAAATGTAGCCCAAATGTGTACTGGCCGAACCCCATAAATATTTGACGAGATCTGAAAGAGGACTTGCGAAATCCATTGGTTCTTTCAGGGATGAGAGATTGAAAAATGGTGTATTCAAATGGGGATAGAGAGTGGGCGAATGGGTGGAGTTCGATAATGGTAGTCATCCCATAAGAGATTGACTTCACAGACTCAATAATAGAGGCCCAAAGTAATGGCCCCACAACACCACGATGATGCAAGTTGGCAAAAATATAAGTAAGTAAAAAGTGCAAAACACGACTAGGGGGCTGAATTATTGCGCATGCGGACAAACAACTTTTAGAAAGTTGGACTATGGCAATAGAGACTGTAGAGTGTTACTCACGACTTATGTATGGATGTATGTATGCATGTATAACGTATCTATTATCCAATATACCACTAATCCTTTCTTCCGAGGAATTTTAGGATAATGTTAATTAAACATGGTAATATTTTTAAGTACATCACTTCTTTGTTGATTAGGCAGCCTGATTATAATTTTAAGTTCCGTTCGTTTCGAGAAAAAATATGGTGTTCCCGGAAATTGCTTTTCAGGAAGTCGTCTTCTAGGAAAAAATCATATTTTCTAGTGTTCGGCCGAAATTTAAAAATAAACTAAAAAATATTTTTTGCCGTTGAATAAGGAAAATCTTTTTCTGCATGCATTCATTTTCAATTTTTTTAAAATCGATTTTTCAATTTTTTACCCTCTAACATTCGATGATCCTCATCATTTTGATTTGAAATACTAAATCTAATCATATATTCTCACGAGACGTGAGAATAATCTTTCAAAACTCAAGGGTCTCTTTGTAGAGATTCTCGATGCGAAATGCGAGATGTGAACATTCATACATGCTTTTTGGTTAATGGTCGTACCTGTGAGTTTTTCTAATTTTGGCCAACCTGTCGTCATTGTCCCAATATTTTACTATAAAAGAAAAAATGAGGACAGGACGGCGAAATTTCATATGCATCAATATTATAATTATCGGTGTCACTGTTATTTGACAAGAAAAGAGAAAAGTCCGAGTATTACACTATTACGCTCTTAACAATGATCCAAGTCTAAAGCAAGTGGCACAAAACACAAGTCAGTGGGCGGACAAAATTAATATTTCTTTGACAAAAAGTCGAAAGCAACCAGCACAAAACACAAGTCAGTGGGCGGACAAAATTAATACTTCTTTGACAAAAAGTCGAAAGCAACCAGCACAAAACACAAGTCAGTGGACTGACGAAAAAATATTTCTTGACCAAGGCGGTAAACGCACACCAAGGATAACCTCGTCGACATCGTCCGCAGCCGACGTTCACGTGAAGCCTAAGCGGCATCAGAGGTTGCCCAACCTAAACTATACACCGCAGCAACGTGATCCAAACGACAAAATACCAACCGCTCGCCAAGGTATAAAGAAAAGACCTTTCAAGTTTCCCGTGGGGATGCTTCTCGGTCTTTGGCCCTTGGGGGGTCTCTGTTAGTGATTTGGATTGAATTTTCTTTTTCTTCATATTTCGCCAGAATTTATCTTGACGATGAAATCCTTTTCACAAAAAATCGTTCCTTGATTTTTTATAAAAAGAGATGGATTTTGTAGTGATTCTAGACGTGACATATTAAATTCTAGGAAATAGATAGACATACTTCAATGAAATTTAATCAATATCAAAGTATATAACACTTTACTGAAATTTAATTGACGAAAAAGTATGACAATAGAAAGATACAAAGTAGGACTTTAATCGATGACGAAGATCTAAAAAATACAATTAACATACACATTGAAATTTGATCAGCGACAAAACATCTAAAAAACTATAGTTATGGTACAAGAATTGGAAAGTAATAAATAAATAAATAACGAGTTTTTTTGTGTTTGTGCAGGAGCTATAAAGATACGAAGTAGCTATTTAAATTGTTATTGTGCATGCGGACAAACAACTTTTTAGAAAGTTGAATTATTGCAGTAGAGACTATAGAGTGTTACTCACAACTTGTGTATGGATGTACGTATGTGTATCCTCTAAATTGTTATCCTGTGTATTCATGAGTATTCCACAAACATGATGGAGCATGTATCTCCATGCGTCCTCCATTGCCAATATAAAATAATTTCCTTCGTCTTGGCCTTCGACGCTAGCATGGCAACATTTCGATGGCCAACGGAGAGAGGGCAGCCAATCTCTTCACATGTTTTCGAAAGAATCACGTAAGAGTAGCTCGATAAATGCCTATCTGTGCGATTTAATTGGTCAAATTAAAGGCCTCATTATGTCATCGCCCACTTAATTATGTCGATACAGCACATGTCGGACGAACTTTATCAAAGAAATTCTGCATTGTAATGAGATTATCTACTAATGATGGATTTTTTTTTTATTTTTTACTCTACAACATACGTAATTTTTTATTAATAAAATGGAGCGCACTCGTTCGCATACGTTAAAACATAGTGACCAAATAATTTAAATTGCTAAAGTATCATAAATGCGTATAAAATTTTGATTCGTTTGGGCAATATGAGCTCAAACTTTTGTGAAATTGAAGTAAGGTATTGATGAAATACTTGATGAATATCTCGGATTCAATTTTCAAATCTGAGACGGCGGGGATTGTTTGATAATTACCTAAATAACGATGTCCATCCATGAATTATATGTAATTTATATTTAATTTGATTGGCACGAGTTTTTATATTTTTTTTTCAAAAAAATTCAAAGACTAACAGCAGAGATAAGAAAATCCTGTTTTTAATTTCTGTTCGGCTCAAACTAAATCCTTTATTAGCTTAAACTTAAAGCATCTCAAATTCAAAAAAAAAGAAAAAGAAAAAAAGAGAAAAAAAAACCAAAGTCGCTGCTTTTGGGAGGCAGCGCAAATAACTTGTAGCACATTCCTAATTCTAGATATGGCAGTAATCCACATGACATTAATAATTGTGATTTTTTCAAGTAGTGGAACGACAGTTAATAGAGAGTGTTAGCCTTTTTCTAGGCCGATTGAGTGTCAACATTAACCCTTCAATATTTCGTAAGTAAAAGTTTCATCAGTTTCATTACTAATGAGTTTATTGATACAAATAGGATCAATTGGGGCATGCGGGTGTCATGTACTAATCAACGCATCCACTAGACATTTTCATTAGGCTTTGCAGCGGAAATATTAAGATGAGTATTTTCAAGAAAAAAAAAATACACAGGCTAAAATTGAATAGTTGTAAAAGTACGGGGATCAAGAGCCTAACTTATGTTCGCAAGCGGTACACAGGCACCACAAGTCGGTAATTACTATCTTCATCGACAAATCCTTTCAACTCTCCATGTAAATTTGATAAAGTGACTTAAATTGTCTTCAACGAATAGCTTTTGAAACTAGCATTACGACGAAATAAAAAATAGATGGAAAAAATTTCTAATATTATTCGATGAGAATTTTTTAATATTATTTCTAATGATTATATATAGTTATTATTTTCTCGGAGAAAATTGGTTGGATTTTGATTGAAAGACAATAAATTGAAAATTATATGAAAATTTGTTTATCTCTTTATGCAGTGGACAATTAAAATCCTCTGTTTTACATAATGACAAATAATTTATAGCCCTTGTCTAAATTGGGTTTTACCATTACATTTTGTTGAGAAGCAGAAAAAAGAAAAAAAGAAACGACTTTTACATATACTCACAAATAGAGGCCCAAGGTAATGGCCTCAGGATAGTACAATGATACAAGCTGGCAAAGGTAAGTAAATGTAAATAGTACAAGACACCCAACTCCGGGGCTGAATTATTGCGCATGCAAACAAACAACTCTTTAAAAAGTTGGAATATGGAAATAAAGCATTGCTCATTATATATATAAAATTACAAACTCTTCCACAAAATTCTCCATTGAATATGGTATATTTATAGTGCAAGATATCACTAATCCAGCTTTACTAACACACATGAAACATATTCGTTTCCGTCACTGAGTACATGTATGGGCACAAGTCGTGGGTCTCTAACTATCGCTGTCTTGGTAGCCGTAAATTTGAAAATTAGACAATGGCCGGCGACGAGCCGACGAGGGCCGGCGGCCTTTTTTCAGGCCAAACCCAATCCAATATTCTTAGGTAGTACCATGAGGTAACTGCATGTTGTGCATTTACACTCTAACCTTAGATGATCCGCATCATTTTAATTTCAAATACTAAATCAAATCAAATCATATATTCTCGCGAGACGTGAAAGTAATCTTTCAAAACACAAGAGTCTCTCCATAGAGATTCCCCATGAGAAATGCGAGATGCCAATGTTCATACATGCTTTTTGGTCAACGGTCGCACCCATGAATTTTTCTAAGTTTGGCCAACCTGTTACCCATATGCCACTATTCTATTATAAAATAAAAACTGAGGATAGAGGACTGTGAAACTCCATACACATCAATATTATAATTATCGGCGTCATTGTTATTTTACAATAAAAGAGAAAAGTCCGAGTATTACTCTATTATGCTATTAACAATGATCCAAGTCGAAAGCAAGTAGCACAAAACGCAAGTCAGTGGGCTGACAAAAACAATATTTCTTTGACCAAGCCGGTAAACACACACCAAGGATAACCTCGTCGATATCGCCCGCAGCCAACGTTCACGTGAAGCCTAACTGGCATCAGAGGTCACCCAACCTAAACTACGCCCCGCATCAACGTGATCCAAACGACAAAATGCCAACCGCTTTCCAAGGTATAAAGAAAAGACCTTTTATGTTTCCCGTTGGGATGCTTCCCGGTCTTTGTCTCTTGGGGGGTCTCAGCTTGTGATTTGGATTGAATTTTCCTTTTCTTCCTATTTCCCTAGAATTTATCTTGATGATGAAATCTTTCTCACCAAAAATCGCTTGTTGATTTTTTATAAAAAGAAACAGGTTCTGTGGCATTCTAGACATGACATATTAAACTTGAGGAAATAGACAGACATACTTTAATGGAATTTAATCAATATCAAAGTATAAAACATTTTACCGAAATTTAATCGACGAGAAAGTATGATGATAGAAAGATATAACGTCGGAATTTAATCGATGATGAAGATCTGAAAATTATAGTTA
The DNA here is from genome assembly GCA_014182395.1 of Eucalyptus sp. ANBG9806169. Classification (NCBI taxonomy): domain Eukaryota; kingdom Viridiplantae; phylum Streptophyta; class Magnoliopsida; order Myrtales; family Myrtaceae; genus Eucalyptus; species Eucalyptus sp. ANBG9806169. The sequence goes on along the minus strand of CM024574.1, from coordinate 2,429,781 downwards.
AGATACATGGCATAATTTGATCAATGACGAAAAATCTGAAAAAACTACAGTTACAGTATAAGAATTGGAAAATAATAAATAAATAAATAAATAACAAGTTTTTTGTGTTGGTCGGGAGCTATAAAGATACAAAGTGGCTATTTAAAGCCTACAATAGCTAGCTACAAAAAGAGATCATACACTTTTATTCCGAATGGTTACATTGACTTTACTACCTTGATGGTTTCGTCGAATCTACTATCTTAACGGTAACCAAAAGTTTGTAATTTTTGGGTGTAACTTTCTAGTCAAAATCAACTATTTAGTGAGACTACTTCACAAATCAAAATGAAGCTATATTACTTAATTTGATTATCATTGAATAAATGACCATATGAACACTTGACTTTGGGATTTTATTTTTCATTCCACGTCTAATGCTTTGAATCTCTTGAGGCTAAAAAACTTACGTAAGTTTGTTTTCATTTTGTCTATAAATTCAATCCTATTATCGTTACTTTTATCTAGAAAGTGAATTAGTGACTATAGGATAACCCTGACTTTACTCTGCTATTATTATGATGGAACGGTGATGACACGCTTGCTCAAATGAGCAATAGTTATGGTTCAAACCGAATATTCTGTCACGGGTATGGAATTTCTATGATAACGCCCAAGAGGTCGTTGACGCCGGTTGCTCCTTCCCACCCTTTTTACTCAAATAACCGTTGCAGCATTCTTCTTGGTTCTAAAAATGACAATAATCCACGTGAAATTAATAATGGTTACTTTTTCCAGTAGCGGAAAGGCTATTAACAATTTTTTAGTGACCCAAAATAAAAGTTCATTCAATTACATTACTCATGAGTTTGTTGATTTTAATTTTACAGATCGTACATTCACTAGACATTTTAGTTTGGCTTTGTAGTATTGATACTAAGATTAGTATTTTAAGGAAAAGAATACAATAACTCAAACTGAATCATACCGAAATTATGAAATTTAAGAGTGCCATCTATGTCAATAGAGGGTACACACGAGCACTGCTCATTAATAATTAGTCCTTATTCAATAGATTCTTTCAAGCTTTCTAAGTAACTATAACGAAAATATAAAAATAATGTACTGTCAGTTTATCATTTTGGATGTAGTTTTTGTATGAAAACTATATTTTGATATGACCAAAGTTTAATATAAGCTTTTATAATTAAAAAAAAAAAAAAACTTTCTGAGCAAGATGGAAACTTGAGTTCAGCATATAAAAGCTATTGAGATATCATTCATCATGGAGATTATAGAGCCTGATTACAAAGAAGTCATTAAGGTGAGCTTCAAAGAGGCAATAGAATGCTAACTTTAGCGTTAATCTAAACATAGTAAGAGCATAGATATCATTCTTTCTGAATTAAGAGACTAAAATAATGGATTGTTTAGATGGTTGGAAAGCGAGCGGAACGGGCGGAGTTCTATAATAGAGGGCATCTTGATCGAGTGCAGACTCGACAATAGAGGCCAAAAGTACAATAATCCAAGTCGAAAGCAAGTAGCACAAAACACAAGTAAGTGGGCTGACAAAAAACAATATTTCTTTGACCAAGCCGGTAAACGCACACCAAGGATAACCTCGTCGATATCGTCCGCAGCCAACGTTCACGTGAAGCCGAACTGGCATCAGAGGTCGCCCAACTTAAACTATACCCTGCAGCAACGTGATTCAAACGACAATATACCAACCGCTCCCAAGGTATAAAGAAAAGACCTTTTAAGTTTCCCGTTGGGATGCTTCTCGGTCTTCGGCCCTTAAGGGGTCTCGGTTAGTGATTTGGATTGAATTTTCTTTTTCTTCATATTTCGCCAGAATTTATCTTGATGATGAAGTCCTTAAAAATCGTTCCTTAATTTTTTATAAAAGGATATGGGTTTTGTGGTGATTCTAAACATGACAACTTAAATCGAGTAAATAAATATACTTTAATGGAATTTAATCAATATCAAAGTATACGACACTTTGCCAAAATCGAAGAGAAAGTGTAACGATAGAAAGATGCAATATCGGAATTTAATTGATGATGAAGATCTGAAAACTATAGTTAAGATAGATGTTGGAATTTGATCAACGACGGAATATCTAAAAAAACTATAGTTACGGTACAAGAATTGGAAAATAATAAATAAACAATAATTTTTTTGTTTTGTGCAGGAACTATAAAGATACGAAGTGGCTATTTAAAGCCTACAATAGTTACAAAAGGAGATCATACACTTATGTTCCAAACGGTTACATTGACTCTATTACTTTGATGGTTTCGTCAAATCTAGTATTTTAACGGTAACCAAAAGTTGGTAATTTTTTGGTGTAACTTTCCAGTCAAAATCAACTATTTAGCGAGACTATTTCCAAAATCAAAATGAAGCTATATAACTTAATTTGACTATCATTGAATAAATGACCATGTGAACAGTTGGCTTTGGGATTTTATTTTTCATTGATGTGTGATGCTTTGAATCTCTTGAGGCTAATAAATAACGTATGTTCGTTTTCAATTTTGTCAATAAATTCAATACTATTATCATTATTTTTGGGGAAAAAACAACCAAAAACCCCAAACTTTGCTTAGAATGATAAATTCACCCCAATCTTTTTTTGGGACATAAAAAACCCAAAATTTTGCTAATCGTAACACATTTACCTTAACTTTTTTGCAACACAAAAACCCTAAACTTGTATCCACATGACATATTTACCCCAAATTATAGGGCATTTTCGTCTTTTATTTATTTTTTCTTCTTCTCTCTTCCCTCTGCTCGCCATGGTGAAGGGATGTTGGACTCAGGCAAGGGTTGCCCTTGCCAACGTTGGGCAAGGGTCGCCCTCACCTTGGCAGGCAAGGTTGGCCCTTGCCAAATTTGGGGAGGGCAACCCTCGCCCGACGCAAGTGAGGGCGGCCCTTGCAGGTGTCGAGCGAGGGCATTCCTCGCCAAATTCGGCCTAGGCGAGGGCCGTTGTCTCCTGGCGTCGGGCGAGGGTTGCCCTCATTGGATCTAGCGAGGGTTGTCCTTGCCCCGATTAGAGAGGGCCGTCCTCCCCCGACCCAAGCAAGGGCCACCCTCGCCCAACATTGGCGAGGGCGACCATTGCCAGCCCAGGCAAGGGCGACCCTCGTTGCCATAGGCCCTCACTTGAGTCCGGCTTCTCTTCGTCATGGTCGATGGAGGAAAAGAAAGAAGAAGAAGAAAAGAAAAAAAAAAAAGAAAAAAAAAAAAAGACGAAAATGTCATTAGCCATAAAGTTTGGGGTAAATGTGTTATGATTGACAAAGTTTGGGATTTTTTGTGTCATCAAAAAAAATTTGGGATTTTTTGTAACTTTTTCCCTTATTTTTATCTAGAAAGTAAATGAGTGACCATCCATCAGTGCTATTCTTCCAAGGAGATAGCTCCCTTTTGATCTCCATTGTTTGCACATCCACGGTTACATTGACTATTGTTATTTACCATTCGTTAGTTTCATTAGTTACATTACTCATGAGTTTGTTGATATTACTTTTAAGATTGTATGTTCACTAGACTGACATTTTGGTTTGGCTTTGTAATAGTATAAATAAGACTAATATTTTTAAGGAAAAGAATGCAATGACTCAAATTGAATAATACAAAAAATACGAAATTTAAGAGTGACATCTATGTCGATAGAGGGTACACATGGGCACTGCTCGTCAATGATTAGTCCTTCTTTAACAAATTATGTCAGACTTTCTAAGTAACTATAACGAAAACATAAAAAGAATGCACTACCAGTATATCATATTGAATATAGTTTTTGTTTGAAAACTATAGTTTGATATGACCAAATTTTAACATAAGCTTCTATAATTGAAGAAAACTTTCTGAGCAAGATAGAAACTTGAGTTCAGCGTATAAAAACTATTAAGATATCACTCATCATGGAGATTATAGAGCCCAATTACAAAGAAGCAATTAGGGCGAGCTTCAAAGACGCATTAGAAGGCTAACTTTAGCGTTAATCTGAACATACTAAGAGCGTAGATATGATTCTTTCTGAGTTAAGAGACTGAAAATGAATTGTTTATATGGTTGGAAAGCGGGCGAACGGGCGGAGTTCGATGATAGAGGGCATCTTGATCGAGTACAGACTCAACAATAGAGGCCAACAAGTACAATGATCCTAGTCGAAAGCAACTAACACAAAACACAAGTCAGTGGGCTGACAAAAACAATATTACTTCGGCCGCGACAATAGAGGCCAAAAGTACAATGATCGAAGATCCAAGCCGAAAGCAAGTAGCACAAAGCACAAGTCAGTGGACTGACAAATACAATATTTCTTTGACCACGACAACAGAGGCCAAAAGTACAATGAATTAAGTCGAAAGCAAGTAGCACAAAACACAAGTCAGTGGGAAAACAATATTTCTTTGACCAAGCCGGTGAACGCACACCAAGGATAACCTCGTCGATATCGTCCGCAGCCAACGTTCACGTGAAGCCTAACTGGCATCAGAGGTCGCCCAACCTAAACCATACCCAGCAGCAACGTGATTCAAACGACAAAATACCAACCGCTCTCCAAGGTATAGAGAAAAAGACCTTTTAAGTTTCCCACTGGGATGCTTCTCGGTCTTTGGCCCTTGGGGGGTCTCTGTTTGTGATTTGGATTGAATTTTCTTTTTCTTCCTATTTCGCCAGAATTTATCTTGCCGATGAAATCCTTTTCACCAAAAATCATTCCTTGATTTTTTTTTTTTTATTTATAAAAAGAGATGGATTCTATGGCGATTCTAGAGATGACATATTAAACTCAAGAAAATAGTAGACATACTTTAATGGAATTTAATCAATATCAAAGTATAAAATACTTTGCCGAAATTTAATCGACGAGAAAATGTGACGATAGAAAGATGTAATGTTGAAATTAAATTGATAACGGAGATTTGAAAATTACAGTTAGGATACACGTTGGAATTTGATCAATGACGAAAAATCTAAAAAAGTTATAGTTATGGTACAAGAATTTGAAATTAATAAATAAATAAATAACAAGTTTTTTGTTTTGTGCAGGAGCTATAGATATACGAAGTTGTTATTTAAAGCCTACAATAGATGATTACAAAAGGAGATCATACATTTATGTTCCAAACGGTTACATTGACTCTATTGCCTTGATGGTTTCATCAAGTCCACTATCTTAACCGTAACCAAAAGTTCGTAATTTTTTGTATAACTTTCTAGCCAAAATCAACTATTTACAGAGACTACTTCCCAAATCAAAATGAAGCTACATTACCTAATTTGATTATCATTGAATAAACGACCATATGAACACTTGACTTTGGGATTTTATTTTTCATTTGATGTCTAATGCTTTGAATCTCTTGAGACTAAAAACTATACGTATGTTCGTTTTCAATTTTGTCAATAAATTCAATACTATTATCGTTATTTTTATCTAGAATGTAAATTAGTAACCATAGGATAACCCTGATTTTACTCCGCTATTATTATGGTGGGACAGTGATGATATGCTTGCTCAAATAAGTAATAGTTATGGCTTAAACAAAACATTATGTTACAGGTATGGAATTTCTATGATAACGCCCAAGAGGTCATTGACGCTGGTTGCTCCTTCCTTCCTTTTCACTCAAATAACCCTTGCAGCATTCTTCTTGGTTCTAAAAATGACAATGATCCACATCGAATTAGTAACAGTTACTTTTCCTTTAGCGGAAAGGCTATTAATAATTTTTTAGTGACAAAAATAAAAGTTTCATCAGTTACATTACTCATGAGTTTGTTGATTTTAATTTTACAGATTGTACTTCACTAGACATTTTGGTTTGGTTTTGTAGTAGTGATAATAAGACTAGTCTATTTAAGGAAAAGAATATAATGACTCAAACTGAATACTACTGAAAATACAAATTTTAAGAGTGCCATCTATGTCAATAGAGGGTATACATGGGCACTGCACTTTAATAAATAGTCCTTATTCAACAAATTCTTTCAAACTTTCTAAGTAACTATATCGAAAACATAAAAAGAATGGACTGTCAGTTTATCATTTTGAATATAATTTTTGTTTGAAAACTATAGTTTGACATGACCAAAGTTTAACATAAGCTTCTATAATTGAAGAAAACTTTCTGCACAATGTAGAGACTTCAGTTCAGCGTATAAAAACTATTGAGATATGCTCACCAAGGAGATTATAGGGCCCGATTACAAAGGAGCCATTAAGGTGAGCTTTAAAGAGGCAATAGAAGGCTAACTTTAGAGTTAATCTAAACATAGTAAGAGCATAGATATGATTCTTTATGAGTTAAAGAGACTTAAAAATGGACTGTTTAGATTGGTTGGAAAGCGGGCGAACGGGCGGAGTTCGATAATAGAGGGCATCTTGATCGCGTACAGACTCGACAATAGAGGCCAAAAGTACAGCGATCCAAGTTGAAAGCAAGTATTTGACAAAAAAAGAAGAAGTTGAAAGCAAGTAGCACAAAACTCAAGTCAGTGGGCTGACAAAAACAATATTTCTTTGACCAAGCTGGTAAATGCACACCAAGGCCCTTGGTCGAGTACAGACTCGACGATAGAAGCCAAAGGTCCAACGATCAAAGTCGAAAGCAAGTAGCACAAAGCACGAGTCAGTGCGCTGACAAAAACAATATTTCTTTGACCAAGCCCGTAAACGCACACCAAGGATAACCTCGTCGGTATCGTCCGCAGCCAACGTTCACGTGAAGCCTAACTGGCATCAGAGGTCGCCTAACTTAAACTATACCCTGCAGCAACGTGATTCAAACGACAAAATACCAACCGCTCGCAAGGTATAAAGAAAAGACCTTTTAAGTTTCCCGTTTGGATGCTTCTCGGTCTTTGGCCCTTGGGGGGTCTCTGTTAGTGATTTGGATTGAATTGTCTTTTTCTTCATATTTCGCCAAAATTTATCTTGATGATGAAATCCTTTTCACCAAAAATCGTTCCTTAATTTTTTATAGAAAGAGACCGGTTTTGTGGTGATTCTAGACATGACATGTTAAATTCGAGTAAATAGATATACTTTAATGGAATTTAATCAATATCAAAGTATACGACACTTTGTCGAAATCAACGAGAAAGTGTAACGATAGAAAGATGCAATATTGGAATTTAATCGATGACGAAATTCTGAAAACTATAGTTAAGATAGACGTTGGAATTAGATTAATGACGAAATTTCTAAAAAACTATAGCTACGGTACAAAAATTGAAAAATAATAAATAAATAAATAACAAGTTTTTGTTTTGTGCGGGAGCTATAAATATATTAAGTGGCTGTTTAACGCCTACAATAGATGGTTACAAGGAAAAATGTCCAAGAAGTTTTGTATTTGTACCAATTTAGTAGTAAACCTTTTATTGGTGCTAATTTAGTTCTAAGTCTTTTTATTTTGTGCCAATTCAATCATTTTCGGCTAATTTTGGTCGGATTTTTTACCGACTAGGCGCCGGTCGGTTAATGATATAGCACGATCGGCGTTGATATAAACAATTTTTAATAATATTTTAATATTTTTTGATTTTTTGATTTGATTTTATTTTTATTTTTTTTCCTTTCCTTTTCCTTTTTTTTTTTTTTTTTTTTCTTTCTTCTCCTCCTTCCTCCAGCCGATTGCCGATCGATGACCGGCTAGAGGCGATGGTCAAGGCCGAGGCAAGGTTGAGGCCTCAACCTCACCCGCCATCACCTTTGGCTGGTCGTCATGGTCCGACCTCACCCGCCATCACCTCTGGAGGAAGGATGGGGAGAAAGAAAAAAAGAAAAAAATAGATAAAATAAAATAAAATTCAAAAATATTAAAATATTATTAAAAATTGTCCATGTCAATGTTAATCGTATCACGTCAGCCGACCGGTGCCTAGTCAGTAAAAACCTACCAAAATTAACAGGATATGACTAAATTGGCATAAACTAAAAAATTTTAGGATTAAATTGGTACAAATAAAATGTTTATGACTAAATTGGCACAAATACAAAAGGTTTAGGACTTCTTGGACACTTTTCCCAATGGTTACAAAAGGAGGTCATACATTTATGTTCCAAACGGTTACATTGACTCTACTATCTTGACGGTTTCATCGAGTCTACTATCTAAATGGTAACCAAAAGTTGGTAATTTATTGGTTTAACTTTCCAGTCAAAATCAACTATTTATTGAGACTACTTCCCAAATCAAAATGAAGCCACATTACTTAATTTGATCATCATTGAATAAATGACCATATGAACACTTGACTTTGGGATTTTATTTTTCATTCGATGTCTAATGCTTTGAATCTCTCGAGGCTAAAAAACTATACGTATGTTCATTTTCAATTTTGTCAATTAATTCAATACTATTATCGTTATTCTTATCTAGAAAGCAAATTAGTGACTCCATCAATGCTACTCTTCCAAGGAGATATCTTCCTTTGGATCTCCACTTTTTGCACATCCATGGTTACATTGAGTATTGTTATTTACCATTCGTTAGTTTTTGTTAAATCGAATTAATACCTCTGGAAAACTACAAAAGTGGTAAACATGTGACAAATGGAAGGTAAATCCCAAAATAGCAAACTTATCAATTACCACATACTATCTAACTTAGTAATTTGACGATAAAATTTAACAAAAACTAATAGAGGATAAATTTATCATATGCACAAATTTAGAGTTTTTATAGTGAAAAAATTAATTTAAATAAATTTATCACACATGCATCAGCGTAGAGTTTCTCATGATATTAACTTTTTTTCAGATTAACCCAAGTTTCAACTACCATTTTCAACGTCAAATCATAGATTAGCAACAGGGATTGGCCTGGACCGGCCCTTGATGGCATGTCCTAGAAAGAGACAAGCAGCAGTAGCTTCCATAGCAATGATCCGGCATTGATTGGCAAAGAGTGACGACTTGACATCGAGACAAAAGTGGTGAGCGGCAAGCTGCGAACTGCGTGATGGTGGACGGTGGCAAAGCTCGACAATATCCTTCGGCGATGTAAAGACGCAACCATTGATTGACGAAGTTGACAACGGAAGAAGAAAGGAAAAAAGAGAGAAGGGGGCGTCTCTACTCTTCAAAAGTGAAATGACGGGAATTACGGTTTTGTGTTACAAGGAGTAAAACTGGAATTACAATTATGGAGTGACGGCGAGATTTGAAATAAAAAAGAGTTCATTAACTGAAACTTTATCATGGGGAGAAAACTGAAATGCTAAAACTAAAAGTAGTTGTGTTTGCCTCGGGAGGAACTCCCTTGCGAATACGATGAATTGGGAAATGGGCTTCGAAGTTACGGTACCACACAGATTTTTTTTATCAAATGTCTTAATGGGCTCTAAGCACATTGCCGATGCCTTGAGAAACGGACTCTCTCGCTCTTTCTTATCCTCTTTAGGATTCTCTCTCCCGTATGATTTAAGAAAAATTAACTAAATCCAGTATAATCAATTAGTCATGGCGTGGTACGAACTATAGCTGTTAAAATATCTTGATAAAGGGTTATTATCATCATCCTCGTAAAAATAGTTGAGCATTATGTTTGAAGTGTTTCTGCATAAAACATTGATTCGTTACACATTTCTTTGAAACTATGATATTTCAGTTTTGATTTTTATCACAAGCGAAGTACTTCATTTTTAATGATGAGCCGGGTGAAGCCCGGACTCTTCACTAGCATAAAATGATATAAGTGCGTGACATTCTTAAATCAGAAGGTTATGTTCCTTTGCTTCCACATTCAGAGATTCTTATTCTCAAATTCTATAGTACCTCTTCATTTTTATGGATGACCATTCTAAGTATGGTAATGTACTTGATAGAAACCCTAGATGAGGTTAAAACAAAAGAAGACCGCTACAGTCCCTAACTGCGAAATAGTAATGTGAACTCTCTCTCAAAGAACCGCAGAAAAGGAAATCCACCTAGGAGAGCATGGATGCCACAAATCGACTTCGGAAAATCTTCATATCGGACAATGCAGAGACCCACTTAGACATACATGTCTACTTCACACATCTGTTCATTTTCACGCAATTACTAAGAGTAAACTAATTTGGAACATTCGACATGTGCTTAGACTCATGCCTTTTTCGATTTATGAGGTTAGTAGGTCATTTAATGATATTTAAAGTTCATGTATTCACGGCTTAGAAAAAGAACATAAAAGATTTCACTGTAATCTATCAAAACTAGATGTTTACCCACATGAATTGTCACGACACAAATTAATTAAAATGGAGCATGAAACATTTTAGCATAAATACATCATTATTTTAATGTATCGTTTGTCGTAAAAGGTACACATAAAACTAAATTATCAAATTCAAAGCAACTAATTAGTATCATAATAAAAATCCACAAACAAAATATAAAATACTATGCACAATAAACATCATATTATCTCTGAGACGCACATAAACAATAGAAACTTTTGTCTACCGACGAACAAGGAAAAAGCTTAAATTATGTTATTGTGCTAAAATAAAAAGTACTTCTTCTATGAAAATGAGTTATTTGGCGTAAAAAATCGGCTTATTGGGCCAGAAGCAAAGGCTCGGTGCAGACAATATTATGAATAATACGAATCCGCGGTATCAAAGTCTCTAGAAGCAATTTAAAATTGAAGTTAGTAAATGCTAAAAAGCGGTTACTTTTAAATTAGGCTATAAATAACCAAAGAGACACAATTGTAAAGGACCTTTTGACAAATCAATATTCATAAAAACACCTGTCTTTTGGCTATATTTTTCTTTATATTGGGCATTTACCTTTTATCACACGTTTTTATCTCCTGTTTATCCTTTATTTTATTGCCCGTAGAATAGAATTAGTCACTTCATTTCCGAAACTACACAGAACCCGATTCACATAACAAGAAACCGAAGACTTGCCGCTTCGTTAAAAGATATTCCCGACGAACAATTATAATTAAATAGTAAAATAATAAAGAGAGTGGGGTATTATCAGGGGCAAAAAATTAGTGCACATATGTTTTGCTACTTTCCTACAAAAGGTACATGAACTTTTTTCATGCAATGAAAAGAGTTAAATCCTAGAAAAACTACGATTATAGGTGACACATTTAGAGGCAACATTGAGAAAACACGAAAGAGTATGATCGATGATTGAACCTCCTTATGTTCTCCGATGTACCAAAGAGTATGGTTACCCCTAATCCTCCATTGTCAAGGATTGAGACACCTATTTGACTCTGTATTACAAAGGATCTGAACTACTCCAACATCTGATCCTCCTTAACGGGAGATCCGAAACTTGTCTACGAAGAAATTTGCTTAGCAATAAACTTGTGTAGAGAGACTTGTCACATCATCTCGTTCACCGTTTAGCAGGTTTGGAGACCAATACTTAGCAGATTAAATTTCCAAATGATAGCAAACGTGAAAAAGATAAAACTTACAAAACGGTCAACTTTAAATATGATAAATGTAGGTAATGCTTCTATCTTGTATTTATCAGCAATGCTGGCCTACTTCTCAGTATCAATCTTCACAACCTGAATTGTATCTTTAAGTCTAATGCTGACCTCATTGAAGATGGGAACCATAAATTGACAAGGACCACACCTGGCACAAAAGCTCAAATTACAAGTATTATGCTAATCAAGTTGCTTGAAGATTTATTAGAACAGGTATCATTGCTTCAAATCTATGTAGGATGTAAATTACCAAGTAGGTAAAAGTCAACTAATACAGGTTCTCAGATTTGGCCAACAGATCATCAAAAGAGTTATACATCTGCTTCTTAGCTTCAACCTGTAAAAAATAAGGGATACAGGTAAGTGGACGTTTCTAATCTAGAAAACAAAGATCAAAGTAATAATTTCATCAAATGGTCCAACAGAGACAAGAGGAAGCATTAACCATATTTTCAAGTCCAAAGGAGGCTACTTGTTAAAGAGGATCGTAAAGTTCACTCCATCAAATCAGAGGAAGAAGCCAACTAAAAAAGAACATACGCGATTACTAGTGTAAAGGAGTACAAGGAAAGCCAAACACGTTTTATCATTAACAACAGTAAGACTTTGACAAATAACAAGAGGAAAAATTGAATGACATATGACAAGGGATAAATGCACTTGCTGATTAGGAAGAAATATATATAGATGGTGCAAAGTAGGTCTCGTTCACTCCTACACTCTTCAGTTACATCAAGATAGACTTGGATATTGACACGATGGAATCATCCAGGAGACCAACATATATATAACTCCCGTCTAGTGGGATAAAGTCTACAGTAGTCATTTGTGAGGAAAAATACAAAATCAACTCCTGCTAAGAGTTCGTGTGGTATAGGTTAAACCCTAGGCTGCCCTGAAGAAGCTTTACAAAGATGCCATTGTAGGCTTTACTCCTAACGTTTTAAAACTATAGTTCATTACAGCTCTATTTCACTTTCATCTATCCTTTTGAATTTAGATGAGATGCTAACACGAGAATGTAAAGATCCTCATACATTAAATGAGCAAACTCCTCATAATACAGCAACAGGTTGATTTCACCAGTTTGTTTTCTTCTAGACAGATCATTTGTAGGTTGCATTGTCCATTGCAAAATGATGAAACCGTCAAAATCCGTCTTCTTTGCTTGAGGAGGAAGATATGCATTTGTATGAATTATATGAAACAGGTCAATCCAAAGATATGGTCCGAGCCATGACAGAATTTATCTAGTAAAGAAAAAGACATGAGACTGGTGGAAAAAGAAGGATGACCTTGCATGACGTGGCATTTTTTTAATAGACGAAGACCAGCCAAGCATGACATGACATTTTCCATGGTCACCTCCTAAAGCACGTTCATTGAATTTAGGAAACAATCACTATGGGTTTAGTAGGGAAAACCATGGCAAGCGCAATGCCATGTAGCATCTAAATAGCAACACAAGCTGTTTAGATTGCCGCATCATTTTATTCTTTATTGAAAAAGATAGCTAACTGAATGATAAAATAGAATGAAGATGTAACACATAATATTCACCCTGTCAAAATTGAAGTTAAGCAGTAAATATGAAAATTTTCCCAACACTGAATGGCCACTCATATGATTTTCCCACCATAACGACACTTCTATTGACCCGAAAAAGCTACACTGCACACTAGGACCCCATGTCGATGCAGGCGGAACATACCCACCAGAGCATAACAAACACACTAACAGCGAATACTCATAACAAGAAAAGTGAGGCATGGCCAAGCTAAATTAGAGAAAGAGATGTTCATTCCAGTCATATATTTGAATCATCAAGTAAGTACCAGACAAGAAGGAGCCCACGCTCCAGCAAGCACGCCTTCAGCCAGGACTCAGAGCAATACTGCAAAACAACGAATCCCAGAGAGAGGCGTTACCACAAGAGAGGATCCCCGCCGGGAGCCAAAGCCGGAGCCGGAGCAGCGACAGGGAGGGAGCAGCAATAACCGAGCTGGCCAGATTCTCAACGTTCAAGTGAGGAATCGAAGATGTGGAGAAAGAGATCGCCATGGAAACGAGGGATGCGAATGAAAAACAACCACCCGAGTGCTCTACTTTTTCTTCTCTTTCTTTTTGGATAAATCGAAGGGGAGGAGGAGCGCTCTACAGCTTGTATCATTCCACAGCCCTATCCATATGCCCTGCATGACGCAGTCCCCTAATCACCAAATTGTAAGTAATCGAGTTGGGCACGTAACCCTTCCTCAACACTCCTTCGAAAACCAGAATTGCATTTTCCACATTGTCTTTCCTATAGAGAACCTGAATCATGGCATTATGAGTCGCAACAGAAGGAAGAATTCCCTCTCTAGACATCTCACCAAACACCCTTTTAGCTTCCTTAATCTCACCAACGATGCCGAAACCGTTGATCACCGTGGTATACGTGACAACATCGATATCGCACTTCCTCTTCTTCATCTGCAGAAAGAATTGCCAAGCCTCATCAACCTGGCCAGCTCTAAAGAACCCTTTAAGCATTATATTATAAGTCATCGAAGTCGGGGTCAACCCGCTATCCAATATCTCCTTCAACACCTCCAAAGCCATCGGCGTCAGCTTGATCAAACACCACCCATTAGCAATTATATTATAACTAACACAATCAGCCTTAAACCTGCCCCCGAAAACTTTAAACAACTTGTTGCTAGCCATCTCTACATGTCTAGACTTGCACAGTATATCAAGAATGGTATTGAACGAGCTCAAATCCTGGCGGCAACCGTGCTCGTGCATCGACAAGAACACCTTGACCGCCCTATCGGCTTGCCGGCGGCGACGTACCTCTCGGCGATGATGGCGAACGTCTTCGGGAGGGGCCGAGGCGGAGGGACCGCATCCGGGCCACGAGGGCCGACGCGGCCCGGAAGTCGCGGACGCGCTGCGAGGTCGACGGCGTGGTCGAAGGAGGATGCGGCGGGGGCGTAGGCGGGGCGGCGGCGGGAGAGGTGGGCGAAGAAGGAAAGGGCCTTGGGGGCGTGGTTCCAGAGGCGCTTCAGGGTCTTGTCGACGAGGTCCGGCGTCCATTGGATGGTGGAATCTTGGAGGACTCGGGGCAGCGTTTGAGGGGTGGCGGCGAGGATGGAGGCTGCAATGGAGGCGTCGAGTGGCCGAGGTCGCGGCGGCAGCGGCGGCGTCGATGCGGCGGCGAAGAAGGAGAAGGAGGTGGAGATGGCGGTGGTCTGAACAGGAGGTCTGTGCAGAAGAGTGAGCATCTCCAGTTTGGTGAATGGCGCTTCTGAAATGGCCGTGCTGATTGAGAGTAGACCTGGTCGATCTGCTTGGGCGGACCGGACCTGGTATCAATCGGTCACGTTACTCAAATCCAGCGAGGATCGTCGGCCTTCGCCCAAACGACCCTCGTCGCACTGTCGCCTTTTACGGCGATGGCGGGATGGCGGCAGTTACGAGGGCTGTAGAGGCCCTCCCTGATTTGCTATCGCTCCTTTTTTTTTTCTTAAAATTCAATTTAATAAATATTTATATTAAAAATCGATTTCGAGGCAAGACGACGTGATTTTGCACATTTATTGTTGAGTAGGCAACTTTGGTAGGTCATGTAGGCCAATTTATGCTTAAAATAATGCCACATCGAATTCCTAACTATCATTGCCAGAATGGCATTTAATGCACTTTTTAGAATTTTTGGCATTTAAGTGTCCACCCATGTCAAGTTTGAGCATTTGTGGTGTATTTTGCCCTGCATTTTTCTAATCAAATCCGCTTATGAGCTAAGGCATGACAAATTTATTGCAATTAAACAAAACAATTTGAAAATTTGACCTAAAATTCAAATTCCCATTCAAACTTTCTATTCACCCTTCTTTTGCTTGTCCAGATAGATTAATTTTGTCATTTTTGATGGACTCTATAAAAGAAACGCAAGTTTTCCTTCCATTTTCCCTTGGAAACAAATAGCGACATTAGTCCAAAAAGAAAACGTGTTGAACTTATCTCTAGTCGAGTCTAATTTAGCAAATACTGAGTCGAGAAAATTTCTAATGATTATATATTGTTATCATTTCCTCATATAAAATTGGTTGGATTTTGATCGAAATTTACATGAAAATTTCTTTACCTTTTTATGCAGCGGGACGATTAAAATCCTTTGTTTTATACATTGACAAATAATTTATAGCCCTTGTCTAAATTGAGTTTTACTATTACATTTTGCTTAGAAGCAAAAAGGAAAAAGAAAAAAAAAAGAAACGACTTTTGCAAACTCAATAATAGAGGCCCAAACTAATGGCCCCATAAACAGTACAACGAGACAAGGTGGCAAAGGTAAGTAGAAGTAAATAGTACAAAACACAACTCGCAACTCAAGGGTTGAATTATCGCGCGTGCAGACAAACAACCCTTTAGAAAGTTGGACTTACGGAAATAAGTCGCAAGTTTACACATACCAGCCTCACTTACTCTGCTTGGGAGGGTAGGAATCCGATCTTGGCCCGGCGATCGTCCCGATCTTTTATTTTACCTAGTGCCTCTCCAAGCGTCATTTCTTCTTCGAGATTGTGACGAATGCTCAAAGTGACCCGGGCGGCTGGGTCCCACTCGAACTTGGCCCACCAGTGTTTGTCTCCAAGGATCGAGAAGCTTCCCCTCACGCTGTTCGAGTCCAACGGCCACTTTCTGAGACCAGGGCACGTCTCTATGCGAAACTCCATTCCTTGAGGGAAAAATAGAGTGTGGTCGCAAATACTCCTTAGATTTGGAAGATTTTCGATACTTAGAAATTTAAGACATGAGAATAATCTTGAAGTAGCTAATTCCTCTCTTGCAAATCCATCCCCGATTATTTTCTCCATCAAAGGGCTGTTTGTGACTTCCAAATTTTGGAGTTTCGGAGCATGCATGAGCCAGGACAAGTCCAAAAATCCGTAATTACGAACAAAAACATTAACGAGACTGGGGAAGCAAAAGTAGTTGGGTGCTCGTCCTATCCCTTGAGTAATCTCCATCTTCACGAGCATAGGGCAATGGACTAGATGAAGCACCTCTAAATGCGAGAAATTGCCGCTCCCTTTTAATGAATGGCTTATTGAGATGCTGGTCAAGTCCTTGCAATATTTGATCTTTACTCTCCTTATGCATCTTTGTAAGGATTGGAATATTTTTAGGGCAGAGAAAGATTTTTGCACTGAGATAGATAAGTCGATGAGATCTTGCATGTCCCCTAGTTCCTCTACCACCTCTTCTTCCTTCTCTAGATCCAATTCCCACAAGCTGAACACATTCAACGGTAAGCTTGCGATTGCCCCAATCGGAATTATAATAATCTTAAATGATGATATATCATTATCAAATAGCAAACACCGTAACCGAGTCAAGTTCTTGATTTCCTTGGGTAACTTACTGATACGAGTGCTCGACAGGTTCAAGTGCTGTAGGCTAATCAGATTGCAAATCTCTTCAGGGAATGACTCAATATTTTTATTGTCAGACAAGTCAAGCACCTTCAAACAAGCCGTCATCGACTCGAAAAATCCTCTTGGCACGAACCTCACCTTAGTTTTCCTTACAAACAAAGTTTCGAGTTGGGAACACATAGGTGGTGCTCGGTTGATATTTGCAATCAAATTTCCCCATATAGATACTTTCTCCGCTTCCCTCCATTTGGAGATCATCTCCACGGACATGTCTTCTTTGTTCTCTATCACTAGCAACTTGTTCTCCCTTTGCCCGTGGTCACGAGCGATCCATGTGGCCATGTCGCGGATAACGTCATGCATCTTTACAGTTGCTTGTTCATATGGATATTCATAATGAGGCCCACTTTCCAATAGACAAGCCCTCTTTAACTCCCCCAAGATAGATGCTCCCTTGTCCCGCATATGATGTACATCATTAGTGTCTCCTAACAAGTCCTCTCCAATCCAGAGTTCAATTAGCTCGTTTGTCATTATAGGGTAATCCTCAGGGAAGAGACAACAATAAAGGAAGCAAGCCTGTCGAGTAGCGTCATTTAAGCTATCATAACTGAACTCTAGTATGTGGTATACTTCCTCCACCATACCTGACAGCTCGTGCGGTCTGCTCCTCAGCATTTTTAGTGCATCCCTCCACTCACTAGGGTTGTCTTTACCGACCATGGCTCGCCCGACAGTAACAAGGGCTAGTGGCAACCCTTTGCACTCTAGGACAATGTTTTTGGCGGGCTCTTGAATTTCGGGATGAGAATGTACAATCGATTTGCCCACATTGTTCTCGAACAATCCCAGGGCTTCTTCAAATGTCAAGCACTGCACTTGGTAGGGTTTGTCGGCTTTCATTTCGTGGCATACTTTCTTCAACCGAGTTGTGAATACTACTTTGGATTCGTTCCCGAGACAAGAACAAGGAACTCCAATTTTGGAAAGGTCCAACTTTGCCCATACATCATCAATCAACAACACAAACTTCTTATGGGACAAAACTTCCAACAGATGATGGACCCTCTCATCCTGAGACCATACTCCCCAGATCTCATTTTTAATGTTCAGCCTTTTCCTTATGGCATCTCGAATGTCATCTTCATTCACTCGCCTGGACACCACCACCCAAATAACAACCTCGAATCCATGATTTGCACGCAAAAGGTCGTTGTTGATCCTTTTCATGAGGGTGGTCTTTCCCACACCGCCTGTTCCGTATAACCCAATCACTCCTATTTCTTTTTCATCCACGAGCCATTTCCACACTTTATTGAAGGAAATATCAAGCCCCATGGTCTCGTCCATAGGCATCGCAAGTACTGAAGGAGAAGGCAATGGCAACATAGTGTTAAATTCTTCTTTCTTGAGTTGTCTCGCTTCATTGAGCATTTGATCGACTGTTTTCCCCAATCGATAGCTCGACCAGCAGTTTTGTGGAAGACAATGGCCGAGACATTTGATTCGGTCACGTTCCGTGGCTTCTCGAAGAAGTTGATCTGCCCCACCTAAAAAATTTTGCACCTTGCCTAACCAGTTGATCACTTCTCCCGTGCCTTGTACGCCTCCTCCTCCTTCTTCACGTTGCACCCTTGCTTTCACATAGTCGCTCTTGGCATTTAGGTCTTCAGTCTCCATCCGCAATAAGTCGACATTATCTTTCAGATTACAAATGTAGCCCAAAGGTGTACTGGCCAAACCCCATAAATATTTGACAAGATCTGAAAGAGGACCTGCAAAATCCATAGATTCTTTCAATGACAGAGAGAATGAAAAATGGAGTATTCGAATGGGAATGGAGAGTGGGCGGACGAGTGAAGTTCGATAATGTTAAGAGTCATCCCATAAGAGATTGACTTCATAGACTCAATAATAGAGGTCCAAAGTAATGGCCCCACAACACTACAATGATGCAAGTTGGCAAAAATTTAAGTAAAAGTAAAAAGTGCAAAACACAACTAGCGGGCTGAATTATTGCGCACGTGGACAAACGACTTTTTAGACTTGCACTGTGGTATATGTGACAGCATCAATGTCACACTTCCTCTTCTTCATTTGCAGAAAGAATTGCCCAGCCTCATCAACCTGGCCAGCTCCAAAGAACCCTTTAAGCATTATATTATAAGTTGTCGCACTCGGGGTCAAACCCCAAAATTGAGGATCAATTAGACCTGACCGGAACGTAAAATTAGAATCGGTGTTTAGGCGATCCGATTTTTTATTCCAAGAGAGAATCGAATTGAATCGGATCGGACTGACTATAAATATTTTTTTTCAAAAAAATTAGTAAAATATGAACTAAATACTATCTTGTCCAATGATACCATAAATTACGACATAATAACTCTTCACTCACCGTTACTTCCATCAATATTTTAAAATTTATCATTCTTTCTCGTTGTGCATGGCTACTCTTTAGCCAGTTCCATTAGACCGGATTGAAAAGTTCAAGTCCTTAGGAATTGATTCTCCTGGTCCTCGATTCTACATTGAAACTGCATTGGATCAAGAATCAATCACCCCTAACTCATTTTTTTCTAATCAGATCCACTTACGAATTGACACATGACAAACACATTACAATTAAACAAAACAATTTGGAGATTTGACCTAAAATTCAAATGCCCGTTCAAACTCTCTATTCACCCATCTTTTACTTGTTCAGATAGATTAATTTTGTCATTTCTAATAGACTCCATAAAAGAGAAGCAAGCTTTCCTTCCATTTTCCCTTGGAAACAAATAGCGACATTAGTCCAAAAATGAAACGTATTGAATTTATCTCTAATGAAGTCTAATTTAGCAAATATTGAGTTGAGTAAATTTTTATTGATTATTTATTGTTATCATTTCCTTGTAGAAAATTGGTTGGATTTTGGTCAGAAGCACAACAAATCGAAAATTATATGAAATTTCGTTTACCTCTTTATGCTGCGGGACAATTAAAATCCTTTGTTTTACATATTGACAAATAATTTATAGCTTGTCTAAACTGGGTTTTACTATTACATTTTGCTTAGAATAAAAAAAGGACTTTTACAGACTCAATAATGGAGGCCCAAAGTAATGGTAATGGCCCCACAACAGTGCAATGATACAAGCTGGCAAAGGTAAGTAAAAGTAAATAGTACAAAACACTATCACAACTCTGGCTAAATTATTGGGCATGCAGACAAACAGCTCTTTAGAAAGTTGGACTAGGGAAATAAAGCGTTGTACATATATAATTACATATTCTTCCACAAAATTCTCCATTGAATATAATATATCTGTCGTGCAAGAAACCACTAATCCTTGCTTCCGAGGAATTTTAGGATAATGTTAATCATAAATGGTAAAATTTTTAAATACACTGATTCCTTATTGATTAGATAGCTATTCATAGTTTTATACAAAAAAGATTTTTCCTAGCATTGTCATGTAATTTTCGTAATGGAGATTAATTTAAAGAGAAAATAATTTTTTTATTGGGCAATAATTTTGTATTATTTTGAATTGGCAACTTTAATTGGTAAAGTTGATTCCTGTGTAATAGAAAATTGTAACCTCGAAAGAATTTAGCATTATATTTACTTTATTTTTTTGTGAGTAATTTTACTTGATCCACTCGTCTAGTTACTTGGGAATTGGCTATAGTCGTAAGGTCAAGCAATAGATAGGTGACACATTAACTTTTGACAAATCAAAGACTGGACATTAAAAATTATATGCATCATGCATTTAATTATCCAAACATGCAATATATCGGTCATAGGAAGTAAAACAACTAGCAAAGTAAAGCATTGTATATGCATAGTTTGGTTCAATTTTAAAAAAAATAGATGAATGGTAACATATAGAGTTCTAGTGGTTGCTTGCGCAACAATTATCATAACTTAATAAAGTTTAGTCACTATAACTGGTTCAAATTACTTAAAGGAAATTTCAATACCTAAAAGTGCAATTGAAAAGTTGGACAATAGCACAATAAAACTCAAGATAGACACTTGTTATATACCAATTATACACTGCTATGAGACATGGAGAAGTTATACTTACCGTGTTGAAACGTTAAATTTTCCACCACACTTCCATTTTTTTTTTTAATCTGTTGAACTTTGAATTTGTTTGTAAGATGCGTGGCTTGATATGGTGGATGAAATGACATTTCATGATTTTGAGGTATTATCAACTCCGTCGTTCTATTTTACTTGATAGATTTGTTAAGAAGACAATATGTAAATAGATTAGTATATAGAACATCCCATTACCATGCTGTCCCACATTTCTATTTCCAAAATAATGGACCGGTTTATCTTATAATCGAAAGATTTTTTCTCTGGTGTTTGGTTGATGGGATCAGTGGCCAACTGGACAAATATCTCAATTTTTGTAGTTATCCTAGCAAAACTTTTTGCTGGTCCTGGCTCGCGTGTATTCACTTAATGGGGAATTGTATATTTTTCTCGTATAGTGGTTACTCATTGCAAACGACGGCAACTGCAGGTAACCGGGGGAATCGAGCTAGCCTGCGGTGAGGGAGAAATAAAATACAGTGTAAAGAAATTACACTTCCGATCCCCACACTTTTATTATGATTGGCCCCTTTATTTTAGGGCTTGTTTGGTAAAAGTTGTTTCTATTCCCTGGAACAACTATTTCTGTTCTTTTGTTCTGGGGAACGAAAAAAGAATAGAAACCTATTTGGTCAAACTTTTGTTCCCTGGAATAAAATTGGAACAGAAATAAGAAATAGAAAAAAGTAACTTAGGGCCTGTATAGTAACGTTTCTGTTTCTCCAAATTTCTGTTCTTTTGTTCCCCGAAAAAAAAAAAAAAACAGAAATCCGTTTAGTAACGGCAACTTATTTTTCTATTCCTTGGAATAGAAAAGTAGCCGAGAAATAGATTTTGAACAAAAACAAGAAACAAAAAAAAGTAGCTTCTTATTCTCGGGAACAATTTCTAGAAATAAGCCAATTTTTTTCTTGTTTTTTTTCTTTTATTCTTCTTGCTTGCCGCGGCCCTAGGTGGCCACCTACCAACCGGCGGCCACCTTCGGCCGACCGCAGCCACCGTCGACCAACCGTTGCCCGACCGGCTGTGGCCGGCGATCGTGCGGCGGTGACGGTCGGCAGCCGGCGATCATGCGGTGGCGGCGGCCGGCGATTGTGCGGCAACGACAACGATTGGTGGCGGTCAATGATCTGTGAGCAAGAATAAAAAAACAAATAAATATAAAAAATAAAAAATCGTACCAAACGCATTTCTATTTTTTTTCTATTTCAAGAATAGGAATTACCGAACACCTTATTTTACTCAGAAATTGTTCCCGGAGTGGAAATAGAAAAGAACTATTTCAAAAGAAACTTTCCTTCCGAGTAGAAGCGTTACCATACGCACCCTTATTGTTTCCGGGAACAATTTCTAGAATCCATTTTTTCTCTCTTCTTCTTCTTGTTCTTCTTCTTCCTTTTGGTTGGCCATGGCTGGCGTTGGCGACCGGCCAAACGAGGGATGATGACCTTGCTGGAGCGTTGCCGGCCCCTAGAGACGCCGAGCCACGATGAGGCTCGGCCTCCCCAACCGGCGCGAGGCCGGGCCTCGCCAGGCCAAGGTGAGGCCTGTCGTGGCCAGCTGGCCTCTAGCAAGCTTGTCGGATCTCGCGCAACCGGTGGCCGGCGACCGCAAAGAAAAAAAAAAAAAAAAAAAAAAGGAAAAAAATAAGAAAATAAAATAAAATAATTAAAAAATTAAAAGAAATAAAAAAATCTAAGAATCCTACAAAACATATTTGTATTCCAGGAATAGAAATTTTGGGAAGTTACCAAACACATTCTTTTGCTTAGAAATTATTCCTGAGAACAGAATCATAAAAAATTGTTCCCCGGAATAAAATTGTTACCAAACGCGTCATTATTTTCATTTGTCATTAATTCTAATTACTGCACTCTTCTCTAAACACAATACAAGCAATTTCATCAAATTTTCATTCAAAATTTGGTGAAATATTTTAGTCAACACTCGCCAATTTTTCAAATAAATTAATTTTGTCATTCTAATGGACTGTATAAAAGAAAGGCAAGCTTTCCTTCCATTTGCCCTTGAAAACAAATAGCAACATTAGTCCAAATAGGACAACGTATTGAACTTATCTCTAGTCGAGTCTAATTCAATAAATATTGAGTCGAGTAAGTTTTTAATGATTATATATTATTATCATTTCCTCAGAGAAAATTGGTTGGATTTTGATCGAAACACAACAAATTGAAATTTATTTGAAATTTTGTTTACCTCTTTATGCAGCAGGACAATTAAAATCCTTTGATTTACATATTGACACATAATCTATAGCCCTTGTCTAAATTGGATTTTACCATTACATTTTGCTAAGAAGCAAAAAAAGGACAAAAAAGAAACGACTTTTATAGACTCAATAATAGAGGCCCAAAGTAATGGCCCTACAACAGTAAAATGATACAAGCGGGCAAAGGTAAGTAAATGTAAATAGTACAAGACACAACTCCCAACTCAGGACAAATAACTTTTTAGAAAGTTGGACTATGGAAATAAAGCATTGCTCACCATATATATACATACATACATATATACATACATACATACATATATAATTACAAACTCTTCCACAAAATTCTCCATTGAATATGGTATATCTATCGTGCAAGATATCACTAATCCTCGTGTCTGAGGAATTTTAGGATAATGTTAATCATACATGGTAAAATTTTTAAATACATTGACTCTTTGTTGATTAGATAACTATTCATAGTTTTATACAAAACAGATTTTTCCTAGCACTCTCAAGTAATTTTCATAATGGAGATTAATTTAAGGAGAAAATAATTTTTTTCATTGGGCAATAATTTTGCAATATTTTGAATTGGCAACTTTAATAAGTAAAATTAATGCCCGTATACTAGAAAATTGTAACCTCGAAAGAATTTAGCATTATATTTACTTTATTTTTTGTGAGTAATTTTACTTGATGCACTCGTCTAGTTACATGGAAATAGGCTATAGTCGTAACGTCAAGTAATAAATAGGCGAAGCATTAACTTTTGACAAATCAAAGACTGGACATTAAAAGTTATATGCATCATGCATTTAATTATCCAAACATGCAAGATATCAATCTTAGGAAGTGAAACAACTAGCAAAGTAAAGCATTGCATAGGCATAGTTTAGCTCAATTTTAAAAAATAGATGAATAGTAACATATAGAGTTCTAGGGGTTGCTTGCACAACAGTTAGCATAACTTAATAAAGTTTAGCTACTATAATCGGTTCAAACAAGGAAATTTCAATATGTAAAAGTACAATTGAACAGTTGGACAAGAGTCAAGATCTGGTCGACATTTCGTCAAAAAAAAAAAAAAAAGATCTGGTCGACATGGCATGATGAAACTTAAGATAGACAATTGTTGTATACCAATCATACACTGCTAGGAGATACGAAGAAGTTATACCCATGGTGCTGAAACTTTAAATTTCCACCACACTTCCATTTTTTTTTTTTTTTTTAAATCTGTTGTACTCTGAAATTGTTTGTAAGATGCGTGGCTTAATATGCTCTATGAAATGACATTTCATGATTTTGAGGTATGATGAACTCTGTCATTCTATTTTACTTGATAGACTTGTTAAGAAGACAATATGCAAATAGATTAGTATATCCAAGATCCCATTACTATGCTGTCCCACATTTCTATTTCCAAAATAATGGACCAGTTTATCTTATAATGGAAAGATTTTTTCTTTGGTGTTTGGTTGATGGGATAAGTGGCCAACTGGACAAATATCTCAATTTTTGTAGTTATCCTAGCAAAACTGTTTGCTGGTCCTGGCTTGCATGTATTTAGTTGCTGGGGAATTGTACATTTTTCTTGTATAGTGGTTACTCATTGCAAACAAGGAAGAAATAAAATACAGTGTAAAGAGATTATCACTTCCGATGCCTATACTTTTATTATGATTGGCCCCTTTACTTTCATTTGTCATTGATTCTAATTACTGTACTCTTCTCTAAACACAATATAAGTAATTTCATTAAATTTTCTTTCAAAATCCGGTGAACTATTTTTAGTCAACACTTGCCATCGAGACGTGGTACCTATATGTAAAAGTCTTTGTGACATTTAAATTTTTTGCTAAACTTTAACTTGCTACCTTCTATAGTAAAATAAAGGCTCCTCCACCACAATGGTAGTTGGTCTAGAGGCATAGGGCTTACTACCAAGTAGTTGGAGACCTTTTGGTCATATGTTTGAATTCTCAAATTGTTCATCGGCCTTAAGGTACCTTGGTTCTTTTGGAGCATCAGTTCGATCATGCCTTGATATTGAATAGCCTTGATTCTACTACTACTAAAATCATGGTGAGATGGCAATGACGTGCTCGCTCAAAATAAGCAATAAATATGATTCAAATCGAATATTTTGTCACAGGTATAGAACTCCTATAAAATGCTAAAGGGGCTCGCTGACGCGGGTTGCCAACGCGGGTCGCCCCTTCACGCCATTTTTACTCAAATAACTTGTAGCATATTCCTAATTTTAGATATGACAGTAATCCATATGACATTAATAATTGCGACTTTTTTAAGTAGTGGAACGGCAATTAATAGAGTGCGTAAACCTTTTTCTAGGCTGATTGAGTGTCAACTTTAACTCTTCAATATTTCGTAAGTAAACGTTTCATCAATTTCATTACTAATGAGTTCGTTGATACAAATTGGAAAGATTGATACATGCAGGTGTTACGTACTAATCAACGCATCCACTAGACATTTTCGTTAGGCTTTGCAGCGGAAATATTAAGATGAGTATTTTCAAGAAAAAGAATACACGGACTAAAATTGAATAGTTGTAAAAGTATGGGGATCAAGAGCCTAACTTATGTTCGCAAGCGGTACACAGGCACCACAAGTCGGTAATTAATATCTTCATCAACAAATGCTTTCAAACTCTCCATGTAAATCTGATAAAGTGACTTAAATTGTCTCTGAAGAATAGCTTTTGAAACTAGCATTACGACGAAATAAAGTATAGAGACGGAAAGTCAGTGGCGGGCTCGGGATGAGTGATAGCCCTGCCCCTGATCAAAAAAAAATTCTAATGTTAATCGAAGAGAATTTTTTTAATATATTACTATACCTTATTAGAACTTCTTATCACCCCTAATCTTGAATTCTCAACTCCAACCACTTAATTGACGTCCCCACATAATACCAACTTTTGAGCGTGATGGGAATTGCTAAAGAGAAAAACAAATGACACGATGACATTAACAACTCACGACATTTCCCTATGTGATTGATTCTGAAATAACCACATAAAAAAATATCAATTTATCATTTCAAATAGTCTTTGTTCGAGCAAAAGTGTTGTCCAATGCATTTTTAAAATTTCTTAAATAGAAAGTATACATGGTAATAACTTTTGGTTTCCACGAAAGATAGGGATTTGTTAGCACGTATAATTGGTCATTTTTACTCTCCATCGTAGTTGGAAAATTGTGTTCCCTATTCAATGCCCAAAATCTATGGGGTTAAACCTCCACTTTCTTGTAGATCGACGCAAATTATAGCAGGGAACGCACTCAGGTTCGAAGTATCTTTATTAATATTTGAGTTTACGCATCAACTGGTGAGTAAGTTTTTCACTTTCCAACTTCGAATCAATTGGAAAAGTTAAAGCCAAGAAACTAAAGCCGAAGAGTGGGCCTTGCTTTAATGGACAGCATATTCATCCCCCCTTTCCTATATTCATTTCTTTTTTGTTTTAAAGTTACTTTTTCAGTAAAGAAGAGGAATCTCAAAATAACTTTTGTTCGCCATTAGAAAGATTAAAATGTGACCGGATAAGATAAAATAAGAAGTATCATCATTTATTTGATGGAACTATCTATCATGTACTATGATGGATAAAGCCAAAAACAAAACATGAATACCCACCCTGGGAAAATGTTAATGATGTCGCATAGTGCAATGTTAATACCCCAATTAGGGGCAATCAATAGATTAGTCGTCGTCCTCTCACACACAATCTACTGCGTCCGTATCCTCTTTCTCTTACTTTAGGTTACCTCGCAAGTATTCCCGACAAGATCAACTTACCCAAGATGTCAATTAATATGAATTCAAAGTCCATAAAATGCAAGCAACCTCACTTCCTAGCTAAAGTAAAAAAGACACCTAAAAATCTAGACAAAAAGCCGACGATCCTCCAACATAGACAAAAATGCCACTGATTAGCTGGGTTATGCCTTTTAATTTGCCTCTTACAAAAATCCCTTCAATTCAAAGATAAAGATACCGGCTATTAATATTGATCAATGAGGTGCCAAAAGATCACATTTTTTTTTTCTTCTAGAAGAGCAGAAATTATATATCTTATTAGAACTTCTTATCACCCCTAATCTTGAATTCTCGACTCCAACCACTTGATTGACGTCCCCACATAATATTGACTTTTGAGCATGATTGAAATTGCTAAAGAGAAAAACAAATGACACGATGACACTAACAACTCGCGACATTTCCTTGTGTGTGATTGATTCCGAAATGACCACATAAAAAAATATATATCAATTTGTCATTTCAAATATTGTCTTTGTTCGAGCAAAAGTGTTGTCCAATGCATTTTTAAATTTCATATATAGAAAGTATACATGGTAATAACTTTTAGTTTCCACTAAAGATAGGGATCTGTCAGCACGCATAACTGGTCATTTCTACTCTCCATCGTAGTTGGAAAATGGTGTTCTCTATTCAATGCCCAAAATCTGTGGGGTTAAACCTCCACTTTCTTGTAGATTGACGCGAAGTATAGCGGGAACACACTCAGGTTCTAAATATCTTTATTAATAGTTGAGTTTACGCATCAATGGAAGAGTGAGTTTTCACTTTCTAGCTTCAAATCAATTGGAAAGTTAAAGCTAGGAAACTAAAGCCAAAGACCGGGCCTTGCTTTAATAGACAGCATATCCATGCCCCTTTCTTATATTCATTTCTTTTTTGTTTTAAAGTTACTTTTTCAGCAAAGAAGAGGAATCTCAAAACAACTTTTGTTCGCCATTACAAAGATTAAGATGTGATCGGATAAGATAAAATAAGAAGTCTCATCATTTATTTGATGGAACTATATATCGTATACTATGATGGATATAACCAAAAACAAAACATGAACGCCCATCCTAGGACCATGTTAATGATGGCGCATAGTGCAATGTTAATACCCCAATTAGGGGCAATCAATAGATCAGTTGTCATCCTCTCGTGCACAATTTACTACGTCCATATCCTCTTTCTATTACTTTAGGTTACCTCCCAAGTATTCCCGACAAGATCAACTTACCCAAGATGTCAATTAATATGAATTCAAAGTCCATAAAATGCAAGCAACCTCACTTCCTAGCTAAAGTAAAAAAGACACCTAAAAATCTAGACAAAAAGCCGACGATCCTCCAGCATAGACAAAAATGCCACTGATTAGCTGGGTTATGCCTTTTAATTTGCCTCTTACAAAAACCCCTTCAATTCAAAGATAAAGATACCAGCTATTAATATTGATCAAGGAGGTGCCAAAAGATCACATTTTTTTTTCTTCTAGAAGAGCAGAAATGATATATCTTATTAGAACTTCTTGTCACCCCTAATCTTGAATTCTCGGCTCCAACCACTTGATTGACGTCCCCACATAATATTGACTTTTGAGCATGATTGAAATTGCTAAAGAGAAAAACAAATGACACGATGACACTAACAACTCGCGACATTTCCTTGTGTGTGATTGATTCCGAAATGACCACATAAAAAAAATATATCAATTTGTCATTTCAAATATTGTCTTTGTTCGAGCAAAAGTGTTGTCCAATGCATTTTTAAATTTCATATATAGAAAGTATAAATGGTAATAACTTTTAGTTTCCACTAAAGATAGGGATCTGTCAGCACACATAACTGGTCATTTCTACTCTCCATCGTAGTCGGAAAATGGTGTTCTCTATTCAATGCCCAAAATCTGTGGGGTTAAACCTCCACTTTCTTGTAGATTGACGCGAAGTATAGCGGGAACACACTCAGGTTCTAAATATCTTTATTAATAGTTGAGTTTACGCATCAATGGAAGAGTGAGTTTTCACTTTCTAGCTTCGAATCAACTGGAAAAGTTAAAGCCAGGAAACTAAAGCCAAAGACCGGGCCTTGCTTTAATAGACAGCATATCCATGCCCCTTTCTTATATTCATTTCTTTTTTGTTTTAAAGTTACTTTTTCAGCAAAGAAGAGGAATCTCAAAACAACTTTTGTTCGCCATTACAAAGATTAAGATGTGATCGGATAAGATAAAATAAGAAGTCTCATCATTTATTTGATGGAACTATATATCGTATACTATGATGGATATAACCAAAAACAAAACATGAACGCCCATCCTAGGACCATGTTAATGATGGCGCATAGTGCAATGTTAATACCCCAATTAGGGGCAATCAATAGATCAGTTGTCGTCCTCTCGTGTACAATTTACTACGTCCATATCCTCTTTCTATTACTTTAGGTTACCTCCCAAGTATTCCCGACAAGATCAACTTACCCAAGATGTCAATTAATATGAATTCAAAGTCCATAAAATGCAAGCAACCTCACTTCCTAGCTAAAGTAAAAAAAGACACCTAAAAATCTAGACAAAAAGCCGACGATCCTCCAGCATAGACAAAAATGCCACTGATTAGCTGGGTTATGCCTTTTAATTTGCCTCTTACAAAAATCCCTTCAATTCAAAGATAAAGATACCAGCTATTAATATTGATCAAGGAGGTGCCAAAAGATCACATTTTTTCCCCTAAAAGAGGAGAAATTATATTTGGCCACTTTAGTGGAAAAATTCCATTACCGAAGGATTAGCCACTACCAGTGCTGCCCGGCTCTCTACCACCAAAGGAAGGACCCCCTTCGCAAAAACTGAGTTCAGGCTTCCACCTTCCAAGGAAGTGTCAAGGGAAGTTGTTCCACCAAGAACAACTAATAAAAGCAATCGTCAAAAACCCTAACACCCTCTCTGTTTGCCCCATGCAAAGCCCTTGCCGCCATCATCTCCATGGTACCGCCATTACTGACCTCAATAATGATGTTCTCTCTCTAAGCTACATCTTCTCAACATCGACAAGCTAATCATTGAAAGCGAAAAAGCCTCTGAATCTAGAAGCACGACCGTTGTGCCTCCACGTCAAGGGGGCAACCGCATCAAGAGCTCAATCACATTGGAGGAGACACTAAGCTTGCAAGAAAGGAAGCCAATCGCGAACACAATTAAAAGGAGAAATTTGCAAAACGAAATATATGAGTGAACAAATGGTAAGACTGATGTTCACTTAAGTAAAAGAAAATGATCTCTATCCAAATTGTTTAAGAGTATTACTTAATTGGCCCTTGCAGTAAAATATAAAAATGAAATGCAATCAGAAGCTATCTGCTGCATTCAGGAATGCCGACACAAAATACAGAACTCCAAGAAGAGATACTTTGCTAGGGAGAAATAGTACTTTTTAAAATGACATTCCACTTGCAAATCTCACTCACTGGGCCAGTCAGGTCAGAATTCCATCGTCGTCCACCAACTGCCACTCTCTCGCACTTGTTGGGCTGCATCTTGAAAATTAATTTCTCGGTATACCCAGCCCACTGGAAAGTGACCCAGGTGTCAGTGTCGTCCCGCTCAAAACCGGCCCACCAATCATCATCCCCCGAGACAGGGGAAGATTCCCCTTGCACTGTTCGTGTTCAACGACAACTTTTTGAGACGAGGGCACAACATTTCCAAGGTTGGCCCCTGAGGAAAGGAATAAAGTGCGATCGCAAATGCACGTTAGTTGTGGAAGTCTATCTTAACGGTAACCAAAAGTTGGTAATTTTTAGGTTAAATTTTCCAGTCAAAATCAACTATTTAGTGAGACTACTTCCCAAATCAAAATGAAGCTATATTACTTAATTTGATTATCATTGAATAAATGATCATATGAACGCTAGTGCTTTGAATCTCTTGAGGCTAAAAAGCTATACATATGTCCGTTTTCAATTTCAATTTTGTCGATAAATTCAATACTATTATCATTATATTTTATCTATAAAGTAAATTAGTGACCATCCATTAATGCTATTCTTCCCAGGAGACAGCTCCCTTTCGATCTCCACGGTTGGCAAATCCACGGTTACATTGACTATTGTTATTTACCATTATTTAGTTTCCGTTAAATTGAATTAATACCATAAAAATTACAAAATTAGTAATCAAGTGACAAATGAAAGATAGATTCCAAACTAGTATATTTGTCAATTGTCACGTGTCATTTAACTCAACAATTTGAAGATAAAATTTAACGAAAACTAATAGAGGATAAATTTATCACCAATGCACCAATTTGAGGTTCTTCGTAATGAAAAAATTAGTGTGAAATAAATTTATCACATGTTTATTAATTTAGAGTTTCTCATGGCATTAATTGAGGTTGACCCAAGTTTCAACCACCATTGTCAACCTCAGATCAAAGATCAACACTGGGGTTGGTCTGGACCGCGCCTTGATGGCATGTTCTAGAAAGAGACACAAGCAGCGGCAGCTTCCATGGCAATGATCTCGCATTGATTGGCAAAGAGTGGTGACTTGACATTGAGACAAAGGTGGTGGGCGGCAAGCTGCGAACTGAACTGCGTAATGGTGGAGGGTGGCAAAGCTTGACGATATCCTTCGGCGATGTAAAGACGCAGCAATTGACTGACGAAGTTGACAACGGAAGAAGAAAGGAAAAAAGAGAGAAGGGGCGTCTCTACTCTTCAAAAGTGAAATGACTGGAATTAGGGTTTTGTGTTACAAGGAGTAAAACTGGAATTACAATTATGGAATGACGGTGAGATCTGAAATAAAAAAGAGTTCATTAACTGAAACTTTATCATGGGAAGAAAACTGAAATGCTAAAACTAAAAGTAGGTGTCTTTGCCTCGGGAGGAACTGCCTTGCGAATACGATGAATTGGGAAATGGGCTTCGAAGTTACGGTACCACACAGATTTTTTATCAAATGTCTTAATGGGCTCTAAGCACATTGCCGATGCCTTGCGAAACGGACTCTCTCGCTCTTTCTTACCCTCTTTAGGATTCTCTCGCCCGTATGATTTAAGAAAAATTAACTAAATACAGTATAATCAATGAGTCATGGCGTGGTACGAACTATAGCTGTTAAAATCTCTTGATAAAGGGTTATTATCATCATCCTCATAAAAATAGTTGAGCATTATGTTTGCAGTGTTTCTGCATAAAACATTGATTCGTTACACATTTCTTTGAAACTATGATATCTCAGTTTTGATTTTTATCACAAGCGAAGTACTTCATTTTTAATGATGAGCCGGGTGAAGCCCCGACTCTTCACTAGCATAAAATGATATAAGTGCGTGACATTCTTAAATCGGAAGGTTTTGTTCCTTTGCTTCCATATTAAGAGATTCTTATTCTCAAATTCTATAGTACCTCTTCATTTTTATGGATGACCATTCTAAGTATGGTAATGTACTTGATAGAAACCCTAGATGAGGTCAAAACAAAAGAAGACCGCTACAGTCCCTAACTGTGAAATGGTAATGTGAATTCTCTCTCAAAGAACTACAGAAAAGGAAATCCACCTAGGAGAGCATGGATGCCACAAATCGACTTCGGAAAATCTTCATATCAAACAATGCAGGCACCCACTTAGACCTACATATCCACTTCATCATATGTTCATTTCATGCGATGACTAAGAGTAAACTAAGTTGGATTATTCAACACATGCTTAGACTCATGCCTTTTTCGATTTATGAGGTTAGTAGGTCATTTAATGATATTTAAAGTTTATGTATTCACAGCTTCACAAAAAAAATTAACTACAATGGAGGATGAAAAATTTTAGCATAAATACATCATTATTTTAATGTATCATTTGTTGTAAAAGGTACACATAAAACTAAATTATCAAATTCACAGCAACTAATTAGTATCATAATAAAAATCCACAAACAAAATGTAAAATATTATGCATCATAAATATCATATTATCTTTGAGATGCACACAAACAATAGAATCTTTTGTCTACTAACGAACATGGAAAAAGCTTAAATTATGTTATTGCGCTAAAATAAAAAGTATTTCTTCTGTGAAAATGAGTTACTGTTGGCGCCAAAAATTGGCTTATTGGGCCCAGAGTAAAAGGAAAGCCCATTAAGCCCAGAGTGTAAGAAGGCCACCGGTTGCCAAGGATATCGAGGATTCGGGATTAGTAACTACCCGAGAGCGAGAAGATAAGAATGGAGACAGTTTCAAAAGCTTAGTGCTGACAATAATATGAATAATACGAAGCGGTTATTGGCAGGGGGAATTACAAAAAAAGTCCCAAACTTGTAGCAATTTTGACAATTCAATTTTAAACTTTTTGTATTTATACTAGTTGAGTCCATCCGGCTAATTCCGGTGTTGATATGACACTTTGCCGGTCTTGACGCATCATTTTTCAAATAATATTTTAATAATATTTTTGAAAATTTCAAAATTTTTATATTTTTTTTCTTGTCTTTTCTTTAATATTTCCCCCTTCCCCTTCCCCTTCCCTTCGACAAATTCAAGGTCCCGCCCTCAGGCGACCTACGATATGAGGGTAATTAAGGCCAAAAACCAATTGGTTCGTGGTAGCGGCTAGCGCACCGCGTTCTATTGTTTGTCCAGAGAGAGAGTGGTTGAGTGACGGACAATGCCGCTAGGAGGGGTATTTCAATGACGGCCGAAGTATGAGGCATTCTAATTAATTATGAGTAACTGGATTAAAAATTCATTAAACTAGATATCATACGGTACAAGGCAAAGGAGTTTTGCAGGCATTGTCTGTGAGCATGATACATTTAAATGATGGCATAACATGACTACGCAACCACCCAAGAAAAACCTATGAGCACACAACAATAAAAACCTGTAAAAACCTGTAAGCCGATGAGACTTTTATCCCATGCAAATGATTAGAGAACCTAAACTAAAGCTCGATAGTTTAGCGAGTAAAAAATGTCCCGTAAAGTAAAATTTTAAGTAAACAAGTGGTTTGGTATGCATCAACCTCAGGTTCCGACGATCATCTTCAAATTGCAAACACGCTAGCTTTTGTTCCCCAACGATAGACTCTTGAAGCAGCATTGTTATGATGTGATTTACTCATGCCAATTCCCTTAAAGTTTAGGTCTAATTAGCCCAATATACACAGATGAACAATGTTACCATGAATCGCGACCTCTTGGGAGAGTGGCTGTTCAAGGACGGGAAAAAAAATGGAAACAGGAGAATAAAACTTCCTATGCACACTTCAAAGTTCACACAACAAGGCCGAGGCCACCAATTATCATTCTAGAATGAAAATTGCCACGTTCTGGAGGGTAAGAAAGGACAGTGTTCATGGTATATGCCTACAATGGAAGCAATACAAGAATAACTAGGGCTCACCATAGCTATCGTTTAACTTTCAGCGAATCCTCAATCCGCTGGATCAGTTGATCAGCTGTCAGAGCAACCTCCTGAAAATTGAAAACAGCTCAATCAAGATAAGGGTAAATGACTAAAACAACTTAAAATCATATCTGTTGGAAGCAATTGAAAAACAGAAAAATTTCACAAGCCTATCTTCCAATTAAATTATGAACGAGAATCAACTAATTTCAGATTATATAACATTCCAAAACCACAGAATAATGCATGAGTCTCAGGCTATGCCCATCAGTTATTACCATTTCTGCATTGAGCCAGCAACCATGTCCTTAACAGAAAATTTATGGAGATACCCTCTGCCTATTGCTAAAAAAGCATCACTCGCTATGCATGGATTGCGGCAACCTAACAATTTGGGAAGCTGTGTTTTCCAGTACAGTCAAGCTCTACAGAGGGAAGGCCTTTCATTGATTGCTGTTGAAGACTTATGCGGTTTGTGCATATTTATCATCAGTTATTATGTAGAAACATGTTGGTGTGGTTCCATGTTTTGCGAGAGAGTTATGATGAAGTAGGATGGAATTCCCTAATCAAAAAGAGTCTAGGAGGAGAAGGACTGTCCCTTGATCATAGGTCATTATAGATTCTTCATGTCACAAGAGAGGCATTAGTGCCTACATATATTACAAGGGGTGTCTGCGCTTTTTGGCAAAATGCAAGTACTCTTTCCGAGTTCACCCTGTGTCTTTCACATTATAAAAGATTGAATTGCCAAAAAAAAAAAAAAAAAAAACTTGCGACTCTAGGTTTTTGTTCAATTTAGGATATCTAAGGCATCTCATCACAAAGTATCAAAAACTTTTATGAGCCTTTACTAACATAATAATTATGAGAACTTAGCAGATATATTTCCAAATGATAGCAAAGGTGAAAAATAAAAAACTTACAAAACAGTCAAAAGGCTTCCCATCTTTAAATATGATAAAGGTAGGTAATGCTTCTATCTTGTATTTATCAGCAATCTTTGGGGTACTTCTCGTATCAATCTTCACAACCTGAATTCTATCTTTAAGTCTAATGATGGCTTCATTGAGAATGGGAACCACAAATTGACAAAGACCACACTGGCACAAAAGCTCACATTATGAGTATTATGCTGATCAAGTTGCTCGAAGATTTATTAGAACAGGTATCATTGCTTCAAATCTATGGTGGATGTAAATTACCAAGTAGCATAAAAGTCAACTAATACGGGTTCTCAGATTTGGCCAATAGATCATCAAAAGAGTCATATGTCTCGCTTCTTAGCTTCGACCTGTAAAAAACAAGGGATACAGGTAAGTGGATGTTTCTAATCTACAAAATGAAGATCAAAGTAATAATACAATCAAATGGTCCAACAGAGACAAGAGGATGCACATATACTCCCTTTAACCATATTTTTCAAGTTCAAACGAGGCTACTTAATAAAGAGGATCGTAAAGTTCAGTCCATCAAATTAGAGGAAGAAGCCAACTAAATAAAGAACATATGCTATTACTAGCGTAAAGGAGTACAAGGAAAGCCAAACACGTTTTATCATTAACAACAGTAAACAGGACGCAGACAAATAAACAAGAGGAAAAATTGCATGACATATAGCAAGGGATAAATACACTTGCTGATTAGGAAGAAATATATATAGATGGTGCAAAATAGGTCTCTTTCACTCCCACACTCTTCATTTAAATCAAGATAGACTTGGATATTAACAATTGGAATCATCCAGGAGACTAACATATATATAACTCCCATCTAGTAGGATAAAAGTCTACAGTTGTCGTTTATGATGAAAAGTACAAAATCAACTCTTGCTAAGAGTTCGTGTGTTATAGGTTAAATCCTAAGTTGCCCTAAAGAAGCTTTACAAAGATGCCATTGTAGGCCTTACTCCTAACTTTTTAAAACCATAGTTCATTACATCTCTATATCACTTTCATCAATATCCTTTTAAATTCAGATGAAATGCTAACACGAGAATGTAAAGTTCCTCATACGTTAAATGAGCAAACTCCTCATAATACAGCAACAGGTTGATTTCACTGGTTTGTTTTATTTCAGACAGATCATTTATAGATTGCAATTGTCCATTGCAAAATGATGAAACCATCAAAATTTGTCTTCTTTGCTTGAGGAGGAAGATATGCATTTGTATGAATATGAATTATATGAAACAGGTCAATCCAAAGATATGCTCCAAGCAATGACAAAATTTATCTAGAAAAGAAAAAGACACGAGATTGGTCGAAAAAAGAGGGATGACCCTGCATGACATGGCATTTTTTTTAATAGATGAAGATCAGCCAAGCATGACATGACGATGTCCATGGTCACCTCCTAAAGCACGTTCATTGCATTTAGGAAACAATCACTATGGGTTTAGTAGGGAAAATCATGGCATGTGCAATGCCATGTATCATGTAAATAGCAACACGAGATGTTTATATTGTCACATCATTCTATTCTTTATTGAAAAAGATAGCTAGCTGAATGATAAAATAGAATGAAGATGTAACTGTTAAAATTGAAGTTAAGCAGTGAATGCGAAAAATTGCCCAACGTTGAATAACCACTTATATGATTTTCCCACCATAACAACACTTCTATTGACCCAATAAAGCTCCGCTGCACACCAAGACCCCATGTCGATGCTGGTGGAACATGCCCACCAGAGCATAACAAACCCACTAGCGACTGCTTATAACAAGAAAAGCAAGGCACGGCCAGGCTAAATTAGAGAAAGAGACGTCCATTCCAGTTATATATTTCAACAATCCAGTAAGCACCAGACAAGAAGGAGCCCACGCTCCGGCTAGCACAACTTCAGCCACGAACCAGAGCAATACTGCAAAACAATGAGTCCCGAAGAGAGGCGTTACCACCAGAGGGGAACCCTGAGGCTTCGAATTCACCGAGATTCTACGGCCTCCCCAGCTGAACCTGTGAGAGCTCGCTGGGAGTCGGAGCCAGAGCGGCGACAACCGAGCCGGCCGGATTCTTGTCGTTCAAGCGAGGAATCGAAGATCCGGAGAGAGAAACCGCCATGGAAATAAGGGATGCGAATGACGAACAACCACTGCGAGCGCTCTACTTCTTCTTCTCTTTTTCTTTTCGGATAAATCGAAGGGGAGGAGGAGCGCTCTACACTTGTATCATTCCACAACCCATCCATATGACCTGCATGACAAGGTCCCCTAATCACTAAATTGTAAGTAATCGAGTTGGGCACGTAACCCTTCCTCAACACTTCTTCGAAAACCAGAATTGGCATCTGTGTATGTGTTAATCTTCACTTGCATCATTAACTCAATTCACTCATTTTCCTTATTGTTTTTTTAATGCACATGAGCGTGTTCTTGAAACTTCAGGACGTGCTTGGAGCTTGCTGAAGTGTGTAGGGAGGTGGGTCTTCCTCCTGGTATCCTCAATATTCTGACTGGACTTGGCCATGAAGCTGGAGCTCCTTTGGCATCTCATCCCCAAGTTGACAAGGTCTGTATTCTCCCATCATCTCTTCGTTAACATTTTGTGAAGTTTCCTCAGCAGCTAACTCTCTTGGGTCTTGTCAACAGATTGCATTTACAGGAAGCTCAGCTACGGGGAGCAAGATTATGACCGCCGCTGCTCAACTTGTCAAGGTGCAGCTATTTTTTATGTCTTTGTTGAATTCAACAAAGGAAAGTCTTCCCGTGAGAATAACCTTTCTGGCATGTGTACTTTATGACGTCGCAGCCTGTTTCGCTGGAACTCGGTGGAAAAAGCCCCCTTGTTGCGTTTGAAGATGTTGATCTTGATAAAGGTTGGTGCATTCTGAAGCATATACCCCTCAGAAAGACTGATACAATTGCTATTTTCCTTCAGAAATTAGCTGCGATGGTACATTCATTCTTGGGTGATTTCTATGTGAATAAGCTTGATTAAGTATGCAATGTTACTGACAATAGGCCTTACTACTTGTATCTTAAACAGCTGCTGAATGGACAATTTTTGGATGCTTTTGGACGAATGGTCAAATTTGTAGTGCTACATCCAGACTTATCGTGCACGTAAGTTCTAATCGTATGTTATCTTTATCTCAGCATTGCAAGGTCATTTTGTACGTGTTTCTTTTATTTCCTACCTCTGGCACTTGCACTTGGTAAAACTTCTGGATTGATTTTACTTCTTTCTACCTAATCATGCATATGGTTGTAGTGCTGAATTAGCATGAGATATCATGCATCGACCTGGAGATATATATGTAATGTGAAAAAGAAAAGGAAAATGCAGCGAGAATCTTCTTTGTTGTTATTTGAAGATTCAGGAGCTTTATCAATTTATTGAGAGAAGTTCTGAATTGAGTAGTCAGATCTTGTGAGCCATTCATAAGAACATGGAGGTGGAACTAATGTCATAAGAACATGGAGGTGGAACTAATGTCAAGTCAACCCTCTGTACCAGCCTTATGGAAGGAGTCAAGAAGAGCTCTTAGTGGAGAAAACTGTGCTTATAATTTGCGACGAAGTAACTGAGAACTTTAGGCTCACAAAAGGCATGTTTAAATGAAATAAAATGTCAGATGTCGGAAGACCATAATTGTCCGCTAGGTGTGCATAATATCTTATGAAGTGATTGCTCTCTTTCAAACAACTATATTATATGTTTTGCATTATATTGAATGGGTACATCGCAATTATTTCAGGAAAGCATTGCTGCTCAATTCTTTGAGAAGCTTGTTCAATGGACCAGAAATATAAAAATATCCGATCCCTTAGAAGAGGGTTGCAGGCTTGGCCCAGTTGTGAGTGGGGGGCAGGTATATCTTTCATTACCTGCAGGTTCGGTACTGTATAGTTCTGAAGTCTACTAGTTGGTGCATGTATATGAGTACATTATTGTCTTACGACTCTAACCATTTGTGAAGATGTGTTCTTTAGGGTTTTTGGTCATAACAAATACCTGGATCAGTTTGCCTACCATTGTAAATAATTGTGAAGATTTAGAGGAGAATACATAACTTCCTCAATTACTTTACTTTTTGAGTAGTATAGCCCTTGTCCCGTAGCCATTGCAGCAGTTGTATCTTGGGCATAGTCTATGCCATTCATTTGCTATAATCGGGAGCAAATGATCATTTTTGAGGTGATGCGTGGAATGAAGGCGATAATTTCTTCCATAAGTGCCATATGTTTGGAAGAAATCATGGGAAATAGCTTTAGTCTGGGATTTTTGTTCTTTTCACTTTTCAATGTTTAGCATCAAATCTGCCAGCTGGATTTGTTGAAATGATAATTTCATTTTCTTTGCTCCAGTATGAGAAAATACTGAAATTCATCTCCACGGCTAAGAATGAGGGAGCTACTATTTTGTGTGGTGGGGATCGTCCTGAGGTACAGTGCTCTAGCTTGTCACTTTTAGTACTCGTGAAAAACCCTTCTGCTTCTGAAAATGCTTTTCCTGACTTCTGTGTATCATCTCAAACAATTAATAGCATTTGAAGAAGGGATTCTTCCTTGAGCCAACCATCATAACTGATGTCACTACATCAATGCAAATTTGGAGAGAGGAAGTCTTTGGACCTGTTCTCTGCATTAAAACATTTAGCACAGAGGAGGAGGCCATTGAATTAGCAAATGACACCCAGTGAGTTGATTCATTCTTTTGATAGTGTTCAGAATACAGTGGAGAATCTGCTCATTTATTGTAATCGAAATTGTTACTCCACTCTTGCCTGAGTAGGCTTCTTTAAATTGGGACATTATGAGAATCTCATGATTAATCAATGCTTTGCAGTTATGGGCTAGGTGCTGCCATGTTGTCAAATGACTTGGAAAGGTGTGAGCGCCTGACCAAGGTGAGGTTCAATGTACATTTACGTGGCCTTTAGCCCTCAGATGACCAAAAGACTTGATTGTTGTCATATCTTCGTGGTGAATTGCAGGCTTTCCAGGCAGGCATTGTGTGGATCAACTGTTCACAACCGTGCTTCGTCATCGGGCCCCTTGGGGAGGAAACA
This sequence comes from Eucalyptus sp. ANBG9806169, assembly GCA_014182395.1. NCBI lineage: Eukaryota > Viridiplantae > Streptophyta > Magnoliopsida > Myrtales > Myrtaceae > Eucalyptus > Eucalyptus sp. ANBG9806169. The sequence goes on along the minus strand of CM024574.1, from coordinate 2,389,330 downwards.
AACGGAGTGGTTTTGGTCGGGAGTTAGGAGAATGGTATTATCCGCTTCTCTATGACTAAATGGATAACATAACTCAAAGGAAAATAGAAAAATCATCTAGTAGAGAAAGGGATTCTAATCTCCGAATGATTTTTGTCTTGTACGGTAGTTATAACTTATGAGTCTGCGCAAAGTTGAATGCTTACTGACATTATTTCAGTAGGTTTGCATTGCACTGAGATAAAATTTGATGATCATAACTTCCTACTGACAAGATAATTGTGCCTTTTTTCGCAGGGGACTGGATAACTATTTGAGCGTGAAGCAGGTTACACAGTACATATCCAATGAACCTTGGGATGGTATAAATCTCCCTCAAAGCTGTGAACTCTACTGAGGTAGCTCAGGATGTTTTCCTTGTGCCGACTACTAAAAATAAGGATTGAAGGCCATTGTATAGAGACTATAGAATGGACGGGAAAAAAAAATCGAACAAGATTGCGGATCTTGTTTATCATTTTATTTCTACTCATTAGCATTTAACGTTTCGGTATTGCACTTCCATTTACAAAAGGCTTGTGCAAATTTTCATGGAGTGCATTTATATGAAGACCATATTGATGCATAGTCATTGCTACTTTCTCACATTGCCATTATCAAGCCAGAGCTCTGCCGGGTGGCTGACTCCTTAGAATTTGATATATGATGTTGCTTGATGGAGCGGGTAAAGCTGGTTCGAAGCCCAGCTACTGCATCCTTACATTTTCTTCATGCACATATCTGAGGCTTATCTCGCCGAAGCATGTTCTTTACGCACTGCAGTACGTGAAAAAAGTTAAAAGGCGAGGTGCAATTCATCAAAATTCTGCATGGAGTCATTTCAGGGAGTTACGAAAATGCCGTCCATTCGAAGGGCAGTGTTTTCGGTACAAGAAATTCCTGCATAATTGAGCAAATAGACGCTATAAGCTATCTTTGTAAATGTCCATCCGCCATACATAATTTGCCGTGTATGAATATCTGCATCAAGGACCTAGAATTGGCAAATTTCATTTTAAATTAGATTCTAAATGCATATATAGAAGAAAATGATCCCAGTACTTAATTTGTGTTTTTTGCCTTTTCTCGAGTCTCAGAAGCGACAACACGTTCAGTGACAGAGGAGAAAAACACAAACTGGAACAAAGCTGATGATTGCACTATATTTACTTCATCCAAGTGCATCCTCCGAATCTCATCCTTCTCATTGCAGCTCTCATTTGTTTCAGTCCTTTCTAGTCCAGGATCTCGTCAGGAGTAGCCACAGAATGCCTCTCGAGCCAATCACTTGCTTCCGTCCCGAATATCAGCCTGTTAAACTTGAAGAAGCAGTGAAAGATTTGCTCCTAAATTTACCACACATCAGCAAACACCTGAAGCCGGAGTATTGTAGCACGGTGAACCCTAATAAACAAGATAAATTAGCTTAGAAGAAAAATCATGACAATTAAAACTAAATGAACATCACTTTCATCAATGAAAGCAATACCTTCCCAATGACATTCATGGAGGACGAGAATGTAAAGCATTTTAAGCTGCAGAAGATCATTCAAAGAACTGAAAATAGGGATTTCTGGGTTCTCCTTGATAAACAATTCGAACGGTCAATCACCCTTAAAAACCTTGCAGCCTTATCAAGGGATATCAAACTGACCTCCACATGAATGAATAACAATGTCACCTGAAAATACAACAAAAGAAAAGACATAAAGCACCTAAAGAACAAGCAGTTCCAACACTGGAGAGTGTCTCTGCGAGAATGAAAAGTACCAAAAGCATGTGCCTAACTTACTTGAATTACTGTAAATAAAAGGCTCTGAAGATGTCAGAAGTGCCACAGATTCCAGCAGCCTCTCTTCCTTCCCGACTGCCCAATGTCAAGCCACAAGTAGACAGGATCAAAGTTTCATCCCTCGAGATGATAAGCCTGTACTCTAGGCCCAGGATTTCTTTCTGCTGAAGTCCTGATCGATATTTCCATAACATCATCCAAGTTCCAACTGGAGGAGTATAATCAGGACAGCATCTACCAACCTTCTCATTCTGACCATTAGGTCACAAGGACAAACTCAAAATAAAAAAAGTTGAATGAGTATCTGTTACATCTTAGGTGCTTACAATGGCAAAACCTGTCCCCTGGAGGTTTGCTGCTCGCTGGTGCATTCTGTAAGATCTGAAAAGCTGAAACTCAAGCTGGGAAAAGGGGATGAATTTCGTTGGTAAGTTCAGTATAGATCAACAGAGAGCTCAAACTATAACTTGAAACGACGAGGAAGACGACCAGATTTGCTTTGCACTCTAAGGATCTCCTTTGCAAAACCTTGGTTTCCAGTAAGTAAAAGACCGTCCAAGACCCTGTTGAAAGTTAATTTTCTTGGCACAAATCCTCTGTCAACCATCTCGATCAATAATTTCCCTGCCAGCACCAAATCATCCGATTTCTTCCTGACAAACATGGAAGTGATAAGGATGTTGTACGTGTCCAAATTTGGCAAGCAAACCCCACTTCCCATTTTCTCAAACAGGTGGATGCCATTCTCTATTTCTCCAGCATCGCAAAAGTAACGAATTATGATATTGTACGTCTGTACATTAGGTTCGCAACCATCCTCCCCCATTCTCGACATAAATTCCAAAGCCCTGTCCATATGCCCTGCATGAGACAGTCCCCTAATCACCAAATTGTAACTGATCGAGTTGGGCACATAACCCTTCCTCAACATTTCTTCGAAAACCAAAATTGCATTTTCCACATTGTCTTTCTTGCAGAGGACCTGAATCATGGCATTATAAGTCGCAACAGAAGGAAGAATTCCCTCTCTAGCCATCTCATCAAACACCCTTTTAGCTTTCTTAATCTCACCAACGATGCCGAAACCATGGATCACCGTGGTATAGGTGACAACATCAATATCACACTTCCTCTTCTTCATCTGCAGAAAGAATTGCCAAGCTTCATCAACCTGGCCAGCTCTAAAGAACCCTTTAAGCATTATATTATAAGTCGTCGAACTCGGGGTCAACCCCCTATCCGCCATCTCCTTCAACACCTCCAAAGCCATCGGCGTCCGCTTGATCAAACACCACCCATTAGCAATTATATTATAACTAACACAATCAGCCTCAAACCTGCCCCTGAAAACTTTAAACAACTTGTTGCTAGCCATCTCCACATGTCTAGACTTGCAGAGTATATCAAGAATGGTATTGAACGAGCTCAAATCCTGACGGCAACCGTGCTCGTGCATCGACAAGAACACCTTGACCGCCCTATCGGGCTTGCCGGCGGCGACGTACCTCTCGGCGATGATGGCGAACGTCTTCGGGGAGGGGCCGAGACGGAGGGCCCGCATCCGGGCCACGAGGGCCCACGCGGCCCGGAAGTCGCGGACGCGCGGCGAGGTCGACGGCGTGGTCGAAGGAGGAGGCGGCGGGGGCGTAGGCGGGGCGGTGGTGGGAGAGGTGGGCGAAGAAGGAAAGGGCCTTGGGGGCGTGGTTCCAGAGGCGCTTCAGGGTCTTGTCGACGAGGTCGGGCGTCCATTGGATGGTGGGATCTTGGAGGATTCCAGGCAGGGTTTGAGGGGTGGCGGCGAGGATGGACGCGGCAATGGAGGCGTCAAGTGGAGGCGGCGGCGGGGCGGCGGCGGCGGCGGCGGTTAGGAGTTGGTGGCGGAGGGAAGAGGAGGTGAAGAAGGAGAAGGAGGTGGAGATGGTGATGGTCTGAGCAGGAGGTCTGTGCAGAAGAGAGAGCATCTCCGGTTTGGTGAATAGCGCTTCTGAAACGGCCGTGCTGATTGAGACCTGGTCGATCCGGTTGGGCGGACCGGACTTGGCATCAAAGGGTCACGTTACTCACTTTTTTGGGCAAATTCGACACAGGAAAGACACTTAAAATGTCCAAAAATCTAAAAATTATATGTGTCAAAATCAGAGAAAAAAAGAATATTTAAGTGTCAATAACGAGAAATTCTGACCAAAATATTGACATTGCATTTTCCGACGTTTTTTTATTGACATGGCAAATTTTTTAAAAACAATCATCCATGTGGCAATTTTTTTAAAACTATTCACATGCTGTTATGAACCCCCAAAATTAATTTTTAATATAAATATTAATTAAAATAAGTTTAGAAACTAATTTTTTTTTTTTTTTTAAAGTGACAACCACAGCTTTGGCCACGACGCTTGTCTTATTCCTTGAGTAATCTCCATCTTCATAAGCTCACCATAGCTCTCTAGATTAAGCTTCTTTGAATGCAAGAAACTGCCACTGCTAGTTGGTGAGTGACTTATTAGGACGATCATCAAGTCCTTGCTCATGATCTGTGCTCTCTTTATGCATCTCTGTAAATTAGGGGATTGGAATATGTTCAGAGCAAATGAAGACTTGCACACACCGATAGATAAGTCAGCGAGATTTTGCACGCACCCTAGTTACTCTGCCACCTCTTCTTCATTCACTTGACCCGATCTCATCCTAGGCTTGAACACAGTCAATGATAAGCTTGTGATTGCTCCTATCAGAATTAATTTTTTCTCGAATAAATTGTCTAGTAACAACTATCGTAAACAAGTCAAGTTCTTGATTTTGGTGGCCAACTCACGAGTACGAGTGTTCGACAAGTTCAAGTATCATAGAATAAATCAGATCGTAAATTCCTTTCGAGAATGTCTTAATATTGCTATTGTTGGACAAGTCCACCATCGTCATACGAGCTGATTGAGTTCTCATGGCACAATTGTCATAATAGTCTCCCTTACAATCAAAGTCTCGAGTTGGGAATATCGTGGTAGCATTCAGTTGATATTTCGAATCCATTTTCTGTATAGAGATGCTTTCTCCGCTCCCCCCCACCCCTTCCATTTGAAGATCATCTCCGCGGACATGTCTTCATCTCTCTCTATCACTAGCAACTTGTTCTCCCTTTGCCCGCGTTCACGAGCGATCTAGGTCGCCATGTCGCAGATGACGTCGTGCATCTTTACATATTGTCCCTCAAAATCATCACGCCCACTTTCCAATAGACAAGCCATATTTAAACTCCCCAAGACATACTCTCCCTTATCCTGCATACTATACACATCATCGGTGTGTCCTAGCAATACATTTCCAATCCAGAGTTCAATAAGATTGTTTGGTCTTATGGGGTAATTCTCAAGGAAGAGACAACAGTAATGGAAGCATAGCTGAAGAGTAGAGTCATTTGAGCTATTATAACTAAACTTTAGTATGTGATACACTTCTCCACCATACTTGGCGACTTGTATAGATTATTCCTGAGCGTTATTAGTGCATGCTTCCACTCATGGGGATTCTCTTTGCTGGCCATGACTTGCTCGACGGTAATAAGGGCTATTGGCAACCCTTTGCACTCTTGGACAATGGCCATGGCTTGCTCGAATAATTCTAGGGCTTCTTCAAGCGTCAGAGCATTGTACTTCTAAGGTTTTCTTGGCTCACATTTGCTTGCATACTTGCTTTGATCGAGTTGTGAATGCTATTTTGGATTCGTATTTGGGACCGAGACAAGGTACTCCGATTTTTGAAAGGTCCAGCCTCACACATGGATCATCAATCAAAGACAAAAACTTCTTTCGGGTCAAATCTTCCCACAAATGATGGAACCTCTCATCCTAGGGCCATCCTTCCCAGTGCTCATCTTAATGTCCAGCCTCTTCCTTATGGCATCTTGAATTCTATCTTCATTTACTTGCTTGGACACTGCCACCCAAATAATGACATCGAATCCATGATTTGCACGAGAAAGCTCCTTGTTGATCCTTTTCATGAGGGTAGTCTTTCCCATGCCGCCTATTCCCTATAACTCAATCACTCCTACTTGTTTTTCTTTGTCCACAAGCCATTTCCAGACCATATTTACTAGGGGTGAGCATGGTTCGGGTTGGGCCGGTCCACCCTCTAACCCTATGTCCAACCCGCATAGTGTTGATCCTCAATTTTTGGGATCGATGATCGTCTTTATTGAGCTTGGGATAGAGGATCGGACCAACCCAGTGGGTTCAGTCGTTTCTAGGGTCAACTTAGGACCAACTAATAATTTTTTTATTTCATTTTTTGTACTTATTGAAAAGGCAATTGAGGACTGAACCGGCCTAATGGGTTCGGTCCTATTCAGGGTCAACTTGGGACCAACCGATAATTTTTTATTTTATTTTTTGTACTCCCTAAAAAGGCGATTGAGGATTGGACCAACCCAATGGGTTCGGTGATGAGCGAGGTCAACTAAGAGAGGCGAGTAGCAAGTGTCGAGTGGAAAGAAACAAGCCAAGCGAGCATCGAGCGGGGAGCAACAAGCCAAGCGAGCATCGAGCGGCGAGCAGCACGAGTTATTCAAAGCAAGCGAGGTGAGTGTCGAGTGACAAGCGAAGAAGCTGTTTCTTTTGATTTTGGTAAATTGAAAACTAAGATGACAAATAAGACAGAAGAGAATGAGTATCAAAGGAAGATGCCGTAAGGAGCTGTTGATGCCATTTTGGACACCATGAGGACTCCTCACAAAAACATTTTTTTTCATTTGTAAATTATAGCTATTGATACCGTAAAAGACATTAAAAATCTAAGTTATTAAAGAATAATGTAAAATTACTTGAACTATTCACTAAGAAGCTGTTTAATATTATTGTTGTCGTTTATTTTAGGGTTTTCTCTAAATAATTTTTTTTTATAAATAATATATTACATATATAAGATATATAAAGTCAGGATTGGTTCGAGTTGAATTGATCCTAAACTCTCATGATCGAGGATCAATATGCACAATGCTGGTTTAGGAATCTCGAGACCAATAACCGACCTAGTCTCCTTGGGAATCGGATCAAGATCGGCAGAGTTGGGCCGGTCCTGGGTTAGTCCGGGGTTGACCCTACACCAATGCTCACCCCTAATATTAACGGAGCTAACAAGCCCCACAGTCTTGTCCATAGGCATCTTGAGCACTAGAAGAGGCAATGGTGACGTTGCATTGTCAAATTCTCCTTCCCTAGGCTGGAGCTCTCTCACTTCATTAAGCATTTGATTGACTCTTTTCCAATCTAAAGCTCAACCAGCAAGTCAATGGAAGACAACTAACTGAGACATTTGATTCGGTCACGTTCCCAGCTTCCCGAAGAACTTGATCTACTCCACTGACATATTCTTGCACCTTGACTAACCAATTCACCACATGTTTCGTGCGCAGTGCATGTGGTTCTTCTTCTTCACGTTCCCCCTTTGCCTTCACATCGTCATTCACATCCTTAAGGATTTTAGTTTCGTTTTTCAAAGAGTCTGACATTATCTTTGAGATTATAAATGTAGCCAGAGGTTCACTGGCCAAGCCCCCTCACTCTTTGACGAGTTGGAAAATAAAAATTACGATATCCATGGAATCTTTTTGAGATAAGAGATTGAAAAGTTGACTATTCAGATAGTCGGAAAGCGAGCGAACGGGTGGAGTTCCATAAGCTCTGCTCTTTTCATCTCAATTCTTCTGGCTATTGGAGGAAGGAAAGAATTTCAGAACCTTTTCTTTACTTCAAGAAAAGAAATAGAACTATTCTTCTTCTTTCTCCGTCGGGGTCATCCTACGAAGAGTCTTACCGTTCAGAATTGAAATCCACAAGCATTTGAGCCAAGACTGTTGGGGATTACTGATTCCAGATACTGGATTCGACACTAAATAGAACCCCTAAAAAAAAGTGCGGAAGACGAGCCCGGGAAAAACACATGTATCACCGATCCTAAGGCACATCACGATATCGAACGTACCTTGTTAGCCACAGCCTAAACACCGACGTTGATTTGAAGAAGAAAAACTAATCCCGTTCTATCCGATGATGTCAATTGGCCTTGAAGGGAAGAAGAATTCGTCTTCTTTGCTCTTGTTCTTCTTTTTGGAAGGAGAGGGAGAGAAGGAACGTACATTATATCAAAAGGTACGTTCCTCTCTCTCTCTTTTTTCACTTAAATACGTCATCTCCAAAGGACGTGTCCCTTCGGTAAAAGACGCTCCCCCAAAAGTTACAACCCTTCAACGTGTCCCTCCATCCATGGGCCCTAAACTTGTGGGCCAGGTTTTTAGGTCCAACATGGGCGGACGGGCCAACTTAGGCCCATCACATCAATTAAATAAAACCATCATAGACAAAAAAGAAGGTATCATGAATGGCCTCTCTTGGAAGCATCCTGAGGAGTGTGAATATGATTACGAAATATGGACGAAGGCAAAGAATATCATTGACATCTATTTCTTTGATTCAAGGCAATGCTCATGTGCTTCTTCCTTCTTTTGTGCATAGACTTCGTGGAATGTGATCTCTAGCGTAACCAAAGCAAAGAATTATTATTTTGCTTTTATAGAAACGAGGAATGATTCGACTCCTTTTTAAGATGCGAAATAACGTAATTGACGGGTCCATTTTTTAGAAGTGCTCCAATGGAATTTTCACAAATTTATTTAGATGTGTATCTAATTGTCATAATTAAACAACTTTAGTACTATAAAACTGATCCATAAAAAGCCTTCTTTGTTTTGGGTTTACTTTGGAATTTTACGGGAACCTGAATTCAATTTTAGTTACTTTAATATGTAGATGGGCTATACTTTTCTCCAAAGGTTTTTATACCTAAATAATATCTTAAAATCCAGTGGGAAAGTAAAAAGGGAATTACTTTTTCATTTTCAAAAATCCACCGACTATAGCTATGGATACCTCGATTCACAGAATTGGTGCAATCCAATTTGCAAATCACAACTCACTTCAAAGGTTCATGTCATTCTGCAGAAGGTAAGGGGGAAAAAGGAGCCATCATAGTTCCCCATGGATAAGACCTCAAACTAAATCTCTCTAAAAGGTTTATTCTTAAAATAGATCTCTCACAAAACTTTTCTCCAAGGTGTGCTCTCACTACAAATCATTCTCAAAACTGCTTAGTCACCCTCTTCATACTAACCACTTTTACTTCTCTCTTAAATTTATTAAAATAATGTCTAGCATTTTGCACAATCGCTATTATTTTACAATTAATCTATCACAAATAATTGAAAATCTAAACATAAGTTGTACACAATCAACAATTAAGTTTTCTTTTAATAATTTGTTACTCCATAAATTTAATGTCTCGTTGATTTTATTTCTAAACACGATTTAAATATATAGTTTATTGTGAATATAATTATAAAGTAACATAACTTAAATCCATTTAATTACAACTAAATTAAATTAAAATCTGAATGTTAAGAAATTAACGTATTTTATTGATATTTTACAATTTGAAGTATGGAATTGTTTTCTCGTTACATTTAAATTTGTAAATTGACGAAAAAAGATATGTTGACAAATTATTTCTTTGTCAAGGATATAAACACCTATTTGGTTATGTATTACCAAGGATATGAAGTAATCCAACATATTGATCCTCCTTGATAGGAGATGTTAGGAGTGCGCAGCAAAAGTCCAATACCTTAACCTTGGGAGATCGTCAAGAGGGAGCCCAAAATCTGAGCTTGTCAATATCTCTAGTTGGATTCACCTTATCTCAAAAAATTAAGTCAATGAGTTATGGACCAACTAATCTCCCCCTCACGTGTGAGCTCCATTCAAGTATCCTTCTTGCCCAACTTCATGCTATGTGTGAGCTCTAGTGTTAGGTCCGTTCCTCCTTAATTCACGTATTAGTCTTGCCCAATTTCATCCTTACGAGCCTGCGTTGTTAGGTCTATTCCTCCTTAATTCAGGTAACAGTCTTACCCAACTTCATCCTTACAGGCCCACGTTGCTACACCACAACGCCCACCTGCCCGGAAACCGCAACCATCGGCTCTAATACCATTTGTTGGGAGTGCGCAGTAGAAATCCGATCTTAGGAAATCGCCGAGAAAGAGCTAGAAATCCGAGCCCGTCAATATATCTAGTTGGATTTATCCTAACTCAAAAGATTAAGCTAATGTGTTATTGGTTAATTATAATATATTAACTATTCAACACCACATCATTTCTCTGATATGGGACTTTTCTAACACAACTCACACGTGTATCCTAACAGGAGATCCAAACCTCGTCCATGAAGAAGAGCTTAGTATAACTTGTGCAGCGAGGTTTGTCACATAATCTCGTTCACCGTTTAGTGAGGTTTGAAGGCCGATTAATCTCGTTCACTGTTTAGTGAGGTTTGAAGGCTGTTTTTTATAACAAAACCTTAGTCACTATATCGAATGAATAATGTAGCATATGAATAGACTTGCTACTTTTCACTTTATCTGTCTCCAATAGGATTAAAACTCCAATTTAAGAACAAGTTAAAATGCAATCGCCATTGTATTAGGAAAGCATCAACGTGGTTTCAATGGTTTCCACGAAAACGTTCTTCACGTTTGATCCTACTTCGTGGTGGGCACTTGCAGAGCCCACCAACCATTTTACACTGATGATCGTGGAGAGCTGGGACAATGCCAAGCCAGCCTTTGGTACTTTTTTTTTTCTTTCTAATGCACATTATTATTCAAAAAGATATTTTCAGCAATATTTTATTATTCTAAAGCCAGTCTCAGAAGGTCAGTAGAGTGCGCACAATTAGGGGTATAACATCTGACTACAAAAGGTTGGATGATTATTTTTTTGTTGAAGTTCTTACGCTGTGCAATTCTCAAGAAGCCTGACATGCTCCCTATAAGAACGACAATGATCGACTAGGTCAACAATTACTTTGCTTCAAAGCCTGCCACCATGTCCTCTGTTTGAAGTGGTTTTCTTTGATTTACTACTAATGGAGGGGGCTAAATTTTATCTGGGCTACTATTCTGAAGTTCCTTTGATATGGTTCCGTTTGAATTATTAAACTGAATCAACTTCTGACAAACCTATCTTAGGAATCCGAAAATGCACTGTGATAATTCCTGTAATTGAAAAACTCTTTCCCGAATGCTTAGATGAATACATATTGACAAAATTGTTCTTACTAAAAATTGGAGTATCTAGTTATCGCCCAAGAGCTGCAACGAAAATTTGTAGTTGGTATTTAGGCACATCAAGGCTTGTGCCTCTTAGATACTGAGTTTACCATTGTACTTTTGCAGAAAATAACTTTGCGACTTTTGCATCTCTTTTTGGTGGGAAGGCTCTGCATGTTTCAAATTAGGAAAACAAGACAAGTACCTCCTGCACACTGTACCCATGAATAGGCTCATAAGATGGGCTATGCTGTCCATGCATGTGTCTGTTTCTCCTTTTTGCTTGCAGACTTGATTTTTGCCCTTGGGAAGATACCTTTTCAGTTATGTAGCTTGCAATCTTCAGTGCAGATTGAGTTGGATTTTGACATTACATTTTGAATCTTATAATGGGAGAAAATATTGGGTACGTCTCACGTTCCAGCCTGTCAAACAAGAAGGCTCTCGGAGCGCGACACGTGTCCTCGTGTCGGGAGCGTGTCAGGCGCCATTTTTAAAATTTTCGGACTGAGGTTTCTTCTTCCTGTGAGTCTCTTTCTTCGCGCCTCTCTCACTCTACCCTCCCTCCCTCTCTCCGACGAACCGAACGCGACCTCCCATTCTCTCATGTGCCCTCCCTCTTTCCGGCCCAGGCGAACCACCGCCAGCAACCGACGAACCACCGTACCGGACCGGCGAGAGGACCGCGAGACCTAGCTCCCTCCCTCGCCCTTCCTCTTTCCGACCGGCGAACCACCGCACGGGACCGGCGAGAGGACCGCGACCTCCCTCTCTCTCTCTGCCCTACCTCTTTACGACCAGGCGAGCCACGGGAGCAAATCGGATGTTTTTGTAGAGATCTCCCATCGTCGCCCTCATCTTCTTTTTCCCCCTTCTTTTTTTGTTTTATTGTTTTTTTTTCCCTTGTGTTCTGATGGCGGATGCGGAGTTGCATATGGAGGACGACGTGATGTCTCACATCGACCTCGACGGCTTCTTCGACGACCTCCCGAGGCGGCGACGTCACCGCGCTTGCTCCTCGACGAGCTGCGTCGTCGTCCTCTCTAGACTCGGGGCTCTCGTGGTTCGACAAGATCGAGAAAATCTTGATGAAGGACGACGAGGACGGCAGAGTTGTCGGTGGCGGGATTAGGGCTGATTCGAGCCAAAATTTCTGCGATAGGTTCCTCGCTGACGTGCTCGTTGACTCCCCCGGAGATGGGTCCGTGGAGATAGCCAATGGGTCCGGCGACAAGGAGGAGCCTGGATCGTCGAATGACGGCAGGGTCAAGGCTGCAAAGGTTGATGGGGCTAAGGGTGGCGGTGAAGCCTATGACCCCTTCTAAGAAGCTCGGGAGGTACATTGATTGATCGGTGGTGCTGAATTATTCTATTGGTAGCTTTATGTTGAATTCTGTTGTAAGTCTTTGTAAAACTGAAATGAAGGTCATTGGGGAGGGGTCCATACATCACCTATTTTACCTTTGTAACTCGGTTTCTTGGGAAAGGAAAAATTTATTTAGCGGTTTGCCTATCGACAATGTAGCATTTAGTCGATGCATAATCTATTACAAATGTTTTGGTATATATAATGTAAAATTGTTTGATTATGTGGTTGATAGAGAGAATATGAGGAGTTCAAGGTGCGAATCAATGCTTTGGTTGCAAAGGCACAAAAGATGCCGGAGAAGAAGGGTGGGCAATGCGGGATGGGCACTTGCTGGCTCGGAAATAACCCGGGGATCACTCTGGAATGATACGGGTATATGATATTAACCGGTATTCCAGAAGCATTTAAATCAACCCTCTCCCCTCTTATGCATCTAGTTAATGTTTTCTTTTTGTTGTCGAAAATAATAGGTTCTCTGGGCCACAGTGGGGGAATTTGATGCGATGGAAATGAGCTACCTCGACTTGTTTATGTTTCTCGTGAAAAGCGACCTGGTTTCCAACATCACAAGAAGCTGGAGCCATGAATGCTTTGGTCTGTCATCTCTATACATCTTATGTAGCTTTTCTTGTCATGTGTCTCTTTTAGACCTGGTTTCCAACATCACAAAAAGCTACATAAGATGTATAGAGATGACAGACAAAGCATTCATGGCTCCAGCTTCTTGTGATGTTGGAAACCAGGTCTTTTTCACGAGAAACATAAACAAGTCGAGGTAGCTCATTTCCATCGTATCAAATTCCCCACTGTGGCCTGTGAGAACCTATTATTTTCGACAACAAAAAGAAAACATTAACTAGATGCATAAGAGGGGAGAGGGTTGATTTAAATGCTTCGGAATACCGGTTAATATCATATACCGTATCATTCCGAGTGATCCCCGGGTTATTTCCGAGCAAAGGCCATCCCGCATTGCCCACCCTTCTTCCGGCATCTTTTGTGCCTTTGCAACCAAAGCATTGATTCGCACCTTGAACTCCTCATATTCTCTCTATCAACCACATAATCAAACAATTTTACATTATATATACCAAAACATTTGTAATAGATTATGCATCCGACTAAATGCTACATTGTCGATAGGCAAACCGCTAAATAAATTTTTCCTTTCCCAAGAAACCGAGTTACAAAGGTAAAATAGGTGATGTATGGACCCCTCCCCAATGACCTTCATTTCAGTTTTACAAAGACTTACAACAGTAATTCAACATAAAGCTACCAATAGAATAATTCAGCACCACCGATCAATCAATGTACCTCCCGAGCTTCTTAGAAGCGGGGTCATAGGCTTCACCGCCACCCTTAGCCCCATCAACCTTTGCAGCCTTGACCCCGCCGTCATTCGACGATCCAGCTCCTCCTTGTCGCCGGACCCATTGGCTATCTCCACGGACCCATCTCCGGGGGAGTCAACGAGCACGTCGCCGAGGAACCTATCGCAGAAATTTTGGCTCGAATCAGCCCTAATCCCGCCACCGACAACTCTGCCGTCCTCGTCGTCCTTCATCAAGATTTTCTCGATCTTGTCGAACCACGAGAGCCCCGAGTCTAGAGAGGACGACGACGCAGTTCGCCGAGGAGCAAGCGCCGTGACGTCGCCGGCCTCGGGGAGGTCGTCGAAGAAGCCGTCGAGGTCGATGTGAGACATCACGTCGTCCTCCATATGCAACTCCGAGATCCGCCATCGAACACAAGGGAAAAAAACAAAAAAAAAAAAAAGAAGGGGGAAAAAGAAGATGAGGGCGACGATGGGAGATCTCTACAAAAACATCTGATTTGCTCCCGGTGGCTCGCCGGTCGTAAAGAGGTAGGGCGAGAGAGAGAGGGAGGTCGCGGTCCTCTCGCCGGTCCCGTGCGGTGGTTCGCCGGTCGGAAAAGAGGAAGGGAGGGAGGGAGCTAGGTCTCGCGGTCCTCTCGCCGGTCCGGTACGGTGGTTTGTCGATTCCGGCGGTGGTTCGCCGGTCGGAAAGAGGGAGGGCACAGAGAGAATGGGAGGTCGCGTTCGGTTCGTCGGAGAGAGGGAGGGAGGGTAGAGTGAGAGAGGCGCGAAGAAAGAGACTCACAGGAAGAAGAAACCTCAGTCCGAAAATTTTAAAAATGGCGCCTGACACGCTCCCCGACACGAGGACACGTGTCGCGCTCCGAGAGCCTTCTTGTTTGACAGGCTGGAACGTGAGACGTACCCAATATTTTCTCCTTCAAACATCCAAAACTAAGCCATACGACCACGCCAATTTTTATGAAACAAAATTACGATCTTGCCCATTGGGGGCTTCTATCTATACATATATCTCTGTATAGCAACAAGTCATCCCCATCGTCACTGGTTCAATAAAATCAACTTTCTCCTTACAAAGACACTTTTAATCTGCAAATTGCTGGAGGATACGACTAAGAGGGCCAAGCTATTAAAACCCCATTCAAGGCCAATCAACCTATCATTCGTCAACCACTGGGATTTGCTACCATTTTCATATGGGAAGGAAAAGGTGGGGGATTTGAATCTCTACCTTTTTAGGGGTTGGGATGTGGATGATTTAGTTTCAGATGTAGGTTTCGTCTCTCAGACCCTATAAGGAAGTAAAACATGTCATTTGTAATCCTCTCGGCATAATCTACTGTATCCATAACCTTTGCCTCTTATTTCAGGCTATCTCGCAAGTATTCTTGAGAGATCGACTCAACCAAGATGTCAATTAATATGAATTCAAAGTCCATAAAATACAAGCATCTTCACTCCCCAGCTAAAGTAAAATAGACACCTAAAATTCCCGACAGAAAGCCCATGCTTCTTCCAACATGGACAAAAATAGCCACTGATTAGCTGGGTACTCACCTTTTTAATTTGCCTCCTACGAAAACCCCTTCAAATTCAAATATAAAGATACCCGCTACTAATATTGATCAAGGAGATGCCAAAATATCACATTTTTTTTTCTTAAAAGAGGAGAAATTAAATTTGGCCACTTCAGTAATAGAAATTTTTACCATAGGATCAGCCACTGCCAAGACCACCCATCCGCAAAAACTGAGTTCAAGGCTTCGGCCTTCAAAGTTGTTCCACCAAAGAACAACTGAGCTTAATTTGCAGCGACTACACGAAAGCGGCTACTCTAAACTCAACAGCGGATATAACTATTAACGACAACCTGCTTAACCAGAGCAAGCTAATGTGGTCAAATTGGTCCACGACATAAAAATCAAGGTCGCCTGCCTTGTGGGACCAGCCCAAGTCCGGGGCCCCTACGGGGGCAAGTTGCCCTGGCCTTGTTTGCATTGGGGCCAGAGGCGAGAGAGAGATGGATGGACAGGCAACGGGGCATGATGGCGGAGTGCGATGGGTATGGCAGCTAGAGGCCTCACAAGGCATATACCATGTCAAGGCGCGGTGGCTGACGCACAAGGTAGCGGTGGTGGCTGCTGCACATCAAGGGGGCAACCGCATCGAGAGCTCAATGGCATCGGAGGAGACGCCAAAGCTTGCAAGAGAAAACTAGTTGTACACCTGCAGTGCATGCTTGAAAACTAGTTTACTTGAAGAAAATAAGAAGGGCGACGTAACTTTCTTGTCCGTAAAATAAGCAAATCAAAGTCTTGGCTCAATTTATCACGTTATCTTGGTAAGGTTTGGGCTTTCGAGTGGAAATCATTTGAATTCATTCCCATAAATCGAAAAAAAATGGATGTAGAAATGATGAAGATTGAAGACTCATGTTAAGGTTTGGGCATTCGGTGTGCATCAACGATTGAAATAAGTAGAGACCCTCGTGAAAAACATTGTAGCAAGGAGCGACCCAAATGTAGGCAAAAGTTATTTGTCTAGCTAAAGTAATTTTCACGTTGCTGGAAGAGCTTTACTAGGACGGGAGAGTGAAGGAGGGGAGAATTTGGTGAAATTCGATATCTCTAGAATAGCTATATGCATACCATATATGTCTGTATATATATAAACGAAGTACAAATCAGAAGCTAGATAAAGATACTTTGCTACAGAAAGACAAACGAAACTTCTTTCCTCACTTACTCAGCTCGCGAGGATAGGAATTCGATCGTGGCCTTGATAAAGAACTGTCCTTTCATTTTACTTAGTGCCTCTCCAAATGTCATTTCTCCTGCGGGACTCTGACCCTCGATATGCAAAGTGACCCAGGCGGCTGGGTCCCACTCGAACTTGGGCCACCAGTATGTCTCTCCAGTGACCGAGAAGCTTCCTCTCATGCTGTTCGAGTCCAACGGCAACTTTCTAAGACCACGGCACGCACTTATGTAGAATTTCACCCCTTGAGGGAAAAATAGAGTTTGGTCGCAAATGCTACTTAGTTTTGGAAGATCGCATATATCTAGAGTTTTGAGATGTGAGAATAATCCTAAAGCAACTAATTCCTCTTCAGCAAATCCATCCCCGATTATTTTCTCCATCAAAGGGCAGCTCACAATGTCCAATCTCTGGAGTTTCGGAGCGTGCACGAGCCAAGATAAGTCAAAAAATCTGCAATTATTAACCATAACTTGAACGAGACTGGGGAAGTAAGAGCAATTGGGCACTCGTCCTATCCCTTGAGTAATCTCCATCGTCATGAGCATAGGGCAATTGTATAGATGAAGCACCTCTAAATGCAAGAATTTGCCACTCCCTTTTAATGATTGACTTATTGGGATGCAGGTCAAGTCCTTGCAATCATTGATCCATACTCTCCTTATGCATCTCTGTAAGGATTGGAATATTTTTAGGACAGAGAAAGATCTTTGCACCGAGATAGATAAGTCGATGAGACCTTGCATGTGCCCTAGTTCCTCTACCACCTCTTCTTCCATCACTAGAGTGCATCCCCATGTGCTGAACACATTCAACTGTAAGCTTGCAATTGCCCCTATCGGAATTAGGATAATCCCAGGTAATCCTATATCATCAAGTAGCAACCACCGTAACCGAGTCAAGTGCTTGATTTCCCTAGGCAACTTAGTGATACTAGTGCGTGACAAGTTCAAATATTGTAGGCTAATAAGTTCGCAAATCCCTTCGGGGAATGACTCAATATTTCTATTGTCAGATAGGTCAAGCACCTTCAAAGAAGCCGTCATTGACTCGAAAAATCCTCTTGGCATGAGCCTCAGCATAGTTTCCCTTATAAACAAAGTTTCAAGTTGGGAACATGTTGGTGGTGCTAGGTTGATACTTGCAATCAAACTTCCCCATAGAGATACTTTCTCCGCTTCCCCCCCTTTGGAGATCATCTCCATTGACATGCGTTCTTCGTTCTCTATCAATAGGAACTTGTTCTCCTTTTGCCCGTGGTCACGAGCAATCCATGTGGCCATGTCACGGATAACATCATGCATCCTTACAATTGGTTGTCCATATGAATCATGCCCACTTTCCAAAAGACAAGCCCTCTTTAAATCCCCCAAGATAGATGCTCCCTCGTCCCGCATATGATATACATCATCAGTGTCTCCTAACAAGCCCTCTCCAATCCAGAGTTCAATTAACTCATTTGTCTTTATGGGGTAATCCTCAGGGAAGTAACAACAATAAAGGAAGCAAGCCTGTCGAGTATGGTCACCTAACCTATCGTAACTGAACTCTAGTATGTGATATACTTCCTCCACCATACCTGGCAGCTTGTGTGGCCTATTCTTCAGCATTGTTAGTGCATGCCTCCATTCACCAGGATCATCTTTACCGGCCATGGCTTGCTCGACAGCAATAAGAGCTAGTGGCAACCCTTTGCACTCTAAAACAATGTTTTCGGCGAGCTCTGGAATTTCTGGATGAGAATATATAATCGATTTGCCGACATTGTTCTCAAACAATCTCAAGGCTCCTTCAGGTGTTAAGCACTGTACTTCGTAGGCTTCATCGGCTGCCATTTGGCAGCATACTTTCTTTGACCGAGTTGTGAATATTACTTTGGATATGCTCTTGGGATGAGGATGAGGAACTCTGGATATGCTCTTGGGATGAGGACGAGGAACTCCGATTTTGGTAAGGTCCAACCTCGCCCATACATCATCAATCAACAACACAAACTTCTTCTTGGTCAAAACTTCCAACATATGATGGACCCTCTCATCCTCAGACCATTTTTCCCAATTCTCATCTTTAATGTTCAGCCTTTTCCTTATGACATCTCGAATGTTATCTTCATTCACTTGCCTAGATACCACCACCCAAATAACAACCTCAAATCCATGATTTTCGCACGAAAGGTCCTTGTTGATCCTTTTCATGAGGGTGGTCTTTCCCACACCGCCTATTCCGTATAACCCAATCACTCCTATTTCTTTTTCGTTCATGAGCCATTTCCACACAATATCAAAGGAAATATCAAGCCCCACAGTCTCGTCCATAGGCATCGCAAGTACAGAAGGAGGAGGCAATGGCAACGTAGTGTCAAATTCTTCTTTCTTGAGCTCTCTCACTTCTTTGAGCATTTGATCGACTGTTTCCCCCAATCGATAGCCGGACCAGCAGTTTCGTGGAAGACAATGACCAAGACATTTGATTCGGTCACGTTCCTTGGCTTCTTGAAGAACTTGATTTGCCCCACCTAAAAAATTTTGCACCTTACCTAACCAGTTTGCCACTTCTTTCGTGGGATGTACACCTCCTCCTTCTTCTTCACGTTTCACCCTTGCTTGCACATCTTCGCTCTTGTCATTCAGGTCTTTAGTTTCTGTCCGCAATTTGTCGACATTATCTTTCATATTATAAATGTAGCCCAAAGGTGTACTGGCCAAACCCCCTAAATATTTGATGAGATCTGAAAGAGGACTTGCGAAATCCATAGGTTCTTTCAAGGACGAGAGATTGAAAAATGGAGTGTTTAGATGGGGATGAAGAGTGGGCGAATGGGTGGAGTTCAATAATGTTAGTCATCCCATGAGAGATTGACTTCGCAGACTCAATAATAAAGATTGGGGGCCCCAACACCACAATAATTCAAGTTGGCAAAAATTTAAGTAAAAGTAACAAGTGCAAAACACGACTGGGGGCTGAATTATTGCGCATGCGGACAAAAAAACTTTTTAGAAAGTTGGACTATGGCAGTAGGGACTATAGAGTGTTACCCGCAACTTATGTATGGATGTATGTGTGTATATCTCTCTAAATTGTTATCTCGTGTATTCATGAGAGTTTAAATGTAATGTATCTATTTTCCAAGATAACACTAATCCTTGGTTCCAAGGAATTTTAGGATAATGTTAATCAAATATGGTAATAATTCTAAGTACATCAATCCTTTGTCAATTAGGCAGCCTTCTCATAGTTTTATACAAAAAGGTTTTTCCTAGCATTGTTATGTGATTTCCGTAATGGAGATTAATTATAGGGAGAAGGGAAAAAAAATCAATGGGAATTGGCAACTTTAATTAGTAAAATTAATACTTGTGTAATAGTAAATTGTGACTTTGAAATAATTTAGTATTACTTTTTACTTCCTTTTTTTTTCCTGACAAATCAATGACTGTACATAAAATCCACATGCATCGTGTGTTTAATTATCCAAACATGCCCTCCCTTTCTTGTTGCTCCCCTGCATGTGAATGCTTTTATGCCCTCCCTTTCTTCTGGAGATTATTAGTTGCCGACGCTATTCGTTTTGTTTAATTTGGATCTGGCAACACCTATATGCGAATTTAAATTAATGGGTTGAAATTATCCGGTAGCGCTCAGGTGATGGGGCAAAAAGTAGATGATTAATTACTCATATTCAGTCAGAATTCTCATATTTACATCATGGCGAACAGATGAGGACAGTGCAAGGCTAGAACCGTGTGAAATAGAATTTGAAAATGAACAAGATTAAGCTCACTAATGATCACATTGTACTAAAAAAAAAAAAAAAATTACAGCTTTACTCTGGGTATAGGTATGGGCACAAGTCGTGGGTCTCCTAACTATCATTGTTTTGGTAGCCGTGAAAATTAGACGTTTTCTCATGTCATACCAGCTGTAATCGCATGTTGTGCATTTACCCTCTAACTTTATGTTGACACCTAAATTTTGGCGATCCGATCGTTTATTTATTACATAAAAAATTAAAATTTAATTTTATCCCTGAAAAATATTAATTACATAACATATAAATTTAGATGCATTTATTTTTAATTTTAATTTTTTGCATTTATTTATTGGATCGGTAGCGGATGGGTTCGAATTAGTGATTTTGAGCTTTAACTTGACAGGTCAGACTAAGCTCACGAAGCGAGCAAATTGACCCAAAATTAATGATAAAAAATTATCTCGTAAAAAATAAGAATTTGAAATTTTTTTTAGAATATGATGAATTTTTGGATAAGGTAGATGTGAAAAGCAAATATTACGTTCGACAAAACGAATATTGTGTTTAGAATAACAATATTCGTGGATTTCGATTTGAAAAGATTAAAATCCTAATTCGTGGCCTATAAATAAGTTAAATGCGTAGGTTCTAGGGGCTTTTCTCGAGTTTTAGGTGAAAAGAAAAAAAAAAAAAAAGTTTTCTTTGAGGTTCTTCTCTCGATTTGCTAGGTCAAAGAAAAATAAACACAAGAATGAGAGGAGAGCTCTGCTGTTTTTTCGTTCCTTTGAAGAAGAAGAGCACAAGAAAAGGAAAAGGCTGGTGGAAAAGTCAAAAGTAAAAGTGACAGAGAGGAGACAGAGAGAGAAGACGTGAGAGACAGGTGAGAGTGACGGGAGAGAGAGAGAGAAAAAAAAAAAGGAAAATAGCTACTGTTCGTCTTCTCCAGAGCTTCCCCCCGCCGCTGCTGCTCATCACCTCCGCGCCGCAGCACTCGATCCTTCGCCGAACCGCCGCTCCTTCTCTCGCGACTTGCAGCACCCGCGAGCCTCCCTCGCCGCACGAAGCCCGCCGTCGCTACCGCCGTCGTCGTGCATCCGAGTCCCGCTCGTCGTCTGCCATCACCGCTCCTCCTGCTCCGCCACTGCCCGATCTGCTGCACCAGAGCGGCAACCCGAGACCAGAAGACACCGCCGAGTCCCGCCTCGCCAGAAGCTGTCGCTGACCCACGTCCGCCGCCCTGCAGCCGTCCGAAGCTCCGCCCTTGACGTGCAGATCTGTCACCGACGCCAGGACCGGCCGCCCCTGCTCATTCGACGTCCTGCTGCCCGAGCCCCTCTGTTCTGCTCCGCCCCTGCTCGCCCGTCTGTCGCCAGCAACGCCTGCGACGACCTGCTCCTCTACCGAACCTTCCGCCCAGACGCAGCAACGCCGCCCCGCCTTCGCCAGTGATCCGCTTCAGCCAGCCCAGCGCCCGGCTCCGCTCCTGCAACTAGATCCGACCACCGCGCCCGGATCTCCGCGCCGCATCACCGCCGCGCGAGCCCCCGCACCGGCCCGCGCCTGCCCTCCGCCAGCAGCCCACGAGCCACCGCTCCTGTCGCGACTCGTCCTCTGCCCCAGTCGCGACGCTGCTGCTGCCGTCTTTCAGCCCATCTGTCTACGCCCCTCCCTCGAGCCAGCCGCCACACCATAGCGACCAGCGAGCCCAACACTGCTCTCCCCTCCGAACGGCGGCACCACCGCGGCTCCTGTGTCCAGTCCCGATTGCAACCCCAGACGCCGCCCCCTACAGCGCCTCGCTCCACCTTCCTCGCCAGCCACCGGATCCCTCGCCGGAGCCCCCGCGCCGGAGCCGGAGATCCGACGACCGCGACCGGTGACCGACGGTGACCAGCTCCGCTGCCCTTGGCCGTGCATGAGCATAAGCCTTGCTTTGGAAAAAAAAAATAGAAAATCAAATTAGGTAGTTTTTTTACTTTACTTTATTTTTTATTTATTGTTTATTATTATATTATTTATTTTGTTTTTTTAGTGGAATTGTTCCTTAATATATTATTGGGATTCCGACATAAAATAGCCTCTCAAATTAGGGATTAACAGTCCGATTTTCGCGCCCGAAATTCGACTCGCAATCTCTTGCAAAATCATTAATCCGATCTCGCGTCCGAAATTCTATTCACAATTTAATTTTAAAATTGGCCAACCCAATCTCATGCGCGAAATATGGTTCGTTAATTTTGGATATCAATTTTATCTTGTTTGATTTGTTGTCGTGTTAGTTGAATCAATTTTATTTTAGTAAAAAATCCAAAAACATATTAATTAGGATTATGTTTGTTTTAGAATATTTCTTGTTATCTTGCATTAGAGGTGGCAATATGGGTTATAAACTCATATCATGACCCATTTTTAGTTAAATAGGTCATATATGGGTAAAGTGAAAATTAAATATGGATCAAAAATGGGTTTGAGAAAATAAAGCACAAAACTAAAATGGTCTAAATGGGTTATTACTAATAATCTATTAATAACCCATTTAGACCCACTTTCAACCCATGGCCATGGCCGTGGCTTTCTTTAATTTTATAAAATATTTTTTTTAAAAAATTCAAATTATATTATTTTTTATATTTCAATTTTTTTCTTTTCTTTTTCTTTTTCTTTTTTTTTCTTCCTCCCTTTGTTGATTGCCGGCAGGGCGACGATCGGCCGCCGGTCTAAGAACGAGGCCAGGCGAGATCGAGCTCGCCGACGTCGGGCGAGGCTCGATCTCGTCAAACCGGCGAGGCCAAGGCCCCCGCCCAACGCCGGCGAGGCCGAGCCTCCGGATCCCGGCGAGATCGGCTCGTCGGCGTCGAACGAGTCTCAATCCGCAGATCCGGCGAGGCCGAAGCCCCGCTAGATGCCGACAAGCTTGAGCCTCGCCGACGCCGGCGAGCTCGATCTCGCCAAATCCGGTGAGGCTCGGCCTCGCCGACGATTGGCGAGGCCCGACGCTCGGTTCGGCGAGATCGAGCCCCGCCCGACGCCGGCGAGCTCGATCTCACCCGTGGCTGGTCGCCGTCCGTCGTCGTGGCCGGCGCGGCCGAAGAAAAAGAAAAAGAAAATAAGAGAAAAAATAATTATTAAAAAATAAAATTTATATTTAAAATAAAAATAATTTTTAAAAAAAAATTATATTTTAAAAATAAAAATTCGATTTTTTAAAAATATTTTAAAAAGAATTATAAAAATTTCATTAAATTTGTATTGCATAAAAATGTTTCAACAATACTTTTTTATACTTTTTTTTTTTTACAAAATAATCATAAAAATGAGCTTTTTTTAGGTTTAGTTAAAAAAATTTCATGTTATAGTTTTTAGTTATTCAATAGTATGTTCACTTCAAATAAGAGAAGCATGTGATCTAATTATTTATAAATATTTCAATTTATAGGTTTTTTTTTAATTTTTAATTTTATTTTATTTACTATTTTGAATTTAATTTGAAGTTTTAATTCAATTAGCATATAGTAGAAGTGAGTTTTCCTAGAATATTAATAGGTTTTAGCAATACGGTTTAGGTAGGGTACGGGTTGGGTACAGGTCGGGTCGTGTATGAGTCACTAGATTTACACTACAAGAATATGGGGCAAAACGGGTTAAATTGGTCAAATATGGTCGACCCATTTTCGACTTGACCCATACCCGACCCGACCCAACCCACCCATTTGCCACATCTATCTTGCATATTTAGAATAGGGTTTTATTTTGATTTTTTTAAATATAAAATAAAAAAATGCATTCCTTGAGGATGTTAGTTTTTTTAAAGTTTGAATTGCACGTTTAATTATTTGGCAATTTTATTTCGAATTTCATAAAAGAAAAAGAAAAATTAGAATTAGGGCGTTATTATGATAGATTGCATACTTATTAAGAAAATAAAAATCAGGGCATGTCATATAGAATTAGACTCATGAGATGCACGTCATTTAGTGATTGTTGCTAGGTTCATTTAATTAGAAATTGTCTGTCATTAGGATTAAGTCATTTTGGTTAATTTAGATTGCATGGTTAATTATTGCATATTCATTAAGAAAACACAAAAAAAATAAATTATTTTACTCATGTCATATAGTTTAGGCTATACTGTTATGTCACATCACTTCATCTTAGATTAGAAGCATTGCATTGCATATAGATTAGATTCTCATTAAATAAGTGAAAACAAAAATTGAGTGATTGCGTGTTAATTAAAAATCATATCTAGGACCGTTGATGTGAATTTTGATCTAACAACGTAGATGATTTCGTTGCTATGAGGTAAATCTTGCAATTTATTCATTACTTTTATCTGGGTGTTAAATTGGTGGTTTGCGCACTCGCATGATTACCTCAAATATTAGAGAAGTAAATTAAAATTAATTCAAGCTGCCTGCAAAACATTTTTTTTCGAAATAAAAAGGGAAAGGCTGAAAGGACATTAGAAAATTCCAGTGTAACCAAGTCCCCGTACCCAAAATCTCTAGCTCATATAAGTAAAATAATTATCTCATTATTTTACTTAGTTATCTAACCGACCTACACTAAATCGATTAGTGGCGACTCCCTTTTGCATGTTAGATATTTGTACCTAAGTCGCGAATTAGTATGGGTTTGGAAGAGCCCAAGTTAAGTCTAAGCTTAGCAATCCATTAGCATAATTCTAGGTGGTTCACCCGAAATTTGGTTGCGACACTTTAGATGATCTTCATCATTTTAATTTCAAATACCAAATCAAATCAAATCATATATTCTCGTGAGGTGTGAGAGTAATCTTTCAAAGAACAAGGGTCTCTTTGTAGAGATTCCCCAAGCGAAATACGAGATGCGAACGTTCATACATGCTTTTTGGTCAACAGTTGTACCCATGAGTTTTTCTAATTTCGGCCAACCTACCGCACATGTGCCACTATTCTATTATAAATGAAAAACTGAGGACAGAGGACAGTGAAACTCCATACTCATACGCGTCAATATTATAATTATCGGTGTCATTGTTTTTTTCCAAGAAAAAAAGAAAAGTCCGAGTATTACACTATTATGCTCTTAACAAAAGTTGATCCAATTGAATTCCCTATCAATAAAGGAAAAAAAAAAAACAGATTATTAAATAAACTAATTAAGAAGACTCCATGTAAACAGATTATTATATACTAAGCTCCCATTACTATACCGTCCCACTAATCAATGTTCAAAATATTGGGCCACTTTATCTTATAATCGAAACATTTTTTTTCTTTTGTGTTTGGTCGATTAGATCAACGGCCAACTGGACGAACGCTAGTGATCCTCGCAAAACTTTTTAATGGTCCTGGCCTGCATGTATTTAGTGATTGGGGATCTATATATTTTTCTTATAATGCTAGTTATTGCAAACGATGAAGATATAAAATACGGTGTAAAGAGATTACACTTCCGATCCCTACTTTAATAGATATCGTTATAGGTCCCTTTATTTTTCATTTGTAATAAATTCTAATTACTGCACGATTTTCTAACCACATTCTAAGAAATTTCATCAGATCATCATTCCAAACCCAGTGAAAGCCTTTAGTCATCAGTCGCCATCGACACATGGTAATTGTATGTAAAAGTCTCCCTGACGTTTGTATTTTTTGCTAATAACTTTGTCTCGCTACCTTCTATAGTAAAATTAAGGCTCCTCCACCAAGACGGTCATTGGTTTAGAGGTATAGGCTTACTCCCAAGTAGCTTGAGACGCTCTGGTCGCACATTCGAGTATCCTTATTACTCATCAGCCTTAAGGTACCTTGGCTCCTCTCAAGCATTGGTTAGGTCGTGTCTTGATATAGGATAACCCTGACCTTTGCTAATATTATGGTGGGATGGTGATGACACGCTTGCTTAAATGAGTAATAGTTATTGCTTAAACCGAACATTCTGTCACTGATATGGAGCTTCTATATTAAAGTTCGAGAGGTCGTTAACGTTGGTTACTCCTTCCCACCCTTTTTACTCAAATAACCCTTGCAGCATTCTCCTTGGTTTTGAAAATGACAATGATCCACATGATATTAATAATAGTTACTTTTTCCAATAGTGGAAAGGCTATTAATAATTTTTTTAGTGACCTAAAATAAAAGTTTCATCAGTTACATTACGCATGAGTTTGTTGATATTAATTTTAAGATTGTACATTCATTAGATATTTTAGTTTGGCTTTGTAGTAGTGATACTAAGACTAGTATTTTTAAGGAAAAGAATACAATGATTCAAACTGAATGATGCTGAAAATATGAAATTTAAGAGTGCCATCTAAGTCAATAGAGGGTACACACCGGCACCGCTTGTTAATAATTAGTCCTTATTCAACAAATTCTTTCAAACTTTCTAAGTAACTATAACAAAAACATAAAAAGTTCTAAAAGTTACACCTACGTGAAAAAATCAGAGAAAAATAGAACATTTAAGTGCCAACGGTGAGAAATTCTGGCCAAAGTGCTAGTGTGGCATTTTCTAGTGACTTTTTTTACTTACATGGCAATTTTTTAAAGAAAATTATACATGTGGCAATTTAAAATATATATATATCCATGTGGCGCTATAAGCCCCCATAATTAATTTTTAATATAAATATTAATTTAAAAATTAAAAACTAAATTTAAAAAGAGGCAGCCACAGCTTCAAGCAAGGGCCTCCACGGCTGCCATCGCCGCCCCACCACCACTCGGAAAGGGCCAGCGACCGTAGGCGAGGGTTTGCCGGGATTGTAGGGCCTTGGCTAGTGGCCGGCGACCTTGGCCAAGCTCTGGCGAGGACCTGTAGGCTCTTGTCTAGATCCGAGGTGAGGGCTTGTGGCTTTCCCTCAAATTCGGCGAGGGTTGCCAACCCTCGCCCGGCCGATTCTTGCTCCACCATCGCCTTTTTCGGCAATGGTGGGATGCTCGACGGCCATGAGGGTCATAGAGGCCCTCGCCGATTTGTTGCTACTCCTCTTTTTTTTCTTTTAATCTTTAAATTTATTTTTTTAATTTAATTTAATTAATATTTATATTAAAAATCGATTTTTGGGCAAAACAACATCGTTTTGCAAATTCATTGGTGAGTAGGTAACTTTAGCAAGCTGTGTAGACCAATTTATTATTAAAATAATGCCGCATCGGGTTTTGGCTACTCTTGCCAGAATTGACACTGAAGTATCTCAATTTTTTTTTTTAAAGTGGCATTTAAGTGTACTTTTTAGAATTTATGGCACTTAAGTGTTCACCTGTGCTAAGTTTTGGCATTTATCTTGTACTTTACCCCACATTTTTCTAATTAGATCCACCTACGAGTTAATACATGACAAATATATTACAATTAAACCAAACAATTTGAAAATTTGACCTAAAATCCGAATGCCTGTTCAAACTCTCTATTTACCTATCTTTTGCTTGTTCAAATAGATTAATTTTGTCATTCCGATGGACTCTATAAAAGAAAGGCAAGCTTTCCTTCCATTTTCCCTTGAAAACAAATAGCGACATTAGTCCAAAAAGGATAACGTATTGAACTTATCTCTAGTCTAGTCCAATTCAGCGAATATTGAATCGAGTAAATTTTTAATGATTATATATTGTTATCATTTCCTCGGAGAAAATTGGTTTGATTTTATTTGAAAATTTGTTTACCTCTTTATGCAGCGGGACAATTAAAATCCTTTGATTTACATATTGACAAATGATTTATAGCCCTTGTCTCAATTGGATTTTAATATTACATTTTGCTCAGAAGACAAAAAGAAGACAAAAAATAAAACGACTTTTACAGACTCAATAATAGAGGCCCAAGTAATGGCCCCACAACAGTACAATGATGCAAGTCGGCAAAGGTAAGTAAATGTAAATAGTACACAACTCACAACTCCCTACTTAGGGGTTGAATTATTGCACATGCGGACAAACAACTCTTTAGAAAGTTGGACTATGGAAATAAAGCATTGCTCATTATATATATATAACAAACTCTTCCAGAAAATTCTCCATTGAATTTATTATATCCATCGTGCAAGATATCACTAATCCTTGCGTTCAAGGAATTTTAGGATAATGTTAATCATACATGGTAAAATTTTTAAATACATTGACTCTTTGTTGATTGGATAACTATTCATAGTTTTATCCAAAACAGATTTTTCCTAGCATTGTCAGGTAATTTTCGTAATGGAGATTAATTTAAGGAGAAAATAGTTTTTTTCAATGGGCAATAAATTTGCAATATTTTGAATTGGCAACTTTACTAAGTAAAATTAATGCCCGTGTACTAGAAAATTGTAACCTCGAAAGAATTTAGCATTATATTTATTTTATTGTTTTGCGAGTAATTTTACTTGATGCACTCGTCTAGTTACATGGGAATTGGCTATAGTCGTAAGGTCAAGCAATCGATAGGCGAAGCATTAACTTTTGACAAATCGACGATTGGACATTAAAAGTTATATGCATCATGCATTTAATTATCCAAACATGGAAGATATCGGTCGTAGGAAGTAAAACAACTAGCAAAGTAAAGCATTGCATAGGCATAGTTTAGTTCAATTTTAAAAAATAGATTAATAGTAACGTATAGAGTTCTAGTGGTTGCTTGCGCAACAATTAGCATAACTTAATAAAGTTTAGTCACGGTAATCGGTTCAAATTACTTAAAAGGAAATTTTAATACCTAAAAGTGCAATTGAATAGTTGGACAAGAGCTAAGATCTTGTCGACATGGCACGATGAAACTTAAGATAGCCAATTGTTATATACCAATCATACACTGCTAGGAGATACGAAGAAGTTATATCCATGGTGCTGAAACTTTAAATTTCCACCACACTTCCATTTTTTTTTTAATCTGTTGTACTCTGAAATTGTTTGTAAGATGAATGGCTTAATATGGTGTATGAAATGACATTTCATGATTTTGAGGTATGATGAACTCTGTCGTTCTATTTTACTTGATAGACTTGTTAAGAGGACAACATGTAAACAGATTAGTATATCGAAGATCCCATTACTATGCTGTCCCACATTTCTACTTCCAAAATAATGGACCAGTTTATCTTATAATCGAAAGATTTTTCCTTCGGTGTTTGGTTGATGGGATCAGTGGCCAAATGGACAAATATCTCAATTTTTGTAGTTATCCTCGCAAAACCGTTTCCTCCTCCTGGCTTGCATGTATTTAGTTACTGGAGAATTGTATATTTTTCTTGTATAGTGGTTACTCATTGTAAACAATGAAGAAATAAAATAAAGTGTAAAGAGATTACACTTCCGATGCCTACACTTCTATTATAATTGGCCCCTTCACTTTCATTTGTCATTAATTCTAGTTACTGTACTCTTCTCTAAACACAATATAAGTAATTTCATAAAATTTTCTTTCAAAATCCGGCGAAATATTTTTAGTCAACACTTGCCATTGAGACGTGGCATCTATATGTAAAAGTCTTTGTGACATTTAAATTTTTTGCTAATAACTTTAACTTGCTACCTCGTATAGTAAAATAAAGGCTCCTTCACCACAATGTTAGTCGATCTAGAGGCATAGGGCTTACTACCAAGTAGTTGGAGACCTTTTGATTATATGTTTGAATTCTCGAATGTTCATCGGCCTTAAGGTACCTTGGTTCTTTTGGAGCATCAGTTCGATCATGCCTTGATATTGAATAACCTTGATTCTACTACTATTAAAATCATGGTGAGACGGCGATGACGTGCTTGCTCAAAATAAGCAATAAATATGGTTCAAATCGAATATTTTGTCATAGGTACAGAACTCTTGTAAAATGCTCAAGGGGGTTGCTGATGCTGGTTGCCGACGCTAGTCGCCCCTTCACGCTCTTTTTACTCAAATAACTTGTAGCATATTCCTAATTCTAGATATGACAATAATCCATATGAAATTAATAATTGCAACTTTTTCAAGTAGTGGAACGGAGATTAAGAGAGAGTGTTAACCTTTTTCTAGGCTGATTAAGTGTCATCCTTAACTCTTCAATATTCGTAAGTAAAAGTTTCAATGAGTTTGTTGATACAAATCGAATCGATTGGTACATGCAGGTGTCACGTACTAGTCAACGCATTCACTGAACATTTTAGTTAGGCTTGGTAGTATAAATATTAAGATGAGTATTTTCAAGAAAAAGAATACACGGACTAAAATTGAATAGTTGTAAAAGTACGGGGATCAAGAGCCTAAATTATGTTCGCAAGCGGTACACAGGCACCACAAGTCGGTAATTAATATCTCCATCAACAAATCCTTTTAGACTCTCCATGTAAATATGATAAAGTGACTTAAAGGGCCTATTTGGTGACAATCCCAACAGTGTTAGATTTTGATTTTTTGTTCCCAAGAGTAGTTTTGGAACAGAATCGCGTTTGGTAAAATTTTTGTTCCCGAGAATAAATTTGTTCTCGGCAACAGATTGGGAGGAGAATCAAGAATAAATAAAAGTTGATTTTTGTTCTAACAAAATTGAGAATCAAAATTCTTCTTCTTCTCTTTTCTTCTTCTTCATCAATCGCCATCCCGCGACCACCACCCGCCGCCCCGCCGCCGTCCGCCGCTCGCCGCCCGCCGCCGCCGAAACCGGTCCGGTGAGCTCGTCGGAGGCAAAGTCCAGCCATCGGCGAGGCTCGCCTAGCCCGCCGGTGGCCAGCGAGCCTCGCCCGGGCAAGGCCGAGCCTCGCAGCGAGCCTCGCCCAACCCCGGCAAGGCTCGCCCGGCCACCGGCGAGGTTGGCTAGACCACCGGCGAGGCTCGGCCAACGAGGGCCGGCCTCACCGAGGGCCGCAACGCTCCGTGAGGTCACCGGCCTCGTTTGGCCAGTCGCCGGTTCGGCGATCGGCCTGAAGAAGAAGAAGACTAGGAGAAAGACTAGGAGAAAAAAAAAAAAAAAAAAAAAAAAAGGAAAAAAAAAAAGGAAAAGAAGAAAAGAAAAGAAAAGAAAAAAAGGAAAAAATTATTTAAAAATTAAAAGAAATTGATTTGGAACATAATCAATGAACACGTATCAAACGCAATTCTATTCTAGAATAAAAATTTTGTACAATTACCAAACGCATTTTTTACTCAAAATCGTTTTGAACAAAATAAAAATAATCATTTTTTATCGAATTTGTTTCTTAGAATGTAATCGTTACACAAACGCGCCCAAATTATCTCTGAAGAATAGCATTTGAAACTAGCATTACGATGAAATAAAGTGTAGAGATGGAAAGTTAGTGGCGGGCTTGGGATGAGCGATGGCCCTACCCTCGATCAAAAAAAATTTCTAATATTATTCGATAAGATTTTTTTTTTTTTTTAATATGTCACTATATCTTATTAGAACTTCTTATCACCCCTAATCTTGACTTCTCGACTCGAGTTATTGACGTCCTCACATAATACTGAATTTTGAGTGTGATAGGAATTGCTAAAGAGAAAAACATATGACACGATGATACTAATAACCCGCCACATTTCCCTATGTGTGATTGATTTCGAAATGACCACATAAAAAAAATATCAACTTATCATTTTGAATATTGTCTTTATTTGAGTAAAAGTGTTGTCTAATGCATTTTTTAAATTTCTTAAATAGAAAGTATACATAGTAATAACTTTCAGATTCCACGAAAGATAGGGATCCGTTAGCAAATAGGACTTGTCATTTTTACTCTCCATCGTAGTCAGAAAATGGTGTTCCCTATTCAGTGCCCAAAATCTGTTGGGTTAAACCTCCACTTTCTCGTAGATTGACGAAAATTATAGCAAGGAGCGCGCTCGGGTTCTAAATATCTTTATTAATAATTGAGTTTACACATCAACTGGAGAGTGACGTTTTCACTTTCCAGCTTTGAATCAATTGGAAAAGTTGAAGCCTAGAAACTAAAATCAAAGACTGGGCCTTGCTTTGATGGACAGCATATTCATTCCCCCTTTCCTGCATTCATTTCTTTTTTCTTTTCTTTTTCTTAAATTACTTTTTCAATAAAGAAGAGGAATCTCAAAACAACTTTGTTCGCTAAAGACTGGTTCTAAATATCTTTATTAATAATTTTATTTTTTAAAGATGTGATCGAATAAGATAAAATAAGAAGTCTGATCATGCAGTTTGATGAGATAAAATTCAAGCAACCTTATTCCCCGGTTAAAGTAAAAAAGACACCTAAAAATCTAGACAGAAGGCCCATGATCCGCCAACATGGACAAAAATGCCACTGATTAACTTGGTTAGCTCTAACCCAAAAAAAAAACTGGGTTATCGCCTTTTGATTTGCCTTTGCCTCTTACAAGAATCTCTTCAATTCAAAGATAAAGATACCCGTTATTAATGCCAAAGGATCACCTTTTTTTTCTAAAAGAGGAGAAATTATATTTGGCCACTTTATTGGAAAAATTCCATTATCGAAGGATTAGCCACTGCCGGTACCACCCAGCTCTCTACCACCAAAGGAAGGACCTAGGCTTCCACCTTCCAAGAAGGGGTAAAGGGTAGTTGTTCCACCAAGAACAACTGATAAAAGCAATCGTCAAACGTGTTCGCGCTGGAATCGGGAACCGTGCTGTCTTTCGTACACTTGCTCCCAATGCCTTGTGGACACGCATGGGGTTAGGTCTGCATCGGGCACGAATGAAAGTGATGTTAACCCAACACTCCCCAACTTTTTCAAAATGCAGCCACCGATCAGACACGTCTACGAGTCGTGCTCGAGACGTTTTCTCGATTCATCGCGAGCTTTGGTCTTCGAGCAATTGCCAATATAAAATAATTTCCTTCGTCTTGGCCTTCGACGCTGGCATGGCAACATTTCGATGGCCAACGGAGACAGGACAGCCAATCTCTTCACATGTTTTCAAAAGAATTACGTAAGAGTAGTTCGATAAATGCCTATCTGTGCGATTTAATTGGTCAAATTAAAGGCCGTCGATACATCACATCGAACTTGATCAAAGAAATTCCGCATTGTAATGAGATTATCTACTAATGATGGAGTTTATTTATTTTTACTCATACAACATACGCAATTTTTTATTAATAAAATGGAGCACACTCGTTCACATACGTTAAAACATAGTGACCAAAAAATTTAAATTGCTAAAGTATCATACAATGCGTGTAAAAATTTGATTCGTTTGGGCAATATGAGCTCAAACTTTTGTGAAATTGAAGTAAGGGATTGATGAAATACTTGATGAATATCTCGGATTCAATTTTCTAATCTGAGACGGCGGGGATTGTTTGATAATTACCTAAATAACGATGTTGTCCGTCCATGAATTATATGTAATTTATATTTAATCTTGTTTGGCACAAGTTTTAATATTTTTTTTTTCAAAAAATTTCGAAGACTAACAGCAGAGATAATGTTCGGCTCAAACTAAATCCTTTATTAGCTTAAACACAAAGCATCGCAAATTCAAAAAAAAAAAAAAAAAAAGAGAGAAAAAAAAAACCGAAGTCACTGCTTTTGGGAGGCAGCGAAAATAACTTGTAGCACATTCCTAATTCTAGATATGGCAGTAATCCACATGACATTAATAATTGCGACTTTTTCAAAGTAGTGGAACGACAGTTAATAGAGTGTTAGCCTTTTTCTAGGCCGATTGAGTGTCAACCTTAACTCTTCAATATTTCGTAAGTAAAAGTTTCATCAGTTTCGTTACTAATGAGTTTGTTGATACAAATCGGATCAATTGGTGCATGCAGGTGTCATGTACTAATCAACGCATCCACTAGACATTTTCATTGGGCTTTGCAGCGGAAATATTAAGATGAGTATTTTCAAGGGAAAAAAAAATACACGGACTAAAATTGAATAGTTGTAAAAGTACGGGGATCAAGAGCCTAAATTATGTTCGCAAGCGGTACACAGGCACCACAAGTCGGTAATTAATATCTTCATCAACAAATCCTTTCAGACTCTCCATGTAAATATGATAAAGTGACTTAAATTGTCTCCAAATAATAGCTTTTGAAACTAGCATTACGACGAAATAAAGTATAGAGATGGAAAGTCAGTGGCGGGCTTGGGATGAGTGATGGCCCTACCCCCGATCAAAAAAAAAATTCTCATATTATTCGATGAGTTTTTTTTTTTAAATTTTAAATATGTCACTATATCTTATTAGAACTTCTTATCACCGCTAATCTTGAATTCTCAACTCGAACCACTTAATTGACGTCCCCACATGATACCGACTTTTGAGTGTGATGTGAATTGCTAAAGAGAAAAACATATGACATGATGCCACTAACAACTCGCGACATTTCTCTGTGTGATTGATTTTGAAATGACCACATGAAAAAAATATCAACTAATCATTTTGAATATTGTCTTTATTTGAGTAAAAGTGTTGTCTAATGCATTTTTTAAATTTCTTAAATAGAAAGTATACATAGTAATAACTTTCAATTTCCATGAAAGACACGGATCTGTTAGCACATATAACTTGTCATTTTTACTCTCCATCGTAGTTAGAAAATGGTGTTCCCCATTCAGTGCCCAAAATCTGTTGGGTTAAACCTCCACTTTTTCGTAGATTGACGCGAATTATAGCAAGGAGCGCACTTGGGTTCTAAATATTTTTATTAATAATTGAGTTTACGCATTAACTGGAGAGTAACGTTTTCACTTTCCAGCTTTGAATCGATTGGAAAAGTTAAAGCCTAGAAACTAAAGCCGAAGACTGGGCCTTGCTTTCAGGGACATCATATTCATCCCCCTTTCCTGCATTCATTTCTTTTTCTTTTTTTCTAAGTTACTTTTTCAGCGAAGAAGAGGAATCTCAAAATAACTTTTGTTTGCCGTTAAAAAGATTAAGATGTGATCGAATAAAATAAAATAAGAAATCTAATCATGCAGTTTGATGAGATAAAATTCAAGCAACCTTATTCCACAGTTAAAGTAAAAAAGACACCTAAAATTCTAGACAGGAAGCCCATGATCCTCCAACATGGACAAAAATGCCACTGATGAACTCGGTTAGCTGTAACCAAAATAAAAATAAAAATTGAGTTATCATTCTTTTGATTTGCCTCTTACAAGAATCCCTTCAATTCAAAGATAAAGATACCCGCTACTAATTTTTTATCAAGGAGGTGCCAAAAGATTACTTCTTTTTTTTTTTTTCTAAAAGAGGAGAAATATAATTTGGCCACTTTATTGAAAAAATTCCATTATCAAAGGATTAGCCACTGCCGGTACCACCCAGCTCTCTACCACCAAAGGAAGGATCTCATCCGCAAAAACCGAGTCCAGGCCTCCACCTTCCAAAAAAGGGTAAAGGGAAGTTGTTGAACAACTGATAAAAGCAATCGTCAAACGTGTCTGTGTTGGAATCGGGAACCGTGCCGTCTTTCGTACACTTGCTCCCAATGCCTTGTGGACACGCATGGGGTTAGGTCTGCATCGGGCACGAATGAAAGTGATGTTAACCCGACACTCCCCGACTTTTTCAAAATGCAGCCACATGAGCAGCAGTAGCTTCCATGGCCGTGATCTGGCGTTGATTGGCAAAGAGTGGTGACTTGACATCGAGACAAAGGTGGTGAACGGCTAATTTAGGGTTTCTTATGATATCGATCCTTTTGAGGTTGACCCAAGTTTCAACTGCCATTCTCAACCTCAAATCAAAGAAAAACGACAGTGGTCGGCTTGGACCGCGCCTTGATGGCATGTACTAGAAAGAGACAGAAGCAGCAGTAGCTTCCATGGTAAAGAGTGGTGACTTGCCATCGAGACAAAGGTGGTGAGCAGTAAGCTGCGAACTGCGTAATGGTGGCCGGTGGCAAAGCTTGACGATATCCTTCGGCGATGTAAAGACGCAACAATTGATTGACGAAGTTGACAACGGAAGGAGATGGGATAAAAGAGAGAAGGGGCGTCTCTACTCTTCAAAAGTGAAATGACTGGAATGAGGGTTTTGTGTTACAAGGAGTAGAACTGGAAGTACAATTATGGAGTGACGGTGAGATTTGAAATAAAAAAGAGTTCATTAACTGAAACTTTATCATGGCGAGGAAACTGAAATGCTAAAACTAAAAGTAGGTGTCTTTGCCTAGGGAGGAACTCCCTTGCATATTCGTTGAATTGGGAAATGGGCCTCGAAGTTACAGTACCACACGGATTTGTTTATCAAATGTCTTAATGGGCTCTAAGCACATTGCCGATGCTTTGCGAAACGGACTCTCTTGCTCTTTCTTATCCTCTTTAGGATTCTCTCTCCCGTATGATTTAAGAAAAATTAACTAAATACAGTATAATCAATTAGTCATGGCGTGGTACGAACTATAGCTGTTAAAATATCTTGATAAAGAGTTATTATCATTATCCTCGTAAAAATAGTTGAGCATTATGTTTGAAGTGTTTCTGCATAAAACATTGATTCGTTACACATTTCTTTGAAACCATGATATTTCAGTTTTGATTTTTATCACAAGCAAAGTACTTCACTTTTAATGATGAGCCAGGTGAAGCCCGGACTCTTCACTAGCATAAAATGATATAAGTGCGTGACATTCTTAAATCAGAAGGTTTTGTTCCTTTGCTTCCATGTTAAGAAATTCTTATTCTCAAATTCTATAGTACCTCTTCGTTTTTATGGATGACCATTCTAAGTATGGTAATGTACTTGATAGAAACCCTAGATGAGGTCAAAACAAAAGAAGACCGCTATAGTCCCTAACTGCGAAATGGTAATGTGATTTTTTTTTTTTTTAAATTCTCTCTCAAAGAACTGCAGAAAAGGAAATCCACCTAGGAGAGCATGGATGCCGCAAATCGACTTCGGAAAATCTTCATATCGGACAATGCAGAGACCCACTTAGACAGACATGTTCACTTCACCATCTGTTCATTTTTCACGCGGTTACTAAGAGTAAAACTAATTTGGAACATTCGACATGTGCTGAGACTCATGCCTTTTTCGATTTATGAGGTTAGTAGGTCATTTAATGATATTTAAAGTTCATGTATTCCCGGCTTAGAAAAAAGAACATAAAAGATTTCACTGTAATCTATCAAAACTAGATGTTTACCCACACGTTGCCCAAATCGTCACGACACAAATTAATTAAAATGGAGCATGAAACATTTTAGCATAAATACATCATTATTTTAATGTATCATTTGTTGTAAAAGGCACACATAAAACTAAATTATCAAATTCAAAGCAACTAATTAGTATCATAATAAAAATCCACAAACAAAATATAAAATACTATGCACAATAAATATCATATTATCTCTGAGACGCACATAAACAATAGAAACTTTTGTCTACCGACCAACATGGAAAAAGCTTAAATTATGTTATTGTGCTAAAATAAAAAGTACTTCTATGAAGATGAGTTACTCGGCGTCAAAAATCGGCTTATTGGGCCTAGAGCAAAAGGAGAGCCCATTAAACCTAGTGTGTAAGAAGGCCGCCGATTATCAAGGATGCCAAGGATACCAAGGATTCGGGATCGAAGTCTCTAGAAGCAATTTAAAATTGAAGTTAGTAAATGCTAAAAAGCGGTTACTCTTAAATTAGGCTATAAATAACCAAAGAGACACAATTGTAAAGGACCTTTTGACAAATCAATAATCATAAAAACACCTGTCTTTTGGCTATCTTTTTCTTTATATTGCGCATTCACCTTTTATCACACATTTTTATCTCCTGTTTATCCTTTATTTTACTGCCCGTAGAATAGAATTAGTCACTTCATTTCTGAAACTACACAGAACCCGATTCACATTACAAGAAACCGAAGACTTGCCGCTTCGTTAAAAGATATTCCCGACGCTTTCCCAACGAACAATTACAATTAAATACTAAAATAATATAGAGAGTGGGGTATTATCTAGGGCAAAAAATTAGTGCACATATGTTTTGCTACTTTCCTACGAAAGGTACATGAACTTTTTTCATGCAATGAAAAGAGTTAAATCCTAACAAACTACGATTATAGGTGACACATTTAGAGGCAACATTGAGAAAAGACCAAAGAGTATGATCAATGCTTGAACCTCATTTTGTTCTCCGATGTACCAAAGAGTATAATTACCCCTAATCCTCCATTGTAAAGGATTGAGACACCTATTTGACTCTGTATTACGAAGGATCTGAACTACTTCAACATCTGATCCTCCTTGACGGGAGATCCGAAACTCGTCTACGAAGAAATTTGCTTGTCGATAAACTTGTGTAGAAAGACTTGTAACATCATCTCGTTCACCGTTTAGCAGGTTTGGAGACCAATGCTTATAACAAAACCTTAAGTCATATGTTAAATGAACAATGTAGCATACAAATGGACTTGCTTCTTTTCTCCTATCTTTCTCCAATAGGATTGAAACTCCAATTAATTAAAACGAAATCGCCATTAAATTAGGAAAGTAGAACACGTCAACGTGGTTTCATTGGTTTCCACAAAAACATTCTTCACTTTTATTCTTGCTTGGTGGTGGGCACTTGAAGAACCGTTTACACTGATGATCGTGGGGAGTTGGGTTAGTGTCAAGATTGTCTTTGGTACTGTTCTTTTCTTTTTAATGCATGTTATTATTCAAAAAGATAATTTCAGCAAATTTATATAAGTTAGTATAAGCGACGAAATTATGGAGGTTCATATTTTCCAGGTCCTTATTTAATATAAACATTATAATTCTCTCAATTTACGAAATAAATGCATGAAGTTCATCCTTTTGAGAAGTTGACGGATGAGCCTCTGAAAATTCAAGAACTGATATGTCTTCTCTTTTCTTCTCTTCCTTTCCTTTCCTTTGCTTTCTTCTTCCTCGAGCAGCCTAGGGATTGCCCGTCTCCACGCCACATCTCAACTCCAATTTTCCACCGCCATGTCTCCTTCCTCCAACCTCCATCAAAGTCACGATCAGCACACCATCATCCTCCCTCTTGGCTGCGCCACTATAGATCTCCTCCTTCCCGCGAGCGCCCCAGTGTTCGCATGCAGCCTCGTCTCGACTACCATCACAATTGTCGACTGACAATGCAAGCATCCCATCAGAGCGTCTTCTAACTTGTCGGCAAACATTCCCCTGATCACCACCACCATTATCGCACCATGACACACCCGCACCGAAAGCCACCCACCCGCATCCACACCCCGCACTTGTGATCTAAAGTCACTACCTCAAATTCAAGGTCGCCGGCCTCAAGGGACCTACGATCTGAGGGTGATAAAGGCCAAAAACCAATTGGTTCGTGGTCGCAACCAGTGCACCACGCTTTATTGTTTGTCCAGAGAGAGAGTGGTTGAGTAACGGACAATACCACTGGGAGGGGTGTTTCAATGACGGCCCGAGGTATGAGGCATTCTAATTAATTACGAGTAACTGGATTAAAAATTCATTGAACAAGATATGATATGGTACAATGCCAAGGAGTTTTGCAGGCATTTTCTGTGAGCATGATCCATCTAAATGCTGGCATGACATGACTATGCAATCACCCAAGAAAAGCCTATGAGCACACAACAATAAAAACCGGTAAGCCGATGAGACTTTTACCCCATGCAAATGATTAGAGAACCTAAACTAAAGCTCGATGGTGTAGCGCGTGACAAATGTCCCACAAAGTAAAGTTTGAGGTAAACAAGTGGTTTGGTATGCATCAACCTTGGGTTCTGACTATCATCTGCAGATTTCAAACACGCTAGCTGTTGCTCCCCAAGAATAGATAGACTCTTGAAGCAGCATTGTTATGATGTGATTTACTCATGCCAATTCCCTTAAAGTTTAGGTTAAATTA
The DNA here is from genome assembly GCA_014182395.1 of Eucalyptus sp. ANBG9806169. Lineage (NCBI taxonomy): Eukaryota > Viridiplantae > Streptophyta > Magnoliopsida > Myrtales > Myrtaceae > Eucalyptus > Eucalyptus sp. ANBG9806169. The sequence continues at coordinate 2,349,392 of CM024574.1, read as the reverse complement.
GCCCGATATACACAGATGAACAATGTTACCATGAATCACGACCTCTTGGGAGAGTGGCTGTTCAAGGACGGTGGAAACAGGAGATAAAACTTCCTATGCACACTTCAAAGTTCATACAACAAGGCCAAGGCCACCAATTATCATTCTAGAATGAAAATTGCAGTATTCTGGAGGGTTTGAAAGGACAGTGTTCATGATATATGCCAACCCTGGAAGCAATATGAGAATAACTAGGGCTCACCAAAACTATTACTTAAGTTTCAGCGAATCCTCAATCCGCCGGATCAGTTGATCAGCTGTCAGAGCACCCTCCTGATAATTGAAAACAGCTCAATCAAGATACGGGTAAATGACTAAAACAACTTAAAACTGCATAAGTTGGAAGCAATCGAAAATCAGAAAAATTTTACAACCCTATATTGCAATTAAATTATGAATGAGAATCAACTAATTTCAGATTAAATAACATTCAAAGACCACAGAATAATGCATTAGTCTTAGGCAATGCCCATCAGTTATTACCATTTCTGCATTGTGCCAGCAACCATGTCCTTCACAGAAAATATATGGAGATACCCTCTGCCTATTGCTAAAAAAGAATCACTCACTATGCATGGATTGCAGCAACCTAATGACTAGGGAAGCTGTGTTTTCCAGGATAGTCAAGCTCTACAAAGGGAAGGCCTTTCACTGATTGCTGTTGAAGACTTATGCGGTTTGTGCATATTTATCATCAGTTATTATGTAGAAACATGTTGTTATTTGTTCCATGTTTTGCAAGAGAATAATGATGAAGTGGGATCGAATTCCCCAATCAAAAACAGTTTAGGAGGAGAAGGGTGTCCACTGATTATCGACCATTATAGATCTTCATGTCACAAGAGAGGCATTAGTGCCTATATACATTACAAGGGGTGTCTGCGCTTTTTCGCCAAAATGCAAGTACTCTTTCCAGAGTTCACCCTGTATCTTTCACATCATAAAAGATTGAAATTGCCCAAAAAAAAAAAAAAAAAAAAACTTGTGACTCTAGGTTTTTGTTCAAATTAGGATATCTAAGGCATCTCATAACAGTATCAAAAACATTTATGAGCCTTTACTAACATAACAATTATGAGAACTTAGCAGATTAAATTTCCAAATGATAGCAAAGGTGAAAAAGATAAAACTTACAAAACGGTCAAAAGGCTTCCCATCTTTAAATATGATAAAGGTCGGTAATGCTTCTATCTTGTATTTATCAGCAATGCTGGGCTACTTCTCAGTATCAATCTTCACAACCTGAATTGTATCTTTAAGTCTAATGCTGACCTCATTGAAGATGGGAACCATAAATTGACAAGGACCACACCTGGCACAAAAGCTCAAATTATAAGTATTATCCTAATCAAGTTGCTCGAAGATTTATTAGAACAGGTATCATTGCTTCAAATCTATGTAGGATGTAAATTACCAAGTAGGTAAAAGTCAACTTATACAGGTTCTCAGATTTGGCCAACAGATCATCAAAAGAGTTATACATCTGCTTCTTAGCTTCAACCTGTAAAAAATAAGGGATACAGGTAAGTGGACGTTTCTAATCTACAAAACAAAGATCAAAGTAATAATATCATCAAATGGTCCAACAGAGACAAGAGGAAGCATTAACCATATTTTTCAAGTCCAAAGGAGGCTACTTGTTAAAGAGGATCGTAAAGTTCACTCCATCAAATCAGAGGAAGAAGCCAACTAAAAAAGAACATATGCGATTACTAGTGTAAAGGAGTACAAGGAAAGCCAAACACGTTTTCTCATTAACAACAGTAAACAGGATGCTGACAAATAACAAGAGGAAAAATTGAATGACATATGACAAGGGATAAATGCACTTGCTGATTAGGAAGAAATATATATATATATATATATATATGGTGCAAAGTAGGTCTCTTTCACTCCTACACTCTTCAGTTACATCAAGATAGACTTGGATATTGAGTCGATGGAATCATCCAGGAGACCAACATATATATAACTCCCATCTAGTAGGATAAAGTCTACAGTTGTCGTTTGTGAGGAAAAGTACAAAATCAACTCCTGCTAGGAGTTCGTGTGGTATAGGTTAAACCCTAGGCTGCCCTGAAGAAGCTTTACAAAGATGCCATTGTAGGCCTTACTCCTAACGTTTTAAAACTATAGTTCATTACAGCTCTATTTCACTTTCATCTATCCTTTTAAATTCAGATGAGATGCTAACACGAGAATGTAAAGTTCCTCATACATTAAATGAGCAAACTCTTCATACTACAGCAACAGGTTGATTTCACCAGTTTGTTTTCTTCTAGACAGATCATTTGTAGGTTGCATTGTCCATTGCAAAATGATGAAACCGTCAAAATCTGTCTTCTTTGCTTGAGGAGGAAGATATGCATTTGTATGAATTATATGAAACAGGTCAATCCAAAGATATGCTCCGAGCAATGACAGAATTTATCTAGTAAAGAAAAAGACATGAGACTGGTGGAAAAAGAAGGATGACCTTGCATGACATGGCATTTTTTTTAATAGATGAAGACCAGCCAAGCATGACATGACATTGTCCATGGTCACCTCCTAAAGCACGTTCATTGAATTTAGGAGACAATCACTATGGGTTTAGTAGGGAAAACCATGGCAAGTGCAATGCCATGTAGCATCTAAAAAGCAACACAAGCTGTTTAGATTGCCGCATCATTCTATTCTTTATTGAAAAGGATAGCCAACTGTATGATAAAATAGAATGAAGATGTAACACATAATATTCACCCTGTGAAAATTGAAGTTAAGCAGTGAACATGAAAATTTGCCCAGCATTGAATGACCACTCATATGATTTTGCCACCATAATGACACTTTTATTGACCCAACAAAGCTACACTGCACACTAGGACCCCATGTCGATGCAGGCAGAACATACCCACCAGAGCATAACAAACCCACTAACAGCGAATACTTATGACTAGAAAAGCGAGGCATGGCCAAGCTAAATTAGAGAAAGAGACGTCCATTCCAGTCATATATTTGAACCATCAAGTAAGTACCAGACAAGAAGGAGCCCACGCTCCAGCAAGCACGCCTTCAGCCACGACTCAGAGCAATACTGCAAAACAACAAATCCCGGAGAGAGGTGTTACCACAAGAGAGGAACCCCGCCAGGAGCCGGAGCCGGAGCCGGCGCCGGATCGGCAACGGGCAGGGAGCAGCAATAACCGAGCTGGCCAGATTCTCACCGTTCAAGTGAGGAATCAAAGATGCGGAGAGAGAGATCGCCATGGAAACGAGGGATGCGAATGAACAACAACCACCCGAGCGCTCTACTTTTTCTTCTCTTTCTTTTTGGATAAATCGAAGGGGAGGAGGAGCGCTCTACAGTTTGTATCATTCCACAGCCCTATCCATATGCCCTGCATGACACAGTCCCCTAATCACCAAATTGTAAGTAATCGAGTTGGGCATGTAACCCTTCCTCAACACTTCTTTGAAAACCAGAATTGCATTTTCCACATTGTCTTTCCTATAGAGAACCTAAATCATGGCATTATAAGTCGCAACAGAAGGAAGAATTCCCTCTCTAGACATCTCACCAAACACCCTTTTAGCTTCCTTAATCTCACCAACGATGCCGAAACTGTTGATCACCGTGGTATGCGTGACAACATCGATATCGCACTTCCTCTTCTTCATCTGCAGAAAGAATTGCCAAGCCTCATCAACCTGGCCAGCTCTAAAGAACCCTTTAAGCATTATATTATAAGTCGTCGAACTCGGGGTCAACCCCCTATCCACCATCTCCTTCAACACCTCCAAAGCCATTGGCGTCCGCTCGATCAAACACCACCCATTCGCAATTATATTATAACTAACACAATCAGCCTTAAACCTGCCCCCGAAAACTTTAAACAACTTGTTGCTAGCCATCTCCACATGTCTAGACTTGCACAGTATATCAAGAATGGTATTGAACGAGCTCAAATCCTGACGGCAACCGTGCTCGTGCATCGACAAGAACACCTTGACCGCCCTATCGGGCTTGCCGGCGGCGACGTACCTCTCGGCGATGATGGCGAACGTCTTCGGGGAGGGGCCGAGGCGGAGGGACCGCATCCGGGCCACGAGGGCCCACGCGGCCCGGAAGTCGCGGACGCGCGCGGCGAGGTCGACGGCGTGGTCGAAGGAGGAGGCGGCGGGGGCGTAGCCGGGGCGGTGGTGGGAGAGGTGGGCGAAGAAGGAAAGGGCCATGGGGGCGTGGTTCCAGAGGCGCTTCAGGGTCTTGTCGACGAGGTCCGGCGTCCATTGGATGCTGGGATCTTGGAGGATTCCGGGCAGGGTTTGGGGGGTGGCGGCGAGGATGGAGGCGGCAATGGAGGCGTCGAGTGGAAGAGGAGGCGGCGGCGGCGGCGGTGGCGGTGCGGCGGTGAAGAAGGAGAAGGAGGTGGAGATGGTGATGGTCTGAGCAGGAGGTCTGTGCAGAAGAGTGAGCATCTCCAGTTTGGTGAATGGCGCTTCTGAAATGGCCGTGTTGATTGAGAGTAGACCTGGTCGATCTGCTTGGGCGGATCGGAGCTGGTATCAATGGGTCACGTTACTCAAATGCAGCGAGGGTCGTCGGCCATCGCCCAAACGACCCTTGTCGCACTGTCGCCTTTTACGGCGATGGCGGGATGGCGGCAATTACGAGGGCTGTAGAGGCCCTCGCCGATTTGCTGTCGCTCCTTTTTTTTTTTTTTTTTTTTGGTTAAAATTTAATTTAATCAATATTTATATTAAAAATCGATTTCGGGGCAAGATAACGTGGTTTTGCACATTTATTGTTGGGTAGGCAACTTCGGTAGGTCACGTAGGCCAATTTATTCTTAAAATAATGTCACATCAAATTTCCGGCTATCATTGCCAGAATGGCATTTTATGCACTTTTTAGAATTTTTGGCATTTAAATATCCACCCATGCCAGGTTTGAGGATTTGTGGTGTATTTTGCCCTGCATTTTTCTAATCAAATCCGCTTAAGAGCTAAGACATGACAAATTTATTGCAATTAAACAAAACAATTTGAAAATTTGACCTAAAATTCAAATTCCCATTTAAACTTTCTATTCACCCTTCTTTTGCTTGTCCAGATAGATTAATTTTGCCATTTCGATGGACTCTATAAAAGAAAACGCAAGCTTTCTTTCCATTTTCCCTTGGAAACAAATAGCGACATTAGTCCAAAAAGAAAACGTATTAAACTTATCTCTAGTCGAGTCTAATTCAGCAAATACTGAGTCGAGTAAATTTTTAATTATTATATATTGTTATCATTTCCTCAGATAAAATTGATTGGATTTTGATCGAAACACAACAAATCAAAATTTACATGAAAATTTCTTTACCTCTTTATGCAGTGAGACAATTGAAATCCTTTGTTTTATACATCGACAAATAATTTACAGCCCTGGTCTAAATTGAGTTTTACCATTACATTTTGCTTAGAAGCAAAAAGGCCAAAAAAGAAAAGAAAAAAGAAATGACTTTTGCAAACTCAATAATAGAGGCCCAAAGTAATGGCCCCATAAACGGTACAACGACACAAGTTGGCAAAGGTAAGTAAAAGTAAATAGTACAACTCACAACTCACAACTCACAACTCGCAACTCAAGGGTTGAATTATTGCGCGTGCGGACAAACAACCCTTTAGAAAGTTGGACTCCGAAAATAAATCGCAAGTTTACACATACCAGCCGCACTTACTCCGCTCGCGAGGATGGGAATTCGATCTTGGGCCAGTCCCAAGGGCGCCGGCCTTTTATTTTACCCAGTGCCTCTCCAAACGTCATTTCCTCTCCAAACGTCATTTCTTCTGGACGATCCCTCAAAGTGACCCGGGCGACTGGGTCCCACTTGAACTTGGCCCACCAGTCTTTGTCTCCATGCATCGAGAAGCCTCCCCTCACGCTGTTCGAGTCCAACGGCAACTTTCTGAGACCAGGGCAGCTATTTATGCAAAATTCCATTCTTTGAGGGAAAAATAGAGTGTGGTCGCAAATACTCCTTAGATTTGGAAGATATGAGATATCTAGAACTTCAAGACATGAGAATAATCCTGAAGTAGCTAATTCCTCTCTTGCAAATCCATCCCCGATTATTTTCTCCATCGAAGGGCTGTCTATGACTTTCAAATTTCGGAGCTTTGGAGCATGCACGAGCCAGGACAAGTCCAAAAATCCGCAATTACGAACAACAACATCAATGAGACTGGGGAAGCAAAAGCAGTGGGGCGCTCCTCCTATCCCTTTTGTAATCTCCATCTTCACGAGCATAGAGCAATATAATAGATAAAGCACCTCTAAATGCGAGAAATTGTCGCTCCCTTTTAATGAGTGGCTTATTGGGATGCTGGTCAAGTCCTCGCACTCGTCGATCCTTACTCTCCTTATGCATCTTTGTAAGGATTGGAATATTTTTAGGGCAGAGAAAGATTTTTTCACCATGATAGATAAGTCGGTGAGATCTTGCATGTCCCCTAGTTCCTCTACCACCTCTTCCTCCTTCTTTAGAGTACATTCCCACAAGCTGAACACATTCAACGGTAAGCTTGCGATTGCCCCTGTTGGAATTAGGATAATCCTAAATGGTAATGGATCAATATCAAATAGCAAACTCCGTAACCGAGTCAAGTTCTTGATTTCCTCAGGCAACTTACTGATATAAGTGCCTGACAAGTTCAAGTATTGTAGGCTAATCAGATCGCAAATCCCTTCGGGAAATGACTTAATATTTTTATTCTCAGATATGTCAAGCACCTTCAAACTAGCCACCATCGACTCGAAAAATCCTCTTGGCACAAGACTCACCATAGTTTCCCTTACAAACAAAGTTTTGAGTTGGGAACACATAGGTGGTTTTCGGTTGATATTTGCAATCGAACTTCCCCATAGAGATACTTTATTCGCTTCCCCCCATTTGGAGATCATCTTCGTGGACATGTCTTCTTCGTTCTCAATCACTAGCCACTTGTTCTCCTTTTGCCCGTGGTCATGAGCAATCCATGTGGCCATGTCGCGGATGACGTCATGCATCTTCACAAATGGTTCTTCATAATAATTAAGTCCACTTTCCAATAGACAACCCTCTTTAAATCCCCCAAGATAGATGCTCCCTCGTCTCGCATATGATATACATCATCAGTGTCTCCTAACAAGCCCTCTCCAATCCAAAGTTCAATTAGTTTGTCTGTTATTATGGGGTAATCCTCGGGGAAGAGACAACAGTAAAGGAAGCAAGCTTGTCGAGTAGCATCATTTAAGTTATCATAACTGAACTTTAGTATGTGGTATACTTCCTCCACCATACCTGACAGCTCGTGCGATCTTCTCTTCATCTTTCTTAGCGCACCACTCCATTCACTAGGGTTGTCTTTATCAGCCATGGCTCGCCCATCAGTAACAAGGGCTAGTGGCAACCTTTGCACTCTAGGACAATGTTTTTGGCGAGCTCTGGAATTTGTGCATGAGAATGTATAGTCGATTTGCCGACGTTGTTCTCGAACAATCCCATGGCTTCTTCTTGTGTCAAGCATTGTACTTCGCAAGCTTTGTCGGCTTTCATTTGGCAGCATACTTCCTTCAACCGAGTTGTGAATACTATTTTGGATCCGTTCTCAAGACAAGGATGAGGAACTCCGATTTTGGAAAGGTCCAGGCTCTCCCATACATCATCAATCAAAAACACAAACTTTTTCTGGGTCAAAACTTCCAACAGATAATGGACCCTGTCATCTTGAGACCATCTTCCCCAAGTCTCATCTTTAATGTTCAACCTTTTTCCTTATGGTGTCTCGAATGTTATCTTCATTCACTTGTCTAGAGATCACCACCCAAATAACGATCTTGAATCCATGATTTGTGCCCGAAAGGTTCTGGTTGATCCTTTTCATGAGGGTGGTCTTTCCCACACCGCCTGTTCCATATAACCCAATCACTCCTATTTCCTTTTTGTTCACGAGACATTTCCACACTTTATCAAAGGAAATATCAAGCCCCACGGTCTCGTCCATAGGCATCGCAAGTACTGGAGGAGGAGACGACGGCAACGTAGTGTTAAATTCTTCTTTCTTGAGCTCTCTCGCTTCATTGAGCATTTGATCGACCGTTTTCCCCAATCGATAGCCTGACCAGCAGTTTCGTGGAAGACAATGACCGAGACATTTGATTCGGTCACGTTCCCTGGCTTCTTGAAGAACTTGATCTGCCCCACCTAAAAAAATTTGCACCTCGCCTAACCAGTTCGCCACTTCACTCGTGCGATGTACACCTCCTCCTTCTTCTTCACGTGTCACCCCTGCTTCCACATCTTCGCTCTTGGCATTCAGGTCTTTAGTTTCCCTCTGCAATAAGTCAACATTATCTTTCAGATTATAAATGTAGCCCAAATGTGTACTGGCTAAACCCCATAAACATTTGATGAAATCTGAAAGAGGACTTGCGAAATCCATAGGTTCTTTTAGGGACGAGCGATTGAAAAATGGAGTATTTTGGATGGGGATGCAGAGTGGGCGAATGGGTGGAGTTCGGCAATGAGTCATCCCATAAGAGATCGACTTCACAGGCTCAATAGTAGAGGTCCATAGTAATGGCCCCACAACACTATACAAGTTGACCAAAATTTAAGTAGAAGTAAAAAATGCAAAACACGACTGGGGCTGCATTATTGCGCATGCGGACAAACAACTTTTAGAAAGTTGGACTATGGCAATAGAGACTGTAGAGGGTTACTCACGACTTATGCATGGATGTACATATGCACGTATAACGTATCTATTATCCAATATACCACTAATCCTTGCTTTTGAGGCATTTTAGGATAATGTTAATCGAACATGGTGATATTTTTAAGTACATCAATTCCTTGTTGATTAGGTAACTTGCTCATAGTTTTATGCTCCGTCCGTTTCACAAAAATGTGGTGTTTTGAAAAATTATTTTTCAGGAAGCTTTTTTTTTTTTTTTAGGAAAATAATCATATTTTTCAGCGTTAGGCTAAAATTTGAAAATGAAGTAGAAGTTTTTTTTTTTTTTTTTTAGCTATTTAGTAAAGGAAATCATTTCTTGAATGCATTTATTTTCAATAATTTTTTATTATTTTATTATTTTAATTTTTTTTTCTTTCCTCCTTTTTTTTTCTTCTTCCTTGTCCTTTTTTTTTTTTTTTTTTTTTCCATTCTTCCTTCGTCCTAGGTGGTCATTGGGTACAGTGACGGCCGGCGATTGGCCATTGGTGAGCTCCAACGCACCATAGGTCAACGAGCTAGGCAAGGCTCGAGTTCACCAAGGTCACCAAAGGTTGGCGAGGCTTTGGGGACCTCGAATGAGCTCGGCATCACCGTGCTAGAATCTAGCGAGCTCAACTCTCGTTGGCCTATGGTGAGGCCCTTGTTAATTTGTTGCCACTCCTTTTTTTTTTTTTTTAGCTTTTTAATTTAATTAAAATCGACTTTGGGATAAAACGACGTTGTTTTGCAATTCATCGTTGAGTAGGCAACTCTGGCAAGCCACATAGACCAATTTATTATTAAAATAATGTCATGTTTAATTTCCAGCTACTCTCTTACTAGAATTGACACTTAAGTATTTAGATTTTTTATTTTTAAAAGTGATATTTAAATATACCTTTTGGAACTTTTGACACTTATAGTGTATTTTGCCCACATTTTTCCAATTAGATCCACTTACGAGTTAACACATGACAGATATATTACAATTAAACAAAACAATTTGAAATTTTGACCAATGTCCGTTCAAACTCTCTATTCACCCATCTTTTGCTAGTTCAGACAGATTAATTTTGTCATTTTGATGGGCTCTATAAAAGAATCAAGCTTTCCTTCCATTTTCCCTTGGAAACAAGTAGCGACATTAGTCCAAAAAGGACAACATATTGAACTTATCTCTAGTCAAGTCTAACTTGGTGAATATTGAGTCGAGTAAATTTCTAATGATAATATATTGTTATCATTTTCTCGGAGAAAATTGGTTGGATTTTGATCGAAACACAACAAATCGAAAATTATATGAAAATTTGTTTATCTCTTTATGTAGCGAGACAATTTAAATCCTTTGTTTTACATATTGACAAATAATTTATAGCCCTTGTCTAAATTGGGTTTCACTGCTACATTTTGCTTAGAAGCAGAAAAAAGAAAAAAATGAAACAATTTGCAGGCTCACTAATAGAGGCCCAAGGTAATGGCTCCTCCCGACAGTACAATGATACAAGCTGGCAAAGGTAAATAAAAGTAAATAGTACAACACACAATTGACAACTTAGGGGCTGAATTATTGCGCATGCGGACAAACAGCTCTTTAGAAAGTTGGACTATGGAAATAAAGCGTTGTGCATATATATATATAATTGCAGACTCTTCCACAAAATTCTCCATTGAATATAATATATCTGTCGTGCAAGATGCCACTAATCCTTGCTTCCGAGGAATTTTAGGATAATGTTAATCATACATGGTAAAAATTTTAAATACACTGATTCTTTATTGATTAGATAGCCATTCATAGTTTTATACAAAAAGAGATTTTTCCTAGCATTGTCATGTAATTTTCGTAATGAAGATTAATTTAAGGAGAAAATAATTTTTTTCATTGGGCAATAATTTTGTAATATTTTGAATTGGCAACTTTAATTAGTAAAACTAATGCCTGTGTAACGAAAGAATTTACCATTATATTTACTTTAATTTTTTGCCGAGTAATTTTACTTGATCCACTCGTCTAGTTACATGGGAATTGGCTATAGTCGTAAGGTCAAGCAATAGATAGGCGACGCACTAACTTTTGACAAATCAAAGACTGGACATTAAAAATTATATGGATCATGCATTTAATTATCCAAACATGCAATACATCGGTCGTATGAAGTAAAATAACTAGCAAAGTAAAGCATTGCATAGGCATAGTTTAGTTCAATTTAAAAAAAGAAGAAGATGAATAGTAATATATAGAGTTCTAGTGGTTGCTTGCACAACAATTATCATAACTTAATAAAGTTTCGTCACTGTAACCAGTTCAAATTGCTTAAAAGAAAATTTCAATACCTAAAAGTGCAATTGAACAATTAGACAATAGCACAATAAAACTCAAGATAGACAATTGTTATAGCAATTATACACTGCTATGAGACATGGAGAAGTTATATTTATTGTGTTGAAACGTTAAATTTTCCACCACACTTCCATTTTTTTTTTTTTTAATCTGTTGTACTTTGAAATTGTCTGTAAGATGACATGGCGTATGAAATGACATTTCATGATTTTGAGGTATGATCAACTCTGTCGTTATATTTTACTTGATAGATTTGTTAAGAAGACAATATGTAAATAGATTAGTATATAGAAGATCCCATTACCATGCGTGATAACTCTATAAAAATAGAGTTATTTTACCTATTTTAGGCAACAATTAATGCAATATATATGAGAAAATATTTGGATTTCCTTATGATTATTTGAATTTTCCTTATTTATGCATAATAATGATATATGGAGAAGATAAGGAAAAAGATGGCAAAACTGAGGAATTTAAATCAAGCAGTAGTGGGAGATAGATATCAAATCAAAAATCCTCTGATTTACTCCCCGATTTTGTGCGCAATTGCTTGGAGATAAGGATCTTGGATATATCCTATGAAGAGGAGAATAAAGAGAGAGAGAGAGAGAGCTAGGTTTTAGTTAGTTTTTTCTGCTAGATTGTTTTTTTCATTGTTCTGAGAGATTTTCAAGTATTTTGAAGAGAAGACAAAAGTGGTGACAAAATTCTTGTTCTTTGATTCAAGATGCTGAGTTTAATTTATATTTATATTTCTTCATCTACTATGTTCTAATTTTCTTTTGTTAGGCTACGATGTAGCCTAACCATGATGATGTGAATTTCATGATTTTTATGTTTTACAATTGATTTCATTCATGTGAGTTATATATTATTGTGCTTAATGCTTTTGAGTGACTGGCCACCACTTGAATGATCTGATGTGCATGTTTGAGCGAGAAGTGATAATATGCAATTGTTCATTATAATATATAACCATGAATTAAACGTGGATAGAGATATACCGCGTTATTTGTGTAGCTTTCAGTGATAAGATGATCTAAAAGACTCATTGTAAGCCGGGAATATTCATAGTTCTTAATGCACTCATGTTTATTTTAATTCACATAGAGATATAGTGGATTAATAAACTGAGTAGGTTTGCTATACCTAGAGATAGGATAGTAAATAGGTTAGGAAATTCCGCTATCACATGTTTGATATCGTTCTTGTATTCACAATAATCTGAAATTCATATATAGTGGTTATGGTGAAATCGGATGCTCTAACATATTTATCTTATCGATTTACTGCATTTAGTCTACAAATTTTGTTTTTAATTTATTCTCAATTATATTTTGATCTGTTAGATAAATTTTAGAATTAATCTATTTTAGTAGTTAATTAGTTTATTAATCATCGATTTTCGTGGGACGATATTCTTTTTCATCATTATATTACTTGTTCGACACGTTCACTTGCGTTTAGAATTTTATGAACAAGTTTTTGGCGCCGTTGCCGGGGATCATTTGTTTAATACTAATTAATATTGATACCAGATAATTCTAAGTTTAATCTAGCTTTCTTTTTGTTTTATTTTTTAGGGTGTACATCAGTTTATGACACGTAGCCAACAAGGGAAACTTGTTGAGCTTGATCCGGAAATCGAGCGTACATTCAAAAGGCGACTGAGAGAACAGAGAAATCACGCGAAGATGTCAGATGGTGAGAATGAAAATCCACGTAGACTCTTAAGAGATTATGCTGCGCCAACAGTTCAAGGCACCACATCAAGTATCAGAAGACCTGCAATTCAAGCAAACAATTTTGAGATCAAGCCGTCACTCATTCAGATGCTTCAACAATCAGTGCAATTCAGTGGGCTACCAAGCGATGATCCAAACGCACACATCGATGCTTTTCTTGAAATCTGCGACGCCATTAAATATAATGGAGTTACAGATGATGCAATTAGATTGAGATTATTTCCATTCTCTCTTAGAGACAAAGCTAAAAGTTGGCTTTCTTCTCTTCCTACAGGATCAATCACTACATGGAATGATATGGCTCAGAAATTTCTTGGTAAGTTCTTTCCACCCGCAAAGTCTGCGAAGATGCGTAACGATATTACTAATTTTATGCAGACGGATAATGAATCATTATATGAAGCATGGGAAAGATTCAAAGAATTTCTTAGGAGATGCCCACATCACGGACTACCCGTATGGATGCAAGTACAAACTTTTTATAATGGCTCTAGTACAAATCTTCGTTCTATGATTGATGCAGTTGCAGGAGGAACTCTAAATAATAAAACACCAGAAGAAGCCTACAATTTATTAGAAGAGATGGCATCAAATAGTTATCAGTGGCCTACTGAGAGACTACCAATGCGAAAAGTTAGCGGAGTTCACGAAGTGGATGCTTTTGCTCAATTGCTGCACAATTTGAAACACTCAACAAAAAGCTTGATAATATGAGTGTTTCGGTCATGAAAATTTAGAATTTAACATGTAATTTTTTTGGTGGAGGACATGTTAGCACATCGTGTTAGGTAGGTAATACTTTTAAACAATCTAGTGAAAATTCTAACTTTGTTGGGAATTTTAACAGGTCACAGAATAATCCCTACTCCAATACGTACAATCCGGGATGGCGCAATCATCCAAATTTTTCATGGAATAATCAGAATGTGGCGAGACCACCAGGATTCAAACAATCAGAAGAGACAAAGTCAAATTTGGAAGATATAGTCACCAAACTTGCTAATACGACTCATGACTTCATCAAAAGCACGGATGTGAGATTTCAAAACCAAGAGGCTTCAATTAGAAATTTGGAGATGCAAGTGGGTCAGTTAGCAAGCATGATGTCAGGGAGACAACAAGGTTCTTTGCCGAGCAACACAGAGAAAAATCCAATTGAAAACATAAAGGCTATTACCCTGAGAAGTGGTAAACAAGTGGGAGAAGAAGAAATTGTCAGAGGCAAGGAAGAGGTGACTAATAAACAATCAAAGGAGTTAAGTAAAAGTAAATTTTTTCCAGATAATTCCAAGCCATATGTGCCGCCAATTCCATTCCCTCGCCGACTCCAAAGAAGCACAAAATAGATAAGCAATTTTCTAAATTTCTTGATGTATTTAAAAATTGCACATTAACGTTCCTTTTGCAGATGCTTTAGCGCAAATGCCTAGTTATGCAAAAATTTTGAAGGAGATTTTGGCAAACAAAAGGAAATTGGAGGATTATGAGACTGTGAAGTTAAATGAGGAGTGTTCGGCCATCCTACAAAACAAATTACCTCAGAAATTAAAAGATCCAGGGAGTTTTACTATTCCTTGCACTATTGGGGATTCTTACTTTGAAAAGGCATTATGTGATTTAGGTGCAAGCATTAATTTGATGCCTTATTCAATTTTCAAGAAATTAGGATTGGGCGAGATAAAAGCAACCACAAAGTGTCACTTCAACCGGCGATCGATCAATTAAATATCCGAGAGGTATTGTGGAAGATGTTTTGGTAAAAGTTGACAAATTTATCTTTCCTGCAGATTTCATAGTTCTTGACATGGAGGAAGATTTTGAGGTACCACTTATCTTAGGTCAACCTTTTCTAGCAACAGGAAGAGCTCTTATTGATGTACAACAAGGGAAGTTGATCCTTAAAGTTCAAGATGATCTTGTTTCATTTAATGTTTTTAAAGCAATGAAATATCCATCTGATAATAATTCTTGTTTTAGAATTGAGACGGTTGACAAGTTGGTGAATAAGGTTTTTCAGGAAAATATTTTTAAAGATCCACTTGAAGCATGTCTGATTCAACCAAGGGACAAAGATATTCAGAATGAGGAGATAAAGGAGTATGCAAATTTCATGGAGGCAATTCCACCATATTCAAGGCAAAAGGCAATTAAATTTGAGGAGTTGGGACAACACATTACAAAGCCTAAACCATCAATTGAAGAGCCTCCAATTCTTCAACTCAAACCCTTACATTCTCATTTGAAATATGCTTATTTAGATGGAGTTTCTTCTTTACCGGTAATTATATCTTCTTCTTTGACAGATTTGATGGAGGAACAATATAAACCCACTATCCAACCTCGGAGGCGTTTGAACCTAAAGATGCAAGAAGTAGTGAACGGTCAACGTTTGAAGCCCTACTTTGAAGGTGGTTACAACAAGCAGAAGACCATCTTTGAACTTCATCCTCCAATTAGCGACATCTGAGATAGTTTGGCTGAAAACTATAAAGCAAGCGCTTCTTGGGAGGCAACCCAAGCATTTTAATTATGTTTTATTTTTTTATTGTTAAGTTTATTATGTTTTGCAAAAAAAAAAAAAAAAAAAACTTAACTTTTCTCTGTTTTATCCAGGTTTTTTTTTTTTTTTTTTAGGGATCATCTTTCAAGAGTTTAATCATCAAGATCATCGATGAACTTATCCTACAACCAGGGAAGTTTTCTTCTTCCTATTTCTATTATTCGCATTGAGGACACTGCTTCATTCAAGTTTGGGGGGGAGACAAAATTTTTGGCTAAATTTTTTTTATCATGATTACATTCCTGGTTGTGAATTTTTGCGATTCTTAGGAAAATTTAAATTTTATTTAAACTTGCAATTGATGTGTGAGTTAATCTTAATTTCGATTGTGTTGATCCACTTACTGAGCACTAAAAGTCCTTAATTTTTGAATTGTATGTAAATTTAGAGAACATTCATGTGAAGTATGTGATTTTCTTAGATTTCACCCAAATCTTAGAATTTGTTTGATTTTCTCTTGAGGCGAAATCCTAAGCTAAATCTAGCGAGAAAATGATTTAGGCAATTTTTGGATCGATTGAGCCTTTCAAGCTAACCCCTGTTTATTTATCCCTAGTCACCCCTTTGAGCCTTAATTATTACCCAATTATTCATGGGCACCCATATATGTTTAGCCTAGCCGTTATCAAATTATATCATTGTCCCATGCCCTATGAACACGTTGATTTTCTTTTGGGATAAAAAATTATTTGAGCTTGATAGAAATTTGGGAGGAAGGATGGAGTATGAAAAAAAGAAAAAAAAAAAGTGATTGCTATAGTTGTTTGGGGTGTATTGTGAAAAAAAAAATTGCTTTTATGGTTCCCTATCCAACTTTCAATTGAGTGAGCCTTTTGGATACTCAATGGGTTGGAAATTTTCATGTTATATTAGGAGGGACTTTGGGAGAAACTCCACCATAAAGCAATTCAAAAAAAAAAAAAGAGAAAAGAAAAAGGAGAAGAAAAAAAAAAAGGAATGATGATATATGGTGGCAAAAAAAAAAAAATTTGAATGAGTGAAATTGGACAATGACATTGGCTCTAATTAGATCCTAGAAATCAACGTGTTGATGGGTGATTTGAGCTTAAAATTCCCATTATCTCACCTTTAGCCCAGCCTTACATTACAACCCGAGAAAAGTCCTATTGATTTTTGGTTGGATAATTAGCTTACATTAGTGGAGAGAGGAATGAAAAGCAAACCTATGAGATTTGGTCATAATTATTGAGAATTTTTTAGAGGTTGCATATCAATGTGAATTTATCAAGATTGCATATAGTTTGAAAAAGATGAGGACTCTCACACACACACTTGGATCACATAGTTAGAATTGGTCTTAACTTATAAATCAATTTCAATGTTTGGATGAAATTTGTGTTTTTTTTTTTAATTGTGAATTTGAGCAATTATGGAAAGATGTCATGTAGGAGGTTGTTAGCTTGAATATGTGTTATGTCTTGATTTTGCTCGAGGACTAGCAAAAGGTTAAGTTTGGGGGTTTGATAACTCTATAAAAATAGAGTTATTTTACCTATTTTAGGCAACAATTAATGCAATATATATAAAAAAATATTTGGATTTCCTTATGATTATTTGAATTTTCCTTATTTATGCAGAATAATGATATATGGAGAAGATAAGGAAAAAGATGGCAAAAGCGAGGAATTTAAATCAAGCGAGTGGGAGATAGATATCAAATCAAAATCCTCTGATTTACTCCCCGATTTTGTGCGCAATTGCTTGGAGATAAGGATCTTGGATATATCCTATAAAGAGGAAAATAAAGAGAGAGAGAGAGTGCTAGGTTTTAGTTAGTTTTTTCTGCTAGATTGTTTTTTTTCATTGTTTTGAGAGATTTTCAAGTATTTTGAAGAGAAGACGAAAGTGGTGACAAAATTCTTGTTATTTGATTCAAGATGCTGAGTTTAATTTATATTTATATTTCTTCATCTACTATGTTCTAATTTTCTTTTGTTAGGGCTACAATGTAGCCTAACCATGATGATGTGAATTTCATGATTTTTATGTTTTACAATTGATTTCATTCATGTGAGTTATATATTATTGTGCTTAAATGCTTTTGAGTGACTGGCCACCACTTGAATGATCTGATGTGCATGTTTAAGACTGAGAAGTGATAATATGCAATTGTTCATTATAATATATAACCATGAATTAAACGTGGATAAATATATACCGCGTTATTTGTGTAGCTTTCGGTGATAAGATGATCCAAAGAACTCATTGTAAGCCGGGAATATTCATAGTTCTTAATGCACTCATGTTTATTTTAATTCACATAGAGATATAGTGGATTAATAAACTGAGTAGGTTTGCTATACCTAGAGATAGGATAGTAAATGGGTTAGGAAATTCCGCCATCACATGTTTGATATCGTTCTTGTATTCACAATAATCTGAAATTCATATCTAGTGGTTATGGTGAAATCGGATGCTCTAACATATTTATCTTATCGATTTACTGCATTTAGTCTACAAATTTTGTTTTTAATTTATTCTCAATTATATTTTGATCTGTTAGATAAATTTTAGAATTAATCTATTTTAGTAGTTAATTAGTTTATTAATCATCGATCTCCGTGGGACGATACTTTTTCTCATCATTATATTACTTGTTCGACACGTTCACTTGCGTTTAGAATTTTATGAACAAGTTTATTAATCTCTGACCAACGCGGGAAACACACACCAAGGATAACCTCGTCAACATCGTCCACAGCCGACGTTCATGTGAAGCCTAGGTGGCATCAGAGGTCGCCCAACCTAAACCATACACCGCAGCAGCGTGATCCAAACGACAAAATACCAACCGCTCGCCAAGGTATAAAGAAAAGACCTTTCAAGTTTCCCGTGGGGATGCTTCTCGGTCTTTGGCCCTTGGGGGGTCTCTGTTAGTCATTTGGATTGAATTTTCTTTTTCTTCATATTTCGCCAGAATTTATCTTGACGATGAAATCCTTTTCACAAAAAAATCGTTCCTTGATTTTTTATAAAAAGAGATGGATTTTGTAGTGATTCTAGAAGTGACATATTAAATTCGAGGAAATAGATAGACATACTTCAATGAAATTTAATCAATATCAAAGTATATAATGAGTTTACTGAAATTTAATTGACGAAAAGTATGACAATAGAAAGATACAAAGTAGGACATTAATCGATGATGAAGATCTGAAAACTACAATTAACATACATATCGAAATTTGATCAGCGACAAAACATCTAAAAAACTATAGTTATGGTACAAGAATTGGAAAATAACAAATAAATAAATAATGAGTTTTTTTGTGTTTGTGCAGGAGCTATAAAGATACGAAGTGGCTATTTAAAGCCTACAAGAGATGGTTACAAAAGGAGGTCATACATTTAGGGCGTGTTTGATAACGTTTCTGTTCCGGGGAATAATTTTTGAACGGAAATAGTTTTTTTTGTTTCTGTTCTAGGGATCAATTTCTGACTATAAGAACGCGTTTGGTAACTATAAAAAATTTCTACTCCAGGAATAGAAACGTGTTTGGTAAACTTGTCTAATTTTTTTGTTTCTTTTACTTTTTAAATATTTTTATTATATTTTTTCTTTTTCCTTTTTTCTTTTTCTCTTTAGCCGGTCACCGGCCACTGCAAGGCTAGGCTAGCCTCTGGCGAGCTCACAGCAAAAACGAGGAATCTCAAAACAACTTTTGTTTGCCATTACAAAAATTAAGATGTGATCAGATAAGACAAAATAAGAAGACTCATCATTTGTTGGATGGAACTATCTATCGTGTACTATGATGGATATAACCAAAACAAAACATGAACACCCATCCTTGGACCATGTTAATTATGTCGCATAGTGCAATGTTAATACCCCAATCAGGGGCAATCAACAGAACAGTGGTCGTCCTCTTGCGCACAATCTACTACGTCCATAGCCTCATTCTCTTACTTTAGGTTACCTCGCAAGTATTTTTGACGAGATCAACTTACCCAAGATGTCAATTAATATCAATTTAAAGTCCATAAAATTCAAGCGACCTCACTCCCCAGCTAAAGCAAAAAAGACACCTAAAAATCCAGACAAAAAGCCCACAATCCTCCAACATAGACAAAAATGCCACCGATTAACTGGGTTATGCCTTTTAATTTGCCTCTTACAAAAATCCCTTCAATTCAAAGATGAAGATACCCGCTACTAATATTGATCAAGGAGGTGCCGAAAGATCACATTTTTTTTTTCTAAAAGAAGACAAATTATATATCTTATTATAACTTCTTATTACCCCTAATCTTGAATTCTCGACTCGAACCACTTAATTGACGTCGCCACATAATACTGACTTTTGAGCGTGATGGAATTGCTAAAGAGAAAAACAAATGACATGATGATACTAACAACTTGCGACATTTCCCTTTGTGCGATTGATTCCGAAATGATCACATCAAAAAAAGATCAATTTATTATTTCAAATATTATCTTTGTTCGAGCAAAAGTGTTGTCCAATGCATTTTTAAAATTTCTTAACTAGAAAGTATACATGGTAATAACTTTCGATTTCCATGAAAGATAGGGATCTGTTAGCACGTATAATTAGTCATTTCTACTCTCCATCGTAGTCGGAAAATGGTTTTCACTATTCAATGCCCAAAATCTGTGGGGTTAAACCTCTACTTTCTCGTAGATTGACGCGAATTATATCGGGAACGCACTCAAATTCTAAATATCTTTATTAATATTTGAGTTTGCGCATCAACTGGAGAGTGAGGTTTTCACTTTCCAGCTTTGAATAATTGGAAAAGTTAAAGTCGGGAAACTAAAGTCAAAGACTGGCATTGCTTTAATGGATAGTATATTCATCTCCCCCCCTCCCCCCTTCTTATATTCATTTCTTTTTTGTTTTAAAGTTACTCTTTCAGCAAAGAATAGGAATCTCAAAACAACTTTTGTTTGCCATTATAAAGATTAAGATGTGATCCGATAAGATAAAATAAAAAGTCTTATCATTTGTTTGATGGAACTATCCATCATGGTACATGATGGATATAACCAAAAACAAAACATGAACACCCATCCTAGACCATGTCAATGATGTCGCATAGTGCAATGTTAACACCCCAATTGGGGGCAATCAACAGATCAGTCGTCGTCCTCTCGCGTACAATCTACTGCGTCCATATCCTCATTCTCTTACTTTAGGTTACCTCGCAAGTATTTCTGACGAGATCAACTTACCCAAGATGTCAATAAATATCAATTTGAAGTCCATAAAATTCAAGCGACCTCACTCCCTAGCTAAAGCAAAACAGACACCTAAAAATCCAAACAAAAAGCCCACCATCCTCCAACATAGACAAAAATGCCACTGATTAACTGGGTTATGTCTTTTAATCTGCCTCTTACAAAAATCCATTCAATTCAAAGATGAAGATACCCGCTACTAATATTGATCAAGGAGGTGCCGAAAGATCGCATTTTTATTTTCTAAAAGAGGAGAAATTATATATCTTAGTAGAACTTCTTATTACCCCTAATCTTGTTTTTTCGACTTGAACCACTTAATTGACGTCTCCACATAATACCGACTTTTGAGCGTGATGGGAATTGCTAAAGAGAAAAACAAATGACATGATGATACTAACAACTCGGGACATTTCCCTTTGTGTGATTGATTCCGAAATGATCACATCAAAAAAATATCAATTTATAATTTCAAATATTATCTTTGTTCGAGCAAAAGTGTTGTCCAATGCATTTTTAAAATTTCTTAACTAGAAAGTATACATGGTAATAACTTTTGGTTTCCACGAAAGATAGAGATCTGTTAGCACGTATGACTAGTCATTTCTACTCTCCATCGTAGTCAGAAAATGGTTTTCACTATTCAATGCCCAAAATCTGTGGGGTTAAACCTTCACTTTCTTGTAGATCGACGCAAATTATAGCGGGAACGCACTCAGATTCTAAATATCTTTATTAATATTTGAGTTTACGCATCAACTGGAGAGTGAGGTAGCTTTGAATAATTGAAAAAGTTAAAGCCGGGAAACTAAAGTCGAAGACTGGGCCTTGCTTTAATGGACAGCATATTCATCCCCCCCTCCCCCTTCTTATATTGATTTCTTTTTTGTTTTAAAGTTACTTTTTTCAGCAAAGAAGAGGAATCTCAAAACAACTTTTGTTTGCCATTATGAAGATTAAGATGTGATCCGATAATATAAAATAAGAAGTCTTATCATTTGTTTGATGGAACTATCTATCATGTATTATGATGGATATAACCAAAAACAAAACATGAACACCCATCCTAGACCATGTTAATGATGTCGCATAGTGCAATGTTAACACCCCAATCAGGGGCAATCAACAGATCAATCGTCGTCCTCTCATGCACAATCTACTGCGTCCATATCCTCATTCTCTTACTTTAGGTTACCTCGCAAATATTCCGGACGAGATCAACTTACCCCAGATGTCAATTTATATCAATTCAAAGTCCATAAAATTCAAGCGACCTCACTCCCCAGCTAAAGTAAAAAAGACACCTAAAAATCCAGACAAAAAGCCCACGATCCTCCAACATAGACAAAAATGCCACTGATTAGCTAGGTTATCGCCTTCTAATTTGCCTCTTACAAAAATCCCTTCAGTTCAAAAATAAAGATATCTGCTACTAATATCGATCAAGGAGGTGCCAAAAGATCACAATTTTTATTCCTAAAAGAGGAGAAATTTTATTTGGCCACTTTAGTGGAAAAATTCTATTACTGAAGGATTAGCCACCGCCAGTGCTGCCCAGCTCTCCACCGCGAAAGGAAAGACCCCCTCCACAAAAACTGAGTCTAGGCTTCCACCTTCCAGGAAGGGTCAAGGGAAGTTGTTCCACTAAGAACAACTAATAAAAGCAATCGTCAAAAACCCTAACACCCTCTCTGTTTGCCCCATACAAAGCCCTTGCTGCCACTATCTCCACGATACTGCCATTACTGGCCTCAATAATGATGGTCTCTCTCTAAGCTGCATCTTCTCAACATTAACAAGCTAGTCATTGAAAGCAAAAAAGCCTCTGAATCTAGAAGCACGACTGTTGTGCCTCCACATCAAGGGGGCAACTACATCAAGAGCTCAATCACATTGGAAGAGACGCCAAGCTTGCAAGAAAGGAACTTGCAAGCCAACCGCGAACACAATTAAAAGGAGAAATTTGCAAATCGAAATATATGAGTGAACAAATGGTAAGACTTATGTTCAGTTAAGTAAAAGAAAATGATCCCTATCCAGATTTTTTGAGAGTTTTACTTAATCGGCCCATGCAGTAAAATATACAAATAGAATGCAATCAGAAGTTATCTGCTGCATTCGGGAATCCCGATAGAAAACACATAACTCCAAGAAGACCTTTGCTAGGGAGAAATGGTACTTTTTCAAATGACATTTCACTTGCAAATCTCACTTACTCGGCCCAGTCAGGTCGGAATTCCATTGTGGTCCACCAACTACCACTCTCTGGCACTTGTTGGGCCGCATCTTGAAAATTCATTTCTTCAGCATACCCAGCCCACTCGAAAGTGACCCAGGTGTCAGGGTCATCCCACTCAAAACCGGCCCACCAGTCATCATCTCCCGAGATCGGGAGAAGAATCCCCTTGCACTGTTCGTGTTCAACGGCGAATTTTCGAGACGAGGGCACCGGGATATTTCGGAGGTTGCCCCTTGAGGAAAGGAATAAAGTGCGATCGCAAATGCACATTGGTTGTGGAAGTCTTTGCGGGAGTATATATTCGAGACGTGAGAATACTCCCGAAGCAATTAATTCCTCCAATACTGCAAATTCTTGGCCAATGATTTTCTCCATCAAATTGCTGTCTAAAACATACTAACTCCCAGAGTTTCGAAGCGTGCACGGGTCACAACAAATTCGAAAGCCTACAGCTGGAGACCCTAACGGCAACAAGGCTGGAGAAGCAAGAGCAATGGGGCGATCGTCCTAATCCTTAAGTAATCTCCATCTTTTTATTGATCTTGCAATTAAGAATAGGAAAATTCTTTTTTTTTCCCTTTACTTTGATTTGTCAAAAAATGTTGTACTGAGTACGTGAAATTTGATGAGACCGGTTCTATAGACCCAACAAATAGTTCTCAATTTCAATTTTTTGGAATTAGTCTTTAGTGGGTGGTTCTTGATTCTAGAATGAGAATCGCCCACTCGGATCATATTCATCCCTACTTAATATCAAAAGGTCATATTACTCACATTTTTCCAGATCCACTTAAGAATTAACACATAACAAATATATTACAATCATACAAAACAATTTGAAATTTTGACCTAAAATTCAAATGCCCGCTCAAAAACTCTATTCATCTATCTTTTGCTTGTTCAAATAGATAAATTTTGTCTTTTTTGATGGACTCTATTAAAAAGAAAAAAGCAACCTTTCGTTCCATTTTCCCGAAAAGCGACATTAGTCCAAAAATGAAAACATATTGAGCTTATCTCAGAAGAGTTTAATACAACAAATATTGAGTTGAGTAAATTTTTATAATTATATACTATTATTGTTTCCTCATTTCCTCAGAGAAAATTGATTGGATTTTGATCCTTTGTTTCCTCTTTATATGAAAGTTTGTTTACTTCTTCGCGTGGCGGGACAATTAAAATCCGTTGTTTCCCATGTTGACAAATAATTGATAGCCCTTGTCTAAATTGGCTTTTACAATTACATTTTGCTCAGAAGGAGAAAAAAAAAAAAAAGAAAAGAACAAAGAGAATATCATATTCAATTCAAATTAAGAGCAGGGACCGGGAAATTACCCATGCTTTCGAGCATTCGAACTTCACTACAGTCTCTCTCTCTCTCTCTAGCCTTCCCGTGAACAACGTTTTGAGAAGGGGAAGAGGAAGGAGAGGAAGCCACCGGCGATGATGGAAAAAAAATCATCTAGTAGAGAAAGGGATTCTAATTTCAGACCAAAAAAAAAAAAAAAAATCTCTGAATGATTTTTGTCTTGTACGGTAGCTATGACTCATGAGTCTGCGCAAAGCTGTAACTGCTTACTGACATTATTTCAGTAGGTTTGCATTGCACTGAGATAAAAATTGATGATCATAACTTCCTACTGACAAGATAATTGTGGCTTTTTTCGCAGGGGACTGGATAATTATTTGAGCGTGAAGCAGGTTACACAGTACATATCCAATGATGTTTCCTTGTGCCGACTACTAAAAATAAGGATTGAAGGCCATTGTATAGACTATAGAATGGACGGGAAAAAAAAATCGAACAAGATTGCGGATCTTGTTTATCATTTTATTTCTATTCATTAGCATTTAACGTTTCAGTATTGCACTTCATTTACAAAAGGCCTGTGCAAATTTTCATAGAGTGCATTTATATGAAGACCATATTGATGCATAGTCATTGCTACTTTCTCACATTGCCATTATTAAGCCAGAGCTCTGCCGGGTGGCTGACTCCTTAGAATTTGATATATGCTGTTGCTTGATAAAGCTACTTCGATGCCCAGCTACTGCATCCTTACATTTTCTTCATGCACATATCTGAGGCTTATCTTGCCAAAGCATGTTCTTTAAGCACTGCAGTACGTGAAAAAAGTTAATAGGCGAGGTGTGATTTATCGAAATTCTGCATGGAGTCATTTCAGGGAGTTACAACAATGCCGTCCATTCGAAGGGCAGTGTTTTCGATACAAGAAATTCCTGCATAATTGAGCAAATAGACGCTATAAGCCATCTTTGTAAAGGTCCATCCGCCATAAATAATTTGCCGTGTATGAATATCTGCATCAAGGACCTAGAGTTGGCAAATTTCATTTAAAATTAGATTCTAAATGCATATATAGAAGAAAATGATCCCAGTACTTAATTTGTGTTTTTGCCTTTTCTCAAGTCTCAGAAGCGACAACGCGTTCAGTGACACAGAAGAAAAACACAAACTGGAGCAAAGCTGATGATTGCACTATATTTTACTTCATCCAAGTGCATTCTCCGAATCTCATCCTTCTCATTCCAGCTTTCAATTGTTTTCAGTCCTTTCTAGTCCAGGATCTTGTCAGGAGTAGCCACAGAATGCCTCTCGAGCCAATCACTTGCTTCCGTCCCGAATATCAGCCTGTTAAACTTGAAGAAGCTGTGAAAGATTTGCTCCTAAATTTACCACACATCAGCAAACACCTGAAGCCAGAGTATTGTAGTGTGGTGAACCCTAATAAACAAGTTAAATTAGCTTAGAAGAAAAATCACGACAACCAAAACTAAATGAACATCACTTTCATCAATGAAAGCAATACCTTCCCAATGACATTCATGGAGGAGGAGAATGTAAAGCATTTTAAGCTGCGGCAGATCATTCAAAGAACTGAAAATAGGGATTTCTGGGTTCTCCTTGATAACAATTCGAACGGTCAATCACCCTTAAAAACCTTGCAGCCTTATCAAGGGATAACAAATTGACCTCCACATGAATGAATAACAATGTCACCTGAAAATACACCAAAAGAAAAGACATAAAGCACCTAAAGAACAAGCAGTTCCAACACTGGAGAGTGTCTCTGCGAGAATGAAAAGTACCAAAAGCATGTGCCTAACTTACTTGAATTACTGTAAATGAAAGGCTCTGAAGATGTCAGAAGTGCCACAGATTCCAGCAGCCTCTCTTCCTTCCCGACTGCCCAATGTCAAGCCACAAGTAGACAGGATCAAAGTTTCATCCCTAGAGATGATAAGCCTGTACTCTAGGCCCAGGATGACAATCTTTGGAAAGACACATATGTGGAGATAGGATAATGTGTACCTGATGACTTTGAAGCTGTGCAAATATAATCCTTTGTCCATGTAAGTGGACGGGTAGTGCGTCCCGATCGTCTGGGCATCTAGGACTGTTGGCTAGAAGATATCTCCTCATTGTGTGACACTTCTTCATTGTTGACATATCCTAGAGACGTCACATCAACTTCTTCTGTATTTCCAATAGAGTTATCCATGAAATATGCCTCAAAAATTGGGGATGGAATACTTGATGTACGTTTTGGATGTGTGAGAATATATGTTTGGCTAGGAGATGATTCTTCATATGATATAAACCAAGTATGGTTGGTGTCCCTGTCGGAATTTGCAGAAGGTTCCGACTTATCTCGGAAAGGAAATATTTCCTCATGAAAGACAACATCTCTGCTTATGAAAAAAGCTCCAGTAGATGGCTCAAAAATTCTATATCCCTTCTGTAAAGTTGCATATCTCATAAAGATGCACTGGCGGGCTCGAGGACTCATCTTGTCTCGAGGTCCTACCGTAGTTACATAGCATAGACAACCAAAAACTCTTAAATGATGAATTTCCGGTTTCCTTCTATAAAGCATTTCATATGGAGTTTTTCCAGCAAGCACCCGACTCGGCATACGATTAATCATATAAGCAGCTGTGACTACACAGTCTCCCCAAAAATTTTCAGGAATCGAGGCTTGAAATTTCAGAGCACGCGATACCTCTAATAAATGCCGGTGCTTACGCTCAACAATGCCATTTTGTTGTGGAGTATAGATACATGAGCTTTCATGTAGGATTCCATTTGAGGAGAAAAAAATCTCACATTCATTGCTGAAGAATTCCCTTCCATTATCAGTGCGAATGCGCTGAATAGACTTCCCAAATTGATTTTTGGACAAGGAGAAGAAAGTTTTCAGATAATGAAAGACTTGGCCCTTGGACTGCATCAGAAATATCCATGTGGCTCTTGAAAAATCATCCACAATTGTTAAAAAAAATCGAGAACCATCACGATTTGGTGTGTGATAGGGTCCCCAAATATCAGCATGGATTAGAGTGAAAAGACTTTTTGCACGAGAAACACTATTTGGAAAGGGTGCACGAGTTTGTTTTGCTAATGGACAAATGGGACAACGAGAACAAGGAATAGAAGCACTATGGCCCAATCTTTGATGACTAAGAAGATTTTTATCATTGGCAGCAGAATTACACAATGACAAATTATTCAATTCAATACATGATAAATGTGATATGCTAGGAAAATTGATCCAGAAATATAGCCCTTGAGAGATACTATCCAAGCCCATCAGTCTGCCAATTGAAAGGGCCTGAAATATACATTTATCATAATCAAATAGGACTTGGCACGAATTTTCTTCACAAACTCGAGACACTGATATTAGATTGAAATTGAAATCAAGAATGTATAATACGTTCTTGAGAGTTATGAGTGGGCTAAAATTTATGTTGCCAATCATCATCACAAGTGTGGAATTACCATTGGGAAGCTGTACTGAAGCTGGAGTAGGCAATTTCTGGATTTTTGAGAAAAATTTTTTATCACAAGCAATATGATCACTAGCCCCAGAATCAATTATCCACTTATCATTGGAAATTGAATTCGCCAAGCAATATGAAGTACTTGTGAAGCTCCCAGCCTTGTCAGATGTGTCCAGTTTCTTGAAAGCCTTCTAAGTTCTTGATATTGCTCTTGATTAATTGGCTGATGTTGTCCTGTAACCTGAAAAGCAGTTGAAAAATCTTTCTTTCCTTTTTCTCCAGGCTTGCCATGTAGTTTCCAGCAATTATCGATTGTGTGATGTGGACGCTTGCAATAATCGCAGTATAATTTACCTTTGCCTTTGAAATTTCCCCTTAATGTTGCAGCATATGGCGGTCCAATTGGACTTTTTAAATAAGGAATGGTCACCGCTTCTTGAGGGCTGTCAGATGCGAAGAAAGAATGCGGACTGTTGGATCCTGTTGAGGGTGAGATCGCACGCGAGCCCTCTGATGTTGCTGAGAAGAATCCTCGGTGACCGTCGGATCCAATTAATGGATGCAGACCTCGCGAGCCGTCGGATCGCCTCGAAGAATCGTGGCCGTCCGTTCCTCTCCTTAGGTTACGAGAGTCTTCGCCTCTCTTAGGAAACCCTAAATTCTGCCCGATCGTTCCTCGCCCCCTTTTCAACGCTCCTCTCTCGAGAGCACTGCTGTGTACAGCAAGTGCAACCCCATCTTTGGGGTTGTCCAGCACAGCAAGACGCTGGCTCTCTTCCTGCGTTGCAAGTTGGTAGATCCGAGTGAGGGTTGGCGTCGGATCCATGGTGAGTATCTGCGTCCGAAATGAGAGGTACGATTCATTTAGGGCAAGGAGAAATCTCGTGACTTTTTCTCGTTCCCGAATCGCTCGGTATTGTTGTAGAGTTGACTCGGGTCCTTCTAATTTTTCTTCCACCGCTTCCAATTCATTCCACAATGCTGAGATCTTGTTGTAAATGGTGGCAACGCTCATATTTCCCCGTTTCAATTCAGAAAGCTGTTGGGTTAGTGAAAAAACTCGGACACAATCCAATTTCCCGTACATTTCTTTTATATTTTCCCACATCTATTTTGGGTCTTCCGTCGGCGGTAATCTGGCTACGACCTCGAAGGTAACACAGTTTCCGATCCATGTTTGGACTAACTGGTTACACTTCCTCCATAGTCGTGCCTGCCGCTCGTCGGATGGGATTGGAATCGTTCCATCAATAAACCCATCTTTTTCTTTGGTCACCGATGCCCGTTGGAATTCCCGCAACCAGCTGGAATAATTTTCGGCTTCGGTTAGTTGCTAAGTGATGAGCCGTAGTTCTGGCCCGTCGGCCGTCATGGTGTAAAGTGGATCGCCGGGTTCCAGCCGGCCACTGGTGGCGAAGATCTGGTATGGGAAGAGGCCCGGTGCAAGAGTCGGGTAGGGATTTGCGCCTTGACCAGATCCACCCAAGCCAAAACCGTGACCCGGATTTTGAAAACCTGGGTAGGGATTCGTTCCCATACCCGGTCCAGTCGAACCGCCCGTTTGCTCCGGGCTGGTGGCAGGATTTGCCCCATCATTGGTTGGTAGACCTCCATCGGCTCGCGCATTGCTTTGGTAGCCAGACGATGATGCAGTGGGAATAGACCCATGATACCATGGATATGGCATCCATTGGTAGGGGTAGCCCGTGAAGGGTTGCCCTGGATTAGCCTGAGTCTGATGTTGCCATTGCACGTGTGGTTGCTAGATTTGTCTTTCTTGTTGTTCTAATGCAGGGATGACATTGGATGAATCTTGATTTTCATTGGTTTGCATCGGTGCTTACATTGCGGATGCATCGCGAAGGCGAGGTAAGATCCTCTGGTCTTGTCATATTGAAAAAAAAAATGATTCCTCTATTAACTCTTCGTGCAGATGAGGTTCCTCACTTTAGGCAATCAAACACTATGATTCCTTCGGCAACACTCATCTGGAATTTGGAGTTTGCTTATGAGGTAATCGGAGCGGAAGCAGAAAAAACGGTTTAGAATCAGGGATGCTCTAATACCATGTCAGAATCTGAGGTAGAAGATGAATACAGGAATTGTAAGAAGAAGAAGACGTGGGAGAATTTTTCTTTGTATTCACTTCTGTATCTGATGGAATTCTAGTCGGCGGAAGACGACTTACCTGATTCCAATGCGCAAACAGCAAATAGACCCAGATCGAACGTTGAATTGCGAATCAATCACGAACAACACTGCCTCACGTTGGTCTGGATGCAATCACAAGGAAAACACCCGATTTCCACGGCGTAAATGCAAACCGTTCTTCAAATTGATGATGGAACGCCTTCTTTCTTGACGATGGAAATTGAGAGAAAATTTGGTGCGAATGAATTGACAACACCTCCCAACGGTTGTGTTCGGGAGATTTTATACGTCTCCCTTCGTACCCCTCCATTGGTGACTTTCCATCGTAACGCATCAAGATGAAACAATGCGTTCCGTTCGCACCCCATCATGGACGTACCAGCTGAAAGAACTACAGTATCTCTGATGTACAAAACCGATCCCTATATAATACAAAGTGTCTAATAATAAAGAAAGAAAGATTATATTCCTTTAATCTATGTGTATCTGATCTAATCCTAAATTGACTAAAATAAATGATCTGCATCTTTTAAGAAATATTCCAGGTCAACATCATATCTTCCAACATAAGGCTGTTGTACGTGTCCAAATTTGGCAAGCAAACCCCGCTTCCCATTTTCTCAAACAGGTGGATGCCATTCTCTATTTCTCCGGCATCGCAAAAGTAACGAATTATGATATTGTACGTTTGTACATTAGGTTCGCAACCATCCTCCTCCATTCTCGACATAAATTCCACGGCCCTGTCCATATGCCCTGCATGACACAGTCCCCTAATCACCAAATTGTAAGTGATGGGGTTGGGCACATAACCCTTCCTCAACATTTCTTTGAAAACCAAAATTGCATTTTCCACATTGTCTTTCTTGCAGAGAACCTGAATCATGGCATTATAAGTTGCAACAGAAGGAAGAATTCCCTCTCTAGTCATCTCATCAAACACCCTTTTAGCTTTCTTAATCTCGCCAACGATGCCGAAACCATGGATCACCGTGGTATATGTGACAACATCGATATCACACTTCCTCTTCTTCATCTGCAGAAAGAATTGCCAAGCTTCATCAACCTGGCCAGCTCTAAAGAACCCTTTGAGCATTATATTATAAGTCGTCGAACTCGGGGTCAACCCCCTATCCACCATCTCCTTAAACACCTCCAAAGCCATCGGCGTCCGCTTGATCAAACACCACCCATTAGCAATTATATTACAACTAACACAATCAGCCTTAAACCTGCCCCTGAAAACTTTAAACAACTTGTTGCTAGCCATCTCCACATGTCTAGACTTGCACAGTATACCAAGAATGGTATTGAACGAGCGTAAATCCTGACGGCAACCGTGCTCGTGCATCGACAAGAACACCTTGACCACCCTATCAGGCTTGCCGGCGGCCACGTATCTCTCAGCGATGATGGCGAGCGTCTTCGGGGAGGGGCCGAGGCGGGAGAGGTGGGCGAAGAAGGACAGGGCCATCAGGGCATGGTTCTAGAGGTGCTTCAGGGTCTTGTTGACGAGGTCCGCCGTCCACTGCATGGTGTGATCTTGGAGGATTCCGAGCAGGGTTTGAGGGGTGGAGGTGAGGATGGCCGAGGCAATGGAGGCGTCGAGTGGCAGCAGTGGCGGCGGTGGCGGCGGTTAGGAGTTGGTGGCGGAGGGAAGAGGAGGTGAAGAAGGAGAAGGAGTTGGCGATGGTGGTGGCCTGAGCAGGAGCTCCGTGCAGAAGAGTTAGCATATCTCACATCGGTGAGTTGGCTAATTTGCTACCCTCCTTTTTTCTTTTTAAATTTAATTTTTTAATGAAATGAAATTAATATTTATATTAAAAATCTATTTTGGAACAAAATGACATCATTTTGTACATTAATTATTGAGTAGGCAACTTTGGCAAGCCATGTAGATCAATCTATTTTTAAAATTATGTCACCTTGAATTTCTGACTAACTCTTGATGGAATTGACACTTAAATGTTCCAATTTTTTTTCTTTAAATGACATTTAAGTATACATTTTGAAACTTTTGGCATTTAAGTATTTACCCGTACTAAGTTTTGGTACTTATGGTGTACTTTCCCCTACATTTTTCTAATCGGATCCACTTACGAGTTAACATATGACAAATATATTACAATTAAACAAAACAATCTGAAAATTTGACCTAAAATGCAAATGCGTGTTCAAACTCCCTAATCATCCATCTTTTGCTTGTTCAGGTAGATTAATTTTGTCATTTTTGATGGACTCCATAAAAGAAAGGCAAGCTTTCCTTCCATTTTCCCTTGAAACAAATAGTGACATTAGTCCAAAAAGGAAAACGAAATTGAACATATCCTTAGTCGAGTCTAATACAGCAAATATTGAGTCAAGCAAATTTTTAATGATTATATATTGTTATCATTTCCTTAGGGAAAATTGGTTGGATTTTGATTGAAACACAACAAATCGAAAATTATACGAAAATTTGTTTGAATATTTATGCTGGGGGACATATTGACAAATAATTTATAGCCCCTGTCTAAATTGGGTTTTACCATTACATTTTGCTTAGAAGCAAGAAAAAGAAAGAAAAAAAAAAGAACGACTCTTAAGGTGCGTTTGGTAACGTTTTTATTTAAAAATTGTTCCAGGGAATAAAAATAAAAAAAATAAAATAACTATTTCTGTTCCGGGGGGGAACAATTTTTGAACGGAAGAATGCATTTGGTAAACTTGTATAATTTTTTTGTTTCTTTTTTTTTTTCTTTTTTCTTTTTTTTTTATTTTTTTAATTTTTCTTCCTTTTGGTCGGTGGCCTCGCCTTGGCTAGGTGAGCTCGGCCTCGCTGGGGGCCGGTGACTAGCCAAAGAAAAAGGAAAAGAAAAAAAGAAGAAAAGAAAGAGAAGAAAAAAAATAGGAGAGAGAAAAATTGTTTTCGGAAGTGTTCCAGAAATAAGAAATAATTTTTTTTTATTTTTTGCTTATGTTCTAAATTTATTCCGGAAACAAAAAATAGATTTGAAATAAAAACGCAAACAAACGCGTTTTTGTTCTTCTTTTTTTTTCCTCAGAAAAATAAAAATAAAAATTACGTTCATAAACACATGAAAAGAACATAAACATGCACACCCTTACGGACTCAATAATAGAGGTTCGATATAATGGCCCCACAAAGGTACAATGATACGAGCTGGCAAAGGTAAGTTAAAGTAAACAGTACAAAACACAACTCACAACTCCCAACTCCCAACTCAAGGGCTGAATTGTTGCGCGTGCGGACAAACAACTCTTTTGGAAAGTTGGACTACGTAAATAAATCGCAAGTTTACATATATCAGCCTCGCTTACTCGGCACGCGAGGGTAGGAATATGATCTTGGGGGAAAAGTGCAGATCTTCCATTATATTTTGTGCCTCTCCAAATGTCATTTCTTCTGCGGGTCTCTCGTTACACATATCCAAAGTGACCCGGGCAGCTGGGTCCCACTCAAACTTGGCCCACCAGTCTCTAGCTGCAGCGATCGAGAAGCTTTCTCTTGCGTTGTTCGAGTCCAACGGCAACTTTCTGAGACCAGGGCAATCCGTTATGCAGAATTCCACCCCTTGAGGTAAAAATAGAGTGTGGTCGCAAATGCTCCCTAGATTTCGAAGGCACATGATATTTAGAATTTCGAGACGTGAGAATAATCCTAAATCAGCTAAATCTTCTCTTGTAAATCCATCCCCGATTATTTTCTCAATTGAATGGCACCACTCAACGGCCAATTCTCGGAGTTTCGGAGCGTGCACGAGCCAAGACAAGTCCAAAAATCCGCAATTACTAACCTGAACTTTAATGAGATTGGGAAAGCAAGAGCAATTGCGCACTTGTCCTGTCCCTTGAGTTATCTCCATTTTCACTAGCATAGGGCAATTGAATAGATGAAGCATCTCTAAATGTGAGAAATTGCCGCTCCCTTTTAATGAGTGACTTATAGGGATGCAAGTCAAATCCCGACAACATCTGATCCATACTCTCCTTATGCATCTCTGTAAGGATTGGAATATTTTTAAGACAGAAAAAGATTTTTGCACCACGATAGATAAGTCAGTGAGATCTTGCATTTCCCCTAGTTCCTCTACCACCTCTTCTTCCTTCTCTAGAACCCGTATCCATGTGCTGAACACATTCAACGGTAAGCTTGCAATTGCCTCTGGGGGAATTAGGATCATAATTGATGCTATATTCTCCAATAGCAACCACCGTAATCGAGTCAAGTTCTTGATTTCCCTGGGCAACTCACTAATAAAAGTGTTTGACAGGTTCAAGTATTGTAGGCTAATCAGATCGCAAATCCCTTTGGGGAATGACTTAATACATCCATTGTCAGATAGGTCAAGCACCTTCAAACAAGCCGTCATTGACTCGAAAAATCCTCTTGGCACGAGCCTCACCTCAGTTTCCCTTACAAATAGAGTTTCGAGTTGGGAACACATAGGTGGTGTTCGGTCAATATTTGCAATCAAACTTCCCCATAGAGAAACTTTCTCCGCTTCCCCCCATTTGGAGATCATCTTGGCGGACATGTCTTCTTCATTCTCTATCACTAGCAACTTGTTCTCCTTTTGCCCATGGTCATGAGCAATCCATGTGGCCATGTCGCGAATGACATCATGCATCTTTACAGTTGGTTGTCCATGTGAATGAGGCCCACTTTCTAATAGACAAGCCCTCTTTAAATCCCCCAAGATAGATGCTCCGTCCTCCCGCATATAATATACATCACTAGTGTCTCCTAACAAGCCCTCTCCAATCCAGAGTGCAATTAGCTTGTTTGTTATTATGGGGTAATCATCAGGGAAGCAACAACAATAAAGGAAGCAAGCCTGTCGAGTAGCATCATTTAAGTTATCATAACTGAACTTTAGTACGTGGTATACTTCCTCCACCATACCTGACAGCTCGTGCGGTCTATTCCTCAGCTTTCTTAGCGCACCCCTCCACTCACTGGGGTTGTCTTTACCGGCCATGGCTCGCCCGACAGTAACAAGGGCTAGTGGCAACCCTTTGCACTCTTGGGCAATGTGTTTGGCGAGCTCTGGAATTTCTGGATTAGAATGTACAGTCGATTTGCCGACGTTGTCCTTGAACAATCCCAGGGCTTCTTCAGGTGTCAAGCATTGTACTTCATAGGCTTTGTCAACTCTCATTTGATGGCATACTGTCTCTGATCGAGTTGTGAATACTACTTTGGATCCGTTCTCAAGACAAGAATGAGGAACTCCAATTTTGGAAAGGTCCAACCTCGCCCATACATCATCAATGAACAACACAAACTTCTTATGGGTCAAAATATCCAACAAATGATCGACCCTCTCATCCTGAGACCATCGTTCCCAGATTGCATCTTTAATGTCCAGCCCTCTCCTTATGACGTCTCGAATGTTATCTTCCTTCACTTGCCTGGACACCACCACCCAAATAACGATCTCGAATCCATGATTTGCACGCGAAAGGTCATTGTTGATCCTTTTAATGAGGGTGGTCTTTCCCACACCGCCTATTCCATATAACCCAATCACTCTTATTTCTTTTTCGTCCACGATCCATTTCCACACTTTATTGAAGGAAATATCAAGCCCCATGGTCTCGTCCATAGGCATCGGAAGTACTAGAGGAGAAAGCAACGGCAACGTAGTGTTCAATTCTTCTTTCTTGAGCTCTCCTGCTTCTTTGAGCTCTCTTGCTTCATTGAGCATTCGATCGACTGTTTTCCCCAATTGATAGCCCGACCAGCAGTTCTGTGGAAGACAATGACCGAGACATTTGATTCGGTCATGTTCCCTGGCTTCTCCAAGAACTTGATCTACCCCTCCTAAAAAGTTTTGCACGTTGCCTAACCAGTTCTTCACTACTCTCGTGCGTTGTACACCTCCTTCTTCTTCTTCATGTTGCACCGTTGCTTTCACATCTTCGCTCTTGGCATTCAGCGCTTGAGTCTCCCTCTGCAATGAGTCGACATTTTTTTTCAGATTATAAATGTAGCCCAAATGTGTACTGGCCAAACCACATAAATATTTGATGAGATCTGAAAGAGGATTCACGAAATCCATAGGTTCTTTCAAGGACGAGAGATTGAAAAATGGAGTATTCGAATGGGGATGGAGAGTGGGCGAATGGGTGGAGTTCGATAACGTTAAGAGTCATCTCATAAGAGATTGACTTCGCAGGCTCAATAATAAAGGCCGAAAGTAATGGCCCCACAAGACTACAATGATACAAGTTGGCAAATGTTTAAGAAAAAGTAAAAAGTGCAAAAGACAGCTGAGGACTGAATTATTGTGCATGCGGACATACAACTTTTTAGAAAGTTGGATTATTGCAGTAGAGACTATAGAGTGTTGCTCACAACTTATGTATGGATGTACGTATGTGTATCCCTTTAAATTGTTATCCTGTGTATTCATGAGTATTCCACAAACATGATGGAGCATGTACTTATCTTAGTGTGAAAGTGGGTTTGGGAACTCTCGTCTTGGGATTGTGCTTATCAAATAGTTTTCAGTTTTGTAGACGAGATTGAAATCGTGAAAAAAGGGAAAAAAAAAAGTCATTAAGCCGTAGGGTAAGAATCTCTTAATTCAATGCCCTCTTCATGCGAAATTATTCGCGTCACGTGTTAAGTACGTATCTAAGGGGCTGTTTGTTTGTATTCTTTGTGTCTGTTCATAAACACAATTTCTGTTTTTTTGTTATAGGGAACAAAAAAAGAACATAAATGCGTTTGTTTGGATTTTTGTTCAAATCTATTTTTTTTTTTTTTGTTTTCGGGAACAAATTTGAAACAGAAACAAAAAACAAGAAAAACTTGTTTCTTGTTTTTGGTTTTTCTTGTTTTTGGAACACTTCCTAGAAACAAATTTTCTTTCTCCTATTTTTTTCCTCTTTCTTTTTTTCTTCTTTTTTTCTTTGACCGGTCGCCGGGCTCGGCCATGGCCGGCGACCAACCGTCGAGGGCCAATGACCTCGCCGGAGCGTCGCCAACCCCGGTGAGCCTTGCCGTGGTTGGGCGAGGCCGCCGGCCCTCGTCGGCCCGATCGCCGACCATGGCCGAGCCCGCGACCGGCCAAAAGGAAGGAAAATAAAAAAGGAAAAATTAAATAAAATTATAAAAAAATTAAAAGAAATAAAAAAATTATACAAGTTTACCAAACGTGTTCCTCGATTCCAAGAACAAGTTTACTAAACGCGTTCTTACATTCAAAAATTGTTTCTCGGAATAGAAATTATTTTTTTTATTTCGTTCTGAAACAATTTTTGAAGAGAAATATTACCAAACGCATCCAAATATACCGAAGGTTTTTTTTGGGAGGTTGGTAATATATCCAAGTTTGATCGTCGTCGAAACGAAGATTCACGCAAATGATGAAACCCCTTGGTCCCGCTGCAGAATGGCGGATGCATGGAGCCGTGTTCGTGCTGGAATCGGGAACCGTGCCGTCTTTCGTACACTTGCTCCCAATGCCTCGTGGACACGCATGGGGTTGGGTCTGCATCGGGCACGAATGAAAGTGATATTAACCCAACACTCCCCAACCTTTTCAAAATGCAGCCACCGATCGGACACGTCTACGAGTCGTGCTAGAAACGTTTTCTCGATTCATCGCGAGCTTCGGTCTTCGAGCAATTGCCAATATAAAATAATTTCGTTCGTCTTGGCCTTCGACGCTAGCATGGCAACATTTCGATGGCCAACTGAGAGAGGGCAGCCAATCTCTTCACACGTTTTCAAAAGAATTATATAAGAGTAGTTTGACAAGCGGACCTTTGGAGTGCCATAATTTGGTAGAAATAGACACTTAAGTACTATAACTTACGAAATGTACACTTAAGTGCCAAAATCGGAGCAAAATGGATCACTTGAGTGAAAATTCGACCAAAATTCTAACGTGTCAATTTTCCGGTGAAGCGAGTGGAAAACGATGTCGTTTTGGTGCGACGTGGTAAAAAATTTAATATAAAAATTGATTAAATTTAATTTAAAACTAAATTTATTTAAAACATTTAAAATTTAAAAATTTAAAAAAAAAATTAAATTTTAAAAAATTTTAAAAATTTAAAAAATTTAAAAATTTAAAAAATTTAAAAAAAATTAAAAATTTTAAAATTTTAAAATTTATAAAAATTTATAAAAATAAAAAATTTATAAAAATTTATAAAAATTTTAAAAAAAAATTAAAAAAATTAAAAATTTTAAAAATTTAAGACATTTAAAAATTTTAAAAATTTAACAAATTTTAAAAAATTTTAAAAAATGGAGGCGGCCCCGGCCGACCCTCCCCCACCTTCCGGCGACGGTGGGGAGGCGGTGGTGATGAGGGCTCGCCCTCAACCGCCGGCTGCCTTCCTCCTTCTCCTCCTCCGTTTTTTTAAATAAATATAAATTATATTATTATTTTTTAAAAATTTTAATTTAATTAATTTTTATATTATATTAAAATTCAAATTATGCCAAAACAACGTCGTTTTGGCCGATTTAAGAGTTCTATTTTGGCCAACACCCGAAACGACATCGTTTTGGGTGAATTTGAGCTAACTTAGCTCTCCGGCGAGACACATCGGCGAGAAATATTAATATTTTAATGCCACGTATGATTTTCGGCTAACTTTGCCGGAGATGGCACTCAGGTGTTCCACTTTTCTTAAAATGTGGTACTTAAGTGTACATTTCATAAGTTATGGCACTTAAGTGTCCCAACCTGCCAGGTTATGGCACTTGAAAGGTTCTTTTGCCATAGTAGTTTGATAAATGCCTGTCTCAGTGCAATTTAATTGGTTAGATTAAAGGCCTCATTATGTCATCCCCCACTTAATTATGTCGATACAGCACATGTCGGACGAACTTTATCAAAGAAATTCCGCATTGTAATGAGATTATCTACTAATGATGGTGTTTATTTTTTATTTTTTACTCCTACAACATACACAATTTTTTATTAATAAAATGGAGCACACTCGTTCGCATACGTTAAAACATAGTGACCAAAAAATTTAAATTGCTAAAGTATCATACAATGCGTATAAAATTTGATTCGTTTGGGCAATATGAGCTCAAACTTTTGTGAAATTGAAGTAAGGGATTGATGAAATACCTGATGAATACCTCGGATTTAATTTTCAAATCTGAGACGGCGGGGATTGTTTGATAATTACCTAAATAACGATGTTGTCCATCCATGAATTATATGTAATTTATAATTAATCTTGATTGGCACGAGTTTTCATTTTTTTTTTCAAAAAATTTCGAAGACTAACAGCAGAGATAAGAAAATCCTGTTTTTTATTTCTGTTCGGCTCAAACTAAATCCTTTATTAGCTTAAACTCAAAGCATCGCAAATTCAAAAAAAAAAAAAAAAAAAAAAAAGAGAAAAAAAAAACCGAAGTCGCTGCTTTTGGAGGCAGCGCAAATAACTTGTAGCACATTCCTAATTCTAGATATGGCAGTAATCCACGACATTAATAATTGCGACTTTTTCAAGTAGTGGAACGACAATTAATAGAGAATGTTAGCCTTTTTCTAGGCCGATTGAGTGTCAACCTCAACTCTTCAATATTTCGTAAGTAAAAGTTTCATCAGTTTCATTACTAATGAGTTTATTGATACAAATCGGATCAATTGGTGCACGCAGGTGTCATGTACTAATCAACGCATCCACTAGACATTTTCGTTAGGCTTTGCAGCGGAAATATTAAGATGAGTATTTTCAAGAAAAAAAACATACACGGACTAAAATTGAATAGTTGTAATACGGGGATCTAGAGCCTAACTTATGTTCGCAAGCTGTACACAGGCACCACAAGTCGGTAATTAATATCTTCATCAACAAATCCTTTCAGACTCTCCATGTAAATATGATAGAGTGACTTAAATTGTCTCCGAAGAATAGCGTTTGAAACTAGCATTACGACGAAATAGAAAATAGAGACGGAAAGTCAGTGGCGGGCTTGAGACGAGTGATGGCCCTACCCCCGATAACCAAAAATTTCTAATATTATTCGATGAGAATTTTTTTTTTAAAATGTCACTATCTTATTAGAACTTCTTATCACCCCTAATCTTGAATTCTTGACTCGAACCACCTAATAATACCGACTTTTGAGTGTGATGGGAATTGCTAAAGAGAAAAACATATGACACGATGCTACTAACAATCCACGACATTTCCCTGTGTGTGATTGATTCCGAAATGACCACATAAAAAAAATATCAATTTATCATTTCAAATATTGTCTTTGTTCGAGCAAAAGCATTGTCCAATGCATTTTTTAAATTTCTTAAATAGAAATTATACATGGTAATAACTTTTGATTTCCATGAAAGATAGGGATCTGTTGACATAGCACGTATAACTGGTCATTTTTGCTCTCCATAGTAGTCAATGGTGTTCCTCTATTCAATGCCAAAAATATGTGGGGTTAAACCTCCACTTTCTCGTAGATCGATGCAAATCATAGCAGGGAGGGCACTCGGGTTCTAAATATCTTTATTAATATTTGAGTTTACTCATCAACTTGACCGTGAGGTTTTCACTTTCTAGCTTTGAATTGATTGGAAATGTTAAAGTCGAGAAACTAAAGCCGAAGACTAGGTCTTGCTTTGAGTTTACGCATCAACTGGATAGTTAGGTTTTCACTTTCCAGCTTCGAATAATTGGAAAAGTTGAAGCTAGGAAACTAAAGCTGAAGATCGGGCCTTGCTTTAGTGGACAGCATATTTATCCCCCCCCCTCTTATATTCTTTTCTTTTCTTTTTTTAAAGTTACTTTTTCAGCAAAGAAGAGGAATCTCAAAATAACTTTTGTTCGCCATTACAGAGATTAAGATGTGATCCGATAAGATAAAATAAGAAGTATCATCCTTTGTTTGATGGAACTATCTATCATGTACTATGATGGATATAACCAAAAACAAAACATGAACACCCATCCTGGACCATGTTAATGATGTCGCATAGTGCAATGTTAACACCCCAATCCGGGGCAATCAACAGATCAGTCGTCATCCTCTTGCGCACAATCTACTGCGTCCATATCCTCATTCTCTTACTTTAGGTTACCTCGCAAGTATTCCTGACAGGTAAACTTACCCAAGATATCAATTAATATGAATTCAAAGTCCATAAAATCAAGCAACCTCACTCCCTAGCTAAAGTAAAAAAGACACCTAAAAATCCAGACAAAAAGCCCACGATCCTCCACATTAGACAAAAATGCCATTGATTAGCTGGGTTATGCATTTTAATTTGCCTCTTACAAAAATCCCTTCAATTCAAGGATAATGATACCCACTACTAATATTGATCAAGGAGGTGCTGAAAGATCTCTTTTTTTTCTTTTTCTTTTTTTTCTAAAAGAGGAGAAATTGTATATCTTATTAGAACTTCTTATCACCCCTAATCTTGAATTCTCTACTCGAACCACTTAATTGACATCCCCACATAATACCGACTTTTGAGCGTGATGGGAATTGCTAAAGAGAAAAACAAATGACATGATGATACTAACAACTCGCGACATTTCCCTTTGTGCGATTGATTCCGAAATGATCACAAAAAAATATATCAATTTATCATTCTAAATATTGTCTTTGTTCAAACAAAAGTGTTGTCCAATGCATTTTTTAAAATTTCTTAACTAGAAAGTATACATGGTAATAACTTTTAGTTTCCACGAAAGATAGGGATCTGTTAGCACGTATAACTGGTCATTTCTACTCTCCATCGTACTCAGAAAATGGTTTTCACTATTCAATGCCCAAAATCTGTGAGTTTTAACCTCCACTTTCTCGTAGATCGACGCTAATTATAGTGGGAACGCACTCAGGTTCTAAATATCTTTATTAATATTTGAGTTTATGCATCAACTGGAGAGTGAGGTTTTCACTTTCCAACTTCGAATAATTGGAAAAGTTGAAGCTAGGAAACTAAAGCCAAAGACTGGGCCTTGCTTTAATGGACAGCATATTTATCCCCCTCTTATATTCTTTTCTTTTCTTTTTTTAAAGTTACTTTTTCAACAAAGAAGAGGAATCTCAAAATAACTTTTGTTCGCCATTACAGAGATTAAGATGTGATCCGATAAGATAAAATAAGAAGTATCATCCTTTGTTTGATGGAACTATCTATCATGTACTATGATGGATATAACCAAAAACAAAACATGAACACCCATCCCGGACCATGTTAATGATGTCGCATAGTGCAATGTTAACACCCCAATCCGGGGCAATCAACAAATCAGTCGTCGTCCTCTTGCGCACAATCTACTACGTCCATATCCTTATTCTCTTACTTTAGGTTACCTCGCAAGTATTCCTGACAGGTAAACTTACCCAAGATGTCAATTAATATGAATTCAAAGTCCATAAAATTCAAGCAACCTCACTCCCTAGCTAAAGTAAAAAAGACACCTAAAAATCCAGACAAAAAGCCCACGATCCTCCACATTAGACAAAAATGCCATTGATTAGCTGGGTTATGCATTTTAATTTGCCTCTTACAAAAATCCCTTCAATTCAAGGATAATGATACCGCTACTAATATTGATCAAGGTGGTGCCGAAAGATCTCTTTTTTTTCTTTTTCTTTTTTTTTTCTAAAAGAGGAGAAATTATATATCTTATTAGAACTTCTTATCACCCCTAATCTTGAATTCTCTACTCGAACCACTTAATTGACGTCCCCACATAATACCGACTTTTGAGCGTGATGGGAATTGCTAAAGAGAAAAACAAATGACATGATGATACTAACAACTCGCGACATTTCCCTTTGTGCGATTGATTCCAAAATGATCACATAAAAAAATATATCAATTTATCATTTCAAATATTATCTTTGTTCAAGCAAAAGTGTTGTCCAATGCATTTTTAAAATTTCTTAACTAGAAAGTATACATGGTAATAACTTTTAGTTTCCACGAAAGATAGGGATCTGTTAGCACGTATAACTGGTCATTTCTACTCTCCATCGTACTCAGAAAATGGTTTTCACTATTCAATGCCCAAAATCTGTGGGTTTTAACCTCCACTTTCTCGTAGATCGACGCTAATTATAGTGGGAACGCACTCAGGTTCTAAATATCTTTATTAATATTTGAGTTTACGCATCAACTGGAGAGTGAGGTTTTCACTTTCCAACTTCGAATAATTGGAAAAGTTAAAGCCAAGAAACTAAA
Organism: Eucalyptus sp. ANBG9806169; assembly: GCA_014182395.1. Lineage (NCBI taxonomy): Eukaryota > Viridiplantae > Streptophyta > Magnoliopsida > Myrtales > Myrtaceae > Eucalyptus > Eucalyptus sp. ANBG9806169. The sequence goes on along the minus strand of CM024574.1, from coordinate 2,306,376 downwards.
GCCAAAGACTGGGCCTTGCTTTAATGGACAGCATATTTATCCCCCCCCCCTCTTATATTCATTTCTTTTCTTTTTTTAAAGTTACTTTTTCAGCAAAGAAGAGGAATCTCAAAATAACTTTTGTTCGCCATTACAAAGATTAAGATGTGATCCGATAAGATAAAATAAGAAGTATCATCCTTTGTTTGATGGAACTATCTATCATGTACTATGATGGATATAACCAAAAACAAAACATGAACACCCATCCCAGACCATGTTAATGATGTCGCATAGTGCAATGTTAACACCCCAATCCGGGGCAATCAACAGATCAGTCATCGTCCTCTTGTGCACAATCTACTACGTCCATATCCTCATTCTCTTACTTTAGGTTACCTCGCAAGTATTCCTGACAGGTAAACTTACCCAAGATGTCAATTAATATGAATTCAAAGTCCATAAAATTCAAGCAACTTCACTCCCTAGCTAAAGTAAAAAAGACACCTAAAAATCCAGACAAAAAGCCCACGATCCTCCACATTAGACAAAAAATGCCATTGATTAGCTGGGTTATGCATTTTAATTTGCCTCTTACAAAAATCCCTTCAATTCAAGGATAATGATACCGCTACTAATATTGATCAAGGTGGTGCCGAAAGATCTCTTTTTTTTTTCTTTTTCTTTTTTTTTCTAAAAGAGGAGAAATTATATATCTTATTAGAACTTCTTATCACCCCTAATCTTGAATTCTCGACTCGAACCACTTAATTGACGTCCCCACATAATACCGACTTTTGAGCGTGATGGGAATTGCTAAAGAGAAAAACAAATGACATGATGATACTAACAACTCGCGACATTTCCCTTTGTGCGATTGATTCTGAAATGATCACATCAAAAAAAATATCAATTTATCATTTCAAATATTATCTTTGTTCGAGCAAAAGTGTTGTCCATTGCATTTTTAAAATTTCTTAACTAGAAAGTATACATGATAATAACTTTTAGTTTCCACGAAAGATAGGGATCTGTTAGCACGTATAAGCTGGTCATTTCTACTCTCCATCGTACTCAGAAAATGGTTTTCACTATTCAATGCCCAAAATCTGTGGGTTTTAACCTCCACTTTCTCGTAGATCGACGCTAATTATAGTGGGAACGCACTCAGGTTCTAAATATCTTTATTAATATTTGAGTTTACGCATCAACTGGAGAGTGAGGTTTTCACTTTCCAACTTCGAATAATTGGAAAAGTTAAAGCCAAGAAACTAAAGCCAAAGACTGGGCCTTGCTTTAATGGACAGCATATGTATCCCCCCCCTCTCTTATATTCATTTCTTTTCTTTTTTTAAAGTTACTTTTCAGCAAAGAAGAGGAATCTCAAAATAACTTTTGTTCGCCATTATAGAGATTAAGATGTGATCCGATAAGATAAAATAAGAAGTATCATCCTTTGTTTGATGGAACTATCTATCATGTACTATGATGGATATAACCAAAAACAAAACATGAACACCCATCCCGGACCATGTTAATGATGTCGCATAGTGCAATGTTAACACCCCAATCCGGGGCAATCAACAGATCAGTCGTCGTCCTCTTGCGCACAATCTACTACGTCCATATCCTCATTCTCTTACTTTAGGTTACCTCGCAAGTATTCCTGACAGGTAAACTTACCCAAGATGTCAATTAATATGAATTCAAAGTCCATAAAATTCAAGCAACCTCACTCCCTAGCTAAAGTAAAAAAGACACCTAAAAATCCAGACAAAAAGCCCACGATCCTCCACATTAGACAAAAAATGCCATTGATTAGCTGGGTTATGCATTTTAATTTGCCTCTTACAAAAATCCCTTCAATTCAAGGATAATGATACCGCTACTAATATTGATCAAGGTGGTGCCGAAAGATCTCTTTTTTTTTTTTTTCTTTTTTTTTTTTTTCTAAAAGAGGAGAAATTATATATCTTATTAGAACTTCTTATCACCCCTAATCTTGAGTTCTCTACTCGAACCACTTAATTGACGTCCCCACATAATACCGACTTTTGAGCGTGATGGGAATTGCTAAAGAGAAAAACAAATGACATGATGATACTAACAACTCGCGACATTTCCCTTTATGCGATTGATTCCGAACTGATCACATAAAAAAATATATCAATTTATCATTTCAAATATTATCTTTGTTGAAGCAAAAGTGTTGTCCAATGCATTTTTAAAATTTCTTAACTAGAAAGTATACATGGTAATAACTTTTAGTTTCCACGAAAGATAGGGATCTGTTAGCACGTATAACTGGTCATTTCTACTCTCCATCGTAGTCGGAAAATGGTTTTCACTATTCAATGCCCAAAATCTGTGGGTTTTAACCTCCACTTTCTTGTAGATTGATGCTAATTATAGTGGGAACGCACTCAGGTTCTAAATATCTTTATTAATATTTGAGTTTACGCATCAACTGGAGAGTGAGGTTTTCACTTTCCAGCTTCGAATAATTGGAAAAGTTAAGCCAGGAAACTAAAGCCAAAGACCGGGCCTTGCTTTAATGGACAGCATATTTATCCCCCCCCCCTCTTCTATTCATTTTTCTTTTTAAAGTTACTTTTTCAGCAAAGAAGAGGAATCTCAAAATAACTTTTGTTCGCCATTACAGAGATTAAGATGTGATCCGATAAGATAAAATAAGAAGTATCATCCTTTGTTTGATGGAACTATCTATCATGTACTATGATAGATATAACCAAAAACAAAACATGAACACCCATCTTGGACCATGTTAATGATGTCACATAGTGCAATGTTAACACCCCAATCCGGGGCAATCAACAGATCAGTTGTCGTCCTCTTGCGCACAATCTACTGCGTCCATATCCTCATTCTCTTACTTTAGGTTACCTCGCAAGTATTCCTGACAGGTAAACTTACCCAAGATGTCAATTAATATGAATTCAAAGTCCATAAAATTCAAGCAATCTCACTCTCCAGCTAAAGCAAAAAAGACACCTAAAAATCCAGACAAAAAGCCCACCATCCTCCAACATAGACAAAAATGCCATTGATTAGCTAGGTTATGCATTTTAATTTGCCTCTTACCAAAATCCCTTCAATTCAAAGATAAAGATACCCGCTATTAATATTGATCAATGAGGTGCCCAAAGATCACATTTTGTTTTTTCAAAAAGAGGAGAAATTATATATCTTATTAGAACTTCTTATCACCCCTAATCTTGAATTCTCTACTCGAACCACTTAATTTATGTCCCCACATAATACCGACTTTTCAGCGTGATGGGAATTGCTAAAGAGAAAAACAAATGACATGATGATACTAACAACTCGCGACATTTCCCTTTGTGCGATTGATTCTGAAATGATCACATAAAAAAAATTATCAATTTATCATTTCAAATATTATCTTTGTTCAAGCAAAAGTGTTGTCGAATGCATTTTTAAAATTTCTTAACTAGAAAGTATACATGGTAATAACTTTTAGTTTCCACGAAAGATAGGGATCTGTTAGCACGTATAATTGGTCATTTCTACTCTCCATCGTAGTCGGAAAATGGCTTTCACTATTCAATGCCCAAAATTTGTGGGGTTAAACCTCCACTTTCTCGTAGATCGACGCGAATTATAGCGGGAACAAACTTAGGTTCTAAATATCTTTATTAATATTTGAGTTTACACATCAACTGGAGAGTGAGGTTTTCACTTTCCAACTTCGAATAATTAGAAATGTTAAAGCTGGGAAACTAAAGCCGAAGACTGGGCCTTGCTTTAATGGACAACATATTCATCCCCCCCTTCTTATATTCATTTCCTTTTTTGTTTTAAAGTTACTTTTTCAGCAAAGAAGAGGAATCTCAAAACCACTTTTGTTCGACCTTACAAAGATTAAGGTGTGATCCAATAAGATAAAATAAGAAGTCTCATCATTTGTTTGATGGAACTATCTATCATGTACTATGATGGATATAACCAAAAAACAAAACATGAACACCCATCATGGACCATATTAATGATGTCACATAGTGCAATGTTAACACCCCAATCAAAGGCAATCAACAGATCAATCGCCGTCCTCTCACGCACAATCTACTACGTCCATATCCTCATTCTCTTACTTTAGGTTACCTAGCAAGTATTCCCGACGAGATCAACTTACCCAAGATGTCAATTAATATGAATTCAAAGTCCATAAAATTCAAGCGACCTCACTCCCCGGTTAAAGTAAAAAAGACACCTAAAAATCCAAACAAAAAGACCACAATTCTCCAACATAGACAAAAATGCCACTGATTAGTTAGGGGCGCGCATGACAACCATTCGTTTCAGAAATAGTTTCGGGGAACAGAAATAGATTTTTCTATTTCTATTTCTAAAAGAGTTTCTAAGCAAAAATAACCGTTTGATAACGACGCAAAATTTTTACTCTAAAAATAGAAATTCGTCGATAACAATACAAAATTTCTTCCTTTCGGACGGCGGCGGCGGCGACCGGCAACCTTTAATATAAAAATAAAAATAAAAATGATTTATTAACAAAAAAAATAAATAAAATAAAATAAATCATAAAAAAAAATAAAATAAAAATATCCTTAAAAATAAATTTATTTTATTTATTCTATTTTATTTTTAAAATGAATAAAAATAAAAAATAAAAATAAATTTATTTGGCAAAACACTCAAGACAAATAAAAATAAATTTATTTTTATTTATCATAAATAAATTTATTTTTATTTATCATAAATAAAATATTTTTATAAATTTATTTTTAATAAATTAAAAATAAAATGATAAATAAAAATAATTTATTTATTTTTAATAAATTTATTTTTATTTTTAAATGAATAAAATGAATATATTTATTTTTATATTTAATTAAATTTATTTTTAATAAATAAATTTATTTCGATTAAATTTATTTAAATTATTTATTTATTAAAAATAAAAATAATTTTTATAATAAAAATTTAAATTTAAAATAAAAATGAATAAATGATATTTATTTATTTTTATGGATTTTCTAATTTATTCATAAAATAAATATTTATTCGTAAAAATAAAAATAAATATCATTTTATTTATTCGAATAAATTTCATTTTAAAATGATATTTATAAAAATAATTTATTTGGTGACCGGCGACAGCGGCAACGGCAGCGAGGGTCGGCGGGCGGCTGGTGACTAACGGACGGTGGCCGGCGGCAACGGATGAAAAATCGGTTGATGAACTATGAGAAAATTTTTTATTTCTACTTCGATTTCTATTCCAAACCTATTTCTGGAATAGAAATCTATTCTAGAAATAACAAAACGGAATAAGTTTATCAAACGGATTTCTATTCAAAAATATGTATGGGATAGAAAAATTATTTCTAGAATAGAAATTATGGTTTGTCATGCACCCCCTAGGTTATCGCCTTCTAATTTGCCTCTTACAAAAATCCCTTCAATTCAAAAATAAAGATACCCGCTACTAATATTGATCAATGGGGTGCCAAAAGATCACTTTTTTTTTTCCTAAAAGAGGAGAAATTATATTTAGCCATTTTAGTGGAAAAATTCCATTACCGAAGGATTAGCCACTATCAGTGCTGCCCAGCCCTCTACCACCAAAGGAAGGACCCCCTCCGCAAAAACTGAGTCTAGGCTTCCACCTTCCAGGAAGGGTCAAGGGAAGTCGTTCCACCAAGAACAACTGATAAAAGCAATCGTCAAAAACCCTAACACCCTCTTTGTTTGCCCCATGCAAAGCCCTTGCCGCCACTATCTCCACAGTACCGCCATTACTGGCCTCAATAATGATGTCTCTCTCTAAGCTGCATCTTCATAACGTTGACAAGCTAGTCATTGAAAGCGAAAAAGCCTCTGAATCTAGAAGCACGACTATTGTGCCTCCACATCAAGGGGGCAACTGCATCAAGAGCTCTGTTGGAATTCAAGTCGGCGGAAGACGACTTACCTGATTCCAATGCGCAAACAGCAAATAGCCCCAGAACGAACGTTGAATTGCGAATAAATCATGAACAACACTAACTCACGTTGGTCTGGATGTGATCACGAGGAAAGCACCTGATTTCCACGGCGTAAATGCAAATTGTTCTTGCAAAACTGAAATGGAACGCCTTATCCCTTTGATGGAAATGGAACGAACTAATGAGAGGATTTTATGATCGTATGCTCTACCAACCCTTCCAACGGTTGTGTTCGGGAGACTTATATACATCTCCTTCCATACCCCTACATTAGTGTCTTTCCATCGTAACATTTCAAGTTGAAACAGTGCGTTCCAATCGCACCTCATCATGGACGTACCAGCTAAAGTACAACATCTCCCACTCAGACATGATAGGCTTGATAGCACTCTATCAAGAATATAAGGCAAAATGTTCAACATTCATCAACTTTACAAAACAATTCATACTGGCAAGTAAGCCGTGCGACCAGTGAGTACACCTGCACTTGAGAGCTCAAATTATGCACCTGTTAGGGATGACATAATTGCTACAACCCCGAAAAGAAATAAACAATCGATGTCTCACAGTGCCCCAAACTTATTTTGTTACATCAATTCAAGTATACCTATCCCTTAAAAGCTATACTTGATTATCCTCAAAACACCATGTATTTACAATTATATCCGCAACCACATAAGGCAATATAATTGGTCGACCAGTAAATACATGTGATAGATATAAAACAATAATAGTCTTCCTTCGCACTCATGTCTCTCTCAATTTCAGAACAACTGCTTTCCTAGACACGTCCCATAGGCCATATCTATTCATGACCTCCCGTAACATGCTGAAGTAGCAACATTGATCTTTCACTTCGAGAATATAGTCAGAAGTAACATAAGGCACAAATTGAGGTAAATTATAAATTACCTCAAGGGCTCACACGATGAGTAAATAGGGATAATTTTACTCACATTCCCTTGTCGGTCGAACAATGCACATGTAGTATGAATTACATGCTATAGTAGATTTCTTTTTTTATAAAAGCATATGTCATTTATCAAATATATCCACCATACGGATCTTAACCTAAACATAGTCACGTGCTTCTCACGTACTCATGTTTAGCCCGAGTGTTATATCATCTCGCTTTCTATAGCACCCAATTAAGTACTCGCATCCGGCATCTTACAGGCATACATGATTGTGGGACTATCATGTTCGGTCTTATTATAAACAAATCACAGACCTCATATTGACTCCAATCAAGGTGACATATTTTATGTACCAAATTTGTTCTTCAGCATTTATGTGTGCCTGTGCTAGTCTCATAATGGATTTGTACTTCTTGATAAAACATCAAGTCATTAATAAACAAACAAGTACAATACATATGTCTACAAATACATGAAACAATGATCCTTTACAATAACACATATCACATTTTACGCAATCCTAGTGACATCCTGTGGGTCAAGAATATGTCTCTAGGAATAGCCTTCGTAAATAGATCAGCAACCATTCTATTGGTTGAAATGTATTGTAGAATCACTTCTTTCTGCGCTATAATATCTCTGATGAAGTTATTCTTTATGTCAACGTGCTTCGTCCTTCCATGATACTTAGGATCTTTCACATTGGCAATGGCTGCTTGACTATCGCAATAAACTGTCACCGGTCTTGGAACCTCAGTGACAGTGGCTAAATTTTCAAAGAAACGTTTTAGCCATACTGCTTCTTGCACTACGGCAGAACACGCAATAAATTCAGCCTCCATAGTAGACAAGGCTGTGCGTGTCTATTTCTTGCTATTCCAAGAAATTGCACCTCCATTGAGCAAGAACGCATATCCAGAAGTCGATTTACGCTCATCCAGGTCTCCACCCCAATCAACATCTGAATGACCTAATAGGCGTAAATCATTCCCTTTGTAACAAAGTCGATAGTCCATGATGCCCTTCAAGTATCTCAGGATCCTCTTCATTGCTTTCCAGTGTGCTTGACCGGGATTTGATTAATATCGGCTCACCAATCCCACGGCATAACATATGTTGGGTCGAGTACACATCATAGCATACATCAAACTTCCGATCGCACTAGCGTAAGGAACAGTTTTCATCATTTTAATTTCTTCTAGAGTCTTAGGACACATTTCAGTACTTAGGCCTTCACCTTGCATGACAGGGGTATCAATGGGATTACAGTGCTGCATATTGAAACGATCAAGAATCTTCATAATATAAGACTCTTGTGATAAAGTAAGGAGTTTCCTTGATCGATCTCTTTCGATCTTAACTCCTAATATATAAGCAGCTTCTCTCATGTCTTTCATTTCAAAATTGGAGGACAACCATTCTTTTATGGTGATTACCATAACCTTGTCATTTCCAGCCAACAGAATATCATCCACATAAAGTGATAAAATCACAAATTTATCTTCGGACCGCTTGATATATACACAGTGATCTTCTTCGATCATCGTGAAACCAAAAGTTGTTATGACTCGATGAAAACGAAGATACCACTGTCTAGATGATTGCTTAAGGCCATATATTGAGCGATGAAGTTTGCAAACTTTATGCTCTTAACTTTTAGCTATGAAACCTATTGGTTGTTTCATATAGATTTCCTCATCTAGTTCTCCATTGAGAAATGCCGTCTTTACATCCATTTGATGTAATTTAAGGTCCAAATGTGTAACGATGGCTAGAATAAGGTGTATTGAGGCAAACCTTACAACTGGTGAAAATGTTTCCTCATAGTCTATACCCTCTTGTTGAGTATAACATTTCGCCACAAGACGAGTCTTATACTTTTCAATGGATCCATTTACCCTTTGCTTAATCTTAAAGACCCATTTGTTTCCAATGACCTTACGATTGGGTGGTAGATCAACTAAGTCCTAGACATGATTTGTCCTCATTAACTCCATCTCATCTTCCAAAGTTTTTCTCCATTCTTCCTTATCAGAGGATGAGAGAGCCTCTTGAACAGTCTTAGGCTCGGCATCATCTTTATGAACAATTATAAATGCTTCCCCTTTAATCTCAAAACGACGACGATGAATACTTTTACGATTACTTTTACGCAACTGAATTTCTCTTCGCCAGACAATGCAACACTTCCACTAGGTCTTTCATGTTGAGGTAAATCTTCATTTCCCTCCATAACATTAGTCAGTGTGTTATTATGATCTTCCATATCATATAATTGGAAATCCTTATCAATCTCACCTCTACTATGAAAATCGTTCTCCAAGAACGTGACATCTTGTGACTCCATTTCAGTCACACTCCCATCAGCTTGTTCACCTAATAACACGTACCATTTGGATTATTCAGAATATCTTATAAAGATACATTTCTTCCCTCTAGGGCATAATTTGCTATATTTATGGGAAGATTCATGAACATAAGTTGCACATCCCCATGGACATAGACTACTGAAGTCTGGTTTTCTACCAGTCCATAATTCATAAGGGGTGGAAGTGACCGATTTTGAGGGCACTCGGTTAAGTACATAAGCAGCAGTCACTAATGCATCTCCCCAAAAGGAGATAGGTAAATTTGCTTGCGCCATCATAGACCTAACCATTTCCAATAGGGTTCTATTCCTTCTCTCAGCTACCCCATTTTGTTGTGGAGTACTAGGAATAGTCAATTGTCGTACAATTCCCTTTTCATCACAAAAAGCCTTGAAGTGCTCCGATAGATACTCACGTCCGCAATCGGTTCTCAATGCATTTATTGTTTTGTTCAACTGATTCTCTACCATCGTTATATATCGTCTAAAGCAGTCTAATGCTTCTGACTTATGGGAGATCAGAAAGATATAACTGAAATGCGCGAAGTCATCTATGAAAGTAATGAAATATAAGGTTCCATGCCTCGCCCTCACATTCAAAGGACCACAAATGTCAGAATGTATGAGTTGCAATGGAAATTCAGCTCTAGTCCCTTTACCGAATGGTTTTCTAGTTGCTTTTCCCGCTAGACAATGTTCACATACGAGTAGATCAACATTAGTGAGTGACTCTAAAAGGCTTTCTCTAGCTAATCTTTGCATTCTTTGCAACCCAATGTGACCTAATCTAGCATGCCAAGTACTTGCATCAATCTCAACATTACTAGAAGATGCAATTAAAGAAAAACAACCATTAACATTAACATTGAACTGATCATAGTCAATGTCTAACACCATAAAACCATTCGATAGATTACCTGAACCATAATAAACTGTTCCATACAAAATGTCAACACAATCATCATGAAAATTTAATACATAACCTAGGCTAAGAAGAACAACTATGGAGACCAAGTTTCATCGAGTATCCGGAGCATAGAGGACATCATGTAGGAATAGGCTTCGACCACCACATAAAATTAATTTACATGTGCCAATACCCTTCACTTCAACTCTTGAGTTATTCCCAACATATATCCATTTTCTTCCAAGCTGTATCCGACGATATTACACAAATGCTTCTCGGTCTAGTTACGTGGTCTATTGCTCTTGAGTCTCTTTCGACTCAGCGCATTCACGAGCAAAGTGACCCATCTTGCCACAATTGTAGCACTTCATCTTGGCCTTATCCTTCTTCCCACCACGCTTCTTGCGTTGGAAGGTCTTAGCCCTTTTAGGTGCATGATCAGTCTTTTTCCCTTTGTTGTTGAATTGAGGATTCCTTTTGCGCTTGAAGCCCGAAGCTTTGTGCGAACTCGATTCAGCAACATAAGCATGAGTAGAGGATCTCGTAGCCTTTAAGCGCTCATCCTCTAATTCCAAATGACGCGCTATATCATCAAAAGTGACAATATTCTCATTATGCGTCATATTGATCTTCATATGCTCCAGATTGTCAGGAAAAGACCTTATAACAGCCTGAACCTACTGTTCATCAGTAAGGGAGTGACCTGTCGACTTCAGCTCACGAATCATATTTGACATCTCCCGAAGATGCTGTCTCATCGTTATATTTGGGCGCTTTCGGTATGTGTCAAACTTAATGGTGAGTCTCCTCAGCTTAGTGGCAGATGTACCCCCAAACTTATCTTTCAAGGCAACCCACATTGTCTGAGTTTTATCATAACTTTCAAACTCACACATAAGATCATCTTGCATACAGCTCAGCAACGTGATGCGAGCAATGCTATTCTTCTTTTTCCAAGCTTGATAAACTTCTAGATCTCTCCTGTGTTGAGCTGAAGTTCCATGCTCAGGTTCATCCATGGTGTGGTTAAGGGTTTCCAAAACCTCTTACTCCTCAAGGATGTACTGAACCTGTTGGTGCCAAATATCATAATTGTCACCGTTCAGCTTCTCACCCTTATTGAGGTCAGCCACAATGGTCTTGGATGCCGATGCCATAATCAATTGCTATAGCACATTGATATAATAGACACAGAATCAATACTAGCACATTTTTCAGAGTAACACACATATTTAATTTGCAGCAAAAACAAACTAAAATAATGATAATTCAACAAAAGACATAGAAACAAAAGTTCACTATGTTCCCAATCAATTTCTATGTACGATTGTTCTATTATCATTAATTAGTTTAATTTGCGGAAATTTTAAGTTCTAGGTGAGAACTCCTTCGAATTCTACCAACCTACGAACTCCCACTAGGAAAAATAATTACATGACCTCATGTAATTTCTACATTTTTCCATTAACACAAAAGCATAGCATGATGTAAACCAACGTACAAATAACAATCATGCAGCAACTCCAATCAAAAACCACAATTCAACATGTAATGGATTTCCTACCATTGTTTGAATTTTCTAGCAACTTGAAAATTGCAAGTATATTAAACTATATACATGATATCATCGAACCAAGCTCTACACAGCATATATGACATCATTTGCACACAAGCTAGTTACTGTATTTCCTAAACCACAAGAAAATACAAGCTACAAGTGAATAAACTATGCATTAAACCCCAAAAAATACGCGTACATAGGGTTCCCTACACACTTTCATACATTTATAAAATCCAAAAATGAAAAATAATTATACCACAATGTAGAGGACATCCATACAAACCAAACGCCACCGACCACGCTCCAATCGGAGCTCACACGCGCCCCCACACGCCGCCTGAGTGCGCGGCGCGTGTGGCGCACACGCCGCCGAGCCCAAAGGCTCCTGGCCAGCTCAATTACATCGGAGGGGACGCCAAGCTTGCAAGAAAGGAATTCAATCGCAAACACAATTAAAAGGAGAAATTTGCAAATCGAAATATATGGGTGAACAAATGGTAAGACTTATGTTCAGTTGAGTAAAAGAAAATGATCCCTATCCAGATTGTTTGAGAGTTTTACTAAATCGGCCCTTGCAGTAAAATATACAAATAGAATGCAATCAGAAGTTATCTGCTGCATTCGGGAATTCCGATAGAAAACACATAACTCCAAGAAGACAGATACTTTGCTAGGGAGAAATGGTACTTTTTCAAATGACATTCCACTTGCAAATCTCACTCACTCGGCCCAGTCAGGTCGGAATTCCATCGTGGTCCACCAACTACCACTCTCTGGCACTTGTCGGGCTGCATCTTGAAAATTCATTTCTTGGGCATACCCAGCCCACTCGAAAGTGATCCAAGTGTCAGTGTCATCCCGCTCAAAATCGGCCCACCAGTCATCATCTCCCGAGATCGGGAGGAGAATCCCCTTGCACTGTTCGTGTTCAACGGTGGATTTTCGAGACGAGGGCATCGGGATATTTCGGAGGCTGCCCCTTGAGGAAAGGAATAAAGTGTCATCGCAAATGCACATTGGTTGTGGAAGTCTTTGCGGGAGTATATATTCGAGACGTGAGAATACTCTCGAAGCAATTAACTCCTCTACTGCTACAAATTCATGGCCAATGACTTTCTCCATCAAATTGCTGTCTAAAACATACAACTACCAGAGTTTCGGAGCGTGCACGAGCCACGATAAGTTTGAAAGCCTCAGCAGGAAACCCTAATGGCGACAAGGGTGGAGAAGCAAGAGAAATTGGGCGCTCGTCATATTTCCCTTAAGTAATCTCTATCTTTTTACCGATCTTGCAATTAAAAATAGGAAAGTTCTTTGTTTTTTCCTTTACTTTGAGTTGTCAAAAAACATCGCGCTGAGTGCATGAAATTTGATGGGACCGGTTCCATGGACTCTAATAGATAATTTCCAATTTCAATTTTTGGGAATCGGTCTTTAGTAGGCACTTTTCGATTCTAGAGTAAAAATTGCTTACTTGGATCATGCTTATCCTTACTTGATATCGAAAGATCACATTACTCACATTTTTCTAATTAGATTCACTTATATTACAATTTTACAAAACAATTTGAAAATTTGACCTAAAATTCAAATGCTTGTTCAAACTCTCTATTTGCCCATCTTTTGCTTGTTTGAATAGATAAATTTTGTCATTTTTTATGGACTTGTAAAAAAAAACTTTCCTTCCATTTTCCCCAAAAAGCGACATTAGTCCAAAAATCAAAATATATTGAGCTTATCTCCTAGCGAGTTTAAAATAGCGGATATTAAGTCGAGTAAATTTTTTATGATTATATATTGGTATCATTTCCTCGGAGAAAATTGGTTAGATTTTGATCCTTTGTTTCCTCTTTATATATGAAAGTTTGTTTACCTCTTCACGTAGCGGGACGATTAAAATCTGTTGTTTCGCATGTTGACAAATAATTTATAGCCCTCATCTAAATTGGCTTTTACAATTACATTTTGCTCAGAAAAAAAAAAAAAAAAAAAAGAGAGAAAATCAAATTCAATTCAAATTAAGAGCAGGGACCGGGAAATTACCCACGCTTTCTAGCATTTGAACTTCGCTACAGTGTCTCTCTCTCTCTCTCTCTAGCCTTCTTCGCGAAAAACACTTTCAGAAGGGGGACGACGATGGAAAAGGACACTCGCTTTTCTCCTCGCCGCCGACGACCGCCGTTGTCTCTCCTATTGCCGCCGCTCCGTAGAAGCTTTGGCACCGCAAGAACGGGACCTCAACTACTTTCCCCACTGAATGCGGTCGCGCAGGTCGTAGATTCTGCGATTCGAAAGAGCTTTGATGGGTTCGAAGGAAATCTGCCGGAACGAGCTCCGGATTGCAGTCCGCCAGCTCAGCGAACTCCTGCAGCCCTGTTCTCCTTGGTCACCCTGTGTTCATGATATATGCCTACCCTGGAAGCAAAACAAGAATAACTAGGGCTCACCAAAACTATTGCTTAACTTTCAGCGAATCCTCAATCCACTGGATCAGTTGATCAGCTGTCAGAGCACCCTCCCGATAATTGAAAACAGCTCAATCAAGATAAAGGTAAGTGACTAAAACAACTTAAAACTATATAAGTTGGAAGCAATCGAAAATCAGAAATATTTCACAACGCTACATTGCAATTAAATTATTAATGAGAATCAACTAATTTCAGATTAAATAACATTCAGAGACCACAAAATAATGCACGAGTCTTAGGCAATGCCCATCAGTTGTTACCATTTCTGCATTGAGCCAGCAACCATGTCCTTCACAGAAAATTTATGGAGATACCCTCTGCCTATTGCTAAAAAAGTATCACTCACTATGCATGGACTGCAGCAACCTAATGGCTAGGGAAGCTGTGATTTCCAGGATTGTCAAGCTCTACAAAGGGAAGACCTCTTATTGACTGTTGTAGAAGACTTATGGGGTTTGTGCATATTTATCATCAGTTTTTATGTAGAAACATGTTGGTGTGGTTCCGTGTTTTGCGAGAGAATAATGATGAAGTGGGATGGAATTCCCTGATCAAAAACAGTTTAGGAGGAGAAGGGTGTCCACTGATCATCGATCATTATAGATTATTCATGTCACAAGAGAGGCATTAGTGCCTATCTATATTAAAAGGGGTGTCTGTGCTTTTTCGCCAAAATGCAAGTACTCTTTCCAGAGTTCACCCTGTATCTTTCACATCATAAAAGATTGAAATTGCACCCCTCTCCCCCCCAAAAAAAAAACTTGTGACTCTAGGGTTTTTGTTCAAATAAGGATATCTAAGGCATCTCATAACAGTATAAAATTTTTATGAGCCTTTACTAACATAATAATTATGAAAACTTAGCAGATTAAATTTCCAAACGATAGCAAACGTGAAAAGATAAAACTTACAAAACGGTCAAAAGGCTTCCCATCTTTAAATATGATAAAGGTAGCTAATGCTTATATCTTGTATTTATCAGCAATGCTAGGGAACTTCTCAGTATCAGTCTTCACAACCTAAATTGTATCTTTAAGTCCAATGCTGACCTCATTGAGGATGGGAACCATAAATTGACAAGGACCACACCTGGGCACAAAAGCTCAAATTATAAGTATTATGCTAATCAAGTTGCTCAAAGAATTATTAGAACAGGTATCATTGCTTCAAATCTATGGAGGATGTAAATTATCAAGTAGTGTAAAAGTCAACTAATACAGGTTTATTAGATTTCACCAGCAGATCATCAAAAGAGTTTTATGTCTGCTTTTTAGCTTCAACCTGTAAAAAACAAGGGATACAAGTAAGTGGATGTTTCTAATCTACAAAACAAAGATCAAAGTAAAAATATCATCAAATGGTCCAACAGAGACAACAGGAAGCACATATACTTCCTTTAACCTTATTTTCCAAGTCCAAAGGAGGCTACTTGTTAAAGAGGATCGTAAAGTTCACTCCATCAAATCAGAGGAAGAAGCCAACTAAAGAAAGAACATATGCTATTACTAGTGTAAAGGAGTACAAGGAAAGCCAAACATGTTTTATTATCAACAACAATAAACGGGACGCAGACAAATAACAAGGGGAAATTTGCATGACATGTAACAGCATTTGCTGATGAGGAAGAATTATATATAGATGGTGCAAAGTAGGTCTCTTTCACTCCTACACTCTTCAGCAACATCGAGATAGACTTGGATATTAACATACTAGAATCATCCAGGAGACCGACATATATAAAACTCCCATTTAGTACAATAAAGTCTATAGTTGTCGTTTATGATGAAAAGTACAAAATCAACTCCTGCTGAGAGTTCGTGTGGTATAGGTTAAACCCTAGGCTGCTCCAAAAAAGCTTTACAAAGATGCCACTGCAGGCCTGACTTCTAACTTTTTGAAACTGTAGCTCATTATAGTTCTATATCACTTTCATCAATATCCTTTTAAATTCAGATGAGATGCTAACACGAGAATGTAAAGTTCCTCATACATCAAATGAGCAAACTCCTCATAATACAACAACAGGTTGATTTCACTAGTTTGTTTTCTTCTAGACAGATCATTTATAGGTTGCATTGTCCATTGCAAAATGATGAAACCGTCAAAATTTGTCTTCTTTGCTTGAGGAGGAAGATATGCATTTGTATGAATTATATGAAACAGGTCAATCCAAAGATATGCTCTGAGCAATGACAGAATTTATCTAGTAAAGAAAAAGACATAAGACTAGTGGACAAAAGAAGGATGGCCCTGCATGACATGGCATTTTTTTTAATAGATGAAGATCAGCCAAGCATGACATGACATTGTCCATGGTCACCTCCTAAAGCACGTTCATTGCATTTAGGAAACAATCGCTATGGGCTTAGTAGGGAAAACTATGGCAAGTGCAATGCCACGTAGCATATAAATAGCAACACGAGCTGTTTAGATTGTCACATCATTATATTCTTTATTGAATTAGATAGCTAACTGAATGATAAAATAGGATGAAGATGTAACACATAATAATCACCCTGTTAAAATTGAAGTTAAGCAGCGAATATGAAAATTTGCCCAACATTGAAGGATCGGTCATATGATTTTCTCATCATAACAACACTTCTATTGACCCAACAAAGCTTCACTGCACACTAAAACCCCATGTCGACGCCGGCGAAACATACCCACCCGAGCATAACAAACCCACTAGCAGCGAATGCTTTTAACTAGAAAAGCAAGGCACGGTCAAGCTAAATTAGAGAAAGAACCGTCCAATTCCAGTCAAGTAAGCACCAGACACGAAGGAGCCCACGCTCCGGCGAGCACGCCTTCAGCCACGACTCAGAGCAATACTGCAGAACAACGGTTCCCGGAGAGAGGGCGTCACCACCGGAGAGGAACTCCGAGGCTTCGAATTCACCAGCATCATCCGGCCTCCCCAGCCGAACCCGCGAGAGCTCGCCGGGAGCCGGGGCCGGAGCGGCGACAGGAAGGGAGCAGCGACGACCGAGCTGGCCGGATTCTCGCCATTCAAGAAAGGAATCGAAGATGCGGAGAGGGAAATCGCCATGGAATCGAGGGATGCGAATGAAGAACGACCACTGCGACCATAGGATGGTGGGATCTAGGAAGGCGACACGTGTCCTCGTGGGACCCACAATTTCAGGCGCCATTTTTGAAAATTTCTCTGTACTGTAGCTTCTGGAGGGACAGAGGGTTTTTCTTTGCGCCTCTCTCTCTCTACCCGACGAACTCCCTCCCTCTCTCTGTCCTCCCTCTTTCCGACCGGCGAACCACCGCGCCGCCCCTCCGGCTCCAGATCCGGCCCCGACTCGTCCGTCCCTTGCTCTTTCTCTCCCCTCGCGTCTCTGTCTGCCCTCCCTCTCTTCGACGGCGAACCAGCGCGTGACCGGCGAACCACCGCGCCCCCCCTTTCCTCGCCGCCGACGACCGGGAAATTACCCATGCTTTCTAGCATTCGATCTTCACTACGGTGTCTCTCTCTCTAGCCTTCTTCGCGAACAACGTCTTGAGAAGGGGAAGACGAAGGAGAGGAATCCGCCGACGACGACGGAGAAAGACAGCTGCATTTCCCACACTGAATGCGGTCGCGCCGGTCGTAGATTCCGCGACTCGAGAGAGTTTCGATGGGTTCGAAGGAAATCTGCCGGAACGAGCTCCGGATTGCAGTCCGCCAGCTCAGCGATCGCTGCCTCTACTCTGCTTCCAAATGGTATTGCATCCCAAAAACCCTAGCCTCGATTTCAAGCACTTCCTTGTTGGGTAGGACGTAGGAGACGGTAGTGTTGAAAGCCAAAAAAAAAAAAAAAAAGATGCTTTGTTGGGTTATACGTTGCTGCCTTTGGTGGGTGCTGTCCACTTTCTTGATTCTTAAATTGTTTTGGGTAATGGGGTTTCTGAATTAATCGAATGAATTGCCGAAAGTGTGAGATTTACACTCCTGTTGCGAAAATTTGAGCCTCACATTCCAATTTCTAGTGTTAGAAGCTTGGGCTGGGTAAAACCTCGTGCCTGTTGTTGCCCAGAGAAATGATCAAGGAGGCACAACATTATGGAGGAGAAATGGGATTCGTCTCTGTTCATTATGTTTCACCTTAGTTCCAGCTCAAAAGAATTCATGAAGAGTATAATTATGTGCAGGGCGGCAGAACAACTAGTAGGAATCGAGCTAGACCCGGTAAAGTTCACACCTTCAAACACCAGATTCCAGCGTGGGAGCTCCAGTATCCGCAGGAGATTCCGCACCAACGAGATCATGTCGACGCCAATTGCTGGGGTGTCGTATGTGAGTACTCCGGTCATGGAGGAAGATGACATAGTTGATGGTGACTTTTATCTTCTGGCCAAGTCTTACTTTGACTGTCGCGAGTATCGGAGGGCTGCTCATGTGATTCGGGATCAGTCTGGGAAGAAAGCTGTCTTCCTACGATGTTATGCTCTTTATCTGGTTTGTCACTTGAGGCTTCTGTAGAGAGCTATCTCACAACATGTTTTATCCTTTCATTTCTCTTTTCCTTTTACTGACTATCATCCACAACAACCCGATAGACATGTTCTAGGTCTTAGGTATGCTTGGATGAGTATGTTTGTCAAAGCAAGAATCAACTTACACAACCCCACAAAACAGTTGATTAGTTTAGACTTATGCACTTATGATAAGCATGTTGGCTGTGGCTACATCACAATGAGGAGTTCATGTCGTTACAATCTTCATTGCCTAAGACGTGCTTGGATGCTGAAGTATATAGGTGAAAATTGATATTATGGAGATTTTAAAGTTTCTTGTGATAAAAAAATTCTACATATGTAGCTTAAGGTTTGTATGGTATGAATTCACCACTGTTGGACAAATCACTGGATGACTTGCTTATACTTTGGTACCTAGAGAATGACGGCATTACCTGCTTGCTCTATGGAGCTGCCTCTCCAAGTTTCTGCACAGTTTTTCATTAGCCATTTTGATCTTGTGCAAACATACATCGCATTGGAGGCTGCATAATTTGAAGAAACTCCTGACTGTCCATAGTCCCACTTAAGCATTATTATAAGTAGTACCTATCATTTGTTTTATGTAGGCTGGAGAAAACCGGAAAGAGGAAGAGAATATAGAACTTGAAGGGCCCTTAGGTAAGAGTGATGCTGTTAACAAGGAATTGGTTTCTCTGGAGAGGGAGTTGTCAATGCTACGTAAGAATGGGTCCATTGATCCCTTTGGGTTGTACTTGTATGGTCTTGTTCTTAAAGAGAAAGGCAGTGAACACCTTGCACGTAACCTTCTTGTGGAATCTGTGAATAGCTATCCTTGGAACTGGAGTGCATGGTCAGAGTTACAATCCTTGTGCACTACAATCGACATATTACACAGTCTACCTCTCAATAACCATTGGATGAAGGATTTCTTTCTTGCTGGTGCATATCAAGAACTCAGAATGCACAACGAGTCCTTAGCAAAATACGAGTATCTGCAAGGCACCTTCAGCTTCAGTAATTACATACAGGCACAAATTGCAAAAGCGCAGTACAGTCTAAGGGAATTTGAACAAGTAGAAGTGATATTTGAAGAACTCCTTAGAAATGATCCTTACCGAGTGGAGGACATGGATATGTATTCCAATGTACTCTATGCTAAGGAATGCTTTTCTGCCTTGAGTTATCTTGCCCACAGGGTATTCATGACTGATAAGTACAGGCCAGAATCTTGTTGTATAATTGGAAATTATTATAGCTTGAAAGGCCAACATGAGAAGTCAGTTATGTATTTTAGGAGGGCCCTTAAATTGAATAAGAATTGTTTATCTGCTTGGACTCTTATGGGTCATGAATACGTTGAGATGAAAAACACTCCAGCAGCTGTTGATGCCTATCGGCGAGCTGTAGATATAAATCCATGTGATTACCGAGCCTGGTATGGTTTAGGACAGGCCTATGAGATGATGGGGATGTTTTTCTACGCTCTTCATTATTTCAGAAAATCTGTATTCTTGCAGCCGAGTGATTCTCGCTTATGGATTGCTATGGCTCAGTGTTATGAAACTGAACAGCTTCACATGCCAGAAGAGTCAATCAAGTGTTACAGGAGGGCAGCGAATTGTAATGACAGGGAAGCAATTGCTCTTCACCAGCTAGCAAAGTTGCATTGTGAACTTGGGCGTTTAGAAGAAGCTGCTTTTTACTACAAAAAGGATCTGGAGCGGATGGAAGCTGAAGAGAGGGACGGACCTAATATGGTTGAAGCTTTGCTTTTTCTTGCCACACATGGCAAAGACCAAAAGAGATTTGAGGAGGCGGAGGTGTATTGCACACGTCTTCTTGATTATACTGGCCCAGTAAGTTATTTACTTTGCTCTGGCAGTATATTGGAAGACCATATTGCTTGCTAGAATTATTGATTGATCTTTTCCATTTATTTTGTTTTTACAAATACAGGAGAAAGAGACTGCAAAGAGTCTACTACGAGGAATGAGAATGGCACAATCTGGTTTTCCTTCAATGAGTGCTGAGCATTTTCCTCCATAACATTACTGATAAAGATGGAGCTGTAAAATTTTCGAAGCAGGTGTGGCATTGTGTTGAGGATATAAAAAAAATATGGGATCTCCTCCCAAAAGATGACAAATCCTTAAGGCTGCGCAAGCTGCTTGCTGTAACTCTCTGCTAATTGACTGCGTACTTTTGGAATAGAGAAGTGGCCCTTGGTTTCTTAGGTATATTGGAGATTGGTCAATTTTTGACAGTTTGTGTCATGATGTTTCATTTTTGAGAAACCAGATTTCATAGTTGATCATTCTAATTGAATGCATGTGAATCTCATAAGAAGCTTCTTGTTGCACCTCTGTTTGGCCAGCTCATGTCCCTATTTCTACCCTTTTGCCTCTACTTTCTACCTTAAGTTCCAAATGGGGTAAAAATCTGGTGGATATATGCTTTCCACTAGGAACTCTTATGTGAGAACCGAGAAGAAGTCGTTTTTGTTGCAAAGGAGGCTTCAAGTGGAGTCAGATCGTTCGGTTTGGATGATAAGGAGAATTCTCTCAGCATAGCAGCTTTGTAATCTTAGGCAACTCAGTTTCCTTCAAATTGTTTCTTAGTAGATTATTGTAACCTTAGAAACATCAAAGGGGGTTTTGGGGGAGAATTCCTGTGTTGTTGCTGGGCAGTCGATATAGATAACTTTTAGATGGAACAATTTGACCATTGAAATTATCTGAATCTTGTTTTGAAGGTCCCTCTAGATCCAAATAGTTATCGCTGGAGCTAAACATGGGACTAAAAATTCTTCAAGATTCCTTCTGGTATCTCATGTGGCACAAGTGAAGCCTGTCATGCTGACAATATGCTAATGATGATACCATGCTTAGAGAGAAACTAAAAGATCAGCATACTTCAACTTCTCACCATGACTTATCATGACAGCAGTAACCAAATTGGATTGGCTCGGTTTTTCTAGCTACAGGGTAAATGAAACCCTCTAGTTCATTGTACTTGTACATGATAAAGTGAAAAACCTGGTTGCTGGCAAACTACTTGACGATGGGAGAGTTTTTACCTGAATGTGAATTCAGCTAAGCAGGTGCAGGCTCTCTGGCTTAATTTCTTTTTCCTTTTAATCGCTAAGCAAGTGAAATGGGGGAAAAAGGAGAATGTGCAGGCTCGTGAAAAGCTCCTAAGAACACTTGGGAGATCAGCCTACTGTGTAGTTCCACAGGATTAAACGGTTAAACCCCAAATCAAATCATTCCAACGAGCATTATGAAATTTCTTATAGAATAATCAGTTTGGGAAATTCGGGTAAAAACTAAGGTTTCTGGCTGATAAGATTAATGGAAGACTAGGAATATGAATAACAAAACAGTAAAGCAACCGAGTAAAGCATATGCCGAATCACTGTGGACATACAAAAGCCGAAGAGCTAAAAATATGCACCAATCCATGTCAAGAAGAATATAAAAGCCATGTTCCGTAGACAATAGTTGACCCATTGATAGTATCACATAAAATCAAACAAAAAGTTCCGCTGAGCTTATTTTTTTGAGCAGTCATATCCATCGTATGAGAAGGTTACAATCACACCACCAGTCATGATGAAGTCAATTGAGTTTTACTCCATCCAATAGAAGAATTCAGGTTTTCCTTATGTGGATTTAATTCCGATCGGGGCTTGTGAAGAAGCTGTTGATGGATGGCATGATTTCTGGAGACCTGTTTCGAACGAACTTCCTTAGAGAATGCTGAGCATACGTTTCACCCTCTTTAAAGTTGTCCAGAACTCCGGCAGCCCTGTTCTCCTTGGTCACCCTGAGTCAGCCACCATAAGGTTAAATGGTTAGCAAACCGAAGACGAAACAAAATCTTCTGCAGCCATGACCATTCTTTTGTTTATCAGTTACACAAGCATTTGAACTATTTCAAACTCGATAGAGAAAATAACAGCTATAAAGTAGAAACTAAACTCTTCATTAAACTGCTAGAGTTCAGAAAATTTCCTCCATAAACAGGGGAAAATAAGATTTCAGCGTGTCCTGAGAAGAAAATCAACACTCTAGGTGAGTAGCAAAGCAGGCAAGCTTCTTGTCGGATGAAAATGGACTGAGTGAAGTTAGTCATACTTAGTGCTGATCACTGAATTCGAACTAAACACATCACAAAATCTTCAAAGAACTTCTTCCGAATGAGAGCGCCGATCAGGTTATCCCTTCAATGCACCATTCAGGAACAAGAATGAACATTTCCCAGTCCATCTAAATCTCTCCTGACCTCTTCCTCAAGCAACACAACCAGCGAGTCATTGGGTAATGCACAGAAAATGAAAAGAAGAGGTAAATTTTACTTAACTAATGCAATGGATAAGGTCCCAAATCATGGATCATTAGATAGATTACTAATTGCCTTGTCAAGTAAAATTGGGTCTTTGCCTAGTTGGTGAGTGGCAGATGCTCAACAGGAGTTCTAGTCTGCCGGATCTGCCGTCACTTTAAACCGCGAAAAGAAAGACCCGGAATTCGCCACAGAGTTCGATTTCAGGGATTAGATTTCACATTAGCATGCTTAAAATCGGGAAAATCTCTTCCTCAACCCTCGACCTTTCGTCGAACTCGACTCGTATTCTCTCATACTTCACTTTGGTAAAATTCCTGAGATATTCGCCCATCAACCCCCCTCGTGGCAAAACGATTCGAACCATTCGACTCGTTCCCCCACAAAAATCGGTGCTTTGTCCGAGCAGACTAGTCAACTCGCGGTCTTAATCAAAGTCCACACCCCACCCGATCGCAACGGTCAACATAAAGTCAAATTCAATCGGACCACTTTTCAAGACATCGACTCAAAACCACCACACGAACGAACTCCACAGAGAGAGAGAGAGAGAGAAACAGACCTGACTTCAGGATTGATGCAGATGTTGCGGACCAACGAGAACCCGCAGATCCCGACGGCGACGCCGACGGCCGCAAAGAGCGGATACACCTGCACGTCCACACGCACAACCACCCACCCAAAAATCCCACCTTTAGATCTTTCAAGAACCGTTGCAGCACCGAATTCGGAGGAGAAAAATCCCCGAAAAATCCGAAGAATCGCAACCGCAAGTACCCAAAAGATCGCGAGAGAGAGAGAGGGAGCATACCTCGGGCCTGATCCACCGGTTGCCGGCCATCGGAGCAGCAGCAGAAGATCGCGAGTCGCACGGTATCAAAGGACTTTCCGGGGAGAGAGACGACGGAGGAAGGAGGATCTTTTAGGTTTATGCGGTTTTTATTTACTGGAGATGGAAATAAATTAAATTATTAAAAGATAAAAGATGGGAGTCGACGGCTGATTGGCTGGCGGGCTGCCTGCCCAACGAAGCTGATTGGTCCTTTTTTGCGACGCGCAGACGCAACTTGGACACGTTCATTTCATTTTAAAGACACGTTTACGTAAATTGTAGCTTGATATGCAATTTAATCCTTAAATTTTTAATTTATTCAATATAGTCATTGAAATTTAAACATTTTTATATAGTTCAGAAACTGTATTAAAGTTATACGAAAAATTTAGAAATTATATTGAATAAATTAAAAATTCAGAAATCACGTTACACATTAAGCTAATTGTGAAGTATTAGCAACTTTCTTTAAATTCATCATTGGGCGGCAGATTGATATGGGTTTCTTGTCCATGCTGAAGTGAGGAAAATGGAATACGTACTCTATCCACATAGAAGCTTGGGAGTCCTTTATAAATTTAGAGCTGCTTTCCATTAGCTAACTCAGGTATTGTCATCTTGAACCATGTTTTATACTTACCTGTTGGGCAAATTATCAATCCCTTTTGCAACACATCTTATAATGCATGTTATCTATAAAACTTTTGGCCATTTTTAGATTATGTCATGCCGTAATTATTCGCAAGGGGGAAACAAAAGGCAGGGTAGAGGATTTTTTTTTTTTTTTTTGGTTTTCAGGGAACTTTTAGGCATACATATCATGCTTATGTTTTGGTTGTTATAATGATGAGTTAGATATATGCTTTTGACATAAATGTCTTCAAGAATCTTATTTTGTAGAGTAACGTACCAATTGATGGCCCGTATATTATTAGTTGTTTCACATGCATATTTATCTATATCTCTTTTGAGATTTTAGAGTATTCCTCTTTGGAATTTGGTTTCCTTCGAATTATCTACTCAAAGGCATAGTCTGGCCTTTTAAAGCTGACTAGAAGGTATAAGATGATGTTCCTCTTGTACTCTTAAGTTTTGGCCACCTATTTGATGAAATTCTTGAACTAAATCGGTGTGTATTTTCATTTAGTTCTTGACTGAGAATTCCCTTCATTACTAGATTGTTGATCTATTCTGGTCATATAAGCGTATTTGAATTCTATTTCTTCATGAAAGAAATCATAGGTATTCAATTTCAAACTTGTTTGGAATATGTTGGAACCTTGTCGATACTTGTTGATTCACCATTGTTGTGGCCCTAAGCTAATGTCCATTAGTCCTTGATTTTATGCTATTCCACTTAAGTAACGTGTGAAGTGATAAAGATTGTGTTGTGGTGAATTTCGTATTTGCTTGGAAAAGGGCAGCAATTATGTTGGAGTATTTTTCATATTTTAGGATATAATATAAGTAATAAGTTAACACAAGAGCGCTTTCAACGTTTTAGGAAAACATAAGTAAGTACTTTAACTTAGTCTTAGAAAAAATATGTGAAATGGGAAAAAAATTGATCCAACCAGCTATTTGACAATTTATGGATGTTCCAGAGAAGATTAAGAATAATCAAAGATTTTATCCATATTTTAAGGTATGTTTCTATTATACAATAGGAAGAGATAACTAAATGCAAATTTTGATTATACAATAATATTTACGTTTTTGTTTTAGGATTACTTTGGAGCTATTGATGGCACACATACCCGATGGTGAAACCTACAAAAGATTAGATTCGTTTTATTGGTTGAAAATGTGCACCGATTCAAAATGTCTTGCCGATGTGTAATTTTAACATGTAATTCATTTATGTTTGGGCTGGTTGGGAGGGACAATCCCATGATACTCATATTTTTTATGAAGCCCTAGGAAAACGTAATGTGCAATTTCCTCATCCTCCTCTAGATTCGTTAATTAATGATTTTTGTACATTAATATGTATTAATATGGTCTATGTTGATTAAACTTATATTATATTTTTGTAGGTAAATATTATTTAGTAAATGCCGGATATCAAAATCCAACAAATTATTTGGGACCATATAAAGAGTTAGATATCATTTGCATAATTTCAACAAAATCCTACCCTTACAAGTTATCGAGAGATATTCAATCACTTTCATTCCTCGCTATGATTGGAAATTGAGTGAGCCTTTAGTGAATTAAAGAAGAAGTGGAAGATTCTAAAGCATATACCAAGTTTTCAAGAAGTAGAAGATTCTAAAGCATATACCAAGTTTTCCGTTTGAAAAGCAAATAAAAATTGTCATAGCAGCAATAACTTTGCATAATTATATACGATGAAACTCCATCAATAATAGACATTTTGTAAGAGCATATTTGAATCCCAATTATGGATATTTAGTTGACCTTGATAATACAAATGAGGAGTTAGTACTTCAAATGATAATTTATTTTATGACATGGTGCATTTACGTGATCAAATAAGAATGAGTTTAGTAAATACTTAAGGATGCTTGTAATTTCAATGATAACCTATTTCTTTTTTCGATGCATATGTAACCATGTTTATTATAATGAAATTAATTTTTTTAATTGAGAAAAAGTCCACTTTAATGTGATTTTTTTCTTATGAATTTATTAATATATCTCTTTTATATTACACCTCAGTGCAAAAATATAAAAAGCAATTGTTGTTTTTATTTTCGATTTAAAAAATTAAAAAACAAGCTTAAATTAGTCACGTCAAAGGACTTTTTAAATATGTGTTTACCAAATAGCATTTCCCAAAAGTTACTTCTCAAGGCATTTTGCATTCATTGTAACCCTTTAGATTGAAAGCCTTTGCATTTACTTAAAAGCTTTTCCCAAAAGACTTGCCAAACCCACCCAAAGTTTTAGGGTGCGTTTGTTTAGCATTCTCAAAGGGCTTTTAGTCAAAAGGACTTTCAGTCAAATGTTAGTCTCGAAAAAGCTAAAAACCCAATGTTGATAAAGACTAATTTTGGGCTTTCAGTATTTGATTAAATGCCGAAACTACTTTTTTTTTTTTTCCAAAACTACTATCATAAATTTTTTAGCTTTTCGATTTTACCTCTCATTGCTCCAAAACTACCATTACTTTCACTAAAGTCGGCAAATAGTTTAATATTTGTTAATAAAAAAGAAAAATAAAATCCAAAAGCCCTTCATAAGAAAAGGATTTGCCCAATACTCTTTACACCAAAATAGCTTTGCAAAGAATTTTTTACCAAACGCAATTTACATTTCTCCAAAACCTTTAGAGCAAAGATATTTGCATTTCCCAAATCCCATTTCCAAAGCCGAATCAAAGGCAGCCTTAAGGCCACTGCTACTTACCAAAACCTAAAACGTAGTTTTTGGATTTCTTGGGGCCTTAACTGGGCCTAGCACAGCGTCCCGATTTATTGGCCCATCTATGCCAACCGCAGACCAATTGAAAAAACAAAGCACAAAGTAAAAAGAAAAGTACAACATGACGAGCTAAACAAAGCACCGACCAATCACCACCACGGCGTTGGAGAAGGATCCGACCATAAACCGTCCGATGGCAATGATGACGGCTGTCAAAATGTTTAGGAATTGATCAATGTCCTTGGCCGCTGTCCAGGTTTTTCACGAATAGCTCTACATATAGAGCACATACCTGGACACCATGCGCTACAAGCACAACTGAAACATGCTGATATCATTTGAGCTTCCTTAAAAATGATTGTCAGTAGTCGTCGACCACCAAAAAACAAACAAAACAGTATGAGCATCGATGTCAAAATCATCCTGTCCTTCTGCATAGTATTTTCAAAATCCTTAGAAGGCAAGCCATCTTGATCCCCGGCGGGCCTGCAAACGAGTAAAACATAAACTTCAACATTCCCTATACAATATATTGTACCCCATCATTCAAAGAGAGGGAGGAGGGAAAAGCGGAATCCAGGCAAACCACACAACTCTAATTTCTTTTTTTAATGGTCTTCAAAGTCTTTAGTTTACTATTTAATTTCACTTTGTGAAAACGAGCTATTTTGTTTTTCCTTTGATTGGTTTGCTACTCATACTTGGGAGGATAACAATGTTCTAATTTAAATGGAAACATAGATGAAGAGAATAATAAACAAATTTACAGAGTGATTGTCAAATCAAGTTAACCTACATCATGCATTCCATCTAAATCCGGTGGCTTCGCCCATCATCTCGACCCCAAAGTGCAAGTAGAAGATTTCTTCCAACGTCAGTTCAACAGGTCGACATGCTACTTCTGTTATTTCCACAAGCATGTGACACTACAAAAGGCAAAATATCACCACCAAGAAAACACAGCAAACAAGAACAAATGCACCTCAAAGGTAGTATGCAAATATAGAAAGGATGCATCGAGCGAAACATTGTAGCCAATGACCAAGAGCCTACCAGAATCCGCGCAGACTCAGGTGGGAGCGGCTTACTGCCATCAGATATTACACCTTAGTTGTCACGGAAGTGCAGGCACCGAAACCATAGTGAAAAGGAACAATTTACAGCAGGACTATCAATTAAATCCCATTGATACTTACACCTATATTGGCACATGTCTCATTACATTCTGCGCTCTATCAAAGCAGCCACTGAAGGAACCTCCAAACCATAATGTATGAGTGGGAAGCTTAGAGTTCAGAAAGTTCACTAGCTGCCTCAATTAACTACCCATTCCATCTCCATATTCATATAGCATGCATCCCGCTGATCTTTTGAGTTCCCGACGCCAAAGCCATACCACTGCATCGAACATCAATCCATTGTTTCAGTGGTTTCTCGTATTGCCTAAGAACTAAAAAACACTAGCGAGAGAATTGATTGAATGAATTGAAAATCTCCAGTTGTATATGCAAGACGTTGATAAAAATCAGCCACTTGCAGATATCAGCGAATACCTCCACTAATCACACAGCTCCAACTGCTGCAGCAACAGTGGATGTAGAATATCTCCAAGGAGATAAAAAAATCCAGCATTATTTTCTTTCTCATGTTTGATAGCTTCGTAATACACTCTTCCTTTTGACAAGATGCCAAGACTAAGTGCAGCGCCAAAAAGAGCATAAAAGAGTACTTTCTCTAGACTTTCAGCCGCGGGTATCCCATCATGTATCCTGCCATACTGTGAAGCCAAGGGAGATCATTTGGTATTGTATGGCCAAATTAAAATTATTCTCAGATGCTTTTGTACATATTTGAAATATTTTCTCTGATGCTAGCATTCACCTTTCCATGATTATTACGTCGACATAAAATAATTGACAAGCTCAACAGCATCAAACCATTTAGATAAAAAGTGGCAGGGATTGAACTTATTCGTACTAACTTTTTGAATGAAAAACTGCTTAAAGTAATTACAAAGAGAACTGAAGCTGGAACATAATTACAGGATGCATGACCTACTCTTGCCAATCACCTCGAGTTGTTCCCTCCAAGTATTTTAGCCACACTGCATTTAATACACAGCTTGTATCCCACCTCCAACAATCTTTCCACTTGGAGGAACAAAAAAGTACTCCAACCTTTTCCTGCTTGCATATATTGATAGCAAAACATCCTCCATGGAAATCTCAGACCTAGAAATTGCCTTCTGCAGTATGGTATCAGCCGATGTCTCCTTCAGAGAACTCCAATTCTATTCTAATCTACGAATTTTCATTCATGAATTCCTCCAGATAGTCACATGTCGAGCATTACCTTGATTCAGTCATTAGCTGTGAATTACATCCTATTGTGGAAAGTTGACAAAGATGGTGCAAGGCGCATATAATAACACTTGCAATCTACAGAATTAGGGAGACATCTGAGACAACATGCCAACTGACCCCAGTCCTCTTTTGAGTGTCAGAGGGCACAAGATTGAAGAAACACACTTTTTCAAGACCTTGCAAGATAGAGGCAGATCCTCAAGGTTCTAAGACATCAAAATGAACGAAAAAATCACGCGGAAGAGGATTATGTAAATTTGACTAATGAAAGGAGTGATAACCTCACGATCATGAAGAGTAGTTCAGCACAATTTGAGATCTTGGTACTTCTCCCACACAGCATTAATCGTCTTCGTCATATTGTATTCCACCTTCTCTTCTGTTAGCAAACAGGTAGTGGTAAACAACTCAAAAACTCGGTGATGAATTTAAATATGTAAATCGAGAGCTTGATGCCCTTTCAATGCTTGAGCTCTACACAAAATTCGAATGAACATGTCTAATAAGTAACACCTCTTCAACAAGCTGCTGAAAGACTTCATGCACTGCAATTTCTGATCAAGAGATTATAACAATTGTTCCCTCAATGAATTTTTCAAGTCCTTCAAAGCATGTAGCAGAAGTTCTTGTATTTCATTTAAAAAACCTACAAATGATCGTTGCAAAAGTCAAAAGCCAGTTCACAGAGAAGCAAAGCTATCCGATCAATATGTAAATCTGAGGTTAGAGTCTTGCAAACACTTGCGTTCTGCAGGAATCAATTACTGTCTGATACACTACACTAAAATATACCACTGCTAAAATGAATTCTGCCCTGTTCAAAGTCACAGTCCTTTGAGCTTCATTCCTAAGCAGGTGACCCTCATCCTCAAAATACTGAATGATTTGTATTAAGATACTCCGTAACAGTGAAAAACTGGAGTAACTGACAACAAGCAGTTCTCAGCTTGCTAAGTTTCAAAATCAAATTGGCCACCCAAGGTTGAAAGAATGGTCAACTCACACGTAGATAGTCCTTGATCCTCATAGATGCGCCTTGTTGTTGGCCTCCTGAACAATCTCCCTGTTGACCAGGCCAATTAGAACATGCTTGCAGAATTGAATTCAGATGGATGAAACTGGATGGTAATGACAGATGTTGGAACAAAGAAAATAAGATATCACTCAGATAAGGACCTACTCGGGATGAGTATTCCTACAAAGCTGTGCAGAACCCACAATTGAGTGAACCTAGCAGATAAGATGTGACCAGCAAAGCAGGAATGAACAATACATAATAAGATTAACTCATGAAGAAAAATGAAACCCTGTACTGCATGATCAGACCATATCTAAAATCTCTTCCTTGCCCAGATCATCTCAGCCACTAAAGGCAGCTCACATGCATAAGTAGCCAATTCTGCCTACCTATCAAGAAAATAACTACATGACAACCCCAGAGTGGTGGTATAGAATTAACGCCAACCACTAGGTTTTAATCGAGTACCATTTAATAGTGAATTTCATTGTGCCGAAAAAACCATAATCTAAACTAGCTCATAGTTTGACCCAAAAAAAGAAAAGAAACAGCTCATAGCACCTCTATTTGCATTATAGCAGCATCAAAGGAGGAACATCACAGAACATCATCAAAACACCCCCATTTTCTGGAGACGAACTTAGCCTGTATAACTACAGAAAATCATTTCAACTAGCTTCACAATGCTTAATTTTCAGCATAGCGCAATCACCAGGTGCAGCATGAATTTGTGGGTTTAATCATCCATGTCAGGGAACTAAGACTGTAAAACTCAAACAACCTTCCAAAACTCTCCAAGTATATCGTTAGCAAATTTCTGTACACATATAAGCTTTAGTCGAATGGTAGATTTAGGTTTTTTTTTTTTCACCTCTACAGTCTAAAATTCTTTCGCATGCTGATGGAGATGAGTGATGCCTCATTTTTGCAACTTTTTCAAACGTCTCTCTTTGTAATGGCCTTAAAAGAACTAAAACTAAACTTAAAAGATTCCTGACGCTCAAATTTCCAGTACAGCATTCACACTTAGGGCAACAAAATTCTGAGCACAATCATTAATATCAGTAAGCTGCAATTTGAATCACGCTAAACAACTCTTCAACTATCTCAGTTGAAACATCTACAACACTAGCAGATGGAAATTTTTTAATCCAGATAGATTCAACCATCTTCATGATGATTCAAAAGCATGAGCACTCGCCTTCAAATTTCTGCGCGCAATCATCTGCATCACGGAGTTCAGTCAAACTAGTAGTACTCCACCTTGAGAAGAAGACGAGAGAGAAAATGAGAGGGATCATTTTGAAAGTCTTGGGGAGGGCGCGGGCTAAATGGCGTCTTAAGGACAATTTAGTAATTTGGAGCTGTCATCTACCTATAAATTAATGATAAGATATATTTTAATAATCTCACCTTATCTAATAGCAAATTCAAACTAAAAGCTTAAATTTTAATTATTGACCCGTGCTTGACTTGCTAGAACGAGAATAATATTATCTTCGTTATTACTGATGTGAATTATTCTAAGAAATCATATTAAAATTGATTAATGTGAAGTTATGCCTGCCATTCGACTTCTAAATGATTGGTCCAATAGTGTCCTAGCACCAAAAACTCCTAAACTGATATATTCATGCTACATTAATCATATATTGATTTTTGTGTTGTGATAAAAGCCCAAATCGATACAATTATATCACATTTATCCAAAATCAGCATTACCAACACCACATTTGTCCCTAAATTTTGGCAAATCTCGGATTTTTGAATAAATATGGTGCGAGTTCACTAGTTTGAGATAAATGCAACATGGGGTACCGATTTTGAGATTTTAAATGTGACACGATCGTATCCCTTCAAGAGTTTTTGTGACTCCAAAAATTAATTTGGAGTAAATATAGTGCATGTACATTAGTTTTAATTTTTTTGTGATATTAACTCTATATATTAAGATTAGTTGCTTGAAGCGGTCGATGATGCAATTTTATTTTGCCTTAGTCAATCTAGGAAGCCAATCTCACAACGGCTAAATAACACGTCTAAAATCTTTGGGACACTTGGAAACAACTCGACTTACTCATAGACATCACAATACATTCACTCCTGCAAAAAATAGTTGAAACGATGCTAATATTGTTATATGTAGCATATTACTATTTACTTTACTGTGAATTACACGAGTCATGATAGAATTACATATATTTTGAGTCATTTTTTTTGTCTCCAGCATGCATTAAATCTAGTAAAGTCTCCATTACTATCCATAAAGCTTTTACACTTTTCATTAGAAAAAGCAAAGCCCTTTCTCAGTAAATCAAACGCACTAAATTTCCCGGAAGTTTAATTTGGCATAAACATATCAGACGAGGCGTACATCCAAATCCGCCCAGAGAAGGAAAGAAAAAACGACGAGAGATAGGAGAAAAATCGTACATTATCCCCGTCGTTTTGGCGTGTACCGCCTCTGACACTCTGCGGAAAAGAGCACCCGCTTCGAGACGAGCAGCAAAATCCACCTCCTCACCCTCTCCGGCTCACCACCTTCCGTCTTTCTCTGTAAGTATCTGCAAGATTTTCGCGTTTCTACGTACATGGTATGCATCTGGGTTGTGAAGATTCATCGCCCCTTTTGTGCTTCGTTTGATTTTCTCTCGTTTTCTTTGGTGGGTTTCGTGTTCTTGATCCCGTGTTTCAGTCGGAGGAGGAGGTGGACATGGCGACTGGCCCGGACGATAAGCCGCAAGAATCAGGTTCTTGTTCTCTGTCTCTCTCTCTCTGACTTCCGATCGGGGTCTTTTTCCTTTTGGGTCAACTGGGTGTCTTTTTGGGCGACGACCCAGTTGGTGTTCTCGCGGCTTTTCGAGCCGGGCGCGACGTTTTCTTGACGTTGAATCGATGGGTGCTTCGCAACTTGATTGCTCCTTGTGCGAATTGGTCCTGGCTGGTTTCGGGTTTGGAGATTCGAGATGAATTGAATCGATTCTTGGGTAGTGGCGTGTGGGTTTTACTGTTGGTGTCGTCCTCTGGAGCTTAATTTAGGCCGAAGCTCAGCGAAGCTCGCAATGGCCTCTAGTGGGGCAAATGAGTTTGCTTCTTGTTATTCTTCGATTGTGTGGAAAGACGAACATTGCTAGCAATTAGAGTAGACTAGCGCTACACCTGGTTTAGACCCTGAAGCCAGAGCGTTTACTGCAAATTCTGATAAATCGGACTGTAGGAATCTTGAATTTTGGATGGTGGTGCTATGAACAATTCAAAAATCTCCAGTCAGTGCATCCGATGTCTTGTTATGGCATCCAAGGCCATGTGCCGATTCTTTCACCTACGAAAGCGGTCCGCCTTCTTCTCCTGACCTTCGGAGAAGGTTGTCATTTGTTTGGAAACCAAAGAAGGGCATCCTTGCTGTCTTGGTCTAGTCAGTTTGAAAAAAATTCGTAGTTATAATTGTAGTGAAGTTGGACCATTGCTGCCCTTTTATCCTTTTTTTTTGTTTTTTCTAATGATCTTTAATCCCATCAATGCATTTTGCTATATTCTACACGGCTTTGTATTCTTTTTCCTTTGGAGCAAGCATTAGATGGGGGTGTAAAATTGTGTAGTAATGTCAGAAACATAAACTTTCTCGATAAATGTCTAATAGAGCCTCGCAATGAGAGAAGTTTTATGTAGGATCAAAAGAACAAATTAAGTTGCAGCTATGGAAATGTATCTGAGTTTCTCAAATTTGGGTGCACTGAAGAGATGGTGTAGCTTTATTAGGTCTCATGTGTAATCAGAAAGAAGCCTGAAAATGGAGGTATACAAAACTTCCAAATCCATAGTTCCATGAATGCATTGTAACCAGGATGATCATTTGTTGTGCCCTGCAGTGTGATTGAGAATGATTTATAGCATAATTAACCTGTGGATTGTAGGCCAAGTTTTCTTGTTTAGCATATAGTATGAAAAGATTCACATGGCTAACCTTAATTAGTAGGATTAGAGTCAGCTGTTGCTTTTGTTGTTATAGTGGTGTGGGAGATAATGAAAGCCCGTAAATGTCTTATATGTTAGACAAACCTGAAGTTAAATGTGTGTAGAATTTATGCATGTTGATTTTTAGAGAAGTCATGCATTGTTGTCCTGACAATTTTGTAATTTAGGTACAGAATTGGCTAAACCAACAAATGAGGCTCCACAAAATGCAGCAGCAGATAATGTAAAATCAAGTTCTACGCCTTCTGTGTTCGTGAATTCAGAACCAATACGAGAGGAACAAGTGCAAAATGCTGTCAAATTTCTCTCACACCCAAAAGTTCAAGGTTCTCCGGTCATCTATCGACGATCTTTCCTTGAAAGGAAGGGCCTTACCAAGGAGGAAATAGACGAAGCATTTCGGCGGGTTCCAGTAAGCCAATATCATGTCCTATTTCTCATGATCTCTAGAAATTGCTCTGTTCTTGTACAGTGAAGTATTCTGACCTTGAGGGTGAGAAATTGGGCTAGACTCATAAACCTGCGGGACATTCACAATTTCAGTAATTTGGCAGTAATTATTATAGACAACATAGCACATCTCACGTTTTCAAATCCCCGCTGTTGAGAGAAACAGGAAATCAATTGAAAAGAAGAAAAGAAAAGAAAAGAACCTGATTTTTTCTCACTTGCACTTTGCAGGACCCAACTCCAAGTGCACAGCCTGCAAATGTTAGTCCAGGTTAGGAATTTGAACACAAATGGCTTCTGAAGCCGTTAGCCTCTTTTAATTGGGAAAAACTTGCATTATTGATGGTTTGTCATGCTGTGCCATGGTAATCACAGATCCGCAGTCAAAATCTTCAGCAAACGTTCAGCCCCAATCCTCATCACAAGTTCTGCAGCCTGCTGCTGCTGCTCCTGCCGGTGTTATATCTTCAGTGGTCACCACGACTCGACCAAGATTTCGCTGGATCCATGCTGCTTACGCTGTAGGTTTTCTAGCAGTGTCTGGTGCTGGAACAGCTGTCCTGTTGAAGGTACTAAGAGATAATCTCGTGTTTGTCACACCTTTCAAAGTGGACGGAAAAAGCATTAGTGCCCAAGCTTTATATGTTAGCACTTCAGGGTATACTGTGCATTTCAAATTGTATATATTATTAACATGTTAGAGTATTTATCTAACAGTTTAAGTTGTTGGAATAGTTGATAGTGGTTCTACAAATCTCCGCAATTGTTCTTTCCATGCTTCAGTCCTAAACCAAAGTTTATTCCATGCGTGAGGAGAAGTTAAGAGTATTTAGATATTAAATCACAGCTTGATCTATCTGTTTAAGCTATTATATTTGTTTACTGTGATCCTTCATAGATAGTATTCATTCAGTATTGTTGACACTTTTCCATGTTTTAGAATGCTATAATTCCTAGGTTCAAGTGTTGGATACGCAAGGTTATATCTGATGAAGAAAATGATGCTCTCAAGAGAACCAACGCTGGGCCAAGTTTGGAAGAGGAAACTGCTGCTGCAGCAAAATCAGCTGCAGCTGCAGCTGCAGACGTGGCAAAAGCCAGCCAGGAGATGTTGAACTCTAAAGTTGAAGGTGATACTTGGATGTAATAGCTGTCTTTTACAACAGACATCTGCTTTAGTGCCTGGCAATGTACTGTCTTCTGTTTCTTCAACAATGACCATGTGAGATTTTTCTTGACTTTTGAACTTTTAGAGAGGAAGTACTTTGGGGAATTGGTGAAACTGCTGGACGTCCAACTACAGGAGATGAAGTCAATGAGTACTGCTATCCGGAAGTTAGAAGGTGATGACCACTTGTTGTGTGATCAGAATATTTTTCTTGGCTAGTTTGTGATCAGAGTACTTGAGCAGTAATATATTTTTCCAGGTTAAAGCGAGCTTCATTATAAACCGGAATAAACGTACTAGCCGACTAACTGTGTCATTGCTCTACTCGGCATATCACAGTTTAAAATGCCTAACAGAAATTGGAGAAAACTGGCGGTTGGGATGAATGATTAGGATTACTTGCAGTAAAGAGGACTGCAACTATTTTCTGTTGGAGTTTCTTATTCCCATTGTTTGGACATAATATTTGTTTGGGTTTGGCTCGGACTCCTCTTCCTGTTGCTTGACAGCGAGCCTCATGCTGGAACTAGAATGCTCTCCTCTCTACCCCAACTATATTGTCAGTCCTTTTTAGATTTAAGATGAAGGAAAAGCAAGGTTTCCTTGTGCAATTTGCTTTGCCTTTTTAACATGTGACTTTCTATATCTGGATATGTATTATGAAAGCAAGTTTTTTCTCTGTGCCGTTTGTATTTCCCCATTTAAGAGACTGATAGTTTTTTTATGCTAGTCGGGAAGTGATCTCCTTCTAATATCAATCCTTATCCCTGTGTGGTCCTAAGTTTCTTTCTCACGTCAGACTTGATAAAACAGTTATTACAAATTGTTGTATATCATAATGGAGATAGTGCCCCTGTGTTACACAGTAAATTTCTTAAATGTTGTTTTTGTTATATATCTCTGTGATTCTCAGGGCATGCAAACACTTCGGGTGCTCTTTCTCAGTTCAACCATGAGGATCACAAAGGATTGATCACTAGTTCAAAGGTGTGTCGAAGTAAAACACAAAAAGGAAATGCTTTATAATATTGAAGAAGTCTAAACTAACTGCCTATTTTAGTGTTAGAGCTATCATACATGAGCTGTTAGTTGACAGTTACTATTTTTTGCAGCAGCCATATGCTAACGGGAGGGCAGAATTTGATTCACGTTCAGGTGGTTATATAAAAGAGCGCAAGTGCCTTTATTTTTATTATTTAAATGAGTACCTTCAATATTATAAGTATCCTATTTTTCGTATGTTGACCACTATTCTTCCACAGTGAGATCTTCTTCACCTCCAGCATCTTCAGAACCCTCTGAGGCACCTCATCCAAAGTCTTATATGGAGGTAAAATCATCGTCTCTTTTTTCCAGTCATTCATTTTTCTGAGGCCTCTCTCTCAAACTCAATGGGCATACTAGCATTCCCAATACCCTTTTGAAGCTGTCAGCTTTATTGGATAAGCTATTAGTAGTTTTGCTGGCTACACAAGCAAATAGGAAATGCGAGGAGGGATGCACTGAGGATGAAAATAGATTTCTTAAGATGCAATCATTATATTGGCAACTTTGCTCAACTCGTGACATGTTCTAAAGCTTATTAATGTAGCTTCCCTGTCTAAGTAGTTTAAATAGCTTTATTCTGTGTAAACCATCATGTCGCTAAGTTTTAGAAAGACATCCTCTGAAATCCTGTATTGCATGACAGATTATGGCCATGGTCCAAAGAGGGGAACGACCTCCTAATGTAAAGGTAAATTGAGTATCTGTCATGATGTTACTTTGCCAGGCAGCATCAGGCTCACTTCCCATTCAACATAATGTTATAGGACATCAATGATTCACCCCCCAATCCTCATCAGCAGATACCCAATCCTCGCTTAGCACCAAGAGCTAAGGTTTGTTTTCTCAATCGCACATATCAGAATTTAAGATCCTTCTTTTTTCCTTACGATCATAATTCATTACCAATGGAGACTGTACAGATCAATATATATATGTATGGGCTGATTCTGGACTTCCACCCATATACTCAATGTGTTTATAGCGTGTGTATTTGTACATTCTTGGGTTTTGATTTATCACTTTATTCCTGATCCTTGAGTAGCCGTGGGAGACCATTCAGACTCAAAACAACTCAAGCAATGTGTATCAGTACCAATCAAGTGCTGAAGCTTGGAATTACAATGCTCAAGACAATGGAATCATTGACCAGTCAAATGGTGATGCTTCTGCGCCCCGGTGGCCGAGGAAGAAGGCTATTGATCGTGATGAGGAATTGAAAACCGGTGCTTATGGTTCCCGATCCAGTGACCAACCAGTTCAGCGTGCATGGGTGCCACCCCAGCCACCACCTATTGCCATGCCTGAAGCAGCAGAAGCCATTCGGCGCCCAAAACCAGCTGCTCAGAAAGAACAATCCTCTGATGAAACAGCATCTCGCTCTTCTGATGTAACCGATGAACTGCAGAGGGTCACGAAATTATCCGAGTCTGGAGGGGCAGAGAGTACCAGTGAGATGAGCTCGGGAATGAACTCGACTGAGATACAGGTGGAACAGGAATAGAAGTTACTAGGGGAACTCAACGTTACTCATGTTGTTTGTTTTTCCCAAGTATGCATGAACGGCTGCTGAGACTGTGGCATCATGATATTCATCTTAACCACAAGATCAGCAGAGTTTATCATATGATAGTTTGTTTGGACAGGGAACTGAAATAAATGATCTTGCTGCTGGCTCAATATTGATGAAATTCTTGTACAGAGAAATGTTATTTTGGCATGGTTCTTTATTACTTTAACCAAAGATGATCTTCATAACCAGCCAAGGGGATCAACCTCACTGGGATTGAGACTAAATATGGCCGTCTTTTTTTGATTCAGTTGCATTGCTGTGCATCAGAATATAGCTGTGATTCATGCAACTTTTGCAGATACTCTCGTCGTGGTTTTCTTTTGACTTGCGTACTGGGGTGAGCGATGGGATTGGCCTGCGCTGCCAATTTTTTGCATTTGTTCTTTTGAAATCCTGTGATGGAACTGTTTCCAATATCTGTAGCATCAGATTCCTCTTTATCCACCGTCAAGCCCAGCTTATCTTTCCCATGTGTGTGTTGTTCTAGTGGTCTATGCATTAGAGTTGCTTTATATATCAAATTGTAAAGCATGATAGCAAAGAGATACGTGTTGGAAATTTGGCTTCTGGGTCCTGTAGTGCTTTAGTGGATATGAGCAAATTTTCGCCGCCCAACTTTACTCCTTTCAATCAGCAACCTCCACATATCTAAACCCCACTAAACGTTCCATAAACGCTCTTGTAACGTTTGACATTATGCGCTGCTCCGATCGTTTTAACTTACGCGTCTAGCCTAGTGGATCTTGTCGTGTCTCTCGTGGATGCTCAAGTAAGAGGCAAAATAAAACAGAAGCACATGAAACGTGGGACATGCTTCTGTTCAAAACCGTACCACTCTGTTTGGGGGTGGTGAACGTGTTTTGCCAACAAGAAGAGTTCAACCAATCGGACGAAGAGGGCGTGACACACGTTTATATGTTTGTCCGTGCGTTTCAGCGTACCTACCCTGTCGCGATCGAATAAAAACGAATCCCTTATAATAATTCATCTAGTCATAGGCGACCGGATTTATCAGCCAGATCCACTTACCGGACGAAAGAAGAAAAAGGGTTATGTAATTCGCAAGGACGGAAGAGTTTGGACACATTGGGGGGGAATCCAAAGGATTTTGAGCAAGGTGTTATTTTGATGCCGACCTTGGTCGAATCATGACATGCGACAGTATTATAGTTCTAACTCAAAAAATCTTATTCCTTTGGGTTGGTGGCCTGATGAATACAGTGAATATCAAAGTCAAGACAATGGGTTCTGACGCGTACATCTTGCTGCGCCTTTAACTTCATATCACATGAATTCATCTATTGATTTTTTTTTTATTTATAAACAGTCATTTTCATTGAAAGTAATCGTTAAACTCTAATAACTCATTCGTGCTAGGCATCGTATTTCAACGAAAACCCATTTTTCAAATGTTTGTCGTCGTGTGATTCGACTTTCAATCGCAAGCCCGCTCGGTCTAAACTCTTCCGAATCAAAGCTCTGTGGCCGCCTCGGGCTCTGCTGATGATGCTATTGTAGGATTAAAGAAATTGTTTACTGTGCTCTAAGTAGCTGCCGCTAGTTACAAGTGTGTAAGCAATAGGATCCTAGATGTCTAATTTTGTGTTGGGAGTCATAAATCTGAATCGGCTGGAGGAGCTGCGCCAACCATTGATGGACACACATTCGAAGATTTAGTGCAGACCCATGCAACTTTCTCGCCCTTTAAGAAGTGACTGCATATTTTCATGTCATGCGCATTTAGATGTGTATAGATGGGCCGGTTTTAATTGGGTCAAGCCAATCAATGACGACTTGTAAGTACTAGTAACTAGGAATGAGGGTGGTTTCAGGGTAAAATCCGAAACTTATAATCTAAAATTTGAAACAAATTTTTGTGTTTTATTTTTTATATCTTCACACAACCCAGTGATATTTCATAACGTTTGATGATTCAAATATATAATGTGAAATAACTAGTTTAAACTCTCATTTTATAACAACACTTTTACTTAATTAATATTTTATATATTTTTATGTGTAAAGTGAAAGTATGCATGATAAATTTCGGGTCCCAAAAAATGATGAGTCTGCACGGATCCTAAAACTATTCATGCTTACATATATTGCAGAAAGTTTCAATTTTTAACATGCTGAAAAGACGAGCCACTTGGAAAAAAGAAAGTCCTCTTTTGGTGTCTTGGCAAGCGTGCTAAGCGTGCTTGCTGCATAGAAAAACTCGTGAAATTGAACACTTCCTTCATTTTCAAGTCACCATCAAAACTGAATTTGATCAGCCAAGTCCGTGAGAGAGAGAGAGAGAGAGATTGAGACTGAGACGAAAAGGGTAGAAAGATTTCACAGCAGGAAAGGGAGAGGCTTTCTGCATCGCCGAACTTTTCAAACCATAAAAGGGAAGACTTTGGACACACTAGGGAGAGGAATCTATCCGTGGCCGAACAAGGAACAAGGTCGTATAATCTCGTAAACAATCTCTGGTTGGATCCGGACAAGGACAAGAAAACAGTGTCGCTCGTTAGCATCCACTAACTAAGGACCCAAACCACAGTATCAGAACGTACTCAAGGCACTTGAAAACCGTCGTATAAGTTTTGATTCCCTTCGCGTCTCATCCATCGCCCGTCGTGACGCCCTTCCCACTTACCGTCGAAAGGAAAAACCCAGTTGACAGAGTGACTGACCCACCTAGGAGAACAAGACCCACCTCCAGGTTCCGTAGCCACACGCACATGTGCGTTGTTTTTCTGCCTATAAACGTGTGCCCACCTGCGATTTCTAGACCACCCGTTTCATTAGCTCGCGCTTCCGCTTCTCCATTCCTCTCAAGTTCCCTCCTTTTCCCTCCTTTGGTTTTGGGCAAATTTTTGTTTTCCCGATGGCTCTTAATTTGCTGTCGCCGGCCGAGATCAAGGCCGTTTCGTTCTTGGATTCTACGAAGTCAAATCACCACCTTCACCACCTCAATAAGTTGCCAGGTAGAGGGTTTCTTCTGCTTCAGCCGCTTGATTTCTCCGAGACGCAGTGGTGGAATTTGAGTCAAAGACGTTGTCTTTCTTGTCTTTGTTCTTGTAATTGGAGTTGCGGGAAGCCTTTGCTTTTGCTCGTTTAGGAACTCATTGAGCTAGAGAAGAGTGTATAGAAGTGTCAAGAGTCGTTCTTTTGTGTTTCTGCTTGGAAGAGTCGTGGTAGTTTTGGTTGCTAATGCGATTTTTCACTTCCGTGTTCTCAGATTTTATCCTTTACCATTTTGCGGAAGCTGTCTTTAATGTATAAGCATTCTAGTCGATATAGAAAAGAGAAGCCTTACATGGTTAAATTCATGGTTTTCTTGGAGTTTGTGCAAGTCAAAGCAGTCGATTGCTATGACTGACAGATTAGTAACTTCATGGAACGGTTTAATCGGAGCTTGCGCAATGGACAATCCTTCTAATTCTCTGCTGTCTGATGTTCAGGTGCATATACGTTGAAGAGGAAGGATTGTGGAACGAGAAGAATACATTGTTCAGCACAGCCGCCTCCACCAGCCTGGCCTGGACGAGCTGTTCCCGAGACAAATCGTAGATTGTGGGATGGCCCGAAGCCGATTTCTATTGTTGGATCTACTGGTTCCATTGGAACACAGGTTTGAATGCCATTTCC
Organism: Eucalyptus sp. ANBG9806169; assembly: GCA_014182395.1. Lineage (NCBI taxonomy): Eukaryota > Viridiplantae > Streptophyta > Magnoliopsida > Myrtales > Myrtaceae > Eucalyptus > Eucalyptus sp. ANBG9806169. Next base: position 2,263,923 of record CM024574.1, on the reverse strand, counting down.
TTTTCGAGAATTCAAAGCATGATACCTTTATGTGATACTAAGCTAAAGTTCTTGAGGAGCTGCAATAAACTGGATATGTTTTCTGAATTGATGTCAGTTCTCTAGCCAAATTGCATTGTCATTCGTTGCAATCTGAATTTGGTGTTTTACAGACTTTGGACATAGTAGCCGAGAACCCTGATAAATTCAGAGTTGTGGCTCTTGCAGCTGGATCAAATGTTACACTTCTAGCTGATCAGGTAAATAATCTGTTGCCATGTCATGCTCAATGTGACACCATTCGACCATAAAATCTACTAGATTTAATGACATTCTCTGCCAATTTTTGAATTTTTTAAACTATTATAGTTCTAAAAATAATGACACGATCCGTTTTTCACCTACCTAATCTGGACTCCCTCAATTTTCTTGGGCAATTAAACATCGCTTCCCTGTGAGTAAGTGGGTGGAAATAAACTGAAGAATGGCATGGATTCAAATCTTTGTAATCTGATTCAGATTGAAGCTTTGGACTCAGAAACTTTCTTTTCTCCATTTTACAGGTTAAGACATTCAAGCCTCAATTGGTTGCAGTTAGGAATGAGTCACTAGTTGATGAACTCAAGGAGGCTCTATCTGATGTTGAAGAGAAGCCTGAGATCATTCCAGGGGAACAAGGAGTTATTGAGGTGTCTCATATTTGTGCTATTGCATGGAATTTAAAGTTGAATAAGGCTAGGTATACTTGGAACGGCTTATAGAACTTGAATACTTGTGATTTGGCAGACTCTTACTGGGTGTTGAGTATAAATCACTTATTCATAAGCCTTTGTGTATTGCAGTCTGTCGCATCCTTAAGTATACGTATTTTATTGACCTGCCTCAGTTTACCTACATTGCTCTTCAAAGGCTTTTCTGTGCCAACTATTACTGATAATGGAATTTTTCAGGTGGCTCGCCATCCAGATGCTGTAACTGTAGTTACAGGTATAGTTGGTTGTGCAGGACTAAAGGTAAAGTGTTGCATTTACTGCTGACAATTTTGAGGAAAGCTTTTATTGAAATTGTTTCGTCTATCTTTTGGAGATTTGAGTGCATTGATATGCCAGTATGCTGTGTTTTCATCTACCTTTTCATTTATGTATTTCCCTAGAACAGAAGCCATTGTGAATATCTCTTTGATGTACTTTTATTGGTCAAAATCCTCAGCCTACGGTAGCTGCCATTGAAGCAGGCAAGGACATAGCTTTGGCCAATAAAGAGACCCTCATTGCAGGAGGTCCTTTTGTGCTCCCCCTTGCACACAAGCATAAAGTGAAGATTCTTCCAGCTGATTCTGAACATTCTGCCATATTTCAGGTGTGAGAGCTTCCACGCAAATGTTTGGAACCTTTATGCTTCTTTATCATGGCTCACTGTTGCAATGCTCAATTAATTTGTTTCAGAAGCTTAAAAGTGTCTATTTTCCTTCAGTGTATTCAGGGTTTACCAGAAGGTGCACTTCGGCGAATTATTTTGACTGCGTCGGGTGGGGCTTTCAGGTGTGAACATGTTAGAATGTGAAGCTCATAAACAAAATTTGTTCCAAGCCTAGCATATTTGCTTTAGGACAAATTACTTGGGTTAATCTGATATGGATGTCAAGTCTGTAACTAGGAAATGAATCTGGGTCTCATTTCTCTTTTTTTCAGTGATGGAGCATTTTTGTTTAAGTAAAATCTATATATTTAATTCCTCCTAAACATTTTCCCTTTGGTTAGTTCATGCAAATGCAGTTAGAGTAGATTTGTTAGCGTATGAGATAAGTTTGTGCATTGTTTCATAATCCATAGTGTTTCTATCCTTCTATTTATCATACTATTTGGGTGCTTGGAATTTTTGGATATTAGGTAAAAGGCATCTGGTGCCTTTATCTTCTTGGATGTGCAGTTTCCAGGACTGAGGAATAAATATTTGTCGACTTTGTCATGACAGGGATTGGCCAGTAGATAAATTAAAAGAAGTCAAAGTTGCTGATGCTTTGAAGCATCCTAACTGGAATATGGGGAAAAAGATTACCGTTGACTCTGCTACCCTTTTCAATAAGGTTTGTTGTATTCTTTGTTCAAACTTATCTCAAGCAGTACACCATGAACAGGGCAAGCTGCCATCTGTGCTTTTGCATTGTGCTCCATTTAATTTTTACCTGCTTGACCAGGGTCTTGAAGTCATTGAAGCACATTATCTCTATGGAGCAGACTATGACCATATTGAGATTGTGATTCATCCCCAATCTATCATTCACTCGATGGTGGAGACACAGGTTCGGTTCTTATTCACTGAACCATGTGGCTATTAATGTTGGTGTACCATCCTTCTGCTGATGCTGGTGACAGTCTCCGAGTTTATATCTTAAGTTATCTTAGGAATTTACTCAGTACGACAACTGGGTATGACTGTTGCTTATCATCTTCCGTGTTTGCTCCTCTCCAGGATTCATCCGTTCTCGCACAATTAGGGTGGCCCGATATGCGATTGCCGATCCTCTACACAATGTCATGGCCGGAGAGGATTTACTGCTCTGAAATAACATGGCCTCGACTCGACCTTTGCAAGTAATTTTCCTTTTCCTGCCAGAGTAGGATTCTGAATTTCTCATCAAAACTCTTTAAGACATATGAATTAACGTAAAAAGGTTGCTCTACTTCTCGAGATAAGTATTCACTGGAAGGGAAAGACTGTTACCTTAAAGCACAGGACCGGTGGCCTGGAAGAAGGCATTGGACTGGTTGTGCATTTTTGCATGTGTAATGGTTGCATATGAACCTTTTCCCCCATCTTTTGGGCACATACAATTGGGTGACAGGAGACATAAAGAAGTTTCATAGAGTAGAGTACATAATTAATAGAGCACCTAGTGTCTAGGGTGGGTGACTGCCCTTGGCAAACCCCTTGGGTCCTTCCCTGCTCATGGGCATGAAAGTCAAACATCAGGAAAAGTACACTGGAAGTCCTAAACTTTATGTGTTGAATGAAGTCATGTTCTAAAAGTTTGACTGATGCTTAAATCCCAAACCTTTTGAGACAAAGCAGTTGAGTCCTTCACGTCCCCATACTCTCCGATTTCTCCTATGAGGCATCCTTTAGGGCTGCTGGCTAGGTGACTTTTGGCTTCTGCCTAAGCAATTTCAAGGGAAGGTCCTGATTGCTTAATTTATTTATATATTTATTAGGTTTAGAACTAGATTGCACCAATTGAAAGGGTGAGCACTTGATTGCTTTTACTAATGTCATTTTGGTACTCATTATGTTGATGACATGAACAATATATCTTTGAACACTATGATGGTATCCATATCAGTGACAAGTGACGTGGCTGAAAGTTCTATGTATTTTGGCTGCAAAGGATTATACACGCTGAAATCTTCTCAGTATCTCTTTCTTTTTTTTGGTTTGATAAGATGCATTTTCTTCATGGCACAGGCTTGGTTCACTAACATTCAAAGCTCCTGACAATGTGAAATATCCATCCATGGATCTTGCCTATGCTGCTGGACGGGCTGGAGGCACAATGACAGGAGTTCTTAGCGCAGCCAATGAGAAGGCAGTTGAAATGTTCATCGATGAAAAGTATGCATTCTGTTTCTTTATTCAGTTTTTCCATGTAATTGACTGGACTTTCCCTGTGGAGTTATTAACAACTACAGAAACCCAGTTCTAAGCATTTGAAGTCAGGGCGGGTCTGATCTAATAACATCTTAATAATTTATGTTAATAGTGAAAGATTTCCTAAATCCATTTTGTTTCTCATGGGGATTGGAAGTAAAGTTTTTAAATTTGAAAGGGGCATAAACCTTCTTATTTACTTTCTATGGTACCTACTGATCTAGAAAAAACTGATGTTGGTTGCAGTCTAATATGGATTATAACTTGTATGTTTGATCTCTCTCTTTATATGAACATGACTTGCATAATCTCTGCTCAAGTCAGTTTATATGTATTGTCGGTCCATTTTTGAATGAACGATTCTCCTATTGCCAGGATAAGCTACTTGGACATCTTCAAGGTCGTAGAGCTTACTTGCGATAAGCATAGGGAGGAACTGGTCAAGGCACCCTCCCTCGAGGAGATCATACATTACGACTTGTGGGCTCGGGATTATGCAGCAAGTTTGCAGCAATCCACCAGGAGGACTCCTGTTCTCACATGAATGGCCAGCAAAAATCCTCTTGGAATGGTGTATAGAATGACTCGGGGAAGTTTTTTAAATGGGTCAACACATGCAGTTCAATCGGTGGAAGAGAAAAATGTGATTTAATAACCAATTCCAAGCACATCTTGAACTAGTTTCACAATTCTGAATGAAGGCCCAAGTTCTTCTTCCCCATCATCTCCATTTCTTCACGCTTTGATCTAATCTTTATGCAACTTGTTATGGCATTTTAGGGTATAATAAAACATTGATATCTTTCACACTGAGCAGTTTCTGAATGTGCACATCTCATTGAATGATCAACCCGCACTCCAACGTCAACATATGTCAGAAGTTTGGCCACAAGTTGGAGGCACCTGATATATCCACATGAATAAATCTCATCATCGGAAGAACCCAATATCTGCTAGTCGTATTCTTCGCTTCATCTGCTGTTGCTACGGCATTCTTAGTCTTGATGCCAAAACCCATCAAACACAGTTGCCCCATTTAGCCAGGGAACTAGGTGAAACCATGCTTGTAGGAGTACCGGCACATGAATCTGGCTTGCTCTGTACAAATATGCAATCTTTCTTTTGTTTGAATGTTCAATGCAGATGAAAAAGGGAGACAATTTTGAAAGTAGCTTGCACGAGGTTTCGTTTCAATGAATAGCCTAACAGTCTTATGATATATGAAGCGATCACCTACCTCTAATCCAGATCATGGACTTCTCTTTCGCCGACCCAAAAAGGAAAAATTAGATCAAAGGCTCAAGTGCGTATGAAGACAGATAATGTCACAATGGGTTAGCTTTTTGTTAAAGCATCTTATCCTCTCTTCTTTTTTCCATGAAAGCTCAGTTCTGCTAAAAGAGAACGAATGAATTCCTGTTCTATCCTATCCATTGCCATTCTCTCTCTCCCTCTCTCTGTGGAATGATTATGATTTTTATGAGGATTGAGATTTAAGTGAGCCATTATCTGTGAGAGAGAACTTGGGGAGTGAAAAGAACTCAGTAAGATCATCGCTTTTGAGTCTTGACAGAGAATTGACACTCTCTTTTTAGGTGGGGTTCTCCTGCACATGGCCAGCTAAATTCCACACCAGAAACCTCAACTACAAATGCACATCATGAAAAGGATTTGGAACCAAACTCCACAGCAAATTATACATTGCCTAATCCGGCAAAAACACATAATTTATTGCCAACTGTCAACTATCTTCCAGCACTTGACTTTTCACTAACATCTACCAAGCCGCTTGTCCTAAATATTGTATGTCCATACTGAATTTCCGACCTAACTCTGTGAAAAAGCAGAATGAGTCGAGCAAGGCGCTTCTGCGATCCTCCACGAAATCATTTCTCGGAAGGTTGCATTCTTCGGGTCACAAAAGATAAATGCGAACCGGTTCGATCGGTGTGAAATTACAATATTACGTGCCACCGAAAGCCTTTATTTATAATTGAAATTACAATGAGGAGGGCATTCAATTCTATTCTTTTGGAAGGTGCAACGTTATTCTCCTCTCTCTTTATTTTTCTAATGATGCGACTATTAAACTGATAATTTCATGAAAATCATTTTAAAACAAAATGGTTATTTTTTTATTTACTTAGGTGATTTAGGGAAAGTGATTTCTTTCTAGTTAGAAAATGAAGTTCTCCCCCAATCTAAACTTGTTTTTTTCAGTCCATGAAAATGTATTCTGTAAACCGATTAATTTTCTATTATCAAAAAGCGGGAAAGTCGGAAGACGATTTCCCGAAATCAGTTTCTTTATAAATAAACCGACCCTGAATCATAATCACGCAATGAGCATTGGACAGTAGGAACCTACTAGTTCTGAAACCATGAGGAGGGCATTCAATTCTCGTCTTATGGAAGGTGCCTCTCTACTTATTTCTCTAAAGATACTGTTATTTCACTGAAAATTTCAGGATAAAGGAAAACATTCTTCATGAAAAGTCATTATTAAGGAAAATGGATAAATTTCATTTGTTCAATGATCTAGAGAAAGTCAATTCTCTCTAGTTGGAAGCTCGAATTTTTCTTCAATCTAAACTTATTATTTTCAATCCGTAAACAACGTATTCTGTAAACTGGAATTTTTGTCCCTTATCCAAAGCCCGAAAAGTGGGAAGACAATTTCCCGAACCCTGAATCGCGATCACACAATGAGCATCGAATAGCTACTGGTTTGTACGGGGGAACATGCTACCGCGACACATTTCTTCCTCGTTATCCCCCGGTCATTTCACTCCACTTTCCCTTCCACGCCCACTTGCCCCCGCCCCGCCCTCCTCCTCCACCTCCAATGGAAACATCTCTTCGTACGGACAGATACAGAGGAGACGGAACGGCACGAATTTCAAGGTCACGGCAGTGTGGGGACGGGATTCGGCATGAAGAACGTGGCGAGAGAAGGGACAAAGAAAAGAGACCGAGGCGTTCCAGCGTCGTCGTCCTCGGCTCTGTTTTTATGTAGAGATCGCGAGCTACCCCCCGTCCTTTCCGGTTGATTTCTCGCTTTGCGAGGAATGTGAAAACGCAGAAGTTTCTTTCCTTTCCTTTCCTTTCCTCCCTCTTTTCCTCTTTTTCCTCGTCCTGCTTTATGGGCGAGGGGGGGAGGGACGGGCGTGGGACACGCGGGAAGGTGGAAGTTTGCGTCGATGCTGACGAGGGGTTCATCACGTAAAACGGGATCACGATGCGGTCGGAGGCGCCGTGGACTTGACCTGCGCGCACCGCCCCTTTTCCCCCACTCCACCTCCTCGTCCTCCCTTTCCTTCTTTCCTATCCTTAGCGTCCGACGTATCGCGTAAGGTTAGCGGACTTCGAAGATTATTGCGGATGTATTATTATATTTGCACAAGCTATGTTATCATTCAACGTGGCCTATTGTAATGGAGTCAGGAAAAATGACATGAATGATTCCTGAAGTTTGGTCTAATGGAACTTTGGTCCAACGGAACTTTGGTCCAACGAAACTTTAGTCCAACATGCAATGTCGTCCCCAAACTTTCTATTTGTTAGATTTAATTCATGAACTTTGGCCTTATTGTCAATGTCGTCTCTGAATTTTTAATTTGTTCAATGTGATTCTTGAACTTTTAAACTTTTCATATAGTTTAGGGGTTACACTGAACATTTAACAACAGTTTAGGGACCACACTTTGGGCTAAAGTTTATTGACCGCATTATATAAATTAAAGATTCTGAGAGGACATTACATGCTGAACTAAAGTCCGAAGACAATCTGTGCAGTTATCTCATGAAGTTAGAAGAAGGAAATTTCTTATGAATCTCTCACTTTTGACGCAAATGTTTCTATGTTTGAATGGGCTGAAGAGCTCCATATACTTTCGGATGTATTCTTATATTTGCACAAGTTATGCTATCATTCAACGCGGCCTGCTATAATGGAGTTGGGGAAAATGACATGAACGATTCCTAAATTTTGGTCTAACTGGTCTAACAACTTTGGTCAAACATGCAATATCGTCTTCAAACTTTCAATTTATTTGGTTTAATCTATGAACTTTGGCTTTATTGTGCAATGTCGTCTATGAATTTTTAATTTGTTCAATGTGATTCTTGAACTTTTAAATTTTCATATATTTTAGGGGTTATACTGAACATTTAACAACAATTTAGGGACCACACTTTGGGCTAAAGTTTATTGACCGCATTATATAAATTAAAGATTTGGAGAGGACATTACACGCTAAACTAAAGCCCGAAGACAATCTATGCAGTTATCTCATGAAGTTAGAAGAAGGAAATTTCTTATGAATGTCTCACTTTTGACATAAATGTTTCTATGTTTGAACGGGCTGGAGAGCTCCATATACTTGCGGCATGCCAAAGTCACTTCAAGAACTCGAAAAACTCTAATTCAAAGGGTCCTAAATTTATTTTATTTTTTTGATGAAACAGAAAGTGAACAAAATAAGCTTGGCCAGCTCGAGGATATGTTGTCGCTATCGACAATGGCCAGGTGCATTGGTTACACAGGAAGCCAATTTCAACGGTCACATCACCCCCACGACTTGTGGAGCCGAACGATGCATTTTGTTTTGCGAAAGAATGAAGAATTTAGGAAATATTTTCCTTAAAAATGACCATTTACAAAAATTAATGAATAGAAAATATATTCGTTACCATCAAAATATTTCATGAATGGGCTGGAGAGCTCCATATACTTGTAAGGCGTGGGAGTCGAAACCCACTCCTAAAACTAATTCGTCCCCACTCCAACCCCTGAGAAGGTGGGGATTCGAACTCCCCACATCCCCCTTCCATGTTGGAAGGGTGTTCACTAGAGTAAACCCCAGTGGTTAAAAACCTCTTATTCAAAGGGTCCTAAATTTCATTGATTTTTCTGATGAAACAGAAAGTGAACAAAATAAGCTTGGCCAGCTCGAGGATATGTCGTTGCCACAGCAAGTAATGCTATCGACAATGGCCAGGTGCATTGGTTACACAAGAAGCCAATTTCGACAGTCACATCACCCTCACATCTCGTGGAGCCGAACGACGCATTTCCTTCCGCAGAAGATTGAAGAATTTAGAAAATATTTTCCTAAAAAATGACAAATTGTAAAAATTAATGAAGAGAAGATATCTTTATCACCATCAGAACATTTCAACACCGCATAAGACTACTTTTAGGAAAATATACTTTGAACCGAAGCCAGCTTTTGAAATTTCCAATCTTACTTTATAAAGTGGACTCGCACAGCGCGTCCCCCACCTTTGTCCTTTGTTGCCCGGATTCCCCTGTCCGAGAAAATTTCTGATTCTCGGAGCCGGTCGCGATTCGAAACAGCTGGCCGTAGGTTTTTCTTTACGTTTGACAGAGCAAACACGCAATGGCGAACACGCTCTTTTTTCCCCTCGTCCCGCTCCCCCGCCCACCTCGTCGTCGCTCTTCGCTAATACCACGCATAATACCACGCGTCGCGCGTTAGGTACGGACCGGGGAAAAATCCTCGCGGCCGACCGACACACATCGGGCAGCTCAAGCGGACGCCGCCTCGCATGATTGTTGCAATCATGCGTCGGCTGTTGGGCGTGATTGTCTTCTGGTGGTGGCTGCTGTCCGCGAGCTTGATTGACGATTTCTTCCTCGCCCTTTTTTTATATTTTTTCTATAAAAAAACCCTTCTTTTTAAAATGCATTTCGATGTTGATGTCGATGCTAAAGAACTAGATATTGTAATTTTAGCTTAATTGCGCTTCCGTAACGTCAAGCTCCTAGCTTCCCGCTTGCTTGCAAGGCATCGCAAATTCACAATCCCCTCTTAAACCTTTGCCGAATTAATAAATTAATCGGCAATTGGGTATTAATTAGAGATAAACTATTTTTTTTTCGAGGAGGAGGACGATTTTCTTTTTCAGGGAAAAAGGAAAAGGGAGGAGGGTCGGGAGGGAGATCTTCCGCACATGATGGCAGCTGCTTTTTTGCTGCTTTTAATAAAGAGGACGACAGACAAACCGCAATTAGATTTATACCTTGGATTGTAATTAGCCAACTCTGTTTCTAATCATAATTTACACATATACACACCCCCTAAAAACCAAATCAAAATCAAAATCAAAATCAAAACTGAAAACGAAAACCCAACTGTAATTATAGATCAGACCTACGAAACCTACCGGAGAAGAAACGACGGCAAAAATCTTTCGCTCACTGGTCGGAGTCCCCCACGATGAAGCGAGAATCTTCAAAGCGGGTTCGGCTTCAAGTTCCTGCTCAGCCCGCTCGCGTTGGTGAAGAAGCCGACGAGGTCCGCCCTGTGGGGCAGGAGCGGTTTCCTCTTCTCCTCGTCCTTGCCCGCCGGCTTCCCGTCGGCGGCGGGGTGGCGCCGTCGTCGTCCGCCACGGCCGCGACCCGCTTCGATTCGCCGGCCTTGTCCCTCTTCTTGGCCGGGGCCACGACCAGGAACGTACCCTCGCCGTCGCTGTGGCTCCGGTTCGGCTGCAGCAGGTCCCTGAACCGCCACCGCTTCGAGGTTCCGGTCGAGTTGCTCTTCTTGCAGCGCTTCGCCACCGCCGCCGCGGATTGCGGCGGCCGCCACACGCAGTAGGATCCCGGAGCTAGGCCGTCGAGCTCGTCCGATTCCGAGGAGGAGGAAAACGAGGACGACCACTCCCTCTCCTGGCTCAGGAGCATCTTCAGCGGGAGCCGGAGCTTCTTCGTCGTCGTCGTCTTCTTCGAGCCGTCCTCGTCCCTCTCGCTGCTCGAGACTACGTTCAGAAGCAAATTCCTGTTGAAGACCGGGTACACGGGCATGATTTGGCCGTTGTAGAAGATCTCGTCGGCGGAAATCGGAGACGAGCCCGGCCCTCCGGACACGAAAGCGAACTCGAACTCCTCTTCCGCTTCTTCTCCTCCTTCTCCCGCTTCCCCAACGTCCTCGTCACCGAACTGGGTGGTGCTCGCGCTCTCCTCGCCCGCTGCTTCTACGCCCGGCGGCTGCTGCAGCAGCTGTTCGGCGCTGGCTCGGCCGAAATCCATGGCGTCGCAGCAGAACGGGTCGGGATCGAGCCCGAGCTCGAGCTCGTCCACCACCCGGGCAGCAATCTCCGCGAGCCTGCTGGTGGAGTAGCTGCTGAGGCTCGGGGATGAAGAGAGCATCGCCGATGCCTGCATCTCCGCATGTACTCTGTTCCTGCTCTGCTTTTGGAAAGAGAGAAAGAGATGCAGGGGAAAATGGAGCGACGGTGTGGGGTTGGTTCAGGGGAGATATATAGCTGTTAAGTGGTTGTGGAAATTTGATTTTCCCCATCATAAATCTTAGTAATCTAATAAGTTGCCAAACGAAAAAAAGGTGAATTTCCAGGAAAAACAACGATGGGACTATTCCTATAACATATTTATTTTTATCCCTTTTTGGTGTATTTAGTGACTTTTCTTTTTTGGGTTATAAGAGTATAATTAAATGATTTATAATCTCTTCTAGAAAAAATAATTTATAGTGTTTATGTTTTTTTCGAAATAGTGCCATGTCCTCTCGTGTAAGCGGTGAGGTTGCCTTTGCTTTAATTACACGAAACATCCTATTCCTGACGGATCAACTTTTTGTGTCCATATCATCGCAAATGGACGGGTGTGGCGTTCACACGTGTTTGATTTTTCTTAGCCTGTGGACAATAAAAAAATTCAAAGACCAAAAATAGAAAAAGGGCAAAAAGAAGAGGAAAGAAAAGCAGGAAAGCCATTCGTTTGGATAGGATGGCGAGGCATGAGATTGTGATTGCTTTCGGGCAGCCGGGTTATGGGTAGATTAGTGGTAGTTTGTATTTTCCATTATGATTTAAGAACATTTAAATGCTAACTCTTTTTTATATAAAGAGAAAATTATATAAATGATCTATGAATTTTAGCTTGATGTATATTGTGATCTTTAAATTTTAATTTCTTTTCGATGTGGTTCTTGATATTTAGCTCGGTGTACAATGTCGTCTCTAATATTTTAATATATGTTAATTTAGTCTCTAAATTATATGATAATGTTCAATATTGATTTAAGATCATTTAAATATTAACTATTTTTTTATATAAAATGAAAATGACATAAACGGTCCACAGACTTTGGCCAAATGTGTCATATAGTTTATGAACTTTTAATTTATTTAATGTAATTCCTAAATTTTATCTTGATGTGTAATATCGTCCTTGAACTTTTAGTACATATTGATTTACTCTCTAGACTATATGAAAATATTTCACTACATTGAGTTTAAACCAAAAGTTTAAGGACCAATTAAACAAATTTTATAAAGTTTAGGGACCACATTAAATAAATAAAAAATTCATGAATTATATTATATATTATTCTAAAATTCATGGATTATTTGTGTTAATGTTTACTCAATCACAAAAAGGCCTTTTTGTAGTTAAGATGTGACCCGCATGACACACAAAATTGAATAAGCAAAGACGTCACCGTCTAAAGGAGAAGAGGTTGCTTGCACATCAATCTCACCCTCGATGAGGTAAAAAAAAAAAAAAAAAAAAAACTCAATTAAGAAATAACACATTTTCAAGGATGCCGTTGAAAAATTTTCCCTTGGTCGGCTTGGAATTGTGTTTTCTATTTATTTATAAAGGGAATAGTTTAGTTTTTAGTACATTCTCACTCTTCTATAGTGAAATCGCCAAGTAAAAATCATCTCAATTTTCGTTACATTTAATTCGGTAGAATGCTATCCCTTAAACGGTTTTGCCATGCATCAAAAAATATAACCTAACTCTTTCAAATCAACAAGGAGTGGGTTTTGTCGGTTAAATGAATTTGATTTCTTGTCATGGACATGGCTATTGATAAATGATACGACGTGTATATCGACTATTTTTAAAATGATCGTACCGTACAGCTATTAAAGAGCAACTAAATGCAGTTGATCGAAGAGGACGGATCGACAGCACTTCAAATTATTAAACAATGGACACCTGTGCGGTACAAGTATCGACATCCGTGAAAAAGACCGTCGATAGTTATTCGAAATTAGCATTAATGAGTAACGAAAGAATATTCGGTGAAGTTTGCTGATGTAATAAGCAAAGACCCTAGCCATCCAAAGTTTGGCTAAGCGTTGGACACGAGAGGACATGAGAACAAGGACATTAATTGACGACAGGGATTCTGAATTATGATGCGCATGACAAAATTTCTAGAACATAAATTGATTTCTGGCCAGAAATTGAAAAATCAATTTATATTTCAGAAATTGGGAAGTTAAAAATTTTAGCTTTTGATTTATTCTTCAAATTTATTTCTAAAATAGAAATCTGTTCTAAAAATAGAAAAATCAAATTGTGTTACTAAACGGATTTCTGTTCCAAATTTATTTCGGGGAACAGAAAAACAGAGAAATAGAGAAATAGAGAAGTAGAAATTTTATCATGCGTGCCCAAAGTGACCCACTTGTGGATGTGATTTGCGCGTGAATTTAGAGGTTGGAATCTCAAAAATCCTTTTTTTTTTTTTTTTTTTTTTTTTTTTTGGGTTGTCAAGTTGGGAGTGCAGTTACTTAGCATAATAATAATTGCTAAAAATGGATTACAATTAAGGGCTAAATATATACACACACAAGAGCGTGTAATTATTCAGGAATCGATTATCTATCATTAAGATCACGTATTTTCAATGTACTTATATCAGTTTATTGATGTTAATATCTTTTCAGTTTCCATCGAGGGTTGTTTACCTTTAGATTCACTATTTATTTTCGTTATTACGACGAGTGAATTCTTATCTGAAATTACCAAAGAACCCATCTCACAAAGAATCAAATCTAGACTTTTCGATGAAACAACTTTTCACTATTTGGGTCGGCAGTACGAAATATCAAACTTCATTTTAAGCCAATAACAAGTATGTTATGGTTCATATTAAACTTGGCCCCACAATATCATCGCTAAGGTACCTATCAAAGCATCAACGACTCGAACAATTCTAGGAGTTTTTTAATTTATTGAAAGGGAAAGATATAAATTATAACTATAGCAATCACGAAATCAAATTTAAATCGATTAGTTAGGTGAATAGGGTTGCATCCACATGAAAAATAAGGAAAACCATGTTCTCACTTCCTTTTCAACTACCCCAAAAAACTGATTTTTTTTTTTTATGAATTAAAAAGGGAATTTGAAAATTAATGTACACTCATGAATTTCAAAAGTTAATTATAGCAATATGCACATACATAATTCAAGAAAGCGTGAATGCGAACGGCAACCATCGTCACTTCATTTTAAAAAGTCTTGGTAGCAATATGATTGTAATGCTACACGTAGAGTAGCCATTTAATTTTTTTCGAATAGTGAACAGGAAAAAAAGAAGAAAAAAAAAAGTAAAAGAAAGGAATATATATATATTTGTTTATTATAGTTTACCTTTATTATTTTCATCATTTCACGAGAAGGAGCAAGCGAAGCGTGGAAGGAATTGGGCCAGGAAGAGCTCGAGGGGTGCCGCGTGGGAGGTCTCTTGGCCCATCAAGGAGGTGATTGGGACTGCCTTTATAATGAATAAAAAAGAATGCTCTAGCCAAAATAATAATATAATAATTTTATTAATTATTATATTATTATCATTGTAATTATCGTCATCATCATGATCCTCTCACACCAATATTATAAATACCCACCGACCACTGATATTGAGAGATGCATGAATCACAAGGCTGCAAAAGTGCTTGAAATTCCCCCCACAACTTTGCTCGTTTCTGGCTAAGAGCATGCTTCCTCACACCTAATTTTGGCACCAAAAAATAAAAATAAAAATTGAGGTGTTTGGAAAAAAAAATGAATTGAAAATATTTTCTACCATGTAAAAGCATTTCGAACGGCGAAGTAACTCCTGCCATTTGAAAATGAAATATACCCCAATGCAGGCTTAGGATTCGTGATACCACCTTAGGTCCTTTTGATCCGGATGACTCGCTCTATGTACAACGAAATGATTTGGTTGAAAATGATTGAATCATTAAAAAGGAATACAGATGCATGCACAAGACTGTGAATGGAAACGTCTGATCATTGTATGATGTTACGATATATATTGAATTATATATATATATCCCTCGTGAGGAGCGATGTTCAAATTTTGAAGCAATTGAAGCTCCTAACTTATGTTGGGAAATAGGAATTCGAGATTCAAAGTCAACGTGAGAGGGTAAGCTCATAGATCCGTCCCGATGTTACCTAACCAAGAACCGTACTTGTGGATTTAGGATTACAACATCTTATCAACACAACCTTTTTTGTCATTTTTTTATTTTGGTATTTGGGATTTAATGATTTAATTGGATTGAATTAGTCAGGGGAAGGTAACGTTAGAAGAAAACGATGGGATGCGCGGTCTCATTGGTTTGGTTTCGTCAATAAACAAACACAAAATAAAAATAGATAAAATAAAACGGCAGCCAAATTGAATCCTCGTAAGTTGTGCCATGAATGGTGCTTCCTAATTAGTCATCACCAGATTCGTCCTCATCTTTTTCTTACATTTCTCCTGGAAATTGCTATTTTTCTCACCGATTCCAATCATTATTTACCTCACCTTCTGGGGGAGTTTGGGGTGGGGACGAATTAAATTTCAGAAGTGGGTTTCGACTCCCACGCCCTGTAAGGAGGCATGTCAAAAGTCTAAGAATGAGAATTAGAATAGGAATAGAGTATGGCTACAAAAAAAAAAAATCATTATTTAGTTTCTAGAAAAAGTGAAAAAGAGTAAAAAAAAAACAGGAAAACGCCGCAGCTGGCTTCGGTTTTGTCTTCATTCTCCGAAGGGTTATGTAAGAGACAGCCTGTCCTCCTTATCCTCTTAATCTAAATAAACATAGGGCTATGACATTTCCAAATTTGCTCTTCAATGGTCAAGTTCCGGGAGAAGGCTTTTTTTTTTTTTTTTCTTTGGTTTCTTGCCGTTGTTGGGTAGTTCTTGAAAAAAAAACCCAGAGCCGAAAAGGAAGAAGAAGAAAAAGGAGGAGGTGGGTCGGAGTGAGAAAGAAAAGCCGAGGATGCGAAAATTAGGAAGAGAACAAAGGTCAGCAACTAACCCAAATCACAATATACAAACAAATCTATAAGCCATCGTCTTTTTTGGGCTAATGTTGACCATATAATTGAACTATAACTAGCTAGAGAAGCTCATGGTCCACGTTGATTTGGCTCTATTGTGTTAGGAAGAAGAAATTAACACATCGAGTGAATTTGGGTTCGAATTGTTGTACTTAAAGTTTTCTACCGGGTCTTGCGCTCGTCAAGATCATGGAGCAGCTACATCCAATTTCTTTAAGTTTTCCA
The DNA here is from genome assembly GCA_014182395.1 of Eucalyptus sp. ANBG9806169. Taxonomy (NCBI): domain Eukaryota; kingdom Viridiplantae; phylum Streptophyta; class Magnoliopsida; order Myrtales; family Myrtaceae; genus Eucalyptus; species Eucalyptus sp. ANBG9806169. The sequence continues at coordinate 2,247,950 of CM024574.1, read as the reverse complement.
AGAGAATTGAATTAAAGGTGGATGTCGGGAGGACATTTTTTTAGCTTTTCAACAGCATTGGATTATATGGAGGATGTTGGGGAGGAGATACTTTTTGAGCTTTTAAAGAGAATTGGATTAAAGCAAGGACATTATGGAGAGAATCTCTTTAAGCTTTCCGAGATCCATCTTTGAGCTTCCAAAAGAACTTTTTTGAGCTTTTCCAAGAAGACTTGACTTAAAGGAATATGCTGGGGATAAAATTCTTTTGCATTTTCCAAGAGGACTAGACTAAAGAGAGGATGTTGGGAATGAAATTTCTTTGAGCTTTTTACTAGTAGTGACAATGACACTATTATATACATATAAATGATCCATCAATGATTCATATAAAATCTAAATAACTTCATCAGATTTAGAGAATGCTTTCCGAAGGGCCAAATTTGTCCATTCCAATGAATTTTTTATTCTCCCTCACACAAAGCTATAATAAGAAATTGGGGTGACTCTTGATGATAGGAAAGATATTGTGGAAATTATGTGACCATTGGAATTAAAGGAAGATGATGGGGAGAAAATTCTTTTGTACTTTCCAAGAGGGTTGGACTAAAGGGAGGATGTTGGGAAGTAAATTTCTTTGAGCTTTTTAAGAGTACCGATGATGAGACTATTATATACATATGGATGGTCTATCAATGATTCATATAAAGTCTAGTAACTTTATCGGGTTAAGAGAATACTTTCCAAATGGCCAAATTGATCCGCCTCTTTGAATTTTCTATTCTTCCTAGCGCAAATCTATAATAAGAAACCGCGGTGAACAAAGTCGGACATGTCAATGGAAAGGACTATCATATTTCAATTTTTTTCTTCATTCGTCAAATTCCGGGAGAAGGCCTTTTTTTTTTTTTTCCTTTTTTTCTCGCTGCCACCGCGTAGTTGCTTCTAAGCCCGAGAGCCGAAATGGAAGAAGAAGAAGAAAGAAGGAGGATTGGGGTAAGAATGAAAAGTCAAGGATGCGAAAAGTAGGATCAGACCAAAGGTCAGCACCTAACCCAAATCACAATTTGAGGCAACAAGGTCAATAAAGAGAGCAGATTCCATTGTTTAATGAGCAGCATGCACCGTGTGGCTAAATTATAGTAAAAGTTGTCTTGTCTCTCTGTCTCTGTCTCCCTCTATTAGCCCCAAGATTTCATGTTCGGCTTCAAGGGAAGCCCAAGAGAGCCGTGATTTGAAAGCAATCCAGTCCAATGGGCCGAGAGCCGGCCATGCATTAACGGGCGGCGCGGCACTTTCCACCTGTTTCCCGATTGCCGGATTACTCACGAGCTTACAAGGCATTCCGAGTATCATTATTCGCCAACCTAAAACCTAACCTAAGCTTCGTGGGTTGGTCGTCGCCCGTGTCGAGGACCGTCGTCGCTAAATAATAAATTTAAAGCCTCCTAAACCCTACTAGAGCCTCCTACAACAAATTTATAATTTGCCCTGGACCATTTGAACAGAAAGCCAGGCTATGACAATTACTAATCTACTTTACACACTACAATGACTGCGAATTGCCATTTTCAATTCAGAAAAAAGTCTCTACTCTAACCATAAGGGTGCGCATGACAAAATTTCTGAAACAGAAATTGATTTCTGGCCAGAAATTGATTTCTCAATTTCTGAAATAGAAATCGAGAAGTTAAAAATTTTAGCTTTAGATTTTTTCTTCAAATCAATTTCTGAAATAGAAATCTGTTCCAGAAATAGAAAAGTCAAATTGCATTACCAAATAGATTTATGTTCCAAATTCTGTTCCGGGAAACAGAGATAAACAAAAAAATAGAGAAATATAAATTCTATCATGTGCAGGCCTAAGAAAGCCAGCCATTGGTCGATAAAAAGCAAGCCCCACACGAGCGAAAAAAAAACAGTCCAAATCGAACACGACAACGTTGTCGTGTTAAGATCGCCTTTACTGTCCAGAGTTACTATTCTGGGAAATAAATTAGCGAGCAAGGAAGAAACAGAGGCAGGTGGAATCCTCCCTTGGACGAAAACCATCCTCAGTTTCAAACCTTTGACCTCTGATAATGTCAATCACATCATTTATGCTTGCGCACCAAGGCTAAGATAGAAAGACATGTGCAGGAAGAAACCGCAGCCAAGTCCAAATCCAATACAAAACCCTTTTCCACTCGATCCAGAAGGACGGCGCGACTGGGCTTGGGCTTCTTCCACACTCTTTCCGACCCTTCTCTTCTTTCCAATTCAATCAATTCAGAACAGGAATCCGTCCTCTCGTTCGATAAATACAAAGATGATAAAGAAAGCGAGAAAAAGGGGTAAGATTCTGCTAAAGACAAAAGGCCTTTCGGTACGAATTCCTTTCCGAGGAGGAAAACTTCTACCCGCAGTTCTCCTTCTGAAAAGACAAAGCTCAGCCGACGGCCTTTCCACGCGCACGAAAAGAAGAGGAGACAGTCTTTATCGAACAACCAGCCGTCATTTCGGTGCTGGTCAACTGCCAATTGATAACGCTCACGTGACTCATCATCTACCTCTACGACTAAGCTACTTGCTCGCAAAGGAAAAGTGGACAAGGTCATGGGCCACGCCTGCATAGCGATGGCCTAATTTAATGAAAGAAAGCTGGCTAGAGACACCGAGGCTTGCCAAGCAAGTTTCGGGTTCTGCCTGCTTTTGACATGCCATGCACTAATCCTAAATAATATCTTCGAGCATATGATATATTCCCACGACATGTGGGACAAAGGAAAATATTGAGTCTCTATTAAAAACAAATGGTACACGAAATAGGGATTAGGAAAGATTACGGTCCATGATTATAATCCAATGCGAAAAAAATCCCAGAAGATCAGCGTATCATACAAATTTTTCCACAAAAGTTTTTTTGCTATCTAAGCATTAGTGGCTACGTCAGTGTTCGATTCAGAAAGGCCTCCACATCTTGTTTACCATATGCTCACGCCATCGTGTGCTGTAGTGAACTCGCCAAAACGAACACTGGTCTCCTTTACGCGTCTCGCATCCTGGTCTTTATTCAAGTCCATCCCTAATCCCATTTTCGGCCACTTCACGCCCCAAATTGCTGCAGAATGAAATAAATTATTTTCACTTACTGTCGTGGCTTTTATGTAGTATGTAGCCTACGCTATACAGATGTACTTGCTAAAAAAGAAACTTGCAAAAAATTAGTGGATAAAAGAAGAAAGTGCAGGCAAAAACATGTCGGTTTGTGCGATCAACTCGACGCAATGGAAACGATCATCGGGGGATCAACGTGATTTCGGATTACTATTATTCAAAGGGATCAAAGTCTGCACCTTGGTTCTGGAACTTTTGATGATTCTGGTGAGCAACCCATCCCCTGCTATTTGCCTGACTTGTCGCACCAGTACATGCCTTGGAATCTTCCCCTCCTGGACAATGATGATCATGCGTTTGAGATAATTTCAATGTTAAGGTAAGCAGAAAACAAAGCTTGAAAGACGACAAACAACTAAGCGATGATAATGTTGATGCGGCCCTTACTTTGTGATCCTTGTAATACTTGGACATCGAATTGATGTCGGATGGAGGTAAGATCTTCGAGAGTTCTGAAATCAAAACCCGAAATGGCATCCAAGGGGAAGTTGGTTTCCGTAACTTCCCCGAAGTTCTCAACAATCCTGTTGCATATAGATTTTCATAGATCATCAGAATAGTTGATACAGCAGGTAAGGTTAAACACACAAACATGGATCAATGCAAAATGTGGAACAGAGAAAGATAATTTTGATTACCTCTTGAGCTTGAGCAACAAGGGGCTCTAAAACTGACAACATATTCTGGCAACACATGAGTGTTTATGTGGGTGTTCCAGATAATATATCTCTTAGGAGATGATAAGTCATCTACGCCTGAATCGTACTGTTCTGAACTAGGATGAGACTGTTTCGAGCCAAAATTGATAAGCTCTGATTTCCCCAGTATGACTTGGCAAAGCAAAAGATGCCTGAGGCCATCTTCATCGACAGGGGCGAACTCAACGCTGCCAAAGCATTACAAAAAAACTATTTAAGGCTACTTTCATCACAAGCACAATACATTAACATGAGTCAAGAAACAACATGCTTGCGAAACCTATTCATTCTACTGAATTCAACCGATCGTAACTTAAAAGGAAGCACAATAACACGCAAAATCAACCTATCTTCTCGATCGTGCCACTTTCCCAATAGTAGCTCCCAATTATTTATGCAATTACCATGGACGGATTTAACGTTGCCATTATCAACATATGTACGATGTGCTAACATGATTCATTTGTTCAATTATATGTAATTAATCATAGCTTAAGAGAGAATCATAATAATGTGCTAAACTAATGCGTATTCATGATCGTACCACTTTCCAAACAGTATCTCTAGATTATTTACGCAATTGAAAGGAATTCCGGTACCTTTCGAGAGGATGATTCTCAGGAGCAAAATAAACTCCACGGCCATACAAGCCACTGTTCTCAGGCTTCCCGCTGCAGCCGAAGCCATAGGAGAAAATCTTGGCAATCTCTTCCTTCGAGGCCGGGTACCATGCGTACCTAATGTTGGCGGTGTCGCCGCCGCCTTTCTTCTGCACCGCCGCCGAGTAAACTTGAAACGCTTGGGCCCGCGATCTCGCCGTGACGCTGGAGGAGCAACTCCGGCGGATCGCCGCCACAGTAACTTGCTCCCTCAGCGCGCCTAGCCGCGAGAGGAACCTTCCCGTGATAAAGCGGTGGGCCTTGTCTCCCTCCTCGAGTTCCATCAACCCGGCACCAGTAAACGGCAACGGAGGAGCGGCACTAGTGCCGGAATGGTCGGCGGAGACAATGCTCTCGCAATCGGAGACGGACGAATCCCGATCCTGATCATCCACCTGATTGTGGGGATCAGGATGGTTGAATTCGGGCGCGACTGCATCAGGAGCGGCGGCGTGTTGTACAGTCGGTGATCGACGTGCGTAGGCCACCATTTTTGGATAGCGAAACGATTCAGAAGAATTTCAAGACACAGAACGAGAGAAGCTTGAGGTCTGGTCGTCGAATGAAGCGGGAACAAGGTTTGGATAACAAAGAGGGCGACCGAACCTCGGAAATGAGGAAGTGGACAACCTAACCCTCGGCGACGAAAGCATGCATCGCTGGAAGGTTACAGAGTCTCGCGGGGAACCGTATTCACGTGGGAGTCAAGGAACACGCCGACCGAGGGAAAGGATAAAGGAGGACTCGTGCACGACTTCTCCAGATGCGGAAAGTCAGAGGATGGGCACCAACGTGGGGCGCAGAGAAGCAGAGATGGAGGTGGGTCTGCTGCGAGCGGGATTTATTTGCTTGGAGAAGACGAAGAGAGGGGGGGATTGGAGTTGCAGGGGAGGGATTTTATAGAAGAACGACCGACAGTGGCGGCCCGCCGCTTAAGCCATTTGCCCACGTATTGCATAACGTTGTTCTTTGGCGGTGCCGTTGTCAACCGTCGCTTCTCTTCTTCCCTCTTGCGGGAAGCGGTGCCCGGAACGCACCGCGTCGCAGCTGACGTGGCACGAATTTTTGTAGAGTCCAAAACAAAATGCCACACGTCGATGACGTGGATATAAATAAAGAATTTTAAAATCTCGCCCTATTTTTTTCTTCTCTTCTACTCGGTCCCCCGCCATCCGCAGCCATGGTCCTGCGATTTCCAGGTCTCCGCGAGCGCCGGCGACTCTGCCGGTGGCCAGGGACCTCGGATTTCCACCGTGAGCTGCGATGAATCCCGCCGGTGGCCATGACCTCGGATTTCGAGGTTTCCTCCGGCCGCCATGGACCTCGGATTTTCATGTTTTCGCGAGCGCCAAAAATTCCGGACCAGGACGAATGACACCAACGATGGCCGTGGACGAACCTCGGCTTCGCTTGCTGGTTTCATCTAATCATGAAAAGAGTCGTTGGATAGAGTTGTAGCAGCGCCCATATTCAGATCTGTAAAGAGACATATTTGATGGCCTTTAAAAATCTCAAAATCTTTTTTTTTTTTTTTTTTTTTTTGTGATGGACCTTCACTCCAGTATGCTTCAATGGCTACGCCATTGATAATCTCCAAAGTGAGATTGACCTGCTCTACCATCGCCTGGGAAGCAAATGGACGAGCTACAACTTACTGTGGGGTTTGTTCATTCACGAAGGGGTGGCCGTGGGTGACGACGGAGTGGGGTTGCCAGCTTGGCCATGGACGGGCGACGAATGCGAGCCGCCGCGATGATAGAGGGGGTGGCTCGGCCGTGGACGGTCGGCCTGGATGTGGCTCCGACGACTCTGTTGGGTGACTGTAGATGAAGGAGCTAGCTGTGGGCGGCGGAGGGAGAAGAGGGAGAAAAAAAGAAAGCGAGAATTTTATTTTTTTATTATGTCCATGTCATTGGCATTGGCATGTGGCATTTTGTGATTAGACCTCAACAAAAATGCACGCCACGTCAGCCTTTGACGTGGTGCATTCTGACCACTGAAACTTTATCCTTTGAGCCGATTGTTTTTGGCTTTAAATTTTCCCCGTGTAAATAAAAAAATAAAAAATCACTAAAAAAAATCGTTCATTAAGCATTTGTTGTTTGCAAAATATCATCATTCTTGCGTTATGCACGATCAGGACATTAAAAAATGTAATTATTCTTTATGAGGTATCACTAGCGAAAGATAAGATATTCTTGCATAAAAGCGTCATGGTTCTCACTTGCATGTGGAATTAATTGAGCCAGTGTGCGGAATAAATTGAACCTCTCAATGTTCTCAAATATTTTCTCATATAGAGATTTATTCAAAATAGATTATAAATTCATTTCTTAACCCATATTTGATAGGTTATATTCAGTAAAATGATTTAGAATGATATAACTCAAAATAATATGAGAAATTAATTGAATTTACAATTTACTTAGATTTTCATAAATATATTGCATGAAAATTAGTCAGAACGAATTATGTGAATAAATTTAGATCGAATCACTTTTAGGCTTAAGTAAACTTCACTTAATTTATCCATTTGATGGGTCTACTCATAAATAAAGATTCGATTGGTCAGTGGCGAAGTGATGATGACCGACAAAGGGAGACTATATTGCTTAGCTTTATGGATATTTAGGGCACCAAGATTGAATAATTTACAAAATAAGATTATCGAAATAAATAAAATAGACTAGGGCAAACATAGAGGCGGTGCCGACCACCGACCACGGGGATGGGGTGCCACCAATAATGTGAAATGACAAGAGTACCCTTTGGGACTGTCCTTGACGTTGACGTCCCAAACCGGCAACCTCTGCTCCCGGTCGTCCACCGTTTTGTTTGTAAATCGGAAAAAAATTAATTACAGACCAAATGGAAAGGATAAGGGCAGAAATTTTCATAATATCTCTTTTGTCATTTTTCATTTATTAGTGAAATTATTAATTACAAACCAGATGGACAGGATAAGGATGGAGCTTTTCCCAATACCATATTTGGAATTTTTCAATTTTAGGAAAAAATTGAAAAATCATGGACCAAATGGAGAGGACATCAAAGAGTTTTTCATAATACTTTTTTTGGCACTTCTTTTTATATTTGTAAATTTATTAATTACGGACCAAAAGGAGAGGATGGGGGAGTTTTTCATGGTATTATTTTTGGCATTTTTATTTATTTATTGGTGAAATCATTAATTACAAACCAAATATGGAGGATATGGCAGAGATTTTCGTAATACCCTTTATGGGAATTTTCTTATAATTGGTAAAATTTTAAATTATGGACAAAACGAAGAGGATATGGATAGATATTTTCGTAACACCTTCTTTGTCAATTTTCTAATTGAAAATTATTGATTACAGAAGAAATGGAGAGGATATTGCAGAGATTTTTATAATAACTGGTAAAATCATTAATTACAGACCAAATGGAGAGGGTAGGGCAGAGATTTCATAACATCCTTTTTGGCATTTTTTAATTTTACTTTAATGTTTAATTTGTTTAAGGGGTATTGAAATTTGAGCTCACCGGGTGTGAGGATAGAGTTACAAATTTTTTAATTTTACTTTAGAGTGTGATCCGGTTCCGGAGTTCGTGAACCCCAAATTTTTTAATTGGTAAATTTTATTTATTTATTTATGCTCATGTGATATTTCGGTGTGCGCTGAACATGTGCAATTGGCAGGCATAAATTCTGAGTTCCTGCTTCCAAGATGAGCGAGTGATTGAGAAACAGATCTAAATTAAGAGAGGCCAAGATTGCTATTTAGCTAAATTAAACAGAAGTTAATGTCAAGGCCTAATGAATACTTTGATTGGTGCATCACATTTTTTTTTTTTTTAAATTTTCTTCCGCTAAATCACTTTATAACTAGTTATTTGCTGGTTACGCATCGAATTCTTTAGTGCTATTTGTACCTTCCACTGCGTGCACACATCTAACTAGCTAGTCGTGAGAGAACAAGCATTTCTTGTGTGACAAAATCAAAATGGTGGGTCAAGAGAGAGAAAAAGAAGTCAAGTAATTACTAAAAAGTTGGTTTGTAGATAAGCGCGTTAGGTAATATGGTACATCTTTAAATATTGCAAGAAAAAAAAAAATTTGTTTGTCTCTTGGTGAGCAAGAAATTCAAATTATTTAAGACTTCGTTTGTTTTATGGAAAATAAATGATTTCAAAATATATATATTTTTAAATGATCACTTGTATCGCTTGAAATAATTAGTCAATGATTTTTTTTTTATTATCGACAATGATTTTTGATGAAAATATTTTTCAATTCATCACAAATTATAAATAATACAAATAACCATTTTTAGTAAGATATTTTTCAAATTATTCATTTTTCGCGAAATAAATAAATCCTAAATGATGGATAATAATTACTCGTTGATCTAGGATAGGTTTATTACATCGGGTAGAGGAGGAATATATTTCAAACATGTTATGGATTTTATTGCATCAGGAGGAACCGAATTAACACATTGGATAAGGTTTTTACTTAATTTAAAAGAGGAATAAAATCAAAACATTTAGCAGCAGCAGCTCTAAGAAACCTTCCTCCATCACACTACTTGAAAAAAGAAGGATGATAATTACTTGTTCAATCCTCGGCTCCAAGAAAAAATAGGTTTATTACATAATAAAAAAAGCTTCGGACAGCTCGGGTCAAGTCAAATAAATGGCTTTGTCATCTTTAGTAACGACTATAAATTAGGTGCAATATCAAGTGAATTGGGGAAGATAGAATCAAAACATGGAAGAGAGTAAAAAGATTGCGAGCTTTTGCTTGTTTCATAACAAACAAACTTTGCTGGAAAAAATTTTTCATTTCTTTTACTGTTTGTTGATGGCTGTTCGTGTTGGACTTGACAAGGTTTAACCCATTTATGTGGTTTATCAGGTCTATTATTCAACATTTGATATATTCCCAATTCAATTAAATATATTATCGGCAATATATTTGTGACATCCAATTAGCTATGTAGAATCCAGATATCTTAAATCTTGATGGAAAGTTGAGATTTGACAGTTTTAGGGTTAGTTCCATCACTCTCGCTATATAATGTCTCTCTTTGGTGGAGAATGTTGGCACCCCATTTTCACGCTTTCGCTATTTCCACAAAATTGTTGAGAGAAAAATACACATCCGTCACAACCATCATAGAGAAGAGTGGTAAAGATTCATACCCACAAGAAGACATCTTCTCTCTCTCGTTGTATCAATAACGACTTCCTTTGATCCGAGTACGCTATATTTAATAGTTTGATGTCATGTTCATGTGATTGAAAGATCTTATTACTCTAACATGTGGCATCGGAGTGTTAGTTTATTCAACACATGAACATGGTTATAATGTTTATTACAATCCTTCGGCCCTTTTATGATTGATTCATAGTATTTCATTTTTTGGTGGAATATATATAATCAATTTTTTTCGAATATTGTATGAAAATAATGTTTTTGATTTGGATTTTTTTGAGTTTGTGTTAACAAAACGTTTGAAAATGATAGATACAGTTGTAAATTCTGGTTATTGTCCCTTGATTTGACCATTGAATGACCTAATTTTGTGTTGTTCCCTTCTCTTTTAGTCAGCACACATTTATTTGAAAAGCAAATATTGTTAATGGCGATTGGGTTGTGTTAAACTTGTCAAGCATGAATGTTGAATACACACACACATATTTTCTTTTGCGGTTATAAACTATTTGAGCAGTAATCAGCCCAATAGAAGATTATTGTTTTAAATAGATTTAGATTATGAGAAAAATCATCTCGTGTAATGCTCATGATTAAATTCTTAATTGGCCCAATAGAAAATTAAGATATTTAATTTTGAGTGTAAAGATAATATGATAAGCAAATAAATTGCTAATATGAGACTCGAATTAATTCTAGCCAACAATGATTTAATTTGGTTTATTCTTGCTTTATGAAATTTGCTAGTAAATTATAAAAGAATCCATTTAAAGTGTTCATAGTTTGCCCAAGGGAAGACTATAAATGATTATTGGATTTCTTTTGGTAAGGTTTTGTATATTTTACCTTCCATGTAGATGAACTGTTTATTTTTCAGTTTATTATAATGATGAATTAAATTATTTTATTTATATTTGTGGATTTCCTAAAGGTACTAATGTGCTTGCATTTAAATTTTTTAATCGAGCATACAATCCTCTGCTATTACGAGTTAATTTTCCTCTATTGAACAACTAAGTGGTATAAATTTTAAGAAATGGAAAGAGTAAATAAGTTATATTCTTGAGGTCATTGATTTGGATTATGCATTACGGGTTGACGATTTGGCTAGACTCATGGCTAAAAGCTCAAATTAGTAGAAAACTGCTCATGAAAAGTGGGAGCGATTTAACTGCACATCTCTGATGATTACATCATGGATCTAGATGAATTAGACCATAATGTTGGCATAGGAACTGATGCTATGTCTTATGATGAAGCCATTACAAGTGATCATGTAATTAACTGGCTTGAAGCCATGAAAGATGAGTTAAACTCATTGAAAACTAATGATGTCTAAGACCTAGTAGACTTGCCTAAAGGAGTCAAAGCCGTAGGCTATAAATGGGTGTACAAAACAAAGCTAGACCCTAAAGGTAATGTTGAAAAGTATAAACCTAGACTGGTTGCAAAACGTTTCATTCAAAGAGAATGAGTTGTTGAAAGGTAATGCCATGGTCTTAGTAGGTCATTATAATTTAGAGCTACATCAAATGGACAAGAAAACAACATTTTTAATGAAGACTGCAAGAAAATGTCTATACAGCACATCCACAAGGTTTTGTGGTTGAGGGCGGAACACATGGAATGCAAAGTGAAGAAGCCTGACCCACCACCATCTTCTCTGGAACTGAACAGATGATGCTCTCTGTGCAAGATTCTCCAAGGGTTTCAACTCAAGGGCGGTGAGCCAGTGATGCTTTTAGGTCTTCCATCAAAAGAAAAACTTTTCAAACATCCTTTTTTTTTCTTATCTTCCTTATATTTCCCCTTCTCCCCAGGGAATTACATACTCCTATAGCTGATACAAAAGAGGACGGAAAGGCCATTAAAATAAAGGCCAGAGTTCCTCTTCTAGGAAATAGATTGGTGAGCAAGAAAAGACCCAGACACAGGTGAATCTTCCCCTGAAAGCAACCATCTTAGTCTCAAACCTTTGACATCTAAGGCCTTGTTTGGTAACCATCCAAACATGGCCAGATTCTGATTCTTTGTTTCTGGGAGTAGTTTGGGAACAGAATCGCGTTTGGTAAAATTTTTGTTTCCGGAATCAATTTTCTAATTTTTTGTTCTCGGAAGTAGATTTAGAGCAGAATCAAGAATAAAAAAAAAAGTTGATTTTTGTTCCGGGAACAAATCTATGAATCAAAACACTCTTCTTCTTCCATTTTTTCTCTTCTTCATCGACCGCCTCGTCTGCCGTCGTTCGCTGCCGCCGCCGTCGCCGGTCACCGGCGAGACTCCGGCGAGGTTGGGCGAGGCTTGCCCGGCCTTGGCAAGGCTCGCCCAGCCCCACCGGTGGCAAGGTGAGCCTCACCCAGCCCTGGCGAGGTTGGGCTCGCCTGGCCACCACGAGGTTGGGTGAGCCTTGCCCAGCTCGGTTGGGCTCGCTTGGCCATCGCGAGGCCGGGCGAGCCTCGCCTAGCCGCCGGTGAGGCTTGGCCGACGAGGGCCGGCGACCCTTGGTGAGGTCGCCGGCCCTCGTCGGGCTCTGGTCGTCTGACCGGGCGACCGGCCCAAGAAGAAGAAGAAGAAGAATAGGAGAAAAAAAAAAAAAAAAGAAAAGAAAAAAAGGAAAAAAAAGGAAAAAATGAAAAAAAAAATGAAAAGAAAAAAATGAAAAAAGTATAAAAATATTTAAAAATTAAAAGAAATTGATTTGGAGCAGAATCAATGAGCACGGTACTTAAACACAATTCTATTCCAGAATCAGAAATTTTGGACAGTTAATAAATGTGTTTTTTTACTCAGAATCAGTTCCCAGGAATAGAATAAAAAAAAATAATTTCTGATCAGAATCTACTCTCGGGAACAGAATCGTTACCAAACACGTCCTAAGACTCTTACTCAATTTCATTATTAATAAATGTGCCCCAAAGTTGGATGGCCAATCTCGATGAAGAACGCGCTCAAGTCCACCTCCGATAGCAACCCTTTGCAACCATCCATAACATGACAATAGGGGCTTAGGCTTCTTCCATACATTTCGCTGACCTTTTATCTATTTATTTATTTATAAATATAAATAAATTCAACCGATTGAACTAGGTCAAAATTTGACCAGTGCATAAAATTTGGCAAGGGTCAAACTTTACAGTCTTATACACATGACTCGTTGTAACAACCCCCAAAAAATATAAAAATAAAAATAAAACTAAGAGCAAAATTCCACCCTCCACCATTTTGATAAGGTTAGCTACCAATTATAAACACACGCTAAAGATTAATGGGAAAACCTTTCATCTGTAGCCGCCTTTCTTTTCTTAAATCGTTCATTTTTATTAAGGCTTGCCACGGACGTTTCGGGATCTGGTCATATTCTGACAGGTCATCAGAAGAAAATGAAATTATCTCCTGCATAACTGCACAGATCATATAATATAGCATGTCAACCAAAGAAGAGTTTTGATTACTCCATTGAAGACAAACATTCATGCGACATAGGGACCAAGAGAAGACCGCAGTTTATGACTGTAACCAATCACAAATGTTCAAAAGATCAGCTGATCATGCAAATTCTGAAAAGAAATAAAATAAACATAAAAACTTCTTCCAGCAGCTATGTTAGCATCCGATTCGGATGGTCCTCCTCCTCCTCCTCCTCCACATCTTGTATACCATTTGCTCGCGCTGCTGTGTGGTGTGAACTCATGAAAATAAAAACCAGTCTTATTCAAGTCCATCCTTGGTCCCATAATTAGCCGCTTTACACCCCAGATTGCTGTAGAATGGAACAAATTATTCACTATCAACTCAGTGCAAGTAGAAACAAGCTCTCTCTATCCATGACTCGACATCAAAGATATAGATGTGCTTTCGTATTACTGTTTATCAAAGGATCATAATCCGCACCTTAGTTCCGTAACCTTTGATGATTTCGATCAACAACTGATCCCCAGTGACAAGCCTTACTTTCTGTACCAGCACATGCCTCGAAATCTTTCCCCGCTGAAAAATGATGATCATGTTTTAAAAATATCTCGACATTAGCGGATAATAAAGCTTGAAAGAGAAGAGCCAAGTGATGACAATGTTGATGTGGCACTTACCATGTGGTCCTTATAATGCTTAACCACCAAATTCATGTCAGATGGACGTAAGATCTTCAAGAGCTCTAAAATCAGAATCCGAAATGACACCCGAGGAGAAGGTTGTTGCCGTGACATCTCCGAAGTTCTCAACCGCTCTATTCCACCTAGATTTTCGCAAACCATCAGATTCATTGATAGAGTAGACAAAGTCAAACACACAAATATGATGAATGCGAAAGCATGAACGAGAAAGAATAATGTGATTACCTCTTGAGTAACAAGGGGCTCTAAAGCTGACAACGAACTCTGGCAACACGTGAGTGTTCATATGAGTGCTCCAAACAATGTATCTTTTTGGAGATAATAAGTCATCTACGCCCGAATCGTATTGTTCTGAGCTGGGATGAGATTGTTCCGAACCAAAAGTGACAAGTTCTGATTTTCCCAATATGACCCGGCAAAGCAATAGATGCCTAAGACCATCTCCATCCGTAGGGGCATACTTAGCACTGTCAAAGCATTACAAAGAGACTATTTAAGGCCATTATGATCACATGCACAACATATTAACATGATTTACGAAACAACATGCTCACAAAACATGCTCCCTATCTTAGATTAAAAGAGAAATATAATAACTCACTAAAACAATATATGTTTGTCACTGTACCGCTTTCCTAACAACATCTCTTGATTATTGGTGCAATTTATAAGGTCGGATTTCACTCTGCCAATCATAAATTAAACATACTATGTTCTACTAGATTTAAATGATCATTGATTGTAAGGGAATATAATAACGCGCTAAATAAACATATCGCTGTGATAATCTCTTAATTATTTATGCAATTAATAGCGGCGGATTTAGTGCTGCCAAAGTATGACCATGAAACTATCTAAGGCCGATATCATCATATGTGCAATATATCAGACACGAATTCAAAAGCAACATGAAAGTGAAGTATACTTGCTCTGTTAGATATAACATATCATTGCTCAAAAGGGAAAAATACTAGTGCTCTACATTGACAAATATTCATGATCATACCACTTTTCAAACATCATTTCTCAACAATTACGCAATTCAAAGTGACAAGAGGAAGAAGAGGAATTCCATACCTGTCGATGAGATGAATTTCGGGAGCAAAATAAAGTCCACGACCATACAGGGCACTGTTCATAGGCTTCCCACCATAGCCAAAGCCATAGGAGAAGATGTTGGGCACCTCTTCCCTCGAGATCGCATACCATGCGTACCTCACGTTGGCGGTGTCGCTGCCGCCGCCTCTCTGCTGTACTGCCTGGGAGCAAAGTTGAAACGCCTGGGCCCTTGCTTTGGCCGAGACGCTGGAGAAGCTGTTCTGGTGGATTGCCACCACGGCGACTTCCACCCCATCCGCACCTAGCCACGAGACGAATCTCTCCTTGATAGTGCGGAAGGCCTTGTCTCCCTCGCTAAGTTCCGTCAACCCGCTGCTGATGAAGGGCATTAGAGCAGTGCCAGATCGACAGGTGGAGATGAGGCTCTCGCAGTCGGAGACGGACGAATCCGGATCCTGATCTTCCAGTGGATCGTTCAGATCTGGAAGGTTGAGATCAATTGCAGGACGGCCAACTTCGGGGGTGACTGCATCAGGAGTGACGTCGTGTACAGTCGAAGATTGATGCATGGAGTTCGACATCCTTGCCTGAAGCCGGAACGTTCCAAAAAAGTGCGTTAAAAAAATAACGACTCGATTCAAAATAAATGGAACGGCAGAGCGAATGAAGATCCAAAGCTTTTAGTCAATGAAGTGACAATTGAAAGCAAACAGAGACTCGTTAATCACCAACACAAGACACCAATGAGAGATTGTCGAGGTTGGGTCGTCGAACGAACGAAAAAGGATTTTGAAAACAAAGAGAGGGACAGAACACGAAATGAGAAAGCCGAAAATCTAGTACTAAGCAGCAAGAGCATGCATTTACTTTGGCTTCAAGAAACACCCAGATCAAAGCAAAGATGAAGAAGGATTCGTACACGATTTCTCCGGACGCACAAATCAGACAAGGACACGAATAAAGAACGAGGGACGAGGGCCGACGGAGTGAGTGGGCGTGAATGGCAGAGTTGAATGAGAGTAGGGTTTTTGGTGCAGAAGGGGATTTGAGTTGCAAGAGAAGGATTTTATAGGGCAAGGTGGTTTTTTTGTTTGGTCGGCAGAGGAAGGTGTTTACGCTTTTCATTTCCCTGGAAATAATTGAATAAAAAATCACTGTAAAAAACTCTACTCGAAGTAAATATTTGGAATTTATCAACAAATGTTCAGCAACGCTTGTTAAACATCAAAATATTGAAATTTATCATGTTCAAAATATCCTCTTCCTTGCGTGTTGCATGATCGGAACGTTAAGCATGAAAATATGTCTTTATTAGGTATGGTTAACGAAATATCCTGAAAGTATCAGTTAACTAGATCCGTTTAACGATCGGTATAGAATTTATCAGTGAAGCGTGAAAGGTAAAATATTTATGCACGAGAACACAACAGTGCGGGGTTGGGGGGAGGGAATTAATTGAACCGTTAGAGTTCGGATATCATGTCACAAACATAAATTTTTATGGGCAAGGGCAAAGTGATGACGACCGACAAAGCAACAAAAAGTCATTTTGTGTTATTAATAGTTAGTGCACCGTAATTGGAAAATCTACATTTTAAGTATGCCTTAAGTATGAGAACATGATGATCGCTCGTTCTTGGAATTAATTGAAGTTGTGTGCGGAACTAATTGGAGCTCTCGAAATTTGAAGATTCTCTCATAAATAGAATCTATTGGTTGGTGCCGAGGTGATGCGACGAACAAAATGAGAAATTTTTGTTTAATGTTATGGAAATTAGTGCACTTAAACTGAAAAATTTACAAATTAAGTACCCCTAAATAAGATTAACCAAATGAATAAAATAGAAAAGCGCAAACATAAGAGGCGGTAATGACCACAGGGATGAGGTGATTTGAACTGTGTGAAAAGACAAGAATGCCCTTGAAAGTTTCCTTACCCATAGAATTTTCGTCATTATCTTTTTGGCATTGTTTTTTTAATCTATGGATAAGCTACAGGCCAAATGAAGATGACAGGGAAGAGATTTTCCTAATACCTTTTTTGGCATTGTTTTCTTTATTTGATAAATTTTTCTTTATCGTATGTCAAATGGAGAGGATAAGGATAGAGACTTCGTAATTCCTTTTTTGGAATTTTGTTATTTTGGTAAAATTATTAATTACAGACTAGATGGAGAGGATATGGACAGAGATTTTCCTAAAATATTTTTGGCTTTTTTCTATTTATTTGGTAAAATTATTAGTTACAGACCAAAAGGAGAGGATAGAGAAGAGATTTTGGTAATACCTTTATTGGCATTTTCTATTTATTAGTAAGATTATTACCAAATGGAGAGGACAGGGCAAATATTTTTGTAATACCTTTTCTGGCGAATTTTTTAATCTTCATATTTAATTTGTTTAGGGGTAAGAAATTTAGGTTCATGGTGAGGGTACAGATGCAATTAGATCGATTTAGCTGGAGTTTGTCAACCTTTGGTTCAGTGGTAGGTGAAATGTTGGATATTGAGACGAGATCAATAGCGTTTTATTCAATCATTCATTTATTTGTGTAATAAATGTTTTGAAAGTTGTAAAACTTGTCATAAAAGAATAATTGATCCCCAAAAATTTCAAAAAGTATAATTAATTTCTAAAATTTATCAAATTAGTGCAATCAAGTCATTTTATTAACTTCATTCAATTTTTTTTTTGGTCAGTCCTACTCTATTCCTATTCTACACTCTCTCTCAGACTTTTGCCCTGCCTCTTGCAGGACGTGGGAGTCGAAACTCACTCTTGAAACTTACGCGTCCCCACCCCATCTCTCCTGAGAAAGTAGAGATTTGAAAATTGACGTGTTTTTTTTTCTCTATCCTACGTGGCACTGATGTGGTTAAAACAATGTTGTTTTGGTTCAAATTTGATGTTTTTAATACAAATAAAGTAAAAAATACAAAAAAGAAGAAGGAAAAAGCAAGCAAGAATTAGATTCATATTAAAAAATTGATTTTGGACCAAAACTACCTCATTTTAGTCTTATATTTTATATTTTAGCTACATCATTGCCACGAGAGGAAAAATAATAATAAAAAAAACCATGTCAGTATTTTTCATTGGTTAAGTTGGAACGAATTAATAGAATGACCTAATTGCACAAATTTGACAAATTATGGGATTTAATTACACATTTTGAAAGTTTTAATTGCATTTTTGCGAGAGGTTTTAAGACTTTTAGCCCACTTATTCTTTTATTCGATTTTGCTCATGAGATATTTTTGGTGTGCATTGAACATATGTGGTTTTGGTTCAAATTTGATTTTTTAATATGAACAAAGTAAAAAATCCAAAAAAAAAAAAGGAGGAAAAGGCAAGCAAGAATTGGATTTATATTAAAAAAAAATATCAAATTTGGACCAAAACCACGTTGTTTTAGCCTTTTATTTCACATTCTAGCTACGTCATTGTCATGTAGGCAAAAGAAAATAATAAAAAGAGCCACATCAGTTTTTTCCAGTAGTCGAGTTGGATTGAGTTGATGGAATGACCTAATTGCATAAATTTGACAAGTTATGGGATTTAATTACACATTTTGAAAGTTTTAATTGCATTTTCGCAATAGGCTTTAAGATTTTTAGTGCACTTATTCTTTTATTTGTTTTTGCTCATGCGATATTTTTTGGTGTGCATTGAACGTGTGCAATTGGCAGGCATGAATTCTTGCATGGGCTCATCTATAACTCGTCCAAATTAAAGAGAGGCCAAGATTATGACTTAGCTTATGAAGTAAACAAAAGTTACCTATGAAATTCTAATTATACTTTAATAGATGCATCAAATGCTTAGATTTCTCCAGCTAAATCGCTTTATAACTAGTTATTTGCTACTTACGTGTCAAAATCTTTAGTGTTATTGGCCTCTTTGGATGTGCATGGACATCTAACTAGTTAGCTATGAGGAGAGAACATACAATTTCGATGCGACAAAATTAAAGAGGAGAAGTGAAATGGCCGGTTGAAGTTAGTTGATAAAAAAGTCCTAAATTTATTATACGAATTTCAATTCAATTATAAATTCTTTGAGTTTGTTAATTTAGTAATAAACTTTTTGATGATTTACCAATGTAGTCATTTCAATCCATTTTGGTAGAAAATTGTAGATGTAGTGATCCAGTCAATCTCGGTCATCTTCTACAATACAATATGGTACGGCCAGTGCTAACTTAGATTATTTTTCCTTTTTTTTTTCCATTTTTTTCTTTATTTCCCTTAGCCGGTCATTGTGCCTTAGTAATGGTTAGTTGAGGTCGCTGGCCACTAATGCCCTTGCCGGCGCTAGGGTCCCCTTACTTGGGCGAGGGATCCCTAGATCTAGCACGGGTTCTGGCTAATGAGGTTGTCAAAGCAACGGTAGGCCCTTACGGATCGAAAATCCAGTGAACAAAGAAAGAAAAAACAAAAGAAAAGTAATGTGAGCAATTTCTAATAAGAATTAGGTAGATGAATTATACTGGCAAATCGTTAATATATTTAAGACTAAATTTACAAAAATTGAAAAGTTTAGGATTGAATTGACTATTGTATAATAGGTTTAAGATTTTTTTGGTAATTACTTTAGGTGGCTAGGAGAGAGCAAGAGAAGTTGAGGAATTACCATAATGTCACTACATAGAAACATGAGGTAATATGGTTCGTCTTCGAATGTTACGATACTCCTCTAATGAAGAATTTCCTTATGAACAAATTGAGTTTTCGATGTGAATTGTTTCGGTTGATAAGGGAATGCTTTGAAGCACTATTCCATACCGAACCTAAACATTAACATAGAGCCTTCTTCATTGAAGAATTCAATTGTAATATTATTGACAACAATTTTTATGAAACATTCAATGGCAGATTCGGAGGTCAAGTGCAAATAAATCTGTGTTAATCATGACTAGGCTACAAAGACATAGAGATGAGGCCGCAAGGTAGACCATATAATGCGTTCTTCAAATTGCCAAGAAATTGGATGACAACATGGCTGTTAGTAAGTTATGTCATCCAATTTAAAATGTGGACGATGGAATTGAGATCATAAGCAACGTGATAAGTATATTACCCACGTGGAGTAGATAAATTGTACATGTCTAGCTTGACAAGTTACCGGATGACCTATGCACATGCCATTTGCGCCATCCATCTTTTCAGATGAATCGTCTCCAATCAAATTAGGAGCTTCATCAACTCCGAGGTTTCAACTCAAGTGAGCCACTGAAGCTTTTATGTCTCCCATCAAAAGAAAAACTTTCCAAACATCATTTTTTTTCTTCCGCATATTTCCCCTTTTCCCAGATTTACGCACTCCCATGGTTGATAAAAAAAGAACAAGATTCTTAAGAGAACGAAACCCACTAGAGAAAACGCCAGAGTTCATATTCCAGGAAATAAATTGGTGAGCAAGAAAAGAACCAGAGACGGGTGAATCTTCTTCCCCTGAACGTAGCCATTTCAGCTTCACACCGTTGACATCTGAGACTCTTACTCAATTTCATTATTGATGATTGAGCCCCAAGGTTTGATGGACATGTTCACGAAGAGTGCACCCA
Source organism: Eucalyptus sp. ANBG9806169 (assembly GCA_014182395.1). Lineage (NCBI taxonomy): Eukaryota > Viridiplantae > Streptophyta > Magnoliopsida > Myrtales > Myrtaceae > Eucalyptus > Eucalyptus sp. ANBG9806169. Next base: position 2,227,521 of record CM024574.1, on the reverse strand, counting down.
AGTCTGCGTCCGACAGAAACCCTTCGCAACTATCCATAAAACGAGGATAGGGCCTTGGGCTCCTTCCATGCTCTTCGATGACCTTTTTTCTTTTTTTAATTCAACCGAATGAATGGAAGTTTCAGGATCTGATTATGTTGTGAAGGGTCATGAGATGAAAATGAAATCATCTCCAGCATAATTGCACAGATCATGTAATATTCCCATGCATGTTAACTAAAGAGGAGTTTTGATACCCCACTGAAAACAGACAAGCCATGTCACATAGGGACCAAGAGAAGACCACGTCTATGATTATAATCAATCACAGATGTTCAAAAGATCAGCAGTCATACAAATTCAGGAAAAAAAATAAAAAATTTCATATCGAAGAGTCAGCAGCTACGTCAGTGTCCGATTTGGGTGGCCCTCCTCCTCCACATCTTGACTACTGTTCGCTCGTGCTGCTGTCCGGTGTGAACTCATCAAAATAAAAACCTGTCTTACTTATATGCCTCGCATCCTAATCTTATTCAAGTCCATCCCTGGTCCCATAATCAGCCACTTCACGACCATAATTGCTGCAGAATGTAATGGATTATTCACTATCAACTGAACGCAGATAGAAACAAGCTCTCTCTCTATCCATGACTTGACATCAAAGGCATAGACATGCTTTCGAATTATCGTTTATCAAAGGATCATTATCCATACCTTAGTTCTGAAATTTTTGATGAGTTCAATCAGCAAGCTATCCCCAGTAACTTCCCTTACTTTTTATACCAGCACATGCTTCAAAATCTTTCCCCTCTCGAAATAAATGATCATGTTTATTTCAACATTAAAAGTGAGCTGAAGACAAAACTTGAAAGAAGTGATGACAACGTTGATGTGGCACTTACTTTGTGGTCCTTATAATTTTTATAGATCAAAGTGGCGTCAGATGGAAGTAACTTTGAGAATTCTGAAGCCAAGCCAACATTTGAAATGGCATTGGGGGAGAAGTTGGTTTCCGTGACTCCTCCAAATTTCCCAACAACCCTGTTCCATATAGATTTTCACAAAGCACGTTAGTTAATAGAACAGACAAAGTCAAACACACAAGCATGGTCAATGCAAAAGAAGGAAAAAGAAAGAACAATTTGATTACCTCTCAAATGACAAGGGCTCTAAAGTTGATGACATATTCCGGCAACCCATGAGTATTCATGTGGGTGATCCAAACAATGTATCTTGTTGGAGATGACAAATTGTCAATGCCCGAATCATACTGTTCTGAACTATGATGAGATTGGTTTGAGCCAAAACTGACAAGCTTCGGTTTCCCCAGTATGACTTGGCAAAACAACACATGCCTGAGGCCATCGTTATCCATCGGGGCAATCTTGACATTGCCAAGCATTACAAAGAGACTTTCTAAGACCATGATGATCACATACCCAACGTATTAACATGACTCAAGAAACAACATACTTGTGAAACATACTCCTGATTATAGATTAAAAGGGAGATATAATTAAACCTTAAATCAACATATTTTCCTGATTGAACCCCTTTCTGAATAGTATATCTCGATCATTTATTCAATTTATATGGTCAGATTTAATGTTGCCAGTCATAGATTGAACATACTCCTTTCTACTTGATTTAATCAATCATAGATTAAAAGAGAAATAATGCATTAAATCAACATATCTTTGTAATAATCTATTGATTGTCTATGCAATTAATAGGGGCAAATTTAACGCCGCCAAAGCATTTCGAAGAAACTATCCAATATCATCACATGCACGATATAATGACACGAGTCTAGAAACAACGTGACGACGAAATATGCTCGTTTTGTTAAATATAAGAGATCATAGCCTAAAGGCGAAAGTACTATTCATTAACATATCTTCATGATCGTACCCACTTTTCAAATGGTATCTCTCAATTATTTACGCAGTTTAGATAGGAAAAAAAAAGGAATTTAGTACCTTTCTAGAAGATGAGGTTCAGGAGCAAAATAAAGTCCACAACCATACCATCCATTGTTCTCAGGCTTCTCACTGCAGCCAAAGCCATCGGAGAAGTGTAAGAGTTTTCCTAATGTGGACTACATTAATTGATATTGTAATTTACCGTTTAACGTTTACCGTTTTACGGGGATTTGTCTAAGGTGAGATAGAAGGTTTCTTAATTAGTCTAATATGGGCTGGCTAGTGTGGGCCGAGTTGAGCCTGGCCAGTAATGAGGGGGCCTAGCTGGAAACTCTATAAATAGCGCTAAGTCTCTCCTCAACCTTAATTCATACATGTATCCTCACCTAAGGGACGTTTACCGAACGCCAAACGTGAGGGGGGCCGCCTCATTGAGCCAGTGATACGGAGGGCAATAGAGGAGAAGGACTTGCGTGTGGAACATTGTGCACACTTCCGCTTCAAGAACAATGGATCCCTAAACAGGTGCGTTAATCTTTCTACTCAATTATGCATGTTCTTGTTCTGGTTATGGAGATCTTGGGGTTGCGCAATTTGCGACCAACAAGAAGATCTCGGAGACCCTTTCCCTCGAGGTTGCATGCCATGCGTACCTCACGTTGGCATCGCTGCCGTTGCCTTTCTTCTGCACTGCTTGCGAGCAATCTTGAAACGCTTGGGCCCGTGCTTTCGCACGGCCGCTGGAGTAGCAGTTCTGGTGGGTTGCCACCACGGTAACTTGCGCCTCAAGCGCACCTAGTCGCCTGATGAATTTCTCCTTGAGGAAGTGATAGGTCATGTCTTCCTCGCTGAGTTTGGTCAACCCGCTGCTGATGAACGGCACCAGTGCTAAGCCAGATTACGACTCTCTCGCAATCGGAGTCAGATGAATCCAGATCCTGATCTTGCCTCGGATCGTTCAGATCTGGACGGTTGAGATTGATCGCTGGAAGGTCGAGTTCACGGTCGACAGCATCGGGAGTCGGTGACTGACGTTGATGCATGGAGTTCGACATTTTTTACTGAAGCTGGAATGTCCCAAAAAATGTGCCTTAACAAAAATAACGAATCGATTCAAAACAAATGGAACGGCAGAACGAACTAAGATCCAAAGCTTTTAGTCAATGAAGTGAAGATTACAGAAAAGAAACTCGTTAATCACTAACACAAAACACCAACGAGAGATTGTCGAGGTTGAGCCGCCGAATGACGGAAAGAAGATCTTGAAAACAAAGAGAGCGACGGAACATGAACCGAGAAAGTTGACAATTTAATGTTTTGTCAGTCATACTCTATTCCTACTTTAACTCTTACTCTCAGACTTTTGCCTTGCCTCATTGTAGAGCGTGAGATCGAAACCTACTCCTGAAACTAAATCGTCCCTATCCCAATCCCCTAAGAAGGTGGGGATTCGAACCCCATCTCCCCATTCCAAGTTGGAAGGGTGGTCACTGGGGCAACCCAGTGGTTTTTAATGTTACGCATTGAAAGCATGCATTCACATTGGTTTCGAGAAACACCCGGATCAAAGCAAAGATGAAGGAGGACTCGTACACGATTTCTCCATATACAGGAATTAGACAAGGCCACGAACGAGTAACGCAGAGAAACAGAGGCGGGTCCGCGTCCAAGCGAGACGAGGGTTGACGGAATGAGTGGGTGCGAATGGCAGAGTTGAATGAGAGTAGGGTTTTTGCAAGAAGATGGGGAAGGGGATTCGAGTTGCAAGAGAAGGATTTTATAGAAGAAAGCCAAGGGAACCGCTCTCGCTTTCCAAGAAGATGGGGAAGGGGATTCAAGCGCATGCAGCAGAAATGCACAAAACTTAAGATAATATCCGTCAAATTCAGCATATAATAGGCCATTCAACCCCCATATACACAATTGCCAAAAATACCAGTGCATGGATGCTTGTTTGCCCAACAATTCCTCAATGTAGCAGTTAACCAACAATTGCAACGTTACACAAAATTCCAGTGAAGTCACCTTACTACTTGGGTATTGGAGCAACATTACCTATTGATAAATCCCTAACTTTAGGTCTTTTTTAAATTGATTCAATTGTGAAATAAAATATCACAACTTAGGTATCTAGGGAATAGTCGCTTCAAAGTGAATTTTCCCTAGATACATCTATTCAATTAAATTTTGGATTTATTCCGAATATATAAATTAAATTATGTGGGCATTGACCCAATCATCTTTTTTGGGGAGCGTTAATTTCCCTTCTTTCAGCTGGTGCGGCTTGATTAAGGTAGTTGGTGCAATTGGTGCAATTGGTGCAGGTGCAGCTGGTGCGGCAATTCTCACTGAATCCGGAGGATGGTTTCTTCCCTACCTGAATGTGATTTGTTTCTATTTGCCGGTTGTTCATGCCGTGCTTTCTTTTTTTAGTTGGTAGTGGGTTGCCACGCCTCAGTGCTTTTCCGCATCCCTTTACTCATTATGATCCGTTGTTTTGAGTGTGGGTTCTGATGCCGTATTCTTTTTCTTTATGTTCACTCGATCATTTTCAATATATTAATTACCTTTCACCAAAATAAAAAATAAAAAAATAAATTAAATTATGCTAAAGTTGAAATAAAAGCCCATTTCATCCTTTTTTTTTTTTTAAAGAAATTAAATATAGACCGTGTTTATTCAGAGTACTCATATTCGAGATATATTTTAAGGGACATCATCATCTACAGATCCTGCTTTATGATAGCTGAGAGGTGGCACCTCACTAGGCAGAGTGCTTGATCTAGACGGGATGCTTGGGGTGTTGAATTGATGAAGGTGATGCTTCATAAGAGCAGAACCATTGGGGTTTCTCTTCTCCAAGCTCTTAAATGCTTCATCGAAATCTGTCTTCCTAGCGAGGATGACCTGAGCTATATTAGAATCTTTCAGCAGCTAGGTTTCAAATTCCTTCATAGGCCCAAACCAGGAGAATGCGTCGATTAAAATATCCTTCCGCAGGAATTGGACTTCCTGATATAGCTCAGGCGATCCTCGCTCAGAACAGTAGTAGCCATTTCCTCTCGCCTCTTCTTCTGATAGAGGATCCAGTTTACATGCAGCAACATCTTCATTTGTGTCACTGCCATGTTCCTAAGCGCAGGACTCTAGGCCTTATGCTTCTTTCTTTGTTTTTTAACCCATCTTCACCTAATAAAAATTTACCCTTTGAAGTCCTCAGGATCGTCCTCAGCATATGTCGTTCGACAAACAGAGAAGTTGCATAGGCATATGGTGATGCGCAACTGAACAGTAGAAGGCAGGCAAGTAATTCATCGTGACTGCAAGTTCAAGCATGCTAGGCGCAGGAGAAGTAGTAAGGGCGAGGAAATAAACTGCTTGAAACTTCACCGAGTTCCTCCGCAATAGAGGCCCTTACCACTTTCTCAGGCTTCCGCAGCCTTTTCGACAGCAGTGATGAAGCTTATGGACTTCATTTTGTCGCAGTATATGCTCAAAAGTCCCATGAGAAGACTTCAAGTGAAACGGCAGTCACCAAGAAACATGGTCACTGCCCAAGTACCCAACATAAGACACTCCCTCTCATCATTTCATGTCCACCATGTTTGACTTTTGGTCTTCACCCATACAACAAAGCCTACAGCAAAGCTGACTCTATTCTTATGATCTGCCATCCTTGTTTGATATTAATAGTTTTGTAAATTTGAAAGCCATTTTTTATAATGGTTTTAGATCGTTTGATTTTTTTTCGGTTGAATTGTAACGATTGATTTGTTTCTTTATTAACACTCTACTTCATTTATCTATAAAGAGAATCTTCAAGTTACAATAAAGACATGTCAAAAAAGAAGAAAGATATGTTATATCTCCCACCCCCAGAACAAGTAGCACCGAGTTCAGTATTCCGATGGATGGAATTATCCATTAGAGCAGCGCTTTTACACCTTAGACATTTGTTCCAGATATTCCAACTATCCCATGTATCACCTGACATGGCATTCTTTTCTGCTCTTACATTTCAGTTTCAAACCTTTCACATCTAGACTATCACTCAGTTACATTACTAATGATCGAGCCCCTAGGTTGGATGGACATATTGCACAACGCGGCCAAGTCCAAGTCAAATAGAAATCCTCCCCAACTATCAATAAAACGGGGACTGTGGTTTGGGCGTCTTCCATATCTCTGACCTCTTTTATTTTCTTTCCAATTCAATGGATTGAAACTAGGCTAAAATTTGACCAATGCCCACCAAGATATGGCCAAAAATTAATAAGATAAAAGACCTTTTGGCATGAGCTTCCTTTCAAAGGAGGAAAACTTCTAGTGGCAGTTTTGCATCTACAAGGGCAAAACAAAGTGCATCATTCCACCCCCCACCATATTGATAGGGTCGACTGCCAATTATAATTACGTTCACAGTACTCATCAACCTCTATAACTAAGCTACCTGCCCATAAAGGAAATTTGAATGGACAAGCCAAGGACCAAACCTAATGAGGATGCTTAATTCAAGAAAAGAAAGGCCGCTAGAGATAAAAGGTTCTCCCAAAGATTTCTAGCTAAAACACTATTCCTCCATTTCTATCAAAGCTTGTAAGAAAAGTTTCAGGATCTTGTTGTGTTGTGACTGATCATTGGGTGGAAATGTAATCATCTCCTAAATAATTCCACAGACTGTAAAATATTTCCAAAATATGTAAACTAAAGAAGAGCTGTGATACTCCATTGAAAACAAATAGTCATGTGACATAGGGACCAAGAGACGACCGCAGTTTATGATTGTAAGAAAGCACAAATGTTCAAATCATAAAAATTACAAAAGTCTTTCCAATATAAGAGTCAGCAGCTTCGTCAGCGTCCAATCCGGATGGGCCTCCTCCTTGTACCATTTGCTCGTGCCGCTGTGTGCTCTGAACTCATCAAAATGGAAAACCTATTTTATTCATAAGCCTCGCATCCAAATCTTATTCAAGTCCATCCATGGTCCCATGATCACCCGCTTCACGCCCGATAATACTGTAGGACAGAATAAATTATTCACTGTCAACTAAACGCAACAGAAACAGTCATCAACTTTGTATTCCGATGCAACCCGAGCTCTCTCTACCCATGACTAGACATCTAGGCATTGAAGTGCTTTCGAATTGCTATCTATAAAAGGGATCATAATCCACACCTTAGCTCGGAAACTGTTGATGATTCCAATTAGCCACCTATCACCAGTGATTTGCCTGACTCTTCGTACTAGCAGCTGCTTTGAAATCCTTCTCTCCTGGAAAATGATGATCATGAAATAATTCAACATTAGGTAAGCAAAAAGAAAAACGCTTGAAAGACAAGAATTATGTGATAACAATGTTGATATGGCACTTACTTTGCAAGCTTTATAATACTTTGAGACCAAATGAATGTCAGATGGAGGGAAGGTTTTCGAGAATTCCTTCATGAAAAACCGAAACGGGATGTAAGGGCAGTCTGGATTCCATTTCTTCGGAGTTCTCAATGACCCTATTACATATAAGTTCCACAAATTATCAGGCCAATTGATAAAACAGACAAAGTCAAACACACAAATATGATCAATGCAAAAAGCAGGATCGGGAAAGAAAATTCGATTACCTCTAGAGCAACAAGGGGCTCTAAAGCTGACAACAATCTCCGGCAACACGTGAGTGTTCATGTGGGTTCTCCAAACTATGTATCTTCTTGGAGATGATAAGTCATCGACGCCCGAATCATATTGTTCCGAACTAAGGTGAGATTGTTCTGAGCCATTACTAACAAGCTTTGATTTCCCCAGTATGACACGGCAAATCAACATATGTCGTAGGCCATCATTATCAACAGGAGCAGTCATAATGCTGCCAAAGCAATATAAAGAATATATCTGAGGCATTTAACTACTCATCATACTTGGTCTATTTAACCAATCATAACTTGAAAGGGAAATACAACAACGTGCTAAATACGGCTTTCCAAACAGTATCTCTCCGACTATTTGTGCAATTACTAGTGGCGGATCTAATGCCGCTAAGGCATCACCAAGAAACCATTTGAGGCCAATATTATCTTATGCACAACATTCTAACGCGAGTCCAGAAACAACATAATCGTGAAATATACTAGTTCTATTAGATATAGCTGATCATATGTGACAAAGGAAATCTAGTAACACGCTGTGTTAACATATCTTCATTATCGTACCACTTTACAAACAGTATCTTAAAAGGGAACTCGTGTACCTTTCAAGAGGATGATTAAATGGAGCAAAATAAACTCCACAACCAAAGAAGCCATTGTTCTCATGCTTCTCACTGAAATTGAACCCACAGGAGAAGATCTTCGGGACTTCCTCCTTTGAGGTCGCACACCATGCGTACCTCACGTTGGCGGTGTTGCTGCCGCCTTTCTTCTGCACAGCCTCTGAGTAAAGTTGAAAAGCCTGGGCCCGTGCTTTCGCTGAGAAGCTGGAGTAGCCATTCCGGTGGATCGCCACCACGGTAACTTGCGCCCCAAGCTCACCTAGTCGTGAGACGAATCTGTGCTTGATAAAGCGGTGGACGGTGTCTCCCTCGCTGAGTTCCATCAGCTTGCTGCCGTCGAACAGCAAAGAAGCAGTTCCAGATTGATCAGCAGAGACAATGCTCAGGCAATTGGAGATGGACGAATCCAGAACCTGATCGTCCGCATCGTTCAGATCTGGACGTTTGACATCGATTGCCAGATGGTTGAACTCTTCAGCGACGACATCAGGAGTGACGGTGGGGACAGTCAGTGACGAACGTTGATCGATGTAGTCCGACATTTTCTACCGAACCTGGAACGTCCAAATGATGCACGTTAAGAAAAATAACGAGAGATTGGCACGGAATGAAAAACCGAGTTGCGGAACGAATGAAGATCAAAAGCTTTTAGTACATGAAATGACAATCGCAAAACAAAGCCTCGCGGATCACCAACCCAAAACACTAACGAGAGGTTCTCCAGGTTTAATCGTCGAAAGAAGCAAAGGAGGTCTTAAAAACAAAGACAGCAGCGGACACGAAATGAGAAAGCTGACAACCTGATTCTCGGCAACAAAAGTGTGCATCGTTGGAAGCACAAAGGCTTCCGGGAAAGCGATTGTGGTTGGCTTCGAAGAAACACTGCGATGAAAGCGAAGGCAGAAGGGCTCTTACCCGAGATTTCTGCAGATACAGAACAGAGAAGGACGCGGACAAGGAACGAGAGGAGCAGGAGGTAGGTCTGCTGTGTGCGTAACGGGGATGGCGAGGTTGAATGAGAGGAGCAGGGTTTGTGCTCGAAGAAGACGAAGAGAGAAGGTGGGGTTTGAGCTACGAGAGAAGGGTTTTATAGGAGAACACCAGCGGAATTGCTCTCGTGTTTCTCTCGCACGCGGATTTTCGAACCTTTCATTTGACGGTGTCGTCTGTGAAGTGCATGTAGTTCTTACGGGCCGTTATTAAACATAATAAAATAAAAAATACACACCCAAAAAAAAAAAATGTTCTAATGCGAGGAATCATGTGCTAGTGTCTCTCATCTAAAGTAAATTAATTGGAATGTTGTCAACATTGAACATCATAATATAGAAATTTATCATTTTCAAATATCATCTTCCTTGCATTTTTGCATGATCATGGCATTGAAAATGGAATAATTCTTTACTAGGTATAATTAACGGAACACCCTAAAAGTGTTAGTTAACAAGATCGTCTAATTATCAATTTAGAATCTATCGGTGAAACGTAAAAGGTATAATATTTATGCATGAAACCGGTATGATTCTCTCGCTCGTTCGGAAACTGATTGAGATTAATTGAATTGTCCGAATTCTTGATGTTCAGTCATAAATAGAAATCTTATGATTAGGTGCTAGAGCGGTCAACGAGCAACATGAAGAAATGTATATGTTATAGATATGAAAATTGAAAATAGTATGCTTTAAGCACAATAACGCAATAATGGTTCGTTAGCAAAATTAAATGAGTTTTTGTGGAATTAATCAAATGTCCCGAAATTTAAATATTCTATCATAAAATGATATTCCATTATTAGGTGCCGGAGTGACGAGGAGCGACAATGAGAGAATACATTGCTTCGTGTTATGGATAATTAGTGCACTAAAATTGAAAAAAATTACAAATTAAGTAAGCTCTTATAAGATTATCGTCCGACCAAAAAAAAATAAAAAAAGATTATCGAAAAAAATAAAATGGAAAAGTGAAAACATAGAGGCGTTAGCCACCACAGGAATGAGATGTGTTGAACCGTGTGAGAAGACAAGATTGCCCTTGGAGCTGTCCTTGACCTTAACGTCCAAAACGGGCAACCTGGGCTGTCTTCACCCACTGTTTTGCATGTAAATTGGTAAAATCATTAATTACTAACCAAATGGAGAGGATAAGACAGAGATTTTCAAAATCTCTTTTTCTGGATTTTTTATTTATTTATTGGTGAAATTATTAATTACAGACCAAGTGGAGAGGATAGGGCCGAGATTTTATACCGTTTTTTGGCTCTTTTCTTATTTATATGGTAAAAATATTAATTACAGGCCAAATGGGGAGGATATGACTGATATTTTCATAATACCTTTTTTTGGTTCTTATCTTATTTATTTGGTAAAATCATAAATTACAGGATAGGACCCAGATTTTCATAACACTTTTTTTTTTGGGTGTTCTTATTAATATGGTTAAATCATTAATTACAGGCCAAATGGAGAGGATAGGGAAGAGATTTTCATAATAGCTTTTCTGGCCATTTTCTGATTTATTTGGTAAAATAATTAATTACAGACCAAATGGAGAGGGTAGGATAGATAAATCCTTTTTGGCTTTTTCATTATTTGGTAACATGGTTGATTACAGATCAAATGGAGTTGATAAGATAGAGATTTTCATAACATCTTTTTTTGGCATTTTCTTTATTGTCATTCTTAATTTCTTTCACGAGTATTGATATTCGCGGTAATGGTGAGTGGTCGGTAAGGGGGAACCTCTTCTTTCTTGGCTGGAACCAGATCGCAAGAGGGAGAGAGAGGGACGCGAGAGAGCTTGAGTGAGTGAGAACGAGCGTTTCGTCATCGCCTGAGGTCCGCCCGTTGATTGCCATTTGGACTAGGGGTGTGCATGGTCCAGGTGGGCGATTCCCGACCTAGAACCGAGAACCGCCCGCTAAGGACTAGTTTCAAAAAATTGGAACCGGGAACCACCAATTGTTGCATGGATCCACCCGAGAACCGAACTACTGGTCCAGTCCGGTTCCCGGGTGGATCCATGGAACCGGTCTCACCAATAATAATATCGTTTTCCAATTCTCGTCGTGAATACTTTTCATGTTGAGTAATATTTTTCTTTAAATCAAACCGGCTTAATTAAGGGTACAATTTTTCTTTATTTTATTGGAAAACGAGAAATAGGTTTTTTTTCTTATTTTTGAATCATTTTAGTTGAAATATAAAATATTCTTTAAGTTCAAGATTCTAGATGATTGTCATATGTAGATCGTCTTTTCTTTTATCCTCTAACAATGCTCAATCTCTTACAACATTTGCTTTACTTTTTTTTTTTTTTTGTAGAAACAATTCCACCGGTACTCTACATATTCTTGAACATAGTGTCATATGTGAGTCCCGAAAGTATCCTTTAAAAGAGCCATTTGTTGAGTTGTTGAAAGACAACTTACACACTTTACTAAATTCTTATTAAAAAATGGAAACCATGAGAAGAGATGGAGCCCTAAAATTTAGATTTTTAATTAGTAATTTCGAAATTTATTTTGATATTAAAAATTAATATATCATTATAATATAATCGGTCTTGTCCGGGTGGGCGGATCCGCCCATGGAATCGGGAATCGGATCGGTTCCCTCAAGAACCACGGGTTCTGGGCGGTTCCGGTCCAGTTTTGGACGGTTCGAACGAGTCTCGGTTATTTTGCACACCCCTAATTTGGACCCAGGTAGGCCTCCCTTTCGCCTGTGGGCCTTCCATTTTCGGGGCGCGTCGGGCCGTAGCTCGTGGCTGACCAGTTCGCACTAGCTTTGGTCCCTCCGGCCCCCATAGGTCTTTACTCAAGTTTCTCTGTGTGTTTTTGGTCATGTTCCGAGGATCCTAGTCCCATTTCGGGTCCCGGTTGAGTCGGAAATCTTAAGATTCGGTAATGCACGCCAACTGTTTGTATAAATGCCTGAGTGAAGCTCGCATGACTATCCATGAACTTTTGTCCATTATAGGCGTCCACCGTTGCTAGACGTGTTTTTTGGCCGTTTTACACACTTCCGTTTCGTCCATTTCGAGTTTATATTGTCGCGATTTGAGCTTATGGCCATATGTTGTGATTTTTGTGCAAGTTGTGTCTACTTCTCCTCCTTGTCCTTATGGGTGAGAGAGCAGGTGTCGGCTCGGCGGTGGCCTGAGCGCGGGCGGTGTCGGCGCCGGTGACAAAGGGTGGTGAGGCTCGTTTAAAATGGAGTCGGTTTGGTTGATGAGTTTGAAAAAGAGTGTAGGAAGTATGTGGCTTCGGGCGTGCTCTCTGCACGCACGAAGAAGAAGACCACCTGCAAGGGTGAAAGAAAAAGAAATAAAAAAGGGATAATGAAAAGAAATGGCAAAAAAGGACAAAGTAAGGAAAAGACAAAGGTTCGACCAAAAAAAAAAAAAGAGGAAAAGACAAAAGAGAAAAAAAAAGAAAAATCATTAAAGAACAAAAAAATTCAAAAATTTCTTTCCTTCCTTAACCCGATTGGGTCAACCACTAGGGTATCCCAGTGGCCACCCTTTTAACATGGAAGGGGGAGGTGTGAGATTCGAATCCCCATCTTTTCGGAGGTTGGGGTGGGGACAAATTAATTTTAGGAGTAGGTTTCGACTTCCACGTCCTGCAAGGAGACATGGCAAATGTAACGAGCTGTGATGTCCTAGGGCGTCACGTACTAAGTGCAAGCGGAAATTTTAATTATTATTATTATTATCTTCCTAAACTTGTAACCTCCTTTTGTATATTTATAGTGTTTACCATTGAAGGTTAACATGTATAACATGGATTATTTAAAATCTATAATTTATACTATGAATTTATCTTGCAATACGCTCTACCTTCAATTCTTAGTATTGGCCAATTTATTCATGCACATTGACAAGATCACAAGAAGCTTCATTTCTTCTTAACATCATCGGGGCCTACAAAATTTATCAACCTGGACTCTTTCCATGTCCACCGCCTATATATACAACATATTTATAACAAAAGTAAGGCGTAACAAAAGCCAGGGATAAAAGGGTGAGGGTGTCTACTCCATGAGTTCCCACACAAGCTCATGTTCAAAAGAAAACAAAAGATAGACAGCTTCTACGTGATCAAAGGTGTCTAGGCGCCATCCGTCCCAGCTCCTGCTCCATCATCGCTAAAAGGGATAGGGCCAAACATCGCTCCATCATGCTTGACAAACCATGCAACAAACTTCATAGGGATCATCTCAGCTCTACCATTATCCATCCACATCGTGGCCTCATATTTGGAGAAGGTCAGCTCAACATCAGAGTCATACACATCAGTGAAAGTAACCTCAATGTTCGATATCACTCCATAACGAGCTAATGGCGGCACATCTATACTATCAATATGAAAAATGTAAGGTATGAGCAAATCTATGCCCAATAAAGAATGATAAGAGTCTAATTTAGATAATCCACAGTCATCAAGTTTACAAGGGAATCATGACCAAAACAATTGAAGATACTAAGATGGAATTATCATGAGTATAATCTAATGAATATTAATGCATCGTATGGGTAACCTCTTGATATGAGACATACTAAATACAAATACCTCCATAAACACCAAATATACTTACCACGTTCTCAATTTCTATATCAAGATAAAATGCAATAATAATGAATGGACTCACTCGCCAAGTACAATTATATTTAGTGTGCATATAATCCACCCTCGATCAGTCACTAATCGGAAATTTGCCGGCCCGATCGAGTCTCTTCTGGAAGTTACCTTATCCGGACTTCCACAATATTTCTATTATGGGCATCTCACTCCGAGGCATCCCGGCAACACTCAACCGAGGTCCTCCCAAGACCACTCAACATGGGGCATCTCACTCCGAGGCATCTCAGTATCACACAACTAAGGCATCCTTGATCACACACAAGGGCATCTCACTCCGAGGCATCCCGGTATCTCTCTACCGAGGCATCCAAGACCACTCAGCAAGGGCATCCCAAACTTCTGGGGGCATCATCGGTATCTCTGTACCAATGGGTTCATTCATTCTCTTAAGCACACGTTTCACACCACCACACCTTTAATTAATGCATTTATCGTATGCAAAAGAAAAGACTCCAAAGTATCTAACTATGTATCTAACTCTCATGAACCTAGCACACGTGCGTGTCGAAATTATAAGATAAAACCCATTACGACATGTCCCATACAATGCCGAACAAATATTTATCCCATAATCAAGCACTATGCACCGCACACATTGCATTCGCATGATGCTATATGCACTTATATCTCAAATGATGTATGAGACTTATTCTTACATGACTAGTGTCTATTATGAACTGATTAGACTCTATGTACATCCTGCAAGTTCAATATATAGAATACAATATATTTTACTTGTTCTCGGGTTAGAGCAGTTTACTAGTTAAATGTACAGTTTCGGTTTTGGACATAGAAGGTATATCAATTCTTGTCCAAATGCTACCAAATTTTAGTACGTTATATTAGAAACATAGATCGACATTTTTTGTGAAGAAACTTAAGTCTGAATCTCACTATATTAAGAGTAACAATTGCTATAATCTTTACTAACACCCTATACCGATGTCCAGATTTTATATCTACTAAGAAAATTGTTTTGCTAGCCAATTCTTATTCATTTAATCTCAAATCTTGACACGTTATTCCTTAAGATGTGTTATACAATTTTCATTCAGGATTCGAAGTCCAGTTCTAACTAGGTAATTACAGAAAATTAATATAATCGACAAAGGTCAAACCGTTTCTTACAAAAACAGTTTACCGGTTTTGCTAATTTTACTTCCATCTCTATGTTTTTATATTCGCATGGTTATAACTAGGTTTCTAATTCAATCTTATAGATGTCCTATGATGTAGAATAGTTCCTTTCTTATTTTCATTTACATGCATTAAGAAAATAACACAAAACAGAATACTCCTTAACCTTATTCTTCTAGAACATAATATATATACACAATTCCTTCACTTCTAGCCCGATTAAACCACTTATTATTCCACGAATCTCCTCTTCAGCACTTCAATACTTCATCACAGTATCTAAGAGTAACTTTAGCGAATTTTTCTCCACAAAGAATCCTTTCACAACTTAGCTCAAACATATATCCACACATCTACTCACACATCATAACATTCACCTCATTACTTTTCTCGGCAATCACCTCTTCATTTCGCTCAATCAAATAGCCGACTTTCATCAAGTTTTCGAGACACGCAAGACATAAAAACAACATGCAATAACTTCTAGCTTCACTCTTGTGTTCATCAAGCTCAAATTAACACAAAACAACCACTTCTCATCTAATCTTCCACCGTTCGGTTAGATCCTCAAGATTCTTGACAAGAACAATGGAAAATCTCTAGATTAGAAACTCATCTTTCCTTACCTTAGTTCAGCTATCAAACAATCACTAAGACACTCCAAGATCAACACCGAAATCTCGCATGCAAAGGAAGAAGCTTGCTGTTTTGCTTCTGGTTTCCTCACTGCTCGACTGAGAGAGAGAGAGAGAGAGAGAGAGACATGAAGGAGATGAAGGTGGGTTTCTCGGGTTTGAAGAGAGAGAGAGAGATTTCGAAATTTATGAGGGAAATAGATCTACAAAGCTAATCCCTAGGCTAGGCTAATGATGAGATTTGCTAATGATTATTTTTCTTTGCTTGTTTCGGTTGTGAGGAAATTAAATCCGTGGGTGGTGAAGAGAAAAACGGAGGGGAAGGGAAGGTGTCGTGGCCTCCAATTGAGAGATCCCTTGCCATTTGTCACTTGAATTTAATTAAGTTCTAATTCATGTCATTAGTTGCTTCATTAGTTTTAATGTTTTTCAATTAATTCCTTTTGTTTCTACTTGATTTCAATTCACAAAATCATAACATATATAACCATATTGACTAGTTAGTGTTAGTCTAAAAAGAATCTATCACAAAATGCTAGAGTCAGAAATTTTATATTAGCATTACAATGATTAATCAAATTATCTTATTTATAATCCATAAATCTTAGTAAAAATCACTCGGGCCTAATTATTCATCTCTGGTCCAATGGGCTTAATCTATAACAATCCGGCCCACTAAACTAAATTTACGAACCTAATAATTCCGAACCTTGGCCCACTCAATCCAAGCCCATAATCTCTCACTCGAGTTTACAAGTCTAATTCGAAATAGTCATACGGCCCGCTTGTTCCTCAAGCCCAATCAATCCTTACGGTCCATTGGGTTCACTTCCTGGCCCGGTCTAAAATAATCCGAACTCCTAACGATCCAATTATACTAATGAAGGCTAGTGAAATTTGGGATGTCACAGCAAAAGTTTGAGAGTGAGCGTTAAAATAGACGTACAGTAGGACCGACAAAAAAAAAAAAAACCCGATTGGGTCGGGCTCGGGTTTGGATCAAGTCTAAGAGCCGGGTCGGGTTTCCCGGTAAGAATCCATTTTCCTGAATAAAATAATATTAAATATTACAAAATATATTAAAACAATTTCAAATTCAAAAATTTCCAAAAAAAATGAAAATAAATAAAAATTTTAAAATTTTTCCGAAAATTAAAAACTTTCAGAGAACATTAAAAATTCAAAAAATTTCAGAAAATATTAAAAATTCGATTTTTGTAAATTCAAAAAATATTAAAAGAAGAAGACAAATTCAAAAATTTTCAGAAAATTCCTAAATTTGGAATATGTCTAAGCATTTTAGTAGTAATTAGAAAAATAAAAAAATTTCAAAAAGATTAAAAATCCAGAATTTTTTTGGAAAATTCAAAAATTCAATTTTCCTGAAAAATCTAAAAGTTCTTTAAAAAAATAAAAACTAAAAATCTTCAAAAATGTTAAAATTAATCTTTTGGGTTATTTTCTCCTGAAAAATAAAAGTCTTTCAATTAAGAATTATACTCAAGGTGACTAAGCCCTTTGGGCTTTACCTTAAGGTTTCAATTGTTTTTAGAGACAAATGTCCTTGATTGCGTAACATTAATACGCTATTTTGGCTTCCCTTTAGTCTATTTATCTTTTCCTTAGTGTTAAGTCTAAGTTATCCCATGAAATGTATTTAATGCTTTCCTTGGTTGCCGATTGTCATGCTAATTAATTGTACACCCATATGATCACCTCACATATTATTGGTTACGTATAAAATCAATCCATTTTGCATGACAAAAATCTTCTTCTTTTAAAATGAACAATATTAGTTATCGAAAGAGTATCAATTGGTTAATTAGTGTAATCAAGTTTCGATGTTAGATTTTCTAGTTAGTATAAAATGAGGTACACTTAGGGGTGAGCGGTTCCAGTTCCATGGTCGGTTCCAGTTCCAACAGGTTTTTTTTTTTTTTCTTTTTCTTTTTTGGATTTGAACTATAACGTTCGCGCATATTCTACAAAGAACTTCCCACATCTTAGCAAACATACCAGTGCCAACTATAATTATTGTGCCCACGTATATCATATTTCATAACGTATGTGGATAATTATTGTGCCCACATATATTATATATGTGCACTAAAGCTTAAATCGTCACATTTGCCATATGCCATATGTCTTATCAGCTGAGTCAAATTAAAATGATGAAGCAAAAAGAGAAGTTGTAAATCCAAATCTGTGATCTTTAATTAATTTAAATTAATAAATATCTTAAAAGAATCCAAAACTTGCCTTGTTTTACCACAATAATTCCATGAACATAAATTCACCAAGAAAATGAAACTTGTAATTTTCCCATCGGATGCGTCTTCAACGTTTCTAGCCATCAAAAACACCATTAACACGTTGAAGCAGTAGTTGAAATAGGAGATTTATGGTTGATGTCACCATCATGCAATGTTAATTTGGGGACAAGTTCTTAGACTTATAAGTTGAAAACATTTTTAAGAAATCGACCAAAAAGGCTAAAAAGGCGAGGCTTTGTATGATAGTTAATTCACTTGCGATACTCATGTTCGCACCTATGCCATTGATGTGCCTTGGCCATGACTTGGTCATGCGGCCTCCACCATGATTAAGATTGTAAATAAGCGACCTTAGTCAACTGAAATGAGGTTTGCTTAGTTGCAATCTTTGTTAGAATTCCTAAGACATATACCATGAGGCTAAGGTCTCGACCAAGGCGCGTCAACTTTGTCATGGAAGTGGTGGTTGGCCACCTCACCATCCTCTTTCCTAGCTACTTTTTTCCTTGAATTTTGCATTCTCGTTTAAGATTAACCTTTCATAAAATCTTGGACCCTAGCAAGTCTTTAAACTGCTATGTCTAAACTATGGAATGTAAAATTTGGGAGTAGGGGAAGAAAAACATTCTCCCTAATTAGGGCAAAGGCATGTGGGCCCGATACTTTAAAATTTGAATGCAGTCCTATCAGCTCGCTATGATTACCTAGCAGATGGGGCAGTCCTTAGCATAGCTCTTAGGCTCTTATATTATGGTGAGGTACAACCTTAACCATCGTCGATGATTCACAACGCAATTCCCCCGTCCATCGATCGATCACGCGAGTACGCATCCAAAGACATAGCGAACACAGCCCTTATTAAGATTAAGTTAAAATCTTACTTTTAATAAAGAGTTAGTTACTATATCAAGAAAACATAATTATTTGATTTATGAGATCCTCTTTCGTTTGTACAAGAGAATGCATATACAGAAATATTTTTAACTAAATGGTGCCATCCACGCTATTTTTGTCTTTGGATTTTTTTTTTTTTTTTTTTTACAGAAATAAATACTTTTAAGAATCTATGTTTGATGAATCTGACGATCGATCTAATAGTTATCCAAACAATGCCATTTATATGTACATATTGAAAAGTGAAACTCAAAGATTGAAGTCAGATGGAGTGAAATCACATGTATATAAATAGCATTATGTATCCTATTGTCAAGCGATAAAGGACATTTTCAACAATGTGAATCTAGTAGCTAGTTGTAATCATCGATTGTACCAGCTTCTAAGAGGGGTTGTCAAAGTTTAATTTGGTAGCATGTAAGGGTGGAGAGTTTGATCATTTTCTCCTGAATTTGGTTGCTACGTAAGCTATGTTACACTTTTTCTTTAAATTATTCAAATCAAAACCTTATTGCTTTTTCTTCGATATATTTAATGCAAAATAACCGGTCTGAAAAGGAAAATGACCCTACACCTACAACCATAGTTATTAGATTTACTTGGTGAGAATGGAATTGTCGCTAAGACATGTCCTAAATCGAAAAAAGAAAGGGGAAATTCTTATTTTATTTCGAAGGACCAAACCACTGCTTGTCGACAACATAGGACAATAGTGTCTCTCCATCAAATTACCCAAAACTCTCCGACCATAGGTAATTCATCTGTTAACGTAGTGAAGCATCATCAAACTGAGAAGAAGCCATCGACCATTGCGATCGTCACATCTTCTTGTGAAGCTCAATCAACCACAGGTTGTACACACGCATAACGTATTTCGGGGCATGGAACCCTGAGGCATGGGCAAGGTCCGCGAATTCCCTTTGCGTCCGGGCCTTCGCGCCGGGGGCTATCCTCAAAGCGTTCAAGTCCATCAACAACGTGGTCTGTGAGACATCGTCAGTCCCAGGATACTCTGGGATCACCTCGTCCACGATCACCACTTTCCCCGTCGGCGGCGATGCCTCCCAGCAATTCTTGAGCACCTTCACGCAGAACTCATCGTCCCCGCAATGGAGAACCGACTGTTAAATAAGTAGACTATTCAAAACATCGTACATACTCGGTTTTCACGATACTGGAACCTCTCATGTCTCTCTTATAATTTTCGTTAAACGAATCAATTAGCAGTCAAGCTGATTTTGAATAATTAGAAGATTCAATGATACGAAAAAATAATTAATTGACCTTCAGGAAATGGACATCTGCTTTAGGGACGGCCTTTACAATGTCTCCTCCAACATGCGTAATACCTGCAAACGAATATATAATTGTGTAATCGTACTAAGGCAAAGACCGTGAAACCAGAAAAGAAAAAATTAAGGTTGTGTGAAACATGAAATTTAGCGAGCTCTCATTACGGTTCGTATGCACACAAAACCTTCAATATCATTGGGATCGATTTTACCAGGAATGGGAGGAGCAGCTGCGATCACATGAGGCAAGTCGTAGTTGATGCCGCGGATGTGGGGGTTCTTGGAGAGTATGGTTTTCAGGGTCTCGCCGACGTTACCGCCCACATCGACGACCGTCTTTGCCTTTGAAAACCCACTATAATGCTGAGCGATCTTGCGCACGTAATTCGCCGATGAGGTCCTCATCGAGTTGTTGAACAGGTCGTTGAATCTTGGGTCTCGGCCCATGTAATCGAAAACGTTCATGCCGTGCGTGCGGGTGAAAGGATCTGCCCCTCCTTCCTTAACTGCATCTTTAAGGCGGTGCCTACAGAGCACGCAACACAAATTTAGTATATGGGCGCTCTCTGGATCAATCACGTCCATAGAATAACATCATAATTGCTCCTCAAGTATCCAGAAAATTTTACTTGTATCCCTTCCTTTTTACGGCTGATCTATCGAAATTGGGTTTTCCGATTCTATTTTACGACCAAGAGAGCAACTAACGGGTGGGTAAAAATTCGTGGGTTATAAACACACAAACCAGCTTTCCAGGACAGTCTTTTCTTGCATTAGCGCATGAGTTGGTGCAGTAGAAGCTCCATTGTTTTCCAAAAAGAACTTGCTCCGAGGCCCGAGGCCGTAGAGCCTCTGGGGGCAGCCGCCTTTATCCTCCATAAGAGTGCACGATAAGATGGAGTAACTCGCGAGGAGCCGCAGCATCCGGTTGATCATGTCCGGCGCGGTCGGGTTGTTGATGGAGAGGCGGGCTGCGATGTCCGACGGAGAGAGCTGGCCACACTTGGCCAGCAATTCAAGAATCCCCAGCTCAAGGACGCCTTTCAAGACCATGGGAACAAAAGCCATTGAGACGATCTCAAAGGCATTCAAAATGTCTTCATCTTCATGAGGAGTTGTAATGACCGGGGCTTCCTCCGAACTCATGTTTTTCTCTTTTTTCTTTTGACTGTCTTTTCTTTTGGCTTTATGCCAATCGAAGATACTGTGTACGATGCGGTAGTGCGATTTTGCCTTTTCATTTATAGAGCACACTTGGAGAACTTGGAGGGCTTCATTATCACGCTTTCTTGTTTTTCTGTAAATTCGGTTGAAGTTGGTCTTTTTTTTCTGAAGCGTTTAGCCCTAGACATATAGGCCAAATGCACTTGTTAATGTAAGCTATGCAAGGCCAGAGTTACTTTGGAGGCGTGAAGCGGCCACCCTAGAGGTATAGGAAAAGATGCACCTGTTAACTTTTTGATGCAATTTTGTCCGAACAATTTTTTCGTGTCATATTTATCTTATATCTTATTGTTCTGAATTAAGAGTATAATATGAATATTACTAACTCGAACATAATAATTTATCGTGTCACATACATGCTTAATATAAGAAATCACACTTCACAACATGACTGAACAATTATCAAACGTATCACCATATCAAATGTCGATAATACATAATACATTAACCTATCTACAAATCTATGTTGTAAATGTAAACATGAAAAACACATTCAACACAATAGCTTATGTTTACACGTTCTTAGATGACATAACTATTATTATGCAACATTAACCAAAGTGTATTATTGAGTTACTATTTATGTTAAACAAGTTTTGTGTGAAAATTATTTTTTATCATTATTTATTCTCTTTGACATGGGTGTTTTCTTTATAAACTCTATAAAAAAAAAAACTTCCAATATGAATATTAAATGTATTTAATTGAGTTGCATTGAAAAAAAAAAAATTAATGTCCTAAAGTTACTAGAAAATGATCCTCCATTCTGTTCAATTTGATAATATCTAAAAAATGATGAACACCGCTTCGTGGCTATCCAATTCTCCAGAAGGCTAAAGTTACTACTAAGATAGCTTCAGCTTTTCAAGTCATAGGCTATCTATATATATATCAGGGAACGAGAAAATTGTTTGAACTATAACTGGTAAGTAGTAGTTATTTAATTGCGTAGATTCTAGTTCTACATATATTTTGTTAGCTTTAGCAAAGATTTTATTTTTTTCACTCGTATTAAAACAAAGTTTGGTAAGCATATCTCCACAATTTCTTAGCATAGCGTTTAGCTTTTTATGATGTTCTGATAACCCATAACTCGCGACATTTATGACATAAGTTCGGTTATGATCTTTTTATATTTTTAAAATTTCGACTTTGATGAGAATTAAAGAAAAAGTAGTTTTGCTTTAAGTGGAAACAAACTAGCTCAAAAGGTAGGATTATGTAGATTGGCAAGCTTGCAGGTTGAATCTACCTACTTAAATTTTATCTAGTTTGAAACATGAGCGTGTCTATGTATTTATGGGTTATCTAAACATCATAAAAAGCTAAACGCTATGCTAAGAAATTGTGGAGATATGCTTACCAAACTTTGTTTTAATACGAGTGAAAAAAAAAAAAAAATCTTTGCTAAAGCTAGCAAAATATATGTAGAACTAGAATCTACGCAATTAAATAACTACTACTTACCAGTTATAGTTCAAACAATTTTCTCGTTGCCTGATATATATATAGATAGCCTATGACTTGAAAAGCTGAAGCTATCTTAGTAGTAACTTTAGCCTTCTGGAGAATTGGATAGCCACGAAGCGGTGTTCATCATTTTCTAGATATTATCAAATTGAACAGAATGGAGGATCCTGATGAAGATTGAAACTCCACTCCTGTCTGATGACTTTTACTGTGGAACCTGTTTGAGTAGAAACCGACCTTTTAGTATGGCTTGTATATGTATATATACGACTGAGTTGTTATATATTTACATAAGGGTGTTGGTTTTCAAGTTCAAGTTTTTAGTCCTACTTGTCTATCACATTGCTTTATTGTCTGGGGATTTTTATTATATGCTTCTGCATGCGCATATTAAACGAAAGGGTAGGCGATGCATCCTGGGACGTCGCTATTAAATCGACCAAGGTGAGGGATGAGTGCGTGTCCGAGGATTGGGGCAAGATAGTTAATATCATGAAAAATCACATACCTGTACACTCGTGACAAATTTATCTCAAAATAATTTTTTTCAAGAAAAATCACAAATTGATATACTAATGATAAACTGAGGGTGAAAGCCCAAACTTCTACATTCGTCAACTATCATGTATTATTCAACTCAGTAATTTGACAATAAAATTTAACAGAAATGGATAGAGGTTAAATTTTTCTTGAGATTTTTGGTGATCAAAATATTTTTTTGAGATAAATTTTTCATAAATGTACCAAATTGGAGTTTTTCGTAATATTAATCATTTCTTAAATGACTCATTATGAATTTTTATTCGAGAGATAAATATTAAATTATCTATTCAAGCAAGTTGATGATGCGATTAACGATAACGTTTTGGGGAAACAAATTAGTAGAGAAAAGAGATGCAATGATCTCTTGAAACGTATGCAAAGTTTACTAGTTCAAATTATGAGGAATTGGAAACGAGGACATCCTATAGAGGCGGTGTCCTGTGGCTTTTGCACACTCCGAGTGCGTTTGGGAACCACTTTTGGGGAAAGTTTTTAGAAAAATGCAAAGACCTTTGAGTTAAAAGTGTTTTCCAAAATGCAAACTGTGTTTGGTAAATTATACTTTGAAAGCCCTTTGTAAAGTACTTTGAGCAAAAATGGTGTTTGGGGAATTACATTTACAAAGGAGTTTTGTGGTAAAAAAAAATTATCAAAAGAAAAATTAAAAAAAAAATTGACCGGCAAGGGCAGCGGCCGCCGGTGACCTCCAGTGACCCCGGATCTGGGGTGGCTAGGTTGCGCGACGCTGTCGCGATCTCCGGCGACCCTGGATCTAGGGCGGCGAGGTCGCGCAACGCCGTCGTGACCTCCGGCGACCTCGGATCTGGGGCGGCTCGCGCGCGACACCTCCTCTTCCTCCCGGTGACCTAGATCCGGGGGTGTCGAGGTCGCGGGACCTCGCCGCCCGGATCCGGGTCGCGACGGGGTCGTGCGACCTCGCCGCCCCCCGGATGGGGGGCGGAAGGGTCACGCAACCTCGCCGCCCCCAGATCTGGGTTGCGGGAGGTCGCGAAACGCCGCCGCGACCCAGATCCGGGGGCGTCCTCCGGCACCAGATCTGGTGCGACCAGATGGGTCGCGCGGCCCTGGCGAGCTCCGTGCAGAGGTTGCGGTGCAGCAAGCGACGATCGCCGGCGACCGCATCTGGTCGCACTGGATCTGCGACTTGCGAAGGTCAGCTGAATCTCCGACGACGATCGCCTAGGTCGCGGCATCCCTCTAGCAGCCGCCGGTCCAGAGAAGATGAACAGTGTCCATACAAGGGCACACACCCGGAAAAACCAAAAATTCGTGAGGACAATTTTGGAAAAAAAAAAAGTGAACAGTGTCGCGTGGGCATGCCGAGAAGGACCTGCCTTGGGCTTTCAGCCTTGCAAATGTTTGCTTTCCCATTAAGAGACTTCGAAAGTTGTTTCCCAAACACCATTTTTTTAGCCCAAGGGGCTTTTGATGCCAAAGCTCCTTCGAAAGTTACTCCCAAACGACCCGCTCATCCCTATTAGTCACGTCATGTGACATATCAGCTTGCATTAGACAAAAAGTTAACAATGGATATTTTTGGTCTCCCAAAAAGTTTGCGGTGTTAATGGATAATATGAGAAGTCAAGTTACCTTCGTCCCCCGAGTGAAAGAACGCTGATTTTCTTTTAGGGCCGACAACACCGTTGGAAATTAAGTAGGTTTAGATTTGACATAAACGGGATCTCGTAACAACAAAAACAATAAAAATCATGTTTTACATGGATTGACCCAATTAAGCCATTTAGAAATGTATAGGCCGGCGCTTAAGTTAGCTATTTAGGACATTAATTTTTTTTTTCAATGCAACTCAATTAAATACATTTAATATTCATATTGGAAGTTTTTTTTTATAGAGTTTATAAAGAAAACACCCATGTCAAAGAGAATAAATAATGATAAAAAAATAATTTTCACACAAAACTTGTTTAACATAAATAGTAACTCAATAATACACTTTGGTTAATGTTGCATAATAATAGTTATGTCATCTAAGAACGTGTAAACATAAGCTATTGTGTTGAATGTGTTTTTCATGTTTACATTTACAACATAGATTTGTAGATAGGTTAATGTATTATGTATTATCGACATTTGATATGGTGATACGTTTGATAATTGTTTAGTCATGTTGTGAAGTGTGATTTCTTATATTAAGCATGTATGTGACACGATAAATTATTATGTTCGAGTTAGTAATATTCATATTATACTCTTAATTCAGAACAATAAGAAATAAGATAAATATGACACGAAAAAAATTGTTCGGACAAAATTGCATCAAAAAGTTAACAGGTGCATCTTTTCCTATACCTCTAGGGTGGCCGCTTCACGCCTCCAAAGTAACTCTGGCCTTGCATAGCTTACATTAACAAGTGCATTTGGCCTATATGTCTAGGGCTAAACGCTTCAAAAAAAAAAGACCAACTTCAACCGAATTTACAGAAAAACAAGAAAGCGTGATAATGAAGCCCTCCAAGTTCTCCAAGTGTGCTCTATAAATGAAAAGGCAAAATCGCACTACCGCATCGTACACAGTATCTTCGATTGGCATAAAGCCAAAAGAAAAGACAGTCAAAAGAAAAAAAGAGAAAAACATGAGTTCGGAGGAAGCCCCGGTCATTACAACTCCTCATGAAGATGAAGACATTTTGAATGCCTTTGAGATCGTCTCAATGGCTTTTGTTCCCATGGTCTTGAAAGGCGTCCTTGAGCTGGGGATTCTTGAATTGCTGGCCAAGTGTGGCCAGCTCTCTCCGTCGGACATCGCAGCCCGCCTCTCCATCAACAACCCGACCGCGCCGGACATGATCAACCGGATGCTGCGGCTCCTCGCGAGTTACTCCATCTTATCGTGCACTCTTATGGAGGATAAAGGCGGCTGCCCCCAGAGGCTCTACGGCCTCGGGCCTCGGAGCAAGTTCTTTTTGGAAAACAATGGAGCTTCTACTGCACCAACTCATGCGCTAATGCAAGAAAAGACTGTCCTGGAAAGCTGGTTTGTGTGTTTATAACCCACGAATTTTTACCCACCCGTTAGTTGCTCTCTTGGTCGTAAAATAGAATCGGAAAACCCAATTTCGATAGATCAGCCGTAAAAAGGAAGGGATACAAGTAAAATTTTCTGGATACTTGAGGAGCAATTATGATGTTATTCTATGGACGTGATTGATCCAGAGAGCGCCCATATACTAAATTTGTGTTGCGTGCTCTGTAGGCACCGCCTTAAAGATGCAGTTAAGGAAGGAGGGGCAGATCCTTTCACCCGCACGCACGGCATGAACGTTTTCGATTACATGGGCCGAGACCCAAGATTCAACGACCTGTTCAACAACTCGATGAGGACCTCATCGGCGAATTACGTGCGCAAGATCGCTCAGCATTATAGTGGGTTTTCAAAGGCAAAGACGGTCGTCGATGTGGGCGGTAACGTCGGCGAGACCCTGAAAACCATACTCTCCAAGAACCCCCACATCCGCGGCATCAACTACGACTTGCCTCATGTGATCGCAGCTGCTCCTCCCATTCCTGGTAAAATCGATCCCAATGATATTGAAGGTTTTGTGTGCATACGAACCGTAATGAGAGCTCGCTAAATTTCATGTTTCACACAACCTTAATTTTTTCTTTTCTGGTTTCACGGTCTTTGCCTTAGTACGATTACACAATTATATATTCGTTTGCAGGTATTACGCATGTTGGAGGAGACATTGTAAAGGCCGTCCCTAAAGCAGATGTCCATTTCCTGAAGGTCAATTAATTATTTTTTTCGTATCATTGAATCTTCTAATTATTCAAAATCAGCTTGACTGCTAATTGATTCGTTTAACGAAAATTATAAGAGAGACATGAGAGGTTCCAGTATCGTGAAAACCGAGTATGTACGATGTTTTGAATAGTCTACTTATTTAACAGTCGGTTCTCCATTGCGGGGACGATGAGTTCTGCGTGAAGGTGCTCAAGAATTGCTGGGAGGCATCGCCGCCGACGGGGAAAGTGGTGATCGTGGACGAGGTGATCCCAGAGTATCCTGGGACTGACGATGTCTCACAGACCACGTTGTTGATGGACTTGAACGCTTTGAGGATAGCCCCCGGCGCGAAGGCCCGGACGCAAAGGGAATTCGCGGACCTTGCCCATGCCTCAGGGTTCCATGCCCCGAAATACGTTATGCGTGTGTACAACCTGTGGTTGATTGAGCTTCACAAGAAGATGTGACGATCGCAATGGTCGATGGCTTCTTCTCAGTTTGATGATGCTTCACTACGTTAACAGATGAATTACCTATGGTCGGAGAGTTTTGGGTAATTTGATGGAGAGACACTATTGTCCTATGTTGTCGACAAGCAGTGGTTTGGTCCTTCGAAATAAAATAAGAATTTCCCCTTTCTTTTTTCGATTTAGGACATGTCTTAGCGACAATTCCATTCTCACCAAGTAAATCTAATAACTATGGTTGTAGGTGTAGGGTCATTTTTCCTTTTCAGACCGGTTATTTTGCATTAAATATATCGAAGAAAAAGCAATAAGGTTTTGATTTGAATAATTTAAAGAAAAAGTGTAACATAGCTTACGTAGCAACCAAATTCAGGAGAAAATGATCAAACTCTCCACCCTTACATGCTACCAAATTAAACTTTGACAACCCCTCTTAGAAGCTGGTACAATCGATGATTACAACTAGCTACTAGATTCACATTGTTGAAAATGTCCTTTATCGCTTGACAATAGGATACATAATGCTATTTATATACATGTGATTTCACTCCATCTGACTTCAATCTTTGAGTTTCACTTTTCAATATGTACATATAAATGGCATTGTTTGGATAACTATTAGATCGATCGTCAGATTCATCAAACATAGATTCTTAAAAGTATTTATTTCTGTAAAAAAAAATAAAAAATCCAAAGACAAAAATAGCGTGGATGGCACCATTTAGTTAAAAATATTTCTGTATATGCATTCTCTTGTACAAACGAAAGAGGATCTCATAAATCAAATAATTATGTTTTCTTGATATAGTAACTAACTCTTTATTAAAAGTAAGATTTTAACTTAATCTTAATAAGGGCTGTGTTCGCTATGTGCTGACTGGATGCGTACTCGCGTGATCGATCGATGGACGGGGGAATTGCGTTGTGAATCATCGACGATGGTTAAGGTTGTACCTCACCATAATATAAGAGCCTAAGAGCTATGCTAAGGACTGCCCCATCTGCTAGGTAATCATAGCGAGCTGATAGGACTGCATTCAGAATTTTAAAGTATCGGGCCCACATGCCTTTGCCCCTAATTAGGGAGAATGTTTTTCTTCCCCTACTCCCAAATTTTACATTCCATAGTTTAGACATAGCAGTTTAAAGACTTGCTAGGGTCCAAGATTTTATGAAAGGTTAATCTTAAACGAGAATGCAAAATTCAAGGAAAAAAGTAGCTAGGAAAGAGGATGGTGAGGTGGCCAACCACCACTTCCATGACAAAGTTGACGCGCCTTGGTCGAGACCTTAGCCTCATGGTATATGTCTTAGGAATTCTAACAAAGATTGCAACTAAGCAAACCTCATTTCAGTTGACTAAGGTCGCTTATTTACAATCTTAATCATGGTGGAGGCCGCATGACCAAGTCATGGCCAAGGCACATCAATGGCATAGGTGCGAACATGAGTATCGCAAGTGAATTAACTATCATACAAAGCCTCGCCTTTTTAGCCTTTTTGGTCGATTTCTTAAAAATGTTTTCAACTTATAAGTCTAAGAACTTGTCCCCAAATTAACATTGCATGATGGTGACATCAACCATAAATCTCCTATTTCAACTACTGCTTCAACGTGTTAATGGTGTTTTTGATGGCTAGAAACGTTGAAGACGCATCCGATGGGAAAATTACAAGTTTCATTTTCTTGGTGAATTTATGTTCATGGAATTATTGTGGTAAAACAAGGCAAGTTTTGGATTCTTTTAAGATATTTATTAATTTAAATTAATTAAAGATCACAGATTTGGATTTACAACTTCTCTTTTGCTTCATCATTTTAATTTGACTCAGCTGATAAGACATATGGCATATGGCAAATGTGACGATTTAAGCTTTAGTGCACATATATAATATATGTGGGCACAATAATTATGCACATACGTTATGATATATGATATATGTGGGCACAATAATTATAGTTGGCACTGGTATGTTTGCTAAGATGTGGGAAGTTACTGTAGAATATGCGCGAACGTTATAGTTCAAATCCAAAAAAGAAAAAGACAAAAAAAAAAAGAACCTGTTGGAACCTGGAACCGACCATGGAACCTGGAACCGCTCACCCCTAAGTGTACCTCATTTTATACTAACTAGAAAATCTAACATCAGAAACTTGATTACACTAATTAACCAATTGATACTCTTTCGATAACTAATATTGTTCATTTTAAAAGAAGAAGACTTTTTGTCATGCAAAATGGATTGATTTTATACGTAACCAATAATATGTGAGGTGATCATATGGGTGTACAATTAATTAGCATGACAATCAGCAACCAAGGAAAGCATTAAATACATTTCATGGGATAACTTAGACTTAACACTAAGGAAAAGATAAATAGACTAAAGGGAAGCCAAAATAGCGTATTAATGTTACGCAATCAAGGACATTTGTCTCTAAAAACAATTGAAACCTTAAGGTAAAACCCAAAGGGCTTAGTCAGCCTTGAGTATAATTCTTAATTGAAAGACTTTTATTTTTCAGGAGAAAATAACCCAAAAGATTAATTTTAACATTTTTGAAGATTTTTTAGTTTTTTATTTTTTTAAAGAACTTTCAGATTTTTCAGGAAAATTGAATTTTTGAATTTTCCAAAAAAAATTCTGATGGTAGCTCCAAATTGGTCGAATACGTGCTGAATATTCTCTTTTGATTTCATTTCTTCAAATTAAATATTAGCTCGCAAGTTTGTCGATTTCTTCCCTTTCTCGCCCGTATCCCTTTACTTTCCTATTCTCTGCCAACTTTTGTTTCCTCAAAGACATCTCCACCACATCTTTCCTTTCCTTAATTACTGAAAGTCACGTGCCCACACAAAATTGAAACAATTTTTGCATGGGTCAATGGGTCAAAACTTTCGCTTAACAGAATTAAATCTCTGGCATTTAAAGTGTGCGGTCATCATAGCCTTTCAATGGGCTTGACCCCGTTTTGCGGTCCAGTGGACTGGAGACGTTCAAAGCCGCAGCCATCTGTTAGATTGTGTTCCCATCGTTATTTTTGGCAGTCACAAGGTCGCCCGCATCTCCATCTTCGACAACTTCTTAAGCACATCGGACTGATCGTTCTTCACTTGACCCTACGCTTGATGGCTACATAGTGGAACGGTGTCCAGCCACCTTTATTCTCGATCATGCAAAGATCAGGGCCTACTATTAGAAGCTCCCTCGTGACTTTCAAATCCCCCGTGGCCGACACAATGTGTAACGGTGTAAGGCCATCGCGATTCAACTCCCTTGCAAAATTGGGCTCTCCTATTTTTCGTGTTACAGGAGTATAAGGAAAGATGGCTACACAAATATAAGATTCGGCACTCATGCAGTGAAACATGAAATAGACTTGATGGCGTCAATACATTCCAAACCGAAAAGGGATGAAAGTCAGTGATAATAGTGAGCTGACTGATGATACCAACGATCATCACAAGCTTTTGTACATGTATGCAATCTGACACGTTGAACTTATGGACTTCCTAAAGTAGCTTGGAACTAGTCAGTTTCGACCTTGTCTTGACGAGGTTTCCAAAGTTTAGCATGTGAGCTGTCTATGCCTCTATCCAAACACATTTAATGGTTTTGCATCAACAAATAGCACCAAAGCACCATGCTGACTTAGCCTTCTTCATCGTAGTCTTCATCATCTTCATCCATCCCTCTATTCAAGTTTGCAAGCTGAACGGGATCGATGGTCATCTTCTCAACTTTAGAAAGAGACCACTCAGGATATTCCTCATGCTCGAATCCAGCGTCAGGAGCGGCTAATATACTTGGTCGGACCAGAAGCTAATATCGATTTTGAATTCCCATTTTCATCCAAATCCGCATTAAGGTCAGAGTTCCGAACAAGCAGTTCTTGGGGGTAGGAATGCTCTCTTTTGATTCATCGAGATGGTCACCATTTTCTGTCCCTTCAAGATCCTGATTTAAATTGTCCTACTTAGAAACATCTCCATCAGCTTCAAACTTCTCATTCTACACAGTTGCGTCCCTTCGAAGGCTCGACAAAACTTAAATGAAATATGCCCCTAATATTTATATGCTAAGCAATTTAATTTCAATAATTTTTTTTAGGGGTTAAAATTAATCCCTAATATTTTAATGCGATAAATGATTAAACGGATTGCCAAAATTTAGGTGTCAACACCTTCGTAGTCGTGCCTTGGTTGTGTCAAGACAATTCGATCATCGCATAACCTATCGCTTTTCGTTGACAGTTTCTTTGCGTAACGCCACCACTGAGACCAACATCTCCTAAAACTTGTACCTCCCTAGTCGAACGGCCATGCACGGCCATGCAATGTGGAGCTACTTCTCTTCACACAGAAAATAAGCCCACGGTTCATATCTCACGTCCATGCAATAATAGAAGAGATTGGCCACCATTCAGTCCATGCCCACGTCCCTTTTGATAGTCAACAGAAGGGAAATTGTTGACCAAGAAGCAGCTACGTTTCTCCTCCTAGAATGGCCAGCACACGAACGAAATCTTGGACCATGCAGACACGCCTCCCACAGCGTTGTCCCCTTCATCAACGGCCACCAAGACTTTGCTTAATTGACCCATGCAGTCAACAAAACCAAAAGAAGACACGTGATCTCCATTTCCGGTGGTCAGCAAAGAAGAAGCCACGCCAAGGGTCTTGATCAGCTGAAGCCACGTTCTCTCTCTCCCTCTTCGGTGGTGTCCAGCGAGTGAAGCCTCGCATGCAAGAAGACACGCCCTTGCATGCAGGGGCTGAACGTGGAAGCTGCAACCAAAATGTTGCTGCCACCGAATGCATGACTCACGGAGTCAACAACCAAGGAGAAGTGCGACGATTATCTTCGTTCGGGAAAGGCCAAAACTCTCGACCATTTCTCTGCCCATCGACCGCGCAACGACACCAGTGAGCGCGAGAGAGAAACCAAGAGAGAAAGAGAGTGAGCGGGTGAGCGAGCAAGTAGAGAGAGAGAGAGAGAGTGAGCAATCCGAGTGAGAGAGGGCAGCAAAGGAAGACCGCCCTCCGTCTATGGTCATGCTCGAGCTGCCGCTGTCGACACCGCCCATCTTCGACACTGATTGAGCTGCGTTCGAAGTCCCGAGTTTTCCGTTTTGGTTGCCGATCGAGCTAGGAGTTGAGGCAAGTAGAAGTTCATCAATCTATGTGGTGCATTGCTATGATTGTCTAGTGTAGTGCAAGTGAATTTTGATTAACCTATGCTATTTGAATTCCGTCGTTGCTTGGCGAGACGTGTTCCATCAGAATTTTACACTCTTCGATACTCGCATGTTTAGTAAATTTGGAAATCGTTTTAGGTGATCCTGGACTTAAAAAGGGAGAGATGTACGTGTTTTGCATTGAGGTCAAAATTTGGCTTATAGAACCGAAACTTACTGACCGTGAATAGTTTTGTACGTGTTTGGCTTTGAGGTCAAAATTTGATGCACCACCCACGAACAGTTTTGTACAAGAATTCTGGAATTGTGGAACTTGAAAATGATTGAAATATGTGCATGTGAGTTTCAGAGATATGTCGAGGTTGAACCGTGAAGTCAATTGCGGTCGATTTGGCTTTAAAACCTCAATTTTATGAACTGTTTCGTCAATATGAGCTTGGCATATTTTTAAAAATGTTGTTGTACTTTGGTTTACATTATAATTTTGGATTTCGGAATTGAATTAAATTCCGTGCATTCTATCCTTTTGAACTATTTACTCCGAATTTGCTCCGAAAGATGAATTATTTTGAGTTGTTATTGGATATTATGGTTTTCAGCATTCGACATTCCATTTGACAACAAAGATTTCAATGAAATTCATGTGATTTCCAATTTTCATAGCATTGAATGTGTTTTTGGAAATTAAGATGTTAATTGTTACCGTTGGACCCTCGGGTCAACGATGCCCCGGGAGTCGGGAGGCCCAAAGGATCGAATGAGTCGATGCCTTGTGGATGCCCGGTGGCCCTAGTGGCTGCATGCCGGAGGCTTTTTCCCTAGGAGCTTCGGGATACTTGGTTGTATGCTAGTCGGTACGTAAATCCAGAGGGTTGGGGTAACCATTTTCATGGTGAGTCTCTGAAGGTTCCTCGTGATGCCTGGTGGGGTACGAGATGCCTGGAGGTGTAACGGAACACGCTCTTGATGCCCGATGGCCCTTGTGGCTGAATGCCAGAGGCTTTCGTGACGCC
The DNA here is from genome assembly GCA_014182395.1 of Eucalyptus sp. ANBG9806169. Taxonomy (NCBI): domain Eukaryota; kingdom Viridiplantae; phylum Streptophyta; class Magnoliopsida; order Myrtales; family Myrtaceae; genus Eucalyptus; species Eucalyptus sp. ANBG9806169. The sequence goes on along the minus strand of CM024574.1, from coordinate 2,193,793 downwards.
AGGGATGGATGCGAAATCCCAGAAGGATGCAAACGTTTGTCCTCTGGAGGATGAAACCTTTTGAATGATAAAACGGATTATTCTACTAAGTGTGTGTGGTCTGGTTATATGACTAAATTGTATGGCATGGGGACGTATCATAACAGTTTGGCCCTATGATCGAGACTTGTGTAATTGGACATGATGCATCTTGAGTCTTTTGAAATTGCATAGACGATTGCATCAAAGAATTTCATGATTTTGATGCATACTTATCTCTTGATTTCCTGATTTCCTGTTTTTGTCTATCTTGCATGAATCTAGATATTGATGGTATTACATGAATTTCAGAGAAGGACGCGGACAAGGAACGAGAGGAGCAGGAGGTAGGTCTGCTGTGTGCGTAACGGGGATGGCGAGGTTGAATGAGAGGAGCAGGGTTTGTGCTCGAAGAAGACGAAGAGAGAAGGTGGGGTTTGAGCTACGAGAGAAGGGTTTTTATAGGAGAACACCAGCGGAATTGCTCTCGTGTTTCTCTCGCACGCGGATTTTCGAACCTTTCATTTGACGGTGTCGTCTGTGAAGTGCATGTAGTTCTTACCGGCCGTTATTAAAAATAATAAAATAAAAAGTACACACCCAAAAAATAAAAAATGTTCTAAGGCGAGGAATAATGTGCTAGTGTCTCTCATCTATAGTAAATTAATTGGAATTTTGTCAACATTGAACATCATAATATAGAAATTTATCATTTTCAAATATCATCTTCCTTGCATTTTTGCATGATCATGGCATTGAAAATGGAATAATTCTTTACTAGGTATAATTAACGGAACACCCTAAAAGTGTTAGTTAACAAGATCGTCTAATTATCAGTTTAGAATCTATCGGTGAAACGTAAAAGGTATAATATTTATGCATGAAACCGGTATGATTCTCTCGCTCGTTCGGAAACTGATTGAGATTAATTGAATTGTCCGAATTCTTGATATTCAGTCATAAATAGAAATCTTGTGGTTAGGTGCTAGAGCGGTCTGAAAATAGTATGCTTTAAGCACAAGAACGCAATAATGGTTCGTTAGCAAAATTAAATGAGTTTTTGTGTGGAATTAATCAAATGTCCCGAAATTTAAATATTCTATCATAAAATGATATTCCATTATTAGGTGCCGGAGTGACGAGGAGCGACAATGAGAGAATACATTGCTTCGTGTTATGGATAATTAGTGCTCTAAAATTGAAAAAAATTACAAATTAAGTAAGCTCTTATAAGATTATCGTCCGACCAAAAAAAAAAAATTATCGAAAAAAATAAAATGGAAAAGTGAAAACATAGAGGCGTTAGCCACCACAGGAATGAGATGTGTTGAACCGTGTGAGAAGACAAGATTGCCCTTGGAGCTGTCCTTGACCTTAACGTCCAAAACGGGCAACCTGGGCTGTCTTCACCCACTGTTTTGCATGTAAATTGGTAAAATCATTAATTACTAACCAAATGGAGAGGATAAGACAGAGATTTTCACAATCTCTTCTTCTGGATTTTTTTTTTATTGGTAAAATTATTAATTACAGACCAAGTGGAGAGGATAGGGCCGAGATTTTATACCGTTTTTTTTGGCTCTTTTCTTATTTATATGGTAAAAATATTAATTACAGGCCAAATGGGGAGGATATGACTGATATTTTCATAATACCTTTTTTTTTGGTTCTTATCTTATTTATTTGGTAAAATCATAAATTACAGGATAGGACCCAGATTTTCATAACACTTTTTTTTTGGGTGTTCTTATTAATATGGTTAAATCATTAATTACAGGCCAAATGGAGAGGATAGGGAAGAGATTTTCATAATAGCTTTTCTGGCCATTTTCTGATTTATTTGGTAAAATAATTAATTACAGACCAAATGGAGAGGGTAGGATAGATAAATCCTTTTTGGCTTTTTCATTATTTGGTAACATGGTTGATTACAGATCAAATGGAGTTGATAAGATAGAGATTTTCATAACATCTTTTTTTGGCATTTTCTTTATTGTCATTCTTAATTTCTTTCACGGGTATTGATATTCGCGGTAATGGTGAGTGGTCGGTAAGGGGGAACCTCTTCTTTCTTGGCTGGAACCAGATCGCAAGAGAGAGAGAGAGGGACGCGAGAGAGCTTGAGTGAGCGAGAACGAGCGTTTCGTCGTCGCCTAAGGTCCGCCCGTTGATTGCCATTTGGACTAGGGGTGTGGATGGTCCGGGTGGGCGATTCCCGACCTAGAACCGAGAACCGCCCGCTAAGGACTGGTTTCAAAAAATTGGAACCGGGAACCACCCATTGTTGCATGGATCCACCGAGAACCGAACTCATCGGGTCCGGTCCGGTTCCCTGTGTGGATCCATAGAACCGGTCTCACCAATAATAATATCGTTTTCCAAGTCTCGTCGTGAATACTTTTCATGTTGAGTAATATTTTTCTTTAAATCAAACCGGCTTAATTAAGGGTACCATTTTTCTTTATTTTATTGGAAAACGAGAAATAGATTTTTTTCTTATTTTTGAATCATTTTAGTTGAAATCTAAAATATTCTTTAAGTTCAAGATTCTAGATGATTGTCATATGTAGATCGTCTTTTCTTTTATCCTCTAACAATGCTCAATCTCTTACAACATTTGTTTTACTAATTTTTTTTTTTTTTGTAGAAACAATTCCACCAGTACTCTACATATTCTTGAACATAGTGTCATATGTGAGTCCCGAAAGTATCCTTTAAAAGAGCCATTTGTTGAGTTGTTGAAAGGCAACTTACACACTTTACTAAATTCTTATTAAAAAATGGAAACCATGAGAAGAGATGGAGCCCTAAAATTTAGATTTTTAATTAGTAATTTCGAAATTTATTTTGATATTAAAAATTAATATATCATTATAATATAATCGGTCTTGTCCGGGTGGGCGGATCCGCCCATGGAACCGGGAATCGGATCGGTTCCCTCAAGAACCACTGGTTCCGGGCGGTTCCGGTCCGGTTTCGGACGGTTTGAACGAGTCCCGGTTATTTTGTACACCCCTAATTTGGACCTAGGTAGGCCTCCCTTTCGCCTGTGGGCCTTCCATTTTCGGGGCGCGTTGGGCCAGAGCTTGTGGCTGACCAGTTCGCACTAGCTTCGGTCCCTCCGGCCCCCGTAGGTCTTTACCCAAGTTTCTCTGTGTGTTTTTGGTCATGTTCCGAGGATCCTAGTCCCATTTCGGGTCCCGGTTGAGTCGGAAATCTTAAGATTCGGTAATGCACGCCAACTGTTTGTATAAATGCCTGAGTGAAGCTCGCATGACTATCCACGAACTTTTGTCCATTATAGGCGTCCACCGTTGCTAGACGTGTTTTTTGGCCGTTTTACACACTTCCGTTTCGTCCATTTCGAGTTTATATTGTCGCGATTTGAGCTTATGGCCATATGTTGTGATTTTTGTGCAAGTTGTGTCTAGTTCTCCTCCTTGTCCTTATGGGTGAGAGAGCAGGTGTCGGCTCGGCGGTGGCCTGAGCGCGGGCGGTGTTGGCGCCGGTGACAAAGGGTGGTGAGGCTCGTTTAAAATGGAGTCGGTTTGGTTGATGAGTTTGAAAAGAGTGTAGGAAGTATGTGGCTTCGGGCGTGCTCTCTGCACGCACGAAGAAGAAGACCACCTGCAAGGGTGAAAGAAAAAGAAATAAAAAAGGGATAATGAAAAGAAATGGCAAAAAAAGGACAAAGTAAGGAAAAGACAGCGGCTGCCCTTGCCGGTCAATTTTTTTTTTAAAATTTTTCTTTTGATAATTTTTTTTTACCACAAAACTCATTTGTAAATGTGATTCCCCAAACACCATTTTTGCTCAAAGTACTTTACAAAGGGCTTTCAAAGTATAATTTACCAAATACAGTTTGCATTTCGGAAAACACCTTTAACTCAAAGGTCTTTGCATTTTTCTAAAAACTTTCCCCAAAAGTGGTTCCCAAAGGCACTCGAAGTGTGCAAAAGCCACAGGACACCACCTCTATAGGATGTCCTCGTTTCCAATTCCTCATAATTTGAACTAGTAAACTTTGCATACGTTTCAAGAGATCATTGCATCTCTTTTCTCTACTAATTTGTTTCCCCAAAACGTTATTGTTAATCGCATCATCAACTTGCTTGAATAGATAATTTAATATTTATCTCTCGAATAAAAATTCATAATGAGTCATTTAAAAAATGATTAATATTACGAAAAACTCCAATTTGGTACATCTATGAAAAATTTATCTCAAAAAAATATTTTGATCACCAAAAATCTCAAGAAAAATTTAACCTCTATCAATTTCTGTTAAATTTTATTGTCAAATTACTAAGTTGAATAATACATGACAGTTGACGAATGTAGAAGTTTGGGCTTTCACCCTTAGTTTATCATAAGTATATCAATTTGTGATTTTTCTTGAAAAAAATTAATTTGAGATAAATTTGTCACGAGTGTACATGTATGTGATTTTTCATGATATTAACTATCTTGCCCCAATCCTCGGACACGCACTCATCCCTCACCTTGGTCGATTTAATAGCGACGTCCCAGGACGCATCGCCTACCCTTTCGTTTAATATGCGCATGCGGAAGCATATAATAAAAATCCCCAGACAATAAAGCAATGTGATAGACAAGTAGGACTAAAAACTTGAACTTGAAAACCAACACCCTTATGTACATATATAACAACTCAGTCATATATATACATATACAAGCCATACTAAAAGGTCGGTTTCTACTCAAACAGGTTCCACAGTAAAAGTCATCAGACAGGAGTGGAGTTTCAATTTTCATCAGGATCCTCCATTCTGTTCAATTTGATAATATCTAGAAAATGATGAACACCGCTTCGTGGCTATCCAATTCTCCAGAAGGCTAAAGTTACTACTAAGATAGCTTCAGCTTTTCAAGTCATAGGCTATCTATATATATCAGGGAACGAGAAAATTGTTTGAACTATAACTGGTAAGTAGTAGTTATTTAATTGCGTAGATTCTAGTTCTACATATATTTTGCTAGCTTTAGCAAAGAATTTTTTTTTTTTCACTCGTATTAAAACAAAGTTTGGTAAGCATATCTCCACAATTTCTTAGCATAGCGTTTAGCTTTTTATGATGTTCTGATAACCCATAAATACATAGACACGCTCATGTTTCAAACTAGATAAAATTTAAATGATACTAAGCCAAGGAGGCCCGTTTGGTTCGGCTTTTGGGGAATGCATTTGCACAAATGCAAATACCTTTTGGTGAAGGGGGTTTTTCGAAATGCAAATGTCGTTTGGTAAAATTTGCATTGAGAAATAACTTTAGCCAAAATACTGTTTGGTAAATTTTGAATTTGTAATTAACTTTTATTAAATTAAAAAAACAAAAATATGTTTATATATTTTTTTGAAGTCCGGCCACCGAACCGTCGAATCCAAAAGAGTCGAACCTTTTGAATAAAAAATATGTTTATATATTTTTATATAAAAATATGTACATAAAATATATTTATATAAAAAATAGATATGTTTTTATCTATATAAAAATATATAAATATATATTTTATATAAATATATATTTATTAAACATAAAATATAAAAAATAAATATGTTTATATTTTTTATATAAAAAAATAAACATAAACATATTTACTTTTATATTTATTTTTATTCGGGCAGCCAATCGACTTCTCCACCGGAGAGATGAATAATACCGAAGTTGCATTCCGAAGTTACAACTTTGCAAAGGATCTCAAGAGCTGCATTGGGCTAAAGGCCCTTAGAGCCACTTGGAGATGCAATTGCATCTTGCCAAAGTCGAGCAAAAAAACGAACCAAACACCTTTGCATTTGGCCAAGGGACTTTAGAGCTCAAATGAGCATTCCAAATGCTAACCAAACAAGGCCCTTGTGGGCGATTGCATCTTATTCTTCACTTTCAGCATTTTCACTCTCTAGATGGTAACATCTGTACAATCTCATTCCCTTACAATGCACGTCGGGAGTGAATTGATCAATCACTATGGGGAAAAGTATCTAAAAAATCCTAAACTTATTGTGCAACCAGCATCCTATGTGACACGGCTAGAGGAAGAAGGAAAGAAACAAAAAAAAAAAAAAAAAAATCATTAAAATATATTGATTTTTAAAAAAAAATATATAATTATCCGTGTCGATGCTCACCTTGTCATGTAGGATGGCCGATGTTGATTAGACAAGCAAGTCGGCAATTTCCAACTAGAATTGGCTAGAATGACTGAATCGACAAATCGTTAAATTGTTCATGACTAGATTAGTAAATCATCAAAATGTTTAGAACTACATTAAAATAAGTGAAATGTTTGTGACTAAACTGGCGAGTTGCCAACATATTTGGCACTAGATTGGTAAATTTGAAAAATTTAGAATTGAATTGATAGTCCTACGATAGGTTTATGATTTTTGAATAATTTTCCGATTCATTGGAGAGCCTTAAATAGGCTTAAAACTTGAATAGCCTATAGACCTATATAAGGACATTATCACATATTTCATTCCACGACCGCCCTCACCTATAGAACCTTGTAGCCTTCATTCAACAACCAAGATAACCTACTTATCTCCAACCTGATTAGCCTATGGCGCCGCCCCTAATCTTCTCATCATATAATTATATAAATATCCCCATATGTCGAATGAAGTCTCACATTTATGGTGTCAGACTAGGGCCTCCTAGACTAGATTAAGTGGGAAAACATAGTTGATTTTGAACAAGGATCGTTCACAGCCAAAGAAATCGCTCCTACATGTGACAAGTCAACTGTCTTTTACATTTTTATTTTTCTTTCACCAATCCTAATCTCATGGTACACGCAGTTTGACTATTATTTAACTCGCGACATTTATGACATAAGTTCGGTTATGATCTTTTTATATTTTTAAAATTTCGACTTTGATGAGAATTAAAGAAAAAGTAGTTTTGCTTTAAGTGGAAACAAACTAGCTCAAAAGGTAGGATTATGTAGATTGGCAAGCTTGCAGGTAGATTCAATCTGAAATTAGATTAAAGGGCGAAAAGGGGAAAATCAAAGAGGTGTATATAAATATTTTGACTAGACTGATATTCTTAAAAACCCTTAAAACAATTTAATCCACATATAACAAACAAGCTTTCTGCAGGTTTTGGCCATCTCAAAGTTACATTGAATGGTTAGATCATGATTTTGAATAACGGATGTGTCGCATCCATATCAATTACTCATGTATACACCGTGACTTGCGATAAGTCGACTCCAGGGACTAAAAATTAGGGTTGCTATGAGAAATCCTTTCTTTCTCAATTGCTCAAGGAGGTGCAAGACACTTGCTCAGCAGTTACAAGAGCGGCAGAGAAGTGAACAGTACCAAAAAATTATACATTCGACATCCCGATGCAGAACATATTTCACAATCATCGGCTTTTTTCCCGTAATATTTCAAGTGTATTATTTGTGGCTTAGCAACTTGCAAGTAGCTAGAATGAATTTTAACGTGGAGAATTTTTAATTTATCATAGAAATTAAGCTTTTTTCCGCATTTGCTAGTACTTCTGTATTCCAAGTATTTCTAGTTTTCTTTCTACTATTACACGTTACTTATCTTATCATTTGTGTAGAGACATTTTAAGATTAAACATAGTTTAAAAGAAGAAAGAATCTAAAAAATTTACAAAAGAGGAGAGAAAAAAATGAGAAAGTTCGCCAGCTACCGGCTGTACGGTGATTCCCGGATCATAAAAAAAAAAAAAAAAAAAAAAACAAATGAGAAAGTTGGCATCATGCCGCCATCAATTCATCACTGCCAACCTTACCCGTTTGTAACTTGGCAATTATATAACTAATCGACGTAAGTTATATCATTAAGAAATCATAATTTCCAAAATTTGCAAATATAAACAATTTATTTTTCGATAATATGGGCTTATTTGAAAGCAACAAAAATCTTTCCATGGATTTGGATGAGGAGCATTTATTTTCTTTTTATTTTATTTTATAACAACTCAGAGCCCAATCGTAATTAGCCAGCTACTTGGAGAGAATTAGCACAGCAACTCACCATCTTGGGCCCCCAACTTAAATCCAAGTTCCATACAGTAGGAATCGAATTAACAACCATTGACTCCTAAGCTAGAAACGTAAGAACGACATTGCCACTAGGTCAATTCTGTGGTGGTTTATTTATTTTCATCTTTCAAACTTGAATGTAAATTTTCGCCACACATAAATCATGATAATAATAATGTCTAGCCGGCATTGGAACCATACGACAATTTTCGGAATTTTATCATTTCGATCTCTGTTATATCTCATGGTCGTACTTTATGTTTTTCCGGCTCTTCCAATTGCAGAGTTGGTGAGCCTAAGCCTTCTTGTATTTTTATTACAACAGAAACAAATGGATAATGAAGACCATTTGCATCAATGCGTATTAGAAAACAATTCTAGAAAAGTTGAAAGCATAACAAGAACAGTTTTATTCAATTGGAAATCCAAAGACGGACACAATACGACATAGCGTAAGGCGAGATCGATGAGGGGGAAGATTCTCCGGCAAGTGAATTAGGCGATTTTATATAGCTCGAGCGCCCACATGTTGAGGACCTGGCAGCCCACTTTCGGGGAGCTGAACCCGGCCGCGCGGGCCATGACCTCAACTTCCCTCAGCGTCCGATCTTTCCCTCCAGGAGTCACGGCCATCATGACCATGTCGCAAGTGAACGTGGCCGGGGTCACTAGGTCCGTCCCTGGGTATTCCGGGCAGACTGGGTCTATGATCACCACCTTGTCCGATGCCCGCAATGCGTTCCAGCATTTCTTCAGGAGCTGTATGGCGGACTCGTCCGTGAAACTATGGAATTGCCACTGCAAAAAACAGCAAACAATCAAAATCAATTAAGACTCCCGATCGCCAATTTGTCCTAAACAAAATGCTCGTACATTGGATCTTTCTTAAGCTATGTTCGTTAATGCAAAATCAATTAAAATCAATTAGAGAAATCATGTTCAAATAAATTATAAGCTACGTAATTTTACACGTTTCATTTCATTTCATTTCCGGGAGCTTGAGTGCTAAACAATTAATCCAAAGTGACCTTCGCTAAGAGGATGTCTCCTTTTGGGATGGGATCATCCACAAAGCTCCCTCCTACATGCTCCAAACCCGCCATAAAAAAACTAGTCATCTCATTTCGTCATCATTACTTCATAAGGCATCCTTAGAAGGGCCAACTGTATATAGGTGACATAATTATAGGAACAAGGTGAAAGAGGCTAGAGAATATACCTAGAGGGGGGTGAATAAGTGTACAAGAAACTTTTTTCACGGGACTTAGAAGAATATGTTTGATGGATAGTAAAATAAAATTCAACTATTAAATAGATGAGTAACACGAAAGCATAAATAGGAAGTTTAGGGATGAGAGAAGATGAACACAAAATTTATAGTGATTTGGCTTATTCCAAGCCTACGTCCACTCTCCCACACTGACAGCCCACCGGCTGGATTTCACTATGAATCAAAAGAGTTGTTACAATATCACGTCTTTGATTCCACAGTGTAGAAACTCAGCTACACTTCCTCAAGGTCTCACAAGTATTTAATCTCTCTTTTGAATACATTTTTGGCTCAACAGTTGAATTAACAAAGAACACGGAGCTTTAGACTTTGAAATTTATTTATCACACACTCTCTCTTGAATAACCAGAGCTTCTCCTTTTTATACTCCTCCATGCCTTCATATCTGTTGGCACTTTCCAAAGGAGTTCCTCCATCAAACCGTTGGACAGAATCAATTAAGGAGATCTTCGAGTTACTTAAGGAAAGAGATGATAGCCCATCAATCCTGCTCGCCCATACAATCAGGATCTAAGTTTCCATAAGTAGAACCTTCCAAGTATACTTTGTCAATCAACGAATCTAACTTATTTGTATCAAGATAAAAACGAATAAGAAGATCTTGAATTGCTATCTCTAGCCATAAGGGACTTCTTTAACCACTTGAAACAATTCTTTAAATAAATCATTGATACTAGATAAATCATCTTCGACAGTCTAGATACTGTCAATGATGGCAGACTTTAAATCTTGAATCTGATGGTCTTCAGACTTTGTCTACAGAGTCTTTAAGTCTTCAGACTAGACTGATGGAAACGTTTTGTCAACATCGAAACATATAAGGAAGTTTTCTCCAACAATCTCCCTATTTTTGATGGTGACAAAACTTTCCTGCAGATTTGGAAAATTTGACCTGCAAGACAATACTTAAACAAGCAAGAATATGATATCTCATAAACAATAAATGAGTTGAAAGATAGTATCAAATTTGCATCCACAGGAAATTGGTTAGTCATGTACAAACAACTATCTCATACCAATATCGTACCAAGTATGCTTAGGATACTGTAAAGCAATCACATAAACAAACATAATCTGTAATTCAAAAGTCACACCAGATAAAGGTTTAAAGTCAGAAAATAAGTCTGATCAAACACTGAACAAAACAAATATGCAAATCTCTCCCCCTTTTTGTCAGCATTAAAAAGGTAGAGACAAAACAAGAATTGATTTAAGATGATTTAGGAACGCGAATAAGTTGGAAATCTTCCATTGACTTGACTGTTTCCTCCAGCTTCCTCAGATCCTCCTTCAAATGAGCTAAATCTTCACCCTTGGCAGTTGCTTGAATTTGAAGATTAAGGGCTTGAACTTGATTGATCAACGATTCTGAAGAGGCTTTATAAGCATTCTGCATGTTTTGAAATTCGCATCCCAAGGCATAAATCTGACCTCTCAACTCCATGAGAATATCAACTAGTCTTCGAAAGTCTCCTGAGTTGTCTGTTTGAGTGCTTGCCTCAGCATGGTCAAATAAAGGCATATCCAAATTTGGAGAAGATACCTTATGACCTTCTTCAGGAAAGTGAGAGGCATACACATCTTCTGGATTAGCAGGAGAATGACTAATGTCATCACTAGTGAAAGCAAGAGAATGAGTACCTCTTTTCTCTGTAGCTTCCCCTGTGTCTGTGCCTTCAGGTGGAGAATAGTACTCTTCCTGCTCAATTTCCTCTGCAGTGACAGGACGACCTTGTTCTCCTTGATTCTCCTGATTTTCGTCTTCTTTTTCCTCTGTCTCTTTCCTCCTTGATTCCCTCTCTTCACTCCTCTCCTCGGTCTCTTCTGTTCTTTGTCAAAACTTTATTTCTGGAACAGAACGCTGCAAATTTCTCAAAGCAAGAGCAGAGATGGTAACATTATCATCATCATCTTCTTTGTCCTACAAGATGATTGCTATTATTCTTTTAGTTGGAGCTATCATCGGCTCCTTTCCTTTTCGTTTTGTAGCAACAGAGTCTTGACGAATTTGTTGAGGAGTCTTTTCTTTGAACTTCTCTAGAGCCTTGTTCAGCTTTTTCAGACGCATTTTAGAAACCATCTTCAGCCCTACCACCATTTGTTCGCACGTTCGAACACACAAAATTCTTGGAGGCTGGATGTTGAAATGTCTGAAAAGCTTTGTAACAAGTGCCGAGTAGGGAAGCTGACCCTTGTCTTTCATCATCGAATTGTACATGTGAAACATGATAGTATGTGGCGGAGAGAATTTTTTACCAGCATTGATGGCATACATCAGTGTTGCTTCTGAATTAGAGACATCAGTCTTCGATGTGGACTTGGGTCTAAGACAATTGATCACAATTTTGTGAAGTAGGATATTTGAAGCATTCATCCTTGAATAAGAAATCCGTCCTTCTGCCATTCCATCTTGGACAAGCCCCATTGTCGCATGGCTAATAGATACGCTAATTGATTGAAATGAACCTCTCTCAACTCCAATCACATCAGCGAAGATGTCCATATCCACCACAAAGTCCTGATCTTTAACACTGAAGGAGAAACTGTTTGCATTCAGAAAACTTAGATTTGAATAAAAATAAGCAGTGTGTTCTGGATGGGCTACTGTTGAGTCAGAACAAAAACGTTCAAGTTAAAGTAAAGTGAATTTCTCCCGCAACTTCACATTCAGGGAGTCAAGAAATCAAAATCCACACTCCTTGGATTCATCACTCCTCGCTTCAATAACTTAGAATAAATCTGCTTGTGTTCTTCAGAACGAAACAGATTTGAACTTGGTTGTCATACATCCGCAGCAATACCCATTCTCAGCTTGAAATTAGTGAACAATTTTTCATCATCATTGATATTAGGTTGACAAACTCCTCCGAAACGTGGATCACTTGGGAAATTTGCAAATGCCCTATCTGCAAAGCCAACAGGAGCAATTCCCAAATGTTTCATTGTTTGCAAAAAGTGGGTTTCATTTCTATAACCCTTCTCTTTCAGAAATTCATCGATAATAGTCATTGGAGAGCCTCCATCCTTTAAAGCTGAATAAAGTTTGAAATTAAAGGCAGGTTTTTGAGTTCTTACAAGTTCAGCATCTTCGATAACTTCTTCCGTCCGTTGCTGAACATTCTGAGGTCTAGCCTGAGGAGATTGACACTGTTGAGAATGTTGTGGGCTCTGCTGTTCCCTTGGAGAATCTTCTTGCTCAGTAAGGTCAAAATGCGTAGGACCCTCACCCATATGCTGTGGGCCCCTGCTTGCGATCCTTGAAGACTTCCTTTGAAAAGACATTGTCACAGTCTTTGAGGATTTCCAAACTCGATTCGTGAGAAAGATGAAAACTTTGAGGATTAAACTAGAGAGTAAAAGTGAGAAAATGGAGTTCTGCGCTTTTAGGGTTTGCGAGTAAAAAGAAGAAGAAGAAAAACAGTATATATAAGGCAGTTGAATCGGGGGAATACGAATCGTCACAATAAAAAAATGCTTTTAAAAATAACTGCCTTTTTGAAAACAAATAACTGCCATAATAAAAAGATAACTTCTTTTTCAAAGAAAATTTAGAAAGATAAAGACAATCAATTACGGATATATAGGCTTACCTTTTTAAAGATAAATTAAATCAACTTACAATCGTGATCCAAGATCATCTGGGTCTGAGCGTCTTTTGGGTATCTTTATCTCTGAGTCTGAGCTTCTTTAGACTTTATAACATTAAGCTTGTACCAAATAGACTCAAATTGGCTTTTCTCTAGAGGTTTCGTACAGATGTCCACCAGTTGATTCTTTGAATCAGTATTTCTCCATTTTGAACATGATCTCTTATAAAGTGATGCTGAATCTCTATATGCTTTGCTCTTGAATGAAGTACTAGATTCTTGGTGAGGTTGATTGCTCTTGTGTTGTCGCATTTAATCTCAGTACATGAGTCTTCAATTCCAAAGTCTTTTAATTGTTGTTTTATCCATAGAATTTGAGAACAACATCTTCCAAGAGCTACATATTCTGCTTTTGCTGTTGAAAGAGCAACTGTACTTTGTTTTCTAGAAAACCAGGATACCGTCATGTTTCCAAGTAGTTGACATGTGCTTGAGGTGCTTTTTCTATCAACTCTACATCCAGCAAAATCTGCATCTGAGTATCCAAGAAGAGTAAAGTCTCCCCTTTTTGGATACCATAGGCCTAACGATAAGTTGTTGCAACATATTTGATGATGTGTTTTGCAGCACTCGGATGAGATTCTTTGGGATCTGATTGAAATCTAGCACACATACAAACACTAAACAAAATGTCAGGTCTAGAAGCAGTAAGATAGAGAAGTGAACCAATGATACTTCTGTATAGCTTCTGATCAACTTTCTTTCCTCCTTCATCTTTATCTAGCTTCGAGGAACTTGACATTGGTATTTCAGTTTTCTTGCAATTCTCCAAACCGAATTTCTTAACAAGTTCCATAGTATATTCTTCTTGATGAATAAAGATTCCTTCCTTCAATTGTTTCACTTGTAGCCCAAGAAAGAAAGATAGTTCACCCATCATGCTTATCTCGAATTCTTCCTGCATAGACTTAGAAAATTTCTTACACGGATTTTTATTAGTAGATCCAAAAACAATGTCGTCAACATATATTTGAACAAGTAGAAAATCTTTACCTTCTCTTTTAATAAAAAGAGTAGTGTCTATTTTACCTTTCACAAAGCCACTCTAGATTAGGAATTTACTTAACCTTTCATACCAAGCTCGAGGTGTTTGCTTTAATCCATATAGAGCTTTTTTCAGTCTGAATACGTAGTCTGATCTCCTTGAGTTTTCAAAACCAGGCGGTTGTTCCACATAAACTTCCTCTTGAATGAATCCATTCAAGAATGCACTTTTGACGTTCATTTGAAACAGCTTGAAATTTTTATGGCATGCAAAAGCAAGTAATAAACGAATTGCCCCTAACCTTGCCACTGGTGCGTAAGTTTCATCATAGTCTATCCCTTCTTCTTGCGTGTATCCTTTGGCCACGAGCCTTGCTTTGTTCCTTATAACTTTTTTCCTTTTTCATCCATCTTGTTCCTGAAAACCCATTTAGCACCGATAATAGATTTACCTTTTGGTTTAGGAGTTAATTCCCAAACATCGTTGATGCTGAACTGTCTGAGTTCTTCTTGCATAGCTTCAATCCAGCTTTCATCTGATAAAGCTTCCTTTATACTTTTGAGTTCTATTTTAGAAATAAGAGCGACAGCGCTAGACTCTTCATGCTTTTTGGATCTTGTTCGCATTCCTTCATCAATGTTACCAATGATGAGTTCTTTGGGATGACTTGATTTGTGTTTCCAGTTGCTGGTTGGTTTGACAACTTGTTCATCTTTTTCTTCATTTGATTCTTCATGATTCGTTCGTTGTTGACCTTTTGTAATCTGAACTACTCCAGAGGAATTGGAATTTGTAAAGTCTGGATTAAGTTCAGATTATTCAGGTTGAGTCAGAACCAATTGATTTTGTGTAAAGTCTTGGAATTTGACATTCATTAACTCTTCCACAGATTGAGTCTTCTTGTTGTATACTCTGTAGGCTTTGCTGGTTGTTGAATATCCAAGGAAGATTCCTTCGTCTGACTTTTCTTCAAACTTACCAACACGATCATTTGCATTTTTTAAGATAAAACATTTGTAGCCAAACACATAAAAATATGAAACACTTGGCTTTTTTCTATTGAACAACTCATAAGGAGTTTTCTCCAGAATAGGCCTTAGGAACACTCTGTTAATAATATAACATGCTGTAGAAACTACTTTAGCCCAAAAACGAGATGAAATGTTACTTTCAATTAAAAGAGTTTTTGCCATTTCTTGCAAAGATCTATTCTTTCTTTCCACTACTCCATTTTGTTCTGGAGTGTATGGCGAAGAGAAAACATGGTTTAAACCACTTTCATCACAAAAATTTGCAAAGTCTTGATTTTCGAACTCACCTCCATGGTCTGTCCGAATGCTTGTGATAGTGTATCCTTTCTCATTTTGAATTTTCTTCAGTGATCCCTTGGGGAGGGGGGAGGGGTTCGAATCCCGACGTGAGTAGCTAGGTGTATTAAGCGTGACGCCGTGGTGGTGGGTCATGCGCTAGCCTCACCAGAGGGTTTACGGCGCGGCTGTCGGCTGCAAGCTGGTTCCTCCTGTCTCCAAAAAAAAAAAAAAAAACAATGAAAACGTACCTTTAGAGTACTCGAGTCGGACTTTGAGCCTTGATATCACTTTCTTTAAAGATTTATTTGCCCCACAAAGTTGCTAATGGTCACCGGCAAATATCCTCCAAGATACAACAAACTCTCAAAATGAAAATACTAGATAGCAATTCTAGTATTTCTCCAGGATCTCTCTAAGAAACAATTGAAATGATAGATGTAGTTTTCAAAAAGAAGATTCGAAAAGATGAAAAATTATCACACATTTTTCCTCAATCTAACAAGTATATATAAAACAATTTTAAAACGTAGACAACTCTTCGTGAAAAGTCGCGAAAATAAACAAACACATTTTTTCAAAAATTGCTCAAATGAACAAAAGATCCAATCGTAAGAAATTAAAAAACCAAACAAATGCAACCCTTCGGGAAAGGTTGCAAACTGAACAGGTATCTTTTTCAAATATTGTCTTGAAATGACACAAACAAAATTCGGAATAAAAGGAATTATTATTATTTAATAAATAAATTTTCGAAAATATTATTTATTAATTTCCGAAAATTCTCAATAAACAAAACAACATTTGAATTGATTAAAGTTAATAAGATAACCGTACGAAATAAAAAATAAAAATAAAATAACAAAGGGATTAGTGCAAATTAAATCGTTGGTGCGCTAAGTGCGCCAAATAATCACATACCCGCACGCGGTTATGATGAGGTCTAGCCCACACCCAATAATTCCTTTAGATATACAAATGAAACCTCACACTTATAAAGTGGCTCATTTCCTCCCATTTTTTCTATGTGGGACAAAGAAAAATGTACTTAATTTGTTTTACAAACAAACTTCCAATAGATCGTTCGTCGGATTGTCCACATTTGGATGGTTGATCTCGATTGCCAGGGCGATGGATTCGGGTGCAACAGCATCAGGAGTGATGGTGTGTCCGGTCGATGAAGAACGTTGATGCATCGTGTGGTCCGACATGTTTCACAGAAGCTGGAACGTCCCAAAAAAGTTGCGTTTAGAATAAAACGACGAATCAATTCACAAAAAGTTTACCACTGCCAAAGCAAAAAAACCATCACGAATTTGGTACGATTTTTTTTTTTTTTTTGGTCAGTAAATTTGGTACGATTTGAAGAAAGAAAAATTGAATCGCAGAACGAATGGAGATCAAAAGCTTTTTTAGTACCTCACGAATAACCAAACCAAAACACCAAGGAGAGATTGTCGAGGTCCATCTCTTTTTTGGCATTTTTTAATTTATTGGTAAGTTCATTAATTACAGACCAAATGAAAAGGATGGGGCAGAGATTTTCCTAACATCTTTTCTGGCATTTTCTTTACTTTCATGCTTAATTTAAGCGGAATTGAAATTTGGGGTAATGGTGAGTGGTCGGTGAAAAGTTGGATGGATGAGACTGAGACACGATGAATACTTCTATAGACCATTCATTTAAGCTAGGTTTATTGCATCTGGAAAAGGAGGAACAAAATTAAAACGTTAGATAAGGTTTATTGCATTAGAAGGAACAGAATTAAAAATTGGGATATGGTTTAGTGCAGCTAAGCAACAGCTCCAGACATCTTCCTCCATTAAACTACTTGAAAAGGAAGGAGAACAATTACTCGTTCTATCCTGGCTCCAAGAAAGACGGCTTTATTGCATTAGGAAAGTCTTGGACAGCTCTAGCTAAAGTCTGAATGGCTTTGTCACCTTTGGTGGTGACAATAGACTAAGTAGGTTCCAAAGCTACGTTTGGTTATTTGGATTTCTAACAAAGAGAGGACCGGATATAATAAGATATGAAATTCAGGGATTTTGCTTATATTCTATCTATTATTTGGTAAATCGCAATAATAAAGTCGGATATATTCACATTGTATTATATATATTTATATATTATCTGATAAAGACGATATACGAGTGCAAATGAATCTAAAAATTCACAAACAAAGATAGTAAAAATTTCTCACGACACTCTTGCCTAGTTTTTTTTTTTTTTCTTTCCTCTTCCATCATTCTCCAATAAAATCTTATTAAATTCTAAACTACACTAATACACGTAAAATGCTAAAACACTTAAAATATGTAATAAATATAAATATATATTTATATTTATATATTGAATTTATATTGTAAGATAGGATTAAATTCAAATATACAATAAAAATAAGATTAAATTTAAAAAACAAAATATTTATTTATTGTAATTTTGAATCTCTTATATTAGAATTGAAATATTTTTTATATTGAAATATAATTTTATTTTTATTAATTAAGAAGTTTTTATTCAACAAAAATAAATTTCTTATTATAAATATTAGAAATTCTATCCACCTTAATACTACCTCTTCCATGGGGATAATTTTATCCAACCTGTATCCTTTTTATATCCAACTTTATCCTATTTTGCGCATGCACCAAACACATAATAGGATAAATGTTATCATATTATGGATTTTATCTTTAGTGCCAAACACAGCCCAAGCAGATCAAGCGAGGTAGAATTTAAACATGGAGATGTTTAGTGCCATTGAGCAGCAGTTCAAAAATTCTCCTTCCGTTACCCTTTCGTGGACTTCATGAGAAAAAAACCCCACTCCACTTAAAAAAATAAAAACGTAATGGAGTAATACATTGGCCCAATTCGAATATAGATAGACCTTAAGCTTATTTTTTCACATAAAATGAATTTCGCTAAACAATATTTTCAATTTCTTCATTGTATTTTGCAAATTATGAAGTCATTTCCTAATGTTTGTTACTTGAAAAATTATGGAACACATATTTGAGAGAAAGTATCACGTATGCCATATGTTCCAAGTTCAAGCACAAAGGACTCAAGTATGATTCGTCGATTTGGGTACCAAGATCCTTGGCATAGCCACCGGCGACCTAGACATTGATGCTGAGGTCTCAAGATTGGCCTTAATGAACTAAGGCCCACGCAACGGGGTCTTAAGCCAATCCTCAATAGACCTAGGTGCAGTCGCCACCAACCTAGGCACGAGCATTGGTGCGGGCATGACTGCTAGGGTCTCAAGCTTAGTATTAAGTCCCATGAGGCTGGGACAGGAGCCACAACACCCAGTTCTATGGCGGCATGCTTAGGACCTCGGACCTCGGACCTCATGCCCAAGTCCCTAGAAACCTAGTGCAAAGACCTTGGCTCCCGAACTTAAGACCCGTCAATTTGTTAAGAGTCTCTTGAGGACAGGATTGACTCCCTCGAAGCCAAGCTTAAGGCCCCCTATGTCAAAACTCGAGTCTCTAAAGCTCATGCTTGAGTCCCTAATGGTTGGGCCTGGTTTTCTTGAGGACAAGCCTAGGACCCCATCTCTCGGGCCCTTGGCATGTGAGCTAGGGCCAACGCTCGAATTCGGCAACTCGACACCTAAATTGGAACTTATGATTGTGCTCCAAACTTTGTTTCAACTATGTGTTTCATTATTTGGCCGTAACAAACAACAAGAAGTGACTCCAACATAATTTGCAAAATACAACCAAAAACAATAAACTGAAGACAAGTTACGGCGAAGTTTATTTTCCTTAAAACAATGAAAAGCTTAAAATATTTTTATTTTTACTTGAATTGGGCCAGTGTGTTATTACACTGCTTTTAATGGAGTGGGGTTTCATTCTCATAAAGCCCACGGATGGGTGATGGAGGGAGATTTCTTGAGCTGCTGCTGGGCAGCACTAAACAACTCCCATGTTTTAATTCACACACGGTGGGCTAATGTGCTATTTCTAGAGATTTCTTGGTTAAACCCTCCTCACAATCATCGGACAATACCGTTTCTTTCTAATCGAAATGAGCGGAATTGAGAATGGATTACGGCGGTTAAATTCCCTAGATGGATTCCATTCACAATACATCCTACGAGTTTCCTAATGCGACCGGAGATTTTTTTACTACGGATTATGTGTGCCAAAGTGTAGTGCTGAAGCATAAAAGCATGCATAGTAAATTTAATCAATCGCTGCCTCTAAATAATCTCATACATTCACATTCATCATTTCTCCACCTACAAAATAAAGGAATAACACAAACACCTTCCCATATTAGCTACCGTCCTACAAGAACATTTAACACGCAATGATCTTCAATTAGCGACTAATCTTGTTTTCTTTGTAGTTTTGACATATGCTGCCATTAAGACTGCCTTATAGAACAATCAATGGAGTTAATCTAGGCCTAAGCCCTCTTATGTTTAATCATTTGCTTGGGATTATCTTACCACTAGACTTGAGAAATGAAGAACCAGCGAACTCACCACATGCATCCATGCTGGCCCATTCGCGAAGAATAATTCAGGGAGCAATGATCTTCCATTTCTGCGAAAGCTTTGTCTTTTTTCCCTAGTTTATATAGGGATACAACAAGTACTTGCTCTTCTTTGTTGCTCTGGATTCTAGCCCCTTCTCGTTATTAAGTCGCCATTTCCTCCTGCCTCTTCTTCTGATAGAGGATGCAGTTTTCCAATGCTAACATCTTCAACAACACTAAAGTGTCAAAACTTGATACGGGAAGATACTTAGGTGTCAAAAATTACAAAAGTGACACTTAAGTATCATAATCGGAGTAAAATTGATCAATTAAGTGCAACGGTGAGAAAATCCAATCAAAATGCTTACGTAACGGTTTTCTAGCAAAACAGGTGCAAATAACGTCATTTTGCACGCTGACATGACTAGACAAATGCAAAAAACTACATCGTTTCTTGACATAGCTAAATAATTGATATAAATATTAATTTTAATTTAATTTAAAATTAAAATTATTTATATATTATTTAAAAAAAAAAAAAAAAAAAGAAGAAGAAGAAGAAGAGGAGGAAATGGAAGAAGATCATGATAACCAAAATTTCCATTAGGAAATGATTTTTATTCCGGACCAATTTTCGGCAAACTTGTTTGATAACGCTTATCAAATTTTCTATTTCGGAATAGGTTTCTATTCCAGGAAATAGAAAATGGAGGAGAAATCGAAGTAGAAATTTTCTACTTCGATTTCTCCCAGAAATCAATTTCTATTTCTCCCAACCCTAATTTTAAAATGAAATTTATTTGAATAAATAAAATGATATTTATTTTTATTTTTACGAATAAATTTAAAAATCCTTAAAAATGAATAAATAAAAATAAAAATTATTATAAAAATATAATTTATTCATTTTTATTTTATTATAAATATTATTTTTATTTTTAATAAATAAATTTATTTTTATTTATTCGAATAAATTTAAAAATCCTTAAAAATGAATAAATAAAAATAAAAATTATTATAAAAATATAATTTATTCATTTTTATTTTTATTATAAATATTATTTTTATTTTAATAAATAAATTTAATTAAATATCATTTTATTAAAAATAAAAATAAATATATTCATTTTATTCATTTAAAAATAAAAATAAATTTATTAAAATAGATTAAAAATAAATAAATTATTTTTATTTATCATTTTATTTTTAGTTTATTAAAAATAAATTTATTAAAAATAATTTATTTATGATAAATAAAAATACATTATTTTTATTAAAATAAAATTATTTTTATTTGTCTTGATTATTTTCCAAATAATTTTATTTTATTTTTTTATTCATTTTAAAATAAATTTATTCGTAAAATAAAATAAAATAGAATAAATAAAATAAATTTATTTTTAAGGATATTTTTATTTTAAAATAAAATGATATTCTTATTTTATTTTTTATGATTTATTTATTTATTTGTGTTAATAAATCATTTTTATTTTTATTTTTTATATTAAAAGGTCACCGGTCGTCGTTGCGCCGTCCGAAAGGAAGAAATTTTGTGTCGTTATCAAACGAATTTCTATTTTTAGAATAGAAATTTTGCGTCGTTATCAAACGGTTATTTTCTTAGAAACTCTTCTAAAATAGAAATAGAAAAATCTATTTCATTTTAAACTTTTCTCAAAACAGTAAATTTTGTCATGCACCCCCTAAAATTGCGGGTGACCGAGGGGCCGGGGGCCGGTGACCCTAGCCGACCCTCCCCCTCCCTTCGCTGGCCATTCCGGTGATGGCAGGGAGGCGGTAGTGAGGGCTCAGCCCTCGCCTTTAATTGATATTTATATTGAAATTCAAAAAAACAAGTAAAACGATGTTGCTGTGATTCTTCATTGCTGACTCAACTCTGACGTACCACGTAAGCAAGTTATATTATTAAAAAATTATCACGTAGAATTTCCGGTCACTTTTGCCAGACTTGACACTCAAGTGTCTCATTTTAAAAAAAAAGTAATACTTAAATGTCACTTTCATAGTTTTTGGTACTTAAGTGTCTTCCATGCCAAATTTTGACACTTCAGGTATCCAACACTCCATCTTCAACTGTATGGCCGTCATGCTCCTGAGCAGAACCCTAAGCCTCACGCCTCTCTCATTTTTAACCCATCTTCACCTAAGAAGTATATACCCTTTTAAGTCCTAAGGGTTTGTCATTTGACGGAGAAGTTGCATTGGCATATGGTGACGAATGCATCTCGACTGTAAGTTCAAGCATGCTCGGCACAGATGATGGAGAGATTTCTCAGCTTCAAATAAACTGCTCGAAACTTCGCTGAGTGCCGCTAAACCGGAGGCCTTTGCCCCTACTTCAGGCTTTACACCCCCCATCTTCATGCCCTGGTAGAAAGGATGCGCACAGGAGCTTCAGCCTCACACGGGTGCCACATTCATCGGCAGCCTTTTCGACGGCACTGATGGAGCTTCTGGACTTTTTGGTCCCAGCATCTGCCCAAAGTTCCTATGAAAAGACTTCAAGTGAGACGGGAGGCACCAAGAGGCATGACCAGTTCCCATGTACCCAACAAGCATGCAATCGCTTTCGTGGATTTCCAATGTTCCAATTCCATATATTTCGGCGCATCTAAAGGATCTAGAATCTTTCCTGGATACCATGCTTGACATTTGGTCTTCACCCATACAACAAAGCCTACAGCACAGCTGACGGTTTCCATTTTATCTGCCATCCCATCCGTCACCTGATACGGTCATTCTTTCCTGCTCTTCTTTGATGCCCAACTGATGGCCACCTCCAACATGATGCTCCCGAATCGCTCCACATGCCGCTCCAGGAAAATTCCCCAAAAAGCGAAATACCGGTACCGTCTCCTATCAAATCAGGTGCCTCATCAACTTCCATTCCTCCATCCAGGACAACTGCATCATTACCAAGCTCCTCGCTCCTGTTACCACTTGAGCTCGCATTTCTATCACCGACCTCAACATTCGCCAAAAATTCCTTCGTCTTGCCACCAGCATCGCAATTTTCTAGATTGCCAACTATCGCATCTTCAATGAATTGCTGAACTTAACCCTGCATCTTCGACATCCTGAGCTGCTGGTCCTACAATGCTCACTGCAACATCAATGCCGTCCCCAATCTCAATATTTCCACCGGCCCCTTTAACTGGACGTCCAAATTAAATGCAAATTCGCTACATATTTCTACAGTTCCACTCAAGTTCTTGTCCTCGACACTACAGGTTACATTCTCATTCCCAACTTCATCATACGTTGCCATGGCATCTTCAGCTGCACCATTACCCTTTCACCTTAGACTAGAAATCATTACTATTTCCTTTCAGAGAACAATTATGCAAGCCTGACCCACCACTATCTTCACTAATATTAAATAGGCTATGCTCTGTAGTAGATCCTTCTAGGGTTTCAACTCAAGGGGCGTTGAGCCACTGATATTTTTAGGTCTTTCATCAGCAGAATTAGCTTTCCAAACATCCTTTTTTTTATTTTATTTGTCCTCTTTTCCCCCAGGGATTTGCGCACTCCTGCAGCTGATAAGAAAGAACAGGATTCTTAAGAGAACGAAACCCATTATAGAAAAGGCCAAAGTTCCTATTCCAAGAACAAGATACATGTGAATCTTCCCCCGAATGATACCATTTCAGTTGCAAATTTTGACATCTGAGACTGTTGCTCAATTACATTATTAATGCTTGAGCCGCAAGGTTGGATGGGCATACTCACGAAGAACGCAGCCAAGTCCAAGTTAGAAACCCTTTACGGAAACGGCGAGAGGGCTCGGGCTTCTTCCATATCTCTGACCTCTTTTTTTTTTTTTTCAATTCAATCGGTTGAAACTAGGCTGAAATTTGACCCACGCCCAACAAAAACAAGACACGAACAAATAAAAAAAGAATAAAACGCTAGAAGACAAAAGACCTTCTGGCATGAGCCGAACCTCCAAGAAGCAGCATGAGCTTCCTTTCCAAGGAGGAAAACTCCTAGTTGCAGTTTTCCATCCTTAAAGGCAAAGCCAGCACCTTTCCCACACAAAGAAAAAAAAAAGAAAATGACAGAAAAAGACAAATCTTGCCAAAACACCAGCCCAC
The DNA here is from genome assembly GCA_014182395.1 of Eucalyptus sp. ANBG9806169. Classification (NCBI taxonomy): domain Eukaryota; kingdom Viridiplantae; phylum Streptophyta; class Magnoliopsida; order Myrtales; family Myrtaceae; genus Eucalyptus; species Eucalyptus sp. ANBG9806169. The sequence continues at coordinate 2,169,877 of CM024574.1, read as the reverse complement.
CGCTTTGATAAGGTCAACTACCAATTACAAACACATTCACATGACTCATCTACCTCCATAACTAAGCTACTTGCCCAAAAAGGAAATTTGAAAGGGACGGAACATGGGCCACACCGAATAAAGATGCATAATTCAAGAAACGAAAGCAGGCCTGGCATAAAAGGTATCGCCAACTATGCCCAGCTGAAGCATTATTTCGCCATTTTTATCGAAACTTGCCACGAAAGTTTCCCATATAAAGTTGTGTTGTGATGGGTCATTCGATGGAGATGTAATTATCTCCTACATTCCAAAAGATCAAAGGATCAGCAGATCATACAATTCTCAGATGGTCATTTTTCCTATCCTACCATTAGTAGCCATGTCGATGTCTGACTCCCCAATAGGCCACGGCCTCCACATCTTGCAAACCGTTTTCTCGCGCCGCTGTGTGCTGTGAAAACATCACCACAGCAAAAAAAAACAGATCTTACTTACATGCCTATCACCCACAGTCAAGTCCATGCATGGCCCCCAATCATCAGGCGCTTCGCGCCCCAAATTGCTGCAGAACAGGAATAAATTATTCTGTTCTGTTGTGGCTTTATTGTGTAAAGTATCCTATGCCGTACAGATGTACTTGATAAACATAAACTTGCAGGAGATCTACTTGATCAAAAAGAAACTCGCAGCCAAAGATCGATAGCATATAATACATAGCAGAAAAAACAAAAGGCTATTAACTAATTGCAAACGAAAATATATGCATCTGAAGACACCCAAGAACAATGAATCAGTTAAGAATGATTATCCTGCACTTATAATCCTCACGTCGATACCAGTTTTTAATCCCAACTAGACGCAACAGAAACAATCATCATATTCTGATGCAACCTAGGCTCTCTCTATACATGACTTGAGATCAAAGGCACAGACATTATTTCGAATTACAGTTTTTTAAAGAGATCAAGATCCACACCTTAGGGTTTACGCCAAGCGCTCGCTGTGAGGCGGTACCTCTGGTCTCCAAAAAAAAAAAAAAGATACACACCTTAATTCTGAAACTTTTGATGATTCTAGTCAGCAACCCATCCCTGCTATTTGCCTGACTTTTTGTATTAGCACATGCCTCGAATTCTTTCCACCCTGGAAAATGATGATCATGCTTTTGAGATAATTTCAACATTAAAGGTAAGTACAAACAAAGCTTGAAAGACGAGGACAAACTGATGACAATGCTGATGCAGCCCTTATTTTGTAGTCCTTATAATACTTGGAGATCAAACCGACGTCGAATGGACATAAGATTTTCAAGAGTTCAGAGATCATGATCAGGAATGGCAACCAAGGGGAAGTCGATTTCCATGACTTTTCCAGAGTTCCCAACAATCCTATTGCACATAAATTTTGACAAATTATCAAACCAATTGATAGAAAAAACGAAGTCAAACGCACAAACGTGGGTCAATGCAAAATCAGGAACAACAAAGAGATTTGATTACCTCTCAAGCAACAAGGGGCTCTGAAGCTAACAACATACTCCGCCAGCACGTAAGTGTTCATGTGTGTGCTCCAATTAATGTATCTCCTCGGAGATAATAAGTTGTCAACACCAGAATCATACTGTTCTGAACCAAGATAGACAAGCTCCGATTTCCCCAATATGACCTAGCAAAGCAACAGATGCCTTAGGCCGTCTTCATCTCTAGCGGCAGACTTAATGCTGCCAAAGCATTACAGAAAAAAATTATTGAAGGCCAATATCATCACATGCACAACATACTAACACAGAGTCCATATGCACAACTCCATTTTTAATTCATTCTCATGAAGCCCCCCGATGGGTGATGGCAGGAGATTTCTTGAGCTGCTGCTGGGCAGCACTAAACCACTCCCATGTTTTAATTCACACAGTGGGCTAGTGTGTTATTTCTTAAGATTTCTAGGGTTTATCCTCCACATAATCATCAGATGATGCCCTTCCTTTCTAATCGAAATTATCAGAATTGAGAATGGATTATCACGGATAAATTCCCTATGTGGATTCCACTCACAATTCCTCCCACAAGTTTCCTAATGTGACCGAAGGTTTTTTACCTCAGATTGTGCGCGTCAAAGAGTAGTGCTGAAGTGTTAAAAGCATGCACAGTAAGTTTAAATCAATCACCGCTTCTAAAAAACCTCATACATCCACATTCATCATTTCTCCGCCTACAAAATAAGGGAACACAAGCGCCTTCCCTTATAATTTCCGACCTATAAGAACATTTAACATGTGGTTAATGACTAACCTCGTTTTCCTCGCAACTTTGACATGCGCTACCATTAAGACCGTTTTCCTCTTATGTTTAATCATTTGCTTGGAATTATCTTACCAGTAGAGTTGAGAAATAAAGAACCAGCAAACTCACCACATGCATCCATGCTGGCCCATTCATGAAGAACCATTGAGGGAGCAATGATCTTCCATTACTGAGAAACCTTCTTTATTTTCCCGGTTTACATAGGGATACGACAAGAAGTACTTGCTCTTCTTGCTCGCTCTGGAATCAGGTCCCTTCTCGCTATTTAGTTGCTATTTCCTCCCGCCTCTTCTTCCGATAGAGGATGAGCAGTTTACCAGCACTGTCATGTTCCTGGGCAGAACCCCAAGCCTCACGCTTCTTTTTCATTTATAACCCATCTTCACCTGATAAAACTTTACCCTTTTTTAAGTCCTCAGTGTCTGTCATTTGACGGAGAAGTTGCATAGGCAGATAATGAATTCATCACGACTGTAAGTTCGAGCATGCTAGGCACAGGAGTAGAAAGGGTGCATTTTAGATGACAGAGAAAGTTCTCAGCTTCAAATGAACTGCTCGAAACTTCACTGAGGTCCTCCAAACCAGAGGCCTTTGCCCCTATTTCAGGCTTCGCATCCCCATCTTCATGCCCTGGTAGAAAGGATGCGCACAAGAGCTTCAGCCTCACGGGTGCCAAATTCATCCGCAGCCTCCTTTTGGACAGTATTCACGGAGCTTCTGTACTTTCTTCTTTTTTCTTGTCGCAGCATCTGCTCAAAGTTCCGATGAAAAGACCTCAAGTAAGACCGGAGGCACCAAGAAACATGACTACTTCCGAAGTACCCAACAAGTAGGCACTCCCTTTCGTCGATTTCCAATGCTTCGATACCATGTTTCGGCGCATCTGAAGGATCAAGAATCTTTCCTGGACACCATGTTTGACTTCTGGTCTTCACCCATACAACAAAGCCTACAGCAAAGCCGACACTTTCTTCATTATTTGCTATCCCATCCATCACCTGATACGGCATTCTTTCCCGCTCTTCTTTGATGCCCAGCTGATGGCCAACCTTCAACATGACGCTCCCGAATCGCTCCACTTGCGTGTCCAGAAAAATTCCCCAAAAAGCGAAATACCGGTAATGTCTCCAATCAGATCATGTGCTTCATCACCTTCCATTCCTCCACTAGGATAACCGCATGATTACCAAGCTCCTCGCTCCTATTACCACTTGAGACCTCAACATTCGCCAAAAATTCCTTCGTCTTGCCACCAGCGTCGCAATTTTCTAGATTGCCAACCATCGCATCTTCAACGAATTCTGGAACTTAACCCTGCATCTTCGACATCCTGAGCTGCTGGTCCTACAACGCTCACAGCAACATCAATGCCGTCCACAATCTCAATATTTCCACCGGCCCCTTCAACTGGAACCTCCAAATTAAATGCAAATTCGCCACATATTTCATCTACAGTTCCACTCAAGTTCTTGTCCTCGACACTACAGGTTACATTCTCATTCTCAACTTCATCATCCGTTGCCACAGCATCAACAGCTGCACCATTACCCTTTAACCTCAGACTAGAAATCATTACTATTTTCTTTCAGAGAACAATTTTGCAAGCCTGACACACCACCATCTTCATTAATACTAAACAGGTTATGCTCTGTAGTAGATCCTCCTAGGGTTCCAACTCAAGGGGCGTTGAGCCACTGTCAGTTTTAGGGCTTTCATCAGAACAATTAGCTTTCCAAACATCTTTTTTTTTTTTATTTTATTTGTCCTCTTCTCCCCCAGGGATTTGTGCACTCCTACAGCTGATAAGAAAGAACAGGATTCTTAAGAGAACGAAACACATTATAGAAAAGGGCAGAGTTCCTATTCCAAGAACAAGATACATGTGAATCTTCCCCTGAATGATACCATTTCAGTTGCAAACTTTGACATCTAAGACTGTCGCTCAATTACATTATTAATGCTTGTGCACCAAGGTTGGACGGGCATATTCACGAAGAACGCAGCCAAGTCCAAGTCCGATAGAAACCCTTTATGGAAACGGCGAGAGGGGCTCGTGCTTTTCCCATATCTCTGACCTCTTCTTCCTTTTCTTAATTCAATCGATTGAGACACAAGACTGAAGTTTGACCCACGCCCACCCAAAAACAAGACACGAAAATATAAAAAAGAATAAAACGCTAGAAGACAAAAGACCTTCTGGCATGAACCGAACCTGCAAAAGAGGCAGCATCAGCTTCCTTTCCAAGGAGAAAACTTCTTGTTGCAGTTTTGCATCTATAAAGGAAAAGCCAGCACGTTTCCCACACTCACAAAAATGACAAAAATCAAAAAGAGGACGATCTTGCCAGAAAACTATCCTACCTCTTTGAGAAGGTCAACTACCGATTACAAACATATTCACATGACTCGTCTACCTCCATAACTAAGCTTCTTGCCCAGAAAGGAAATCTGAAATGGACAAACCAACGATGGCCCACACCGAATAAAGATGCATAATTCAAGAAACGAAGGCAGGCTAGCCATAAAAGGTTTCGCCAACCATGCCTAGCTGCAGCATCATTTCGCCAGTTTTATCAAGACTTGCTACAAAAGTCTCAGGATGTAGTTGCTTCGTGACAGGTCATTCGAATGGAAATGTAACTGACTCTGACATAATTGTGTGGATCATACAGGATTCCCATAACATGTCAAAAAATGAAGCGCTTTGGTTTCACTGAAATTTCTCGGTTCTCCATTGAATACAAACAGCCACGGGATACAGGAACCATGAGAAAACCATGAGAAAACTAGAGCCGATGGCCATAACCAAGCACAAACATTCCAAAAGATCAAAAGATCAGCAGATATACAAATCTCAGAACAAGTCATTTTTCCTATCCTACTATTAGTAGCCAAGTCAAAAAGAGGACGATCTTGCCAGAAAACTAGCCTACCTCTTTGAGAAGGTCAACTACCGATTACAAACATATTCACATGACTCGTCTACCTCCATAACTAAGCTTCTTGCCCAGAAAGGAAATCTGAAATGGACAAACCAACGATGGCCCACACCGAATAAAGATGCATAATTCAAGAAACGAAGGCTGGCTAGCCATAAAAGGTTTCGCCAACCATGCCTAGCTGCAGCATCATTTCGCCAGTTTTATCAAGACTTGCTACAAAAGTCTCAGGATGTAGTTGCTTCGTGACAGGTCATTCGAATGGAAATGTAACTGACTCTGACATAATTGTGTGGATCATACAGGATTCCCATAACATGTCAAAAAATGAAGCGCTTTGGTTTCACTGAAATTTCTCGGTTCTCCATTGAATACAAACAGCCACGGGACACAGGAACCATGAGAAAACTAGAGCCGATGGCCATAACCAAGCACACCAAGCACAAACATTCAAAAGATCAAAAGATCAGCAGATATACAAATCTCAGAACAAGTCATTTTTCCTATCCTACTATTAGTAAGCCAAGTCAATGTCCGATATCCCAATGGGCCGCCACCTCCACATCTTGTGAACCATTCTCGCGCCGCTGTACGCTGACTGTGAACTCATAGCAGCAAAAAGCAGATCTTACTTACACGCCTTGCACCCATCAAGTACACGCATGGTCCCACGCACCACCAAGCCGCTTCACGCCCCAAATTGCTGTAGAACGGGAATAAATTATACCGTTCTTTGTGGCTTTATCTATTAAAGTATCCTATGCTATACAGATGTAATTGATAAACAAAAACTTTCAGTAGATCTACTTGATCAAAAAGAAACTTGCAGGTGAAGATTGATAGCATATTATACACAGTGGAAAAAATCAAAGACAATAACCTAATGCCATACGAAAAAAGAACAATGAATCAGTAAAAAATGATTATCCTGCACTTATAATCCTCGGGTCAATACCGGTTTTTAATCCCAACTCGATGCAACAGAAACAATCATCATATTCTGATGCGACCCAGGCTCTCTCTATCCATGACTTGAGATCAAAGATAGAGAAGACATGATTTTGAGTTATGGTTTTTTTATAGGAGATCAAGATCCACACCTTAATTCTGAAACTTTTGATGATTCTAGTCAGCAACCCATCCCCTGCTATTTGCCTGACTTTCTGTATCAGCACATGCCTCGAAATCTTTCCACCCTGGAAAATGATGATCATGCTTTAAGATAATTTCAACATTAAAGGTAAGCACATAACAAAGCTTGACAGAAAAGAACTAAGTGATGACAATGCTGATGCGGCCCTTACTTTGTGGTCCTTATAATACTTGGAGATCAAACTGACGTCAGATGGACGTAAGATTTCAGAGAGTTCCGAGATCAAAATCGGAAATGGCATCCAAGGAGAAGTTGGTTTTCGTGACTTTTCCGGAGTTCTCAACAAACCTATTGCATATAGATTTTCACAAATTATCAGACCAATTGATAGAACAAACAAAGTCAAACACAAAACAAGGGTCAATGCAAAATCAAGAACGAGAAACAAAATTTGATTACCTCTCAAGCAACTAGGGGCTCTAAAGCTGACAACATACTCCGGCAACACGTGAGTGTTCATGTGGGTGCTCCAAACAATGTATCTCCTCGGAGATGATAAGTCGTCAACACCCGAATCGTACTGTTCAGAACTCGGATGAGTTTGTTCTGAGCCAAGACTAACAAGCTCCGGTTTCCCCAATATGACCCGGCAAAGCAACAGATGCCTTAGGCCATCTTCATCTCTAGGGGCAGACTTAACACTGCAAAGGCATTACAGAAAAAAACTATTAGAGGCCAATATCATCACAAGCACAATGTATTAAAGAAACAACATGCTTGCGAAACATACTCATTCTACTAGAATTAACCCATCACAGCTTGAAGAGAAATACAGTATCACACTAAATCAACGCATCTTCGTGATCATACTGCTTTCCAAACATTATCTCTCAATTACTTGTGCAATTAACAGTGGCGGATATAAAGCTGCCAATATCACCACATGCACAACATACTAAAACAGAGTCCAAAAGAAGTATGCTCTGTTCTATTAGACATAAGCAATCTGAGCTTAAAAGACGACATATTAACGCGCTAAATTTACATATCTTCATGTTCATACCGCTTTCCAGACAGTATATCTCGATAATTTACGCGATCAAAAGGCGAAAAGAGAGGAATTCCGGGTACCTTTCGAGCGGATGGCTATCAGGAGCAAAATAAACTCCACAGCCATACAAGCCATTGTTGTTCTCAGGCTTCCCACTATAGCCAAATCCATAGGACAAGATCTTCGACACCTCCTCCTTCGAGGTCGCGTACCACGCGTACCTCACGTTGGCGGTGTCGCCGCCGCCCTTCTTCTGCACCGCCTCCGAGTACACCTGAAACGCCTGGGCCCGCGCTTTCGCGGCGACGCTGGCGTAGCGGTTCTGGTGGATCCCCACCACGGCGACCTGCGCCGCGAGCGCGCCGAGCCGCGAGACGAACCTCTCGTTGATGAGGCCGTGGACCCTGTCTCCCTCGCCGAGTTCCGTCAGCCCGCATTCCACGAACGGCGACAGAGCGGCGCCGGGCGGCTGATCGGAGGAGATGACGCTCTCGCAGTCGGAGAGGGACGAATCCGAATCCTGATCTTCCATCGGATCGCTCTGGTCAGGACGGTCGAGGTCGATCGCCGGGTGGTTATCTTCGGGCGCAACTGCATCATCAGGAATGGCGGCGCGCACAGTCGGCGACCGACATTGATCCGCGTGATCCGCCATCTTCTTTTGACCGAAAGCTGGAACGTCCGCAGAAACCGCCTTAACAAAAACAAAGACGAATCGACTCACAAAATAGTTCCACAAAAATGCTGAAAAACAAAAACAAAAACAAAAACAAAAAAACCACGGCAAACTTGGCGCGGGGCTGAAGAGAAGATCGAGAAAGGTGGCGAATTTGCAGGACAGAGCCTCGCGAACCGCCGACCCAATGCACCAAAACGAGAGAGATTCTCGAGGCTCGGTGGTCGCGGAATGCAGCGAACGAGACGAAAAACAGAGAGAGCACCACCGACCCAGAACGAGAAAGTTGACGAACTAGCCTTCAGCAAGATAAAGCATGCATCTTTACAAAGCTTTACAGAGCACCTTCAGGAGATGGAAGGGATCCCGTTGGCTCCAAGAAAGGACTCCCCTCAAAGCAAGAAGAACAAGAACAAGAACAAGAAGAAGAAGGAACGAACCTTACTCGAGTTCGGTGAACAAACCCTCAGGAGGATACAGAGAAGGACCCACGACAGGGAACGAGACAGAAACAGAGGTGGGTCGCCGCGTGGCGAGGTTGAATGACACGGTTAGAGAGAGAGAGAGAGAGAGAGAGAGATTAGTGAGGTCGGTTCTTGCTGGAAGGATGAAGAAGAAGGAGGAAGAGACGATTCGAGGCTTGGAAGAGGAGAGTGGAAGGGCAGTTTTAAAGAAGCAAAACCCACGGAACCGCCTTCGCACCCACGTAATTATACGTGACAGCGTAACGCTTTCCTCTGTTTTTTCAACCTTCCCTTTGGCTGTGTAGTGGGATAGCCGCTGCGGTTTTTCTTATTAGTCGGCCGCTCGCCGCTCGTTTCAGGGAGATAATAAAATTTAAAATAAGAAATTACTGGAAATAAAATCTAGTTTTTTGGACAAAACAGTTATAATAATAATAATATAATAATCTATTTTAATGCCGGGAATTCCGTGCATCTTCATTAGATATAATTAACGAAACACTCCGAGAGCATTAGCTTACGAGATTTGATTCATAATCAGTATAATATCCATGGAAGAAAGGCGAAAGGTAAAATATTTATATAATAATAGTAATAAATGTATTTGAATGCTAGGAATTCTGCGCTCACGCTTGCTGAACATCTTGATATATTTGTCATTTTAAAAGCATCATCTCGTTTGTGTGATACATGATTGGGATATTGAAGATGAGAATTTTTTTATTAGATATAATTGATGGAATACATAGAAATTCTGTTTTGGGGTTGTGGATAATTAGTGCACTAAAATAAAAAAAAAATTCAACACATTTAAAACTTGTAATGAAAATGCCTTGAAGGACAGCGATTAGATGATGAATGCTCACGATAGAAATTCTATGGGCGGGTGCCAGAGCAACCCGAGCGAAAAATTTCCGTTTCGGGTTGTGGATAATTAGTGCACTAAAATCGAGAAAAATCTGCAGATTAAGGACGCCTTTATTAAGATTGTCCATTAGACACCCGAAAAAAATTTAGGAATAACTACATAGTCCTAAAACTTTAAAAAAGTGTAATTAATTCCTAAGACTTATCAAAATGGTTTAATTTAAGTCATTCCATTGACTGCATTTTTTAAAAATTTTAGGATTCGGTTGCACTTTTGAGATAAATTTTAAGACTTTATTGAATCTTTTGAAAGTTTTAGGATTTGATTGAATTTTCGTGATAAGTTTTGGGACTTAATTATATTTTTTAAAAATTTTAAGAGTCGATTGTATTTTCATGATAATAAATTTTAAGATATTTCGAATGCATTTATTCAAAAAATTCAAGGTTATCCAGAAGAAGAAGAAGAAGAAAATAGGGAAATAGGCGGGAGGGAGCGACCACAGGAAGGAAGGAGGCAGGGAGTTTTGGGTCGTGTCAAACGACGACAAGACTTCTCCCTTCCCTGACTGACCCAACAATGTCAAAAAAAGATGAAAGGAAAAGACTGGCAGCCGCTTGTTACTGGGCGACCGCCTGTTTCTCGACCACTGTTTTTGGCTTCTCGTACTTGTACTGTCCAAAATCATCATTCATTCTCCAGATCGCAGAGGATAAGGACGAGGGTCTTTTCTCAAAAATTTCCTTCTTTTTTTCGGCATTTTTTTGTTATTCATTGGTAAAATTATCAAATTAAAGGCCCAACTTCAATACCCCTTTAAACAAATTATGTGTTAAAAATTATAATAAAATGGCTAAAAGAGATTGGAAGCCCAGATCAGCGGTCGCTGGACAGATGAGATTGAGACGAGATTGACCGCATTTCATTTATTTTGCATATTTATCTACAGTTAATATCACGAAATATCTCAATTTACTCCGAATTGATTTTTTACCACAAACGTCTTAATTTGGTGCACAAATAATAAATTTATCTAAATTGATTTTTTGATAAATTTATATATTTGTCGTTTCCGTTAAATTAAATTAGTAATCATGAAAACCACAAAATAGTATACATGTGATCTATGAAGCATCGGCAATTTCCAAGAGCTTCCGTGTCGTGTCGGATAGTTCGACACATATCCAACACTGTTTTCACAAAATAGTATACATGTGATCTATGAAGCATCGGCAATTTCCAAGAGCTTCCGTGTCGTGTCGGATAGTTCGACACATATCCAACACTCTCCGACACTTAGTCAACACGTGTCGGAAAATCCGACACCTGGTCAACTTTCCCGACATTCTCCGACACTCGAGTCGAAATTCTAACATATAAGTTTTCGACACGTAATTCTGATATCGAGATCAATTTTAAAAATTCAATAAATGAGAAGTTAAAATATATAGATGTGAAAAAATAAAACACAATAATAAAAATAATAAATGGAGAAATGAGAAAAACCTAGTATTATCTTCTCTTCTGACTCTCACTTCCAGTTATACACAATTCACCCCTTAAGTTTTTTTTTTTCTCTTCTTCCAACATATCTAACATGCGAGTCCAGAATATAGATCGCTTGTGTTTTCTCCAAATTTTATGAATTATTGAAATAGAGTTGAATTCGTCAAATTGAAACAATAAATTATATTAATAAATAGCGGATTAATGTTTTTAGTATAAATTCATTTTAGGCTTTTTTAATTATTTATTTATTTATGAATTTGATTCAAATTGAAATAATCATAAAAATGATTATATATATTTAATATACAACGTGTCCCAACGTGTCGGAATTCTCTATTTTTTTATAAACGATGTGTCGGCGTGTCGTGTCGTATCGCGTGTCAATGTCTGTACTACTCAGCATGTGATAAGCGAAAGATAAAATCCCAAATCGGTACACTCAATCTAACTTAATAATTTGATAGTAAAATTTAACAAAAAATAACGAATGGTAAATTTATACAGATATACCAATTTGAGATTTTCTGTCCGGAGTAAATTTATTATCGGTACATTAGTTTAGAATTTTTCGTAGTATTAGCATTTCATTTATTTCACTTATTTATTAATTCGTGGTGGGGTGATTTTTTGGGGTGCGTTGAACATGCATGTGGGTCGGCAGGCACTAATTCTCGGAATATGCGCCTGTAAAATTATTTCTTCTTCCGATACGATGCGTTCACGCAATTCCAATCAATAATATTCGATATGGCAAATATTCCCTTTCGATTTTTCAATAATTGAGGACAAATGAATATACCGGTTCCGCTTTGGATTCACGTATTGCGTGCGTATATATACTATGCCCCAGCTGTTTGATTTGGCAAGGCAAAGCAAAAAGTCTAGATGGCATCTCTATCCTTTTACCCTTCTATTTAAGAATTCTGTCCACAAAGAGAAAATTGAACTTGTCCTCTTCTTAGCTAGCAAGAAAAATCGAATTTCTCATAACGGAAGGACAATAAATTTGGTCGTTCAAACCTTTGGCTCCAAGGAAAGTCTTGGCGAGGCTCGGGTTGAGTCGAAATGGCTCGGTCATCTTTGATTGTGATATTAAGTTAAGTAAGGAGTGGGGGCGGAATAAGAGATTTCACGACCCTTCGGGAGTAATCCTTTTTCTCAGAACCCAATCATATCTCTCATTAATTCATTATTATCTTAGAATCATGCCTTATTATGGGCACCGGATAATTTAGGTATGAAAGGACTTAATTGCGAATTATTGCCTATGAGTTTATTCCGACTCAGCTCGATTGTCTTCGGTTGGGAAAGTAGGTTAGTGCGATGGCGGATTAAAAGAAATCTCGAACCTCCGGTAAGTGAATGATCCTCTCCTGAGTCCAGTCATCATTAATTTATTATTGTCTCAAGGTCGTGACTAATCTATGGAGCAAACATCATGCTTTGCTTATGCGAGCCAGATAATTTAGGTATCGAGAGGATTTAATTGTGCTAAATTGAATTAATGCCTGTGAGTTGGTACTTTTTCTCTTTTAAGGAAAGCAATGTTCGTAGATTTAAAGCACAAGCAATGTTGGTAGATTTTTATTTTCTTAACATGTATCTTTGAGTCCATGCGTGTGATTAATGCATTTAAAGCACTGAGAAATTAAATAGTTTAAAAGAATAAAAGAACGGGGAAGATGATAATCCAAGCCATCTTGGGCAACAATTAAACGTCAAGGCTTGAGGAACGAACACGTGAGCGGTAAATGGAAAGCCAAAAAAAAAAACTCATGAAATTTTCCAAAATAAAATAAAAAGGATTAAATCCACTCTGAAATGAGGAAAAAATTATTTCAAAAATCACAAACTCTTTGCGCTTTTTGTCAATTCAATTCTAAATTTTTCACATTTTACTAATTAAGTCAATTCGGCTAATTTTAATTAAAAAATCATGGACGTGAACACCGACATCCTATGTGGCACGGACAGCACTGATGTAGATAATTTTTTATAATATTATTTGCTTCTCTTTATTTCTTTTCCTTTTCTTTTATTTCACTCTTCTCTTTTTCTCTTTTTTACTTTTTTTCTTTTTCCCTTATTCCCTCCACTGGCCACCGTTGGGCCTTGTCGATGGTTGGCGGAGGTCATTGGCCTCAGCAAGGGCCGCCCTCGCCGACCTTAGGCTAAGGATGCCTTGCCTCAACTGGTAAGGGCCACCTTTGCCAAGGAAGTTTAATGTGATTCTCTATGAAGATGCAATCTCATGCTATTGATATGCAAGATTTGATTTCTCCTATTTGACATGCAAATGAGGTACATAAATAAACATGCAACCTAGACAACCTAAATGTGCTTTAAAATACCTATGCATGGGAAATATAATTCGACAAATAATATGACAAATATCATATGCCAATGTGATGCGAAAATCAGCACCATGGCTTTCAATCCGATAATATGCAAACGCCATTTGAAAATATCTTTCATCATATAATCTTGTGGCAAAGGGAAGTTTTACCTTTTAATGTGAATATGTTATATGCACATGAATACAAATCTAAAAACAATTAGTTTCCATAACATTAAATCGTGAAGTATTGGCCATGGCGATGCCAAAGCTGTGCAACGACGGACGGCAATGCTGCAATGATGAGATGCATGGCACAATTAGCCCGGTGACGGATCGGTTTGATTTGGCCCGGCGGCGAGGGTGGCGAGGACAGCGAGCCTAGTTCACAATAGTGAACCGAACAGCGAGCATTGGCATTGAGGTGACGGGTCTGGTTTTAACGGCACCTCGACCGGTGACTTCGAAAACAGCAAGAAGAATCGGGACGGCGATGAGCCGGAGTGGCCAGGACAAACCCAAGGCGCCGTGGCATGGCCTGACTTCAGCTACTGCAGTTGACCGCTTTGGCAAAGGTCGAGGCAACCGGCGTCTCAGTTGTGCGGCGATCCGGCGCGGCGAAGGCGACCATGGCAACGGCCTAGTGGTTAGGAATTGTAGCTCAGCGATCACACTTTATCAGATGTGGCGGCCAGCATGGCACGGATGAGGGTAACAGCAAATGAAAATGTTTAATTAATAAAATATTATTTTTTCAAGAGTGTTGGTTTGTCTCCTAAAAGTGAAACCGATGTCCAAGCGATCCGGTTCCCACTGTTCCCACTTCCAAGAAGGAATTGGACCTCACCAACTACATATACTGTTTTTATTATTTTTATTTCTTCCAAAAAGTGGGGGGTTTAGTTGATTGTTTCCAAGAAAATAGGAGCATCAAATTGGACAATGATATATCTAGATGGAAATATAGGATTTGTCTTGAGTTTTGAATTTATTTAGATAATAAGATCTCCGGATGAAAACATGAAGAAAATTAGTAACCGGCTCCATTGGACTAGACTGGAAACTGGACCGGTCCCCTAAAAGTAGGTTCCAACATTTCTTTTGAAATACATGAAAGTGAACTTTGGACAAAATATTTTTGATGTTAACAAGCGAAATAAGAATAGAACATGGGAGAGATTTAAGTGCGGTCCGAGCAGCAGCATCTCAAGAATATCTCCCTCCATCACCCATATGCGGACCTCAAAAGGAAGAATCTCCAATCGATGAAAAGTAAAAACCTTGACACATTATCCAATTCCCCCCAAAAAAAAAAAAAAAAAGAAAGATCTTAGTATTGTGATCGTTAAACCCAAAAATGAACTTTACTGCCTTTTTTTTTTTTTTTTTTTCAAATTCTTTTTGGCTATGAAACACATATTTGACGCAAAAAAAAAAAAAAAATCTCGCATTTAGCCATAGGTTTCGAGTTCAGGCATCAGGAATCCGAGCTTGAGCTTAGGCATCGTGAGCTCAGGCTCAGGCGCCCATAACAGGTGCTAAGGTCCCAAGCTCGGCCTCAGAGAACTAGGGCTTGAATGTCGGGTTCCCATGCCCGTCCTCAAGAGCCCCAACCTAGCCGTCAGGAATCCAAGTCCAAGCACTAAGGTCTCGAGCTGAGCACTAGACCTGGGTCTAAGCACATGGGTCTCGAGCTTAGCCTCAAGGGACCACAGCATTGTCCTCTAGGGACACGACTCGCTACTAGGGTCCCTAGCACGGGAGCCAGGAACTCGAGCATGGGCATGTCCCTAGCATGGGAGCCAGGTTCGGTGCCTGGTCGCCGGGAACTCGAGCATGGGCACTGGGCACGCCGGTCTCGGCCTCTGCGTAGCGCGTACCCCAGGCACTGAAGCTGGTTGGGCTACATTAGAGTTGGCTTCCTCAACATTTGTTTATGGGATAAACTAGCATGAGGGCGATTCAAAAGGCGCATGAACGCGGGACACCGTCGGGAGTAGCCTTAATACAGCTGTCCTAGCCGTAGCTAAACCTTGCCCTTTCAAACATTGAACCGACCGACCCCAAAAGAGAAAGCTTACCAGAAAATCCAACACCATGTCAACTAATTACATGTCTTAATTCACTATAGTTATACTTCAAGTTTCGGTCAGACACTAGAAAATATTATCGTTTTCCTGAAAAATGGCTTTTTGAAAAACATTTTTCAGAAATGCCACATTTTCTGTGAAACGAACAGAACCTTAATGTCAAAAATACAAAGGCCCTCCCAAATTGCTTTTAGGTACTAGGCTATAAAACCGAACCTTATTTTAAAAATATAAATTTTCCTAGTTTGATTACTAAACAAATGCTTTAAAAATGATATATAAAAACATCCTTATACTCACAAACTTTCATCAAGTACGGTATAAAGAGAGGTAAGTACCAGGGAATTTTCTGATGTTAGCCTACAAATTTACCCGTCCAGAAACAGATGCAGATACTTTTACATCAAAAGCCATAAACTTTTCATCCTTAGCATTACTAAAAAATCTTGTAATCCATCCAGAAACAGATGCAGATACTTTTACATCAAAAG
Organism: Eucalyptus sp. ANBG9806169; assembly: GCA_014182395.1. Classification (NCBI taxonomy): domain Eukaryota; kingdom Viridiplantae; phylum Streptophyta; class Magnoliopsida; order Myrtales; family Myrtaceae; genus Eucalyptus; species Eucalyptus sp. ANBG9806169. The sequence goes on along the minus strand of CM024574.1, from coordinate 2,154,079 downwards.
CCATGAAATTTTCATCCTTAGCAAGAGAAAAAAATTGTAATTTCTGCTACCTGGGATCGTCTTTACTTGGTTCTGATTGAAAAAGTAAACCAAATTAAGCATATTCGGTTTGGTGCAGATATTTAATGCATGGAGTATTGGCCATGGCACTGATTTGTGAACCCCGTGCTATTTGGTTTGGTTTCTTGGGATCAGAAACAAAGGACAATCCGCTGTAATGAAATAGTTAGGTAAGATAATCATGGATAGCCGGACCGTAGAGAAGCCATAAACTACAAAAGGTTTCTCATTCCTGAGATCAGACTATCATGTCACAGTTGATTCAGAAAACGAGCATCCTAGCTACTTTGAGACTAATAAATTAACCTCAACACCTACCAAATTTTTAAACAGCCTAGACAAACAGATGCGCCTATAACTACTACTTCGAAGAAGAACCGACCATATTGCTGACCTTGCTCAGAAGGCTTTTGATATCTACCTCCAGCTTCGCTTTGGTCTCAGGGGAGAGATTGTCTCCTGAGTTCTCCAGCATCGACGTCATCATCTCCAAATTCTGCTTTATGAAGTTGAGAGGCGGTGCCTCACCAGGCAGAGTGCTCGATCCAGACGGGATGCTTGAGGGTCGAAGCAATGAACTTGGTATTTCATAAGAGCTGAGCCAAATGGGTTGCTCTTATCCAAGCTCCTACATGCTTCATCAGCATCTGTGCTCTTAGCAAAGACCACCTGAGCTATATTAGAATCTTTCAACAGCTGGGTTTCAAATTCCTTAAGAGGCCCAAACCGGGAGAATGTGTCGATTAAAACATCCCTTGTAGGAACAGGACTTCCTACAGCAAAAGTCAAAATAAGAGCAGCTCCTTGGGCTTCTTGATTCATCCCTGGGCTGATTCTATCCAGCAGTCTTCCAGTAGCGAGCCTGTTAACCTGACGCTGATTACCGGATCCTTCTTTTATTCTTCTCCTCTTCTGCTTCATTTTAACTTCCGGCAGGAGTGAGCTTGTTTGCTGAAAATCTTTTCCTGATGAGCCCGGAATAACCTGAGTTCCATTTAAATCAGGTATACTAGAATATAATTCCGCATCTTTCTCCTTTCTCTTTCTCATCTTTCGTGCATTCTTGCCATCAACAGATGCAGATCCAATAGCAGCAGGCACAGACTGGTGTGCAATATCATCAGGAACCGTCAGCAAGCCTGCAGTAGTTTTAGTGAGAGACGCAGATTGTGCAGAAGCTACTTCATCCTGGTTTCTCCTCCTCCTCCTCCTCCTCTTCTTTGGCTCAGTTCCAGGAGTAATGCCCATAACCAGAGTGTGTTCGGCTCGAGGTTTCGGTATGGCACCATCATTATTCAAATCCAGTAAACCATGCAATTGTTTGGTCCCCAAATCCAAAGGAGTCGATGTTCTTTTCTTTCCTGCCTTTTCTCTTTTAAAACTTCCATTCGTCATGAGAGGGGTCATCTCCAGAGAATCCTTCAAGGGTGACCTGCTAGTGGTAGCAAAGGTAATATTCACATCTGACAAGCCAGAGAGAGACTTTGTTTTGATTCTTCCACCCATTTGCTGTTTGAGGCTAGCTCCAGTATCTGAATTCCCTGTTCCAGCCTTTCCTCTCTTCCCTCTCCCCTTCAGCTCAGAGTTACCAGCAGAGTGAGGGCTAGGAGCAAATCCCTCTTTGTGATCAGCAATGTCTTTAACACACTTTTCATATATGGCCTGATCACGGTAAGTTGAACTTCTAAATCTATAGGCAAACCACCCAATCGAGTCAAAGTCGTTACTTTCATTAGGATGTGTACATCCCAATGCTGCAGAATAAAGCTCGGCCAAGAACTCAGCTGATGAAATGCTTAATGACTCTGGAATGGGGACGTGACTATTAGAAGCAAACCTTTTAAACCATTTGCCCGGGAATATCTTACCAGTAGACTTGACAAATGAAGGAGAACCAGCGAACTCAATACCACATGCATCCACCACGACCCCTTCATGAGAACCATTCAAGGAGCCATGGTCTCCTATTACTGCAGAACCTTCTTTGTTTCCCCAGTTTACATAGGGATACGACAAGTACTTGCTCTTCTTTCGTGCTCTCGACTCGAGCCCCTTCTCATTATCTTCCTTGGACCCATAGTCACTATTTCCTCCAGCCTCTTCTTCTGATAGAGGATCCAGTTTATTGGCACTAACATCTTCAACTGTATCACTTCCCCGTTCCTGAGCAGAACCCCAAGCCTTACGCTTCTTTTTTGTCTTTAACCCATCTTCACCTGAGAAATTTTTACCCCTTAAGTCCTCAGCATCGTCCTCAGTGTCTGTCGTTGGACGGAGAAGTTGCATAGGCATGTGGTGATGCCCAGTTGAACAGTAGAAGGCAGATAAGTAATTCATCACAACTTTAAGTTCAAGCATGCTAGGCACAGAAGTAGCAAGGGCAACGCATTTTAGATGATGGAGAAATTTCTCAGCTTCAAATAAACCACTCGAAACTTCACTGAGTTCCTCCAAAACAGAGGCCTTTGCCCCTTCTTCAGGCTTTACAGCCCCTTCTTCAGGCTTTACAACCCCATCTTCATCTTCTGGTAGAAAGCATGCGCACGAGAGCTTCAGCCTCACACGGGTGCCAAATTCATCCACAGCCTTTTCGACAGCACTGATGAAGCTTCTGGACTTATTTTGTTTCAGCATCTGCTCAAAGTTGCTATGAAAAGACTTCAAGTGAGACCGGAGGCACCAAGAAACATGACCACTTCCCAAGTACCCAACAAGTAGACACTCCCTCCCATCAACTCCCAATGTTTCCATACCATGTTTCGGCGCATCTAAAGGATCTAGAATCTTTCCTGGCCACCATGATTGACTTTTAGTTTTCACCCATACAACATCGCCTACAGCAAAGCTGACGCTGTCCTTATTATCTGGCATCCTATCCATCACCTGACAAGGCGTTCTCTCCTGCTCTTCTTTGATGCCCAAATGATGGGCACCTTCAAGAACATGATCCTGAATTGCTCCACTTGCTGGTCCAGGAATTTCCACAAAAATCGATATACCGTTGCCAGTTAGTTTCATCTTCTCAGATGTAATGTCTCCAATCAAAGCAGGTGCTTCATCAGCTTCCATTCCTACGTCTAGGGCCGCCACATCATTATCAAGCACCTCGCCCCTATCACCGCTCGAGCTCACATTTCCACCGCCGACCTCATCAGTTGCCAAAATGTCATCCGTGTCGCCACCAGCATTGCAATTTTCTAGATTGCCAACTATCGTATCTTCAACGATGCCCGAAGTAACCCCTGCACCAACAGCAATAGAGCTCTCTCTTTCAACATCCTGAGCTGCTGCTCCGATAGCACTCTCCACAACATCACCGCCATCAACAATATCAGTATTTCTATTAGCCTCTTCGACTGGAACCTCAGAACGGAAGGCCAAGTCGCCACACTTCTCATCTACAGCTTCACTTCCTTTAACACCGCAGCTAACGTTCGCATTCCCAACTCCAGCATCCGTCGCCACAGAATCAACAGCTGCACCATCACCATTATCCTGAGGCTCGAGATCATTACCATTTTCCTTCAGAGAATCGACACGCAAGCCAGACCCACCACCACCGTCGTCACTGGAACTGAACGGACGATGCTCTGCAGTAGTGGATTCTCCTAGGGTTTCGACACGAGGGCATTCAGCCACGGGTGCTTTCGGGTCTTCCATCAGAAGAAAAACTTTCCAAACACACTCCTACAGCTGAAAGAAAGAACAAAGCCATTATCGGAACGAAACCCATTAAAGAAAAGCCCGTCTAAGTCGAGCCACCAAATCACTGGAAAGAAAAAAAGCCAGCCCTTGGCAGGTACAAGGCACAACCCAGAACGCAAAAGTCAAAAAAACATTAAAAAAAACACACAAACAAGAAAAGGGAACTCAAAGGGAGAGAGAAGACAAGAAAGAACACAAAAATACCTGGAAAAACAGAAGACTGGGGGACACAGACATCGGACGGAGCCCGAGCCAGAGCCGGAGCCGGAGGTTCTCCACGAATTCCAGCGATCACCCTCGATACGGCGCAGAGAAAAGGTCGAATCTTTGCGAAGATGGAGCGTCGAAAAGAGGAGGAGGAGGAGGAGGAGACGATCGAGGAAATGCGACAGCAGGAGAGGACTCCAAGAAAAGGGAAAGTTGGTGGTGTGTCTGCCTAGCCCTCTGTGCGTCGTCGTCGTGGCCTCCGCATCGTTTCGCCTTTTGAGAGAGAGAGAGAGTGTGTAGTAGAGAGAGAAGAGGATACGACATTTAAGTGGGGGGAGTTGTAAAGAGTGTAGACTGTAGACGAAGTAGAGACGAGGCGAAGCGGAGGCATGTGATTTCTGTGAGGGCCTGACCGGATGACGAGAAGCGGGTCCGGAGTGAAGTGCGTCTGAAAAGATGTGAAGCTTCTGCTCCTGCCATACTTACACACTTGTCCCTTTATAAAATCGGAGCCGGTGTCGTTACATGCTTGCTTTAATAATTTCCATTGACTTATAAGTGTATATGAGTATTTTGAACAGCGCTACAGTCGTGTACAGTGCGTAGTGTGAAAGATTATAGCAAGAAAATGCACGTTTTTGATGCAACGCTTCTAACCATTTACCAATTTTCCAATTTGGGAGAAAGAATACCCATCGAATCGTGTCCTGATGATTAGGGAAGCTTCGGGAAAGGGGGGCAGAGCCAACCTTCTCTTGATTCGTGCTGAAAGCATCATAATCACATCCGGTTCTGAGTTCAAATGCGAGCGCTATGGCTTATCATCCCCCATCGCCAAGTTTCGTCCCGACCCTTGTTTACAGAAAGCCTAAGTATATGGACAGGCCCAAGCGAGAGCTGGTCCGATCCATGAAGGCCATGCATCCCGTCGATATCGAGAAGGTTACTTTCTCATGAACAGTCCGATACAGCTGAACGACCACCGCAGTTTGAGCTCGATTCTTACTCTTGGGCCAAAATACCTTCATCGTAAGTTGCAATACCAATCAACATAAACTGAAAGAGTTACCGAAAAACCAGACAACCGCGTACAGAGAGGAATTGTCCACAATAGGAAGTGAGTACAATCCACCGTTCAACGCCTCACCGAATGCCACTGGCCCGTCAGCAAACACGCGCCTTTCCCTCCGAAGATCGCACATACAATGAACCTTAGAATTCCAGACAACCATTGGAACACACGGCGGGATTAAACTCAGGCCACCTTGGCAACTTAAAAAGTCAAAAATGGAAGATCACTAATCAGAGACCGACACCTTGAAACCTAGCCTTCCAATCAACAGATCCGCAAACAGTAAGCCAAGAACGTGTCATTACCATAGGAATATCAACAACAGAGGCTTCTGTTCTCAGAAAATACTATGAAAAAGTATTCTTTACATTTTCCAAGTCCATTATTACAACTTAAAGCCACGAGATACGATTTTGTATACACACCGGTATCATCATCATTCAGGGACAACTTTGAGCATCAGCTATCTTCTCGAAGGTATCATCGTCATCGTTTCACGGACAGCTTCAGGCATCAGCCGCCTTCTCGAGAGGTGCATCCTCAGCACTATCACTGCTTCCATTCAACTTAGCACGTTTAGCTTCATAATCTTTTACGGCTGCCTTTATTGCATCCTCAGCAAGCATGCTGCAGTGCAGCTTAACAGGTGGAAGAGAGAGGTGCTTTGCAATTTCCCTGTGAGAGGCATCAATTAATTATCAACCACATCCAGGAAAAACGCATAATAAGTACATCAAGAACAACAACATGAGAATAATTAGGATTTGACTCCTTCATGACTTTAGAAGAAGTCAGCACAAATTTATCAAAGCCATTAAGCATGTCAATGAAAAAATCTGACTGTAAGTGCAAGAACGGTCAGTTGGTTCCTTGCCTAATGAAAAAACAGAAAACCACAAGTAGCAGCAGGCTTACAAAATCACTGGAGAGAAAAATTACAAAAGTATTCACCAATTAAACAGAGCTTACGTGTTTTTAATGGATAAGACTTCCACCATCTGCTTCCCTTTCACCCATTCAGTCGCTGGAACAAGCAATTAGAATAAGAAATTAGTAAAAAGAGGAGTGATTTCCTAAAGTGACAACACAATGCCCAACTCAGAGGAAGTTCAAAATTCCATGAGAGTATTGGACATTACAATATACTAGGGAAAAAAGCAAAGGCTCATCTTGCAGCTACATGTGGAATCTATAATTCAATAAAGAGCTATAGTGAAATTGACCCTTGCTTCATTGCAAACATCGCACAGGAACACAGAGATAGAGCTTCCACTGAAGCCCCTTAATTAAACAACTTTGGAAATCATCTTTCAACCATATATGCAGGAAAATTTCATAATGCCATTAGACAGGCTAACCTCATCAGCATCCCAAGAATGGATTAAGAAAACAGAAGAAAACCAAAAGGAGGTTCTGCTGACACTCCATATCAGCCACAAGGTACCTTACAGTCTACAGACACATCTGGCAAGTTCACCAATGTAATACCTTTTATTTGGATTGAAATCTTCTAATTATAGATTCAAACGACAAATGAAATCTAGGATTCTCATTAATAATATTAATTTATGAATGAATGACACAAAGGAGAGACTAAGTGCAACTCTCTGCCCAACCACCAGCAGGTCCAAGCGAAGATCTAACTCAAGCAAAGCATACTCCTGCAGTGTTTTATTATTAATTCTACTTAAAAGAACAAGCCAACTCGCATGATTTCTTTAACTGTCCCATCCACAAGATTTCGGACAGAACCCTGCCTTACATCAGCGGAGGACAAAGATTCAAAACAAGAAAGAACACTGACCGATGAAACAAACAAAGTAGTCTGACCCTCTTCAAGAAAACATCTCATATAAACATAATAGACAACAATTAACAAGAAAGGCAGAAAATCAGAAAACAAGCAACTTAGCCAGCATTTCTGGCAGTTATTGCATCACAATATTGCCATACACGGTTTGGCTTCGACCTACACAACACTGACGCAACCAAATACAAACAGTATGCCAACTTTTTATCCCCGCAACTAGAATGACACATTTGGTGGATTCAAAGTCGACCACCGAGTAAAAGTAGAACTCACGCCAATAGATCGCATCATGAGACATACATACCATTCCCTACCCAACACGCTAACAGTCACAATCAACAGGATGACTGCAAGATACAATACAAGAATTCACACATCTTTCAGTCCGCCGACAAGGAAACCTCACACGCAGGGTCTCCAACTTTCGTGCAAACCACGCACGTCGCAGCCCACTCCCAATCACCTCGCTAAGCTCGAAATTCAACTAAAAGACATCCAAGAAGAACCCTAAGATGTCGCCTTTATCAGCCTAAACCAATCCACCGATACACATCACCCTACACAGGGCGAAAACCAGGCGAACGGCTTTCAAATTTTTTTTTTTTTTGGGGGGGGGGAATACGCACCGACGGAGGAAGACGCGATGGCGGAGCCGCAGCCGAACGTCTTGAATCGCGCGTCCACGATCTTCCCGGTCTCCTCGTCGACCTTGATCTGCAGCTTCATCACGTCGCCGCACGCCGGCGCCCCGACCAGCCCCGTCCCGACCGCCGGGTCGTTCTTGTCGAACGACCCGACGTTCCTCGGGTTGTTGTAGTGGTCCACCACCCTCTCGTGGTACAGCCGCAGCGGCGGCACCACCCGGGCCGGCCCCGGCCCCGCCGCGGCGCCGGCCAGCCCCGCGAGCTTCTTAGCGCCGAGCCTCAGCATTATCGCGCGGGAAATCTTCGAGAAAGGGCCTGAATTTTGGAGTTCCGGTTTTGCGAGCTTCGACGAAGGATCGCGTGCAGAAGACCGATCGGATTGCTAGGGTTTCGGGGAAGATGAGAGCGCGGTGAGCGGCCTCGGAGGAGGACACGTGGAGGGAGGAGATGAGGAGGGGGACGCTTCTCGCGGCTCTCCTTCGTCCTGGTTTTGCGAGCCTGCGTCGACGTGTATTTAGTATCTTCGATCTCCAGCGTTGATGGGCCAGGGCGTCGTTTTCTGAGGCATTCACATCCAACGGTCATGATCAGCGCAAAGTCAACTGCTGGGGTTGGCGGGCGGTTGGGCTTGGGCTTCCGTGATGGGCCGGACTTCGTGCCAGTAACCCCGTAATCGTTCGGCCCAGAAGAAGAAAATAAGACCATACCCGAACTTTGTACAATGGCCACGGCCCTTTTTGGTAACCGGCTAATTTTTGGCTAAATTCTTCGAAAGAAAAAAATAACAAAATTCATTCGGTAACGTTGACTAATCTTTTTAATTCCCGAGAATAGGTTGGTGGTCAGGGGATAGACTTGAAATAAAATAAAAAAAATAAAAAAATGTTACTTTTTTGTTCCAAGGAACAATTCTAAAACCAAGCCATTTTTTTTTCTTCTTTTTTTTTTTCTTCTACTTCCTCCTCTAGCTAGTTACTAGCCATTGCTAAGCCTGGCGACCTCGCTAGGGGCTGACAGGGCTCCCTCAAGGCCAGCAAGATTGCTAACTCTCGTCTCTAGCTAGTTGCCAACCATTGCCAAGGCCCAAAGATCAACTAGAGGAGGGAAAAGAAGAGAAGGAAAAAAAAAAAAAAGAATCTTAGAAATTTTTAAAAAAATTAAAAGAAATTCTACGTCTCAAAAAAATTTAAGGATCATATCAAACATGTTCGTATTTTTTTCCTATTATGAGAATAGAAATTTTGTGTAATTACTAAAACGTTCGAATGCTCAAAAACTCTTGCATAGAATAAAATCAGAAAAAATAATTTTTGAGTATAAATTGTTCTCGAAAATAAAATGGTTATCAAACGCATCCTACATAGCCCATAAGATAAACCGTGACTTGATAAAAGAGACAATTGTCAATTGGGCAAGGCTCAAGCCTAGATCAGCACTAAGGTCGAGCGTAACTTGTTGCTTAAGCTCGCCAATCTAAAAAATTAGTGTATTACTTATTGGACCTGGCTGGGTTTCCATGCCGAATGGCCTAGTCCAACCCAACCCAACCCAACTTAATGTTGCCTTTCAAGCCCATTTGGTTTGAGACAGCCTGTTTGGGCATGTCGGTATCAATCCCATGATCAGGTCTACTTAGTAGACAGCGTTCTCTAAGCAAAAATTAATGGAGAAAATAAATGGTAAAAATAAAAATAAGGAGGGTTCGGCATTTTCGTTGCTACCTTAGGCCAAAATTCTCTCCTTTATCAAAAGATTACATTCCAAGCTGCTCATGAGGACGACGACGACGACGATTCCTCACGCCCAATACCCCCACCAACCTGGACAAATTTTAAGTATTAAAGAATTCCATTACAAACTTTCGGCGATTCGTTGAAATGGGAATGCTTATACTTAATCATTTTAATCTTATTATTTTAGAACGAACATAAAATTTTGATTTTTCCTTATTGATTAGACCTATCAATAGCTAATATTCTTCCTAGGATTTTTTTTTTTTTTTTTTTTTTTTTTTTTTGCTAGACTTTCTTGGGGTTGTTAGTAAAGCAATAGAAACAAAATAAGTCAATAAAGCAACAAAAGAAAACAAAATGTCACATCTAAATATCTGGTCAAAAGTTGCTTGATAGATGAGGCCTGTTAATTATCAATTTTCTTGTCAAAAGTCGGATAGTTTGTTGGAGATTATTGAAAGATATCAAGAGATTCTCATATCTTTCTTAATTTTTCATGTCTCTTAAAATTGTGTATTATTTTCCTTGATTGTGCATATTCTTAATTAAATGTAAGTGATATTGTTATATCATATTATTTAACATAGTCATTCTTAAAACTTATAAATATGCTAATGTACTCTTCATTAAAATGAACGAAACAATATATATAAATTATATAATTCTTTCTTTGGTATTATTACTTACCTTGTTATTAGAGCTCTTGTTGTCTAAGAAAGTGTTTGTCAAGTCTTTTATATGATAGTTGTAGCAACGTTACGTCAGTTGCGCCGATCTTCAATTTCCACCAAATGACCACCCTTGAGTGTTGTTCAGACGCTTTCGATTGCTTGTTTTGAAAATGAACACCACCATCATATTCATTGCCTTCAAACAAGTCAGATCTCGAAATTTTGACATGCCGCTTCCTTAGATCACTTTCCAACCTATTCTTGGAGATTTTGGACCACATCCTAGGTATTTAGACGTGCTAAGTCTATTTTAGCCTTATTTTCTACATATTGGTACTCCAGGGTGTTGATTCTTCATCTTCGTTACCCATTCTACTCTTTCTCACTAGCAAACGCACATAATGGACAAATTGGAAGTTTCATTACCCATTCAAACCATTTTGAATGGTTCGAATTATACTTTATTGACTCAAGAAATATCAAGTTTTTTAAGAACTCGTAGACTTTGGCATTACGTCACTAGTGATACTCACATACCTATTAAGACTGGTGAAGAAACTAGGGATCAACCTTTGGATGAGTGTGCTAGCAAGAATAGCTAGATCCTTACGTGATTTCGAAACACTATGATTTTATACATTAAACTTCAATTTGGTCGTCTTAATACAGTAGAAGAAACTTAGGATGTACTAAAGCACATCTGTGATGGTTGGCCAAAGGCATTGCAAAGACATGTTTATGATTCCGCCCCCATGAATTGGTGGTGACAATATAGTCAAGATGAGTCATGGCCAAAGACGAGTAGGGCTATCTCAAATGACTTAGCTACTTTCTAGGCTTAGAGGTTACTTTAGATTCCCCAAATGATATATTTCCTAAGCAAGATGTGATTATGTTCTTTCTTCTTGAGCAAGACTCACTAATAACAATATCAAACTTTCGTTGAGACTAATACCAAATTAGATGACAAAGATGGGAATCCCCTTACGAGTCGTAAACTCTATCAACGACAAGTTGGTATTCTTGTGTATCTATCTATTACTTGTCTTAACACTACCTATATTGTTGACATTGTCAGACTGTTCATGGCTGAACCATGTATAGCTCAATTTGCTATGGTTCTTCAAATTCTTCGCTATGTCAAGGGTACTTTGTTTCATGATTTTCACTTTTTTGCTAACTCTAACAAAGAGTTGAGTGTTTATTTTGATGCTAAGAGGGCCAGTAACCTTTTAGATTGTTGCTCCACCTTAGGCTACTAGTTCTTTCTTGGTACTTCAATTATTTCATGGCATAGCAATAAATAAAACGCCATAACTCACTCCACTGCAGTTGCCATGGAAACTAGAAAACATGGGAGTCTGCCATAATGGCGGGACGGTTATCTACCGCAATAACCAAAGTGTTATTCAAATAGCACATCATGATGTTTTTCATCAACGCATCAAGCACATTGAAATATACTATCTTAATACAATATCATGTGCTTAGTGGCACTAGTTGTCTCATTTCTACTTTATTGATTGATTAGACTGCTCATGTCTACAATAAGTCCCATCCAACCAAGTAATGTTTAGACATTTTTTCCAAACTCCAGTTGACTTCTTTTAAAATGCCTTGAGTTTAAAGGGATGTTAGAGATATCAAGAAATTTTTATCTTTATTAATTTTTCATATCTCTCAAGATTTTCATCATCTTCATTGATTGTGCATATACTTGACATATCCTGATTAATTATAATTGATATTATATTGTCTTACAAAGTGTATAAATAAGCTTATGTAATCTTCATCAAAATATGCAAAAAAAAAAAAAAAAAAAATGACAACTCTTTCGTCCACATAATTTCTTATCTTGGATGATGTGGAAATAAGCAAGACTAAAATCCTCATTATTCTTTCCCTAATAAAGAGAAGAGAATCGTTAGAAACATGAAGGACTCATTCAGAAAAGGGTTGGCATTATGTATCCGAATTCTTCTGCCCCATACTAGGGACAAGAATCTTTCCAAGACATTTCAATTCCAATGCGAAAGTGAAAAAACATCCTAGAAAAAAAGGAGTATCTACACCTCTCCCAATTTGGCTAGGCCTCTTGGCAAACAATGACATTTGACAGGACCTTCTCTGCCATTGATGATTTACAAAGAATGGATTGCAATTGGAAAGGGACAGCTTTTGCATTATTGAATAGCACCATCCGACCTCTTGCTCTTTACATCACACACTCCATTATAAAAACAATTGCCCTAGTATCCTTGTCTCGTCAGTGCTTCTCTCCTCTGCTCGGTCGAGAGTGATGCTCAGGGCTTGCTGATGGAATTTGACAAGACTCCAGTACGACATGATAAGATCTTTCATTATTTCGGGATGATTAGCCTCGTGTTCGTGAGAGGTACCGCGCACGACATTTCCTCATGATTTTATAGAGTCGATGTCGACGTAGTTACGTTTTTCGCAAAACTTCTGAACCCATTAGACTTCATTTTTAGGTAGAATTGATCTCAAGTGAATGAAATAGAAAAAAATAAGGGGATGAATAAGTCAAATTTTGATTTAGATGGACTAGATCGACCTAACTTCCTTCATAATAGTCTATTTTTTTTATTTTTTTTTCTATTAACTCTCATGTGATTATAGAAATACAATGTTACATGGCCGATTAGAATAAAGTCGTACGAAAATCATTCCTTCAAATTAAAAATGCATTAGAACGAGAGGTCCCATGCATGTATTAAAAAACATATATGTGGGAATCATACATGCATTGAATTGAATTGTGCTTGACAAAAGGCTGTTGAGCCTTTTGTCATTTTATTCAATGGGTCCGTCACGCTGGCTGAGCACCAATGTCTCCTGCCCTTTCACTTCAATCATTTCTTTCACTTCGTCGGTTTCCAATTTCAACCAATCTCCCTAATCTTTTAATAAATTATATGTCGCTTGCAGCTTGCAGCTTGCAGCTTCTCCAAAGAAGAGATACAAAAGAATCTATATATCAAAAACTCTAATCAACCTAATAAAGTGTAGCATTTTATTATTATGTGTGTAGTATTTTATTATTACGTCCATGATGGGGTGCAATTGAAACGCATTGTTTCGTCTTGATATGCTATGATGGAAAGACACCTTCTGAAAGGGTATGAAGGAAGTTGTATAAAAGTCTTTTGTAGACAATCGTTGGCACGGTTGGTAAAACATACGCTCAGAAATTCCTCTCCTTTGTTTGTCCCATTTCCATCAAAAGAGAGAAGGTATTCCATTTCACCTTTACAAGAACAATTGGCATTTACGCTGTGGAAATCGGATGCTTTTCTCGTGATTGCATTCAGACTAACGTGAAGTATTTTTTTGTTCGTGATTCATCTGCAATTCAATGTTCGTTCCGGGGTTAATTGTTGTTGCGCATTGGATAAAGGTAAGTTGTCTTCCACCAACTTGAATTCCTACACAAAGAGTATCATATAATACTTGAAAGTAAATAAGATTTTGCACGAAGAGATGCATATTAATTTCCGATATCTAGTGAGATTATGCATTTTCATTGTTTCGACGGATATATATTTCTTGGTCCTCACAAAATTAAGTGCTTTGAGATAATCTAATATGGGTGATTTAGTGACCAAGGAAGGAAAATTTGTGTGGACAAATTTAAATTCTCATATAATGGAGGGCAAATAATATGAGGATAATCATTCAAAAAGTTCTAAACTTATTGTATTTTCGTTAATTAAGTTTTAAACCTTTTAATTATGTTAATTAAGTTTTAAATCTTTTCACATTTTATCAATTGAGTCCATTCATCCAATTGTGTTCAGAAATTATTGACATGGATGCCAGCTATTCTACATGACAAAGCTAATATTGACGTGGATAATTTTTAATAATATATTTTAATATGTTTGTGAATTTTTTATTTTTCTTTATTTTTCTTTTTTCCTACTTTATTTTTATTTCTTTTTTTTAATTGTTAAGGGATGACATGGGGACACTAGCTGAGGCCCTATGATCCCCGTCGACAATCGAGCAAGGGCTTGCAAGCCCTCACCCAATGGTTGGCGAGGGCTCATTCGCCTTGCCCAAGGCCCTCACCCCACCGTGAGCAAAGGTTGCAACCCTCATCTAGTGGTTGACGGGAGTCATTGAGCCTTAGCCAGTGGCTGGTGGCCTCTTGTCAAACCTTTAACAATTACAAAAATAAAAAAGTAAAGAAAGAAAAATAAAAATAAAATTTTATTAAAAACTATCTATGTTAGCCTTGACTGTGTTACATAGGACAGTCGATGTCAATGTTAGTGATTTTTGGCCAAAAAGCTCTATAGACTCAATTGACAAATCATGAAAATGTTTATGACTCAATTGGTACAATTAAAAAGTTAAAACTATATTGATAAAAAGTATAATAAGTTTAGGACTTTTAGACAATTTTTTCAATAATATGACATTTGGACTATAATTCATGTCTCTTGAGGCACCATACTTGAGTATAACTCGCCACCGTGCGTACTGATCATGATTTATTCTACTATTTTTTATATTGGCGAACAAGTTAAAAATTTATAATGAAATAAAATAAGACACAAAGGAAAAGGATAGTTGCGTACATCGAGATAGGAAGGAGCTTAACGGAACTAGCAACTGCTTAATTACTTGACGACATGACTTTTTGGAAGATAATATAAATCAGTCGCATGTTTTGCACGAAAAGACAAATTAATCAGATTGGGAACAAAAACAACCTCGAGGGTCAAAACAAATCATTATCAAAATCGGACCTTTTCTTTATTAGTGTCGAATCAGAGAGTATTATAACATGGTTAACGATAAACGACGGTGTTGCTTTCCAACAGAACATGTGGGATCCATCGTTGCCCGTGAAAAACCTTATCCTTGACCTAACATCTCTACGATCATGCGTCCACCATTCAAAACTTATAAAATATGCATGCGACGCCCTTTTTCTTCTTTGCTTAATTGGATTGGTTTTGGAACCGTACCTAAACTTATAATTTTTCTGCGAGTGTGCGGTATAGAACGACCCTCCTCCCACAAGCTGATCTCAGAGGTGACTCAAGATTTTGGCAACATCCCCAAGATATATTTGTCAATAGATATATTATGAAGTTTGAAGAACCCTTTTTGGAGAAATGAATGAATACTTTGTTAAACACAATCCCACGTCATTTGTCTAGAGGTTCACATGTGCTTGGTTATCGATTTAATCCTTTGAATTGAATTTTCTAACATGATATTGTCAAAACACATAAGGAATTCAAATCCTAACACTCACCCTTCAAACTCATGTGCTCATGGCAGAATCACAACTTGCTCACACTATGGGAGCCTTGTATTCATTTGCTTACACGTATGGTAGATTGTTAAGTGTAAATCTCACATCACTTAAATATGTAGTTATAATATGCCTTATACACATATAGTCTCCATCCACTAATGATTTATTCTTTTGGGATGGGACTTTTTAACATAGTATTGGAGTAACTAGGACTCTCTTTCATACTCATTATTTGTGGTAGGTTCACAATTTGTCCACATATAGGGTGCGTTTGGATGGGCATTTAGAAAGCCTCTTCAAGCCCCAAAACCCATTTATCCCAAATTGAGGTGTTTGGCAACCATCCTTCAAGGGGCTTTCAAGTGAAAATCAACCCTTAGGAATGCTGAAAGCCCAAGGCTGGTCTCCACCAGCCTTGAGCATAATAGGAGCAATACCCATTTCACCATACAAAACTATGTGTAAGAAGCTGGGTCTAACCTTCACCTATTAGATTAAATTTTTGTGCTAGTTTCTAATAACATTGCTGATTTGTGATCTCAACTATTTATTGGTACCACTAATAAGAATTTTTTTTTCATTGACAATTGACGAAATAATTTTTTTTTCCACTGACATGTAGACGAGGGTAGGGTTAAATTTTATCATACACCGTCCTTATGCAGGATTGTGCCTTATATTCATGTGATTAAGTTTTTCCCTATTAACTTAAACTCTCGAGTTGGACTTTCTAATAACATTTCTAATGTATAAGCTTGACTGCTCGTTGTTACCACTAATAAGAAAATGTTTATTCCACCAAAAAATTTCAAACTGAAAATTTTTATTTTCTTGAGTCTTTATGTCTCTATTGTTGTTCAGACGTTACGATTCGTGTATATCAAACCCCTAAATGAAGTGGTTGACATTGTGACAACACATAGTTGATTAAATTGGGCACACAGAAAACAACATTCTTTCCGCCCCTAACTTCGTTTTCTAGGGTGAGACACCAAAGTGATGGGGCAAGCACCTTGGTTCCAACTATAGAATGCCAAACAAGCTGTGACATGATGTACCCAACTCGGAGAACCCTTTCTAATTGCCAAGCCCAGAAAAAGAAGTTTGGTCCTGAGCAATGACTGCCAACCGCTAATGTCGCTAATCGACAAATTACATAATGCATAACCTCTTCTTACTTTTGTCGATGTAAAATGATGATGTTTGTAACATAAAAAAAGGCCAGCAAGTGGACAAGGAAGGTCAGGGAGCCCTTTCAAACAAAACTCAACCGCAGCTATATTTTGCATCAAATGTAATTATAGTCAAACCAACCTTAGCTTATTGTTGCATTTTAGTCCTCACGCAAGAAATAAAAATACAAAATATAAACATAAATATCGCACTACCCTGATATCACTTTAGTCACCAAACAAAATCAAGGATAATATAATCCTCAATGCACGGCTCCTCCACCCCATCTGCAAGAAACAATAAATTATTTCCGAAACGTACATGCATCACGTATGAAATGGATTTTAAAAGCTCCATTATTAATCTATCCATCTGATCACTTTTTGCACACATTTCTCTCTCCTTGTCAAACTTTTTGCGTTACTTTATCTTCGAGGGAAAAAAAACTGAGAAAATGTCGGGTACTTGCAACTGGAAACCTAGGTGTTTGTCTTCGTGAATCTGCTCCGATCGCCCTTCGATTATAATTATCAAATCGTAGTATTACAGCCATAGAGAACTTTGCCGAAAGATAGCGATGATGATAGACTTATCCTGTTCAAGATAATCTTAGATAAACATGTGAGTTTTGCAAAAAATTGATGTGTATGCTTCGTCTATTATGTGTGATTGTAATTCACACCAAACGGTTCTTGGTTTGTTACTTAAATATTGAATTGGGAAAATGATATCAAAATTCGTCATAACTTTCGTATGGTACTCACTACAATACCAGAACTTTTCCAACAATCATTTGAGTATAAAAAAAAAAAAGGAAAACAAAAAAAGAAAAGAGGGTTCTTAGAAATGAGCTAGATGATACCTTGTGGAGAAAAAGATTTCATGGCTTTTTGATTTGGCCACAAACAAGAGCTTCGGTCTGCGAATTATTTTATTCTAGCCCTAATTTTTTCTTTTAAAACAACATCCTTTCTTGTAGTTTTTGTTGATTGGGCTGGGTCTTTTGATGAGTCGCATCAGTCGACTTACGGTAAATTAATGTCATGTCGAATTTTTCACCCACTCATATTGCCGACGACATTGATTTTTTTTATATAAAAATGTCACTCAAGTAATCGTCCAAAAAGTTTTTGTAGCACTTAAATGAACACCGTATTAAAGTTGTGAGATTTCTATCTTTATTTTCCCAAATTTGATCTAATTAGACATGAGAAACTAGTGGTATGTTATGAAAGCTATTCAAATAAATGTCACATTTCGACAACGATAAAGCTAAATTTGAAAGGCCATGACAAACTATACTGATTGCACAAGTGGATTTTGACTTGCCTTAGTTCCTCAAATTATATGCATGGATTCACCCAAAAACAATTCAGCAAGAGCACCGACCTATCTCTTCTTTCTGATTTAATTATCAGATTAAAAGGGATATGCATGCTTTAATCTACGCGGCACCTTTCTCTCTTAGGTGAGCCATTCGACGTTTTGATAGTAAACTTTAATTATCTGAACTATTAAATAAATTGGAGTGTTAGACCAAAAATAATAAATAAATAAATAAATTGGAGCCCAACCAATTACAAGCTGTGTTCTTCGCAAGATTAGGTATAAGCCATCGTCATCTATTTTCCCCTTTGGGAACATGGCAACCAGTCATTGAGGAAATCGATTAACCTTATCGCGATAGAGGTTTGCCAAGTCATCTGAAAGCATACATCGAATATCCCTCAAGTTCATGTTTGATATATGCTTTAAATCTTTAAAAAAAAAAAAAAAACTTTGCATAAACAAGAAAAATGGCTTTCGGTACTTTTGGAGTTTGATTTCTCTCATCATGTCACATAATATTAAATGATATAAATGAAGGTGACACCTTGCCATCGAACAAGTCGAGCCTTATAGATAACGAATGACATAAAATAAACGCGATAATATCGAAAATAAGACCACCACAAAATAGGAAAAACACAATGAATATTTTCAAGAGATCGAGCATGGAGATGATCATACATATTTAACTGGTATATAGCTGAGATTTGACACCTTATTATAGTGGATTAAGCATGCATCTTTAGAGGGTTTAATCGATTTTTAGCTCAGGTTGTCAAGCATGCATCTTTTTTTCTATTCCTTTATGGGACAGTACATTGTGAACATTGTTGAGCATATGAAACGATGTACGAGATGTTTGTTCATTATGGTTGGAGGAGAGAGTATTCGAAACGCATGCTACTTTTGGACCACATTAAAGGTTTGGAAAACTGAAAGGTACACTCAATCAGACATTAAATCTCTAATTATCTCACCTAACATAGGATAGTGACTTCAATAAATCATTGACCTGCCCTTATTGGGGTCATTAATTAATTACCAAATTAAAGGGGCCGTACTTTTTTTTTTTTTTTGTCAGTCCTATTCTATTCCTATTCTACACTCACTCTCAGACTTTTGTCCTGCCTCTTGCAGGGCGTGGGAGTCGAAACCCACTCTTGAAACTTACACGTCCCCACCCCATCCCAAGGGGCCGTACTTGGAGTTGCATGTTCTCGAATTATTTCCACATATCTTTTGGTTAGTGAAAATAGTTCAATTAGTACTTATCCTATTACAGGACATCAATCCAATCATAAACTTTCTGATTTTGCCAATTTAGTCCAAAATATTAGGACAAAGTTCCATTGTAATCCTGCTAGTCAATTTTCATGGGAAATAACTAATGCGGTGATGTGTTATGTAGGACGGCCGGTTATGATTAGACCATTATATCACCAATTTTTGGCAAAAATTGGCTAAAAGGATACATTGAAATTTCGTGCAAAGATTTATGACTAAATTGATTGGACCATCATGTTAGCAAATTTATTTGTATGTTAATTGTATCCTACTAGGTTTCTACAAGTAACGATTTAGGAATTAAATATGTTAAAGGACATTAGGGGTAATTGGGTTTAGAGTGGACGATTCTCACCCTAGATCTGGGAATCGCCCACCAAGAACTGATTTTGAATTAAAATCACGAATTGCCCACTAGTCCATGGACTCACCTAGGAATCAGATCGAACATTTTAGTTCTTGAGTGGGTCAATGGAACTGGTCAAAATCTCCCCACTTCAGAAGGGGCATAAGACTTGATAGCGAGTGACGAGATATGAGGTCAAAGGCTATTGAGAATGAGGGTGATAGAGGGGCGACGAGGTTGGAGGCAATTCAGAGCGAGAGTGAGGGAGGGATTGACGAGACTGGAGGCTACTAAAAGTGGGAGTGAGAGAGGAAGATGAGGCCACGAGATGAGTGAGGCAAGAGACGGATAGAAACAAAGAGGAAATAAGGGTTTTGATATATAAAAAGTTAAAATTTAAGAATTTTAAAAAATTATATATGCACCGATTTAGTTTGAGATCTATAATCGGGAGCTTAATCGGTACTCATTAGTTCTAGTAGATTAGAATCAAGAATCGGACTGGATCCTATAAGTACTACCTGTTCTGGGTTGATCCAAGTCAGTTTTGGGCAATGCCCTTTTTTTGCACAGCCCTACATGACACAAGTTAATCTATAATCAACTGATAAGATTTGACACGATATATGACATCACGTTGCAACATCTTATTGTGTCCAATTCGACCTTCGAAACTCATTTTTGCTGGCCATTAACAGGTTCATTTTATTTATTTTTTAATTTTTTGGGTGGCCAATCGCGAAAGACCAAGTGTCGGATTAGCACAATCACATGTCATCACAAAAAACACGATTTGTTAGGACGATACGTGATCTCTAGGCAACTTTCAGGAGAGAGGGTAAGTGACATTCCACAATGTCATTGCAAAAGAAAGGAGCATTAAAAAAAAAAATTGGATGAATCGTCTGATGTTCATGTCCACTGCGGACGTTCCACTAATTCCCAGGATTGAGTGCGCGGATGTACTTTTTTTTTTTTAATCAAGATCGATCCGGAAAGACATGAGGAAATCTTATTTGATCAACTAAACTCACCAGTCCGGTTGATTTTCGTGACATGAATGATTAGGTTGGATTCTTTTTCAGCAGCAAGATCTCCACTTAGATCATGATCTGATTTAGGAATCAAAGTAGTAGCTATAGCTCTACATTAATGTGAAGCTCAAGTGCAGCGTTTGGAACTTTTCTTAAAAAATTACTTAATCCGTCACATCTTGTTATATAGATGTTAATTTAATTTTAAATTTTTCAAATTTGTTAAATTTTTTTACATGAAATTCTAACATAATTCTTTCCAACAATTATGTTGAAAATCGTTGACGTGGTAATTCACAAATGGCTCACCTTGGCATGTCGTCTAAGAAGTGTGCCAATGACTGGACACCACATGAATAATTTTTCTAACAATAATTTTGCCTAGAAAGACCATATTGGAATTTTGTGTAAATATTTGAGATTATATTAGTAAAATTGAAGAGTTTAGAATTGAATCAACATATGTACGATAAGTTTAGGACTAAAGGGAAATTTTTCCAATGTTCATTCCCTTTAATTTTGAAAGGTATGTAACTCATGACAAAAAAGAAAGGAATGATGAAATTGGGTTCCAAATATTACCGAGCACGCAATTTGCACGGTGCAGCTCCTTACCTAAGAGTAACTTCAACATGCCAATGGCCTGACTACCTAACGCGACTGTCGTACCACAAATGATTTCAATACATGACCCCACATTTTTCATGCCTTTTCCTTTCGAGCCCTTGAAAGAAGAAAAACATGAGCAATGTTATATATAGGTAATGAAAACTCGTTACATAATTCTCTCAAAGAACTCGCTCAAATTATTTTTATGTGATGTTTTAGGAGATCAATTTCGAGTGGTAAGATGAATCGATAAAAAAAAAAAAACAAGAGTAATTTTTCCGGAT
The DNA here is from genome assembly GCA_014182395.1 of Eucalyptus sp. ANBG9806169. Lineage (NCBI taxonomy): Eukaryota > Viridiplantae > Streptophyta > Magnoliopsida > Myrtales > Myrtaceae > Eucalyptus > Eucalyptus sp. ANBG9806169. The sequence continues at coordinate 2,132,825 of CM024574.1, read as the reverse complement.
CTACTGAATTCTTAACCTTAAGTAGACACATTAAAGGGGCGAATTGGAATGAGTCCCAATGGGTTTGGATTGAATTGGAAATGGCTCGATCCAAATAGACGCATTTAACTTGTTGTAATCTATTTCGATGCAATAAATCTAGTCATCCATAACTGATGGACCCAATCCATATTTGCTAAAATATTTTCATATTTAATCAAGTCTAGGAAAACTCATATTCAAATTGAAATGAGAATGCAAAGTTATTGAGCACAAGATCGAGTGTGAGAGAGAATGAAGAAAAAGTCATGAAAGTGAGTTGGGTTTATATAGATTGTAAACTCATTGATGACCCTTTTTAACAATCATATTATGTTTAAACCAATTTATATAACAACTTAGCCCGTTATATATGGATCAAGAAATGGATCCACCCTTAAGCAAAAAAAATTTACAGGTTCATCAGTGATCTCCATACATGCCCTTTTTTACTCCACAATAAGCCACAACCTATTTGAAAAAGAAGAAGAAGAAGAAGCAATTATTTGAGTTGGAGATGGGGACTAATTATTTACATATTCTAGTCTTAGGGGTGTCAAAATTACACAAACTAAATTGGAGATTTTCATCTTTTCAGTTCGGGACTCATTTGGTTTGGATAATAAATAAAGGAATTTGGGTAGTTTGATAGTTCAGTTTGGGCCAAGTTACAAGTTCTTCCACATCCTCCTCCTTTTTTTTAAGGCTAACCTTAATATTTAGTAATTTACATGGTATAATATATTTTTTTGGCTAAGCATGTACGTAATATGGATGATTGATTTCAGAGTGGGTAGGTTCTAGACTCGAAATCGAAAACCTACCCTATTAAATATTAAATACAATTCTTTCTGTATGAGGCTAATATGTCAAATATATTTAATTTCAATAGATCTCTTTGGTTTTTATTATTAAAAAAAAAGGAGTAAATAGCCTTACTTAGGATAAGGGCAAAGTGGTTCAAAACTCATTCGATTTTGAGTTCTCCCCTAAATCCAAGTTTCAAGTTTGGTTCAATAAATAGAATTGGAACCAGACTTGTCCCTTTGTGGATTGACTTTGAATTAGGGATGTGCAAAACGGACTGCCTAAATTTGGAACCGTCCGAATTGGTCGGTTGGGTCGGTTCCTGATTTTAAGGAAGAATCGATTATTTATGAGGAATAGGAACCTATAATTGAACAATAAAATATCCAGATTGAAGTAAAGGATTTGTTTTGAATTTTGAATTTCTTCCTAATCATGCTTTAGACAATTAGAGATCTTGATAGAAACATAAAATAAAAATAATTACCAATTCTCAATTTCACCATAGAATTGGGCCCGGATCGAAAACCGATCACCTTTACTATGAGCCGATCTGATTGCTCACCTCTCTAACATGTAATGTCATTGGCTTGGGCGGCGGCAAGGGCGGCGGTGTAATCGGGGAAAATATCTTAAAATTTCAGGTCGGTCGCCTCGTCTCACCTCGTTAAAATTAAGCGGGAATCACCTCAACAGTGCGCGGGGATCTCAACAACGTTCGAGGCAAACCTAATCTCCCTCCTTCCTTGTTATAATATTGTCGGAATCAGCAGCAATCGGATCATCCGAATAAACTTGGGTTTTCTGCCCCCTGTCCAATAAAAAAACAGCTATTCATCTTCTCTCTCTCCCTCTTCCACAAAAAGAAAGAAGAAAAAAAAGAAGACAAATTCCGTGGAACTGCCAAACTCTGGTCACCTTCAGCGGTTAGCTTACCATTGTCGTCTCCCTCCTCTCTCCCTCTCTCTCTCTCTCTCTCTAGTCGTCCTCACGCAGAGAGCGATGTGTGTTTGAGAGAGAGAGAGAGAGAGAGAGAGAGAGGTTTTGCTTTGTATTATTGGTGGTTGTACTGGAGGGGGTGGGAGGGGCGCTATTTAATGTCCAGTCATCGCACAGTCTCCATCTCACTTTCACGCTCATGCCTGAAATCTCTCTCTCTCTCCCTCTCCCTCCTAGCATTTTGCTCTAGTGGGTCGCTCCTTTACTGGGTCCTGGTTCTTTGGCTATATATACATATACATCATCCGAGCATGTGACTGTTTCGCTTGCTGCATCGTGTTTTCCCGCTTTTGTGAGTAGTGTAGCTCGTGTTCCGACGTTGCTGTGCCGTCTTTTTGCTGGATTTTGAATGCCCATTTCCTCTGAAGTTCGTTGACCGGTCGCTGTGGTGTTCTCGGTCATCATGCAATCTCGTTAGCTCCGCTGCGTTCTGGGTTTCGAGCGTTAGGCTCAGTCCGGTCGCCGGTAATTCCGCTCTGGTCATGGCTTTCCGTTAGTTCAGAGTGTGTTCTAGCTCTTAGGACCTTCTAAAATTGGCTCCTGATCGCGGTCGTTGCGAGGTAAAGCTTTTGATTGTGCGCCATGTAAACGGTTCCTTGGCATTTACCCTGCACTTGGTAATCCTTGTGCTCACTTCCTGGGTGGCTCTCTGATTGATTGGAAGCTTTCTTGAGACGTAGGATGTGATGCTTATCGAAGTCGGTCGCTAAATGTGTCTTATTTGGAGAATGTCCTCTTCTCTTTGCTAATTAGATCTCCTTTCACCTGTCCTCCATGGATTCCCTTCGTTAGTTTTGCTGTAGCTAGAGGAAATGGAACTGAAATAGTTCCATCCTGTCTATTCGATTCTTACGTCATTCAAAGTTAGCCAATCTTATCGCGGATTCTTATTACCTATCCTCAATCATGTAAAAACATCCCTTAATTCATTCATTCATACATGAATCCTCTGCTGGGTACTTGCGGGAGGAGGAAATATTCTTTGTAGCTCTTTCACACAGTTAAATTATCACTATGATGTCCTAGTCTATTCTCCTGTAGTTTCTTTGCTTTTGCTCATGTGAAAACTGTAATAGCAGCCTGTAGCATAATTCCTAACCCGATGTATTCGAGTTTCAACCCAATAAAAAGTAAGGTGTAACACTCTTCATAGTCTCCATTAACCATGGAAGAGACTTTTGTTCCCTTTCGTGGGATCAAGAATGACCTTAAAGCAAGACTTCTGTGCTACAAGCAAGATTGGACAGGTGGTATCAAAGCCGGTATCAGGTACGTCAGCTTTTTTCCATTTTACGGCAGAGCGGAAATAGCATTTTAATTCACAATTGTACAAACTATGGACATGGAGGAATTTGGTCAGCATACTTGACAAAATATTGCTGATCTAAGTGCAAAGATATGATGGATACTTTCTACGTGTTATTGTCTTTAATGCTTATTGAAGCTTTCCTGATCGACCTTTCTTTGCGCATCAGAATCTTGGCGCCGACGACTTACATATTCTTTGCATCTGCCATTCCAGTCATATCATTTGGGGAGCAGTTGGAAAGAAACACTGGTACAATAAATTTTCCTTAATTGTCTATGTGCTTTCTTGCTTCTTGGCCTAAGTCAGCAAATGGAATTGTGTCTTGCAGATGGATCTCTTACTGCAGTTCAAACTCTTTCATCTACTGCACTCTGTGGTGTCATTCACTCACTTGTGGGAGGACAGCCACTTCTCATTCTGGGGGTTGCTGAACCAACTGTCTTAATGTATACGTTCATGTTTGACTTTGTGAAAGACCGAAAGGATTTGGGCCAGCCACTCTTCCTTGCCTGGACAGGATGGTAATATACTCTGCCAATTCCGAAATTAAAAGTTTTTAAAAGTGACATTACTGAACCACTCTGTTGTGGCGTTTTCTTATAGGGTGTGTGTATGGACCGCACTTTTGCTCTTTTTACTGGCCGTTCTGGGTGCATGCTCTATAATCAATAGATTTACGAGGGTTGCTGGAGAATTATTTGGTCTGCTAATTGCTATGCTCTTTATGCAGCAGGCTATTCGAGTGAGTATGCTTAATCATCTTTCAATATTGAAAAATAGATATAACTGTGAGAAATTCTTAATTGTTTGTGTTTACCAATATGTCCTTGGAGGGCCCTCTGAAGATAGCTTTTCAATTGAACTCATGGTGCTTCTTTACTTACATCTTTATATGGGTCTACTGGTACACTAGTGAGCACTGGATGTCTTCGACAGACTGTAAATGTCTCTAATTTATGAATCCAATGGTGTAGGGAGTTATAGAGGAGTTCGGCATCCCTGAGAGAGAAAATCCTAATCAGGCTGCTCTATTACCATCTTGGCGATTTGGCAATGGAATGTTTGCTCTGGTCTTGTCCTTTGGTCTCCTTCTTACAGCACTCAAAAGCCGCAAAGCTCGTTCTTGGCGCTATGGAACAGGTATGTAGCCTTGCATAAATTCCTTAAGAATCCACTGAAAGAGGTACATTATTGAAATGTTGAAAAAACTTCCTAATTATGATTGTTTAATATGTACATGGTTATGGTAAACATTTGGAATTAGGTTTTTCCATAATGGAGATTTGCCACCATGGGAGCAGACACTCTTCTATCTGAAGCAAGTACAATTATAGATCTAATGAGTTTTACTAACAATATGTGATTATCTTTTTAGGGTGGTTACGAGGATTCATTGCAGACTACGGTGTCCCACTTATGGTTCTTGTCTGGACAGCTGTGTCATATATTCCGGTTAGAGATGTCCCACGGGGGATTCCTAGACGACTTTTTAGTCCAAATCCCTGGTCTCCTGGGGCATATTCAAACTGGACAGTTGTCAAGGTGCATTCCAGCATGCATCTGTTGCGGTGTTCAACTTTTCATTTTCACCTGTTGTCCAGGAAGAACAATTTACGAACTGAATCCTGTATTGACCAGAAATCATGCTTTCTTGTATACAGGAAATGTTGAATGTGCCACCTCTATATATAGTTGGAGCATTTATCCCAGCAACTATGATAGCTGTGCTTTATTATTTTGATCACAGTGTTGCATCTCAACTTGCCCAACAAAAGGAGTTTAATCTGAAGAAACCATCCTCTTATCATTATGACCTCCTCCTTTTGGGTTTCTTGGTGAGTGATACCTCCTTTCCAGCTTTGTGACAGTTCCGTTTGCTCCTTTTAATCTGTTGGGTTCCCACCAGACTATCCTCTGCGGTCTTATTGGCATTCCTCCTTCCAATGGTGTGATTCCACAATCTCCAATGCATACAAAAAGTTTAGCTACCCTGAAACATCAGGTAATTCTTGGAACTTTGCTAATGAGATGAATAAATACTCGGCAGTTAAGGAATTAAGTAGTTCAAAAAGGAATTTTGTCATCAATATTAATATTCTCTTGCTTCTCACCTGCAATATTCCTCGAACTTGTGGATACTGTCTCAGTTGTTGTAGGCTTACAGCTATAATGTGCCTAAGAGAGCTTGATATAAGGAGTTGGGCATGTTCTACTTTTCTGTCCTTTGCTTACTCAATTGTAGAATATATCGCTTGAGATCAAATGTTGATATTTGATTTATGATAAGTTCTTGTTTCTATTTGGTTATTCTGTCTTCTTAAAGACCTATCATGCTGTGACTAACACTTATTCAAAACAGCTTCTACGGAATAAGCTAACATCAACAGCCCGGAATAGTATGAGGAGAAATTCAAATCTTGTTCAGCTATACAGAAATATGCAAGAAGCCTACAATGAAATGCAGACTCCCCTGGCCTATCAAATGCCTCCTATGCTGGTGAATTCATCTGCCTGATCTTCTGAATGATAATTTCCCCTGCTTTTGGTAAGACTCACTTTGTGACGGGTATAGGGGCTGAAAGAGCTGAAAGACTCGACAATCCAGCTGGCCTCAAGTACTGGTTACATCGATGCTCCCGTTGATGAGACTATTTTTGATGTGGATAAGGATATTGATGATCTTTTACCAGTCGAAGTCAAAGAACAGCGCCTTAGCAATCTGCTGCAGGCACTGATGGTTGGTGGTTGTGTTGCTGCAATGCCTTTGTTAAAGAAAATCCCAACATCTGTTCTTTGGGGCTACTTTGCTTTCATGGCCATTGAAAGCTTGCCTGGGAATCAATTCTGGGAGAGGATCTTGTTACTCTTTACAGCTCCAAGTCGAAGATACAAGTAAGCACCTGATTCTGCCCTGTAGAGCTTTCAGGAATGGCATCTAAGTTTCAAGTGTTCTCTCTCTCTCTCTCTAGTCCAAATGTAGAAGTAGTATGAACTTGTTATCTAGCTTTGGTTTTAGGAAACATAGAAGAACAAAACATCCATCTATTCACTGATTGAGTTGAGTGGCTTTGTCATCATTAGGCTTTCTTCTGCATGTTATTAGTATGATTATCATTACCGTTAGAATCTTGAATGTATATAAAAAGCAATGGTTCATCTTCTAATTTGGCAGGGTTCTGGAGAAGTACCATGCAACATTTATCGAGACTGTGCCCTTCAAAACAATTGCCTTTTTCACTTTGTTCCAGACAACTTACTTGCTCCTGTGCTTTGGTATTACATGGATTCCAATAGCTGGAGTCCTGTTCCCAGTTTTAATTATGCTTCTCGTTCCGGTAAGGCAGTATTTCCTTTCCAAGGTTTTTAAAGGAGCTCATCTTCAGGACCTGGATGCTGCAGAATATGAGGAAGCCCCTGCCGTACCCTTCAATATGCCACTTGAAGTAAGCTGTCAAGACCTCATTCTTGTCTTTTCTGTTAGCAGATCTAAAATGGATATAGCATTAAAATATTCCTTAAACCATTTTACTTTCCAGTAGGAATTTATCCCTATAGCTTGTTGAGGCTAATGCTAATCTAGATCATCTTTAAGCATTTGCATGACTGCATTTTCGCTTTACGGCTGTATGAATTTGTTCTGAAAAAATAAAGTGATATAGCTGTCGATGGGCATGCCTCTATTTGGTCAAATGGGACATGCACCTAAGCCCTTTGGGATATACCACTTTAAAAATCACTCTCTTGTTTCTTTGATGATATAAACTAGAGTATTGCTTGGTATATTAAAACTGATGTGCTATTTAGTATACAAAATGAAGTTGCAGGTTAAAATGGACTTTCGAACAAGTGGGTTCAATAATAAAAAAGAAATCTGTTTGTATCCCTAGTATAGCAATTGAATAAACCAGCCTTGGTACATCTAGAATTATCCCCATAAACCGACTGCATGATTGAAATTGTAAAAAGATTTCCATGGCCATGCTTCATGCTTTGCTTTTGGTTTATGAAACAGGATCAAGAAATTCCTCCAAGAAGTACAGACATTGATAGTGGTGAAATTCTTGATGAAATGATCACCAGAAGCCGTGGTGAGGTCCGCCGGACTCATAGTCCAAAGATAACTAGTTCGACCCCGAGCTCGACCGACGATATAAAACCTGCTTTAAGCCCACGGATGTCACAGAGGGCATTCAGCCCTAATTTTACCGGTAAGGCAGTTGTGGAGAAGCAAACTCACAGTCCCGGACCATCATCGCTTGGAAAGAACACTTACGGTTCGTCTTCAAATTAGAAAGATATAATGTGGCTCTCATTAAGCCATCAATGGTGCTCGAGGGGGTCAGTAGTCACGTGCTAAAAGCTTCTGTAACTGATCATATATGTTTCTAAGTTCTGTTCTGGCACTAACTTGTGAAGGTGAATGTATGTCTAGTGTCACCTTTCCCAGTATAATCTAAAACACAACAAAAAACTGCAGATCTCCCGCCCCGTTTCGAACATTTCATGTTTTCTATTACATCCTTGTCCAAACCTCCCCATCTGAAATGCAATTTTGATCCGCCGATGACTCATATCTCTTTATGCGAAACAACGCAACGCTTGCCATTCTAATACGTATCAAATCAGAACATGTAGTACTTAATCTGGAGAAATTCCGTTTCTCTCAGACGACGCTGGGCACATGTTCTACATTCCTTTCTTTATCTTATTTATCTGTGAAGAAGGGTGTTCCGCATTTATGTGGACGAAAAGTTGATGATTGGTAGATCAATTTGTATGGAGATGATTTCTACTTTTCTCTTTGTGATTGAAGATCTTCCGAGTCCTCTTTTCATGAATCGTCAATTTTGCTATGGTAGTGTCACGATCCGTGAATCCTCCCGTGCTTGGGGTTATCGAGTGAAGAGTGAGGATGCAAAGGGGACGAACACAATTGGTTCGTGAAAGTGGCGTCAGGACGGTTGGTGCTAGGAATTTTAGGATAGAATGATTATATCACTTAGGAACTCCGAAGGCAGGGTTGACCTTTTGTGCACAAATTGGTCGGGAGTTGATGCCGCTCTCTTAAAGAGGTCATGGCAGGCTAAAATCAATTGTTGAGCCTAAATAGATCTGCTGTCTCACTCGATGGACTAGATACCCAAGCGATGCTGGTGGTGATAAGATCTCGTACGAAAAAACATTCACCGTATTGTTTGCTGGAATAGTTATAGAAAGAAGGCTGACTTGGCGAATTTCGCTTGCCAGGCGCCGCACGGGTCGTTCCAAGGCCAAGGAAACTGTTAGTCCGTGACACATGATATCAGAGCAGGAATCCCTCCAATAAGTGGGTGAGTCGAAGAATCAAACTTCTCGCTCCAGTGCGGGTCGGACTGATAAGTACTAGTGGTACCGGTCCTAGTGGACAGAAAGTGAATCGCTGGGGTAAAAGATGCTCAAACGAAATGCGGCTCTTTGCTCCTAGGATGGCAATGGGTGCTAGGATGAGTTGGTTCCTCGTCGAGCTGATAGGGAGTTGGAGAAAAATCGAATCCTCGCTGAATAGGGATAACGTTCCTGGATCGATCGGTGAATTCGAAGAAGAGGTATACTACTACGTTTTCAATAAGGAAAGATCCTCCATTTGGTTGGCTGGGGTCAAGATGCTTAGTAGGCAAAAATGGTGCTACCAAAAGATGCGGTTGGCAAAAAATGCCACACTTGCCAAAGAAAGTGCAGGTGACTGAGAAGTGCCAGAATAGCTGAGATCAAAAGAGGCTACTAATGGAGCAAAACCTGTTTTGTTGGGCGAGCGTGACCATTCGATGTGAAATCCCAAAAGTGGCGCATCAATGGTTAAGGTACGTGAGGAAGCGACAAAATAGATCGCATCGAGGGCGTTGTGAAATTGACTGGGGGAAAATGTCATGGTCCGTGAATTCTCTCACACTCGTGACACTTGTGAGTGGTGCTTAGGGTTATCGAGTGAAGAGTGAGGATACAAAGGGGGTGAACACAACTGGTCCATGGGAGTGGCGTTAGGACGGTTGGTGCTAGGAGTTCTAGGATAGAAAGATTATATCACTTAGGAACTCTGAAGACGGGGTTGGCCTCCCATGCACAAACTGGTCGAGAGCTGATGTTACTTTCTTGACGAGGCCATGGTAGGCCGAAACCAGTTGTTGAGCCTAAAGAGATCTGCTGTCTCACTCGATGAACTAGACGCCTGAGTGACGCTGTGCGTGGTAGGATATCGTACGAAGAAGCATTCACCGTATTGTTCGCTGGAACAGCTATAGAAGGAAGGCTGGCCTGGCGAATTCCGCTTGCCAAGTGCCGCATGGGTCGTTATGAGGGCAAGGAAACTATCGGCCCATGACAGAAGCACAACAGTTACACATCTCCTTGCGAGAACCATAATTTTTTGTACGTCTTATCGGGCCCTCATTCGAAACATTATGTTCACTCATTGAAAATTCATTCTCTTTATATGAAATGAGACGAACCTTTCCATTCAAATGCTTGTGTTTGATCCAAACATGTATCACAATTTGAAGAACCTCACTTGCAGAATCCAAGTAATAAATTTTTAGATTCATTTTTCGGATCACATTGTCTGATTTTTAAGTGATTTTCTTTTGGCTGGGACTATTTCAACCCCATCAGTAGAAAGAGACAAAATTACCCTAATCGTTCAACTGAATTTTGAAGTGATGAACTCTGAAATTAATCACTTTTCTTTATTTTTTTGAGCTTGATATAATTTTCATATTGAGAATATAACATGTCTTTTTATTGAAAATTGTTAAGTGGGCATCACCATGCATATTAAACGCACGAATTTTCCTTTTTATATCCTACCACTATACGTATTAGCTTTCTTGAAAAAATAATTTTCTAGAAAACCTATTTTTTCCAATTTATCAAGCAAATTTATGGACTAAATTCATTAAAAAGAAAAAAGAAAAAGAGAACACCAACAAATTTTTTTGACAAAATCAAATATTTAAAACTTCTGTTTTAACTGTAGCTATCGCCGCCAAGCTTTTTCTTAATAATTGTCTTTCATATGCACTTAATGACGTGACCAAATGAAATATAAAAAGGTTATCTTAAAACATTTGTTGAATAAAATCATTATTTGTTTTCCCAATGTGAAGTTTTAAAGATGAAAATGAATTAAATCAAAACTTTGCATAAAATAAAATAAAAATTAAAATGAATGTTAAGTTTAATTCGTTTTGGATCGATACAAAGGGCTTGTCTAACGACCTCACAGATAGAAATGGATGCTTTTCTTTACTATCTCTCACAATCTTTTGGTCCTCGGTTTTTCCTTGTTAAATTGGAAGGTCACAAATAGCCCTCTACAATTGCAAATCGGAAGGTTGACTATAAAAGATGACTTCTTAGTTGAGACTTGAGTCACCTTGGAGTCAGATAAGTCATATATTCAACTTCTTTGTTTTAAATCTAGATAATGACACAAAAAGTCTTTGAACTTTGACTCAATGTTCAATGTGGTCTTTGAACCAATGTACAATATCATCTCTGAACTTTTAATTTGTATCAGTGTCAAGTTAGTCCTATCTTTACATTAATTCAAGTTCAGTGATGGCTAGTTTATGGATTAGATTGAAAATGTATCCAAAAGTTCATGGACCATATTAAATTGATTGAAAGTTCACATTAAGCTAAATGTCATGGATTACATTAAACAAATTAAAAATTCATGGACTACGTTGTATATTGGACAAAATTTCAGAGACATTGGTGTCACTTTCTCTTTTAAATCCTTAAAAAGACACCAGAATAACTTCAAACATTGGATCCACAGAGCCACTTGCATTCCAAAGTTCAAGTCTTCTTCAATCAGGTTCTCAAATTAATTAGGGAATTTCCAAAGACCAAGCAATTTAATCCTAAGCTCTTTCTAGCGGAACCTTATGAATCTCTAGAGATAAACAAGTTTTGCGATATTTTGAAACAACTGGTTTGATCAAAGCCACGGACAATAACCATTAAATTAATTAGCTTTGACTCAAAGTAGATAGCCATTGATGCATGGGAAAGATTTTTAATGCCACTAATGTGAGCTTTTATTGCTGAACACGTTACGCATTATAAGTATCAGACATTAATAAGAGACATAAAAGAACTAGGTAGCTTGCCATATATATGTTGTTGACGTTATTTGAGGGAGCATATGGCTTCGTCAAGAACGGTCCAAGATCAACTTGAAGTCAAACTTATGCAACCAAAATCCTCTCTAAGGTCAATTCCAAATGAGCCCAGTCTGCTCAACATGCACGTATTGGTCATGAATCATGATTGATCGCTCACAGACATCACCAGCCATCTATCATTTTGGACATCTCATGGATTTTCACTCGAAAATTGATGAAGATCTTGCCTGCCACCAAGCCTACCTGTCTGATAATTGCATCAAACCGTGCAAGAGAAATACGGAAACCGCCTTCGGCACTGTTTCATCGACGAAGGACAATTTTCTGCAAGATTTTAACCAAATCGATCAGTTTTACATCGGCGAGTCATCCTCCAATCACGCACTCAACAAGCAAACCGCATCTTTCGACCCTTTCGATGTTTACCCTTACAAAGTTTTTACAGATCTCGATGTGTACGAGGACAAGCCTTTTCCCGAAAATGGCGGGCACGGCCTTGTCATGGACAATTTTCAAGTTGAGGGGAGCTTGATGGCTGTGACGACAGCCAATATGATGAATGAATCTGGTCGAAGCCATATGTTGGGAGACTATCATCAAGATATCAAACCTGTGAGCTTCGTGGTCCCGGACGAGGTCTCTTGCATTAGTGCTGGAAATGGGCATTACAGGAAAAGTCTCATGAATAAGAGTAAGGCGTCCTCATCGCGAAGAACTCGTAAAAGACTCCATGTAATCAAGGGACAGTGGACAACCGAAGAGGACAGGTTCGAGTAACATGATCTCCCACACATTTCCCCATTTTCTTATAAAAAGTTTAATAGGTTTTCGTTCAGAGTTCTCTGGTTTGGTTCAATGTTATGATATCGTGTTAGACCGAGTGTTTTCCCCCCGGTTTTGATGGACGCTGATATGAATACGAATATAAACCCGATGCGCATGAATCTTGTTAAACTCATGTCGTTCAATGCAAATGCAGACTTCTGATTCAACTGGTGGAACAATTTGGATTGAGAAAGTGGTCTCACATTGCTCAGATGTTGCCTGGTCGGATCGGAAAGCAGTGCAGAGAGAGATGGCATAACCATCTTAGACCCGATATTAAGGTTTTCTTTCACTGTCATTTTTTTATTATGTACTTTTGCTTCCCCTCACCAGCTATTATAACTCCTTATTCATTCTTTCAATCAAAGAAAGCTGAGCTTATAGATAGATCAATGCAGCTCCTGATAACATATATTCGTATATAATTTCAGTGCAGTCTTTTTTATAAATAAATGCATTGTGTGTCATTGCTTGCTCGTCTGTGAAGAGAAATTGTATTAATAATAAGTTTGACATTAAGAACAAATCCATATTTTGATGAACTTTCGATCTTCTCAGCATGTCAATGTAAGCTCAAATTTTATGGATTTTTTGTTTCCTTTTTGAAGATTAGGGTGACTTCAATTTGTGATTATATATATTGTGGCATACTATGAGGGAGGGAGTATCATCCATCGAAGTCCCTATGCAAACTCGCTTTTGACATTCTGTCAAATAAATGGAAATTATAAACCAACGTCTAGTTTCACAAACCTCCCACCAGACCATATAAAAGATCAAATATTTTGAAAAGAGAAGAAAAACAAAAATTTTAATGACATAATTTGATGTTCTCTGCATTTCTAATAGAAAGATTCATATATGAAACCATGCATGAGTCATTATGTTCCATTACACCCAAGAAACTTGTGATTCTACAGAAGGACACATGGAGTGAGGAAGAAGACAAGATATTGATTAGAGCACACTCGGAAATCGGCAACAAGTGGGCCGAGATTGCCAAGAGTCTCCCCGGAAGGACCGAAAACTCCATCAAGAACCACTGGAATGCCACTAAGAGGAGACAATACTCCAAGAGGAAGTGCAGGTCCAAGTACCCAAGAGCCTCCCTCTTGCAAGACTACATCAAGAGCTTGAACTTGACTGCATCCGCAAGAAACCCTAGAAAGTCTTCTGCCGGCAGCGGTGACTCTGCCATTGTGGCAAACGACGATGATGCGAGCTCGAGCAACCCAACATCGGATGAGCCAAGGCTGGAGCTAATGGACTTCTGTTCGGGCGACCGGTTGGTGCCAAACTTTGAGTTCGACGAAGTCCCGGAGTTGTCATTCGACGACAAGTTGTTTCAAGAGGGATGCACCATTGATTCTCTCCTTGAGGACTTGCCTTGTCCACCTGATGCTGCTCATGTTAGTGATGAAGGGTATGACATGGAACTGCTGGATATGGATCCCTTGATGGCACCTGATGAAGAGCCAAAGAAGGACTTAGACCTTGTGGAAATGATGTCTCAGGTTAATACTCTTTAAATTTCTAATCAGAAACAGTAACTATATTTCTTCTATTCAAAGATTGATCCCACAAAGAAGATGATGAGAAAATGTTGATAAAAGGGCTTGTAGGGTATTACTTGTATAACGTCAAGTCGGGATTATTATTGAATGTTGAGTATTTTTATGATACTTGGTGGACCAATGCGTTATTTTACTTTATATTATTGGAGATATTGTTTTAGCTGAACAAAACTTTGTATTTATATGGAGGGGTCTATATGAGGCTCCTAAGATACATGCAATTTCGTGGCCATGAAGGAAAGAGATAACTACATATGGCCTGTCGTCGTGTGCATCCATGAATTTAAGCACTTAAATAGGACATGCATTATGTGTTATTAATATATGATGAACTATTAAATCTTCTATGTCATTCAATAAAATGTCATGCTGTAATATTTAAATATCAAAACACAACGTCTTTATCTAACAACTTGGGTTACTATAGTAGTTTCTAGTGGGCACAAAGATCTAGAGTATAAATCTTATTAGGCTTCTTGCCAATTAGTATTTTAGACAAAAATCCAATCAACACCTCTAAAAGAGAGTGTTGGATTATTTAAAAATGGCTTGTTGGGTTCACGTAAACAATAGGAGTGTGTTTTTCGTTTAAAGCAAAACTGTGGGGCATTTTCTAGGGCCTCAAATTGGCAATTGCTTTAGGTATTATCAGACATATTGTGGAAACGGACTTGCAAGCAGCCATTTCTCTGCTTCAAAAATTGACATTATTGCTTCATTTTGATAACACACTCATTTCTTAAATTGAAAATATGCTCAAGTATTTTCAACATAGTTATACAAAAGAAAATGCACGTGTAGATTGGGGAGCAAATTGGGTTATCAAAGCCAACAATGTGGGTGAAATTATGGATTAGATAGGCCACCGATAGATCTTCCTTTTTACTAGGGGATCGGTTTGATGATATTTTATCAGGAGAATAATAATGTAATTTCAGGCTCTACCCCTTTATTTATTCGAAAAAAAAAATTATCTAATAGTTTAAGTTATCAACATAGTTGACAGTATTCCTACATAATTTACAAGGGAACTAATTTGAAAATATCTCAAAATGGCTAAAATGTTCCAGACAAATTGTTGATATCATATAAATCTCTAAAATCCTAAATACCACTCTTCCCTCTCCACCTCCATCGTCATCCCGGCCGCTCGTAGCCACAATTGTCCCTCGCTCCATGCCCTGCCACCATCGGTGACAGATTCCAAAATTCCTCTCTCCTTCCTCTTTGGTATGCTGATCACTCATGACTAGAAGGTTGAGGCAATTCGAGTCCCCTATCGACAGGATGGCATAGGGGTTTCACTCCTTGATGAGCAAGCGAGGGTCGTGGAGGCAAGGCTCCCGAGTGGTCTGAGAGCTTTTATAGTTTGAGCTCATTTTCATTGGTAGTTTGGTCTGCTGTTTAAGGAGGACTATGAGTGACTAAAGTGGTTGCCATGTGTAGAGCTCAAGCTTTGGCATGATGTTAATGCCCGCCCGGGGGTGGGGGAGGAGGGAATCGAGGGGGCAATTAGTAGTTTTGGCTTGGACCATGAATAAATTATTGGATATATATGATCTCTTTTTCTCTTGTAATTGAGGAATGTAACAAAGAGGTGTGAGGTAGTTATAATAGAATCATCCGCTAAATATAGCCCTAGTTTAAGGGTGAAGCGAGATTAACTCTTATGTCTTAAATTCTCTTTCTCGCTCTTATTCTCGATTTTTGCATGATTGTGCGCTGAATCACAACACCCTTGAGGCAAAAACCTTAGATAGTTGGTCATGTTCTCTACATGTGTGTATATGAATTCACATATTTACCTAATATATTAAAATTTAGAACAATCGACACTAATCTTGTTAAATCTCACATGATATTAGAGTAGAAGATTCGACTTTAAATCTTTTCGGATCATATTTCCATGCTTTAGGCTTAGCCTAAAGTCTAATCTATATGTGAGGCGGGGTATTTCAATATTTAAACATGCATTCACTTAATACTTTAAAATTTTTAAAAAAATCAACACTGAGTTTTGACAGAGGTGACAGCAATTGCCCGAGCCGTGACATGAAGGAGTTGTTTGAAGGAAAGAGCGAAAGATGAAAAACAAAAAGAGAAGAAAAGAAGGATAAAAAAGAGGAGAGTACTCTATAGCAGTCGAAACTCAATGCGTTGATTTGTCCTCCGTCAAAGGGCACATTCAAGTAGAGAATTCCTATCCGCATATTTGACTCCAACGAGAGGATGGTAAACGCAAGTTAGAACACTTAAATATAGTTAATGTCAGCTTTTAGTGCTCGTGCGTTAAAGGTGTAGAAACAATAGAGTCGACATCTGTCATAACTCACAAGAGGTAAATTACGTGTGACGACACTCCTGAGCGAGCGTGCTTCGAAATTTAAGGACTCGAATGTCAGTTGGTCATCGGATGTGGTCTCTCCGATCCCCCAGCTCTCATGGAGTTTCAGACAAAGCTCGATGAAGATCTTGCCTCCCACCAAGTATCCCTGTCTGATACAGGCAAGTATACCCGTCTGATAACTGCTTCAAACCCTACATGAGACGTGATGAAACCACCTTTGCCACGACAGTTTCGTTAAAAAAAAGGAGTTTCTTTGCAAGATTTTCACCAAGCGGAACGATTTTTCTTAAGTGGGTCTCCCTCGGATCTTGCATCCGAGAAACCAAAAAACATGTTTTGACCTTCCGATGTTTATTTATACAGTATTTCGGCGAGTTTTGATTTGCTGTTTCAGTGTAAACAACTTACAGATGGGCATGGTGTCGTCATGGACAATTTTGAAGTTGGAGGGATCGACACTACAAGCGAATACGATCAAAGTTATACGTTCTTCGATTTCCAGCAAAATGTCGACCTCGTGAATTTTGTCGCTCCCGGTGAAGTGTCTCGCACTAGCGACGAACATGGGTATTACAACAACAATTTTACGAGCATGAGTAAGGAGGTGTCGTCTTTGTCAGAGCGAAGGACTCATGAAGTTTGTAAGGGACAATGGACAGCTCAAGAGGACTGGTAGAGAATATATTGTGCATTTTCCAAACGGTTTCTTTTTTCCTGATCTCTCTTGTTAATTCTCGTTTTCTGCTTTTGGAAATGGAATTTTCTTCTATGGGCATAATCCAACATTAGTTTTGTTAAACTACTCATGTCGTAGGCTTCTGACTCAACTGGTGGAACAATTTGGCTCGACAAGGTGGACTTACATTGCTCAAATGTTGCCCGGTCGGCTAGGGAAGCAGTGCAGAGAGAGATGGCACAACCAGCTGAGACCTAATATTAAGGTTCTTTTACGTCCGTTTCCGTCTATATTAAGTGCCAAACCATTTACAAAAAGAAAGTTCAAGGCTAACAGCAATTCGACTTTTTCGGTACCCAATCAACTTCGCATAAAACAGCAACTTCTCTGTAGGTTATGCTGTATATTATATGACAGCTTACTGTTCTTGTAATTTTTTAGGAAGTGGTGAAGATTGGGTGATTTTGTATGTGATTTTAGGTCTAGTTGCATGAGTATAATGTGAGAAAGTCAGTTCCTGGATTATATGATCATCAGAGATGAATCTTTCTGTACTTAGGGTGACACATTAACCTTATTTGCATCCAGAAATTGGTTTGTGTTCATACATAGATGCATGCAGGGCTTATTTTCGTTCCATTATATCTGAAAAATTTGTGATTCCGCAGAAAGATATATGGACTGAGGAGGAGGATAAGATACTAATTCAAGCACACAGGGAGATTGGTAATAAATGGTCCGAAATAGCGAAGAGACTCCCCAGCAGGACCCAGAACTCGATCAAGAATCACTGGAATGCCACCAAAAGAAGGCAATACACCAAGAGAAAGAGGCGTTCCAAGTATCCCAGAGCCTCTCTCTTGCAAGAATACATTCAGAGCTTGAACTTAAGAGCATCCGAGAGGTTTCCCCTACAATCTTCTGGCGGTGATCGTGCCACGGTGGTCAACAACGATGCAAGCGGGAGAAAGTCGGCATCCTCGAGCGATGATCGGTCGGTACGGAACATTATCAAGTTCGGCGAGTTACCGGAACTGCTGTTCGATGAGAAGCTGCTTCAAGAGGGTTGCGTGCTCGATTCACTTCTCGAGGACTTGCCTTGTCCACCTAATGCTAGTGTGGAAGATGGTGGTGGTGGTGGTGAAGAGCTTGGGATGGAAATGCTCGATAATGATTCATCGCTGGAGTCTGAAGAGCCAAACGAGGATCTAGACCTGGTGGAGATGATCACTCAAATTTATGCTTAATCCCTATGGTAATAAGAACCCCGAAAAGGTGTTCATCAAACGAATTTCAATTACCGAGAGGCAGATAAAAAGTTAATTCGATTAAAAAAAAAAAAAAAGCAAAAGGGAAAGGTGACTAGCTAGCTCGTTTTGGTTATTACAAAATAATGAGCGAATGGTCAAAATAGACATTTTTGGGACGCTGAGTAAGGAAGTGAAGAAGATGATAATCAACATTAGTTGCGTCTCTACTCCTCGCGTATGAGATCGATATGACTAATCAAATTTTTATTCGGGATTCTAAAAATTTTGAAGTGTCATATTTGTCCGACTTGGTGAAAGTTGGATTCTTTTTCTTCACCTCTTTACCTAACCTCCACAATAGGGGCGACCAATCGGATCCTTTTCAAGTCAGGAATCGAACCATGGCGACCGTGTCCGAGCGTTCCAGGCCGTGTCACACTAGAACCATCGACTCTCGGGTGGAATTTGCTTTGATCTTTTTTCCATGTCACAAATTATTCACATGATATGTTTTTCCTAAAATAACAACCGTGTAGGGAATGTTTAGCAGAATCTTTTAGGAGCAAAATTTGCATGGTCTAATCTTCAATTAATTAGCTTTGACTCAAATGAAATGTCGACCGTCAATGCATGTCGAAAGATTTTTAATGCCGCATGCGTTAGACTTAAGAGAACTAGCGACGATGTTGCGTGCCATAAATATGCTGTAGACAATTTTTTTTGGTCGAACTGTAGACATCATTGGAGTGAGCATGCTTGTAATTGCAGAATTCTATTTGGGTTGGTCAAGTAGGGTCCAACGTCAACTTGAAGTCAAAACATAAGCAACCAAATTCCTCTAACGTTAAATCCAAAGAAGCCCCGCCCTGGTCAACATGCACGTTTTGGTCTCGAATCCATCATAAAAGATGTACCAAACTAGCGACCAGAATATCCATGGTGCCTCACTCACAGAAGGAAAAGATGCCATCGACCGAAGTGGAGGATGACGCTACCTAACAAACTGGCATGCGGAAGATAAAGACTTTATTTTACCGGAAATCCAATCTATTTCCAACAACCAATCGTCTAATCACACCTCGTACAACTCGATTTAATTTCCGAGATTCAGAATCAAAACAACTGATGAAAATCAATAAAAGTAGAGGACAGCTACATAACTTTGAGAGGCAACTAATTCGCGGATCAGTCCTGATCATATTTTTCAGAAGCGGGGTGGAGAACAATAATGGAATGAGGAAGAGTAGAGTGCAGAAGGCAAGCAGAAGATCTGGTTCCTGTGTGACCTGCAAGATATTCTCGGAGTACAACTGAGATTGAACGGATTGATCGCCTAATCCAAGCTAACGACAAAATTTGCATTGGTGGTCCTTCAAGCAGTCTTTGGCTTGGGCTTAATGCGCTTCACGCGTGAGTACAGAAAGACTCCAGCAAGGGCCAATCCCGTACCTAATAACATCACCACGATGAGAAAGATAACAAAACCATAACCATGAGAGCAAAATAATCTAAACAGCAATGACAATAGTAGTACCACGGAACCAAGCTAAACTAGTTGATTCATCAATAAACAGATACCCAGATCTCATTTTCCCTATAAGCAAATGTCATTATATGCTTTCTCACTTAGGTTCGGGGAGGGAAGGGGAAGAAACAAAAGCCAAGAAAATAACAAACTTGGAAAAAGGCTGTTCAGATGGTAGCATAAATCACCTAGGGAATTTATGGGTGAGACTGGAGTTCGGAAGAAGAGAACTGAGCTGACAATAACCACAACACGCTTCACGCAGTTTCCTACGGAGTGGGTCACTGGCGATACCCTCTGTAGTATCATGTAAGAGACCTGCACAAAATCAACAATTAAGGTTGGTATTTCCTCATTAAAAAGTGCTATTGAAGACCTGCATGACTGAAAAACAATCAATTCCTTCTCGTGCATGTACTTCATTGTTCTTGCAGGCACGAACACTATGCACATTAGTGCAGATATTGTGGCATATCATGATTAATCCAAAGCAGACGGTTATCCAATTCTATAGACTTGTAAACAGACGACATTATAGAGTTTGCTGATCCAATAAGAAGATCAACAATATCAAGGGATAATTGATCCAATGCGAGATGAGTTAAAAATCACTATTGCCCCACAGTGATTTTCAACTGATGTCACAATGATGGAGACACAGCTGTTTAAGTGCGGCTTTGTTTCGTTTCTCAAAAGTTCCAAAAAATTTTCACTAGTGATGTCACAAATTAATCCTTTCGATTTTCTGCCATCCCATAAATTTGCTTATCTAAACTCGATGTACTATAGAGAAGACTTGAGGGGTTCTGAGTGCTTAAAGTAATAGGTCACAGCTATAGATTTGAAAATGAATGCCAAAAGCAATTATGAATGAGGCACACAACATAGCTAAAAGTTGAGATCGTCAAAGAAATATGTGGCCCGTGACCCAAAAATAATGAAAATATTGCATTGGGCAAAAAGCCTCACCTGCTGGTATGCATGGAAGCACAACGCTGCAAAGAAGGACCTGGTTAATACCTGCTGAACATTTAATCCCTGTTGCGCCTGTTGTTAAGATGAGAAAAAAGGCATATCAGAAAAACTTCCATATACAGAACCCTTTTGAGCAATTATTAAAGTTTGAAAGAATACTCACTGCGGCTTGTAGGGATGCAGGAGTGAACTTGAGACCTTCCGTAAAAAAAGTCACAGGGAATAATAGAACAAATGACATCAGGGTTATAATCGAAAAGAGAGTTATATTGTCCAAGGATTCCTGTACATAAGCAAATTCAATTGCAAAAATAAGAGAACAATCGCATAATGTAGCTTCAAATACTTAACAGTCTGAAGATGAAGACAAAACGATTCATGATACCTCCTTATTGACCATGACTTTCTTGCTGAGCACATTACGAGATTGATTACTCAGATTCGAGGCCATTGCGCTCCAAAACCCAGCCCTTAGAAACCATAAAAGCCAAAGTCATGCGCACCGAACAAAAATAAAAGACCTAAACTATGACTCTTCGACTGATGAGCTAGCTAGAATACATATCTGAAATCAAACATAAAGTTAGGCTATATCCATTTTTCTACTCCTATATCTTTAGCATTTTACTAAAGTTTCTCACCAGTTAAAGGAAGCCTCTGTCATTGATGCAAGTGCAACTCCACCAACGATTGGTAAAAGAGAAGAGACAACCCAGATGCTCGGAAACTGTAGGGGCCAAAAATGACAAAAAAGTTAAAATGGGAGGCGGATATTAAATGCTACACCATGAATATCATTAGTCTTTCGAGATTATCAGAAAATTAAGAAACATGAACATTAGACGTTAAGTTCAACAGGTAACCATATTAACTTAGCAAACTAAATGGTTGCAAAAAATGACGAGCTTTACAACAACTCACAATAAAATGGTGCATCATTTAGTAACCGAAAAACTACATCAGAAGTGAAAGTTGGAAATAAAGGGCAAGATTTATAAGTATTTGCACCTCTCCAAGAAACATAGCCGATAGAAGGACAGAGAAAAATGGCTCCATGGCTTTGATGGTGTGAGTGAATGAAACGGCCACTTTCCCAAGACTCATATTGGTAAACAGATTGCCCAGCGTGTGCACCACCGCAAGTGGCACAATGGCCAACAGCTGTTGCGGATCACGAAACAGAAGTAAGAATCCGAAAGATAAACATGTAGAACAAACACGAGTTCTCCAAGACGCGACGATAACTACCTGGGAACGACTGAGTTTGGGCCTTTTATAGAGATTAAAAGTCCACATTATAATAACAAGCACCGAGCCGACAGTAAATTGCGCCAGGGTGATATTGGTAGGGTAGTGGAACGCCTTCAACACCTGCAAGCAACAAGTAGTGTCCAACATCAATCCCTCCATATCAGCACGACTCCAATTGCTCAATCAAACACCAGATCAGCATGGCGGAAGTCGCGACTTCATTCATTCGAAAGTCAAATCCTCAGAGCGAAACGCGAAACCACTCAGATTTTCTAAAGCATGATTAAAAAGACTGTCTTTTCAAGCAACTCCGACATCTACAGGCGTCGCTTCCGAAAAGCAAACAAGATCTTCACACGTCGTGAATTCCAGAACAGCATCATGTCTGAAAATTCCCGATTCCGACATTCGAAATACGCGGATTGACAGCATAGGAACACGATCGCAATGCCGGTCGAGGCCAAACGCAATCGCTCTGCTATCGCCACTCGCGAATCCGCCAACAACTCCGCATCCGCCAAACGCTTCATTTCGCGCGCGCGCTAACGAAACCGTAAACAAGGAGAACGACCACGAGAGCGATTCGGAAGAAGAAGAGCAGCAGGCTCACCTGCTTGTTGTAGATGTTGAAGTAGATGTTGAAGAGGTACCAGAGTCCGAACAGCATCCCGAGCTCCACCGTCTTCCCCAACCCGCCCGCCTTCTCGCCCTCCCCGGCGGCCTCGGGCACCGACGTCGCCCTCGCCTCGAGCCCCGCCCTGGCCTCGCCGCGATCGGAGCCGAGGTACGGCACCCCGCCCCACGGCCTCGACGGAGCCGAGCCGAGGCACCACGACCGGCGCGGGAGCCCCGGCGAGGAGGCGGAGAGGCCGGGAGTAATGGCGGCGGCGGCATCGCCGGCTCTCGCGGAGGCGGCGGAGGAGGAGGAGGAGAGGCGGGCGGGGTCGAATCGGAGGGGGCGGCGGGGGCGGGGCGGCGGCGGGCGGCGGATTTGAGGAAGGGGGAGGGAGGGGAGAGGGTGAACGCCGCGCTCTGCATTTTGGGACGGCGAGATCTGTGGGGAGGTGCGAATCGCAGAGCTTGAGCTTCGTCGACTCCGTCAAAGAAGGTGGCGCCGCTTGGAGTGTGTCGTCTCTGCTAAAAAAGAGGTTTTTTCTTCTTCGTTTTTTTTTTCTTTTCTTTTCCTTTTTTTTTTTTTTTTTTTGTAATTTTGGTTCGCTATTTCTCGGTTTCGATCGGGAAGGGAAAGGGGAAAGTGCGGTTTTGAGAAAAGGAAAAAAGACATGGTTTTATTTTTATTTTTTGGGGACATTTCGGGGAAAAAAAACCAGAAAAAATGATGGAAAGGTTTTTCTTTTTTTGGAAAATTGCCTCTCTCTCTCTCTCTCTTTTTTCTTTTCTTTTTTTAATTCTTTGTCATCGGACCATGCCTAAGATCGCGTGCGCATCCGTGGTTGGTTGGTGAGGAAAGTAAATTCACATCAAAACTTTCTGTAAAATGAAATTCGTATGATTTATTAATAGAAAGTCACAGTTCGATCCTATCCAAAAAAGAAAAAGGAAGTCATGATTCGGGACTGATTTGGTGGCGGCTCATTGGTACCCTTTATTAGCGATTTTTTTTTTTCTCATTTTTGTATGAATTTGGGTAATGAATCTCTTGCTAGATATTTTTAGTTTTCCCTTTTCTTTTTTGGGGGAGGTAATTGATAGATGGGGGTTGGTGGTTTTTTTTTTTCTTTTTCTATTTTTCTATTTTTCATTTACACTTATATATATATAAGTATATGTTTGTTGATTTTATTGTTGTGGGAGTTTGATGGGAGAGCGGTTGAGGATGTGACTTCTTGGTGAGGAGGAAGATGGAGGGTAACTATTTAATACTTAAAAGTCATATTCCTCTCTCTCTCTCTTAGCTCAACGGGCATCATGCGCACGTGACCATTTACCCCCCTTTTCTCTTTTCTTTATTAGTCTTTTTCAGGAATTTATTTATTATTTGAGCTATAGTGAGAGCTGCTGAAGATCTTTTATTAGGGCAATAGACCCTGTCCGCGCGGGCCCGGTCGGATCGCTGAATCTCTCTTGCGCAGTGAATTGGGCTTGGGCCGGCCCAAACGGCTGGGCCCGGTAAAAACTCGCTTTGGGCCTGATTTAGCTTAGGGAAGCTAGATGGGTCTCCAAGCTCATGAATTTTTGAATCATTAACTGTGCTAAGAGTTATCCAGCCTGTTCGGTTTAGCATGTCAAATGGGCTTTGGGACTCTAAAGTCCATCAAATGCAAATGACATTTTGGTTCGTTTTTTGCTTAATTTTGGAGAAATGCAATTGTATTTTAAAGGACTTTAAGGCTCTTTAGCTCAAAATAGGTCCGGAGGTCTTTTGGGAAATTACATTCTTGAAATGCAATTCTTGGCCTCGTCATTGTTCATTTTCTCTATGGGTTTGGACGGAGAAGCTGAATGGAGGCCAACAACCATCGGTCAAGGGGTAGCACATGGTAGTGACTATCGTTTGAGGGGTTGCGTGATCCCCGCGACCATCGCTTGGGGTCATGCAACCTCAAGCATCGCGACCGTTGACTTGGGTCACATGAGCCAGGCGTCACCTGAGGTTGCAAGAACCGAGACAACGCTTGGGTTGTGCTACTCATGCTTAAGGTCGCGTGAGTTCAAGCGAAGCTGTTCGGTGGCTAGATTTGGCCTCGGCAGTTGGCCGGTGGTGGCTGATCTCCATAAAAAAAAAAATATTTATAACCTTTTAAAAAAAGTTAATAAAAATCATTTACAAAATGTAATTTTTACTAAATGACACTTAAGTCAAAGTTGTTTTCCGATGCACTTTAAATTATAATTTACCAAATGCTATTTGCATTGTGAAAAACATTTTAACTCAAAGGTATTTACATTTTCTTAAGGGTATTTTTCTAAAGCCGAACCAAACAGGGCATCATTTCACAGAGATTACGTGGATGCAACCACCTTTGCCACCCTCAGAACCAGCAAATCCCCTGCTCCATTCATGTCGGCACGGGTGCATTCTGCGTCGCGGCGTGATCCCAGTTCGCACGCTGTGTGCTGTCTAATGTCGAGGAGGCCGATGACCGAGACGGGATTGCAGACAGTACAACGAGGGGCTCACGCAGATGTAGCACTGTAGATGCTCTTCGTGAACTGATCTGCGCATTTCGAGACGTGTATTCCTGGTCCTGGACCAATTCACGTCTCCGATAATCATTGGGGGCAGGGCAAACGAACATCCGACACCCTTCGCTGATGTTTTGCACAAGTAACGAATGTCCAAATGGCAATAGAAAGAGATGGAAACTGCATCAACCCCTGATCAATCTGTACTTTTGCAGCGTATTGTTGCTTTTGAAATCGAATTCCGTTGAAAGCGGTTCGCTCTTCATTTATGTCCACAAGTTCCCTGTTCTTGACACCAATGTTTTTTTCTGTTAAAATCAAAAGCATTTTATGCGTTTGTTATACTAAAATGTGCCCGAGATGATGTGTTTGCAAACCACTAGAGGTAGCAAGATGGGCCTAGAACCCATATTTTTAATCCATATTTGACAAAAAGGATATAAAATGGATCATAAATGATGTGCCTAATAACTTAGCTCACCCTATTTTTACCCCCTAGGGGTGCATGACAAACAAAAATTTTTGTTTCCAAAACAATTTCTTTTCTATTCCAGATTTGTCTCTGGTATATAAATTCGTTTGATAAAATTATTTCATTTTCTATTATACTTCATAAATAGATTTGGAATAGAAATTAGAAGTAAAAATTCTTTACTTCTCTATTTTTGGAACATAAATACAAAATAAATCTTTTTCATCGCTTGTCCTCTCTATTAGTCAGCTACCCACCCACTGTCCGTTGCCCGCCGTTGGTCGCCAATCGCCGGCCACACGATCATTGGTTGCTTGCCGCCAATTGTCGATCGCTGACTGCCACCGTCAATCACTAGCTGCTGCGCCATCCATTGCCACCCCCATCCGCTGCCCATCGAGAGGGAGAAATTTTGTGTTGTTATCAAACAAAATTCTATTCCAAGAAAAATAAAAATCACGTCATTATCAAATACAGATTTTTACTTAGAAAATTTCCAAAATAGAAAATTTTATTTTTCTTCCAGAAATCAATTTATGGTAATAAATTTTACCATTCACGCCATTATTGGCTTTTGACACCCCTTATCACATTGAATTAACTACATTAACATCTACTCTTAATTTAAGATTATTTTTCACATTTTTTCACCCTTTATTGTTGTCTCTTGACATTCCATGTCACATTGAATTAATCACATTTTCCTAAATTCCCGCTCTTAATTTAATATTATATCATACCTTTATTTCTTTATTTTATTTTTTTTTCAATTTTATTAAGAGAAAAACTTACCCACATCACCATCAAACAGCTTTTTTTTCCACCTTAACCGATTCATCTGCTCCTATTACATTTCAACGTTTCCTCGTATTTGTCTTCTTCAAAACTTATTCTCCACTATTATAACCTGAGTAGACACTAGTTATATATTGGAGTAAAGAAATCTTAATTTTATTTGCAAATTTATCTACTTTATTTTCATAGACTATCCTCATGATTGTGAATTTTTAAACTTCAAATTTTGGTATAAATTTACTCAAAGATTGAATATTGTGGCTCATGTACACATTATACACATTTTACTCAAAGATTATCCTCTTACCGGTGCTTAAATTACTTTTTGAATAATTATTTTCTAATATAAAAAATAAATATACAAATATTTAACAAAAAAATTATCTTTTGGGAAAATTTCAAAAATGGACTCGAAGTACTCTCTTTTTTCTCAAATAATGGCCTGAAGTGGACCTTGTTTCAAATAAGAACCTGAAGTGCTTTCATTTTCTTAAATAATGGTCTAAAGTGGATGTTATTTCAAATGAGGACCTAAAGTGGTTATGTTTATTTCAAATAAGAGCCTAAGTGGTTATGTCCATTTCAAATAAGGACCCATCTTTCCAATGATCAAGGGTATATTCGTCATTTGTCATTTTTCTTTTTTTTTTTTTTTTTTTTTTTTTTTTTTTCCTTTTTTTGGTTGGTTCTTCTTCCTCTTCGTTGGTGGCCAGTCGACCACTAGCAATGCCCATAAAGGGCTGGGTGAGGAATGACCTCACCTGGGTATGGCGACCCTCGCCCAAGGGCCATCCGTGAGGTCGACTCGTGCCAGCCCCAGGCGAGGCCAACAAGGGTTGGGCGACCTCGTCAACCGCCCTCGCGGATGGCCCCTAAGCGAGGGTTGCCATGCTCAGGCGAGGCCGTCCCTCACCTGTGGCCAGCATGCATGGCCCTCGTCGATGGGGGCGACCCCCGCTTAGCCCTCTGTGGGCATCATCGATGGCCGGTCGACCACCGGCGAAGAGGAAGAAGAAGAACCAGAAAAAAAAAAAGGTGAAATACAAAATGACAAAAATACCCTTGAGCGGTCGGAAAATTTAGCTAGTTGGCGATCGGTGAGGTCGAGTCCTTATTTGAAACAACCAAAGCCACTTTAGGCTCTTATTTGAAACAACTAAGGCCACTTTAAGTTCTTATTTGAAATAAAGTCCACTTCAAGCCCTTATTTAAGAAAATAATGACACTTCATGTCATTTTTTGAAATTTTCCCTTATCATTTTTGCAGAAAAATAATAATCAAGTAGCTATCTATCAAATAAATATTTCTTAAAAAGAGGTGCACAAATTTTGTTCCACATTGAGAAAGAAAAGGATAAAACCAAACGGGCAGAAATAAAGGCAAGCATTAGTCTAAATCAAGAGTGGGCCCCACGTTTAATATTAATAAATATTATAATATTATTTGAGAGGAGCATGGGTAGTTTCTCTCTAGTAAAATTGAAACAAATGAAAAAGAAAACCAAAAGATAAGAAATAATCTCAAATCTAAAGTGGAACCTGCAAGGATTAATGGAGTCTAACTCAATATAAAAAGGCTTGCCAAAAAAAATAAAAACTCAATAAAAGACGTGGAAATAATGCGAGCCATGACTTAATGGATCTTAAATGGGTTAAAACTTAACCCATTTTCAACCCATATGAAAAATAGAAAAACAATTCTAACACATATAAGGTGGAGTTAGACTTAAGAGATGTCAAACATATTTTCATATTTCTTTTTACAAATTTTATTTTCTCATTTCCTTTGAAGTTCAGCAAGGGTCGCCATCTCTTCTCGAGCCAAACATGAATCTTTCAATTCATTTGGCTCTCACGCTCAATTACTTATGTAAAATTCCCATATATTTTTTTTCTTTGAATGTAATGAGCTATCTTCTCTTCCCTAGCCGACCTTCATTAGTCATAGGCGAGAGCTGTGAGATCCTCGATGGCCACAAGCGAGTGTTGGACCCTTGCCAAATTGATTTGCAACGGCCACAAAGTTATCGTCGGTAGCAAGCGAGGGCCTGATCTTTTCTCCTATTGCCCATCTCCTATGACCGGTGAAGGTTGGCCAGTGACCCTCGCTAGACTTAGAAGAAAAAAAAGGAAATAAAAAAATAAACAAAATTGATTTTTTAAAATTCAAACTTATATAAAAAATTATCCATTAGATTTGTATTGTATGGAAGTGTTTTAATAATGTAATTTTTTTTTTTTAATATGAAAGTGTTTTCCTTACATTGGATTAAATTTTAAAATGTTTTAGTAATATGGATCAAATTGAGTACAAGTCACTAAATATATATTAGATCAAAAGAGGTCAAATGAGTCAATTTATATTAAATCCAACCCTGACACGATCCACCCATTTGATAGGTTTAGAGATCACGCTCATTGGCGCGACTATCTCTTGATACTTCTATGAATCTCCCAGGTTGAAACTCGCCATCAAGAGAAGGCTTCGAAGAGTAACGAAACAAGACCAACAAGAAAATGTTGGGCTCTTGACTCAAACTATGTTTGAATAAGAAAATGGATCAAATGGGTCAATTTAGGACAGATTCAACTCTGACACAATCTGCCCATTTGACGGGTCTAGAGACCACACACATTCATGCTACTTATCTTGCAACTTCTATGAATCTCCCAGGTTGAAACTCGCCATCAAGGGAAGGCTTCGAAGACTAACAAAATGAAACCAACCAGAAAATCTCAGGCTCTTGAATTAAACTACGTTACAAAAAGAAGAAGAAGAAGAAACTACAGGCTTATCACAAGCACGAGGCATCTTGAATGGCGTGGCAAAGTCACCGTAGTAACTGGTGCAAGTAGGACTAAAACATGACAGCATGTGAAAAGTAGAAATCTCGAAAGTTAGCTATTTTTGTGAGAAGGGACAAGCGATCGTCGGTGGCTGAAATGCTGCTGAAGGACGACGGAGAAGTGAATCGCACATCTTGAGGTCGATGTCCAATACGGAACCAAGAACGAAATGGACTCAACAGCTGCAGGAGCAGCAGCATGTGGACTGCATGAAAGTGTCGTCTGTCTCTAGCTCGTTGGATGCTGTGCCCCGTGGAAAAACGCGAGAGACAGAGACTACGGAAAGCACGCGAGTCGTGACCTCGACTGTTCTCCCCGTACGATTCGAGCTCCTCTATGTGCCGCTCCACGAGTATAGCTCTCCAGCTTCCTCTCGATGTTTGATCGATCTTCGTGACATTAAGTTTTGAGAACCTCGGCAGGATTCATACGAAAAGCATTGCAGGTGAACCTCTCTCTGTCTCTGTCTGTGTGATGTTGATGGGCAAATTGACATGCATAATAGTAAAGGGTCATAGTCTTTGTTTGATTCTTATGATCAAAAGAAGTCTTGTCATATTAAGAAGGAAGGAGAAATCCTCAATCTGAGGCTCATTCAGCACCACTTCTTTATTTCCTCAGTATGTTTGTTTGTTCCTAATCAGTTGAAGAACTGTGGCATACTTAACCTGCTATAGCTTTAAGAAGCCCGATTAAGAAAATCCTGGTATAATTATCGAAAGAGACCGACTCTGTAGGCCGACAATTTAGCAACAGTTCAATTCACAGCTGCAACAGCAGTCGGTCTAGGGCCTTAATAAGATCGCAGCACATCGCCCGAACAAATTCAATTTTCAAAATAATTTGCAGTTGCTTGCATATCGATCATTCTTTTCCAAATTTTTGCCAACTATTTAACCGACTTAAGCAACGTTCCGAAATATAGAAAATGACAATGGAAACGAGTGAGGCTATCAATCTCTTTCGGGGTTTTGAAAAGGGGGGGAGGTTACAAGCAATTTTTTGGTAGCTTGTACATAATATCTGAGGCTTTTGCTTGGTACCCACGCTTGTCACCATCTTCGGAAAACAGCCACGGCCTTTTTCCTTCTCATACGCTTGCTGTCAAATCTCAATTCATGACCAACTCACACAAGGAACAGAACCTTGAGGTCCCATAACTTAGAGCACGTACAAGGTCTAGAACTTCCCAGCCAAACGAATTGCAAGAATTATTTGGGTTTTCATACAGGAAATATGTTAATTACTACTGGGAAGATTCCTGAGTGGGGCCTTTCTTGGAAGTCACGTTCACGATTATAAAGGCGAAAAAAAACAAAGAACGAAAAGGAGAACGAGGAAAAAGAGGAGAGCTCTGAGCTTGCTGCGTCGTTCTGTGGTCAAAGCGAACTGTAACTCTGTCGTAGAGTTCACGGGGAAATGCCCTGTCGCTCTGTTTTATAAGGGCCTACTTTGCTAGTTCCTAAAAGCAGCCCAATTTAATTAACCAAGGAAGAGCTCGGTTGACCACATAATGTTGCCTGAAAAACATCAAAGATTTCGGAGATTTTGAACAGATCCATGCGCAATCTTGTTTTTCCTGCTTTTTCTTGTATCCTTTCCGACAAGATATCAAGAACCCACTTTGGGGTGCAGTCTCCAGGACTATATATCACCACCACTGCATCCGGATTTTACAGGTCGTGCCTTTTCAAAGGAAAAGAAATTATCAAAAGATGGGTGCAGGCAACATCTGCATGTTGGAGCTGGGGTTGTGTGGATGACCTAATCCAGTTGACAAGAGGGTCCTAGCTGATATGAATTACTAGAGTGAAGATGACGAATGCTTTAACTAAAAGCAATGTATGAGCATTCGTTGGACACTCGGTCCCCTAACAGACCCGTGACGCCTTCAATTAAGCCTGCAAGACTCCAAAACACGGAGCTTTTCCCGGCTCTTCTGATTGATCAATCATGAAATATCAAGCAAATCAGGTCGTTCGGGTTAATGGGTCCTTTCCACTTTTTTGTAGCCTTTCTAATTTAGTTGTTAAATCCCTTTATATATTCCTTTCATTGATGGCTTACGACACACGAGAATCATTCTCATTTGTGTTCAATAAAGAATCTGCACGCATTCCGACGCGAAAGTTTGCATAGAATAGTAACTGGTCCCTCCCTGTCCCAAGTTTGTGATATCAAGATCTTGAGAGGCTTAAAAGGGCTGATAATCCCGTGGAAAAAAGGTGACGAGGCATGAATGTCTTTAAAGAATTCGAGTATATCTGCATGGGCGTACGAGTTTGTGACTCCAGAGGCGTCTGGTCTGTTTTGCTTGTAAGCTAATATAATTGGAATAAACACGCAGAAAAAAAGAAGCTTGTTCTCAAAGCAAACACCCTTCTTTTGTCCTCTCTCTCTCTCTCTCTTCGCTTTTTCTGGTTTTCCCTCCAGAACAAAGAAGCAAAGCATCTCTGCTTAGCATTTAAAGCCCACAAACTCTTTGTTCTTTTCTTTTTTTTTTCTCAAAAGAGCATCTCCTCTTACACGCCACCACATGCTGTTGCTTTCTCTTGGAAAGATCCGGTTTTTTTTTTTCCTTTAGCTAGGATATATTTGTGCTTTTCAAAACTGTGACTTGAACAGAGCAACCATATTTGGGTACAGATCTGTGCAAAAAACCCACCCAAAGTTAAGAATATATCCCAGTCGTGGGGCACCGATGAGGTCAAATAGATCATGGCAATTCAACTTCTGTCCGAACTGTTATATCTTCTCCAGGTCTGATCGCACCGGTGTATGTGAACAGGAATTGGTGACATTGTTGTCTTTAGCTTCTTCAACCGCCCGTACCTTCACAAGGTCTAACTGCATTGCTCCGAAGCCAGAGCATACAATCATTGAACTCTTCGGAAGCCTGTAGGAATTTTTGGGTCTTGAAGCTGTACCTCGCCACACAACCTTATTCCAGAGTCTTATGTGGTGATGTCTGATGAGTGTGTTGCACATCAGCTGCCAAATTCTCCATTTTCCGAGAATCATTTTGCCTTTTTGTTTTAAATTTCAGGTTCTTCTTTCAAAAAGATTTTCGCTCTAGTGGAGTTCTTATTATCCTGTCAAGCTCTTGTGGGGTGTTTCTTTTGTTCATTCCTTCCCCTTTTCGATCTTTCAGACCAATCTGTTCGAACCCAGAAATCATTCTTTCATTTTTTTTTTTTTTTTTTGGAATCAGCTCTCATTCATCCCGAATTGCTCTATATTTGCTTTCCTTGTAATCTAGGAACAAAAACCAACTATTTCTTCAAACTCTCGAGCAAGTGAGCAGTTGTTAGAAGACGAAGTTCGGAAGATGAGTTTTCTAACATCATCTCCAGATAACTCTTACAAGCCAGCTGTTAGTGGCAACACAACCTCTGCAAGTTACTGGTGGAACTGGAGGGTCTTGCTCTGTGCTCTTTGGGTCTCTATTTCTATGGTCTTTTCCCTGTTTCTTATATGGAGACATGAAGATTTCGGCAAAGCAGATTGCCGTGATAGAGATACAGAACAAGAAGCTCCAGGAACTCTGTATGATGATGAAACTTGGAGTCCATGTCTTAAAGGAGTCCACCCTGCTTGGTTACTAGCTTTCCGAGTCGTGGCTTTCATTGTGCTCTTGCTAATGCTCATCGTCGCTTCGTTTCTCAATGGAGGAAGCGTATTTTACTACTATACCCAGTAAGTCATCTTCTTGCCAATCAACCATGGTCGGCTGCGAGCGTAACATCTGTGTTTTTTTCATGTTGTTCATTGGTTTTCCTTGCCAATACTAAATTTCCTTATATGAAAAACTCAAGTCTGCACAATTTAAGCCATTGCTCGACTTTGAGAGGTCTGTTAATAGGTAAATGTCCACAAAAATAACTTAAATCAGATTAAACTTTTATGAGTTGCCGCTAACTGAAGGGTTAGAAACAGCAAGAATATAATCAATGACCAGAATACTTCTTTATGCGGATTCTCTGTGTCTACACAAGCACGGTTTGTTTCCTAATATTGCAATATGTTCTTGGATCGGTTCTCTGTATTTCTGTCTGTGACTAATAAATTTTACATGAGTATGTAATTTGGAGGTCGATTTACTGAGACTGAGGACCTGTTTTTGTTGTTTAAACAGGTGGACTTTTACGCTGATCACCATCTATTTTGGGGTATGTTGTCACTCTCTTTGCATAGCCATTATCAGATCACTGATTTTTAGCACAAGTTTCTTATTGAGTCTCGGCTGATGATACAGTATTCATTAGAAGTGTGACATGATTTTCAACCACCATATGTAGCTTGGATCGTTGCTGTCCTTTTATGGATGCTACGAACATCACAATAGAGTTGCTGGCGAGAAGGTTGGCAATGTGGAGGTTGATTCAGAGCAAGGAAGCTATGCTGCTTCAGAACCAAGGGACAATTCCATTGCAATAAGAACGGCCAAGAATTCACTCCAGCATAATGCTCGTAAAAAAGCAAATATTTGGGGTTACCTCTTTCAAATAATGTTCCAGGTGAATTCCCTCATGGTTTCATTTTAATAGTAATTGATGTTTAATTCTTCTGTTATCATTGTCGTCACGTCTCAGTGACATAGTCCTTGTCTTTTTATGATGCTACGGAATCTAAAGAAGGCTAAGGAGCTCTTTCAGGCGCAAACTTATTAGTCATGAACATGGTCGATGTTCTGAAACGATGTATTATGTGGTCATTTCATGTGCTTACAGTGCTTCCTTCTCCTCATTGCAGATGAATGCAGGTGCAGTTGTGCTCACGGATTGCGTCTTCTGGTTCATAATTGTCCCTTTTCTTGCAATTAACAATTATAATCTGAGCATTGTGAGTATCAAAAATACTTCCTCAAGTCCACAAGTCAAGAAACTTCCTTATTAGCTTTCTTTCTCTTTATGGAATTGATTTCTGCGTATGCCCTTTCCTGCTTATTGACCTTCAAAGTGATTTTCTGTTTGCAGCTGGACATAAATATGCATTCAATCAATGTCGTTCTACTAATTGGAGACACGGCTTTGAACTGCTTAGTAAGATCTAACGTCCTAGCCGTTCCTTGCACCTCTGAACACATGATAAACCGACTTCTAACTCTGTTGCCTTTTACTTGCAGCGCTTTCCTTTGTTTCGTATTGGATACTTCTTCATGTGGACAATCATTTATGTCATTTTTCAGTGGATGCTCCATGCCTTCGTCAACATTTGGTAAGTCATTCTCATTCTTTGCATTGACAGACCAGAAAAATGTTCTAGGTTCATTGTTTTCCTAACTGCGAATTCACATGGTCAAATGAACAGGTGGCCGTATCCATTTCTCGACTTGTCATCTTCATATGCCCCACTGTGGTATGTACTCTTGCCCGTCCTCTTGTCCCTGCAGATTCATAAGTCATTAGCATGATTTTGGTTGAGGATCCGAATAGTTGCGCGGTTCAAACCGTTCTGTCTCAACCCTTAAGTGGCAAAAGCATTCTGCATAGATTATAAGATGGCTAACAGACTGACTATTTATCTGGTTTATGTGGAACTTGAAGGTATGTTTCGGTTGCGCTGATGCACTTTCCATGCCACGGTATATTTGCTCTGGTGATCAAGTTAAAGCACTTCCTCTTGTCGAAATGGTTCCCTCAGTCCTATCAGTGTCCACAGGATATTTGCTCACGAAGACTACCGAATCCGAGGTCCTAAATTTCCTCCATCGAAGTTTATAACAGTGGAAGGGAACTAAAGACATCCACAGGAGTTGCAGATTGTTATTCAAGGTCCTGATATATATATTTATCATACAACATACTGAATTTTTGGGAGTTTTTTAGAAATGGGTGATAAACAGAAGAAAGCAGAACCTTTGTTGCATTGTTCAATACCGCCACTTCTTAATATGTGGCATACCTGTAAGTATTTGTTGACAGAAAATTCATTACTGAAATGTTGATTTTTCTTGGGCTGGTCAAGCTCATATGCTTTCACTACCTCCCTGAGATATGAGCTCTGTTTTGTCACTTTTACCATGATGACTCTTTTAGAAGGCGGATTGATCTGCTAATCACATAATCACCTCAGACAACCATAACTTTGTATGGCGATTGTCCTTAGAAAGGCATAATCCATATCTGCAGAACAGGACCATGGGGCCACATTTTAAACAATCTTTAACGCGTGGGGCATAACTTGTTAGAAAAGGAGATGGTCAAAGTTGGCAAAGAACCAGGACAGATGCTCACTTTACAACTGCTTAGCTGATTTGGGGTGAGGCAAAGAATCATCAATCATCAAAAGAAAGAAATAATAACACTCCGTTGCTTTAGGACTACTTCTATTGCTTTCACCAACATCAGCTACTTTAACCCTTTTCCAAAGGTCGGCCAGGACCCCATAAAGGAAAAGAAATGTTTGCAGTCATTCTTTCTTTGTTACTGGATTTCAAATATATCTGTAACATGTTTCCACCCAGAGAGTACCTAAAGAGGAACACAACCTCAATTGAGGGTCTCATTAAAATGAATGATCAGGATAAACAGCAAGGAAAAAGAAGGATAACCTGAAAAGATCGCAAAAATAAGAATGCATCTATCAATACAATTGATACATTGGTAATTACACAGCTGATGATTGTTGGTTTATGTTACATATACAATCCAAAAAAAGAATCAAATCTCAAATTCCCCAACCTAACATGTGGACAATCGTTTCCCCTGCTCCAATTATTCAATTCATACCAAGAGCAGCAGTACACGCCTTAAGTCCATTAGGTAAAAAAGGCAAAAAATAGATCCTGTTTGGTTGCAGAATAGCTACAAGAATCACAGAGAAGTGCTTGGTAGTGAACCCATTAGAATAACATTGCCTCCTCCTCCTCTATGATCTTTCGACTTACCAGATGTGGCCTTAGAGAAAAGTCCAGAAAGTAGTCCAGAAGTATATACAGAACCTGATCTACTTCTTGGCAAAACTAGAGCTCCATTCATCTCATCGCTAACATTGTCACTTTCTGTCTTAAAGGATTCGAGAGACTCGTACACCTCAAGTTGTGACCGACATGGGCATGTCCCAAGCTTTTTGAAGCATTGCCTGTGGTACAATTGTTCACAAGATCTACACTTTTCAACCTCATCTTCCTGTTTTGAAAGAGAGAAAAATCTTCCTATTAAAATCATGGAGACGTCAGCAAATATAGCAATCAATGCATCACTCTTATATGAGGGCATCACAGACAATGCGCAGCATCCTATCAACAGTCAATTGTCAAAACCTAGGATTAGCCTAGCTTTTACCTACAAATCAGAAAATTCCAAGTAGAAACCTTAGCTACCTATTTCACTGTCAAAAATCAATTCTGCCTTTTGCTGTGTTAGTATACTACATGTACAAACTATCAGATCTTGGTGTATGTGCGCTTCACTCAGCCTCATTAAGATCCATTGACGTCTGCATATTGATTGATCACACATTGACATAAGGGTATGCACATTTTTGGATTTCCAAGGTGAATGTGAAACCAGAGTTTATCAGTGCCTACCTGGAAAGGAAAAATAAGTGAGGAAGGGTCATTGCAGGCTTGTCTGGCGCCACAGGGGACTCCCACATCACAACATATGAGGCACTGCTCCGTAATATGCTCCAGGATCTTCCTTGAGACAGTTTCCAGCATCACCGGGAGAGCTGCAATTTGTCAGATTAACATTATTTATACTTGCAGCTAAGTGGATATAACTAACAGGCCGCCAGACATATGTTATGCTTACACCATTCAATAGTAATGGACTAGACACAAGTTAAAGCTAGTCGACTGTTGACATGATCGATTGTATGGGAACTGTGATTACAAGATATCCACAGCTTCGTAAAGGCAAAATCTAAAGTGAAGCATGCAATGCCCAGCAACTGATCCAACATGGGAGATACTACTCCAAGAGCATGAACTTCAACTTAGAATATAGAAGGACATTGACAGTCATATTCAGGCATAAATCTTTGAGAAAAACCCAAATCATAATAGATTAAACCATCTGCAACAAAAGAAGTTATTAATTAGAAGGTAACCTGCAAATGCCCCTTTAGAAAGATCGATCAGATCTCTCAAGGCAAAAAAATCATTGCTCTCGAGA
The DNA here is from genome assembly GCA_014182395.1 of Eucalyptus sp. ANBG9806169. Classification (NCBI taxonomy): domain Eukaryota; kingdom Viridiplantae; phylum Streptophyta; class Magnoliopsida; order Myrtales; family Myrtaceae; genus Eucalyptus; species Eucalyptus sp. ANBG9806169. The sequence goes on along the minus strand of CM024574.1, from coordinate 2,095,723 downwards.
AGATATCTGCGAGACCCAAGTCCCCTATTGATGGACCTCCGAAATGGGCAGCGAACACAAGGCAGCATAGATCCTATCTTTTTCCTAAGACCCATGACATGGAGAAGGGCTGGAACCTTTGAGAAGAGAAAAGGATTTACCGCACTGACACAAAGCATGGGCTGGAAAAGAAAATACAAGGCATTAGCTAAAAAAAAGGAGGCACCTATGCAAAAGACGAATGCTATTGAGTCTATTGACCACAGCAAGCATTTCTGTCCTAACACAGAAGAATCTGGTTCACGGAAATGAGGTAGACATTGGCATAATGCAGCATAAGATGCTGGTTTTTTTTATATAAACAAAAAAAAAAAACTTTGATTACTTGGTCATGAATGGAGTCCAGATATGACTTGGCCAATTGACAAACTGGATACTCTGCAAAATCCCAATTGTGCAACACTCTTGCAGGCAAGACCGCAGCGTCATTTGTATGGCAGGTATAACAGTACAACTGACCGGTGTATTCACATCGTCTAGGCTTACCCCAGCCTAATGACTGCACAAAGTCTGTCACTAGATTCTTGCTGTCATCAAAATGTTTGTGGCATCCGGCGCAATAATAATGCTGAGCTTCCATCATCTGCTTTATTGATTTGTGTGGACGAATTTCAAGAATGAGTGAAATTGTCTTCCCTAAAGGAGATGCTGTTTCTGCATTTGTCCCTCTAGAATCAAATGAAGACTGATGAACCAATCTATTTGATTCAGGAGATCCTGGATGTGAATCTAAAGGAGACAAAAACCATGTGACTGCCTTATGGCAGCCAAAGAAATATCTGGAGTGGAGAATAGAGCAGAGACACTCTTGAATTATAACACTTCTCTCTGCAACAACATCAGGAGAGGCACTTCCAAAGAGAGTGCTGGATTCCTTGTCTATCGAGGACCAGCAAGAAGGAAGACTCCAGCCTTGATCAGCAAATATATCTTTCAAACGGCGGTAGAGGGTTAAAAAATCACGGTATCGCCTTTCCACTTCCCAGTAATCCTGGCCGCTCCACACCTTTATTCGGTACACAGTATATTCCTTCACGCCAACCAGTCTTTCACTGAATGAGACATCCCCCTTCTTCTGCCTTGCCCCAATCACTTCTGCCCCATCAATTCTCATAATCTTGTGCTTAAATGCATCGATATCATCACTGCCAGAGGTTGAAGCAGTCAACCCACCATCTCTTGAGGGTAGAGTCAACTGTGATGGAGAAGTCTTCTTATCTTGAGTGAGAACTGGAAACTTGGAACTGGGAGACTCGGCAGAATCAAGTAGGATTTCTTCCATATCGTGAATAACATCATCAATGAATTCATGCAGTTCAACTGTCTCTGTCTGAAATTGCAAAATGACATCAATAGAAGAGCAGAGACATAGTCAGCAGGAGTCACTCTACCAAAAACATGGTGCATAAAGAAACAATTAAAAAAAAGTAGCTTGATTAGCATCAAACCATGCAGTGCAGTCCACAGACACGAAAGGCATCAACAATTTCAGGGGCATGTCATAGCTAGTGAAACCATAACTTTAAATACAAAGAAAAGCTTTTAATTATGGATAGTCAAAAGTGGAGAAAATGTTGGAACTTCAGGTGCAGGAGGTCTACCACTATTCTGGTATCATCAAAAAAGAAAAAAAGACAAAAAAGGGATGTTGTCAATTGCTCACTTCACATCAAATTGGGAAGGATAGTTGGACAAGGACTCTCAAAATAGAGAAGCTTCTACTCTAAAGTACAGGTACAACATACTAAGTTTGGGGATGCAGAAGCTTCACTACCATTCTGCAACCTCTTGCAATACTCTTTCTTCCTGGCCAAAATTAGCCTGTTCCAGCCAACCTCCTAGATTTTAACAAGTGAAATTCATATGACTCTGCACCTTGTATCTTCCGTGGTGCCAATTTATTTAGAAATAGAAAACTTTTGCGCAGCAACTATTCATAGCCAAAGAAAACCAACCTATCAAAAATATCTTTAAAAACATTAAAACGCGAACAAATCACCTAAATTAGCTGAAAGTGCTGGATAAACATAGCAATGGAACTCAACTGACCTTAGCCTGTGAAGTTTGGTATTGCATGAGATCTTCGGAGTGTGTGAAACCCTTCGATTCAAAGATATCTTCACTTTCCAAAGTCAATGAGGATGGATTCTCATGAAGCTGATCCACATTTGATTCAGAAAGTGGGTCCAGTTTCTCATCAAAAAGCTCAGGCTCTTTCCCCTCCAAATATTGACCATCACTATAGCTAATGAGCTCAGTGCTACTACGCTCTTTCTCCTGGCTAAACTCCACAGATCCGAGACCTCCTTCTAGTTCTAAATGAGCTCTCTCTACTATTGGCTCTGGATCCACTTCAAAGACATTGGTAATGGAACAACCATTCAGATACTCTTCTGTTTCATCAAATACTGTGACTTGATTGCTGGCTATACCGATGTCCCTGACATTGTTTTGATATGAATCACAAACACCACGAGCACTGATTTTGGCCGTGGAAAAACCTTCTATGTTTCCTCTTGACCTATCAGAGGCTAGCGCTCCATCAGTGGGCAAGGCAACATCACTAATTTGGACATGTTCCGAATCCCATGATTTCATAGAGGAAAACGGAGCCAAAGATTGGTCAAGGGTACCTTTTACACCTTCAGAAGCACCTTTAAGTTCTTCGTTGGCTGTGGACAATTCTGCCACATCTTCTTGTGCCATTTGCCCAACATCTGAAAGGTCGTACCCATTCTTTTGATTCAGTTGTCTCTGTCCATTCACCATATCCAACATCAATGAACCAACTGAAGTCTCGCCTGCTTCTTCAACAAAGTCATCCCAGTCATCTGAACCAAAGGCAACAGATGAGTTCATAACCAGTGGATTCAAATCCCCATCCTTTGTTTCCCGATTCTGAATATGCCGTGAATTCCTTAAGTAAGAAAGATCCTTTCCGCGCTCATCATCTGAACTGCAGTTATACATCGATTCCTCATCTTCTGAGCGGCAATACATGCTTGATCCTTCTTCGTCCTCCCTCCCCCACTCTCCTCCATCCATATGCAAATCCTGTCCAGAACTCAACCCACTAGTAAAACCATGATCAGAAGCATTTCCCACTCGACCACCCTCAGAACCGCCTTCACCTGAATTGTCCAAAACTGTAGTCAACCTCAATCCGTGAGTTGTAGCACTCTCAAATGCCTCGCTACCGCGAGAATCCACCCCAGCTGCACTGTCGCTCAACTTCATCTCATTTTTAAAGACTTCATCCTTATTAAATCCAACAACACTAGACTCGGGTCTCCTATCCCCGAAATTCCTCTCATGCCTCCCTCCCAAGTTAAAACCCTCCAAACCACCATCATCCCCAAATCCCGAGCTCCTGAAGGACCCGAAGTCAGACTCCAAACAGTCGGTGTAATTTACCGAGCTACACAAGCTGGGCGTCCCCATGACCGAGTTCGCGCTGCAGTAGCGCTCGAACTCCGATTCGCCGCAGGACGAGTACTGGGACTCTGGCGAAGCGCCATCCCCATCGCCGTCCGCCTTCGAATTCCGGGCATCTAATGGATCGGGAAAGGCGACTCCGGAGGATTCCTCGCCACCCCCCGCCCCATTTATCATCTGACAGATCCAAGAAACGGAATCTTGAACCCGCCTCCTGCGCCCCGCAACAGCAAGAAACCAGAAAACCCAAAAAATCAACCGGACCCGCGAATCCGATCGCCTCGCTTCCGACGTGGGATTCACATTTCCATGGACACCGCCCCACTGGGTCGGAGATAGCCCCGTCGATTAGGGTTTTCGGGATGCGATTTGGGTAAAGTCGGGATTTTTATATCAAGACTGCTGTTTTGCGTGTATGGTCAACGGCTTTCGATCCTTTAAGAAAGCTCACGAGAGCCTCAAGAATCACGATCAAGATGTAAGCGTGGGAGAACAGGTCAGCATCCCTCTAAAATTCAAGAGTGCTATTAGCTTACAGGTCAATCACTAGCGCTTACATCATAACCCATCGCTCTCTCTCCGTCCCTCTCGCTTGTGAATTCAGCAAACTCCCTTTTCTCCATCGACCCTCGTTTTTCCATACGGGCAAATGCTGCGTATACGAGGTTGTATTGAAGTGCACTGTAGCCAGACGGCTCTAGCATCGACCGGGTTTGGACCATTTTTCTTACGTTGTTGCCACTTGCCAAGAAGTCATTTTTATGCTTTTTTATTTTATTTTATTTTATTTTTAATGTTTTAAGTGCCTATGATAGAATTATTTTATGAGTAGAAATCCCTATCTTTTTATTTATCGGAAAGCACGAAATATATCCGAAAATAAGTCGGTGCAAGCCGCGGGCGATACAACTAGAGTGCTAGAAAATGAATTACATGCAGATTTCTCCACAAGTATCATAAGTTTGGTAGATACTTGGGAGGCACAGATGGTTGCTAGAACAGAAAAGGAAGGGAATCAAGAGCCACTGCTGAGGCAAGTTTCAACTTGGGCACTCTCCTCCTTGGACAGAAACCTCATGCACAATGGCGCAATTATGTTCCTCATGCTGAGTACAGTACTGGGAAACGTCCACAACCCATCTCCAAACATCAGTGCTGACCCGACGAAAGGGGCCAGCGCCTCGGCTTGGGCCTTGTTCTTCATCCTCCAGAAGTAGAAGATCAGGTACCCGACGCACATGTCGATGCTGAGATAGGCTCCAAGGTTGAATGGCACGGCGAACACCATGGGTATCGGTATCAGATTCTTCCACTTCCTTGGCATCGAGTCTCTGAGCAAGCTGACGAGAATGGCCGCAAAAAAGAATGCCAGAGAGAGGCTGAGGCAATGCTTTGGCAGTGTAGAGAGCCCATTTGTTGCACGCATGGCGGTATCTCTATCATCGCTGGCCCCGGAAGCTGAAAAGATAGAATTAGGCGTTCCAAATCCATCCGGGTAGTGGTTCTTGAAGTACAAGAAGATGGAAGGAGCGACAAAACAGCCCACTAAAGTCCCAATCAGTTGGCTCAAGAATATGGACTTGGGGGAGGAAAGGGTTAGGTAGCCTAGTTTGAAGGACTCCGTCATATTGGAAGCTACCTCCACGAAATGCAGGAGTAACCCAGGAGCGGCGAGCGTGACTAGGATGCTGCCGCTGGACTTTCCAGCCCATGAACCGAAGATTAAGATAGCCGACTTCCAAAGAACCGATGATATCGACATGTCGGTTAAAGCGGTCACGTAGGCTCTGCACAATCCTACCAAGGGGGATATCAGGTAGAGGGTCAACACTTGGTACCATCTGAGTCCGGGGAAGATGAATGGGAAAACTACTACGGATATAATAGCTATTGCGACATAGCCACCGATCGCCACTCTCTTTGGAATTTGGTCCTTGAGGAAGGTTTTGGTTCTAACCTCTTCATCATAGGGGACAAGGGTTTTTCCCATGGAAGGGGTTCTCGACAGGCAAAGCAGGAGAATTATCGTTGTTCTTATGCTTGATCAACCCAATAACAATGATCTTTATCAGGTTATAGACTCCATCACCAATCATGATGGAGAGGCCAATGAAGACCTGCGTGACATAATCAAAGTTTAAACCATCAAATGAGGGAGACAAAATCTAGATTACGCAGATTACTTGGTTATTATGCTTTTCACGCAAATGCAAACAAACAAGTAACTGGAAAATTGAACTATTCGTCAGGGACATCACCTTATAAGTTTGATGGCTACCGTCTTCTACAGGATACCAGTCACCGCTCTTGGTCTCTATGAAAGGCCACAATACACCCGACGAGAGGATTGCTCCGAGCAATTGTGAATAGGTGATTTCGAATGGACACATCATTCCAATGCCAATATATGCTGAATAGAAGTCAAAATAGAAGCTGTTTTGGCCACCAGAAATGAGGAAAAGCTCACAGTTAGGAACTTGCTAGTGTTGCATGCATATATTAATTCTCAGTTATCACTTCTCTCATTTCCACAAAAACTTTCATGTCGACCAAAGCATGTATGGTTCAACCAATGTATTTATTTATATTCAGTAACAATACTATAGACTCTTTCATGTTTCTGTTTATGTTCCCCTTTACTTAAGAAAGAGAGTGCTCCTTTTAGGTTTTGGTATAAAGTGATTGCTTGAATTTTGAAAACTTATGAACCCATACCTCCTTTCAAATGCTTTGAGTCCAAAAGTGGGGAAGTTTGTGAATCCGCATGAGTCACCTCCACTGTATAACCATTGAAATATGCTCCAAAGAAAGCTAATCGTGAAGAATCTCCTCAGTTTTTCGATCTGCTCCCTGTTGGCGGATCGAGAAACATTGTGTTAGTAGTTATCAGTCGTGCACTCGTTGAGAAACCACAAGAAAAAAATATTTTATTGATGAGGAAGAAAGAAAAGGAAGAGAGAAAGAACCTGCCATTCATTTTGCCACTCCGGGGAGCGTGGAAGCTGTTTATGTAATTAGCTGATGCAGATCCGGTTGGGAATGTCAACTTCTTGTCAATGATAAAGAACTGGGTACCGAAAACTCAAAAAGTAAACATATTTTCATACTGACAACGAATCAACACGTGATGAGTCTTTTATGAAATTGGCATAATAGTCTCTCTTTATTAAATCGGAGAAACACCTTACACACTAATTCCTTCTTAATGAGTAATCTTAAACTGAGAAGCACCACCTCTCTCTCTCTCTCTCTCTCTCTCCCCTATTCCCAGATTTTTCTCTGTTAGTAATTGCCATTTCCAGATTTTTCTAAAGAAAAATCAACCAACAAGTTGTCAAGCTAAATTGCCAACTTGTGTGAAGACTTCCACGCCACCTCCAGGATTCTCTAAAGAAAAATCAGCCAAAGCAAGTTGCAGTGTAATGTCTATTTTAGGAGATATTTATATCAGAAGAGTGTGGAGATTTCCTCCACCGACTTAACACTAGTATAAAACGGCAACGCCCATCCCATTTTTATCAAGCAAGAGTGAAGCAGACACTTTTCCATATAAAATATGGTTTAGTGTGTAAGTGGTGTTGAGTGTACTTATATAATAATAAGAGTGTTCATTTTGATCAAGGCATCCACTTGATTCTCGATAGAAACCGTAAAATGCAGTCTGGATGAGCTCAAACTTTGTACTTGATGAAAATGTTTGAAGCGTTTTAATCAGCAAATTTGAGAATGTATGCTTACCTTTCGAAGAGGCAATATAATGAATAGGCCGGCAGCACTAGAGAGCAAAAGAAACAGTGCCATCCACCCGAAGCTGGGATTCTTGATGTCTTTAGCATCGACTGGTCCGGGCACCTGCTTCGCCACGATGTCACTCATGGCAATAAAATAGGATGCAAAACCACCTGTTTACAGAAGTAAACTAGAGTAACTATACAACCTTATCATTTCTCAAGGCTATAAAAAAAGAAAACCCAGACAGATTTCTAATGACAGGATTCTTGCTGCTCATAGAGTGCTCACCATCATAAGCGACGCTGATGATGGCATTGACACATACTTGAATGATGGTGTTCTCTTGCCTCGTGAACGGCTGTCCCATCAAGCCAGCCGCGCTCAATAACTTTGTCCACGTTGATATGATGAGGAAACCGAAGAATCCGGCGAAGAGGTTCACCGGAGGGATTAACCCAAACATTAGGTCCATCTTTATGACAAAAAGGCATAAAAAAGATCCCATTGCACAACTCACAACTAAAGCTCTCACTGTGAGTTGGCTTTGCCATGGTGGGATCTCCTTATCTTTGAATAAGAACTCTACAGAATGCAATTCAGGCGGTTTCTCTTCATTCCCTGTCTCTTCCTTCAGATTACTGTAATTCAGAGGCCAATCATTACGATTGAGGTCACTCGTTTCACCTTCTCCGGTCACCTTCATCATCTAAAGTACAGATCAAGTAGAATAATCGCAGAGGCTGTCGTTTGTGCAGATGAAGAGAGAGTTTTCTGAATAGAACAAAGCCTATCGTTTCCTAGGACATTGGAAAAACAAAGAGAAAACTGCATGTTGTCACAGAAAAACTGTTTCTTTGGTTATGTAAAGACGGCCGTTGATGAGAACGTGGTGCATGGCTCCCAAGCTTGTCAAAACATCTGACAGCCCAACATTACAAGGCAAGAAACGAAATCTGATATCTTCGTACGTTTATTGTTTTCCTGCATGGCTCCCAAGCTTGTCAAAACATCTGACAGCCCAACATTACAAGGCAAGAAACGAAATCTGATATCTTCGTACGTTTATTGTTTTCCTGTTGGGATTGCTTCTGGTAAAAATTCAACTAGAAATAGCCAAATTCGAGTTAAGCGCACCGCTGTACTGAACCTGAAATCTGTTGAGCTCAACTGCAGTTTCGCCTTTTGGTGCATTGTATGTGCCTTCTCAGAGAAAAGAAAAACATATTTGATGGCCACTTCAGCAAATCTATAGTTTTTATGCATGTATTGTTTATGCATGTGTAGATTTCCTTTTGCCTTGCAATATCTATATATAATTAGATGAAAAAAAAGTTATATTCCATAATCGCATGTACTTCGGTAATATATTTCATAATTGCGCATGTTTTAGCATATAAGTGAATTGATAATAAATTACTCATTAATATGAATATTAATTGAAGAAACCATCAATATATGATGTTAAATAAAGAATCATTTTCCACTAAATCCACAAGGGCAACGACATGTCAACATGACCATTCCCCATCTCCGATGACGGAGGGGAGTATTTGTTCCAAATCCCTACTCTTCTTGATTCCCGGCTAGCATTAAATAAAAAGGTCAAAAAAAGGAAGAAAATTCAAGAAGCAAAAAGATAAAGAGAATGAGTGCTTCGTGCAAGGAGTTTGCCAAGAAGAAGAGAAGAGGAGAGCAATTTTGTGGCTCTGATTCGAAGACCAGACGTTGATGAAATCAGCCCAAATTTGAGTATCCTATTTATGAGATCAAGGGCTACGAGTTGATGATTTTCATTCGTTAAGAACCGCCTCTGAATTCTCCAATTGCGATTAGGATTTTCTTGCTTCAAATTTATATTTATCCACTTTATGGTGAGAAAATGAACTTGTCATTGTTGGGAGTAAGTTGATTTTGGTCGAATTAGTTTTGGCGGAGAAATTGATCCTAGATAATGTTTGGCTTGTGGTAAATGATTGATTCTCCCCAACAGATTATACATCTAATACAAATTGTTTGCAAAAATAGAAAAGAAAGTAAATCAAGAACCGCTACTGAGGCAAGTTTCAACTTGAGCACTCATCTCCCTGGACAGAAACCTCATGCACAATGGTGCAATCACTTTCCTCATCCTGAGTACGGTACTCGGAAACCACCACAACGCATCCCCAAACATCAGTGCAGACCCAACGAAAGGAGCCAATGCCTCAGCTTGGACCTTGTTCTTCCTCCTCCAGAGGTAGAAGACCAAGTACCCAACGCACATGTCAATGCTGAGATAAGCTCCCAAGTTGAATGGCACGGCGAACGCCATGAGTATCGGTACCAAACTCTTCCACTTCTTCGGCATCCAGTCTCTGAGCAAGCTGACGAGAATGGCCGCGAAAAAGAATGCCAGAGAAAAGCTGAGGCAATGCTTTGGCAGCGTTGAGAACCCGTTCGTTGCACTCATGGCGGCAACTCTCTGGCCGGTGGCATGGAAAGCCGGGAACATGGAATCAGGTGTTCCAAACCCGTTTGGGCTGTGGTTCTTGACGTACAAGAAGATGTAAGGAGAGACAAAACAGCCCACTACAGTCCCAATCAGTTGGCTCAAGAATAGGGATTTGGGAGAGGAAAGCGTCATGTACCCTAGTTTGAAGGACTCCATCAGATTGGAAGCTACATTTGTGAGAAGCGTGAGTAACCCACAAGCGGCAAGCCCGACTAGGACGCTGCCGCTGGACTTTCCGGTCCACGAGCAGAAGATTAAGATGGCTGTCTTCCCAAGAGCTGGTGATATCGACATGTCGGTTAAACCGGTCACATAGGCTCTACACAATCCTAACAAGGGGGATATCAGGTACAGGGTCAACACTTGGTACCATTTGAGTCTCGGGAAGATGAATGGGAAAACCACTACGGAGATAATAGCTATTGCGACATAGCCGCCAATCGCCACTCTCTTCGGAATTTGGTCCTTGAGGAAGGTGCTGGTTCTGACCTCTTCATCATAGGAGACAGGGGTTTTTTCATGGAAGGGGTTCGCAGCAACAGGCAAAGCGGAAGAATTGTCGTTGTTTTTATGCTTGAACAACCCAATAAGAATTATCTTCATCAGGTGGTAGGCTCCATCACCCATTACAATGGAGAGGCTAATGAAGACCTGCTTGACATAATCAAAATTTAAGCCGTCAAATGAGGGAGACAAAATCAAGGTTTCACAGACTGAACTATTGCTCAGAGACATCACCTGATAAGCTTGTGGGCCATCGAGAGTTCTGGGAGTGACTTTTGCAGGATACCAGTCACCACTCTTGGTCTCAATGTAAGGCCACAATATACCCGATGATAGGATTGCTCCGAGCAATTGTGAATAGGTTATTGCAAACGGACACATCATTCCCATGCCAATATATGATGAGTGGAAGTCGAAATAGAAGCTGTTTTGGTCACCAGAAATGAGGAAAAGCTCGCAATTAGGATCTTGCTAGCGTTGCAGTTATCAAGAACTTTGATACCGACCAAAGCATGTATGGTTCAGCCAATGTCTTTATTTATATTCAGTGTCAATTAGTATAGACTCTTTCATGTCTTCGTTTCTCTGTCCCCCTTCACTTTACAAAGAGTGCGAGCGCTCCTTTTAGCTTTCAGTACAGAGTGATTATTTGCATGAGGACGAATACTTATGAACCCATACCTTCTTTCAAATGCTTTGAATCCAAAAGTGGGGAAATAATGAAATCCGCATGAGTCACCTCCACTGTATAACCATTGAAATATGCTCCAAAGAAAGCTAATTGAGAAGAATCTATTCAGTTCCCGGGTCTTCTTCCTGTTGGCGGATTGAATAACATTGTGTTAGTCGTTATTAATCGTACACTCTTCTGGAAAACCACAAGAAGAAAAGATTTTATTGATGAGGAAGAAAGAAAAAGGGAGAGAGAAAGAACCTGCCATTCGATTTGCCTCTCCGAGGAGCGTGGAAGCTGTTTATAAAATTAGCTGATGCAGATCCAGAGGGGAACGTCAACTTCTTGTCGATGATCATAAACTGGGTATCGAAAACTCAAAAGGTAATCCAAATTTTCAAACTGACAATAAATCAACTCACAGCGAATCTTTTATGAACTTGGGATAATATCATCACACATTATTTTAACAAAGATTGGAGCGACATCACACACTAAATTTTTTCTTAATGTGTAACGTCAAACCATATAATGCAGTACGTATGAGCTTGAACTTTGTATTCGATGAAAATGTTTGAAGCGTTTTAACCAGGAATTTTAGCATATGAACTTACTTTTCGAAATGGCAATAGAGTGAATAGGCCGGCAGAGCTAGAGAGCAAAAGAAACAGTGCCATCCACCCGAAGCCGGGATTCTTGATGTCTTTAGGATTGACCGGTCCGGGCATTTGCTTCGCGACAATGTCACTCATGGCAAAAAGATAGCTTGCGAAGCCTCCTGTTTATAGGAATACACTGGAGTAATCATACAACCTTCTCATTTCCCAAGGCTATTAAAAGAGAAAATCCAGACAGGTTTCCATTCAGAGGATTCTTGCTGCTAGTAGAGAGCTCACCACTAAAAGCCATGGTGATTATGGCATTGACGCATACTTGAATGACGGCATTCTCTTGCCTCGTGAATGGCTGGCCCATGAAGCCAGCTGCACTCAATAACTTTGTCCATGTCGATATGAAGAGGAAACCGAAGAATCCAGCAAAGAGGTTTACTGGAGGGACCATTGAGAACATCAGGTCCATCTTTATGACGAAAATGGATAAGAAAGCTCCCATTGCACAGCTCACAACTAAAGCTCTCAATGTGAGTTGGCTTTGCCATGGCAGGATCTCCTTATCTTTGAATAAGAACTCTACGGAATGCAATTCTTGCGGTTTCTCTTCATTCCCTGTCTCTTCCTTCAGATTATTGTAATTAAGAGGCCAATCATTACGGTCGAGGTTGCTCTTTTCTCCTTCCCCGTTCACCTTCATCGTCTAAAGTGCAGATCAAGGTGAATAACCCCAGAGGCCTTTGTGTGTGCAGGGAAAAAGAAAGTTTTCTGAATAGAAAAGGAACAAGGCAATTGAGCAAAGAGGTTTTGTGCTTACGTGATGTTTTGTCTCTCATCTTCCTCGAACATCGGAACTTAATAGAAAACCGCTTGTTGTTGCAATTTGTTAGAAACTGTTTCTTTCGGGTATATGAAGACAGCCTGTGCTGAGAACGTGATCCATAGCTCCCAAGCTTCTTACAACATCTTCAGCCCAAAATTACGAGGCAACAAACAAAAGTTCTTATCTTCATACGTTTATTGTTTTGCAAGAAATAGCAAAATTCCAGTTAAGTGCACAACTATAGAAACGTCTGAAGTTGAGATCTGTTGAAGTCAACTGGTTTTGCCTTGTGTTGCATTGAACACGCACTTGACAGGTCAAAACAGATGTTCTCTTCCAACGAACTGGTTTTAGACGGTTCCCTTCGTCCAAAGCCCAAGTTCGATAAAATATATGTTTTGAATAAGTTCTTCCCTATTGTATGTGCAGAATTATATGTTTTGAATAAATGAATTCTCCAAGAAGAGAAAATACTACTATAATAATCTTGTGCCTTCTCAAAGAAAAAAAATTTATATTGGCACGCTCACGTGCATGAGCATGTTTTACCCGACGATTTGCCTTTGATAGTCACTTTAGCAAATCTTTTATTTTTATGCACATATTATTTATGTGTGTATATTCCCTTTTTCGCAATATTTATATATAACTAGATGGGAGAAAGTTATTTTTTATGAATGTAAGCATCATATAAAAGTTATGACATTTCTATTATATTTTTCTTCTCCAAAATCTTATCACGTAATTATGTTAATTGTCAAAGTTATATCAAAGTTATGGCGTTTTAGAACCCTAATTTGGGAACCAAACCAGAAATAACTGGTTTAAAAAATTTGGAACCAAGAGAGAGTCTATCCGAGACCGGTGCTAGACCTTCAAGATATTATAAAATTATATATCTAACTCTATATGTCATAATATTCTAGACCGGTTCTCGGCTGCTTGGTCCAGCAGTTTCAGAGAAGCCTCTATGCAAGCGACGAGCGGGTTCTCGATGCTGCCGAAGCACTGCCTCGAGATCTCTCCGGCCTTCTTCCTGGCGGCCATTCTCATCAACCTGCTCAGAGACTGGACGCCGAAGAAGTGGAGGAACTTGATACCGATCCCCGTTGCATTCGCCATACCCTTCAACATCGGAGCTTACATCACCGTTGACAATGTGCGTCGGGTACTTGATCTTGTACGTGCGGAGGAGGAAGAACAAGGAGCAAGCGGAGAGATTCGCGCCTTTCATTGGGTCCGCTCTCGTGTTTGGAGATGGATTGTGGTCGTTCCCGGCCTCTGTGCTCAAAATGAAGAAGATAACTGCACCGATGCGCATGAGATTTTGGCCCCAGGAGATGAGTTCTCAAGTTGAGAATTGCCTCAGCAGCGGTTCTTGATTTCTCTCTCTCTCTCTTTATAGCAAATTATCTGTGCCTACCAGTTCTTTTCCCCTTTGCATTCTTTTATTTTCCTTCATTTCTCTGCCAAAATTTTCAATTTGTTTGATTCTGCACAGCCTATTCTCTGGAGAAGGTTGCTTGTAATTAATCCTTTTCTTCCTTGGCTTTCTTCTTGATGTTGAATTTAAGGATCAATTCCAATATTATCTAGACCCTCATCGTAATTTTGGATCGGTAATAATATTAAGCCTTGAGACAAATGACCTTGTTCGAATATGAACTCGGATAAATCTAATTAGATCTTGAATTTAATTTAAATCATAATTCATAAATAGTAATGACGTTATATATTGATACGGTTGATTTTCTTTAAACATAAATTTCGACAAATTCAATTAAATCTTAAATATGAATCGAACTATTTTCAATCCGGCTCGACTTGCCCATTTGACCATCTATCAAAAAGGGTAAATCCATAAAGTTATGGACGGATTATCTACCATTTTTACAGACATACCCAATTTGGCAAAAAGTGAGAGGGGAAAGATGCTTGCCCGTTTGAGAAACGGAGTCGGCGTCAGGCGGGTCCATCGGATGTGCTTCCAAACCATGCTACAGAATCGAATCCCTCTTTGCCTATAAAGTCAATCTCCGCACCGTCGTTTCCTCGGCCCATTGTTACAGTTCCCCCGCAACGCCCATCAGATTCTTTGCCGTCCCGAATCTTGATTCCCCGTCGGCGGAGCGAGAGGATCTTCGAGCGCCGGCGGCCATGGCGGAGAGCGTCGTCCTCCGGCAACCGCCCGTCTCCCTCTCCTCGTTCTCCCGCCGGAGTTCGGCGCGGGCCGCCGGCCTCCGACCTGGGACTCCGGCCGGGCGCGCGTACGCCAATGCTGCTCGCGCGAGGAGCGTAGCGGCTAATGCTGTGCGTACTGACGTCGGCATAAATTCTTCCCCGAAGGTCGGATCATTTAACGAGGTAATTCCCAGTCGCCAAAATTCTGTCTTTCGATCGATTTTTTGCTTTTCTTTTGGTTTCTTGAGGTTGGGGGTTGATGGGTATTGTGATATGTTGCTTTCTTGATTCTGCAGCTGATTGAGTCTTTGATTAGCCGTGAGGATTTATCCGAGGCCGACGCCGAGGCGTCGCTGGACTTTCTTTTGGACGACGCTAATGAGGCACTGATCAGTGCATTTCTTGTGCTGTTGAGAGCCAAAGGCGAGACCTTTGAAGAGGTAAGAGGTCCTGGGCCATGCTCTTTTGGGTTCCCGCCGGGGGGTGGTGGTGGGGGTGGTGGTGCAGGGGTGCTGGGATGTTGCTTATGGGTGATCTTGAATGCGAATGTGTATTGGGTAAAGGGATCCTATAACGTGTAGACAGTTTGTAGGGTTGGCGAGGGCAATGATCAAGCATGCTAAGAAAGTGGAAGGATTAGTCGACGTGGTAGATATTGTCGGAACAGGGGGCGATGGTGCCAACACGGTCAACATATCAACTGGGGCTTCTATACTTGCTGCAGCTTGCGGTGCCAGAGTTGCGAAGGTGACAATGATCTTCATTTAAGTTCTGACAGTGATATTGATTGCAAAATAGCTAGATATAATTGACATTGTTTGTTGCAATGCAGCAAGGGAACCATTCAAGCTCTTCAGCATGCGGGAGTGCTGATGTATTGGAAGCTTTAGGGGTTGCTATCGACTTAGAACCTGAGGTTAGTTCGTTGTAGTCAAGTTTGTAATGGCTAGATTTATTATTCAATGAGTATGGTTTTCCTAGAATTTACTCAATGTGTTTGTGCACTTGAACTGTTCTTTGGGGTATTTATGTCATGGAGAGAATGGAATTTGTGGTAACTTAGTGGTTTGAGTTCCATAACTTTAAAAGTGGAGCACAAATTGCCTCGCTAACCTGCTAGCTCCATGCGCATGGTAATCCTCATACAACTCTTTTTGTTGTACTAGGGGATCAAGAGATGTGTGGAGGAAGCAGGAATTGGTTTTATGATGGCTCCAAAATATCATCCGGCCATGAAGATTGTTAGTCCCGTGAGGAAGAAGCTGAAAGTGAAAACAGTATTCAATGTATTAGGACCTATGTTGAATCCAGCACGGGTACCTTTTGCTGTTGTTGGTGTCTACAAAGATGACCTAGTAAGTGTGGTGTCTATAAGAAAGTTCACAGATTGTGCTTGTAATCAAGATTATCTGTATTTGATTTGTTCTCCTTAATTTTTAATCAAAGTACCTGGCTTGTCTCCGTGATTTTCTATTGCACCTTCTCTGTAGACTATACATAGTCATTGTCTTTCTGCACAGAAATATCATTTGCTTAGTTTTAGCTCTGATTCTGTAAGCAGGCTTTATATATATGCTATCATTTCGTCGTATTTTGACTGATTATAAGCTGGGGCTTTGAAACATGAGAAGTATCTTGGTGAAACTTAATCACACTCTTATGTATCTAAGGTGCTCATAGTTTCTCATTACTCATTTGGTGATCTGATATGTGCGATTATTTATATTCGAGCAAGGGAAAAAAATTCTTTATTGATTTCTCATGCATATTTTTAGGTTCTAAAAATGGCAAAAGCACTGCAACGATTTGGCATGAAGAGAGCGCTTGTTGTTCATTCAGAGGGTCTAGATGAAATCAGTCCTCTTGGTAAGATGATCCTTACTTTTCTTGTTCTAGTATAGGCCAATTGACTAAGTACCTAAAGCTCCAGCAACGAGACTTGTACTCCTTTGCCTTTTCTTTTGAATCTTTGATCTGCCTCTTAAGTTCTATCTCACAGCAGTCATATTCATGATCAGGGGCTGGGGTAGTTCTTGACGTCACTCCGGAGAAGATTGACCGATTCTCCTTTGATCCATGTAAGAATCTTCTTACCTTCTTCTCTTGAACTGTTTACAAGCGAAAATATGAAGTTATAGCTTAGCGGGTGTTGATAGTGAAAATTACCATTAGGTGTCACTATCAAGAATGATGCTTTTACAATAAATCAATGCTTATGAATATTTGCATGATCTTGATTATCGGCTTCTTTGAATGGAATTTCTGTCGGCCAGTGGACTTTGGCATTCCTCGGTGTACTTTAGAGGATTTGAGGGGTGGAGGCCCTGCTTACAATGCGGAAGCCTTGAAGCACGTATTATCAGGGGAAAAAGGACCGATGGCGGATGCATTTGTGAGTATACCTGAAATCTCGAGGCTTAGTCACTAGCTTAGTGCATCTTAATTTTGATTTGGATTGGCTCAACTCTATGTCCCACTAGCTGTACTTGATGATCAGACCAGTTACTTGAAAAAATACCTTTGTCAGAAGCTGTTACCCTTTAAAATTCAGGCGTGTAATTTCTCGCAGAAACTAAGGTGATAATTCATGAATAATAAAATACCTATGTTGCTGGCCTCTCTTTGCTTAGAAACTTATGTCTGGCAAAACAATATGCAGATACTAAATGCAGCAGCTGCTCTCTTAGTTGTGGGCCAAGTACGTACATTGGCTGATGGAGTAAGTTTGGCTCGTGAAACTCAACAATCTGGAAGAGCTTTGCAGACCCTGAGCAAGTGGATAAACATCTCCAACGTGAGTTGCGACTATTATCGAACTTGCCTTGCATTCAATCAAACTTTTCTGAACCTTATTCGCCTATGACTGATTGCAGAAATTAAAGGAAGAGCTTTAGAGAGACCCTGAACAAGGAAACGATCATCTCCATCAGTATATGAGACTCAAATCTCGCAGATGCTAATGTTAGAGATTGATCCAAGTGTTTGAAGTGCGAGAATATAAGTAGGCTAAGCAAGCGCAGGGATTAGACATTCATTTCGGCATGTGATAAACATATAGTAAGGACAGTTCTCTTTCTTTGAAAATAATCTTACAGGGGCATGTTGATGTTTAATGAAGAGGTGCTGTACCACCCATGCTCTTGTGATTTCTGTTCTCTGAGGATGCAAATTAGAGATCCGCTGCATCAGATCGCTAGAATTTTAAGGAAAACAGG
This sequence comes from Eucalyptus sp. ANBG9806169, assembly GCA_014182395.1. Lineage (NCBI taxonomy): Eukaryota > Viridiplantae > Streptophyta > Magnoliopsida > Myrtales > Myrtaceae > Eucalyptus > Eucalyptus sp. ANBG9806169. The sequence goes on along the minus strand of CM024574.1, from coordinate 2,078,019 downwards.
GGCTGCTCTATTCATTCGTGTCTTTTCCTGGGTAGAACGAGTCGGTCGTCGATACTATAGATCTTGTGGTCATACAAAATCAAAGTAGGACCGGCCTAGGAACATGCGCGAGGGCCACGGCTACGACATCGATGGAATCGAAAGAGTTAGGAACTTCCTGTTGATTATGTGCACTCATTCTGACTCAAGCATCGGCCACAGAATCACGGTCAGAGATGTGCATTCGGGTGGTGACCACTGTCTTGGAAAGACTAAGAGGAAACAGGGGAGACCCACAAGTTTCTGGTGGCAGCACTTATTGACTTTCTTAAAAATGGATGTAGAAGATGCTGACCCGTTGCCCTGTAGTTTCTCTGAAAATTCTTTGATTTCTTGTATCGTTTACTCCGAATCCGTCACGAAGGCCGTGCTTGATAAGGAAATGATGATGGATCACGGAATTCTTAAAGAGAGGAATAAGGGGAAAGTTATCCAAAAAATCTTAAAATTATTGCATTTTTGTTATCTTTCCACTTTTGTTATTTTGACCAGAATTGACTATCGGAATAGCATGCTAACATGAACACTTTTTAATAATAATTTTTTAATAATTTTTTTTTATTTTTACCTTTCTTTTTCCTTTTTGTCCGTGACAAGCGAGGCCAGCTAGCAAGAATAAAAAACAAGAAAAAAAGAAAAAGATTGGAAAAATAATAAAAAATTCATATTAATAATAAATATTATTAAAAATTATTAATATCAACGTCGTCTATCTTATGTGGTATCACTTGCATCCATGTTAGAGATTACCATAGCAAGGGTAGCCTCACCCAAATGGTGAGGGGCCTCAAGCCAACCCTTGCTAGCCCTCATTGGCTTCTGGCATTGGCGAGGGGGCTGGGGAGGAAAAAGAAAGAAAAAAAAAAAAAGAAAAAATTTATAGAAATTCAAAAAAATAATTAAATATTATATAAAAAATGTAGACGTCAGTGTTGGCGATCATGCTACATAAGATTACCAGCGTCTATATCTATAATTTCCGACATAAATTGATCAGAATGGACTAATTGGTTCCAATATGAAAATGTTTATGACTAAATTAGTCCAATTGAAAAATTTATGATTGAATTTATATCAATACAATATGTTTAAGATTTTTTTGGATACTTTTTTCCGGTAGATTATGTTCACTCATTCTGATTCAAACATCAGCCACAGAATCACCTTCAGTGGATATACGCATATTTTAGCTTTGAATGCATGTAGACTCCTGAAGTCGGTAGCGACCACTCTGTAGGAAAGACTAAAGAGGAAACAGTGGAGAGACCCCACAAGTTTCTGGTGGCAGTACTTGTTGACTCTCTTCAATGGATGTAGAAGATGCCGCGGGCCGTTTCCCCTGTAGCTTCACTGCGAATTCTTTCATTCCTCCCCGTTTACTTTGAATTATGGCCGTGCTGGAGAAGCAACCGATGGATCACAGGATTCTGAAAAGAGGGATGAGGAAACAATTATCCCAAAAGTCCTAAAATTATTATACTGTTGTCGATTTAGTCATAAATGTTTTAAGTTTGTCAATTCAGTTTTAAATCTTTTCACTTTTTACTAATTGAGTTCATCAGGTCAATTTTAACTAAAATTTTAATATTTTTTTCCAATATTTTTTTCCCTTTCTTCTTCTCATTGCCACTGGCCAAAAGAAGAAAAAAAAACAACAAAAAAATTTATAAAAATATTATTAAAAATTATCATGTGGTACTATTAGCGTTCATGTTAATAATTTTTAGACAAAATTAGTTGAATAGATTTATAATATTTTAAGCCTGAATTGATAAAATTGAAAGGTATAAAATTAAATTGATAAAAATAAAATAAAAAAAAAAATTAGATAATTTTCATGAGAGACGAGCCACCACCAGCGCGATTGAGGGTGGGTTGGACAGTGACATTGCTGGAATCGACAATGTTAGGCCCTTTTTTGATACTTTCCAGACACAAGAAGTCAGACATGCGGGTCAAGATATTGATAGTTTGTCGAACCCTGTTTAGTTTTTCAAAATTTATTTATTTTTTTTAGAATGATTCTTGTAGAATTCAGGCATTTGCTAGGAAATGGTCAAACACGGTAGGGTTTTTCGCCTAGAAGGAATGAAATTCGGATCGCTGGCTTCTCGGACCACTCATCACAAAGGACATCAAAGTCGGTTGACATCGATCTATCTTCCGAAGCTTACCTCATCTAGAAATTGCAGACACTTATGAATATTACAGAATATATGCCATCATTTATGTCGAAAGAATCGGATAATCAATGTGGCGAGTGATGTGACCTAGCATTTAAGTTGAAAAGTCGATTGAAGAATGTTATAAGGCCGTGAATATCGGTGAGAAAGCTAGTCGTAGAAAGATGCTATTGGATTTCACGATTACGGATGGTACGATGTCGAGAATAATTTCTTGTGGTGGGTAAGTCTTGGTTGATCAAGATTTGACCACTCTTTGGCAACTAGCAATTGAGTGGGCACCACTTGTATTGGTGCTTAAAGTCAAGATTTTAATTTTAATGCGGAAAAAAATCTGAAAAGTAATGACCATGATCCTTGCCAAAAAGTAATAAACACCCTAGTTAAGAGAGGTCGATTCCAAAATGAATAAATGTTAAACTCAAAATATATATATAAAATTATCCACGTCAATATCAATCTAGCCTTGCCATATAAAATAATCAGCATTCATGTTAATAATTTTGGGCTAAAATGAGAAGAAATAACTACATAAGATAATTGTGAAAAAAATTTATGACTAAATTAATCAAATTAAAAGGTTTGCGTTCGTACAATAAATTTATAACTTATTTATTTATTTATAATTATCCCAAAAACTCAAATCGATCCATCAAAGCTAGTTCCCAATTTTTGAAACTAGGAACTAGACCTAAGAACCTACTTTTTTTTTATCAACTTATTTAATAATATAACTATTATCTTATGAAAAAAATAGTTTGTGAATCAAATTGGTCAAGATAGGTTCCCCTTTTTTTCTTTTATAAGGGAACCTATTCAGTCCCAATGTCAATAGGATTGGGACCGGCCAAATGGGATCTGTTCATTTCGATTTTCGAGTTGAATTGACACGGTTGCCTACCCCTATTTCCGGGGCGGGATAAGGTCTAGATAAGATTGCCATCCTTAAATTTAAGGAGCGCGATTGTTTTTGAGGTAGTGAGAGTTCATACTTCGACAACAGCGCTTTCTCCAAGAACTAATGGAGAAACTATCCATATGTCAAAGTAGGTTAGCTGCTCTCAAAACAAGACATTTTCGTTCATATAAATTACTCATCATGTGCGCAAATACGTCGTTGCGCGGAAAGATACGAAGCAATAAATAAATAATGAACGGAGAGATTCGGAATGGACCGTCCATTTTTTGAAACTTGTTCTCCTTATTCAATTGCCACGTTTCTCAGTCAAGTCATCCCTTGCTTTGATAATTAATCATAATCAGAGTTCTCTCCCTCTCTCGATTCGGGTATTGTGCCGGATTGACAGGACAAATTTGTTGGAAGCAAGATAGAAATTGACACCTTCACCTAAGGGAGGTCATCAAGAGAGATTTCAAATTTGACCCGTCAACATATTCTGTTTGGACCTATTTTTCACTCAAAAGTCTAAGTAAGTGAATTAGAAGCCAACTAAGATATATTAACCATTTCATATCTCACACCAATTCTTTGAACTCGCATATAATCTATTTCTTTCAATTTGGTTGGTCCTAATGAATGCATTATCCATATGCGATAGCACTAACCAAATTGCAGACATGGCTTTTATTGCATTTTGGAACACCAAATTTGTCGACATTTATTTTTTATTCGCCTTTCATAGAAAATATCACATTTTCGAAAAATATTTTTAGTAAGTCATTTTCTTGAAAATGACTATATTTTCCAGTGTTCAATAAACTTGAACTTTTAGTGGAAAATATTTTCCATCGTTCGTTAGCTAATTTAATTGTTTGGGAAAAATTATCAAAGAATTGAATTTTAATATTTTTAATTGACCAAAAAAATATTTTTATTTTTTATATTTTTTAAAAAGTGAATTTGTAATTATTTGTATTTTTAAAAAATCGAAATTTTTATTTATTTTTTCCTTTTTCTTTTCCTTCCTCCTTCCTTCTCCTTCTCCTTCTTCTTCCTCCTCCTTCCTTTGCCATCGCAGCCTAACGATGGTTGGTTGCCCAACGGTCGACCAAGACGCGGCCGCTGAGCCGGCGAGATCGCCGATCTCGCCCAAGCTCCCTAGAGGTTTGTCGGGCTCTAGCGAGCCGCGAGCTCGTCAGATCTGGCGGTGGGGCTTGGGCCTCGCCCCAGCTCGCCCCCAACTCACCAGATCGATGAGGCCTGAGCTTGTCGGCCTTGGGCAAGCTCAGTTTTGCCAGATCGGGCTAGGCAAAGCCTCGTCGGCTTAGGGTGAGGCTTGAGCTAGTTCGTGGCCGGTCGCCGGCCGCCATTATGGCTAGTGATCGGCCAAGGCCAAGGAAGAAAATGAAATGGAAAGAAAGAAAAGAAGAAAAGAAAAAGAAAAAGAATTAAAAACTCGATTTTTTTAAAAAGAAAAAGAAAAAGAAAGCATAAAAATAAAACGAAAATGTGTTGGTAAAAAGAAATAAGGTGAAAGAAGTTATGGAAAATGTTTTTCATTTTTGAAAAGTTTCTCATCTTTAAAGGTTGTTTTTTCCATTGATGGAAAATATTTTTATTGATTAGTTTATTTTCCATAAAACGAACATTGGAAAATCCAAAAAATATTTTTTGAAAGTCATTTTACGTAAAACAAACGGGCGCCCAGTTATTCCGCTTCTTAGCTTTCCTTTTTATCTCACATGCAAGAAGCATTTCAAAGTTCCGCTCAAAACGATTCATAGATGCACACACATCTTCTAATTCATTTTGCGTCTATCAAAGTCCTTACCCCAAAAGTGATAACAAAATTCTCCGACAATCAAGACATGACAATTAAAACTTCACCGAAAGTGATATCGGTCTTTCCAAAAAGCCGTGAAATCGAGACACGCCGAGGAGTGGCCCCATCTAAATTATATTCGTTCTTCAAATCGAATTAAAGCAGATTAGTTACAATTAAGAAAGGCTTTATCTTTATCTTTTATCTTTATCCTGTTTATCTTATAATGACATTAAAAGTAGGTTAGCTTCTCCAGTCAAGTCATTCCTCATCTTTCTCGCTAATTTTCCCAAAAAAAAAAAATAAAAAATCAAAAGTCAAACTCTGTCCCTCCCTCTCTCGCCCCACCTTGAGGCGCAAGAAACCGCGCCGGGTCGTCGTCAACTCTCACTTCCGTCCAATCATCACTCATTAATATAAGATCGCCCTTTGACCTTCCTTCATTGGCGGGACCCAACCCTCCGCCGCGCCCTCGCTATCCCAGTCGTCGTCGCCGCCGCCACCGTCGACGCCGACGACCGTCGCGTCCCCGACCGGTTCGCGCGAAATGTCCACTTCGTCGGCTCACCCCCCGCTTCTAGAAGCTCGCCGCTCCACGTGTGCATGCGCTCGCCTCTATAAGTAGGAGCGCAGCCGTTGGATGGCCGAATCCGTGGGCTCGACAGCGAATCCGACCAACGCCTCGCGCCGCCGCCGCAGCTAATTTGGACTCCGCCAGCTTCGGATCTCGACGGCGGTAGGTGGCGGAGCTCGGGCTGCTCTTTGACCGGAGGAGGGGAGAACTCCGGTTGCTGACCGCTTCTTGAGAGCGCGAGAAGCTCGAACGGAGAGGAAAATCGACGCGATAATCCGGTCATCTCGCTCCGGGAACATTTCTCCAGCGGATTCGCTTCGGGAAGGAGGGAGGGAGGCCGGCGGAGATAAGATCCGGAGGCGGCCGCCGGAGCTTCCTCGAGCTCGGGCTCCTCTTTGACCGGAGGAGGGGAGAACTCCGGTAGCTGAACGCTTCTTTGGAAGCGCGATAATCGGTTCTCGCAGCTCCCGGAATGCCTCGCAACGGAGGTCGGAGCTGTGAAATGCGGCCTTCGATCGTTAACCTCGCTTGCGTTTTCCTGGTTCTCTTCAGCTCCTCGTTCTCGCCCTCGCTCGGCGATCCTCGGGTCTCGGAGGCGGGGATTCTATGCCTCCAATCCAACGTCACGTCCACCGCGAACATCGTCTCGAACTTCCTCGACGTCATGCTGAAAGTTGCCGCGAAAGTCGCTGAAGTTCGCTGGGGTAATGATTCCGTAACCTCTCCGTTGCCGGAAATCTATGCACTGGCTCAGTGCCATGGCGACCTGAGCCACGACGATTGCCTCCTCTGTTTCGCGCAGAGCAGGACTATACTTCCTCGATGCACTATCTTGAATACTAAGGGGCGGTTGTATCTCGACGGTTGCTTCATAAGGTCCGATTACTATAATTTCTTTAATGAGACCGTCGATCCACAGCACGACATGGTCAAGTGCACCAATCAGTCCAGCGTTTCGGCTGACCAGCAGGCGAGGCGGCAGTTCGCCGATAAGGTTGACCGGGTGCTGAGGAATGTGTCAGTGGTCGCACCGCAGAATAAGGGGTTTGCTGTTTTCAGAGAGGCAAGGAGAGGAGGAGTCGCCGGTGTTTATGCGCTGGCGCAGTGCTGGAACACTCTTGACGAGAAGGGGTGTAGAGAGTGCTTGGCGAATGCGTTGATCAGGGCAAGGAACTGCACTCCTGGGGATGAAGGGAGGGCTATGAATGCCGGATGTTTCATGCGATATTCAACTCAGAGGTTTTATACTGTCCCTACAGATGGTGGTAAGAATTGAATGATCTTGCAAGTTAGTCTGCACGATGTTCTAGTTTTCTTGTTCTGTATTTTCAACTGAATTGGGATAGCTGTAGTCTGTAGTAGGTTATTTTTTGCCTCTTAATTGCTATAGCTTCCGGTTTCTTGTCAGCAAAGGATGATCTTTGTGTTTTTTAATAGACTCGTTGAAGCTTGGGATCATCGTTGCTATTGCTTTATCCGTTGCTGCTGCAACTTCACTTGTTTTCGTCGGTGCTTATGTTGGATACAGAAAATTATCCAAGAAAAGAGAAGGTAAATGTGAAACTTGAGAATATTTCTGTTTTAACTTCTCTTTAAACATTCTCTAATGCCATCCATCTTCTTTACCTATTCTCAGTCCAGAAGAAGCTCTTTGGTGTTCCAGCAATTGTGAGGAAGTCCAATCTGAATTTTAATTACGAATCGCTTGAGAAGGCTACTGACTTCTTTGATGAGTCGAGGAAATTAGGCCAAGGAGGAGCAGGTTCTGTATACAAGGGGATCCTCCCTGATGGAAGAATTGTTGCAGTAAAAAGACTGGTGTTCAACACTCGTCAGTGGGTGGATGACTTCTTCAATGAGGTAAATTTGATCAGTGGAATCCAACACAAGAACCTGGTCCGCCTTCTTGGTTGCAGCATTGAAGGCCCGGAAAGCCTCCTAGTTTATGAATATGTTCCCAACAGAAGCCTTGATCAAATCCTCTTTGGTAAGTTACCCCCCGATTGCTGCTCCATTCTGCATCCGAGATTAGTGGAGTTGGTTTCATAAGTTGGGCCTCTACCAAAACAAAACCCTTTAGTTTTTAGCTTCTCCAAATTTGTTCTATGATGTTAATCTAGTTGCTAGCTTCATCTTGTTCCAAAATAGTACTTTCTCTTGCTAGTCTTTTCTAGGCAGTTTTTTAATTTCATTCCTGATAAGTACTCAATTGCAATAATGTAACTGATAACAAGACCTGGTTGCCGTTGCAGTCAAGAATGCGATCCATGTCCTGAGTTGGCAGGAGCGGGTTAATATCATCTCCGGAACAGCTGAGGGGTTGGCATTTCTTCATGGACCTTGTGGAGTGAAAATAATACACAGAGACATCAAAAGCAGCAATGTCCTTCTTGACGAGGATCTCACAGCAAAGATTGCTGACTTTGGACTTGCTCGATGTCTTGATCCAGAAAATTCTCATCTCAGCACCGGTATTGCAGGGACACTGTAAGATTCTGGTCTTTTATTTTTTTCTCCTTTTGTTTCAATTGAGCCAGTTTAGATGACATATTCATGTAGAGAAGACTGGATTGGCTATTTGAACCGCCATGTATTATGAGTTCAGAAGATGAGCATCTGATATAAGGCTTATTGTGGGGATGATCCCTTCTTTTCACTCTTTGGCAATTTCATCTTCTATTACAGATTCTGCAGAACAGATTTCTCTCCTTCTGAAAGAATAATTTTGCAGGGGTTATATGGCTCCAGAGTATCTTGTTAAGGGACAACTAACAGAGAAAGCAGATGTTTACGCTTTCGGCGTGCTGGTCCTAGAAATTCTAAGTGGTAGGAAGAACAGTATCTTTGGGCAGGCCTCAGGTTCAGTTCTGCAATCAGTAAGATTTATATACCTATCCTCCTGATTTCAACCTCTAGAATATGCATGCCGCATTTGCAAATTTCTTCTTGTCTATGATATAGAGTTGGAATAAATCCTAACAAGTAACATCTTCTCGAACTTCAAATTGAGAGTTTTCCAGCTAGTCTTTTCTCTGTACTGGAAATCTTGTAACCCTCGCGAACCCCTTCGTGGCTTTACATATCATGATTCAGCTGCACAAGGGCTTTTATTTAATTCATCCCTTCACAATCTGGAGATAGTCTGTCTTTTTCTGCTGAACACTAGCAAAGTTTCTAATGACTTGCTTCGACTTTTCTGTACTTCTCAGGTTTGGAAGCAATATAAATCAAATAGTCTTGCTGCATGCATCGATCCTGCGTTGAAAGGCAAGTTTCCTGTCTCAGAGGCATTGAATGTGATTCAAATCGCGCTTCTTTGTGCCCAAGCTTCCCCAGATTTACGACCATCCATGTCTGAAGTAGTTGAGATGCTCAACGACCAGGAGTGCATAGTTCCCATGCCAATGCAACCCCCATTTCTCAACAATAATCCAATTCCAGTTGACTCCAGCAGAAGCTCGAACACGAATACTGGGATCACAAACCAACTGACAAATTCTGAAATTTCCTTCGCTTCCACCTTAAGCCTCCGGTGAGATAACCTTTTTGGCGGAATCAACTGGGCCAGCGGAGGCGAAGTAATTTTTGGACATTTGAACAGGACCACTATTTATTTTTCAGCCGCATGTTATGAGATGGGCATATGGTCCTGTGAGAAGGATTGCAAGGAGTCCAATGGCCAGTAATGCTCGAGCGTTTCTCGAACCCCGATTGGGAAATCGGGATGAGAAGATCTGCGCAGCGAGACAGGGTATAGATGTGGCTGTTGTGCAAGACATTGCAGAAGCTCCATGGTGCATCGTTCATGTCTTATTCTGGCCGTTTCTCACTTAATGAAGTTGGAGGAACCCATGTACATATTCTTATTTTATTTATTTCTTTGATTCTCCGTTTTCTCTTATTATTGCCAATTCCACTCAATTTACACAGGAAGTACAGTGACTCATGGAAACAGAATCACAGTTGTGTAGGAGTTCATGCTAGCTTCTTTCATGTCCTGTCATCTCATAAAGGAAAAGCAAAACCCCGAGATTCTGCTCTTTCGTCAGAAATCTTCTAATTAGCACTTCCACTTCAGTTTTTCTCAGAGCGATGGTCTCTTTTGCCATGATGAGGATGGATGAATTCTTGAAATGATCATCTAGACAGCTTGATGTACTTCTCAACTTTTTCCTATATATTTCTTGGTTTGAAGCTGGCATTTGCGGTGAATTCACTAGTAATTTTTATCGGTCTACCAGTACCGCACAGCACGACCCCAGGTCGAAGAAACAGTGTGAAAGTTACTCTGTAGTCACTTATTCTTTGCAATTCGCTTTGGATGGTCCTAAAGTGGAGGATAATTAGTTCATCATTTGAGTAGATCCAAGGAGACAAAATAGTAAACTATTACAGCGTTGACCTTTGCAGACATCATATGACCGTACCTCTTCCCCCTATATTTATGGCGGATGCATTTGTTGGTGAACCTCGAGAGTCAGGAATGGGTCCACGAAGGGAAAACTCCCGGCGAAGACCCCTTTCTCATTTGGCCACGCCCTGATCAAGAGGATTTAGGGGCTATTTCGTGACTGTTCCCTATAGAACTCTTTGCTACTCCTGGAGATCCTGCTTGCTTTTGGATCATCGCATTGAACTCATATTATCAGAACCGGAAGCAAAGAAATAATCTTAATCTCGAAGAAACTCTTCTGCATCCAAAACTGCAGATCTCTAAAGAAGTCTGATCAATGTCCCGTGAAACTTTATTACCGGACAATGTCAAATCGTTTCCTAGTCACTTCAGCAAACAAACAGTCTGGGTCTCAGAATTTCTGATAGTCATTCCACTTTTGCATTAATGATTTTCAGCTCTGCTAATATGGTAGCAACTCTGCTGACAAGGAAAGTTTATACTACACACTCCAAATTTGTGCGAGCAGTCAAAAGGCAATTCTTTCATTTACATGTGCAGTGGATGTCACACCTCAGTTCATCCACTTCCATCACACATGTCTCTCTCTTTCGATCAAAGGTTCGAACTATGAGCACCGCTTTTATTAGGTCTTCACAGCTCCGGCGCTCCTAAGAAGAGGTACCAGTTGACCTGCCTGGTGTTTCTGAGTGACCGCTGGCGTTGCAAGGAAAGCCGACATTAAAAGATTAGTCGTCCAACAACACCTGCGTTGCATCTAACCTCTACCAGAGATTTTCTTGAAATCAACAAAGAAAAGAGAGACAGATGATTAGGCACGCAATCAAGAATTTACAATCGCAGCCAACGATATGATTTCCCCCAATGAACACATTAGGTACTGTTCTCAGCCCTGTCCAATCTGCCAAAGTCGATTGAACCACAGCTCTTCACCTTCAAAAGGAAATTCAGATGGTTGAACAATGTAGTGTTAAAGGGATCATGTTCCACACGAGTTCTTCATCTTGTACATAAAGCGATCATTTGCACAATCACGGAAATATCAATAAATTACAGTTCAAAACCCACGGTCGAAAGAATAAAAAGATACAGGTCTTTGGGGGCTAATCGAGCAACTGTGGGGGGAGATTCTTAACTGGATTTTACGCATGAACAGAATGCTATACCAGCAAATATGCTTAAAAAAAAAGGTATCTTTGCTTTGTCGACAAAATCAGCCTCCAAATAGCCAAGAGCAAGATGGTTTATATACTCAGATCAAGATCATATGCAGGCGGTTCAAGAGGGTAGGAGACGCTCACCTTCCTTGTCCAGCTCGACGACGACTTTGTAACTCGCCCCAAGCTGCGTCAACAAAAATGCTTGACCCTGTGGCAGTAGCCACAGTAAGTTTTGCTGCACAGGAACCACAAGGTCAGTAAGATTGAGACCTCTCTGCTTCTGACCCTATATAAGCTATCGCAGAACTCTCATTTTGAGCTGCTGCCACTTTGGGTTCTGCAACAATCGAGTCCTAACAGAACACGGTATAGTATCCAGCGATGGTAATCTCTTCGGTCCGCTAGCAATTTTCTGATTACACATGGTAGTTTAGCGTTCATAACTTGCATTATCAATTCAGCAATTGGCACACGAGATCATAGCGAAATCCACTGCCACAAACATCTACTTCAAAACCTTTTTTTCCCTCAAAATTCAAATCCCATCGAAAGTGCTGACTTTGCTAGCAATTTTTGTCCTTACAGATGGCAGTTTAACGTTCATTACTTGCATTATCAATTCAGACTCGCACGGGAATTCCGGTCAAAATATTGATAATTTGTCGAACCCGGTTTAGTTTTTCAAAATTCCTCTACTTTTTTAGAAGGATTCTCACAGAATTCAGGCATTTGCTAGGAAATGGTCAAACACAGCAGAGTTCTTCACCTAGAAGCTATGAAATTCGGATTGCTTGATTCTTGGACCCCTTGTCACAAAGCGAATCGAACGTGGTCGACATCGGTTGATCTTCCAAAGCTGACCTCATTTAGAAATCACAGACGCTTATGACTAGCACAGAACTGTAAGTCAATAAATATTAAATCTGTAATGCGGAAACTCATACTAAACAGTGATCTTTTGATCTTCATGATTTTCATAATAGATGAAGACATACCTTTATCCATAACGTTGAACTTGATGATCGTTGTAGAAAACCCAAAGAACTCGAACCAAAAGAAGAAATCCGATTTCTCTCCCTTAACCCACTATTCTTGATGTATTCTATCGATGGAGGAGAGAATACCAAATTTCTTTAGGTTATGTTTGTTCGTTGTGGGTAGAGAGAGGACCGAACTCTATTTATACGTTCGTTGAAAATGTGCCTTCCATCAAAGCGATATACCCTTTCAATTTATTAGAGTCGTAACTCCTCGTAACTAATAATTATTTATTTTATAATATAACAATAATTATTAAACCATATAACATAAATCATATCATGTGGGCCACAATAATTCTTACATTCTCCCACTTGGCTCATATGATATTCCTTTCATGATTTAACAAAGACTATAATGTGCACAATAACATTATGCTATAAAATTTCATCAAATTGGCAATCACATAATAATCACAATTAAGTAAAGAAAACTAATGCGAGTCATAGCAGTTATATGTCATTAATCGACATAGTCCCTTCTATGCACTACAACTATAGCTTTACTTAACATGATCCATAAATGAGAAATACAGTAATAGTCCAACCATAATGTTTCTTTAGAAACTATCCTGTTTAACATTCATCTATTTCTATAATGTATACTAAATAGAAAACAGGAAATATCAGAAACACGTAAGTGAGCTCAAAGTGTCAAATACATAAATTTAATACAATCATAATACAAACATTAATGACGTCCAATAATGCCCATCCTTTCAACATGCTCATTAAATGTTTTGGGCGGCAGTCCTTTTGTTAAGGGATTTGCTATCATAATTTTGGTGCTAATATGCTCAATTGACACTCTTCGTTTCTGAACTTCTTCTTTAACAGACAAGTATTTGATCTCCATATGCTTAGTACCTTTAGAATACTTGTTGTTCTTAGAGAAGAAAACGGCTGCAGAGTTATCACAATAAATTTTCAGCGGCTTGGCAATACTGTCGACAATCACAAGCACTGAAATAAAATTTCACAACCATAATCCATGAATAGTGGCCTCAAAGCATGCCACAAATTCAGCTTCCATAGTGGATACAGCAATAACTGACTGCTTCGCACTCTTCCATGAAATTGCCCCTTCAGCTAGAAGAAACAAGTAACCAAACGTTGATTTTCTTGTATCGGCACATCCGGCTAAGTCTGAATCCGAATATCCAATCACCTCGAGTTGATCTGATCTTTTATAAGTAAGCATATGATTCTTCGTTCCTTGCAGGTATCTAAGAACTTTTTTTGCAGCTTTCCAATGATCTATTCCAGGATTACTTTGATACTTGGCCAGCATTCCGACAGCAAAACTGATGTCTGGTCTGGTGCAAGTTTGTGCATACATTAAGCTCCCCACAACAGATGCATAAGGAATATTTTTCATTTGTTCTCGTTCCAATTCACTTTTCGGACATTGCATAAGGCTAAATTTGTCACCTTTCTGAATTAGAAATATTTCTGCTGAACATTTACTCATATTAAATCTCTCTAAAATTTTCTCAATGTAGGCTTTCTGAGACAATCCTAATAATTCTTGTGATTTACCATGGAATATTTCTATTCCTATCACATATGTTGCCTTCCCCATATCCTTTATTTCAAAATTCTTAGAGAGAAACTTCTTGGTTTCATGTAACAAACCAAGATCATTAGCAGCAAGCAAAATATCATCAACATACAGAACTAGAAAAATAAACTTGCTCCCACTAATCTTCATATATATACATCAATCAACGGTGTTTTCCTTAAATCCAAATGAAGTTATGGTATCGTTGAACTTAAGATACCATTGTCGGGAAGCTTGTTTAAGTCCATATATTGATTTCTTTAATTTACATACCATGTATTCATTTCCTTTGAATGAAAAGCCTTCGGGTTGGTCCATGTAAACCCCTTCTTCTAAATTCCCATTAAGAAATGCGGTTTTTACATCCATTTGGTGTAACTCCAAGTCATAATGAGCCACCAAAGCTATAATGATTCTAAGTGAGTCTTTCTTAAAGACTGGTGAGAATGTCTCTTTATAGTCAATGCATTCTTTTTGCGTAAAACCCTTTGCAACAAGTCTGGCTTTATGTCGTTCAATATTGCCTTTTGAGTCGCGCTTGGTCTTAAAGACCCATTTACACCCGACCTTCTTACATCCTTTAGGCAATTCAACAATATCCCAAACTTGATTTTGATGCATGGATTTTAACTTTTCTTGCATGGCATTAAACCATTCATTAAAATCTTCACATTCCATGGCTTGGGAAAATGAATTTGGATCATTTCCAATTCCTAAGTCAATTTCTGACTCTTGTAGATAAACCATATAGTCATTAGAAATAGCCGACCTCCTTTCTCTCTGAGATCTTCTTAATGTTATTTCTTGTGACTCAGCTATTGGATGTTCAATATTGACATCTTCATTATGGAGTGGTTGTTCATTAATTTGTTGTTCTTGATTATTGTTAGATTGTGCTATAATATCAGGAACAACAACTTTAGAAGTTTCGGGTATAGGAACTTCTACCATTACTTCTTGAATGCAAGCATCACACATTCTTTCACTCCCACTGATGTCACCATTTTCAATGAACCTAGTATTTCCAGATTCAACAATTCTTGTACTATGATTAGGATAATAAAATTTATACCATTTGGATTTCTCTGCATAACCAATGAAATAACCACCGGTCGTTCTTGAATCCAATTTTCTTTCATGTGGATTGTAAATTCTTACTTCTGCTTGACAACCCCAAACATGCAGTGTGTCGTAAACTAGGTTTCCTTCCCGTCCACAGTTCAAAGGGAGTCTTTGGAACCGCCTTACTAGGAACCCTGTTTAATAAATACATAGAAGTCTTTAAAGCATACATCCACAAAGACAAGGGTAAAGATGAATGACTCATCATACTCCTAACAATTTCCATTAAAGTACGATTACGCATTTATGCTACACCATTTTGTTGTGGTGTACCTGGCATTGTGTATTGAGTACAAATGCCATGTCTTTCAAGGAATTTAGAAAATGGACCTGGACATTGTCCCGATTCATTATACTTTCTATAATATTCACCGCCTCTATCTAACCTTACTATTTTCACCTTTTTATCTAATTGTCTCTCAACCTCTTTAATATACACTTCAAGTGCATTCATTGATTGAGATTTATCATGCAATAGATAAATGTAATCATAACGTGAAAAATCATCAGTAAAGGTAATGAAGTAACTTTCCTTACCAAAAGATGGAACATCAAATGGACCATATATATCAGTATGTATAATTTCAAGAAGTTATGTGCTTCTTGTGGCACCTTTTTTGGTGTGCTTTGTTTGTTTACCTTTAATAAAATCAACACACACTCCAAAGTCAGTAAAATCCAAATTTGGAAGAATTTCATTCTTCACTAATCTTTGCATTCTTTCTTTAGATATATGACCCAAACGTTTATGCCACAAGTAAGCAGAATTTTCATCCACCAAACTTTGTTTAGTGCCAACATTATGATGCAAGGTCATTAATGTCTCAACAAAATTTTTATTAAGTCTAAATTTGTAGAGACCATCACATAAAATTCTAGTTCCAATAAGAGTATCACTCTTAAATAGACTGAAAGATTCATAACCAAACTTACAATAAAATCCTGCCACATCAAGTATTGGCAAAGAAACTAAATTGCGAGAAAATGTAGGTACATAAATGGTTCGAAACAAATCCAAATAATGCCCAGTATCTAAGATCAAACGATAAGTGCCAATGCCTTCAACTCGGAGCTTTGTTTCGTTCCCGTAATCACATAACTTTCATTTGGCTTTATAGTTTGGATCGTAAGAAATCCCTGCATCGTATTTGACACATGAGTGGTGACACCAGAATCAATCCACAAAGTATTATGAAAAACTTCAGTAAAGTTTGATTCAAAACATACTAAAGCACAAGGCTTACATTTCTTTTCGAACCAAGCCTTACATTTAAGACAATCTTTCTTCAAGTGTCCAATTTTGTTGCAAAAATGACACTTAATAAGATTGTATTCCTTCTTGTGGATTTGAGAAGCCTTTGAAGAGTCATTCAGACGTGTAGTCCTTTCTTCTTGCTCCTTCCACCTTTCCTCTTGAAATTCTTTCGAACTTCTTGATGACTTGAGAGATGAACAGAATGAGCCTTTTGATTCTTTATCCTTGTTTCCTCTTGAACTAGCATACTGGCCAATTCATTTACATTCCACTTATCCTTTATAGTGTTGTAATTCATTTGAAATTGCCCATATTGCTTATGAGGCAAGGAGTTAAGTATAAATTGTACTAAAAAGTACTCATCCACGTTTATTCCCAAAGTTCTTAACTTTGCCGCTAAATTCGTCATCTCAAGTATATGCTCATGCATGGTACGTGAACCATCATATTTCATGGTGGTCAATGTACTCGTCAATGTACCAGTAAGTGACTTATCAGCAGTTTGAGAACGTTTTTTTCACAAATTTCATAAATTCCTTAGCATTGTCAGTTTTGGGAAGAGAAGTCTTTAAATTGTTTGCAACTGTCATTCGCATGAACATTAAGCTCAGTCTGTTCGATCTTTCCCAAGTTTTATAGAAAGACTTTTCATCATTGCTACTTTCATAAGTAATAGCAGCTGGTTTCTCAGCTTGAAGTGCTAAATCAAGATCCAGGACACTTAAGTGAAACTGGACTTGTTCACTCCAATCAGGAAAATTTATCCCATTAAATAAGGGAACAGATGAGGCGTGCGAATGGAATGAAACAGGTACATATACTGCAAATGTGTAAGAAAATACTTATACATTAATGCTTTGAGAATATCACCTAATCAGATTCAAACTAAACTACACATGTACATCATAGTTCTCCTTTGGGCGATCCTATGATATACAAATATATAAAAATCATAATGATGCTAATAACTTTTATTTGATAATTGTAAATATATCTTATTAAAATTTATTTGTTATCTTTGGATATACAAACAAAAGTAAGAAGTCATATTAATTATCAACCATAACGTTCATGAATTATAGAAAATAATTAACCTTTGGGTTAATCCCTAAGTTCTTATAATAAATGAACTTCAATATACCCATAACACCAAAAAATAATATGCAACATATCAATTTTTATATATATAGCATCAATTAATCATGGGTAATTGAATAAAACAATTTACAATATCAAAAGAAATTCAAAAGACTTCAAGGTTTGGCCACTTTGGTGACTAACAAACCATTTATAATATGAATTTTTTTAATATTGTAAAATGTAAATATTTACCAAATTGCACACAAGGACAAAAACTTAATCAAAGCATAAAGGCAAAAACGTAAATTTATAATGCAGGGGCAAAATGGTAAATAACCAGTAAGGGCAGAATCGTAAAATCATAATTCCATAAGGGCAAAACCATAAATTTATAATCCAGGGGCAAAATGGTAAAGAAATAGCAAGGGCAGAACCGTAAATAAATAGAGAAGGACAAAATGGGAATTTTAAAAAATAGCATAGGGGCAATTTTGTAAAAATAGGCCCTCGGTATGTCAGGCGCATGCTCTGATACCAACTGTAAGTCAATACATATTAAATCTGTAATGCGGAAATTCATACTAAACAGTGATATTTTGATCTTCATGATTTTCACAAATAAATGAAGACATACCTTTATCCATAACGTTGAACTTGATGATTGTTGTAGAAAACCCAAAGAATTCGAACCAAAAGAAGAAATCCGATTTCTCTCCCTTAACCCACTATTCTTGATGTATTCTATTAATGGAGGAGAGAATACCAAATTCCTTTAGGTTATGTTTGTTCGTTGTGGGTGGAGAGAGGACCGGACTCTATTTATACGTTCGTTGAAAATGTGCATTCCATCAAAGCGATATACCCTTTCAATTTATTAGAGTCGTAACTCCTCGTAACCAATAATTATTTATTTTATAACATAACAATAATTATTAAACCATATAACATAAATCATATCATGTGGGCCACAATAATTCTTACAAGAACATGCGCCATCCATCATTTATGTAGAGAGCCACGGGCCATCAAGGTCAAGAGTGGTGCGCCCAGGCCGTCTAAGTTGAAAAGTGGCGATGCTAAGAATTGGTCTTGGTTGAGACAGTGTCTCGAGTTTGATTGAAGAGTGTTATGGGGCCAGGAACATCGGTGAGAAAAGCTAGTCATAGAAAGAATGCTATTGGATTCCATTATGCGATGTTGAGAATTATTTCTTGTGGTGGATAGGACTTGGTTGATCAAGATTTGACCTCTCTATGGCAACAAGCAATTGAGTGCGCACCACTGTATAAATGCTTAAAGTCAAGATTTTAATTTCAATGCGGAAAAAAAAATCTGAAAAGTAATTATCATAATACTTGCTAAAAAGCAATGAACACCCCTAATTAAGAGAAATCTGTTTTAAGATGGGTAAGCTCCAAATTCAAAAAATATATAAACAATTATGCACATTAGCGTCAATGCGCGGCCTTTGCCACATAGAATAACCGCCATCTATAATAGCAATTTTTGGCCAAAATTAAAATAGTGAAAAAAGTTTAGGACTAAATTGGTCAAATTAAAATGTTTGCATCCATACAATGAGTTTAAAACTTTTTTCGGTGATTATCCTAGAAATTGAAACGTACCCATCATAGTCCATTCTCAATTTTTGGAACAAGGAATTGGCCAAAAATTGAACCAACTGATACTAGTGTATACCTGAGAACCCACCTTTTTTTTTCAACTTATTTAATAATATAACTATTATCTTATGGAAAAAAATAGTTTGGGAACCAGTCAAGATGTCTTCCCTTATTATTATTATTATTTTTAATTAGGGCCTATCACACTCCTCATGTCAATAGCACCTAAATCAGCTAGATGAGGTCTATTCGTTTCGGTTTTGGGATTGAACTGACATGGTTTACTTACCCCTATTTTTAGGGAGGGATAAGCTCGAGACGAGATCACCATCCTTAAATTTAATTGCGCAATTATTTTTGAGCAAGTGAGAATACTTACTTCGACATTGGTGCTTTCTCCAAGGACTAGTAGAGAAACCATCTCTATATCAAAGTAGCTTAGATGCTCTCAAAACACTGACATCTCCGTCCAATAAATTACTCATTATGTGCGTTAATACATCGTCCGGAAAGATAGAAAGCAATAAATAATGAACGAGAGATTCGGTGATAATTCAGCATGGACAGTCCATTCTTGGCTCAACTGTCACATTTCTTAGTCAAGTCATCCCCTGCACCAGTAATCGCAATCAGGGCCCTCTCTCTCTCTTAATTCGAGTACCGTACCAACTGAACTTATGTCTCGACTTGAATGTTCACTTTTGTGTCTTGACTTGAATGTTCACTTTGTTCATGTTCATCCCTTCGGACCGAACCATAAAAGTTACCATCAAACTTTGCATTGCAACATCAGAATGCTTGCGTTCTTTTGCCCAGAGAGGGTGTTGAGAATACTCTAGTGCCATTTGTTGAGAGTGCGGCAAAAACCCGACACCTTCATCCGAGGAAGTCGTTAAGAAGGAGCTTTCAAGTCTGACCCCATCGGCGTATCTAGTTAGACCCATTTTTATTTGAAAGTTGAAATCAGTAAGTTAGAAGATAATTAGGATATATTTACCGTTTCATATCACACCAATTTTTTCCAAGCTCACATGTGCATCTCAATAAAAGGAAAAAAAAAAAAAAATCTTATTCTTTCAATTTGGTCAATCCTAAGGAATGCATGAATATCGCGCTATACATATGCATAGGGCACGACGGCGCCGATAGATTACATGCGTGGCTTTTATCTTGAGTGGGTGAACGTCGTAGCTCAGACACCAATCTGTCGACGTCTAGTTACTCCACCTCTTCAGCTTTCCTTTTTTGGTCTCGCGAGCAAGAAGCATTTCAAAGGCCGGCTCAAAAAAATTCATAGATGGACACACATTTTCTCATCCATTCTGTGTCGATTAGACTCCTTACCCAAAAGTGATACAAAGGCTCGTTTGGCAACCACTTTGCCAAGTATCTTTGAGCCCCTAAAGATCTTTGAGCTAAAGTAGGGGTGTTTGGCAAAAACATTTGAAACCCCCTTTGGAGAAATCCAGCCTTGTGAAAGCTGAAAGCCCAAGGCAGGAGAGGACCTGTCTTGGGCTTTCGGCTTTTCCGTCATGCCTGCTCGGGGTACTGTTTATATATATTTTTTCCGAAATTGTCCTTACGAACTTTTTGTTTTTCCATTTTTTGCCCTTGTGAGGAGCACTGCTCATCTTCTCTGTCGAGAGTGGCCTCGGTGGCAGCTGTTTGGGTCAGTGTTCACCTTCTCCGTCGAGGGTGGCCCCAATGGCAACCGCTTGGGTCGCGCGACCCAAGCGCGGCCCTTGGCGAGGTCGTGCGACCTAGGCGCGACCCTCGCCGAGGTTGTGCGACCTAGGCCCAACCCTCGCCGAGGTCCCCTGACCTCAGGCGAGGGTTGCGTAGCCTCGTGACGGCCAATCGGGGTTCTCGGAGCCACGCGACCTCGCCGCCCTAGATCCGGGGTCGCCGGAGGTCGCGACGGCGTCGCGCGACCTTTCCGGCCCAGATCCAGGGTCGCGGAGGTCGCAACGGCGTCAGCGCGACGCGCGCGACCTCGCCGGCCCAGATCCGGGGTCGCGGGGGTCGCCGCCGGCCGTCGGTTGCCGCTGCCCTTGTCGGTTTTCATTTTTTTATTTTTCTTTTGATAATTTTTTTTTTCACAAAAGCCCTTTGTCCCCCAAACATCATTTTGTGCAAATGTACTTCACAAATGGCTGCTAAATTACAATTTACCAACACACAGTTTGTATTTTGAAAAATACATTTAACTCCATTTTAAGCGGGTCTACTCCAGTCAAGTCATTCCTCATTTTCTCCGCTAATTTAAAAAAAAAAAAACAATCAAAGACAACCGCGCCGGGCCGTTGTCAACTGTCACTTCCGTCCAGTCATCATTCATTAAGACATGATCGCCTTTGAACGCTGCTTGAAACCGCGAGAAGCTCCAACCGGTAGAAAAATCGAGGCGGTAATCCGGTTCTCCGGCGGATTTCGCTTCGGAACTGAGGTCGGAGCTGTGAAATGCGGCCTTCGATCCTCAACCTCGCTTGCGTTTTCCTGGTTCTCTTCAGCTCCTCGTTCTCGCCCTCGCTCGGCGATCCCCGGGTCTCGGAGGCGGGGATTCTGTGCCTCAAATCCAACGTCACGTCCACCGCGAACATCGTCCCGAACTTCCTGGACGTCATGCGAAAGATTGCCGCGACAGTTATCGAAGATCTTTGGGCTAATGATTCCGTCACCTCTCCGTTGCCGGAAATCTACGCCCTGGCTCAGTGCCACGGCGACCTGAGCCGCGACGATTGCCTCCTCTGTTTCGCGCAGAGCAGGACTATACTCCCTCGGTGCAGCGTCTTGGCGTCTAACTCCGGGCGGTTGTATCTCGACGGTTGCTTCATAAGGTTTGATTACTATAATTTCTTTAATGAGACCGTCGATCCGCAGCACGACATGGTCAAGTGCGCCAATCAGTCCAGCGTCTCAGCCGACCAGCAGGCGAGGCAGCAGTTCGCTGATAAGGTCGACCGAGTGCTGAGGAATGTGTCGGCGGTCGCGCCGGAGAACAAGGGGTTTGCTGTTTTCGGAGAGGCGAGGAGAGGAGGAGTCGCCGATGTTTATGCGCTGGCGCAGTGCTGGACCACTCTCGATGAGAAGGGGTGTAGAGAGTGCTTGGCAAATGCGATGATCGGGGCGAGGAACTGCACTCCTGGGGATGAAGGGAGGGCTATGAATGCTGGATGTTTCATGCGGTATTCGACGCGGAGGTTTTATACTGTCCCTACAGATGGTGGTAAGAATTGAATGATCTTGCAAGTTAGTCTGCACGATGTTCTAGTTTTCTTGTTCTGTATTTTCAACTGAATTGGGATAGCTGTCGTCTGTAGTAGGTTATTTTTTGTCTCTTAATTGCTATAGCTTCCGGTTTCTTGTCAGCAAAGGATGATCTTTGTGTTTTTTAATAGACTCGTTGAAGCTTGGGATCATCATTGCTATTGCTTCATCCGTTGCTGCTGCAACTTCACTTGTTTTGGTCGGTGCTTATGTTGGATACAGAAAATTATCCAAGAAAAGAGAAGGTAAAGTGAAACTAAAGAGGATATTTCTGTTTTAACTTTCTCTTTAAACATTCTCTAATGCCATCCATCTTCTTTGCCTATTCTCAGTCCAGAAGAAACTCTTTGGCGTTCCAGCAATTGTAAGGAAGTCGAATCTGAATTTTAATTACGAATTGCTTGAGAAGGCTACTGATTTCTTTGATGAGTCGAGGAAATTAGGTCAAGGAGGAGCTGGTTCTGTATACAAGGGGATCCTCCCTGATGGAAGAGTTGTTGCAGTAAAAAGACTGGTGTTCAACACTCGTCAGTGGGTGGATGACTTCTTCAATGAGGTAAATTTGATCAGTGGAATCCAACACAAGAACCTGGTTCGCCTCCTGGGTTGCAGCATTGAAGGCCCAGAAAGCCTCCTAGTTTATGAATATGTTTCCAACAGAAGCCTTGATCTAATCCTCTTTAGTAAGTTACCCCCCCACTTGCTGCTCCATTCTGAATGTGAGATTAGTCGGAGTTGGTTCCATAAGTTGGGCTTCTTACCAAAATGAAACCCTTTAGTTTTTAGCTTCTCCAAATTTGTTCTATGGTGTTAATCTAGTTGCTAGCTTCATCTTGTTCCAAAATAATACTTTTTCTTGCTAGTCTTTTCTAGGTAGTTTTTAGATCTCATTCCTGATAAGTACTCAATTGCAATAATGTAACTGATAACAAGACCTGGTTGCCGTTGCAGTCAAGAATGCGACCCGTATCCTGAGTTGGCAGGAGCGGCTTAATATCATCTCCGGAACAGCTGAGGGGCTGTCATTTCTCCATGGACCTTGTGGAGTGAAAATAATACATAGAGACATCAAAAGCAGCAATGTCCTTCTTGATGAGGATCTCACAGCAAAGGTTGCTGACTTTGGACTTGCTCGATGTCTTGATACGGAAAAATCTCATCTTAGCACTGGTATCGCAGGGACACTGTAAGATTCTGGTCTTTAATTTTTTTGTCTCTCTTTGTTTCAATTAAGCCAGTGTAGATAACATCTTCATGTAGAGAAGACTGGATTGGCTATTTGAACCGCCACATATTATGAGTTCAGAAGATAAGCATGTGATATAGGGCTTATTGTGTGGATGACCCCTTCTCTTCACTCTTTGGCAATTTCATCTTCTACTACAGATTCTGTAGAACAGATCTCTCTCCTTCTGAAAGAATAATTTTGCAGGGGTTATATGGCTCCAGAGTATGTTGTTAGGGGACAACTAACAGAGAAAGCAGATGTTTACTCTTTCGGTGTGCTGGTCCTAGAAATTTTAAGTGGTAGGAAGAACAATGTCTTTGGGCAGGTCTCACGTTCAGTTCTGCAATCGGTAAGATTCATATACCCATCTTCCTGATTTCAACCTCTAAAATATGCATGCGGTGTTTAAAAATTTCTTCTTGTCTATGATATAGAGTTGGAATAAATCCTAACATCTTCTCGAACTTCAGATTGAGAGTTTTCCAGCTACTCTTTTCTCTGTACTGGAAATCTACTAATCCACACAAACCCCCTTGTGGCTTTACATATCATGATTCAGCTGCACAAGGGCTTTATTAATTCATCCCTTCACAATCTGGAGAGAGTCTTGTTTTTCTGCTCAACACTAGCAAAGTTTCTAATGACTTGCTACAACTTTTTCTGTAATATTCAGGTTTGGAAGCAATATAAATCAAATACCCTTGCTGAATGCATTGATCCTGTATTGAAAGGCAAGTTTCCCGTCTCAGAGGCATTGAATGTGCTTCAAATCGCGCTTCTTTGCACCCAAGCTTCCCCAGATCTACGACCATCCATGGCTGAAGTAATGGAGATGCTCAACAACCGGGAGTGTATAGTTCCCATGCCGACACAACCCCCATTTCTCAACAATAATCTGATTCCAGATGACTCCAGAAGAAGCTCAAATATGAATTCTGGGATCACAAACCAACTGACAAATTCTGAAATTTCCTTCGCTTCCACCATAAGCCTCCAATGAGATAAGTCTTTTCAATGGAATCAACTGAGCCAGCGGAGGTGATGTAATTTTCGGACATGTGAACAGGACCACTATTCATACCCCAGCCGCCTGTGATGGGATGGGCATATGGTCCTGTGAGAAGGATTGCGGGGAGCCCAGTGGCCTATAATTCTTGAGGGTTTCTTGAAGCCCGATTGCGAAAACAGGATGAGAGTATATGCGCAGCAAGACAGGGCAAAGATGCAGCTGCTGTGCAAGAGATTGCAGAAGCTCCGTGGTGCACCAGTCATGTCTTATGCTAGCTGTTTCCCGCTTAGTGGAGTCGGAGGAACTTATGTACATATTCTCATTCATTTATTTCCTTTATGCTCCATTTTATCTTAGTATTACCAATTCCACTCAATTTATACAGGAAGTACAGTGACTCATATGAAACAGAATCACAATTGTTTAGTAGATCATGCTAGCCTCTTTCATGTCCTGGAATCTCTGAAGGGAAAAGCGAAACCCTGAGATTCCACCTCTTTTGTCGGAAATCTTCTCATTAGCATTTTTCGCTTCAGTTTTTCTCAGGGCGACGGTCTCTTTTTCCATGATGAGTATAGATGAATTCTTGAAATGATCAGCTAGACAGCTTGATGTACTTCTCAACTTTTTCCTTATGTAATTCCCGGTTTGAAGCTGGCACTTTCGTTGAATTGACTAGGGATTTTTAACCGTCTACCAGTACCGGTATTGCCCAGAATGATCCCATATAGAAGAAACAGTACGGAAATTACTCTATGGTTGATATTCTTTGTCAATTATTGTTTGCGATTTTCTTCGGATGGAATCCTGAATTGGAGGATGATAATATCGTTACTGATTAGATCCAAGTAGACAATAGTCCACTATTACAGCATTGACCTTCGTAGACATCATATGACCGTAACTCTTACTCCAATAATTAGACCTCTTCTCCGCATCCGTAGGCCGGTGAACGTATGGATTCCTTTGGAGAAGAACAAGAAAGGTCCTAATGGCGGATGCACTTGTTGGCGAACCTCAAGACTAAAGAATGTACTTGGAAAGCGATCCCTTATCATTTAGACCTTAAAGTTCATTTCATTAACTTCTGGTGTTAGTGTAAAGGCGAGGATGACCGGTGCTGCGAGCAGGCAGCACCACCCACCGAGGGGCAAACCACCCGTGCAAAGTACATCGATGTTTCTTCTTTTTGGGGTCCACGAAGGGAAAACTCCATGCGAAGAACCCTTTCATGCCCTGATCAAGAAGATTTAGGGGCTATTGTATGATCGCAAACGTGACATCATTTTCTGCACCCTTTCGATGGTCCGTTGAGTTTGCTTTTAAAGTGGGAGAGAAGCTTGTGACTGTTCCCTGCGGAAACTCTTTGCTTCTCCTGGAGATCCTGCTTGCAAGTGGATCATTGCATTGAACTCGAATCATCAGAAATGGAAGTATAGAAATAATCTTAATCTCGACAATAACCCTTCCATGTTATAAAACTGCAGATCTCTAAGGAAGTCTAGTTCAATCCTGTGAAACTTTATTAGCAGACACCATCAAATAGTTTCCTAGTCCCTTCAGCAAACAATCAATCTGGGTCTCAAAATTTCTGGTAGTCAATTCCACTTTTACATTAAGGATTTTCAGCCGCTGCCAGTATTATGTAAAGTGACAATGACAATGGCCTGTCATTAGAAGAGAGTCCCTACTAATATTGGTAGCAACTCCGCCGACATGTATAGTTTATAGCATAATCTCCAAATTTGTGCAAGCAGTCGAAAAACAATCCTTTCATTTACTTATGCAGTGGATATTATCACACCTCAGTTTATCCACTTCCATCACGCAAGTCTCTCTCTTTCGATCGAAGGTTCGAACTACAAGCACCGCTTTTATTAGGTTTTCATAGCTCTGGCACTCCTAAGAAGAGGTACCAGTTGACCTGCCTGGTGTTTCTCAGTGACTGCTGGAATCGCAAAGAAAGCCAACATCAAAAGATAAGTCTGTCGAACAACACCCGTGTGTCACATCTAACCTCTACCAGAGATTTTCTTGAAATCAACGAAGAAAAGAGAGACAGATGAGTAGGCACACGATTAAGAAATTACAATCACAGCCACCGATATGATTTCCCCTAGTGAATACATTAGGTACTGTTCTCAGCCCCGTCCAATATGCCAAAGCAGATTGAACCACAGTTCCATCGCCTTCAAAATGAAATTCAGATGGTTGAACAATGCAGTGTTAAAGAGATCGTGTTCCACATGATTTCTTCAGCTTGTAGATAAAGCGATCTCTTGCACAATCATGGAAATATCAACAAATTATAGTTGAAAACCTCCATGGTCAAAAGAATCAAAAGATACAGGTCTTTGGGGCTAATCGAGCAGAGATTCTTAGCTGGCTTGTACACATGAATAGAACACTAAACCAGCAAATCTGCTTAAAAAAATTGGTATCTTTGCGTCATCGACAAAATCAGCCTCCAAATAGCCAAGAACAAGATGGTTCATACTCAGCTCAAGATTATATATGCAGGCGGTACAAGAGGCTAGGAGACGCTCACCTTCCTTGTCCAGCTTGACGACTTTGTAACTCTCCTCGAGCTGCGTCAACAAATGCTTGACCCTGTGGCAGTAGCCACAGTAAGTTTTGCTGCACAGGAACCACATGGTCAGTAAGATTGAGACCTCTCTGCTTCTGACGCTATATAAGCTATCGCAGAACTCTCATTTTGAGCTGCTGCCACTTTGGGTTCTGCAACAATCGAGTCCTAACAGAACACGGTATAGTATCCGGCGACAGTAATCTCTTCGGTCCGCTAGCAATTTTCTCATTAGACATGGTAGTTTAGCGTTCATAACTTGCATTATCAATTCAGCAACTGGCACACGAGATCATAGCGAAATCCACTGCCACAAACATCTAATTCAAAACCCTTTTTTTCCTCAAAATTCAAATCCCATCAAAAGTGCTGACTTTGCTAGCAATTTTCTCCTTACTGATGGTAGTTCAACATTCATTACTTGCATCGTCAATTCAGATTCGTACTGGAATTCCGGTCAAAATATTGATAATTTGTCGAACCCTGTTTAGTTTTTCAAAATTCCTTCACTTTTTTAAAAGGATTCTCATAGAATTCAGGCATTTGCTAGGAAATGGTAAAACACCAGATTTCTTCACCTAGAAGGTATGAAATTCGGATCTCTTGATTCTTGGACCCTTTGTCACAAAGCGTATCAAATGCGGTCAACATTGGTCAATCTTCTTGTTAGAAGAAAGTCGACGGAAGAAACGATTAACCTCTTCAAAGTGCAATGAACAATTTACTTTGAAACGTTGAATCACGAGTGAATGACGGCCAATATGACTCCACGATGGTTCGAATGGTGCGAATGCAATCACGAGACAAATATTCAATTTCCACAGCATTAATGCCGATTGTCTTCTCAAAACAGTAATAGAATACCTTTTTTATTCTTTGATGGAGGGAGGAGAAGAAGAGAAAATACTTTCTTTTAGAACGTTTTTTTTGTCAACCAACCCAACGGTTATCTCCATAAATTATTTATATAACTTTCTTCATATCCTTTCAAATGGTGTCTCTCCATCATAACATATCAAAACGAATTGGTGCATCTTAATCACATCCCATCATGGACGTACTAATAAAGTATAAAATCTCATACTAGGATATGATGGGCTTAATAGCACTTTATCAAGAATATAATACAGTTAACATTCATCTACTTTAGAAACAATTCACACTTGGCAAGAAAGCTGTACGACTAGTGAGTACACCTATATTTGGGAGCTCAATTATGCATATGTTAAGGATAACATAATAGTTACAACCCTAAAAGAAATAAACAATTGAGTACCCTAGACATATCTTGTTACATCAGTCTAAGTACACTTATCTCTTAAAGGTCATACTTGATTATTCTCATAATACAATGTATTTACAATTATATCTAAAATTACAGAAGACAATATAATTGGTCGACTAGTAAATACATGTGATAGATCTTCCTTCGTACTCATGCCTCTCTCAATTTTAGAATAACTACTTTCTTAGACATGTCTCATAAAACCATATCTATTCACGACCGCCGGTAACATGCTAAATTAGCAACTTTGATTTTTCACTTCGAAAACATAATCAAAAGTAACATAGGATACAAAATGAAGTAAATTATAAATTACCTCAAGAGTTCACACGATGAGTAAATATGGGTAATTTCATTCACTTTCTCTTGTTGGTCGTACAATGTACATGTAGTATGAATTACATGCTATAGTGAATTTCTCTTTTTGTAAGAGTGTATATCATTTCTTAAATTCATCCAATATACGCATCTTAGCTTAAACATAGTCACGTGCTTCTCACGTACTCATGTTTAGCTTGAGTACTATATCAGCTCACTTTCTATAGCGCCCAATTAAGTACTCGCATCCGACATCTTTCAGGCATACATGGTTGTTGGACTATCATGTTCGATCTTATTATATACAAATCACAAATCTCATCTTATCTTGACTCCGATCAAGACGACATATTATTTAATGTACTAAATTTGCTCTTCAGCATTTATATATATAACGTCTCATCTCAATGTGCTAACTATAGCACGTTGAGATAATTGCTCGTGCGGAATGAGCTAATCATTGCCTGCTAACATACTTTTCAACAATATATGTGTGTTTGTGCTAGTCTCACAATGGATTTGTACTTATTGATAAAACATCAAGTCACTAAAGACAAAAAAGTACAATACATATGTTTTTTTTTTGGTAGAAAGGGTAATAAATATATTAAGGACAGGCAAATGTACAGAAAATCCCGCACACGGAAACTTACACTCAAGAAGAAAAACAACCTGAGTGGAAGGATACCGGGACGTAAAAGGAACAACTGCGGCAAATACAAGGCCGCACAACCAACAAAACAAGCATGGTAAACAGAAAGTCGGAACCACAGCTAGGCACCAAAAAGCCACACCAGAAAAACAAGCAAAAAACAACTCCCAGCCAGGCAAGAAGGTCGGGAAACTAACACCAAACGTGACAGAGTAGCGACTGCAACCACCACGCCCAAAAATCAACCAGTCGGTAGGAGGTCCCCATAAGAGAAAACGATAGGGTCGATATCCCAAGAACGCTGTAGCCTCCTATTCCTAATGGAATCCTCCACACCCCTTAAGGAAATGGCCTTATCTTTCACAGCTCTAAGTAGATGCTTCTTCATGGCCAAAACATAAATCGCCTCTCCCCTGAATAGAATATTATTCCCGTTCTTCCAAATGACGTGGCAAACTGCACCGAAGGAGAAACAGGCTATACACTTATAAAATTCTTTCTCCGAGAGTAAGGAAATGGCCCAACTCAGGTTGTCCTCCCAAGATCCGTTACGCCAAGGAAGATTACATCTAGTCGCCCAAAAGAAAGCAAGCCTAGAAGTAATCCGACATCCGAAAAAGAGATGATCAACTGAGTCAGGCATATCATTGCAAAAAGGGCAGGAAGCAGAATCAATTCTACCATAAGATAAAAGGAGAGCTTGGGTAGGGAGCCTACGCCTAGTAATGAGCCAAGGGTTAAATTGATATCGAGGTAAGATGGCATTGTTCCAAATAAAGCCAACTGATGCGGGATTTCCTCCGCCGAATAGCCTCCCACGCTGAAGCAACCGAGAACAAGCCCGACGACTCCCCTCTCCAATACAAACGGTTAGGGTAACGAGATAGGGAGGGAAGAGGCGACCCCCATGACTCAATCTCCATCCTAAGTGCATGGCCATTGTCAAAAAAAAGTTAGCAATCGTAACCAGTCTGGAAAGCCCGGAACTATAAATGAACACGTCTGAGAAAAACAAGTTTAAAGGCCCCCAAAGGTGCCAGTTGTCAAACCATAGTGACACAGATGAACCATCTCCTATCTTCCATGCAAAGCTTAGCCTGACTTCCTCCTTAATCTGCAAGATCTTCTTCCAAGCCCAAGAGCAAGAGGTCGGCTGCTTTACCACCTAGAAGTTTTTGTTCTTTAAGAATGTTGAATAATCCATTTGCACCCATTGACTCCTTATATGAGAATAAATTTCAGATGTGTTTGAGCATAGCCGCCTTATTATACTCACGAAGTCTACGAATACCTAGACCACGCTCAACTTTTGGGAGGTAAACTTCATCCCAAGAGACCTTAGCTCCTCCTCTCCCCAACTCGAGACCTCTCCACAGGAATTGTCTCAGAACATGCTCAATTTGGTCAAGCATCAAGGCAGGCAATATAAACACACTGACCCAATAAGCCTGAATGGCATGAAGAATTGACCTGATAAATTGGACACGCCTAGCAAAGGAGAGAAACTGGTGAGTCTAGGATTGCACCCTCACTGTAATGCGTCTCACAAGTTCACCACAATCGGCCTTACCCAGCCTGCTCGTGATAATCGAAACTCCCATGTACTGGACCGGCAAAACCCCTTCTTGAAAGCCAAGCTCCAAGAGTATTTGACTTTTAATGGAGGGCGATCCACCTAAGAGGAAAACCTCACGTTTCCTCGAATTCGGAAGAAAGCCATTGTAGGATGAGAAAGTTTGAAGGCCTTCCTTGAGGAGCGAGACAAAAGGCAAGTGGCCTTCATAGAAGAGGAAAACATCATCCGCAAAAAACAGATGCGAAAGGGAAGTAGGCTTACACCTCCAAAAGAACCTAAACCCCGGTTGCCATGAGCTTCTATCAAGAATACCGAAAGCACCTCCATCACCAATGTGAATAAATAAGGAGACATGTGATCACCCTGTCGCAGGCCACATCCACTAGGAAAAAACATGAAACTCCCCATTCAACGCAATTGAGAACCGCGGTGTGCGAACGCAAGGAGTACACTCTCAAGGAACTGCCAATCCACTGTATCATAAGCCTTCCTGAAATTCACTTTAATTGCACACTTAGGAGTATACGGCTGAAGATGAAAATCGGAAAAGAGTTCTTGGGCCAAAAGGATATTATCCCTAATACGCCGTCCTTTAACAAAAGCACTCTGAGGTGGGCTAATAAGATTCTTCAACACTGCAGCAATCCTATTCGCCAGCACCTTAGTAATAAGCTTGTAAATAGTGTTGCAACAAGCAATAGGTCTGTAGTCATCTATAGAAGATGCATTGGGAACCTTGGGCACCAATACCAAAGTGGTGTTGTTTACCTCATTCATAAGTCTTCCGGTACAATACATATGCTCACATATATATAAACCAATAATCCTCTACAATATTACATATCACATTCTACGTAACCCTAGAGACATGAGACATCTTGTGGGTCAAGAACACGTCTCTAGGACTAGTTTTTGTAAATGGATTAGCAACCATTCTATTGATTAAAATGTATTGAATGATCATTTCTTTTTGCGCTATTATATTTCTAATGAAGTTGTTCTTTATGTCAATGTGTTTCGTCCTCCATGATACTTGAGATCTTTTATATAGGCAGTGGCAGCTTGGTAATCATAATAAACCATCAATAGTCTTGGAACCTCAGTGACAATGGTCAAATTTTTCAAAAAACATTTTAGTCATACTGCCTTTTGCACTACGGCAGAGCATGAAATAAATTCTGCATCCATCGTAGATAAGACTGTGCATATTTGTTTCTTATTATTTCGAGAAATTGCACATTCATTGAGCAAGAACGCATATCCAAAAGTCGATTTACGCTTATCTAAATCTCCTCCCCAATTAGCATATGAATAGCTTAATAAACGTAAATCATTTCCTTGATAACAAAATCGATAGTTCATTGACCAGAATTTAATTGATATCGACTCACCAACCCTACATCATAACATATGTCAGGTCGAGTACACATTATAACATACATCAAACTTCCGATCGCACGAATGTAAGGAAGAGTTTCCATTTTTTTATTTTCTTTTGGAGTCTTAGGACACATCTTAATACTTAGGCCTTCACCTTGCATGACAGGGGTATCAATAGAAATACAACGCTCCATATTGAAACGCTTAAGAATCTTCATTATATAAGACTCTTGTGATAAAGTAAAGAGTTTCCTTGATCGATCTCTTTTGATCTTAACTCATAATATATAAGTAGTTTCTCCCATGTCTTTCATTTCAAAATTAGAGGACAACCATTCTTTTATGTTGATAACCAAACCATTGTCTAACCAAACCCTTGTCATTTCTAGCCAATAAAATGTGGTCAACATAAAGTGATAAAAATCAAAATTTATTTTCGGATGGTTTGACATATACATAGTGATCTTCTTTAATCATCGTGAATATGAAAGATGTTATGGCTTGATGAAAACAAATATGCCATTGTCTAGATGATTGCTTAAAGCCATATATTGAGCAATGAAACTTGTAAACTTTACGCTCTTGACTTTCAGCAATGAAACTTGTTGGTTGCTTCATATAGATTTCCTCATTTAGTTCTCCATTAAGAAATGCCATCTTTATATCCATTTGATGTAATTCTAGGTCTAACTGTACAACGATGACTATGATAAGGCGTATAGAGGTGAACCCTACAACTGGTGAAAATGTTTCCTCATAATCTATACCATATTGTTGAGTATA
Source organism: Eucalyptus sp. ANBG9806169 (assembly GCA_014182395.1). NCBI lineage: Eukaryota > Viridiplantae > Streptophyta > Magnoliopsida > Myrtales > Myrtaceae > Eucalyptus > Eucalyptus sp. ANBG9806169. The sequence goes on along the minus strand of CM024574.1, from coordinate 2,045,164 downwards.
ACCTTTCGCCACAAGATGGACATTATACTTTTCAATGGATCCATCCACCCTTCGCTTAATCTTGAAAACCCATTTATTTCTAATTACCTTATGATTGTGTGGTAGATCAACCAAATCCCATATGTGGTTTGCCCTCATTGACTCTATTTCATCTTCCAAAACTTTTCTCTCTTCTTCCTTGTCAAAGGATGAGAGAGCCTCTTGGATAGTCTTAGGCTCGGCATCGTCTTGCTGATCAATCATAAATACTTTTTCTTCAATTTCAAACGACAACGGGGAATATTTTTACAATTATTTTTATGTAACTAAATTTCTCTTGAATTCAGTTCGCCAAACAATGCGACACTCCCATTAAGTCTTGTATATTGAGATAAATCTTTATTTTCCTTAACAACATTAGTGGGTGTTTTATCAAGGTCTTCTATCTCATATAATTAGAAGTTCTTATCAATTTCACATCTACTAGGAAAATCGTTCTCTAAGAACATGACATTTTGTGACTCCATTTCGATCACACTTCTATTAGCTTTGTTTACCTATGAACACGTACCTTTGAAGTGTTCAGAATATCTTATAAAGATATATTTCTTCCCTCTAGGGTCTAATTTACCATATTTATAGGAATAATCATTAATATACGCTCCAATAATGTAGATTACTTAAATATGATTTTCTACTAGTCCACAATTCATAAGTGGTGAAGTGACTGATTTTGAGGGCACGCGGTTAAGTATATATACAGTAGTTAATAACGCATCTCTCCACTATGAGATAGGTAGATTTGCTTGCACCATAATAGACCTAATCATTTTCCATAGGGTCATATTCATTCTCTCAGCAACCCTATTTTGTTGCGGAGTACAAGAAATAGTCAATTGTCTTACAATTCCATTTTCATCACAAAGATATTTGAATTGCTCAAATAGATACTCACGTCCGTGATCAATTTTCAATGCATTTTTTGTTTTATTCAACTGATTCTCTACCAACCTATATATCATCCAAAACAGTTTAATGCTTGTGACTTATGGGAGATTAGAAAGATCTAATCAAAACGCTTGAAGTCATCTGTAAAAATAAGAATAACTATGGAAATTAAGTTCCGTCGAATATTTGGAGTATAGAGGACATCATGTAAGAATAGGCTTCGACCACCATGTAAAATTGATTTACATGTGGCAATACCCTTCACTTCAACCCTTGAGTTATTCTCAATATATATCTATCTTCTTCCATGTTGTGTTCGACGATACAACACAAATGCTCCATGATCTCTAGCTACATGGTCTGTTATTTCTGAGTCTATAGTTCACATTGGATGAGATTTTGCAAGCATTATAATGTTAGAAATAAAAATATTATTTAAAGTAATATAGTAATAGGGTACCTCTTTCGACTCATTACATTCACGAGTAAAGTGACCAAACTTGCTACAATTGTAGCACTTCATCTTGGCCTTGTCCTTTTTCCCACCACGCTTCTTGTGTCGGAAGGTCTTAACCCTCTTGGATGCCTGATCAATCTCCTTATTTTCGTTATTGAATTGATGGTTCCTTTTGCGCTTAAAGCCTAAAGCTTTACGCGAACTCGATTTAGTAACATAAGCATGGGTAGAGGATCTCGCAACCTTTAAATGCTCATCATCTAATTCCAAATGACGTGCAATATCGTCAAAGTGATAATATTCTCATTGTGTGTCATGTTAATTTTCATATGCTCCCAACAATCAGGAAGATACCTTATAACGGCCTGAACTTGTTGTTCATCCGTAAGGGAGTGACCTACCGATTTCAACTCACGAATCATGTTTGATATCTCCTAAAGATGTTGCCTCATCATTATATTTGGGGGCTTTTGATATGTGTCAAATTTGATAATGATTCTTCTCAACTTAGTGGCAGATGTACCCCAAACTTATCCTTCAAGGCAACCCACATTATTTGAGCTTTATCATAACTTTCAAATTCATATATGAGATCATCTTGCAAACAACTCAACAACGTGATGTGAGCAATACTATTTTTCTTTTTTCATGCTTGATAAGCTTCTTGATCTTTCTTGTACTAAGCTAAAGTTCCATGTTCAAGTTCATTTATAATGTCATTGAAGGTTTCTAAAATCTCTTGTTCCTTAATGATGTACTGAACTTTTCGATGCCAAATATCATAATTCTCACTGTTCAGCTTCTCATCCTTAAGTCATAATCAATTGCTTTAATACTAACATATGTTTAGAGTAACACACATATTTAATTTGCTGTAAAAATAAACTAAATTAATAATAATTCAACAAAAGTCACAGAAACGAAAGTTCACTATGTTTCCAATAAACTTCTATGTACAATTGTTCTACTATCATTAACTAGTTTAATTTGCGCAAATTTTAAGTTCTAGGTGAGAGCTTCTTTGAATTTTATTAACCTATGAACTTCCATTGGAAAAAAATAATTACATGACCCCATGTAATTTCCACATTTTTCTATTAAATATCAAAAGGCATAACATGATGTGAACTAACGTACAAAAATAATCGTGCATCAACTATAATCGAAACCGAAATTCAACACATAATGAAAAAAATTAAGGATCTTCAACTATTGTTCACTCGGAATTAGGAAAATGCAAGCACATTAAACTATATACATGCTATCATCGAACCAAACTTTACACAACATATATGTGGTCATTTTCATGTAAGCTAGCTTATGTATTTCCAAAACTATAAGAAAATATAGGTTAAAAGGAATAAACAATGCACTTATATCGAAAAAATACGCGTACTTAAGATTCCGTACACATTTTATACCTTTAAAAGCCTCAAATATGTAAAATAACTATACCATAATGTAGAGCACATCCATACGAATCAAATGCCACCGACTACGCATCCATCGGACCTCCCATGCACCCACATGCATCGCTTGAGTGTGCGGCACGTGTGGCCCATGTGCTAGTGAGCCAATAAGGCTCCTGGCTGGTCCGATTGGTCCAACCGGTCCAACTAATTGGCCAGTCAACAAGTTTGGGTCGTTGGGTTGAGTTTTCATTTGGGTCGGGTCGTCGGCCAGTGAACTGCTGTCGGATGGGGTGATGTCATCGATGACATCATCCGGTGGTTATCAATCGTTAGCTGATGTCATCAATGACATCAGCACGTGTCGGTTCACCGAAGCACACATGATGCTCAAGCGCTGGGCATTCCCTTCGTGTTGGGCACGTGGCGCCCATGTGCCTTAGCTTCTGGCCGTGCATGTGGGTGCATCTAATGTCTTCCGGCGGCGCTTGATCCGCCGTTCAACTCGTCTCGATGAGTAGTTTCAATTTGCATATTCAAAAATTGATGTTGACAGAAAAATATTTGGAAAAATGGCCAAAACCGTAGGGGTGTACGTGACCTCCAAATCCGTTCTTCGCTTCGGTTTGTATTCGACGATTCATGTTGCAATTTTTGAGCGATGAGCATCCAGACGATGTGAAGTTCATCCTCTTGATCCCCATATCAAACAACAAATGAGAAAATTCTACGGAAAAACAAGGTAGAAATCATAACACGGGCTTTGGTACCAATGTTAAAAGAAAGCCGACGGATGCGTAATGAATAATTTACCCTAGAACGAATGTTGAATCATGAGCGAATGACGACCGGTATGACTTTACAATAGTCTGAATGTAATTACGAGGAAAACATTCAATTTTCATAGCATTAACGACGATTGTCTTCTCAAAGTAGTAATGGAATGCCTTTTTTTCTTTGATGAAGAGAGGAAAATAAGAGAAAACACTTTCTTTCATAATGATATTTATGCTAATCAATTCAACAGTTATCTCCATAAGTTATTTATATGACTTCTTTCATAATCTTTCAAAGGGTGTCTCTCCATCATGATATATCAAGACGAACTGGTGCGTCTTAATCGCACCCTATCATGGACTTAGTACAACACTTCCGAAGCTGACCTCATCCGAAAATTGCAGGTGCTTACGACTAGCACATGACATGCGCCATCTATCATTTATGTTGAGAGAACCGGGCAATTAAGGTCACGAGTGGTGCGGCTCCGCCGTCTAAGTTGAAAAGTGGCGATGCTAGGAATTGGTGTTGGTTGAGACGGTGTCTCGAGTTTGATCGAATCATGTTATAGGGCCAGGAACATCGGCGAGAAAAGCTAGTCATAGAAAGATGCTGTTGAATTCCATCATTAGGATTGTACGATGTTGAGAATTATTTGTTGTGGTAGTAAGACTTCGTTGATCAAGATTTGACCTCTCTATGGCAACTAGCAATTGAGTGCGCACTACTGTATAAGTGCTTCAAGTCAAGATTTTAATTTGAATGCGGAAAAAAATAATCTGAAAAGTAATTATCATAATTCTTGCTAAAAAGTAATGAACACCCCTAATTAAGGGAGATCGATTTCAAGATAGGTAAGTTCCAAATTCAAAAAATATATAAAAAATTATCCATGTTAGCATCAATGCATTGGCCTTTGTTACGTAGAACAACCGGCATCTATATTAGTAATTTGCAATCAAAATTGATTGGAAGAACTAAATTAGTTAGATTAAAAGGTTTGCATCCATACAATGGGTTTAAAACTTTTTTGGTAATTATCCTAAAAATTGAAACCTACCTATCAAAAGTCCATTCTCGATTTTTGAAACAAGGAATCGGCTAGAAACTAAACCGGTTGGTTCTAGCGTATACTCGAGAACCTACCTTTTTTTTTCAACTTATTTAATAATATAACTATTATCTTATGGAAAAAAAAAAATCTTGGGAGCAGGTCAAGGTCTATTCCCTTATTTTTATTTATTTTTATTAGGGAACCTACCACATTCCTCATGTTAATAGTATTGAAACTGGTTAGATGAGGTCTATTCATTTTGGATTTCGGGTTGAGCTGACATGATTGCCTACCCCAATTTTCATGGAGGGATATGGTTGATACAAGATTGCCATCCTTAAATTTAAGAAGCACAATTATTTCTGAGCTAGCGAGAATACTTAATTGGACATTGGTGCTTTCTCCAAAACTAGCAGAGAAACCATCTTTATCTCAAAGTAGCTTAGATGCTCTCAAAACACAATATTTGCGTTCATACAAATTACTCATCATGTGCGCTAATACGTCGTGGTACGGAAAGATAGAGAGCAACAAATAAATAATGAACGGAGAGATTCGGCGATAATTCAGCATGGACAGTCCATTCCTGGTTCTTTCTTTATTTAAAATTCTTGGTTCAATTGCTGCGTTTCTCAGTCAAGTCATTCCCTGCACTAGTAATCGCAGTCAGAGTCCTCTCTCTCTCTCTCTCTCTCTCTCTCTCTCTCTCTCAATTCGGGTACTGTACTGACTCAACTTATGTCTCGACTCTCTCTCTTCAACTTTTGGCTCAACTCGAATACTCACTTTTGTGTCTCAACTTGAATATCCACTTTGTCGGTGTTCATCCCTCCAGACGAAACCATAAAAGCTACCATTTGCATTGCTACATCGCAAGGCTCGCCTTTTTTTGTCCGGAGAGATTGTTGAGAATACTCTAGTGCTATTTGTTGAGAGCACAGCAGAAAGTTGACACTTTCATCTAAGGAAGTCACCAAATTGGAGCTTTCAAGTCTTGACCCTATCAACGTATTTAGTTGGAACCATTTTTATTTGAAAGTCTAAATCAGTAAGTTAGAAGATAACTAAGATATATTAAATGTTTCACATCACACCAATTCTTCCGAGCTTGCGTGTGCATCTTAAAAAAAAAAATCTTATTATTTCAATTTGGTCAATTCTAAGGAATGTGTCCAAATCGCACTATATACATATGCATAGGGCACGATAGCGCCGACCAAATTGGAGGGGTGGCTTTTATCTTGAGTGGGAGAACGTAGTAACTCAAAACACCAAATCTGTCGACATCTATTTACTCTGCCTCTTCAGCTTTCCTTCTTGTCTCACAAGCAAGAAGCATTTCAAAGTCCAGCTTGAAACAATTCATAGATGCACATTGCACACGCATCTTCTTATCCATTCTGTGTCGATCAGACTCCTTACCCAAAAGTGATACAAACAGTTCTCCAACCACTTCATTTGAATGCGAAATCAAGACATGCCGGGGAGCAAATCAAAACTTCACTGACGATGGTATTGGTCTTTTTAGAAGGCCATGAATTCGGGATGCGTTGGGGAGCAAACTCCCGACCGGGGCATCCCATCTCCATGTCCACCATCCCACGGAGAGAGACTTCCTAGTTTCCAACACGTTGTTGGGCCTGGCCCCATCCAAATTATCGGTCTTCGAATCGGAATAAATAGTTAGAATTAAGAAAATCATTGTCTTTATCTTTATCTTTTATCTTATAATGGCATTAAAAGTGGGTTAGCTACTCCAGACAAGTCGTTCCTCATCTTTCTCCGCTAATTTTTTTTAATAAAATAAATTTAAAGTCAAACTTTCTCTTTATCTCTCTCTTTTTGAATAACATTGATACAACATGACACGATATACTGATACGTTAGTTTTCAAAAAATAAAGAATTCCAACATATTTGGATACGTTGTATATTAGATATATATATTTTTATTTTATCATCATATTTATAAATTAAATTTTCTGACAAAAAAAATCAAATCGATTTGATTTAAATTCACAAATAAATAAATAAATAATAAAAAAGAGCATAAAATGAATTTATGTTAAAAATTGTGAGTCATGGGAAGTCAGAGTAAGAAGAGAAAACTAGGTTTTTCTCTTCTTCTTTTTTTTATCATTTATTAAAAATTTTAAATTGACTCATTATGTGTCGGAATCTTATATCGGAATTTTGGACTTACGTGAGAAGAGTTGATCACGTGTTGGAATTTTTCGACACTTGCGTGTTGGATTGGCGAATACGGCACGAACACTTTGAAAGAGTCTTGATGCTTCGCAAGCAATTGCGCCAGGTCGTGGCCAACTCTCAATTCCGTCCGTTCATCGTTCATTAAGATAAGATTGCCTTTGACGTTCCTTCAATGGCAGGACCCACCCTCGCTATCCGAGCTGCCGCTGCCGTCGTCGACGACCATCGTAGAGCCGATCCCCCTTCGTACGTGTCGCCGGTTTGACCGGTACGCACGAAATATCTACTTCATCGGCTCGCCCTCGCTTGTGGATGCTCGCCGCTCCATGCGTGCATGCGCTCGCGTGCATAAGTAAGAGCGCAGCTGATGGATGGCCGAACCCACGGGCTATACAGCAAAGCCAACAAACGCCCACGCCGCCGCCGCAGCTATTTTGGACTCCGCTTGCTTCGAATCTTGACGGCGGAAGGTGGCGGAGCTTGGGCTGCTCTTTGATGCGATCGCAGCTCCCAGAACGTTCGCCGGCAGATTTTACTTCAGAAGTGAGGTCGGAGCTGTGAAATGTGGCCTTCGATCCTCAAACTCGCTTGCGTTTTTCTGGTTCTCTTCAGCTCCTCGTTTTCGCCCTCGCTCGGCGATCCTCGAATCTCGGAGGCAGGCATTCTATGCCTCAGATCCAACGTCTCGTCCACAGCGAACGTCCTCTCGAACATCCTCGACGTCATGCTGAAAATTACCACGAAAGTTAGTGAAAATCGCTGGGCTAATGATTTCGTGACCTCTCCGTTGCCAGAAATCTATGGCCTGGCTCAGTGCCACGGCGACCTGAGCCGCTATGATTGCCTCCTTTGTTTCGTGCAGAGTAGGAATATAATTCCTCGATGCAGTGCCTTGGAATCTAAGAATGGGCGGTTGTATCTTGACGGTTGCTTCCTAAGGGTCGACTACTACAATTTCTATAGTGAGACCACTGATCCGCAGCACGACATGGTCACGTGCGCCAATCAGTCCAGCATCTCAGCCGACCAGCAGGCGAGGCAGCAGTTCGCTGATAAGGTCGACCGAGTGCTGAGGAATGTGTCAGCGGTCGCGCCGGAGAACAAGGGGTTTGCTGTTTTCGGAGAGGCGAGGAGAGGAGGAGTCGCCGATGTTTATGCACTGGCGCAGTGCTGGAACACTCTCGATGAGAAGGGGTGTAGGGAGTGCTTGGCAAATGCGATGATCAGGGCAAGGAACTGCACTCCTGGGGATGAAGGGAGGGCTATGAATGCTGGATGTTTCATGAGATATTCCACTCAGAGGTTTTATACTGTCCCTACAGATGGTGGTAAGAATTGAATGATCTTGCAAGTTAGTTTGCACGATGTTCTAGTTTTCTTGTCCTGTATTTTCAACTGAATAGGGATAGCTGTAGTAGGATATTTTTTTGCCTCTTAATTGCTATAGCTTCGTTTCTTGTCAGCAAAGGATGATCTTTGTGTTTTTTAATAGGCTCCTCGAAGCTTGGGATCATCATTGCAATTGCTTCATCCGTTGCTGCTGCAACTTCACTCATTTTCATCGTTGCTTATGTTGGATACAGAAAATTATCCAAGAAAAGAGAAGGTAAATGTGAAACTACAGACGATATTTCTGTTGTAACTTCTCTTTAAACATTCTCTAATGCCATCCATCTTCTTTACCTACTCTCAGTCCAGAAGAAACTCTTTGGTGTTCCGGCAATTGTAAGGAAGTTGAATCCGAATTTTAATTATGAATCACTTGAGAAGGCTACCGACTTCTTTGATGAGTCGAGGAAATTAGGCCAAGGAGGAGCTGGTTCTGTATACAAGGGGATCCTCCCTGATAGAAGAGTTGTTGCAGTAAAAAGACTGGTGTTCAACACATGTCAGTGGGTGGATTACCTCTTCAATGAGGTAAATTTGATCAGTGGAATCCAACACAAGAACCTGGTTCGCCTTCTGGGTTGCAGCATTGAAGGCCCGGAAAGCCTTCTAGTGTATGAATATGTTCCCAACAGAAGCCTTGATCAAATCCTCTTTGGTAAGTTACCCCCCCCTCCCACTTGCTGCTTCATTCTGCATCCGACATTAGTGTATTTTGTTCTATAAATTGGGCCTCTTACCATAATAAAACCCTTGAATTCTAGCTTCTCATAATTTGTTCCACAGTGTTAGTCTAGTTGCTAGCCTCATCTTGTTCCAGAATAATACTTTTTCTTGCTAATCTTCTCCGGGAAATTTTTTTAATCTCATCCCTGATAAGTACTTAATTGCAATAATGTAACTGATAACAAGATCCGGTCGCTGTTGCAGTTAAGAATGCAACCCGTATCCTGAGTTGGCAGGAGCGGCTTAACATCATCTCCGGAACAGCTGAGGGGCTGGCATTTCTCCATGGACCTTGTGGAGTGAAAATAATACACAGAGACATCAAAAGCAGCAATGTCCTTCTTGACGAGGATCTCACAGCGAAGATTGCTGACTTTGGACTTGCTCGATGTCTTGATCCAGAAAAATCTCATCTTAGCACTGGTATCGCAGGGACACTGTAAGATTCTGGTCTTTTGTTTATTTTCTCCTTTGTTTCAATTAAGCCAGTTAAGATAACATCTTCATGTAGATAAGACTGGATTGGCTATTTGAACCACCACGTATTATGAGTTAAGAAGATAAGCATGTGATACAAGGCTCATCGTGTGGATGACCCCTTCTCTTCACTCTTTGGCAATTTCATCTTCTATTACAGATTCAGTAGAACAGATTTCTCTCCTTCTGAAAGAATAATTTTGCAGGGGTTATATGGCTCCAGAGTATGTTGTTAGGGGACAACTAACAGAGAAAGCAGATGTTTACTCTTTCGGCGTGCTGGTCCTAGAAATTTTAAGTGGTAGGAAGAACAGTGTCTTTGGGCAGGTCTCAGGTTCAGTTCTGCAATCGGTAAGATTCATATACCCATCTTCCTGATTTCAACCTCTAGAATATGCATGCGGTGTTTGCAAATTTCTTCTTGTCTATGATATAGAATTGGAATAAATCCTAACATCTTCTCGAACTTCAAACTGAGAGTTTTCCAGTTTCTCTTTTCTCTATACCGGAAATCTTGTAACCCCCATGACTCCTTTGTGGCTTTACATATCTTGATGATTCAGCTGTATAAGGGCATTATTTAATTCGTCCCTTCACAATCTGCGGAGAGTCTGTCCTTTCTGCTCAACACTAGCAAAGTTTCTAATGACTTGCTCCGACTTTTTCCGTACTTTTCAGGTTTGGAAGCAGTATAAATCAAATGGGCTTGCTGAATGCATTGATCCTGTGTTGAAAGGCACGTTTCCTGTCTCAGAGGCATTGAACGTGCTTCAAATTGCGCTTCTTTGCACCCAAGCTTCCCCAGATTTACGACCATCCATGTCTGAAGTAGTTGAGATGCTCAACAATCAGGAGCGTATGGTTCCCGCGCCAACGCAACCCCCATTTCTCAACAATAATCTGATTCCAGATGACTCTAGCAGAAGCCTCCGGTGAGATAGTTTTTCGGCGGAATCAACTGACCCAGCGGAGGTGATGTAATGGTGATGTAATTTTCAGACATGTGAACAGGACCACCATTTATACCCCAGCTGCATGTGATGATATGGGCATATGGTCCTGTGAGAAGGATTGCGGGGAGCCCAGTGGCGTGTAATGCTCAAGGTTTCTCGAAGCCCGATCGGGAAATCTCGAAGCCCAGTGGAAGAGATTGTAGAAGCTCCATGGTGCATCGGTCATGTCTTATGCTAGCCGTTTCCCGCGTAGTGGAGTCGGAGGAACTCATTGTCGCGACCTAATTTTCGGGTGAACCAACCTAGGTTTAGGTTAATGGACTACTAACTCTAAATTTAGCTCGGCTTTCTCAAGCCCATACTAATTCACGACTTAGGTTCAAATATCTAGCATGTAAAAGGGAGTCGTCACTAATTGGTTTGCAGTAAATTAATTAGACTAAAATAATGAGAGAATTATTTTACTTCTACGAACCAAAGATTTTGGGTACGGGGACTTAATTACGTTAGATTTATCTAACGCCATTTTGGTACATTTCTCTTTTGTTTTTGAAAAATGTTTGGCAATCAGCTTGAATTGATTTTAATTTATCTCCCTAATTAAACACCCAAGTAAAGTAGTGAATAAATTGTAGAACTTACCTCATAGCAACGAAAATATCTGCGATGTTAAATTAGAATTCACATTGACAATCTTAGATATGATTTCTAATTAACACGCAATCACTCAATTTTTTGTTTTCACATATTTAATGAGAATCATGCTTTATGCAATGCATGCTACTAATCTAACATAAAATGATATGACATGGCAATATGACCTAAACTATATGACATAAATAAAATATGAGCATGTAGTCTATCCTAAAGAATGAAATTGATTTTTTCTAAGACTATTTTTGGTATTTTCCATAAAATTCGAAATTAAAGAAATGCAATAATAAAATGTGCAATTTAAATTAACTAAATGACCTAATTCTAATGACGGATAATTTCTAATTAAATGAACCTAGCAACAATCATTAAATGATGTGCATTTCATGAACCTAATCCTACACAACATGCGCATGATTTTTATTTTTTTTTTGTATTTTTTTATGAAAATTCGTAATTAAAATCATTAAAGATAGAAATCAAACTAAAGTGAAAACTAAAATGAAATGTTATCTATTCTAAATACATGCATTTTTAAAAAAATCTAACTGACCTATCATGCAATCAATTCTAATTTACATGGAATGCAAATGTAATTTTTTTTGTATTTTCAGGATAAACAAAGATAAACACCAAATCATCCATGTCATAAAAAATGTTATCCACCATTCGAATTGAAATTCAAACTTGATTATTTCGCTAATAAACCTTAAAGATCAAGATATCAATTTTTTCCCGCGTGATTATAGATGGAATAAAAAAATTGACGTGCGGTTGCGGATTAGGCAATAAATTCTAATTGGGAATGCGCTTATCATTCAAACATGCACCTAAGATATTGAAAAGCATGTATTAGGCAATAAAATATCCAAATCAAATTTAGATAAGATAATTACCTAATTTCGCAAATAATATTGCCAAATTTGAATCGAATGGAATCCGCTCAACGGAGGCTTCAACGGTGATGATTCACGGACGCGGACGACCGGCGAGATCAGGCAGGGACTCGTGGCTCGAGACAGCAGTTGATGGCTTGTAGACGAGGCAAAACAAGTAGTCTGAAAGATCAATGAACGTCTCCTAGTGTGGGTTAATCTTTTTTTGTCCTCACAACTGAACTTGGACTTCCAACTTCACTATATATGCACTGACATCTTTGGGCAGTCAAAGTAAACGAATTTTCTTTGTGCAATAAGTGGAATCGTCTTTCTTTGACTGATGAAATTTAGCGTGGGTGCTCTCGGTAAGAAAACCTGCAAAATTGAAGGAAGACACTTCGGATTGGTGCCGGCTCAACCGACCATTAGGTGGCCCAACGGCGAAGCCCCGTGGATTTGGATGAAACTCGCCACGAAGTCTTGGTCTCGTCAAGAGTAATTGGACTTTGCTTAGGATTATTCGCTGGACAGAGACTGCGCTTGAAATTGCTGGGACTTAGAATGTCAGGTTTGTGGCGCGTCTGGACAGCAACTTCGGTGCAGCAACGGGAGGTGGGGATGGAGCAGCTGTGGATGGTCGGACTACTCGCGGCGTTGAAGAGCTGAGGTGCGCGGCCGTCGGAGTTGCAGCATTGTCAGGCAGGTCGCGGCATCGGGAGCGGTGATCGTGAAGGCTGAGCGAGGAAGTCTGTCGACCACACTGGTCGTAGCCGAAAAGGGGACGCTTGAGGAAGAAGACCGAGTTTCCCTGAACACTCTCGTTCTCTCTACCCCACGCTTTCCTCTCTTTTTTCGTGAATGAACGGGCACTCTTTCGATCCTCTGCTCGTCTAGAATTGTGGCCGTATATCAATATGTGTGGCCCCCCGGAAACCCTACCCAAACAACCTATTTATAGGTTAAAGATCAGGGTTTTAATTTTTTCCAAATTGATATCCACAAAGATTTCTTTTCCAAATGTAATATTTTCTTTTCTGAATGCAATATTTGCTTACACTTGCTCTATCCGAACATATCCCGGAAAAATGTTATATCTCTATTTTTCATGAGATAATCTTCGATCATTTGAAAAAATAGGCTTGGGCCAATTTGCTCGCTTCGTGGGCTTAGCATGATCTGCCAAGTTAAAGCTCAGAACCACTAATTTGAACCATCCGCCACCGGTCCAATAAATAAATGCAAATTAAAAATAAATGCACTTAAATCTATATGTTATGCAATTAATATTTTTTTTTCAGGGGATAAAATTAACCCATAATTTTCTATGCAATAATTAAATAACCGGATCGCCAAAATTTAGGTGTCAATACTCATGTACACTTTTTATTCATTTATTTCCTTTATCCTCCATTTTCTCTAAGTATTGCCAATTCCACTCAATTTATACGGGAAGTACAGTGACTCATATGAAGCAGAATCACAATTGTGTAGTAGTTCATGCTAGCTTCTTTCATGTCCTGTAATCTCATAAAGGAAAAGCAAAAACCCGATATTCTGCCTCTTTCATCAGAAATCTTCTAATTAGCACTTCCGCTTCAGTTTTTCTCAGAGGAACGGTCTCTTTGGCCACGATGAGGATAGATGAATTCTTGAAATGATCATCTAGATAGCTTGATGTACTTCTCGACTTTTTTCTTATATATTTCTTGGTTTGAAGCTGGCATTTTGCGGTGAATTGATTAGGAATTTTTAAGGGTCTACCAGTACCGCGCAGCACGATCCCGGTTTGACAAAACAGTGTGAAAGCTACTCTGTAGTTGAGATTCTTTGTCACTTATTACTTGCAATTCGCTTCGGATGGATCCTAAAGTGGAGGATAATTGGTTCGTTATTGATTAGATCCAAGTAGGAAAAATACTCAACTATTACAGCATTGACCTTTGCAGACGTCATATGACCGTGCCTCTTACCCCTATAATTACAGCGGATGCATTTGTCAGTGAACATCAAGACTCAAGAACGTACTTGGGGTCCCTGGAAGGAAAACTCACCGCGAAGACCCCTTTCTTATTTGGCCATGCCCTGATCAAGAGGATTTACGGGTTACTTCATGAACATGCACCGCATCATTTTCCACACAGCCCCTCGACAGTCTGATCGAGATTGCTTCCCAGTAAAGAGGGAGAGAAAGCTCGTGACTGTTCAAGGTTCAAGTCTACCGGTCTATGAGGATGCTTTAGCTGCATATGTCACTGCATTTCCACTTAACATCTATCGTAATGATAAACAGCTCATCTCGCTGTGACTTTCTGTTGAATTCTCAAAACTTTTGTAGCTCCATTCTTACAGGAGCAGAGAATCCGTCGTTGTCTCAGTTGCGCTATTGGAGGCTTGGGGAAAGTCAGAATAGGAGAGCACTCATTTTGAGATGGGCCTACTACTTATATACCTTTAGTAGTTATCCACTCCGCATTTAGCTATCCAGTGTTTATTGTGGGCACAATAACTAGTACATGGAATATTTATAGCATCTTTTTTTTTTTATATATAAGCCTATTTATTCTCTATACTACTATGAATTATGAATTTAGATAGGGATTCCAATAGAAGTCTTTCCCTTTCTTTCGTCGGTGACTCCTCTCATTTAAAATCAAAATATGAATACTTCATACATATATGAAAGGTTCAATTAGAAGGGGAAGGAGAAGGAGTCCTTGACCATTCGATCGAATAGAATTATTTTGCTGTATCCAGACCCGAGTAGCATGGGGCACATAGAATCCCGTGTGAATGCATGATTCTACATTGACAAGCAACAAGAAATCAATGTTACCTACCAAATAAAAGGCTTGCTCAGGAAGACCATCTAATTCTCCGGAAAGGAAATCAAAAGTCAAAAAGAATTTTCAGAAATTCATTTGGAATGGTCTATTTCTTCACATCCATCGTGCAATGCATGCGGTTATTGATAGATAGAAAAATCATAATATACACTTTAGGGTACTAGCTAAAGCCTGAGAGACGCGTCCCTCCCGGTCCTCCTAGTGGAACTCTTCACTTCTCCCAGAGATCCTGCTTGCTTTTGGATCGTCGCATTGAACTCAACTTATCATAAACAAAAGCAAAGAAATAATCTTAATTTTGACAATAATCCTTTCGCATTGTTGACATCTAAATTTTGGCGACATTCATTTATTGCATAGAAAATTATAGATTAATTTTTAAACCCTAAACAAAAATATTAAATTAAAATTGCATATACGCTTAGAAAGATTGCATTACCTGGTCGAATTTGGGAAGATTTTAGGAATATATGCATGGAGGTTCACCATTGAGGATACAATCAGGCTAGTGGATATAAATGTGCGGACCAAGAAAATCAAAGAAAGAAGAGCGGCAGGTTTCGCGGAGGAAAGCGGAATCGGTCAATGCAGGGATATATTTGAGACCATCTTTAGGCGTCAATAGGCATGGATGAAATCAAGCCAAATACATTCGTATACTGAGAAGGAGGAAAGAAAGATTTGCGCGTCGGTTCTTTCCACGAGTGGGCACCTTGCTTGGCTTTTAAAAGGAGAAGTACCATCGAACCAAAGGAAAAGGGGGCCACGTAATAGAACAGACGGTCACCATCGCGAGAGGGAAAGAAAAAGGTTTTTTTCGTTCTTGCTCCAGGTTCTGAAAGTCCGCATAATGAGGATCTTTGCTTCTTCCAATAGGAGTACGATCAGACCAGACCACCCGAAAAAGAGGTCCACGGTGTCCTAGCTGAACCGGTTCGAAGACCGGTTCCAATTTTTGGGAACTAGTTGAAACTAGTCCAGAATCAGTTCCAAGTAAAGGTCCACCTGGAAATCAGACCGATTGGACCGGTTTTGGAACTGGTTCTTACTAATCTTAAAAAAAGAAACCTTGGTTGCCTCCCTTTCTCTCTTGGTCTCTCTCTTCGCGCGCGATCTACCTCCTTTTCAGTCGCTCCTCTCTTTTAGTCTCTCTCTATACTCCCAACCATTATCGACACCTAGAGGTGACCCATTCATGTTTAAATGGGTCATTGACCCATTCATGTTTAAATGGGTCATTAATGGGTCAAGCCTTATTTATTAAAATACCCATAAATGGGTTTTAAAAATAAAGAGAGTAAGATATATGGATTTTAAATGGGTCAGCTTTGCACCCATTTAAGACTCATTTATCAACCCATTTATTTTCACCCAAAATCTCACAATTTCTCTTTTCTCTCTTTAACTTTACAAAAAATATTTTTAAAAAACCCAAAATTATAATTATTTTCTTTTCTTTTTTCTTTCCTTTTTTTTTCTTTCTTCTTCCTTCGGTTGCCGGCACGGCGATGGCGGTGATCGGCCGGGCGAGCCTCGAGCTTGTCGGCGTTGGGCAAGCTCGAGCTCACCCCTCACCATATCCGGTGAGGCCGCCAACGCTTGGCGAGACTCGAACTCGCCGGCGTCAAGCGAGGCTCGAGCCTCACCGAGATCGGCAAGGGGCGAGCTTGAGTTGCTCGACGTCGGCAAGCCTCGAGCTCGCTAGATCCGGCGGGGGACGGGCTCGGGCTCGCCCGATGCTGATGAGCCTCAAGCTCACCGAATCTGGCAAGGTGGAGGCCTCGCCAACGTCCAGCAAGGCTGGAGCCTTTGCCGATCCGGGCGAGACTTGAGCTCATCAACGTTAGGCGAGGCTCGAGCCTCACCAAATCTGGTGAGCCTCGAGCTCGCGGCGTCGAGCGAGCTCAAGGCTCGCTGTGGCCGGCCGCGGGGCCGTTGTTGTGGGTGGTGGTCAGCCAAAGAAGAAGAAGAAAAAAAAAAAAGAAAAAAAAAGAAAAAGAAAAAATATATTTAAAAAATAAAATAAAGATAATTAAAAATTTATTTTTAAAAAATAAAAAATAATTAAAATTCGATTTTTGAAATAATTATTTTAAAAATTATAAAATTGTCCATCAAATTTGTAATGTATAAAACTATTTTAGCATTACTAAAATCCTTCCGAGTTTATATATATATATATATATATATATATATATATATATATATATATATATATATATATATATATATATAAGCTCGGAAGTATTTTAGTAATATAATCTTAAAAAAAAAAAAAAAAAAAAAAAATAGGTTAAATATGAAAATATTTTATTAATATGGGTTGGGTATGGGTTGGGTCGGGTATGGGTGGGTCGGAAATTTTACATTAAGCATAAATGGGTCATAAATGGGTTAATGGGTCAATTTGGGTCGGACTATTAATAACCCGACCCGACCCACCCGTTTAACAGCTCTACTAACATTGCAGCCTGTAGGAACACGACCCAACTTGTCATTGCCTCTCGTATCATTGTTGCGAGACTTGCCATCATCATCGATGCAGTGCAAACTTGAGTGAAGTGAGTTTGAAATTGATTTTTTTCTTTTGGAGGGTTTTCAATTTTTTGGTGATGGGGTTTTTGCGATCTCTTGGATTTTACTGGCGTTAAGCTTCCAGGTGTAGGCATTCTGGTGCTTGGGTGGGCCGCGCCGATTGCTCATCTCTTTTCCGTCTTCGACTCCTCTTTTATCTTCTCAATTCAAAGTAATGGAATTGGAGTAGGCGTCCTGGTGCTTGGGCTCCCAGATGTAGGCGTTTTGGTGCTTGGGTTCATAATAATTAGTTGTGGATCCTTAATTTTTCTTATAGTCAAAAAGTTCATGTGCCTATTGATTACATACGCTTAGGCTACGTTTAGTAGTTGGGATAAAATTCGGGATATGATATGATTTATTCTATCATATGTTTGGTGCTCGCTCGGGACATGATAAAGTCGGATATAAGGGGAATATAAGTAGGATAAAATTATTTTATGGGGAAGATGGGATAAAGGTGGATAGGATTTTTAATGTCCATAATAAGAAAGTTATTTTTCTCGAATAACAAACTTATTAAATTAACAAAATTGAAATTATATTTCAATATAAATAATATTTGAATTCTAAATTAAGGAATTAAAAATAAAAATAAAAATTGAAATTTATTTTTAATTAATATTATTTTAATTTATATATTCAACTTTAATTCTATCTTATAATAAACATTCAATCTATAAATTAAATATTTATATTTATTATATATTTTAGGTATTTTTATATTTTAGGTATGTTAGTATGGTTTACTATTAATAAAGAATGATGAAAGGGGAAAAAAAGAAATAATAAAGAAAATAATATAAAAAAGAAGTGTGTTATCTTGCTTACATACTTCCTAACATACTAATATTGTTGGTTCATTGACTCTAATTGGGAGTGTCTTTGATGAAATGATTTTGTTATGTAATTCTTTGTCACTTATTATGATGCTAACGCGTGAAGCTTGGTAGACCCACCTGAGAATCGGACCAAATCAGATCGACGGTCCCGATTCTAGGTGGATCCATAGAATCAATGGACGGTTCCTAGTTCCAATTTTTCAGAACTAGTTTTTGGTGGGTGGTTCTTGAATCTAAGGTGGGAACTGTCCACCCGGACCATGTTCTCCCTATAAAAAACGACGGATTCCAAATCATATGCATAAATCTCTCTACTTGATTATATGTGTTCTTGGTTCTAGCTATAAAGATCTTATGTTGCACTTTCGTGTCTTATATAAAAGACACTCACCTTCCTTGTCCAGCTCGGCGACTGTAACTCGCCCCGCGCTGCGTCAACAAATGCTTGGCTCTCTGGCAGTAGCCACCGTAATTTGCTGCACAGGAAGCGCAAGGTCAAAAGAGTTGAGACCTTTCTGCTTCTGACCCTATACAAACTATCTCAAAACTCTCATTTTGAGCTGCTGCCACTTTGGTTTCTGTAACAATCGAGTCCTAACAGAACACGGTATGGTATCCGGCGGCAGTAATCTCTTCGGTCCGCTAGCAATTTTGTCATTACCCATGGTAGTTTAGCGTTCATAACTTGCATTATCAATTCAGCAACTGGCACACGAGATCATAGCGAAATCTATTGCCACAAACATCTAATTCAAAATCCTTTTTTTCCTCAAGATTCAAATCCCATCGAAAGTGCTAATTTTGCTAGCAATTTTCTCCTTATAGATGGTAGTTTAACGTTCATTACTTGCATTGTCAATTCAGATTCGTACGGGAATTCTGGTCAAAATATTGATAATTTGTTGAACCCGGTTTAGTTTTTCAAAATTCGTGTACTTTTTAAGAAGGATCCTCATAGAATTCAGGCATTTGCTAGGAAATGGTCGAAAGCGGCAGAGTTCTTCACCTAGAAGGTATGAAATTTGGATCGCTTGATTCTTGGACCCCTTGTCACAAAGCATATCGAATGCGGTCGACATCGGTCAATCCGAAGTTGACCTCATCCGAAAATCATGGGCGCTTACGACTAGCACAGAACATGCGCCAGCTGTCATTTATTTCGAGAAAACCGGGCAATCGAAGTCACGAGTCGTGCAGCCCGGGCCGTCTTAAGTTGAAAAGTGGCGATGCTAGGAATTGGTCTTGGTTGAGACAGTGTCTCGAGTTTGATCGAAGAGTGCTTCACGAAGAGGAAGATCGGTGAGAAAAGCTAGTTATAGAAAGATGCTATTAGATTCCATCATTAGGATGGTACGATGTTGAGAATTATTTCTTGTGGGGGCCAAGACTTGGTTGATCAAGATTTGACCTCTCTATGGCAACTAGCAGTTGTGTGCGCACCACTGTATAAGTGCTTAAAGTCAAGATTTTAATTTCAGCGCAGAAAAAAAATTCTGAAAAGTAATTATTGTAATTCTTGGTAAAACGTAATGAACACCCCTAATTAGGAGGGATTGATTTGAATATGGGTAAGTTCCAAATTCAAAAAACATGTAAAAAATTATCCATATTACCATCAATGTGCCGACCTTTGCCACGTAAAACAATTGGCATCTATATCAGCAATTTTCGGTCAAAATTAATTGGAAGAACTGTAGTAACAACTTGTAAAAAAAGTTTGGAACTAAATTGGCTAAAGTAAAAGGTTTGCATCGGTACAATGAGTTTAAAACTTTTTTGGTAATTATCCTAGAAATTGAAACTTACCCATTAGAGTCCATTCTCAATTTTTGAAACAAGGTATTACCAAGAAACTAAACCAGTTGGTTCTAGTGTATACTCGAGAACCTACCTTTTTTTTTCAACTTATTTAATAATATAACTATTATCTTATTGGAAAAAAAATAGTTTGGGAACCGGTCAAGGTCTGTTCCCTTATTTTTATTTTGTTTTTATTAGGGAACCTACCACAGTCCTCGTGTTAATAGGATTGGGAACCGGCTAGATGAGGTCTATTCGTTTCGGTTTTCGGATGGAACCAACACGGTTGCCTACCCCTATTTCCAAGGAGGGATAAGTTCGAGTCAAGATCGCCATATTTAAGAAGCACAATTATTTCTGAGCTAGCGAGAATACTTACTTCGACATTGGTGCTTTCTCCAAGGACTAGCAGTCTCAAAACACAACATTTCTGTTCATATAAATTACCCATCATGTGCGCTTTGTTGTCCGTAAAGATTGAAAGCAACAAATAAATAATGAACAGAGAGATTTGGTGATAATTCGGCATGGACAGAGACGGTGTTGAGAATACTCTAGTGCCATTTGTTGAGAGAGTGGCACAAACTCGATACCTTTATCTGAGAAAGTTGCCAAGAAGGAGCTTTCAAGTCTGACCTTGTCGACGTATTTAGTCGGACCCATCTTTATTTGAAAGTCTAAATTAGTAAGTTAGAAGATAACTATGATATATTAATTGTTTCATATCACACCAATTTTTCCGAATTTGCACCTCAACAAACAGTTCTTGAACCATTTCATCTGAATGCCATATAAAGACATGCCGGGGAGCAAAATTAAAACTTCATCGATGAAGGCACGGGTTGTTTCAGAAAGCCATGAATTCGGGACACGCCGGGGAGTAAACTCCCGACCGGTGCGTCCTGTCTGGGGCCCCCCGAATTATCGGTCTTCAAATTGGAAAAAATAGTTAGAATTAAGAAAATCTTTTATCTTATGATGACATTAAAAGCGGGTTAGCTGCTCCAGTCAAGTCATTCCTCATCTTTCTCCGCTAATTTTTTTTAAAAAATAAAAGTAAAAGCCAAACTCTCTCTCTCTCTCTCTCTCTCGCTAAATAGCACTGACACAGACACCAACACGTTGTACACGACACGATACGACACACCGACACGTCAATTATCAAAAAATAAAAAATTTCGACACATTGGGATAATTGTATATTAAATGCATATTTTTATATATACATGATAAATGACCATTTTTATAAATTAATTTTTTAATAAATTCAAATTCACAAATAAATAAATAAAAAGCATGAAATGAATTTACATAAAAAATCATGAGTCATGAGAAGTGAGATTAAGAAGGGAAGACTATATTTTTCTCCTTTTCACCTTTATTATTTTTATTTTTATTTATTTTTTATATATTTATATTTTGACCTCTCATTAATTGAAAGTTTTTAAAATTAACCGTGAGTATCAAAATCGCATGTGGGAATTCTGGACTTCCATTTCGAAGTATGTCGAGAGAATTGACTACTTGTTCGATTTTCTGACACTTGTTGACCGCGTGTCAAAGGGTGTCAAAACGTGTCAAACAAATATCTTAGTGTCGGACACGACATAAAAACTCTCGAAAAGTATCAGTGCTTCCTAGCTCTCTCCTTTAGTTGTCAACTCTCACTTCCGCTCGATCATCATTCATTAAGATAAGATCGCCTTTGACCTTTTCTTGATGGTAGGACCCACCCTCCGCCGTGCCGTTGCTATCGGAGTCGTCGTCGACAACCACCATCACAGGGCCGATCCCCCTCCATACGCATCGCCGGTTCGACCGGTTTGCACGAAATGTCTACTTCGTCGGCTCGCCCCCGTTTCAAGAAGCTTGCCGCTCCACGTGTGCATGCGCTCGTGTATAAGTAGGAGCGGAGCCGATGGATGTCTCGCAAGCCGCCGCAGCTATTTTGGACTCCGCGAGCTTCGAATCTTGACGGTGGAAGGTGGCGGAGCTCGGGCTGCTCTTTGACCGGAGGAGGGAGAACTTCGGTAGCTGACGCTCCTTGAAAGCGCGGGAAGCTTGAACCGAGAGAAAAGTCAAAGGTGATCGGTTCTCGCTCCTCCGCATTTTCTCAACTTCGGCTCGGTTAGATATCTGTCGACGTGATCGCAGCTCCTGGAACGTTTCTCCACTGGATTTAGCTTCGGAACTGAGGTCAGAGCTGTGAAATGCGGCCTTCGATCCTCAACCTCGCTTGCGTTTTCCTGGTTCTCTTCAGCTCCTCGTTTTCGCCGTCGCTTGGCGATCCTCGAGTCTCGGAGGCGGGCATTCTATGCGTCAGATCCAACCTCACGTCCACCGTGAACATCGTCTCGAACTTCCTCGACGTCATGTTGAAAATTGCCGCGAAAGTTACTGAAAATCGCTGGGCTAATGATTCCGTAACCTCTCCGTTGCCAGAAATCTACGCCCTGGCTCAGTGCCACGGCGACCTGAGCCGCGACGATTGCATCCTCTGTTTCGTGCAGAGCAGAAGTTCACTTTCTCGATGCAATATCTTGGATACCAAGTCTGGGCGGTTGTATCTCGACGGTTGCTTCATAAGGTTTGACTACTATAATTTCTATAATGAGACCATCGATCCGCAGCATGACATGGTCAAGTGCGCCAATCAGTCCAGCGTCTCGGCCGACCAGCAGGTGAGGCAGCAGTTTGCCGATAAGGTCGACTGGGTGCTAAGGAATGTGTCGGCGGTTGCGCTGGAGAACAAGGGGTTTGCTGTTTTCGGAGAGGCGAGGAGAGGAGGAGTTGCCGGTGTTTATGCACTGGCGCAGTGCTGGAACACTCTCGACGAGAAGGGGTGTGGGGAGTGCTTGGCGGATGCGATGATCAAGGCGAGGAACTGTACTCCTGGGGATGAAGGGAGGGCTATGAATGCTGGCTGTTTCATGCGATATTCCACTCAGAGGTTTTATACTGTCCATACAGATGGTGGTAAGAATTGAATCATCTTGCAAGTTAGTCTACACGACGTTCTAACTTTCTTGTTCTGTATTTTCAACTGAATTGGGATAGCTGCAGTAGGTTATTTTTTGCCTCTTAGTTGCTGTAGCTTCCGGTTTCTTGTCAGCAGAGGATGATCTTTGTGTTTATTAATAGACTCGTCAAAGCTTGGGATCATCATTGCTATTGCTTCATCCGTTGCTGCTGCAACATCACTTGTTTTGGTCGGTGCTTATGTTGGATACAGACTATTATCCAAGAAAAGAGAAGGTAAATGTGAAACTAAACAGGATATTTCTGTTTTAACTTTCTTTTTAAACATTCTCTAATGCCATCCATCTTCTTTACCTATTCTCAGTCCAGAAGAAACTCTTTGGCGTTCCAGCAATTGTAAGGAAGTCGAATCTGAATTTTAATTACGAATCGCTTGAGAAGGCTACGGACTTCTTTGACGAGTCAAGGAAATTAGGCCAAGGAGGAGCTGGTTCTGTATACAAGGGGATCCTCCCTGATGGAAGAGTTGTTGCGGTAAAAGTACTGGTGTTCAACACTCGTCAGTGGGTGGATGACTTCTTCAATGAGGTAAATCTGATCAGTGGAATCCAACACAAGAACCTGGTCCGCCTTCTGGGTTGCAGCATTGAAGGCCCGGAAAGCCTCCTAGTTTATGAATATGTTCCCAACAGAAGCCTTGATGAAATCCTCTTCGGTAAGTTACCCCCCACTTGCTGCTCCATTCTGCATCCCAGATTAGTGTAGTTTGTTCTATAAATTAGGCCTCTTACCATAATAAAACCCTTGAATTCTAGCTTCTCATAATTTGTTCCACGGTGTTAATCTAGTTGCTAGCTTCATCTTGTTCCAGAATAGTACACTTTCTTGCTAATCTTCTCCTGGCAACTTTTTTAAACTCAATCCTGAGTAAGTACATAATTGCAATAATGTGACTGATAACAAGATCCGGTTGCTGTTGCAGTTAAGAATGTGACCCGTATCCTAAGTTGGCAGGGGCGGCTTAATATCATCTCCGGAACAGCTGAGGGGCTGGCATTTCTTCATGGACCTTGTGGAGTGAAAATAATACACAGAGACATCAAAAGCAGCAATGTCCTTCTTGACGAGGATCTCACAGCAAAGATTGCTGACTTTGGACTTGCTCGATGTCTTGATCCAGAAAAATCTCATCTTAGCACCGGTATCGCAGGGACACTGTAAGATTCTGGTCTCAAATTTTTTTCTTTTTTCGTTTCAATTAAGCCAGTTTAGATAACATCATCATGTGGAGAAGAATGGATTGGCTATTTCAACCGCCACGTATTTTGAGTACAGAAAATAAGCATGGGATATAGGACTTAAAGTGAGAGTGGCGTCGTATCAAATAAGAATTGCTCTCTTTTTCCCTAACTTTCTCAGGTCTGGTTTGGGAAATTTGTTCTGTGGATGATCCCTTCTCTTCACTCTTTAGCAATTTCGTCTTTGACTTCAGATTCTGCAGAACAGGTTTCTCTCCTTCTGAAAGAACAATTTTGCAGGGGTTATATGGCTCCAGAGTATCTTGTTAAGGGACAACTAACAGAGAAAGCAGATGTTTACTCTTTCGGCGTGTTGGTCCTAGAAATTCTAAGTGGTAGGAAGAACAGTATCTTTGGGCAGGCCTCAGGTTCAGTTCTGCAATCAGTAAGATTCATATACCTATCCTCCTGATTTCAACCTCTAGAATATGCATGCAGCAATTGCAAATTTCTTCTTGTCTATGATATAGAGTCAAAATAAATCCTAACATCTTCTCGAACTTCAAACTGAGAGTTTTCCGGCTACTCTTTTCTCTATTCTGGAAATCTTGTAACCCACATGACGCCTTTGTGGCTCTACATACATGATTTTGCTGTATAAGGGCATAATTTAATTCGTCCCTTCACAATCTGGAGAGAGTCGCGTTTTCTGCTCAACACTAGCAATGTTTCTTATGACTTGCTCCGACATTTTTCGTATTTTTTAGGTTTGGAAGCAATATAAAGCAAATAGTCTTGCTGAATGCATCGATCCTGTGTTGAAAGGCAAGTTTCCCGTCTCAGAGGCATTGAATGTGCTTCAAATCGCGCTTCTTTGCACCCAAGCTTCCCCAGATTTACGACCATCCATGTCTGAAGTAGTGGAGATGCTCAACGACCAGGAGTGTGCAGTTCCAGTGCCAATGCAACCTCCATTTCTCAACAATAATCCGATTCCAGATGACTCCAGCAGAAGCTTGAATACAAATACTGGGATCACAAACCAACTGACAAATTCTGAAATTTCCCTCACTTCCACCATAAACCTCCAGTGAAATAGTCTTTTCAGCTGAATCAACTGAGCCAGCGGAGGCGATGTAATTTTCGGACATGTGAACAGGACCACTAGCCGCATGTGATGAGATGGGCATATGGTCCTGTGAGAAGGATTGCAAGGAGTCCAATGGCCAGTAATGCTCGAGTGTTTGTCAAACCTCGATCGAGAAATCGGGATGAGAATATCTGCGTAGCGAGATGGGGCAAAGATGCGGGTGCTGTGCAAGAGATTGCAGAAGCTCCGTGGAGCATCGGTCATGTCTTATGCTAGCCGTTTCCCACTTAGTGAGTTAAGAGGAACTCATGTACATATTCAATTATTTCCTTTATCCTCCATTTTCTCTTGGTATTGCCAATTCCACTCAATTAATACGGGAAGTACAGTGACTCATATGAAACCGATTCACAGTTGTGTAGTTCATGCTGGCCTCTTTCGTGTCCTGTAATCTCATAAAGGGAAAGCAAAACCCCGAGATTCCGCCTCTTTCGTCAGAAATCCTCCATTTTCTCTTAAAATGTTTAGATGATATCTAGATTAGATAATATCTTGGAATTAAATTGCATGTCGAGATAAATTTCTAAGATAAGATAGGATTCAGATTAACCTATTTCCTAACTTAAAATAGATAATATCTCACTTTAGTTAGATTTTTATTATTAGTAAATTTTAATTACGAATTTTTATAAAAAATACAAAAACATCATGCGCATGTCATATAGAATTAGGTTCATGCCATTTAGTAATTGTTGTTAGGTCCATTTAATTAAAAATTGCTCGTAATTAGAATTAGGTCATTTAGTTAAATTGCATGACATATAGCTTAGATTTCATTAAACAAGAAAAAATCCTAAAAAATTGAGTGACCGTATATTAATTAGAAATCATATCTAGGACTTTTAATGTGAATTCTAAGCAAACATTATAGATTCTTTCGTTGTTACGAGATAAGTCCCATAATTTATTCATTACTTTTTTCTTTTTTTGCTGTTAAATTGATGGTTTGCACACGCGCATGATTACCTCACATGTTAAGAAAAAAAAATCAATGCAAGTTGTTTGCAAAATATTTTTTTTCGAAATAAAATAGAAAGGTACCGAAAAGACGTTAGAGAAATCTAGCGTAATTAAGTCCCTGAACTCACAATCTCTGATTCGTAGGAGTAAAGTAAATCTCTCACTACTTTACTTGATTTCTAATCGACTCACCAAAAAATAGATTAATGGCAACTTCTAATTAAAAAATCATTTGCATGTTAAGAATTTGAACTTAAGTTGTGAATTAGTATGGACTTGTGATAGCCCGAGTTAAGTTTAGGTTTAGTAATCCATTAGCCAAACTCTAGGTGGTGCACCCGAGGTTAGGCCGCGATAATAATAGATTAATGGCAACTCCTAATTGAAAAATCATTTGCATGTTAAGAATTTGAACCTAAGTCGTGAATTGATATGGATTTAGGAAAGCCTGAGCTAAGTTTAGGCTTAGTAATCCATTAGCCAAACCATAGGTGGTTGACCCAAGATTAGGTAACGACAATAAGTATGATATATTAATTGTTCACATCACACCAAGTCTTCCGAATTTGCATGGCATCTAAACAAAAGAAAAAAATCTTTTTCTTTCAATTTGGTCAATCCTAAAGAACGCGTGCAAATCGCGCTCTACATATGCATAGAGCACGACAGTGCCAACCAGATTGCAAGTATGGCTTTTATCTTGAGTGGGAGAACGCTGTAACTAGAACACCAAATCTGTCGACATCTCTCCGCCTCTTCAACTTTCCTTTTTTGGTCTCGCAAGCAAGAAGCATTTCAAAGTCCGGCTCAGAACAATTCATAGATGCGCACACATCTTCTGATCCATTCTATGTCGATCAGACTCCTTATCCAAAAGTGATACAAACAGTTCTCGAACTACTTCGTTCGAATGCGGAATTAAGACATGCCGGGAGCAAATTAAAACTTTACTAAGATGGTACCGGTCTTTTCATAAAGCCATGAATTCGGGATAGTCGGGGAGCAAACTCTCAAACGGGGGCGTTCTATCTCCATGTCCACCATCTCACGGGGAGAGACTTTCTAGTTTCCAACACGTTGTTGGGCTTGGGCCCTAGGGGTGTGCAACGGGAATCGCCCGGATCAGACTGGACCGACCGATTCTAGGTGGTTCCCAAAGAGGGAAGTTCGGTTTCCATTCTTGGAACCCTGTGACTAGTCGGTCCAGTTTCCAATTCTAAGGTGGGAATCGGATTGACCGGACCGGATTGGATCGATTGATTATTTATATAATATATGTTTTAAAATTTCTTAAGAAATAAAATCCTAATTCCTCCCAACTTCCTCCATTTCCCGGTGAATCCTTACTCACTCTCGCTCACCTCTCTCGCTGGACAGAATCTCTTGCCTCGACGACAACGAAGACGCTATGAAGTTCAGAGCGTGGAAGCCATTGTTGAATGTGGTTTGGAGCTCCCGCTTCGAAGCTAAAGAAGAAGATATAAGGCACGCGGAAGAGAGGAGACCCCCTTGGATATTCCTGAGTCCTCTTCTGCCCGGAGCTCCGCTGGAGACAAGGGGCCATCTCTCTCTCTGCCCCCACCGTCGTCTATAATAAGAAAGGTGGCTTCTTTGTCTTTCTTGAATTCTTGATTCGGGAGTGGGTCTTCGCCAATTCGCTCTGGAGACAAGGAAGCGACTCTGGGTTGAGAATGTTGGGTCTCCAAATTTATTGGTTCCACTGAATTGGACTAGATCGATCGGTTCGGTCGATTCTCCCAATTCGGCTTCCAGTTCCACCTTGGAACCAGAGTGAATCGGGAACCGATCAACTCTACTGATTCCGTCCAAATTATCGGGCTTCATATTAGAATAAATAATTAGAATTAAGAAAATCATTATCTTTATCTTTTATGTTATAATGACATTAAAGGCGGCTTAGCTACTCTAGTCAAGCTCAAGTCATTGTCAAACTCTCTCTCCCTCCTTTCCTCCTTGAGGCGCAAGCAACCGCCCCCGTTCGTCGTCTACTGTCACTTCCGTCCAATCATCATTCATTAAGGTAAGATCACCCTTTGACCTTTTTTCAATGGAAGGACCCACCCCTCCGCCGCGCCGTCGTCGCCGCCGTCGCGGAGCCGATCCGCCTCCGTACGCGTCGCCGGTTCGCCGGTTGCGCGAAATTTCCACTTCGTCGGCTCGCCGCCCTCTCCTAGAAGCTCGCCGCTCCATGTTGCGCATGCGCTCGCGTGCATAAGTAAGAGCGCAGCCGATGGATGGCCGAATCCATGGGCTCCATGGCGAAGCTGTCTCGCAAGCCGCCGCAGCTATTCCGGACTCCACGAGCTTTGACTCTTGACGGAGGAGGGAGAACTTCGGTAGCCGACGCTCCTTGAAAGCGTGAGAAGCTTGAACCGAGAGAAAAATCAAGGCGGTAATCCGGTTCTCTCGCTCCTCCGCATTTTCTCGACTTCGGCGCGATCGCAGCTCCCGGAACGTTTCTGCGGCGGATTCCGCTTCGGAACTGAGGACGGAGCTGTGAAATGCGGCCTTCGATCCTCAACCTCGCTTGCGTTTTCCTGGTTCTCTTCAGCTCCTCGTTCTCGCCCTCGCTCGGCGATCCTCGAATCTCGGAGGCGGGCATTCTATGCCTCAGATCCAACGTCACGTCCACCGCGAACGGCGTCTCGAACTTCCTCAACGTCATGCTGAAAATTGCCAAGAAAGTTACTGAAGATCGCTGGGGTAATGATTCCGTAACCTCTCCGTTGCCGGAAATCTATGCACTGGCTCAGTGCCATGGCGACCTGAGCCGCGACGATTGCCTCCTCTGTTTCGCGCAGAGCAGGACTATACTTCCTCGATGCACTATCTTGAATACTAAGGGGCGGTTGTATCTCGACGGTTGCTTCATAAGGTCCGATTACTATCATTTCTTTAATGAGACCGTCGATCCACAGCACGACATGGTCAAGTGCACCGATCAGTCCAGCGTCTCGGCCGACCAGCAGGCGAGGCAGCAGTTTGCCGATAAGGTTGACTGGGTGCTAAGGAATGTGTCGGCGGTCGCGCCGGAGAACAAGGGGTTTGCTGTTTTCGGAGAGGAGAGGAGAGGAGGAGTTGCCGGTGTTTATGCACTGGCGTTGTTGCGATAGGGCGAGCGATCGAACAATAATATAGACAGAAAAGAAAAAAAATAAATCGGACACCAGCATTTACGTGGTTTAGTCGTAAAGACCTACGTCCACGGGGAGAGCAGCAGCGAATTTCACTATAGACCAAGCGATACAAGGAGATTACACACTCAAGTCACTCAAACACTCTCTCGGTGTTTCCCAAACCCCAATTTATCCCAAACCCAAAGTGTTTATAAATAAACAACTCACTTGGTATAAACTTAAGACACAAAGTTACCGCGCGTTCAAGCTTAACACAATACGCTCTACGTACGGCTTCGCGTATCTCTTCAGAGCTTCGCGCGGAGGACTTGCGGCTTCAGACGTGCGGCTTTTTATTCCTTCAGTGGCTTCAAAAACGCTGGACGTGCAGCTTCGTCTCTTGGCATGTACGTGCAGCCATCCACCAAAAAAGAAAACCCTTTCTTTCTCTGCCGCTCACGCCTCAAAACCTAGAGAAGGAAATTATATCAATTTATATATGTGTGCCCAGGTCAAAGTTTGACCTGGGCCCACCACCACTTTTGGATTCTTGCACAAGCAAAAGACTTCACGCGCAAACTCCTTCGGCGTGGATTGGATGAGGAAACTTGCTCCTTTTAATTTTATTTCCTCTTTTTGTAATTCCTTCGCGAGTCCACCAAATTTCGCACTTTAGCAAACGCTCAAACTCGAGTCATATTTAACAATCTCCACCTTGGCTCGATGTTTGAGCCAAGTCACATCGCTTCACAAAAAAATTCAAACTCGCTACTTTCCCATAGCCCCGATGGGCTCAACCGCCACAGATATTATCCAAGTCCAAGCCTCGCTTGAACTTCGCCATAACCGAGGACCTCATCAGAATACCAACTCCACATGCACCTTTAACTGCTCCGCAATGATTTTCTGACATAACCTCCTCAACCGCAGATAAAGTAAAACCATTATTGCATCCATATCTATCAAAAGATCAAATACGTACCTTGTCAATATCAGCAGTTACAGCAACCATTGGCTCTATAGGCTCCACCTCGCTATGAGCACCATCTGTGTCAATTACTTTGCTAGTACTCGTACTCGCTACCTCAGGAGTTTCTGGTCGCAACTCCACCTCAAGCTGAACACCGTTCAGATCCGTTTGAATACTGCTATAATCACTCCTAATCAAAAGTACTGGAGACTCATCAAGGGTAACTTCTCTGCTGTCAATAGGTGAATTTATATCCGGGCACCACAACTGATTGCCCCACTCACCATGTGCATAGCCATGGAATATGCACATTGCCCTCCAATCAAGCTTACCATCACTCACTTGAAAATAACACGGACAACCAAACATTCTAAGAATAGAATAATCAGCAACATTACCTGACCACACTTCTTCAGGAGTCTGCCATTCAATAGTAGTTGATGGGGATCTATTCACCAGGTAGCTTACCGTACTTAGCACATCAGCTAGAATTTTCCTAGCAATACCAGCACTAGAGATAATTTTACGGGCCGTCTCTAGTAATGTTCTTCTCGTCAATTCTGCAAATTGTTGTGATTTATTAGCACTAGTGCGGTGTTTCACTATGCTCTCTTTCATGCAGAATTTATTTGCCAGCTCCGAGCAGAACTCCATGCTATTGTCAGTTTGCACATGTTTGATCAACTTACCAGTCTCCATCTCGATCAAAGCTCTTGACTGCAAGATCCTGACACCAGCATTAAACTTGTGCCTTGGCACAAACACCCAGGTCTTCCTCGAGCAGTCAAAAGACTCTCGAACAGATGCATCCGACGTCTTCGCAGCAAAATTTTTCACTGTCTCACCTTGAAGTTTATACAGGCTTCCATGCTTGATTCCTTTCATTATCACCAAGGCACCTCGTACAACCTTCAGAACTCCACCTTTTGAAGAATACCTACAACCAGCTGAATCTAGGGCACCCAAGGAAATTAAGTTCTTTTTCAACTCTGGAACATGCCTTACTCCAGTCAATGTCCTCACAATACCATCATGCATTCTGATTTTAACATCACCAACACCCACAACATCGCACTCGAGTTGTTCCCTAACTGGACTTTATCACTACCCGTGCACGATAAGTGATAAACCAATTTTTATTTGGTGTTACATGAAAAGAACAACGAGAATCCAAAATCCATCCATCAAGCGATGAATAATCGGATGACGGACAAGACATAATCGGCATTATACGCTACAGCTGCAACATTATCTGCAGAATCAACCATAATTCCCTTACCCTTTTCATTCTTCAGCTTGAGGCAATCCCTTCTAAGATGCCCCCTCTTGCCACGGCTCCAACGAGACAACATTAGCAGTCCTAGACTGACTACGTCTGTTCATATTGGTACTACTATTACCCACACGTGTTATAGATCTTCCTCTATTTTCACCTACTAAAGCGGTAGATACAGGTTCGCCAGATTCTCTTCTACGAATGTCCTCGCTCAGAATTAAATCTCGAATCCCATCAAACGTCAAACTTGTTGACCCTGAGGAATTACTAACAGCAAGAAGTAGTATTCCAACTATTAGGCAATGAGGATAACGAGAATCAAAGCACATACCTCATCTTCAAAATCAATCTCAACTGAACTCAATTGACTAACAATCACATTGAATTCATTGATATGATTTGCAACTGACGCACCTTCGCTCATCTTCAAATTAAACAAACGTCGCATCAAATGGACCTTGTTGATCGCGAGAGGGCTTCTCATACATATCCGATGGGCTTGCATCGGATCGGCGGTGGTCTTCTCCTTCGGGATGTTAAACGCGACGTTACGAGCCAACGTCGTCGAATAACACCCATAGCTCGTCTATCTAGCAAATCCCAATCAGCTTGCTTCATCGTCTCTCGGTCTCTCCCGAGATAAGGGCAAGTGTAATTTCATCTCGGTAAAGATAATCTTCAATCTGCATCTTCCGAAACTAAAATCCTTCCCATCAAATCTGTCAATTCTCACTTTTACTTCTTCGTCGCCATCGATTCGCTTCAACTTAGCCAAGCTCGGCTTCGATACCAATTGTTGCGATAGGGCGAGCGATCGAACAATAATATAGACAGAAAAAAAAAAAAATAAATCGGACACCAGCATTTACGTGGTTCAGTCGTAAAGACCTACGTCCACGGGGAGAGCAGCAGCGAATTTCACTATAGACCAAGCGATACAAGGAGATTACACACTCAAGTCACTCAAACACTCTCTCGGTGTTTCCCAAACCCCAATTTATCCCAAACCCAAACTCACTTAGTATAAACTCAAGACACAAAGTTACCGCGCGTTCAAGCTTAACACAATACGCTCTACGTACGGCTTCGCATATCTCTTGAGCTTCGCGCGGAGGACTTGCGGCTTCGGACGTGCGGCTTTTTATTCCTTCAAAGTGGCTTCAAAAACGCTGGACGTGCAGCTTTGTCTCTTGGCATGTACGTGCAGCCATCCACCGAAAAGAAAACCCTTTCTTTCTCTGCCGCTCACGCCTCAAAACCCAGAGAAGGAAATTATATCAATTTATATATGTGTGCCCAGGTCAAAGTTTGACCTGGGCCCACCACCACTTTTGGATTCTTGCACAAGCAGAAGACTTCACGCGCAAACTCCTTCGGTGTGGATTGGATGAGGAAACTTGCTCCTTTTAATTTTATTTCCTCTTTTTGTAATTCCTTCGCGAGTCCACCAAATTTCGCACTTTAGCAAACGCTCAAACTCGGGTCATATTTAACAGGCGCAGTGCTGGAACACTCTCGACGAGAAGGGGTGTGGGGAGTGCTTGGCGGATGCGATGATCAAGGCGAGGAACCGTACTCACGGGGATGAAGGGAGGGCTATGAATGCTGGCTGTTTCATGCGATATTCCACTCGAGAGGTTTTATTGTCCATACGGATGGTGGTAAGAATTGAATCATCTTGCAAGTTAGTCTACACGACGTTCTAGCTTTCTTGTTCTGTATTTTCAACTGAATTGGGATAGCTGCGGTAGGTTATTTTTTGCCTCTTAGTTGCTGTAGCTTCCAGTTTCTTGTCGCAGAGGATGATCTTTGTGTTTATTAATAGACTCGTCAAAGCTTGGGATCATCGTTGCTATTGCTTCATCCGTTGCTGCTGCAACATCACTTGTTTTGGTCGGTGCTTATGTTGGATACAGACTATTATCCAAGAAAAGAGAAGGTAAATGTGAAACTAAAGAGGATATTTCTGTTTTAACTTATTTTTTAAACATTCTCTAATGCCATCCATCTTCTTTACCTATTCTCGAGTCCGAAGAAACTCTTTGGCGTTCCAAAGAATTGTAAGGAAGTCGAATCTGAATTTTAATTACGAATCGCTTGAGAAGGCTACCAACTTCTTTGATGAGTCGAGGAAATTAGGCCAAGGAGGAGCTGGTTCTGTATACAAGGGGATCCTCCCCGATGGAAGAGTTGTTGCAGTAAAAAATCTTTGGTGTTCAACACTCGTCAATGGGTGGATGACCTCTTCAATGAGGTAAATCGATCGAGTGGAATCCAACACAAGAACCTGGTCCACCTTCCGGGTTGCAGCATAGAAGGCCCGGAAAGCCTCCTAGTTTATGAATATGTTCCCAACAGAAGCCTTGATGAAATCCTCTTCGGTAAGTTATCCCCCACTTGCTGCTCCATTCTGCATCCGAGATTAGTGTAGTTTGTTCTATAAATAGGGCCTCTTACCATAATAAAACCCTTGAATTCTAGCTTCTCATAATTTGTTCCACGGTGTTAATCTAGTTGCTAGCTTCATCTTGTTCCGGAATAATACTTTTTCTTACTAAACTTCTCCAGGCAACTTTTTACACTCATTCCGAGTAATTACATAATTGCAATAATGTGACTGATAACAAGATCCGGTTCTTTGTTGCGATTAAGAATGCGACCCGTATCCCGAGTTGGCGGGAGCGGCTTAATATCATCTCCGGAGCAGCCGAGGGGCTGGCATTTCTTCATGGACCTTGTGGAGTGAAAATAATACACAGAGACATCAAAAGCAGCAATGTCCTTCTTGACGAGGATCTCACAAACAAGATTGCGACTTTGGACTTGCTCGATGTCTTGATCCAGAAAAATCTCATCTTAGCACCGGTATCGCGGGGGCACTTTGTAAGATTCTGATCTTTAATTTTTTTTCTTTTTGTTTCAATCAAACCAGTTTAGATAACATCTACATGTAGAGAAGACTGGATTGGCTATTTGAACTGCCACATATTATGAGTACGAAGATGAGCATGTGATATAGGGCTTAAAGTGAGAGCGGCGTTGTATCAAATAAGAATTGCTCTCTTTTCCCTAACTTTCTCGAGTCTGGTTTGGGGAATTTGTTGTCCGGATGATCCCTTCTCTTCACTCTTTAGCAATTTCATCTTCGACTTCAGATTATGCGAGTAACAGATTTCTCTCCTTCGAAAGAATAATTTTGCGGGGTTATATGGCTCCAGTATCTTGTTAAGGGACAACTAACGAGAAAGCAGATGTTTATTCTTTCGGTGTGCTGGTCCTAGAAATTCTAAGTGGTAGGAAGAACAGTATCTTCGGGCGGGCCTCGGGTTCGGTTACGCAATCGCAAGATTCATATACCTATCCTTCGATTTGAACCTCTAGAATATGCATTTGGCGTTTGCAAATTTGTAGTATTATTTATTTACTACAGAGGTCTCAAATGGTCTAAATATATGGTGGTCAAAACTTTTGACCAAAAGGAAACGGTACAGAAATGTGACGTTTTAATATAACATATTTCTACAAATGATATGGTTGTAGATCCACTAACTAAAGGTCTACGCCCATGTGTATTTTAAGCGACATGTCATTAGCATGGGCCTAGGAGCATCATGAGATGCTTTGTTGTTTAGTGGGAGCTATTTTGGCTTTACTCTGATAAAGGTTTCATCTGTGTTCGTTACATTTTGTAACGGTTTGATATGTATCAACTTTTGCATTCAATAAAGTATTTTTGAATGTGTTGTTATTATGTTGAATACATATTGATAAAGTCTCAAGGTACTGTATAAACCTTGAGTGAAGGCTAGGGGCATCCGGTTATTAGCCTTGTCCATATGTCTTGTTATACATAAAAAATGGTTAACCGTAAGGACAAGACATATGTGGGTTCATGGAACCATAAATGCATTCTCTAGTGGCACAAGTTTTGTGACGCTTAAGGTAAGAGAATGGTAATCGACAAATGAGATCTCTCTATGAGAGATGTTATCCATTTGACACACTATCATATTGGATCCATATCAATAGAGTTGAGAACACTCGTGACCATGGAAGGCTCGTGTGTATATATGCGAGTTACCGCCATGATTCGGTGTTTGGGACTTTATGGGATAGGATTGACTATTAAGAATTATCTCTAGACCAATGTGCGCACATACAAGATACGATTTCAATTAATATAGTCCAAGTGGGAGAATGTGAGAGTTTTCCTAATGTGGACTACATTAATTGATATTGTAATTTACCGTTTAACGTTTACCGTTTTACGGGGATTGGTCTAAGGTGAGATAGAATGTTTCTTAATTAGTCTAATATGGGCTGGCTAGTGTGGGCCGAGTTGAGCCTGGCCCGTAATGAGGGGGCCTAGTTGGAAACTCTATAAATAGTGCTCAAGTCTCTCCTCTAACCCTTATTCTTACATGTATCCTCACCTAAGGGGCGTTTACCTAACGCTAAACGTGAGGGGGGCCGCCTCATTGAGCTAGTGATACAGAAGGCAATAGAGGAGAATGACTTGATGCGTGGATCCCATTGATATGTGGGAAATCCCTTTTCTGCTTCCGCTTTATGCTTGATGGATCCCAAAACAGGTGCGTTAATCTTTCTACTCAATTATGCATGTTCTTGTTCTGGTTATGGAGATCTTGGGATTGTGCAATTTGCATCCAACAGCATTATCAATTCAGCAACTGGCACACGAGATCATAGCGAAATCTATTGCCACAAACATCTAATTCAAAATCCTTTTTTTCCTCAAGATTCAAATCCCATCGAAAGTGCTAATTTTGCTCGCAATTTTCTCCTTATAGATGGTAGTTTAACGTTCATTACTTGCATTGTCAATTCAGATTCGTACGGGAATTCTGGTCAAAATATTGATAATTTGTTGAACCTGGTTTAGTTTTTCAATATTCTTGTACTTTTTAAAAAGGATTATCATAGAATTCAGGCATTTGCTAGGAAATGGTCGAAAGCGGCAGAGTTCTTCACCTAGAAGGTATGAAATTTGGATCGCTTGATTCTTGGACCCCTTGTCACAAAGCATATCGAATGCGGTCGACATCGGTCAATCCGAAGTTGACCTCATCCGAAAATCATGGGCGCTTACGACTAGCACAGAACATGCGCCAGCTGTCATTTATTTCGAGAAAACCGGGCAATCAAAGTCACGAGTCGTGCAGCCCGGGCCGTCTTAAGTTGAAAAGTGGCGATGCTAGGAATTGGTCTTGGTTGAGACAGTGTCTAGAAAGATGCTATTAGATTCCATCATTAGGATGGTACGATGTTGAGAATTATTTCTTGTGGGGGCTAAGACTTGGTTGATCAAGATTGGACCTCTCTATGGCAACTAGCAATTGCGTGCGCACCACTGTATACGTGCTTAAAGTCAAGATTTTGATTTCAGCGCAGAAAATAAATTCTGAAAAGTAATTATTGTAATTCTTGGTAAAAAGTAATGAACACCCTAGGAGGGATTGATTTCAAGATGGGTAAGTTCCAAATTCAAAAAACATGTAAAAAATTATTCACATTAGTGTCAATGTGCCGGCCTTTGCCACGTAAAACAATTGGCATCTATATCAGCAATTTTCGGTCAAAATTAATTGGAAGAACTATAGTAACAACTTGTAAAAAAAGTTTGGAACTAAATTGAGTAAAAGGTTTGCATGGTACAATGAATTTAAAACTTTTTTGGTAATTATCCTAGAAATTGAAACTTACCCATTAGAGTCCATTCTCAATTTTTGAAACAAGGTATTAGCCAGAAACTAAACCAGTTGGTTCTAGTGTATACTCGAGAACTTACCCTTTTTTTTCAACTTATTTAATAATATAACTATTATCTTATTGGAAAAAAAATAGTTTGGGAATCGGTCAAGGTCTGTTCCCTTATTTTTATTTTGTTTTTATTAGGGAACCTACCACAGTCCTCATGTCAATAGGATTGGGAACCGGCTAGATGAGGTCTATTCATTTCGGTTTTCGGATGGAACCAACACGGTTGCCTACCCCTATTTCCAAGGAGGGATAAGTTCGAGTCAAGATCGCCATATTTAAGAAGCACAATTATTTCTGAGCTAGCGAGAATACTTACTTCGACATTGGTGCTTTCTCCAAAGACTAGCAGTCTCAAAACACAACATTTCTGTTCATATAAATTACCCATCATGTGCGCTTTGTTGTCCTTAAAGATTGAAAGCAACAAATAAATAATGAACAGAGAGATTTGGTGATAATTCAGCATGGACAGAGAGGGTGTTGAGAATACTCTAGTGCCATTTGTTGAGAGCGTGGCAGAAACTCGATACCTTTATATGAGGAAGTCGCCAAGAAGGAGCTTTCAAGTCTGACATTGTCAACGTA
The DNA here is from genome assembly GCA_014182395.1 of Eucalyptus sp. ANBG9806169. NCBI lineage: Eukaryota > Viridiplantae > Streptophyta > Magnoliopsida > Myrtales > Myrtaceae > Eucalyptus > Eucalyptus sp. ANBG9806169. Next base: position 2,007,121 of record CM024574.1, on the reverse strand, counting down.
TTTAGTCAAACCCATATTTATTTGAAAGTCTAAATTAGTAAGTTAGAAGATAACTATGATATATTAATTATTTCATATCACACCAATTTTTTCGAATTCGCACGTGCATCGAAACAAACAGTTCTTGAACCATTTCATCTGAATGCAAAATAAAGCCATGAATTCAGGACACGCCAGGGAGTAAACTCCCGACCGGTGCGTCCTGTCTCCACGTCCACCATATCACAGGGAGAGACTTTTTAGTTTCCTACAAGTTGTCAAGCCTGGGGCCCCCCGAATTATCGGTCTTCAAATTGGAAAAAAAATAGTTAGAATTAAGAAAATCTTTTTATCTTATAATGAAATTAAAAGCGGGTTAGCTGCTCCAGTAAGTCATTCCTCATCTTTCTCCGCTAATTTAAAAAAATAAAAATAAAAGTAAAAGTCAAACTCTCTCTCTTGCTAAATAGCACCGACACAAACACTAACACGTTGTACACGACACGATACGACACCGACACGTCAATTATAAAAAAAATAGAAAATTTCGACACATTGAAATAATTGTATATTAAATGTATATTTTTATATATACATGCTAAATTACCATTTTTATAAATTAATTTTTAAATAAATTCAAATTCACAAATAAATAAATAAATAATAAATAAAAAGCATGAAATGAATTTACATAAAAAATCATGAGTCATGAGAAGTGAGATTAAGAAGAGAAGACTATATTTTTCTCCTTTTCACCTTTATTATTTTCATTATTATTTATTATTTATATATTTATATTTTGACCTCTCATTAATTGAAAATTTTTAAAATTGACCGTGGGTATCAAAATCGCACGTGGGAATTCTGGACTTCCATTTCGGAGTATGTTGAGAGAGTTGACTATTTGTTCGATTTTCCGACACTTATTGACCGAGTGTTAGAGGGTGTCAAAACGTGTCGACACGTATCTTAGTGTCGTGAAGACTCTCGAAAAGTATGAGTGCTTCCTAGCTCTCTCCTTTAGTCGTCAACTCTCAATTCCGTTAGATCATCATTCATTAAGATAAGATCGCCTTTGACCTTTTCTTGATGGTAGGACCCACCCTCCGCCGTGCCGTTGCTATCGGAGTCGTCGTCGACAACCACCATCACAGGGCCGATCCCCCTCCATACGCATCGCCGGTTCGACCGGTTTGCACGAAATGTCTACCTCGTCGGCTCGCCCCCGTTTCAAGAAGCTTGCCGCTCCATGTGTGCATGCGCTCGTGTATAAGTAGGAGCGGAGCCGATGGATGTCTCGCAAGCCGCCGCAGCTATTTTGGACTCCGCGAGCTTCGAATCTTGACGGTGGAAGGTGGCGGAGCTCGGGCTGCTCTTTGACCGGAGGAGGGAGAACTTCGGTAGCTGACGCTCCTTGAAAGCGCGGGAAGCTTGAACCGAGAGAAAAGTCAAAGGTGATCGGTTCTCGCTCCTCCGCATTTTCTCAACTTCGGCTCGGTTAGATATCTGTCGACGTGATCGCAGCTCCTGGAACGTTTCTCCACTGGATTTCGCTTCGGAACTGAGGTCAGAGCTGTGAAATGCAGCCTTCGATCCTCAACCTCGCTTGCGTTTTCCTGGTTCTGTTCAGCTCCTCGTTTTCGCCGTCGCTTGGCGATCCTCGAGTCTCGGTGGCGGGCATTCTATGCCTCAGATCCAACGTCACGTCCACCGTGAACATCCTCTCGAACTTCCTCAACGTCATGCTGAAAATTGCCGCGAAAGTTACTGAAAATCGCTGGGCTAATGATTCCGTAACCTCTCCGTTGCCAGAAATCTACGCCCTGGCTCAGTGCCACGGCGACCTGAGCCACGACGATTGCATCCTCTGTTTCGTGCAGAGCAGGACTTCACTTCCTCGATGCAATGCCTTGGATGCCTCTGGGCGGTTGTATCTCGACGGTTGCTTCATAAGGTTTGACTACTACAATTTCTATAATGAGAGCATCGATCCGCAGCATGATATGGTCAAGTGCGCCAATCAGTCTAATGATTTGGCCCACCAGCAGGCAAGGCAGCAGTTCGCGGATAAGGTTGACCGGGTGCTGAGGAATGTGTTGGCAATCGCACCGGAAAATAAGGGGTTTGCCGTTTTCGAAGAGGTGAGGAGAGGAGTTGCCGGTGTTTATGCACTGGCGCAGTGCTGGAACAGTCTCGACAAGAAGGGTTGTAGGGAGTGCTTGGCAAATGCAATGATCAAGGCGAGGAACTGTACTCCTGGGGATGAAGGGAGGGCTATGAATGCTGGCTGTTTCATGCGATATTCGACTGAGAGATTTTATACTGTCCCTACAAATGGTGGTAAGAATTGAATGATCTTGCAAGTTAGGCTGCACGATGTTCTAGTTTTCTTGTTCTGGATTTTCAACTGAATTGGGATAGCTGTAGTAGGTTATTTTTTGCCTCTTAATTGCTATAGCTTCCGGTTTCTTGTCACCAAAGGATGATCTTTGTGTTTTTTAATAGACTCGTTGAAGCTTGGGATCATCGTTGCTATTGCTTTATCCGTTGCTGCTGCAACTTCACTTGTTTTCGTTGGTGCTTATGTTGGATACAGAAAATTATCCAAGAAAAGAGAAGGTAAAGTGAAACTAAAGAGGATATTTCTGTTTTAACTTTCTCTTTAAACATTCTCTAATGCCATCCATCTTCTTTGCCTATTCTCAGTCCAGAAGAAACTCTTTGGCGTTCCGGCAATTGTAAGGAAGTCGAATCTGAATTTTAATTACGAATTGCTTGAGAAGGCTACCGACTTCTTTGATGACTCGAGGAAATTAGGTCAAGGAGGATCTGGTTCTGTATACAAGGGGATCCTCCCTGATGGAAGAGTTGTTGCAGTAAAAAGACTGGTGTTCAACACTTGTCAGTGGGTGGATGACTTCTTCAATGAGGTAAATTTGATCAGTGGAATCCAACACAAGAACCTGGTTCGCCTCCTGGGTTGCAGCATTGAAGGCCCGGAAAGCCTCCTAGTTTATGAATATGTTCCCAACAGAAGCCTTGATGAAATCCTCTTCGGTAAGTTACCCCCCACTTGCTGCTCCATTCTGCATCCCAGATTAGTGTAGTTTGTTCTATAAATTAGGCCTCTTACCATAATAAAACCCTTGAATTCTAGCGTCTCATAATTTGTTCCACGGTGTTAATCTAGTTGCTAGCTTCATCTTGTTCCAGAATAGTACATTTTCTTGCTAATCTTCTCCTGGCAACTTTTTTAAACTCAATCCTGAGTAAGTACATAATTGCAATAATGTGACTGATAACAAGATCCGGTTGCTGTTGCAGTTAAGAATGCAACCCGTATCCTAAGTTGGCAGGAGCGGCTTAATATCATCTCCGGAACAGCTGAGGGGCTGGCATTTCTTCATGGACCTTGTGGAGTGAAAATAATACACAGAGACATCAAAAGCAGCAATGTCCTTCTTGACGAGGATCTCACAGCAAAGATTGCTGACTTTGGACTTGCTCGATGTCTTGATCCAGAAAAATCTCATCTTAGCACCGGTATCGCAGGGACACTGTAAGATTCTGGTCTCAAATTTTTTTCTTTTTTCGTTTCAATTAAGCCAGTTTAGATAACATCATCATGTGGAGAAGAATGGATTGGCTATTTGAACCGCCACGTATTTTGAGTACAGAAGATAAGCATGGGATATAGGACTTAAAGTGAGAGTGGCGTCGTATCAAATAAGAATTGCTCTCTTTTTCCCTAACTTTCTCAGGTCTGGTTTGGGAAATTTGTTCTGTGGATGATCCCTTCTCTTCACTCTTTAGCAATTTCATCTTTGACTTCAGATTCTGCAGAACAGGTTTCTCTCCTTCTGAAAGAACAATTTTGCAGGGTTATATGGCTCCAGAGTATCTTGTTAAGGGACAACTAACAGAGAAAGCAGATGTTTACTCTTTCGGCGTGTTGGTCCTAGAAATTCTAAGTGGTAGGAAGAACAGTATCTTTGGGCAGGGCTCAGGTTCAGTTCTGCAATCAGTAAGATTCATATACCTATTATCCTGATTTCAACCTCTAGAATATGCATGCAGCATTTGCAAATTTCTTCTTGTCTATGATATAGAGTCGAAATAAATCCTAACATCTTCTCGAACTTCAAACTGAGAGTTTTCCGGCTACTCTTTTCTCTATTCTGGAAATCTTGTAACCCACATGACGCCTTTGTGGCTCTACATACATGATTTTGCTGTATAAGGGCATAATTTAATTCGTCCCTTCAGAATCTGGAGAGAGTCGTGTTTTCTGCTCAACACTAGCAATGTTTCTTATGACTTGTTCCGACATTTTTTGTATTTTTCAGGTTTGGAAGCAATATAAAGCAAATAGTCTTGCTGAATGCATCGATGCTGCGTTGAAAGGCACGTTTCCCGTCTCAGAGGCATTGAATGTGCTTCAAATCGCGCTTCTTTGCACCCAAGCTTCCCCAGATTTACGACCATCCATGTCTGAAGTAGTGGAGATGCTCAACGACCAGGAGTGTGCAGTTCCAGTGCCAATGCAACCTCCATTTCTCAACAATAATCTGATTCCAGATGACTCCAGCAGAAGCTTGAATACAAATACTGGGATCACAAACCAACTGACAAATTCTGAAATTTCCCTCACTTCCACCATAAACCTCCAGTGAAATAGTCTTTTCAGCTGAATCAACTGAGCCAGCGGAGGCGATGTAATTTTCGGACATGTGAACAGGACCACTAGCCGCATGTGATGAGATGGGCATATGGTCCTGTGAGAAGGATTGCAAGGAGTCCAATGGCCAGTAATGCTCGAGTGTTTCTCAAACCCCGATCGAGAAATCGGGATGAGAATATCTGCGTAGCGAGATGGGGCAAAGATGCGGCTGCTGTGCAAGAGATTGCAGAAGCTCCGTGGTGCATCGGTCATGTCTTATGCTAGCCGTTTCCCACTTAGTGAGTTGGAGGAACTCATGTACATATTCAATCATTTCCTTTATCCTCCATTTTCTCTTGGTTTGCCAATTCCACTCAATTAATACGGGAAGTGCAGTGACTCATATGAAACCGATTCACAATTGTGTAGTTCATGCTGGCCTCTTTCATGTCCTGTAATCTCCAAAAGGGAAAGCAAAACCCCGAGATTCCGCCTCTTTCGTCAGAAATCCTCCATTTTCTCTTAAAATGTTTAGATGATATCTAGATTAGATAATATATTGGACTTAAATTGCATGTCGAGATAAATTTCTAAGATAAGATAGGATTTAGATTAGTCTATTTCCTAACTTAAAATAGATAATATCTCACTTTAGTTAGATTTTTATTATTAGTAAATTTTAATTACGAATTTTTATAAAAAAAAAAATACAAAAACATCATGCGCATGTCATGTAGAATTTGGTTCATGCCATTTAGTAATTGTTGTTAGGTCAATTTAATTAAAAATTGCCCGTAATTAGAATTAGGTCATTTAGTTAAATTGCATGAAACATAGCTTAGATTTCATTAAATAAGAGAAAATCCTAAAAAATTGAGTGACTGCGTGTTAATTAGAAATTATATCTATGGCTTTTGATGTGAATTCTAAGCTAACATTGTAGATGTTTTCGTTACTACAAGGTAAGTCCCGTAATTTATTCATTATTTCTTCTTTTTTGCTGTTAAATTGATGGTTTGCGCACCCGCATGGTCACCTCCTTCTATGTTAAGCCACTAGGGCGAATCCCAGTGGTTGCGCACCCGCATGGTCACCTCACATGTTAAAAAAAAAATCAATCCAAGTTGTTTGCAAAATATTTTTTTTTCGAAATAAAATAAAAAAGATACCGAAATGACGTTAGAGAAATCTAGCATAATTAAATCCCTGAACTCATAATCTCTCGTTCGTAGGAGTAAAGTAAATCTTGCGTTACTTTACTTGGTTTGTAATCGACCCACCAAAAAATAGATTAATGGCAACTCATAATTGAAAAATCATTTACATGTTAATAATTTGAACGTAAGTCGTGAATTAGTATGAACTTAAGAAAGCTCGAGCTAAGTTAGGCTTAATAATCTATTAGCCAAACCCTAGGTGGTGCACCCAAGATTAGGTCACGACAATAAGTATGATATATTAATTATTCACATCACACCAAGTCTTCCGAAGAACGCTGTAACTAGAACACCAAATCTGTCAACATCTCTCCGCCTCTTCGACTTTCCCTTTTTTGTCTCACAAGCAAGAAGCATTCCAAAGTTCGTCTCATAACAATTCATAGATGCGCACACATCTTCTGATCCATTCTATGTCGATCAGACTCCTTATCCAAAAGTGATACAAACAGTTCTCGAACTACTTCGTTCGAATGCGAAATTAAGACATGCCGGGGAGCAAATTAAAACTCCACTAAAGATGGTACCGGTCTTTTCATAAAGCCGTGAATTCGGGACACGTCGGGGAGTAAACCCTCGAACGGGGGCGTTCTATCTCCATGTCCATCATCTCACAGGGAGAGATTTTCTAGTTTTCAACACATTGTCGGGCTTGGGCCCTAAGGGTGTGCAATGGGAATCGCCTGGATCGGACTGGACCAGCCGGTTTTGGGTGGTTCCCAAAGAGGGAGGTCCGGTTCCCATTTTGGAACCCGTGACTAGTCGGTCCAGTTTCCGATTCTAAGGTGAGAATCGGACTGATCGGACCAGATCGATTGATTATTTATATAATATATATTTTTAAATTTCTTAAGAAATAAATCTTAATTCCTCTCAATTTCTCCGATTTCCCGGTGAATCCTCACTCACTCTCGCTCACCTCTCTTGCTGGACAGAATCTCTTGCCTCGACGACAACGAAGACGCTATGAAGTTCGGAGCGTGGAAGCCATTGTTGAATGTGGTTTGGAGCTCCCCATTCGAAGCTAAAGAATAAGATATAAGGCACGCGAAAGAGAGGAGACCCCTTGGATATTCCTGAGTCCTCTTCTGCCCGGAGCTCCGCTGGAGACAAGGGGCCATCTCTCTCTCTGCCCCACCTTCATCTATAATAAGAAAGGTGGCTTCTTTGTCTTTCTTCGAATTCTTGATTCGGGAGTGGGTCTTCGCCAATTCGCTCTGGAGACAAGGAAGCGAATCTGGGTTGAGAATGTTGGGTCTCCAAATTTATTGGTTCCACTGAACTGGACTAGACCGATCGGTTCGGCCGGTTTTCTCAGTTCGGCTTCTAATTCTACCTTGGAATCAGAGCAAATCGGGATTCCGATCAATTATCGATCTTCCATCCAAATTATCGGTTCCACCCTTCCAACATGGAATGGAGAGGACCGATCGGGGTTGGGGTGGGGCCGGTTCTCTCGGTTGACTTCTAATTCTACCTTGGAACCAGAGCAAATCGGGAACTGATCAATTCTACCAATTCCATCCAAATTATTGATCTTTATATCGGAATAAATAATTAGAATTAATAAAATCATTATCTTTATCTTTTATGTTATAATGACATTAAAGGCAGCTCAGCTACTCTAGTCAAGTCATTGTCAAACTCTCTCTCCCTCCTTTCCTCCTTGATGCGCAAGCAACCACCCCCGGTCGTCGTCTACTGTCACTTCCGTCCAATCATCATTCATTAAGATAAGATCGCCTTTGACTTTTTTTCAACGGAAGGACCCACCCCTCCGCCGCGCCATCGTCGCCGTCGCGGACCGATCCACCTCCGTATGCGTCGCCGGTTCGACCGGTTCGCGCGAAATTTCCACTTCGTCGGCTCGCCGCCCGCTCCTAGAAGCTCGCCGCTCCATGTTGCGCATGCGCTCGCGTGCATAACTAAGAGCGCAGCTGATGGATGGCCGAATCCATGGGCTCCACGGCGAAGCTGTCTCGCAAGCCGCCGCAGCTATTCCGGACTCCACGAGCTTTGACTCTTGACCGAGGAGGGAGAACTTCGGTAGCCGACGCTCCTTGAAAGCGTGAGAAGCTTGAACCGAGAGGAAAATCAAGGCGGTAATCCGGTTCTCTCGCTCCTCCGCATTTTCTCGACTTCGGCTCGGTGACTGACATATCTGTCGACGCGATCGCAGCTCCCGGAACGTTTCTCCGGCGGATTCCGCTTCGGAACTGAGGACGGAGATGTGAAATGCGGCCTTCGATCCTCGACCTCGCTTGCGTTTTCCTGGTTCTCTTCAGCTCCTCGTTCTCGCCCTCGCTCGGCGATCCTCGAATCTCGGAGGCGGGCATTCTATGCCTCAGATCCAACGTCACGTCCACCGCGAATGTCCTCTCGAACTTCCTTGACGTCATGCTGAAAATTGCCGCGAAAGTTGCTGAAGATCGCTGGGCTAATGATTCCGTAACCTCTCCGTTGCCAGAAATCTACGCTCTGGCTCAGTGCCACAGCGACCTGAGCCACGACGATTGCCTCCTCTGTTTCGTGCAGAGCAGGAATATACTTCCTCGATGCAGTGTCTTGGATGACAAGTCTGGGCGGTTGTATCTCGACGGTTGCTTTATAAGGTCCGACTACTACAATTTCTATAATGAGACCATCGATCCGCAGCACGACATGGTCAAGTGCGCCAATCAGTCTAATGATTCAGCCCACCAGCAGGCAAGGCAGCAGTTCGCGGATAAGGTTGACCGGGTGCTGAGGAATGTGTCGGCAGTCGCACCGGAAAATAAAGGGTTTGCCGTTTTCGAAGAGGCGAGAAGAGGAGGAGTTGCCGGTGTTTATGCACTGGCGCAGTGCTGGAACACTCTCGACAAGAAGGGTTGTAGGGAGTGCTTGGCGAATGCGATGATCAAGGCGAGGAACTGTACTCCTGGGGATGAAGGGAGGGCTATGAATGCTGGCTGTTTCATGCGATATTCGACTGAGAGATTTTATACTGTCCCTACAGATGGTGGTAAGAATTGAATGATCTTGCGAGTTAGTCTGCGTGACGTTCTAGTTTTCTTGTTCTGTATTTTCAACTGAATTGGGATAGTTCTAGTAGGTTATTTTTTGCCTCTTAATTGCTATAGCTTCCAGTTTCTTGTCAGCAAAGGATGATCTTTGTGTTTTTTAACAGACTCGTCGAAGCTTGGGATCATCATTGCAATTGCTTCATCTGTTGCTGCTGCAACTTCACTCGTTTTCATCGGGGCTTATGTTGTATACAGAAAATTATCCAAGAAAAGAGAAGGTAAATGTGAAACTCGAGAATATTTCTGTTTTAACTTCTCTTTAAACATTCTCTAATGCCATCCATCTTCTTTACCTATTCTCAGTCCAGAAGAAACTCTTTGGTGTTCCAGCAATTGTGAGGAAGTCCAATCTGAATTTTAATTATGAATCGCTTGAGAAGGCTACTGACTTCTTTGATGAGTCGAGGAAATTAGGCAAAGGAGGAGCTGGTTCTGTATACAAGGGGAACCTCCCTGATGGAAGAGTTGTTGCAGTAAAAGTACTGGTGTTCAACACTCGTCAATGGGTGGATGACTTCTTCAATGAGGTAAATCTGATCAGTGGAATCCAACACAAGAACCTGGTCCGCCTTCTGGGTTGCAGCATTGAAGGCCCGGAAAGCCTCCTAGTTTATGAATATGTTCCCAACAGAAGCCTTGATGAAATCCTCTTCGGTAAGTTACCCCCCACTTGCTGCTCCATTCTGCATCCCAGATTAGTGTAGTTTGTTCTATAAATTAGGCCTCTTACCAAAATAAAACCCTTGAATTGTAGCTTCTCATAATTTGTTCCACAGTGTTAATCTAGTTGCTAGCTTCATCTTGTTGCAGAATAGTACATTTTCTTGCTGATCTTCTCCGGGCAACTTTTTTAAACTCAATCCTGAGTAAGTACATAATTGCAATAATGTGACTGATAACAAGATCCGGTTGCTGTTGCAGTTAAGAATGCGACCCGTATCCTGAGTTGGCAGGAGCGGCTTAATATCATCTCCGGAACAGCTGAGGGGCTGGCATTTCTTCATGGACCTTGTGGAGTGAAAATAATACACAGAGACATCAAAAGCAGCAATGTCCTTCTTGACGAGGATCTCACAGCGAAGATTGCTGACTTTGGACTTGCTCGATGTCTCGATCCAGAAAAATCTCATCTTAGCACTGGTATCGCAGGGACACTGTAAGATTCTGGTCTCAAATTTTTTTCTCTTTTTGTTTCAATTAAGCCAGTTTAGATAACATCATTATGTGGAGAAGAATGGATTGGCTATTTGAACCGCCACGTATTTTGAGTACAGAAGATAAGCATGGGATATAGGACTTAAAGTGAGAGTGGCGTCGTATCAAATAAGAATTGCTCTCTTTTTCCCTAACTTTCTCAGGTCTGGTTTGGGAAATTTGTTCTGTGGATGATCCCTTCTCTTCACTCTTTAGCAATTTCGTCTTTGACTTCAGATTCTGCAGAACAGGTTTCTCTCCTTCTGAAAGAACAATTTTGCAGGGGTTATATGGCTCCAGAGTATCTTGTTAAGGGACAACTAACAGAGAAAGCAGATGTTTACTCTTTCGGCGTGTTGGTCCTAGAAATTCTAAGTGGTAGGAAGAACAGTATCTTTGGGCAGGCCTCAGGTTCAGTTCTGCAATCAGTAAGATTCATATACCTATTATCCTGATTTCAACCTCTAGAATATGCATGCGGCGTTTGCAAATTTCTTCTTGTCTATGATATAGAGTCGAAATAAATCCTAACATCTTCTCGAACTTCAAACTGAGAGTTTTCTGGCTACTCTTTTCTCTATTCTGGAAATCTTGTAACCCACATGACGCCTTTGTGGCTCTACATACATGATTTTGCTGTATAAGGGCATAATTTAATTCGTCCCTTCACAATCTGGAGAGAGTCGTGTTTTCTGCTCAACACTAGCAATGTTTCTTATGACTTGCTCCGACATTTTTCGTATTTTTCAGGTTTGGAAGCAATATAAAGCAAATAGTCTTGCTGAATGCATCGATCCTGCGTTGAAAGGCAAGTTTCCCGTCTCAGAGGCATTGAATGTGCTTCAAATCGCGCTTCTTTGCACCCAAGCTTCCCCAGATCTACGACCATCCATGTCTGAAGTAGTGGAGATGCTCAACGACCAGGAGTGTGCAGTTCCAGTGCCAATGCAACCTCCATTTCTCAACAATAATCCGATCCCAGATGACTCCAGCAGAAGCTTGAATACAAATACTGGGATCACAAACCAACTGACAAATTCTGAAATTTCCCTCACTTCCACCATAAACCTCCGGTGAAATAGTCTTTTCAGCTGAATCAACTGAGCCAGCGGAGGCGATGTAATTTTCGGACATGTGAACAGGACCACTAGCCGCATGTGATGAGATGGGCATATGGTCCTGTGAGAAGGATTGCAAGGAGTCCAATGGCCAGTAATGCTCGAGTGTTTGTCAAACCCCGATCAAGAAATCGGGATGAGAATATCTGCGTAGCGAGATGGGGCAATGATGCGGCTGCTGTGCAAGAGATTGCAGAAGCTCCGCGGTGCATCGGTCATGTCTTATGCTAGCCGTTTCCCACTTAGTGAGTTGGAGGAACTCATGTACATATTCAATCATTTCCTTTATCCTCCATTTTCTCTTGGTATTGCCAATTCCACTCAATTAATACGGAAGTACAGTGACTCATATGAAACCGATTCACAGTTGTGTAGTTCATGCTGGCCTCTTTGATGTCCTGTAATCTCCAAAAGGGAAAGCAAAACCCCGAGATTCCGCCTCTTTCGTCAGAAATCCTCCATTTTCTCTTAAAATGTTTAGATGATATCTAGATTAGATGATATCTTGGAATTAAATTGCATGTCGAGATAAATTTCTAAGATAAGATAGGATTTAGATTAGTCTATTTCCTAATTTAAAATAGATAATATCTCACTTTAGTTAGATTTTTATTATTAGTAAATTTTAATTACGAATTTTTATAAAAAAAAATACAAAAACATCATGCGCATGTCATGTAGAATTTGGTTCATGCCATTTAGTAATTGTTGTTAGGTCCATTTAATTAAAAATTGCCCGTAATTAGAATTAGGTCATTTAGTTAAATTGCATGAAACATAGCTTAGATTTCATTAAATAAGAGAAAATCTTAAAAAATTGAGTGACTGCGTGTTAATTAGAAATTATATCTATGGCTTTTGATGTGAATTATGAGCTAACATTGTAAATGTTTTCGTTACTACAAGGTAAGTCCTGTAATTTATTCATTATTTCTTCTTTTTTGCTGTTAAATTGATGGTTTGCGCATCCGCATGGTCACCTCACATGTTAAGAAAAAAAAATCAATTCAAGTTGTTTGCAAAATATTTTTTTTTTCGAAATAAAATAAAAAAGGTACCGAAATGACGTTAGAGAAATCTAGCATAATTAAATCCCTGAACTCAATCTCTGGTTCGTAGGAGTAAAGTAAATCTCGCGCTACTTTACTTAGTTTGTAATCGACCCACCAAAAAATAGATTAATGGCAACTCATAATTGAAAAATCATTTACATGTTAATTATTTGAATGTAAGTTGTGAATTGGTATGAACTTAGGAAAGCCCGAGCTAAGTTTAGGCTTAATAATCTATTAGCTAAACCCTAGGTGATGCACCCAAGATTAGGTCACGACAATAAGTATGATGTATTAATTATTCACATCACACCAAGTCTTCTGAAGAACGCTGTAACTAGAACACCAAATCTGTCAACATCTCTCCACCACTTCGACTTTCCTTTTTTTGTCTCACAAGCAAGAAGCATTCCAAAGTTCGTCTCATAACAATTCATAGATGTGCACACATCTTCTAATCCATTCTATGTCGATCAGACTCGATGCGCACACATCTTCTGATCCATTCTATGTCGATCAGACTCCTTATCCAAAAGTGATACAAACAGTTCTCGAACTACTTCGTTCGAATGTGAAATTAAGACATGCTGGGGAGCAAATTAAAACTCCACTAAAGATGGTACCAGTCTTTTCATAAAAAATCCGTGAATTCGGGACACATTGGGGAGCAAACTCTCAAATGGGGGCGTTCTATCTCCATGTCCACCATCTCACGGGAAGAGACTTTCTAGTCTCCAACACGTTGTCGGGCTTGGGCCCTAGGGGTGTGCAACGGGAACCGCCCAGATCGGACTGGACCGGTCGGTTCTAGGTGGTTCCCAAAGAGGGAAGTTCGGTTCCCATTCTTGGAACCCGTGACTAGTTGGTCCAGTTTCCAATTCCAAGGTGGGAATCGGACTGACTGGACCGGATCGATTGATTATTTATATAATATATATTTTTAAATTTCTTAAGTAATAAATTCTAATTCCTCCCAATTTCCCGGTGAATCCTCACTCACTCTCGCTCACCTCTCTCGCTGGACAGAATCTCTTGCCTTGATGACAACGAAGACGCTCTGAAGTTCAGAGCGTGGAAGCCATTGTTGAATGTGGTTTGGAGCTCCCGTTTCGAAGCTAAAGAAGAAGATATAAGGCACGCGGAAGAGAGGAGACCCCCTTGGACATTCCTGAGTCCTATTCTGCCCGGAGCTCCGCTGGAGACAAGGGGCCATCTCTCTCTCTCTCTCTCTCTGCCCCCACCTTCATCTATAATAACAAAGGAGGCTTCTTTGTCTTTCTTGAATTCTTGATTCGGGAGTGGGTCTTCGCCAATTCGCTCTGGAGACAAGGAAGCGACTCTGGGTTGAGAATGTTGGGTCTTCAAATTTATCGGTTCCACTGAACCGGACTAGACCGATCGGTTTAGTCGGTTCTCCTAGTTCGGCTTCAACTAGAGCGAATCAAGAACCGATCAACTCTACTGATTCCGTCCAAATTATCGGTCTTCTTATCGGAATAAATAAATAATTAATCATTGAGGTTTACCTTAGTGGTCACCCTTCCAACGTGAAATGTGGAGGTGAGGAGTTCGAATCTTCATATTCTCAGGGGGTTGGGGTTGGGATAGGGACGAATTAGTTTCAGGCGACTCCCACGCCCTACAAGGACGTAGGGCAAAAGTCAGAGTGAGAGTTAGACTAGAAGTAGCTTAAAACTGAAAAAAAAAAAAAATATCAAAATAAATAATTAAAATTAAGAAAATCATGACATTAAAGGCGGCTTAGCTACTCTAGTCAAGTCATTGTCAAACTCTCTCTCGCTCCTTTCCTCCTTGAGGCGCAAGCAACCGCCCCCGGTCGTCGTCTACTGTCACTTCCGTCCAATCATCATTCATTAAGGTAAGATCACCCTTTGACCTTTTTTCAATGGAAGGACCCACCCCTCCGCCGCGCCGCCGTCGCCGCCGTCGCGGAGCCGATCCGCCTCCGTACGCGTCGCCGGTTCGACCGGTTCGCGCGAAATTTCCACTTCGTCGGCTCGCCGCCCTCTCCTAGAAGCTCGCCGCTCCATGTTGCGCATGAGCTCGCGTGCAAAAGTAAGAGCGCAGCCGATGGATGGCCGAATCCATGGGCTCCACGGCGAAGCTGTCTCGCAAGCCGCCGCAGCTATTCCGGACTCCACGAGCTTTGACTCTTGACGGAGGAGGGAGAACTTCGGTAGCCGACGCTCCTTGAAAGCGTGAGAAGCTTGAACCGAGAGAAAAATCAAGGCGGTAATCCGGTTCTCTCGCTCCTCCGCATTTTCTCGACTTCGGCTCGGTTACATATCTGTCGACGCGATCGCAGCTCCCGGAACGTTTCTCCGGCGGATTCCGCTTCGGAACTGAGGACGGAGCTGTGAAATGCGGCCTTCGATCCTCAACCTCGCTTGCGTTTTCCTGGTTCTCTTCAGCTCCTCGTTCTCGCCCTCGCTCGGCGATCCTCGAATCTCGGAGGCGGGCATTCTATGCCTCAGATCCAACGTCACGTCCACCGCGAACGGCGTCTCGAACTTCCTCAACGTCATGCTGAAAATTGCCAAGAAAGTTACTGAAGATCGCTGGGGTAATGATTCCGTAACCTCTCCGTTGCCGGAAATCTATGCACTGGCTCAGTGCCATGGCGACCTGAGCCGCGACGATTGCCGCCTTTGTTTCGCGCAGAGCAGGACTATACTTCCTCGATGCACTATCTTGAATACTAAGGGGCGGTTGTATCTCGACGGTTGCTTCATAAGGTCCGATTACTATAATTTCTTTAATGAGACCATCGATCCGCAGCACGACATGGTCAAGTGCGCCAATCAGTCCAGCGTCTCGGCCGACCAGCAGGCGAGGCAGCAGTTTGCCGATAAGGTCGACTGGGTGCTAAGGAATGTGTCGGCGGTCGCGCCGGAGAACAAGGGGTTTGCTGTTTTCGGAGAGGCGAGGAGAGGAGGAGTTGCCGGTGTTTATGCACTGGCGCAGTGCTGGAACACTCTCGACGAGAAGGGGTGTGGGGAGTGCTTGGCGGATGCGATGATCAAGGCGAGGAACTGTACTCCTGGGGATGAAGGGAGGGCTATGAATGCTGGCTGTTTCATGCGATATTCCACTCAGAGGTTTTATACTGTCCATACAGATGGTGGTAAGAATTGAATCATCTTGCAAGTTAGTCTACACGATGTTCTAGTTTTCTTGTTCTGTATTTTCAACTGAATTGGGATAGCTGCAGTAGGTTATTTTTTGCCTCTTAGTTGCTGTAGCTTCCAGTTTCTTGTCAGCAGAGGATGATCTTTGTGTTTATTAATAGACTCGTCAAAGCTTGGGATCATCATTGCTATTGCTTCATCCGTTGCTGCTGCAACATCACTTGTTTTGGTCGGTGCTTATGTTGGATACAGACTATTATCCAAGAAAAGAGAAGGTAAATGTGAAACTAAAGAGGATATTTCTGTTTTAACTTTCTTTTTAAACATTCTCTAATGCCATCCATCTTCTTTACCTATTCTCAGTCCAGAAGAAACTCTTTGGCGTTCCAGCAATTGTAAGGAAGTCGAATCTGAATTTTAATTACGAATCGCTTGAGAAGGCTACCGACTTCTTTGATGACTCGAGGAAATTAGGCCAAGGAGGAGCTGGTTCTGTATACAAGGGGATCCTCCCTGATGGAAGAGTTGTTGCAGTAAAAGTACTGGTGTTCAACACTCGTCAGTGGGTGGATGACCTCTTCAATGAGGTAAATCTGATCAGTGGAATCCAACACAAGAACCTGGTCCGCCTTCTGGGTTGCAGCATAGAAGGCCCGGAAAGCCTCCTAATTTATGAATATGTTCCCAACAGAAGCCTTGATGAAATCCTCTTCGGTAAGTTATCCCCCATTTGCTGCTCCATTATGCATCCGAGATTAGTGTAGTTTGTTCTATAAATAGGGCCTCTTACCATAATAAAACCCTTGAATTCTAGCTTCTCATAATTTGTTCCACGGTGTTAATCTAGTTGCTAGCTTCATCTTGCTCCGGAATAATACTTTTTCTTGCTAAACTTCTCCAGGCAACTTTTTTACACTCATTCCTGAGTAATTACATAATTGCAATAATGTGACTGATAACAAGACCCGGTTGCTGTTGCAGTTAAGAATGCGACCCGTATCCTGAGTTGGCAGGAGCGGCTTAATATCATCTCTGGAACAGCTGAGGGGCTGGCATTTCTTCATGGACCTTGTGGAGTGAAAATAATACACAGAGACATCAAAAGCAGCAATGTCCTTCTTGACGAGGATCTCACAGCGAAGATTGCTGACTTTGGACTTGCTCGATGTCTTGATCCAGAAAAATCTCATCTTAGCACTGGTATCGCAGGGACACTGTAAGATTCTGATCTTTAATTTTTTTCTCTTTTTGTTTCAATCAAACCAGTTTAGATAACATCTACATGTAGAGAAGACTGGATTGGCTATTTGAACTGCCACATATTATGAGTACAGAAGATAAGCATGTGATATAGGGCTTAAAGTGAGAGCGGCGTTGTATCAAATAAGAATTGCTCTCTTTTTCCCTAACTTTCTCAGGTCTGGTTTGGGGAATTTGTTGTCTGGATGACCCCTTCTCTTCACTCTTTAGCAATTTCATCTTCGACTTCCGATTCTGCAGAACAGATTTCTCTCCTTCTGAAAGAATAATTTTGCAGGGGTTATATGGCTCCAGAGTATCTTGTTAAGGGACAACTAACAGAGAAAGCAGATGTTTATTCTTTCGGTGTGCTGGTCCTAGAAATTCTAAGTGGTAGGAAGAACAGTATCTTCGGGCAGGCCTCAGGTTCAGTTCTGCAATCAGTAAGATTCATATACCTATCCTTCTGATTTGAACCTCTAGAATATGCATGTGGCGTTTGCAAATTTCTTCTTGTCTATGATATAGAGTCGAAATAAATCCTAACATCTTCTCAAACTTCAAATTGAGAGTTTTCCGGCTACTCTTTTCTCCGTACTGGAAATCTTGTAACCCACACGAACCCCTTCGTGGCTTTACATATCATGATTCAGCTGCACAAGGGCTTTATTTAATTCATCCCTTCACAATCTGGAGATAGTCTGTCTTTTCTACCGAACACTAGCAAAGTTTCTAATGACTTGCTTCGACTTTTCTGTACTTCTCAGGTTTGGAAGCAATATAAATCATATAGTCTTGCTGAGTGCATCGATCCTGCGTTGAAAGGCAAGTTTCCCGTCTCAGAGGCATTGAATGTGATTCAAATCGCACTTCTTTGCACCCAAGCTTCCCCAGATTTACGACCATCCATGTCTGAAGTAGTTGAGATGCTCAAAGACCGGGAGTGTATAGTTCCCATACCAACGCAACCCCCATTTCTCAACAATAATCTGATTCCAGATGACTCCAGCAGAAGCTTGAATACAAAAACTGGGATCACAAAACAACCGACTAATTCTGAAATTTCCTTTGCTTCCACCATAAGCCTCCGGTGAAATAGTCTTTTCAGCGGAATCAACTGAGCCAGTGGAGGCGATGTAATTTTCGGACATGTGAACAGGACCACTAGCCGCATGTGATGAGATGGGCATATGGTCCTGTGAGAAGGATTGCAAGGAGTCCAATGGCCAGTAATGCTCGAGTGTTTCTCAAACCCCGATCAAGAAATCAGGATGAGAATATCTGCGCAGCGAGATGGGGCAAAGATGCGGGTGCTGTGCAAGAGATTGCAGAAGCTCCGTGGTGCATCGGTCATGTCTTATGCTAGCCGTTTCCCACTTAGTGAGTTAAGAGGAACTCATGTACATATTCAATTCTTTCCTTTATCCTCCATTTTCTCTTAGTATTGCCAATTCCACTCAATTAATAAGGGAAGTACAGTGACTCATATGAAACCGATTCACAATTGTGTAGTATGTGATGAGATGGGCATATGGTACTGTGATAAGGATTGCTAGGAGTCCAAGGACCAGTAATGCTCGAGTGTTTCTCGAACCCCAATCGGGAAATCAGGATGAGAATATCTGCACAGCAAGACGGGGCAAACATGCAGCTGCTGTGCAAGAGATTGCAGAAGCTCCGTAGTGCATCGGTCATGTCTTATGCTAGTCGTTTCCTGCTTAGTGGAGTCGGATGAACTTATGCACGTATTCTTATTCATTTATTTCCTTTATCCTCCATTTTCTCTTGGTATTGCCAATTCCACTCAATTTATACAGGAAGTACAGTGACTCACGTGAAACAGAATCACAATTGTGTAGTAGTTCATGCTTGCCTCTTTCATGTCCTGTAATCTCAGAAAGGAAAAGCAAAACCCCGAGATCCCGCTTCTTTCCTCAGAAATCTTCTAATTAGCATCTTTCGCTTCAGTGTTTCTCAGGGCGACGGTCTCTTTTGCCATGATGAGGGTAGATGAATTATTGAAATGATCATCTAGACAGCTTGATGTACTTCTCAACTTTTTCCTTTGTAATTCTTGGTTCGAAGCTGGCATTTTGCGGTGAATTGACTTGGACATTTTAACGGTCTACCAATACCGCGCAGCATGATCCCGATTGAAGAAACGGTGTGAAAGCTACTCTACAGTTGATATTCTTTGTCACTTATTACTTGCAATTTGCTTCGGATGGATCCTAAAGTGGAGGACGATTAGTTCAAAGTCGATTAGATCCGAGTAGATAATAGTAACTATTACAGCATAACCTTTGCGGACATCATATGACCGTACCTCTTACTCCTATAATTATGACGGATGCATTTGTTGGTGAACCTCAAGGCGCAAGAATGTACTTGGGGTCCACGGAGGAAAAAACTCCGGGCGAAGACCCCTTTCTCATTTGGCCATGCCCTAATCAGGAGGACTTAGGGGTTACTTCATGAACACGGGCTGCATCATTTTCCGCACTGCCCCTCGACAGTCCTGTCAAGGTTGCTTTCCAGTAAAGTGGGAGAGAAGCTCGTGACTGTTCCCTGTGGAACTCTTTGCTCCTCCTTGAGATCGTGCTTGCTTTTGGATCATCGCATTGAACTCGAATCATTAGAAACGAAAGTAAAGAAATGATCTTAATCTCGACGATAACACTTCCGCATTATAAAACTGCAGATCTCTAAGGAAGCCTAGTTCAATGTCCCGTGAAACTTTATTGCCAGACACCGTCAAATCATTTCCTAGCCCTTTGGCGAACAAATGATCTGGGTCTCAAAATTCTGGTAGTCATTCCACTTTTGCATTAAGGATTTTCAGGCGCCGCCAGTATTATGTAAAGTGACGACGACCATGGCCTGTCATTAGAAGAGAGTCCCTACTAATATTGGAAGCAACTCTGCTGACAAGGTATAGTCTATGGCACACACTCCAAATTTGTGCAAGCAGTAAAAAACAATCCTTCCATTTACTTGTGCAGTGGATATTATCACACCTCAGTTTATCCACTTCCATCACACAAGTCTCTCTCTTTCGAGCGAAGGTTCCAACAATGAGCACTGCTTTTATTAGGTCTTCACAGCTCCGGCACTCCTAAGAAGAGGTACCAGTTGACCTGCCTGGTGTTTCTCAGTGACAGCTGGAATCGCAAAGAAAGCCGACATCAAAAGATAAGTCTGTCAAACAACACCCGTGTTGCATCTAAACTCTACCAGAGATTTTTCTTGAAATCAACAAGGAAAAGAGATTAAAAACTTACAATCACATCCACCGATATGATTTCCCCCAATGAACACATTAGGTACTGTTCTCAGCCCTGTCCAATCTGCCAATGCCGATTGAACCACAGCTCCGTCACCTTCAAAAGGAAACTCAGATGGTTGAACAATGTTGTGTTAAAGAGATCATGTTCAACACAAGTTCTTCATCTTGTAGATAAAGCGATCATTAGCACAATCACAGAAATATCAACAAATTATAGTTAAAAACCCATGGTCAAAGAATCAAAAGATACGGGTCTTTGGGGGCTAATCGAGCATCTGCAGGGGAGATTTTCAACTGACTTTTACACATGAATAGAACACTAAACCAGCAAATCCGCTTAAAAATGGTATCTTTGCTTTGTCAACAAAATCAGCCTCTAAATAGCCAAGAACAAGATGGTTTATATACTCGGATCAAGATTATATGCAGGCGGTTCAAGAGGCTAGGAGATACTCACCTTCCTTGTCCAGCTCGACGACTTTGTAACTCACCCCAAGCTGCGTCAACAGATGCTTGACCCTTTGGCAGTAGCCACAGTAAGTTTTGCTGCACAGGAAGCGCAAGGTCAGTAAGATTGAGACCTCCCTGCTTCTGACCCTATATAAGCAATCTCCAAAACTCTCATTTTGAGCTGCTGCCACTTTGGGTTCTGCAACAATCGTGTCCCAAGAGAACTAAGGTCAAAATTCAAAAACCCACTGAAAAAGTGCTAGTTTTTCCACCCCAAAAAAATCAATTCTTCCCAATTCAGTTCATATATACTCTCTCCCATGCATCAAATTAGCACATCAATTCTACCGTTCAAAGCCATCGGCCGATACAATTTCGCCCGCGATCGGACTCAGCAGCGAATCGCATCGCGAACGACACCGATACCGAAGTCAACGGCGATCATTCAAGAACGCGACTCGGGATGGAAACCCGGGTAAATCGAAATTCGATCGTTCCGGAGGAGCAGATCGCTCGATCGACGAGCACCGGGAAGGGAGGAGGAGGGAAGGAGCGACCTGAATACGACGACGGGAGCCGACGAGGCGGTCTCCTTGGCCTTGTCCGCGGCGGCCGCCAGCGCCTCCTTGCTCGCGCCGCGCGATGATGAGCTGAAGATCGACCCCATCTCTCCTCCGAATTTCTCTCTCTACCGAGGAGAGAGAATGTGTCTAATAGCGTGGGGAAAATCCCAAATCAAATCCAAACAAGTCTTCTGTAATTAACTCGTAAATATTCTAAGATCTTGATGAGAGAGGATGAGAGAAGCTTTACTTAATTGACTTCATTTACACGTTTTTTGTATTTTTATCAGTCTTATTTTATTCTTATTCTAACTTTCTTTTGTCCCGCTCCTGAAGGCGCGTGGAAGTCGAAACCCACTCTTGAAACTATATCGTTCCCACCCCAATCTCTTGAGAATGTGGAGATTTGAACCCCCACTTCCCCCTTTCATGTTGAAAATGTGGCCACTGGGGCAAACCTCAGTGGTTCATTTACACATTATCAGAGGAGGATTATCATACTCAAGTAACATGCATAGGAAATGATATTAATTGTTGAAGAGAATGATGAAATATCAAATAACATCCTTAATATCTAATAATATCTCTGGTAATATTTTCTAATTAAGAAATCTATAATCTTCATAAATATATTTCATCAAGTCTATGTCGATCTCAAAAAACAGCTTGAGCCAACTTCATTCTCATCTACTATCAATATTAATTCTTCAATTTGAAAACGTAGCTTACCTCCACATTCTTCATCACTTTATAGGTTGTTCTGAACCAAAGTTAGTTTGAGAGTAAGATAATTGTACTTTAATAAGCTATCTGTAAGATTCTTCTCTCCACTCTTGGGGCGTTGAGCCACCAATCACAAAATGTAGAGACCTTTCAGCCCTTTTTACAAATCCCATATTGGCCTAATGCACTCGAGAATCAAATAGACTAGTGGACTGGTTATGAAGGCATTAAGATGTAACATGTTTTGATGCCCTTCCTCTTGTATTTCAACTTGATTTTTTGAAAAAGAAAAAGAAAAAGAAAACATAATCGAGATAGGTCCATTTAAGCCCATATGGTGCAGATTCTTCACTGGCTTTTGTAGACCCCCAATCCAGAGTGTTCCTTTTCAAGTCTTCATATATCTTTCCTAGTGTTATTTTGGGATCAACAACTACTCTTGCGCCCCCCCTCCCCCCAAAAAAAAAGAAAAAGAAAAAAACTAATGACCATTCCATATGGCATATAAAATAGTGTTAAGGCCTTGAGATTAATTGAGCAGGCGTTTAGGTCTAGTGAAGTTGGGGACTCGGTGCATATGATCTGTTGAATCACTTGAGACTTACTAATGATTTTATGCTTGTCATTCTTTTATTCCATGTGCTTTGTGTTGGTAGTTTATTTGTAAAATAAACTAAGATGTGTCTTGTCCCACGTTGAAAAGATGTGAGTGCGCACGTAGAAAAGATTTGACAATGATCAATAATCATTATTTTTTATTTATTGAATTATTAGGATTTATTTCTATAAAAAATTAACCATAAGTCCTGTTGAAACTTTGCAACTATTCATGAAGAAGTATGGTTATTTTTTTTTGTTTATTATTTATTTAATTTCGAATTTTTATTGTTTCGTCCAACGATTACTCAAAATTCATACCTGTTCAAGCATAACTTCTTAATCCTTAGAATGTTGTGTCTGCTTGGATATAACTTCTTGTTTTTGCTGCAAATTACTAAATGTGTATGTTCGATCATAATCTTCTTCTTTCATTTTTCGTTTTCTTTTGAAAGAATATATAGCTATTATTTTTAATTGTTTCCTTTGAGAGACTTTGGAGAAATATTAGAATAACTATTTAGTATTCTTGTTTGAGAAATACGAGAAATACTAGAATATAAATTTTCCAGTGACCATTAATAACGTTGTAGGGCAAATAAATCCTTAAAGAAAGTGATATCATGCTTCAAAGTTCGACTATATTGTCCTATCTAGCTCAATGATTCGACTTCATTGTTTTACCCAATTCGAAGTCATATTTTTCTTTATACTTTGGAAAGCACAAATGGGTTGTTCAATCGCTTCAGGCTTGCAATGTATTGATATGAGAACTTGCTGAGTTTTCCTAAGATTTCCTCCTACTTTAGATGTGAATTGAGATGGTCATGTGTGAACTACCACGCTCCTAGGCGTTTTTGATTTGTGGAATTCTATGTAGCGGTTGATAGTCAAGGCAGAAGAGGTCATAAATAAATCTAAGAAATAAGTATATTGAAAGTTCTAAAATTTGTCACAAATTATAATGGAGTCCTAAAACTTATTAGATTGCTCAAGTATAAATCCTTCCAATGATTACAATCCTCGAAAGTTTAAAGGAATAAGTTTTAAGACTTGATTACACTTTTTAAATGTTTTAGGACTCAATTTGGAGTTTCGTGACAAATTTTAAGATTTCTGATACATTTATCCCTAAATTCAAGCCAAAAAACAAGAGGGTGCCTGATCGTTTGTTCATTTGAGCAAGCGGGCTAGATAAAGACTAGCTCGGACATCACGTGGCCGCAACCATGGAACTAGAAAAGTCAAATGTACATGTATGAAAAATGCAGGGGGAATCTCATATGAAACACTCGAAGTCAAATTTGATCATCTAAAGTCAAATTAAAGGCCTTTGCATAATTATGAACATGGATACAAAAGAGAACCTTCCAATGATGAACCTTACCTACCAAACCTAATCATGACTGTGCAAATATAAGATTCATGATATTTAGGGATGAGCGATTTCATATTTTGTACATATTTTATATGGAACCTACTCGTTGAAACAAATTTCTCAATCTTTGGAATCTGGAACTTACATTGCATACTCTAGAACCTATCCCGTCACAAATTTCAAGGTGAATGCAAGATTCTACCTATATTATTAATCAAACAATTGTAGTGAACCACCACCTTTTATTACCACCGTGTATGGTTACAATTCACTAATCATAACTTATATTTATATATATGAAGAATATGAAACATTAATAAAGTAAAAGTCGCAATCATAAAATGAAAACTTAAACTAGTGATTTCAGATTACACAACCATCATTGAACACCTTGGAATACCGCATATGTGAATAAACCAAGAAAAATTTAAAAACTTATTCTAGGTTCCAAGTTTCCTATTCATCCAAACAAGTTCCCACTAGTTTAATTTTTTTTTTTTTTTTTTTTTTTTTTTGTGATTATAACTTGTTATGAGTCATAAATTTTTAAAAGAATACACTTCAAAACAATTTATAATAATTTATTATTTAATTTTTATAATCATTATTATTTTCAGAATAGATTAAAAATTATCATCTAATCATTTAAAAAAAAAAACTACCGACACCCGTCGCCCTCGTCGCTTCGGTCGTTGCAGATCTCTCTTTCGTCTATACCACGCTCAATCCAAAATATTCTCGGACTCGAAAAGTCTCAGAACCCCATTATTCTCGCCGCGTCGAACACTGCATTCCACCGACCGAAAAAAAACAAAACACCGCTCAGAGAGAGAGAGAGAGAGAGAGAGAGAGAGATGCCGCGGCATTTTTCAAAAACCCTGCTGTAGCATGAAGAAAGCAAGGGGTGATGGGAAAGACTAGACCCCAAAAGTCAAGCATCGGTCTGTCGCTCAGATTCCGCGTGGTGTAGCTGGGTTGAAGCTTTTTATGAGATCATCAGGTTGAAGCGGAGCTCCCATCGCGCTCTTGCTCAAATCTTCCCCTTTTCTTCTTCTTCTTCTTTTCTCTTTGAAGAGAACTGAGGGAAAAGGAAAATTTGATAACCGAGCATATCTCAAGCAGAGCCCATGAAGTCGAACGGAGCGAGCCCATCAATCGCCCTTCCTCTGCTCGCGCTCTCCTCGTTCTTCTTCTCTCTCGCCGTCTCTGATCCTCGAATCACCGAAGCGGGCCTCGTCTGCGAGAACTCCGCTGGGATTGTCGCTGGAAACGTTGTCTCCAACGCCATCGCCGTCATGAGCGAGGTCTCCGACAGCATCGCCGCCCAGCGCTGGGGGAAGTACTCCCTCGCCACGCCGCCGCCAGCAGTGTACGGCCTCGCCCAGTGCCATGGGGACTTGACTGAGACCGAGTGCCTCCTCTGCTTTTCCAAGAGCTGGACCCTGATCGCCCGCTGCCTCCCCAATCTTGGTCGGCTCTACCTCGACGGCTGCTTCCTCCGTTACGGCAGTTACGACTTCTACAACGAGACCGTCGATCCAACGCACGACATGCTCAATTGTAGCTCCAATTTGACAGTCCCGGCAGAGAGAGTGGCCGAGCTCTCCGATAGGGTGGACCGGGTCCTGAGGAATGTCTTGGCCAGTGCAGTGCGGAACAAGGGCTTCGCGGTGGCTGGGGAGGACGGAGTTGGAGGAGTCGCCGGGGTATATGCTTTGGCACAGTGTTGGAGCACGCTTGATGCCGGCGGTTGCAGAGTCTGTTTGGAGAATGCAACTTCGATGGCGAGAAGCTGCGCACCTGGAGAAGAAGCGCGGGCCATGAACGCGGGATGCTTCCTCCGTTACTCGACCACAAAGTTCTACCACGTCCCTGACAGCGGAGGTAACAACCAGTGTCCTGATCTCTGGTTTACCGACTTAAAAGATGGCTTCCTCGCCATTAAAGAAAAACCGACGCTCTTCTATGTCTGCTGTCAGATTTCGATTTTTCCAATTGTGGTTTCCTCATGTTGGTCGATTTAGGCACTTCTTTTAATGATATTTTTAAATTTTTTCTCTTTTCATTTTTTAAATATCAAATTATTTTATTATTTTTATTTTATTTTATTTTTCTTTTTCAGCCAATTGCTAGCCACGGTGACAATCGGTGATTGACCTCGTGTAGATCGAGCTTGAGTCTAGCTAGATCAGCAAGGCTCAAGCCTCGTCAAAGGTCAACAAGACCTTGGCATTGTTAGAACAACGAGCTCATCCCTTGCCCGTGGTCAATTGCTAGCCGTCACCGAGGCTGGTGATCATCCGAGGCGAAGCAAAATATAAAAATAAAGAAAAAAAGGAAAGAAAAAAATCAATTTTTAAAGTAATTTAAAATTCGATTTTTTTAGAAAGAAAAATAATTGCAATTATTTTTAAATATTCTTATAAGAATGAAGTTTCATTAATTCAGGATTTGAGTCTAAGTGCTGGGGACTAAAGCTTGAGTTTAAGGGCCCAAGCTTGTCCTTTATGGATGCTGGCTCAAGTGCTGAGGCACAGGGCACAAGCACTAGGGGTTCGAGCTCGGCCTCGATGGACCCGGGTATAAGCATCGAGAGCTCGGCCTCACTTGACGCAGGTCTGGTCTCAATGGACTCGTGCCCAAGAGACTTGGTCCCAACCTCAATGGATCCGAGGCCAACATTGATGGATCCAGCCTGAGTGTTAGAGACTCAGGAACTAGCGTTGGATTCTCGTGTTCAAACGTAGAGTTTTATTTCAAGCGCTAATACCTAATAATATTTTGGAAAATGTTTTTCAACTTTTTCAAAGATGAAATCATAGTTTTACGTTGACCAGAAAAATATTTTTCATTGACTCATTTTCCTAAACGAATTGAATGCCAGGGTAAATGTTTTTTAGAAAAATATTATCCACGGAGCGAACATAACCTAAGAGTGCATTTGTTTGACGAAAAGTGTTTTCTCGAAAATAATTTCCGAACTTTCATCCGTTTAGTTCGCCAAAAATGATTGATCAATCGAAAACACTTTCCGATCAAGGAAAATATACACGCATAAAATTAGAAAAGTGAATTCCTCAATCTAAGAAGGTGAATACACTTTCAAAAATTGCTCATGTGGAATTTTTAAAAATTTTATTTTAATAATCGATTCTTTAAATTTTCTTTCTTTTCCTTTTTCCTCCTTCGCCAATCACTAGTGCAACCCACCTCGAGCAAGCTTAAGCCTCGCCAGCCTCGTTGCAACAAACCTTAGGATCTAGCGAGCTCAAACTTGCTCGAGGCTGGTCAAGTTGGCCCTTGTTGGGCCTTGACGATGATGCTAGTGGCCTGTCAAGGCCCGACGACTAGTGGAGGAGGAAGAAGGAAAGAGAAAGAAAATCAAATAAAAATTATTTTAAAAATGACTCTTTTTTTTTGCAAGAGATTGAAATCATTTTCCAAATGAGATTTAAACACTAAAAATATTTTTAGTCATATATCACCAAATAACGGAAAATTAATCATTTTCTTAAAAAATGATTTTCCAGAAAACATTTTCCTTTTTCTTGAAATTTTTCCCCAAATGAACACACCCTAAGTTTAATTTGATTGATCTTATGATTTGATGCTCGCCAGATTTTTGGAATTATTAATGAACTCGCTCATCTCAACTTGATGTTGTCTTTATCATTTCGCAGGTTCATCTAGGGTCCGCATCACCATAGCAATAACCTCATCGGCTTCTGCAGCGACTTCGCTTGTTCTCATTGGTGCATACATTGGATACAAAAAGTACTCCAAGAAGAAACAAAGTAAGCAATTCGGTTCAAATGCGTAAAATGATCTCTTAGTAATTCTTGATCACAAGCTTGATGACGCAAATTTTTTCGCATTCATCCTTATTCAGTGCAAAATAACCTCATGCAATTACGAGCGAGCAAGAGCAAGTTTAGCTTATATTTCAAGTACAAGACACTGGAGAAGGCCACCAACTTCTTTGATGACTCGAGGAAGCTGGGTCAAGGGGGCGGCGGTTCCGTGTACAAGGGGATTTTACCCGACGGGAAGGTAGTCGCGGTTAAGCGGTTGGTGTTCAACACATGCCAATGGGCGGATGACTTCTTCAATGAGGTGAACTTGATTAGTGGGATCCAACACAACAACATCATGAGGCTTTTGGGATGCAGCATCGAAGGCCCAGAGAGCCTCCTCGTCTACGAATATCTTCCTAAAAGAAGTCTTGATCTAGCTCTTTTTGGTAAGTAGGTGGTTGTTGCATAACTGCATAACACACTTACACAGTCATCGTTTGATGCCAAGAAGAGATCCACCCTTCACGACGAGCATTGGTTCAGTTTGCATTCTTAGTAACTGGCTTCTTGTATTGCAAGCAATTCTTCCATCTTATGATTTTCAAGTTGAAGGTTTCAAAAATCTGCTCCATTAGTGTCTTGCCTTCTTCGGTTATGTCTGTCCGCTCCGCTCCGCTTGTCTTTAACTTGTCTTTCTAAATAAGCGAATAGAATCTGTTGTTGCGAGTCAATGATGCAACCCCGTCCTAACTTGGGAGGAGAGGCTGCACATCATCATAGGAACAGCTGAGGGCCTCGCATATCTTCATGGAGGTTGTGGAGTGAAAATCATCCATCGGGACATAAAAACCAGCAACATCCTCCTCGACGAAAATCTCACAGCAAAAATCTCAGATTTCGGGCTTGCCCGATGCATTGCTCTGGATAAGTCTCATCTTAGCACAGGAATCGCCGGCACACTGTAAGAATGCCTTTTCATTACCAGCCTGCTTGAAACCATAGTCGGCACTTTCTATTTCCTTAATCTGACAAGTTTGGCCCCTCAGAGGGGTTTCGCGTATCATCCTTCCCTTGCACTTCACATCTTCTTTGGGCTAAGTATGGTTTATATCTAAAAGACGATTGACTATGCAGCGGTTACATGGCGCCTGAATATATTATGAGGGGACAGCTAACGGAGAAAGCCGATGTTTATGCTTTTGGGGTGCTGGTTCTTGAAATCTTGAGTGGTAGGAAGAATAGTGTATACACACGGGGGTCGAGCTCGGTATTACAGTCGGTAAGGTTGCTTGTCCCTACGATCATGAGAACTTAGATTGACATTTACTTTCCTGGCCACACCCCATTAGGATTATATAATTTTTCTTTTTATTTTCCCGACAAACTCTATCGTTGGTTTCTACGTTAGTGCTAGTAGATTTATCTTCAAATATAAGGGATCCATGGAAATTCATGATTTCTTTGCAGGTATGGAAGCATTACAAGTCAAATAATTTAGCCGCGTGCATTGATCCGGCCTTACAAGGTAAATTCCCCATCCTGGAGGCATCGAATGTGCTCCAAATAAGCCTTCTGTGCACTCAAGCCTGCATGGAATTGCGACCGCCCATGTCTGGAGTCGTCGAGATGCTCCACGACAAAAGCCGTGTGGTCCCCCAACCGAACCAACCCCCGTTCGTCAACGCTAGCTTGCTGTTCGACAAATCCAGCAGCAGAAGCTCTACATGAACACATGGCTGTTGAACCAGCTCGCGGCATCCGAGGTCTCTTTCAGCTTGACAGGAAGCCCTCTTCCAGCTTTGCTGCGTTGACCCTTTAGGATTGGGACCTTTCTTCTTCTTCTTCTTCCAACGAATACGAACACTTTGCAAAGATTCATACCATGTCGGGATGTTTCGATTCCAGTGTCAGTCATAGGTTATGTAATAAAAGGAAAGAAAAAGAAAAAAAGAAACGAACGTCGTTCTGTTTTTTCGTAGTTTTATGTCATTTTTTCTTCTCTTTTTTGGTTGAAATAATTTTACGTTGCTTCAAAATCCGCGACTGTCTCGCTTACCCTTTGCTGCCCATCGCTTTGGCGCATTGTCGCACGTCCTCTTCTGCATTGATTTCACGAAAAAAGAAAGTGATTACGAGAAAGAGAAATTCTGCATTCCCAATGGTGATGATTGAGAGGGACAGACTCTGAAGAAAGCTCCTTCTCCGACGATGAAGGTGACGATGTCCCTGAACCAGAAACCTCGAAAGAAGAAGAACAACTTGCAGAGAGAAGAGACTTTGATGGACGCTAAGAAGAAAAGCAAAGTACCCATCACCATTAGTCTTGAACAAATGCAACAACATCAATTACTTTGGGCACGTACGCCGTTAATTCATAATCGTATATCGAATCTGAGCCTAAAATCCAACTTTTTCAGAGTTGAATCCCTTCATGAACAACATCACTCCCAGTACAGATCACGCGAGGGGAGAGAAAGGGAGGAATCTGGTACTCGCAAATGTTCAGGCGGCGGAGCTGGTGACGCTGGGACTTGTCAGCCACCATGAGGGTGTTGGAATCCAGCTTCTTCAGCAACGCTCTCGCGATTTTGAGATTGCTTCCGTCGATCAGCAGAGCTGTAAGATATAATGAGATTATCTTTACGATATTCTTGAGATCTTTAATATTCTAAATATCATTCCCATATCCTGGTATCTATAATATTCTAAATGTATTTAATATTCTGGATATCTTTATGATTGATTATAATTGATATATAATATTTTATTACTGTAAATAGTCTCCCTGTAAAACTTATAAATAGGCTCTTGTATTCATCGTTACAAATCATCAAATGTTCTTTATTCCTCTATTCTTAACTTGGTATTAAAGCCTCTTTCTTGAGGTTTTTATTTTTTGCAATGCCAGCTGAATAGGTCACGTTTGCTCCACGAAGGTGTCACGTCGCCCTCGTTTCTCCGCAACTTCCGCTGCTTGTTTTGTCACCAACCCGGCCACCACACGCCGTTGACTTGGAACTATCACAGCCATATATTGCAAGTCTATTTCAGACTTATTCAGCTGGTTATATTGACAATACAACGCCACAAACAGATTCTACGTCACTCAAAGAATCCAACCAGCCAAATTGGACCACCAATCGATGCCGCACATGCCCACACACGCGCCACTCCAAGCCTCTGCATGCCCATGTGCATCTCACATGACTTAAGTCGGCCGGGTATTGCTAACATGATCATTGCATCATCCTGATGTCACCTGCCACCTCATCCGTTGCGCCAACGCCACATCATCACCATGTCATATGAATAAAATATTCTAATTTCTATAATTAATTAATACTACTTATTTATTCAATTATTCATTAAAATTGATTGATTGATACGAGTTAGATTTTCTGTTACAATAAATCGACGAAACAATAGCTAACCCAACATCTGCTTCGGCGGATGCAGTGCCATGTCATCGCCACATCACTACCACATCATCAGTTGACCATTGATCGTTGACTAGAGTTGACTGAAGTTGACCAACGTGCTGATTTCATGATGGAAGCCCTAGTCTCGCGAAGAAGATGAAGAATCCCTCATCTCCTCTTCTTGGGTGTCTCTTGATTTATGAGCAAAGAGGACCAAGAGAAAAAGAAGGGTCGACATAGAACGGGCGAACGAGAGAGCATAAACATTCGAAGCACCTTCCATCCCAACCGAGCGTTAGACGAGGGTCATGTTTTGTCCGATGGCCCGGGAGCTGCTCTTTTGTCGTGGCATGGAGACAAGCTCGGTCAACGGCCTCATCCTTCTCTTGTCTCTTTCTCCTTCTCTTCTTTATTCCGTGCGCTTTTTTCCATTCTCCTCTCACGATGAGGGATGGCTTGCTGGCTAGAAATGCGAATATCATGAGTCGGATGGGGTTTCCGCATCAAAAGGCACCCCCAACCACCCCCAAAAAAAAAAAAAAAAATCCCCAATTCAGTTAATATATAATCTACCCCATGCATCAAATTTTCACATCAATTCTACAATTCAAAGCAATCGGCTGATACAATTTCACCCGCGATCAGACTTGGGAGCGAATCGCATCGTGAACGACACCGATACCGAAGTCAACGGCCTATCATTCAAGAACACGACTCGGGATTGAAACCCGGGTAAATCGAAATTCGACCGTTCCGGAGGAGCAGATCGCTCGATCGACGAGCACCGGGAAGGGAGGAGGAGGGAAGGAGCGACCTGAATACGACGACGGGAGCCGATGAGGCGATCTCCTTGGCCTTGTCCGCGGCGGCCGCCAGCGCCTCCTTGCTGGCGCCGCGCGATGATGAGCTGAAGATCGACCCCATCTCTCCTCCGAATTTCTCTCTCTATCGAGGAGAGAGAATGTGTCTAATAGCGTGGGGAAAATCCTAAATCAAATCCAAACAAGTCTTGTGTAATTAACTCGTAAATATTCTAAGATCTTGATGAGAGAGGATGAGAGAAGCTTTACTTAATTGACTTCATTTACACGTTATTAGAGGAGGATTATCATACCCAAGTAACATGCATAGGGAAGGATATTAATTGTTGAAGAGAATAATGAAATATCAAATAACATCCTTAATACCTAATAATATCTCCAGCAATATTTTCTAATTGGGAAATCTATAATCTTCATGAATATATTTCATCAGGTCCGTGTCGATCTCGAAAAATAGCTTGAGCCAACTTCATTCTTGTCTACAATCAATATTAATTCTTCAATTTGAAATTGTAGCTTAAGTTCACATCCTTCGTCACTTTATAGGTTGTTCTGAACCGAAGTTAGTTTGAGAGTAAGATAATTGTTAGGGGTGTACATGGTCCGAGTGGGCGGCTCCCGACCTAGAACTGGGAACCGCCCGCTAAGGACCGGTTCCGAAAAATTGGAACCGGGATCCACCCGTTTGTTGCATGGATCCACCCGCGAACCGGACCGCCGGTCCGGTCCGGTTCCCGGGTGGATCCATGAACCGATCTTGACGCGAAATAATTTTGGTTTTTAACATAGAATGACTACGTGACATCAAAGCAAACCAAAGAAAGAAAAACCAAATTTAAGTACGTGGAACAAACTCATCAAGTAGAGTAAATTAGACAAGGTTACAAGGATCGTACTTCCATATCCAAAGCAACCAAAGATATCTCTGATGAGTTTCTTGACATGACAAACATTTTCCACATCATCGAGGACAATCAAAACTCTCATGTGGCCACATAAGTCCCTGAAAAACTCGATTCCCAAGCTGGCTAAAGCAACATCCTTAGGTGCCCATTCCAGAACATCATAAATCAACTTAGTTCGCAAAAGCTGAAGCCCTCCTAATTCTTGAGTTGTTTCTGCTTGTCCTCGGCACCAATATTCATCAAGCCCATGATCCAGCCTACTTGATGGTAAGCATTTTTTGTTCTTACCAGGCGATCGTTGCCATTAAGAGCAAGATCCAGGAACATGGTAAAGTCAAAACACAAGCTAAAACCAGTCATAGGAACATATCGGCATGAATTAGCATCACGATTTGTCAAATTATCCACGCATACACTTTACAACGACGCAACAATCGCAACAACAATCGCGGGTGGCGACCGGCGCGAGGGGGCGTACAGCGGCGGAGGAGGAGCAGCGGCGGTGGCGTCGACGCTTGGGGAGGAATCGAAGACGAAGAGAAGAGACTGAGGAAGAAATAGAGAGAGAGAACCAAAGACCATGAAACCGAAGACGAAGAGATGAGACGCGAACGTAGGGTTTCTTTTAGTATTTTTTTTTTTTAATATTAAATAGGTTCCGGTCCGGTCCAGGTGGGCGGGCGGGCGGATCCGCCCACAGAACCAGGAATCGGACCGGTTCCCAAAAATTGGAACCGGGAACCGGACACTGGTTCCCTCAAGAACCACCGGTTCTAGGCGGTTCCGGTTCGATTCCGAGCGGTCCGAGCAGTCCCGGGTATTTTGCACACCCCTAATAATTGTACTTTGATAAGCTATCAGTAAGATTCTTCTCTCCACTCTTGGGGTGTTGAGCCACCTATCATAGAATGTAAAGACCTTTAAGCCCTTTTTACAAATCCCAAATTAGCCTACTTCACTCGAGAATCAAATTGACTAGTGGACATTAAGATTAGGGGTGTCAAAAATTGAACCGAACCGAACCGAAAAATGCGGTTTTTTCAGTTCGGTTTTCATTCGATTTGGTTTTCATTAAAAATCAATTTTTTTTATCGGTTTGGTTTTTATCGATTAACCGAACCGAACCGAACCAATAAACTGATAAAAGCTTATTTTTTGAAAACGAAAAATATATACAACAGAAAAAAAAAGTAAAAAAAAAACAAATGCAAAACCCGAAACTAAAAGCTAAAAACCAAAAATCGAAAAACCAAACCGAAGCGTGCAAATGTCGTGGCAGGAGCAGGGTCGGTTAAATCGTCCGCAGGTACATAAACTGCTTGAATAGAAGTAGCGACATGTCTCATTCGGTTCGATTCGGAAATTTTTCCTAAAGGTTTAGTTCAGTTCGGTTTTTAAAAAAATTAAGATGTAACATGTTTCGATGCCCTTCCTCTTGTATTTCGACTCGATTTTTTGAAAAAGGAAAAAAAATAAAAATAATCGTGCTAGGTCCACTTAAGCCCATATTGTGCAGATTCTTCATTGGCTTTTATGGACCCTCGGTCCAAAGTGTTCCTTTTCAAGTCTTCATATTATTTCCTAGTGCTATTTTGGGATCAGCAACTTCTACTCTTGAAAGGTAATGGCAATTCATCGCCCCTCCCCCCCAATAAAAAAGAAAAAAGAAAAACCAATGACCATTCCATATGGCATATAAAATAGTGTTAAGGCCTTGAGATAATTGAGTAGGCGTTTATCATACAATGCTAACTATGGTTAGTGAAGTTAGGGACTTGGTGCATATGATCTGTTGAATCACTTGAGACTTACTAATGATTTTATGCTTGTCATTCTTTTATTCCATGTGCTTTGTGTTGGTAGTTTGTTTGTAAAATAAACTAAGAGGTGTCATGTCCCACGTCGAAAAGATGTGAGTGCGCACGTAGAAGAGATTTAATACTGATCAATGATCATTATTTTTAATTTATTGAAAAATTAGGATTTATTTTTATAAAAAAATCAACCATAAGTCCAGTTGAAACTTTGTGATTGTTCACAAAGAAGTATGGTTATTTTTTCGTTTATTATTTATTTAATTTCGAATTTTTATTGTTTTGTCGAACGGTTACTCAAAGTTCGTACTTGTTCAAGCATAACTTCTTAATCCTTAGAATGTTTTGTTTGCTTGAATATAACTTCTTGTTTTTGTTATAAAATACTAAACGTGTATGTTCGATAATAATCTTCTTCTTTCATCTTTCGTTTTCTTTTGAAAGAATATATAACCATTATTTCTAATTGTTTCCGTTGAGAGACTCTGGAAAAATATTATAATTGCTATATAGTATTCTCATTTGAGAAATACGAGAAATACTATAATATAAATTTTCCGGTGACCATTAATAATGTTGTGGGGCAAATAAATCATTAAAGAAATTGATATTACACTTCAAAGTCCGACTAGATTGTTCTATCCAACTCAATGATCCGACTTTATTGTTCTACCCAATTTGAAGCCATATTTTTCTTTATACTTTGGAAAGCACAAAAGGGTTGTTCAATCGCTTCACACTTGCAACATATTGATATGAGAACTTGTTTAGTTTTCCTAAGATTTCCTTCTACTTTAGATGTGAATTGAGATGGTCATATATGAACTACCACGCTCCTAGGCGTTTTTGATTTGTGGAATTCTATGTAGCGGTTGATAGTCAAGGCAAAAGAGGTCATAAATAAATCTAAGAAATAAATATATTGGAAGTTCTAAAATTTGTCACAAAATTATAATGGAGTCCTAAAACTTATCGAATTGGTCAAGTATAAATCCTTCCAATGATTACAATCATTGAAAATTTAAAGGAATAAGTTTTAGGATTGATTACACTTTTTAAATGTTTTAGGACTCAATTTGGAGTTTCGTGACAAATTTTAAGATTTCTGATACATTTATCCCTAAATTCAAGCCAAAAAGCAAGAGGGTGCCCAATCGTTCGTTCATTTGAGTAGGTGGGCCGGATAAAGACTAGCTCGAACACCTCGTGGCCACAACCATGGGACTAGAAAAGTCAAATGTACATGTATGAAAAATGCAGGGGAATCTCGTCTGAAACACTCGAGGCCAAGTTTGAGCATCTAAAGTCAAATTAAAGGTCTTTGCATAACTATGAACATGGATTGGCCCCGACTTGATAAAAAGAGAACCTTCCAATGATGGACCTTATCTAACAAACTTAATCACGATCGTGCAAATATAAGATTCATGATACTTAGGATGAATGATTTCAGATTTCGTACATATTTTATATGGAACCTACTCATTGAAATAGATTTCTTATTCTTTGGAACGTGGAACCTATATTGCATACTCTAGAACCTATCCCGTCACAAATTTCAGGGTGAATTCTAGATTCCGCCTATATTATTAATTAAATAATTGTAGTGAATCATCACCTTTAATTACCACCATGTATAGCTACAATTTACTGATCATAACTTATATTAAGATATATGAATAATATGAAACATTAATAAAGTAAAAGTCGTAATCATACAATGAAAACTTAGACTAGTGATTTCAGATTACACAACCATCATCGAACACCTTGGAATACCACATAATCACATGAAGGTATAAACCAAGAAAAATTTAAAAACTTGTTCTAGATTCCAAGTTTCCTATTCATCCAAATAGGTTCCCACTAGTTTATTATTATTATTAATTTTTTTTTTTGTGATAAGTTACAAATTTTTAAAGGGATACACTTCAAAACAATTTATAATAATTTATTATTTTATTTTTTGTAATCATTATTATTTTGAGAATAGATTAAAAATAATCATCTTATCATTTTAAAAAAAAAAACAACCGACATGGACGTCAACATCCGTCGCCCTCGTCGCTTCGGTCGTTGCAGATCTCTGTCCTTCGTCTAGACCACCCTCTATTCAAAATATTCTCGGACTCGAAAGGTCCCCGAACCCCATCATTCTCGCCGCGTCAAAAACAGCATTCCACCACCGACCAAAAAAAACAAAACACTGCGTTCTACCGACCAAAAAAAAACACTGCATTCCACCTTCTCACACAGAGAGAGAGAGAGAGAGAGAGAGAGAGACATGTTATCACCGTGGAGAGAGAGAAAGAGAATAAAGAGAGAGAGACATGTTATCACCGTGGCATTTTTCAAAAACCCTGCTGTAGCATGAAGAAAGCAAGGGGTGATGTGAAAAACGAGACCCCAAAAGTCAAGCATCAGTCCGTAGCTTCGACTGCGCGTGGTGTAGCTGGGTTGAAGCTATTTATGAGATCATCAGGTTGAAGCGGAGCTCCCATCGCGCTCTTGCTCAAATCTTTCCCTTTTCTTCTTCTTCTTTTCTCTTTGAAGAGAACTGAGAGAAAAGGAAAATTTGGTAACCGAGCATATCTCAAGCAGAGCCCATGAAGTCGAACGGAGCGAGCCCATCAATCGCCCTTCCTCTGCTCGCACTCTCCTCGTTCTTCTTCTCTCTCGTCGTCTCCGATCCTCGAATCACCGAAGTGGGCCGCATCTGCGAGAACTCCGCTGGGATTGTCGCTGGAAACGTTGTCTCCAACGCCATCGCCGTCATGAGCGAGGTCTCCGACAGCATCGCCGCCCAGCGCTGGGGGAAGTACTCCCTCGCCACGCCGCCGCCAGCAGTGTACGGCCTCACCCAGTGCCATGGTGACTTGACTGAGACCGAGTGCCTCCTCTGCTTTACCGAGAGCTGGACCCGGATCGCCCGCTGCCTCCCCAACTTTGGTCGGCTCTACCTCGACGGCTGCTTCCTCCGTTACGGCAGTTACGACTTCTACAACGAGACCGTCGATCCGATGCACGACATGCTCAAGTGTAGCTCCAATTTGACAGTCCCGGCAGGGAGAGTGGCCGAGCTCTCCGATAGGGTGGACCGGGTCCTGAGGAATGTCTCGGCCAGTGCAGTGCGGAACAAGGGATTCGCGGTGGCTGGGGAGGACGGAGTTGGAGGAGTCGCCGGGGTATATGCTTTGGCACAGTGTTGGAGCAGTGCCATGGTGACTTGATGCCGGCGGTTGCAGAGTCTGTTTGTCGAGAATGACATGCTCAAGTGTAGCTCCAATTTTCTCCGAGGGTGGCGAGGAAGCTGCAGTGCGGCACCTGGAGAGGAGAATGCGCGGGCCATGAACGTTTAGAGGATGGCGAGAAGCTGCGCACCTGGAGAAGAAGCGCGGGCATGAACGCGGGATGCTTCCTCCGTTACTCGACCACAAAGTTCTACCACGTCCCTGACAGCGGAGGTAACAACCAGTGTCCTGATCTCTGGTTTACCGACTTAAAAGATGGCTTCCTCGCCATTAAAGAAAAACCGACGCTCTTCTATGTCTGCTGTCAGATTTCGATTTTTCCAATTGTGGTTTCCTCATGTTGGTCGATTTAGGCACTTCTTTTAATGATATTTTTAAATTTTTTCTCTTTTCATTTTTTAAATATCAAATTATTTTATTATTTTTATTTTATTTTATTTTTCTTTTTCAGCCAATTGCTAGCCACGGTGACAATCGGTGATTGACCTCGTGTAGATCGAGCTTGAGTCTAGCTAGATCAGCAAGGCTCAAGCCTCGTCAAAGGTCAACAAGACCTTGGCATTGTTAGAACAACGAGCTCATCCCTTGCCCGTGGTCAATTGCTAGCCGTCGCCGAGGCTGGTGATCATCCGAGGCAGAAGCAAAATATAAAAATAAAGAAAAAAAAAGGAAAGAAAAAAATCAATTTTTTAAAGTAATTTAAAATTCGATTTTTTTAGAAAGAAAAATAATTGCAATTCTTTTATTTTATTTTTAAATATTCTTATAAGAATGAAGTTTCATTAATTCAGGATTTGAGTCTAAGTCTTTGGGGACTAAAGCTTGAGTTTCAGGGCTCAAGCTTGTCCTTTATGGATGTTGGCTCAAGTGCTGAGGCACAGGGCACAAGCACTAGGGGTTCGAGCTCGGCCTCGATGGACCCGGGTATAAGCATCGAGAGCTCGGCCTCACTTGACACAGGTCTGGTCTCAATGGACTCGTGCCCAAGAGACTTGGTCCCAACCTCAATGGATCCGAGGCCAACATTGATGGATCCAGCCTGAGTGTTAGAGACTCGGGAACTAGCGTTCAGATTCTCGTGTTCAAACGTAGAGTTTTATTTCAAGCGCTAATACCTAATAATATTTTGGAAAATGTTTTCCAACTTTTTCAAAGATGAAATCATAGTTTTACGTTGACCAGAAAAATATTTTTCATTGACTCATTTTCCTAAACGAATTGAATGCCAGGGAAAATGTTTTTTAGAAAAATATTATCCACGGAGCGAACATAACCTAAGAGTGCATTTGTTTGACGAAAAGTGTTTTCTCGAAATTAATTTCCGAACTTTCATCCGTTTAGTTCGCCAAAAATGATTGATCAATCGAAAACACTTTCCGATCAAGGAAAATATACACGCATAAAATTAGAAAAGTGAATTCCTCAATCTAAGAAGGTGAATACACTTTCAAAATTGCTCATGTGGAATTTTTAAATATTTTAGTTTAAAAATCGATTCTTTAAATTTTCTTTCTTTTCCTTTTTCCTCCTTCGCCAATCGCTAGTGCAAACCCACCTCGAGCAAGCTTAAGCCTCGCCAGCCTCGTTGCAACAAACCTTAGGATCTAGCGAGCTCAAACTTGCTCGAGGCTGGTCAGGTTGGCCCTTGTTGGGCCTTGACGATGATGCTAGTGGCCTGTCAAGGCCCGACGACTAGTGGAGGAGGAAGAAGGAAAGAGAAAGAAAATCAAATAAAAATTATTTTAAAAATGACTCTTTTTTTTTTGGCAAGAGATTGAAATCATTTTCCAAATGAGATTTAAACACTAAAAAACATTTTTAGTCATATATCACCAAATAAAGGAAAATTAATCATTTTCTTAAAAAATGATTTTCTAGAAAACATTTTCCTTTTTCTTGAAATTTTTCCCCAAATGAACACACCCTAAGTTTAATTTTATTGATCTTATGATTCGATGCTTGCCAGATTTTTGGAATTATTAATGAACTCGCTCATCTCAACTTGATGTTGTCTTTATCATTTCGCAAGTTCATCTAGGGTCCGCATCACCATAGCAATAACCTCATCGGCTTCTCGCAGCGACTTCGCTTGTTCTCATTGGTGCATACATTGGATACAAAAAGTACTCCAAGAAGAAACAAAGTAAGCAATTCGGTTCAAATGCGTAAAATGATCTCTTAGTAATTCTTGATCACAAGCTTGATGACGCGAATTTCGCATTCATCCTTATTCAGTGCAAAATAACCTCATGCAATTACGAGCGAGCAAGAGCAAGTTTAGCTTATATTTCAAGTACAAGACACTGGAGAAGGCCACCAACTTCTTTGATGACTCGAGGAAGCTGGGTCAAGGGGGCGGCGGTTCCGTGTACAAGGGGATTTTACCCGACGGGAAGGTAGTCGCGGTTAAGCGGTTGGTGTTCAACACATGCCAATGGGCGGATGACTTCTTCAATGAGGTGAACCTGATTAGTGGGATCCAACACAAGAACATCATGAGGCTGTTGGGATGCAGCATCGAAGGCCCAGAGAGCCTCCTCGTCTACGAATATCTTCCTAAAAGAAGTCTTGATCTAGCTCTTTTTGGTAAGTAGCTGGTTGTTGCATAACTGCATAACACACTTACACAGTCATCTTTTGATGCCAAGAAGAGATCCACCCTTAACGAAGAGCATTGGTTCAGTTTGCATCCTTAGTAACTGGCTTCTTGTATTGCAAGCAATTCTTCCATCTTATGATTTTCAAGTTGAAGGTTTCAAAAATCTGCTCCATTAGTGTCTTGCCTTCTTCGGTTATGTCTGTCCCGCTCCGCTCTGCTTGTCTTTAACTTGTCTTTCTAAACAAGCGAATAGAATCTGTTGTTGCAGTCAATGATGCAACCCCCGTCCTAACTTGGGAGGAGAGGCTGCACATCATCATAGGAACAGCTGAGGGCCTCGCATATCTTCATGGAGGTTGTGGAGTGAAAATCATCCATCGGGACATAAAAACCAGCAACATCCTCCTCGACGAAAATCTCACAGCAAAAATCTCAGATTTCGGGCTTGCCCGATGCATTGCTGGATAAGTCTCATCTTAGCACAGAATCGCCGGCACACCGTAAGAATGCCTTTTCATTACCAGCCTCGCTTGAAACCATAGTCGGCACTTTCTATTTCCTTAATCGACAAGTTTGGCCCCTCGAGGGGTTTCGCGTATCATCCTTCCCTTGCACTTCACTTCTTCTCAGGGCTAAGTTTGGTTTATATCTAAAAGATGGTTAACTATGCAGCGGTTACATGGCGCCTGAATATCTCACAAGGGGACAGCTAACGGAGAAAGCCGATGTTTATGCTTTTGGGGTGCTGGTTCTTGAAATCTTGACTGGAAGGAAGAATAGCGTATACACACAGGGGTCAAGCTCAGTATTGCAGTCGGTAAGGTTGCTTGTCCCTACGATCATGAGAACTTAGATTGACATTTACTTTCCGGCCACACCCCATTAGGATTATATAATTTTTCTTTTTATTTTCCCAACAAACTCTATCGTTGGTTTCTACGTTAGTGCTAGTAGATTTATCTTCAAATATAAGGGATCCATGGAAATTCATGATTGCTTTGCAGGTATGGAAGCATTACAAGTCAAATAATTTAGCCGCGTGCATTGATCCGGCCTTACAAGGTAAATTCCCATCCTGGAGGCATCGAATGTGCTCCAAATAAGCCTTCTGTGCACTCAAGCCTGCATGGAATTGCGACCGCCCATGTCGGAGTCGTCGAGATGCTCCACGACAAAAAGCCGTGTGGTCCCCCAACCGAACCAACCCCGTTCGTCAACACTAGCTTGCTGTTCGACAAATCCAGCAGCAGAAGCTCTACATGAACACATGGCTGTTGAACCAGCTCACGGCATCCGAGGTCTCTTCCAGTTTTGCTGCGTTGACCCTTTAGGATTGGGACCTTTCTTCTTCTTCTTCTTCTTCTTCCAACGAATACGAACACTTTGCAATCGACTAGCAGTGCAGATTTTAGTGACATTAGGGCATGAGTCGAATTATCCTTACTTGGTTAGCAGCATGTTCAGATGACGATGAGTCCAATCTTAAATTGATAAATCACAAATATCCCATGGATATATGAATCTAAGTGACATGCGATTGCTCTTGTTTTTCGTAGTTTTAGGTCTTGATTGGAGAATCATACCATGTGGGGATGTTTCGATTCCAGAGTCAGTCATAGGTTATGTAATAAAAGGAAAGAAAAAGAAAAAAAGAAACGAACGGTCGTTCTGTTTTTTTCATAGTTTTATGTACTTCCCTTTTTTGGTTGAAATAATTTTACGTTGCTTCAAAATCCGCGACTGTCTCGCTTACCCTTTGCTGCCCATCGCTTTGGCGCATTGTCGCACGTCCTCTTCTGCATTGATTTCACGAAAAAAAAAGTGGTTACGAGAAAGAGAAATTCTGCATTCCCAATGGTGATGATTGAGAGGGACAGACTCCGAAGAAAGCTCCTCCTCCGACGATGAAGGTGACGATGTCCCTGAACCAGAAACCTCGAAAGAAGAAGAAGAACTTGCAGAGAGAAGAGACTTTGATGGACGCTAAGAAGAAAAGCAAAGCACCCATCACCATTAGTTCTTCAACAAATGCAACAATATCAAATACTTTGGGCACGTACGCCGTCAATTCATAATCGTATATCGCAAATGCAATCTGAGCCTAAAATCCAATTTTTTCAGAGTTGAATCCCTTCATGAACAACATCACTGCCAGTATAGATCACACGAGGGGAGAGAAAGGGAGGAACGTGGTACTCGCAAATGTTCAGGCGGCGGAGCTGGTGACGCTGGGACTTGCCAGCCACGATGAGGGTGTTGGAGTCCAACCTCTTCAGCAACGCTCTCGCGATTTTGAGATTGCTTCCGTCGATTGGCAGAGCTGTCAGATATATTGAGATTATTTTTACGATATTCTAGATATTCTGGAGATCTTTCATATTCTGAATATCCTTCCCATATCCTGATATCTATAATATTCTAGATATATTTAATATTCTGGATATCTTTATGATTGATTATAATTGACAATATAATATTTTATTACTGTAAATAGTCTCCCTGTAAAACTTATAAATAGGCTCTTGTATTCCTCGTTACAAATCATCAAATGTTCTTTATTCCTCTATTCTTAACTTGGTATTAAAGCCTCTTTCTTGAGGTTTTTATTTTTTGCAATGCCAGCTGAATAGGTCACGTTTGCTCCACGAAGGTGTCGCGTCGCCCTCGTTTCTCCGCAACTTCCGCTGCTTGTTTTGTCACCAACCCGGCCACCACACGCCGTTGACTTGGAACCATCACAGCCATATATTGCAAGTCTATTTCAGACTTATTCAGCTGGTTATATTGACAATACAACGCCACAAACAGATTCTACGTCACTCAAAGAATCCAACCAGCCAAATTGGACCACCAATCGATGCCGCACATGCCCACACACGCGCCACTCCAAGCCTCTGCATGCCCATGTGCGTCTCACATGACTTAAGTCGGCCGGGTATTGCTAACATGATCATTGCATCATCCTGATGTCACCTGCCACCTCATCTGTTGCGCCAACGCCACATCATCACCATGTCATATGAATAAAATATTCTAATTTCTATAATTAATTAATACTACTTATTTATTCAATTATTCATTAAAATTGATTGATTGATACGAGTTGATTTTCTGTTACAATAAATCGACGAAACAATAGCTAACCCAACAGCTGCTTCGGCGGATGCAGTGCCATGTCATCGCCACATCACTACCACATCATCAGTTGACCATTGATCATTGACTAGAGTTGACTGAAGTTGACCAATCGGTTCCCGAGGTATTCCGACGTGCTGATTTCATGATGAAAGCCCTAGTCTCGCGAAGAAGATGAAGAATCCCTCATCTCCTCTTCTTGGGTGTCTCTTGATTTATGAGCAAAGAGGACCAAGAGAAAAAGAAGGGTCGACATAGAACGGGCGAACGAGAGAGCATAAACATTCGAAGCACCTTCCATCCCAACCGAGCGTTAGACGAGGGTCATGTTTTGTCCGATGGCCCGGGAGC
The DNA here is from genome assembly GCA_014182395.1 of Eucalyptus sp. ANBG9806169. Classification (NCBI taxonomy): domain Eukaryota; kingdom Viridiplantae; phylum Streptophyta; class Magnoliopsida; order Myrtales; family Myrtaceae; genus Eucalyptus; species Eucalyptus sp. ANBG9806169. The sequence continues at coordinate 1,963,365 of CM024574.1, read as the reverse complement.
TGCTCTTTTGTCGTGGCATGGAGACCAGCTCGGTCAACGGCCTCATCCTTCTCTTGTCTCTTTCTCCTTCTCTTCTTTATTCCGTGCGCTTTTTTTCCATTCTCCTCTCACGATGAGGGATGGCTTGCTGGCTAGAAATGCGAATATCATGAGTCGGATGGGGTTTCCGCATCAAAAGGCACCCGCGCCAGCCCCCCCGCCTCCAAAAAAAAAAAAAAAAAAATTCTCCCCAATTCAGTTAATATATAATCTACCCCATGCATCAAATTTTCACATATATTCTACAATTGAAAGCTATCGGCTGATACAATTTCACCCGCGATCAGACTTGGGAGCGAATCGCATCGTGAACGACACCGATACCGAAGTCAATGGCCGATCATTCAAGAACACGACTCGGGATTGAAACCCGGGTAAATCGAAATTCGACCGTTCCGGAGGAGCAGATCGCTCGATCGACGAGCACCGGGAAGGGAGGAAGAGGGAAGGAGCGACCCGAATACGACGACGGGAGCCGACGAGGCGATCTCCTTGGCCTTGTCTGCGGCGGCCGCCAGCGCCTCCTTGCTGGCGCCGCGCGATGATGAGCTGAAGATCGACCCCATCTCTCCTCCGAATTTTCTCTCTATCGAGGAGAGAGAATGTGTCTAATAGCGTGGGGAAAATCCCAAATCAAATCCAAACAAGTCTTGTGTAATTAACTCGTAAATATTCTAAGATCTTGATGAGAGAGGATGAGAGAAGCTTTACTTAATTGACTTCATTTACACGTTATTAGAGGAAGATTATCATACCCAAGTAACATGCATAGGGAAGGATATTAATTGTTGAAGAGAATAATGAAATATCAAATAACATCCTTAATACCTAATAATATCTCCAGCAATATTTTCTAATTATGAAATCTATAATCTTCGTGAATATATTTCATCAGGTTCGTGTTGATCTCAAAAAATAGCTTGAGCCAACTTCATTCTCATCTACAATCAATATTAATTCTTCAATTTGAAATTGTAGCTTACCTCCACATTCTTCATCACTTTATAGGTCGTTCTGAATCGAAGTTAGATCGAAAGTAAGATAATTATACTTTGATAAGCTATCTGTAAGATTCTTCTCTCCACTCTTGGGGCGTTAAGCCACCAATCACAAAATGTAAAGACCTTTAAGCCCTTTTTACAAATCCCAGATTGGCTTACTGCACTCGAGAATCAAATAGACTAGTGGACTAGGTATGAAGGCATTTCGATGCCACATGTTTCGATGCCCTTCCTCTTGTATTTCGCCTTGGTTTTTTGAAAAAGAAGAAAAAAAAAAAACATAATCGAGCTAGGTCCATTTAAACCCATATGGTGCGGATTCTTCACTGGCTTTTCTGGACCCCCAAACCAAAGTGTTCCTTTTCAAGTCTTCATATTCTTTCCTAGTGTTATTTTGGGATCAACAACTACTCCCGAAACTCCCCCCCAAAAAGAAGAAAAGAAAAAAACTAATGACTATTCCATATGGCATATAAAATAGTGTTAAGGCCTTGAGATTAATTGAGTAGGCGTTTAGTATACGATACTAGCAGTTTAGTATACGATACTAGCAATGTCTAGTGAAGTTGGGGACTCGGTGCATATGATCTGTTGAATCACTTGAGACTTACTAATGATTTTATGCTTGTCATTCTTTTATTCCATTTGTGTTGGTAGTTTATTTGTAAAATAAACTAAGATGTGTCTTGTCCCACGTTGAAAAGATGTGAGTGCACACGTTGAAAATATTTGTCACTGATCAATAATCATTATTTTTTATTTATTGAATTATTAAGATTTATTTCTATAAAAAATTAACCATAAGTCCTGTTGAAACTTTGCGACTATTCATGAAGAAGTATGGTTATTTTTTTTGTTTATTATTTATTTAATTTCGAATTTTTATTGTTTTGTCCAACGATTACTCAAAATTCATACCTGTTCAAGCATAACTTCTTAATCCTTAGAATGTTGTGTCTGCTTGGATATAACTTCTTGTTTTTGCTATAAATTACTAAATGTGTATGTTCGATCATAATCTTCTTCTTTCATTTTTCGTTTTCTTTTGAAAGAATATGTAGCCATTATTTTTAATTGTTTCCTTTGAGAGACTTTGGAGAAATATTAGAATAACTATTTAGTATTCTCATTTGAGAAATACGAGAAATACTAGAATATAAATTTTCCAGTGAATATTAATAACGTTGTAGGGCAAATAAATCCTTAAAGAAAGTGATATCATGCTTCAAAATTCGACTATATTATCCTATCTAGCTCAATGATTCGACTTCATTGTTCTACCCAATTCGAAGCCATATTTTTCTTTATACTTTGGAAAGCACAAAAGGGTTGTTCAATCGCTTCAGGCTTGCAACGTATTGATATGAGAACTTGCTCAGTTTTCCTAAGATTTCCTCCTACTTTAGATGTGAATTGAGATGGTCATGTGTGAACTACCACGCTCCTAGGCGTTTTTGATTTGTGGAATTCTATGTAGCGGTTGATAGTCAAGGCAGAAGAGGTCATAAATAAATCTAAGAAATAAGTATATTGGAAGTTCTAAAATTTGTCACAAATTATAATGGAGTCCTAAAACTTATTAGATTGGTCAAGTATAAATCCTTCCAATGATTACAATCCTTGAAAGTTTAAAGGAATAAGTTTTAAGACTTGATTACACTTTTTAAATGTTTTAGGACTCAATTTGGAGTTTCGTGACAAATTTTAAGATTTCTGATACATTTATCCCTATATTCAAGCCAAAAAACAAGAGGGTGCCCGATCGTTCGTTCATTTGAGCAAGCGGGCTAGATAAAGACTAGCTCGGACATCACGTGGCCGCAACCATGGAACTAGAAAAGTCAAATGTACATGTATGAAAAATGCAGGGGGAATCTCATATGAAACACTCGAAGTCAAATTTGATCATCTAAAGTCAAATTAAAGGCCTTTGCATAATTATGAACATGGATACAAAAGAGAACCTTCCAATGATGGACCTTACCTACCAAACCTAATCATGACTGTGCAAATATAAGATTCATGATATTTAGGGATGAGCGATTTCATATTTTGTACATATTTTATATGGAACCTACTCGTTGAAACAAATTTCTCATTCTTTGGAATCTGGAACCTACATTGCATACTCTAGAACCTATTCCGTCACAAATTTCAAGGTGAATGCAAGATTCTACCTATATTATTAATTAAACAATTGTAGTGAACCATCACCTTTTATTACCACCGTGTATAGTTACAATTCACTAATCATAACTTATATTTATATACATGAAGAATATGAAACATTAATAAAGTAAAAGTCGCAGTCATAAAATGAAAACTTAAACTAGTGATTTCAGATTACACAATCATCATCGAACACCTTGGAATACAACATATGTGAATAAACCAAGAAAAATTTAAAAACTTATTCTAGGTTCCAAGTTTCCTATTCATCCAAACAAGTTCCCACTAGTTTAATTTTTTTTTTTTTTTTTTTTTTTTTTTTTTGTGATTATAACTTGTTATGAGTCATAAATTTTTAAAAGAACACACTTCAAAACAATTCATAATAATTTATTATTTAATTTTTTATAATCATTATTATTTTCAGAATAGATTAAAAATTATCATCTAATCATTTAAAAAAAAAAAAAAAACTAACGACACCCGTCGCCCTCGTCGCTTCGGTCGTTGCAGATCTCTCTTTCGTCTATACCACCCTCAATCCAAAATATTCTCGGACTCGAAAAGTCTCAGAACCCCATCATTCTCGCCGCGTCGAACACTGCATTCCACCGACCGAAAAAAAACAAAACACCACTCACAGAGAGAGAGAGAGAGAGAGAGAGACATGCCGCGGCATTTTTCAAAAACCCTGTTGTAGCATGAAGAAAGCAAGGGGTGATGGGAAAGACTAGACCCCAAAAGTCAAGCATCGGTCTGTCGCTCCGATTCCGCATGGTGTAGCTGGGTTGAAGCTTTTATGAGATCATCAGGTTGAAGCGGAGCTCCCATCGCGCTCTTGCTCAAATCTTCCCTTTTCTTCTTCTTCTTCTTTTCTCTTTGAAGAGAACTGAGGGAAAAGGAAAATTTGATAACCGAGCATATCTCAAGCAGAGCCCATGAAGTCGAACGGAGCGAGCCCATCAATCGCCCTTCCTCTGCTCGCGCTCTCCTCGTTCTTCTTCTCTCTCGCCGTCTCTGATCCTCGAATCACCGAAGCGGGCCTCATCTGCGAGAAATCCACTTGGATTGTCACTGGAAATGTCGTCTCCAACGGCATCGCCATCATGAACGAGATCTACGACAGCATCGCTGAACAGGGCTGGGGCAAGTACTCCCTCGCCTCGCCGCTGCCAGCAGTGTACGGCCTCGCCCAGTGCCTTGGGGACTTGACTGAGACCGAGTGCCTCCTCTGCATTACCAAGAGCTGGACCCTGATCGCCCGCTGCCTCCCCAACTTTGGTCGGCTCTACCTCGACGGCTGCTTCCTCCGTTACGGCAGTTACGACTTCTACAACGAGACCGTCCATCCAACGCACGACATGCTCAAGTGTAGCTCCAATTTGACAGTCCCGGCAGAGAGAGTGGCCGAGCTCTCTGATAGGGTGGACCGGGTCCTGTGGAATGTCTCGGCCAGTGCAGTGCGAAACAAGGGCTTTGCGGTGGCTGAGGAGGACGGAGTTGGAGGAGTCGCCGGGGTGTATGCTTTGGCACAGTGTTGGGGCACGGTTGATGCCGGCGGTTGCAGAGTCTGTTTGGAGAATGCAACTTCGATGGCCAGAAGCTGTGCACCTGGAGAAGAAGCGCGGGCCATGAACGCGGGATGCTTCCTCCGTTACTCGACCACAAAGTTCTACGACGTCCCTGACAGCGGAGGTAACAACCAGTGTCCTGATCTCTGGTTTACCGACTTAAAAGATGGCTTCCTCGCCATTAAAGAAAAACCGACGCTCTTCTATGTCTGCTGTCAGATTTCGATTTTTCCAACTGGGGTTTCCTCATGTTGGTCGATTTAGGCACTTATTTTAATGATATTTTTAAATTTTTTTCTCTTTTCATTTTTTAAATATCAAATTATTTTATTATTTTTATTTTATTTTATTTTTCTTTTTCAGCCAATCGCTAGCCACGGTGACAATCGGTGATTGACCTCATGTGAGATCGAGCTTGAGTCTAGCTAGATCGGCGAGGCTCAAGCCTCGTTAAAGGCCAACAAGACCTTGGCATTGCTAGAACAACGAGCTCATCCCTTGCCCGTGGTCAATTGCTGGCTGTCGTTGAGGCCGGTGATCATCCGAGGCAGAAGCAAAATATAAAAAGAAAGAAAAAAAAAAGAAAGAAAAAAATCAATTTTTAAAGTAATTTAAAATTCAATTTTTTAGAAAGAAAAATAATTGCAATTCTATATATATATTTTTAATATTCTTATAAGAATGAAGTTTCATTAATTCAGGACTTGAGCCTAAGTGCTGGGGACTAAGGCTTGAGTTTCAGGGCCCAAGCCTAAGTGCTGAGGACTAAAGCTTAAGTTTTAGGGCCCAAGGCTGTCCTTTATGGATGCTGGCTCAAGTGCTGAGGCATAGGGCACAAGCACTAGGGGTTCGAGCTCAGCCTCGATGGACCTGGGTATAAGCATCGAGAGCTCGGCCTCAATTGAGCTTGTCCTTTATGGATGCTGGCTCAAGTGCTGAGGCATAGGGCACAAGCACTAGGGGTTCGAGCTCAGCCTCGATGGGCCTGGGTATAAGCATCGAGAGCTCGGCCTCAATTGACCCAGGTCTAGTCTCAATGGACTTGTGCCCAAGAGTAGGGGTGTGCAATGGAAACCGCCCAAATTGAGACTGGACCAGACCGGACCAGACTGGTCAGTTTTGGGCGGTTCCCATGGTCGGCGGTCCGGTTCCCGGTTCCTAATCTTGGAACCGGTGGCCGATTGGTCCGGTTCTCGGTTTCAAGGTGGGAACCAGACTGATTGGACCGGACCAAATTTTTTTATATATAATTTATATACATATAATATGTAAACACATAATATGTGAATATTATATATGAAATTATTGCAATGGGATTTGCAATTGAGGTAACAACCTCTTATGTGGCCAAGAGACCACCAAAACTCTTGTTGTTACTCTTTATTTGTAGAGAAAACTTACTTGTTAGTTTCATCTTCTACTCAATGTGGAACAAGGCTCTAGGAGTTCCTCATGCTCACACTCTCTCTCTCTTGCTCCCCTCACTTGCAAACGACAAGGCTTCACGCCTCAAGGAGTCCCACATCAACTAAATAGTCAAAGCATAGAAGAGAGATTATCTATAAAACCTAAGCTAAGCACAACTTTTAATCAAATTGTTCATGGCTTTTATGCTTAAAATTAAGCGTGAAACACATAAACTATGATTAATATTCATGCAAGTCAAGTTTGAATATTTTGCATGTGGAAACATGTGTGAGTAGTTTTTTTAGATCGGGAACCGAATTGGATTGATCGGTTTGGAGCATGGTTGTTCTTTAGTGAATGGTCGTTCTTGAGTGAAAAAAGAAAGAGCCGATTCTATTGGACCAGACTGGAACCGATGGTCCGGTCCAGTTCCCGGTCCTAGGACCAAATGGTACAATCCACGGTTCCCAAAATTGGGAACCAGTACTCCCGGTTCGGTTCCCGGTTCCACCTTGGAACCAGACCGAATCTGGAACCGATCACCCCTACCCAAGAGACTTGGTCCCAACCTCAATGGATCCGAGGCCAACATTGATGGATCCAGCCTGAGTGTTAGAGACTTGGGAACTCGCGTTGGGATTCTCGTGTTCAAACATAGAGTTTTATTTCAAGCACTAATACCTAATAATATTTTGGAAAATGTTTTCCAACTTTTTCAAAGATGAAATCATAGTTTTACGTTGACCAGAAAAATATTTTTCATTGACTCATTTTTCTAAGTGAATTGAATGCCAGGGAAAATGTTTTTTAGAAAAATATTATCCACGAAATGAACATAACCTAAGAGTGCATTTGTTTGACGAAAAGTTTTTTCTTGAAATTAATTTCCAAACTTTCATCCGTTTAGTTTGCCAAAAATGATTGATCAATCGAAAACACTTTCCGATCAAGGAAAATACACACACATAAAATTAGAAAAGTGAATTCCTCAATCTAAGATGGTGAATACACTTTCAAAAATTGCTCATGTGGAATTTTTAAATATTTTATTTTAAAAATTGATTTTAAAATTTTCTTTTCTTTTCCTTTTTCCTCCTTCGCCAATCGCCAATGCAAACCCACCTCGGGCAAGCTTAAGCCTTGCTAGCCTCGTTGCAACAAACCTTAGGATCTAGCGAGCTCAAACTTGCTCGAGGCTGGTCAGGTTGGCCCTTGTTGGGCCTTGACGATGATGCTAGTGGCCCGTCAAGGCCCGACGACTAGTGGAGGAGGAAGAAGGAAAGAGAAAGAAAATCAAATAAAAATTATTTTAAAAATGACTCTTTTTTTTTTTTTCAAGAGATTGAAATCATTTTCCAAATGAGATTTAAACACTAAAAACATTTTTAGTCATATATCACCAAATAAAGGAAAATTAATCATTTTCTTAAAAAATGATTTTCAGAAAACATTTTCCTTTTTCTTGAAATTTTTCCCCAAATGAACACACCCTAAGTTTAGTTTGGTTGATCTTATGATCGATGCTTGCCAGATTTTTGGAATTATTAATGAACTCGCTCATCTCAACCTGATGTTGTCTTTATCATTTCGCAGGTTCACCTAGGGTCCGCATCACCATAGCAATAGTCTCATCGGCTACTGCAGCGACTTCGCTTGTTCTCATTGGTGCATACATTGGATACAAAAAGTACTCCAAGAAGAAACAAAGTAAGCAATTCAGTTCGAATGCGTAAAATTATCTCTTAATAATTCTTGATCACAAGCTTGATGACACGAATTTCGCATTCATCCTTATTCAGTGCAAAATAACCTCATGCAATTACGAGCGAGCAAGAGCAAGTTTAGCTTATATTTCAAGTACGAGACACTGGAGAAGGCCACCAACTTCTTTGATGACTCGAGGAAGCTGGGCCAAGGGGGTGGCGGTTCCGTGTACAAGGGGATTTTACCCGACGGGAAGGTCGTCGCGGTTAAGCGGTTGGTGTTCAACACATGCCATTGGGCGGATGACTTCTTCAATGAGGTGAACTTGATCAGTGGGATCCGACACAAGAACATCATGAGGCTTTTGGGATGCAGCATCGAAGGCCTAGAGAGCCTCCTCGTCTACGAATATCTTCCTAAAAGAAGTCTTGATCTAGTTCTTTTTGGTAAGTAGCTGGTTGTTGCATAACTGCATAACACACTTACACAGTCATCATTTGATGCCAAGAAGAGATCCACCCTTCACCACGAGCATCGGTTCAGTTTGCATTCTTAGTAACTGGCTTCTTGTATTGCAAGCAATGCTTCCATCTTATGATTTTAAAGTCGAAGGTTTCAAAAATCTGCTCCATTAGTGTCTTGCCTTCTTCGGTTATGTCTGTCCCACTCCGCTCTGCTTGTCTTTCTAAATAAGCGAAAAGAATCTGTTGTTGCAGTCAACGATGCGACCCCCGTCCTAACTTGGGAGGAGAGGCTGCACATCATCAAAGGAACAGCTGAGGGCCTTGCATTTCTTCATGGAGGTTGTGGAGTGAAAATCATCCATCGGGACATAAAAACCAGCAACATCCTCCTCAACGAAAATCTCACAGCGAAAATCTCAGATTTCGGGCTTGCCCGATGCATTGCTCTGGATAAGTCTCATCTTAGCACAGGAATCGCCGGCACACTGTAAGAATGCCTTTTCATTACCAGCTTGCTCGAAACCATAGTTGGCACTTTCCATTTCCTTAATCTAACAAGTTTGGCTCCTCAAAGGGGTTTCGCGTATCATCCTTCCCTTGCACTTCACATCTTCTTTGGGCTAAGTATGGTTTATATCTAAAAGACGATTGACTATGCAGCGGTTACATGGCGCCTGAATATATTATGAGGGGACAGCTAACGGAGAAAGCCGATGTTTATGCTTTTGGGGTGCTGGTTCTTGAAATCTTGACTGGTAGGAAGAATAGTGTATACACACGGGGCTCGTGCGCGGTATTACAGTCGGTAAGGTTGCTTGTCCGTACGATCATGAGAACTTAGACTGACATTTACTTTCCTAGCCACACCCCACTAGGATTATCTAATTTTTCTTTTGATTTGACCAACAAACTCTATCGTTGGTTTCTACGTTAATGCTAGTAGATTTATCTTCAGTTATAAGGGATCCATGGAAATTCATGATTGCTTTGCAGGTATGGAAGCATTACAAGTCAAATAATTTAGCCGCGTGCATTGATCCGGCCTTACAAGGTAAATTCCCCATCTTGGAGGCATCGAATGTGCTCCAAATCAGCCTTCTGTGCACTCAAGCCTGCATGGAATTGCGACCGCCCATGTCTGGAGTTGTCGAGATGCTCCACGACAAAAATTGTATAGTCCCCCAACCGAACCAACCCCCGTTCGTCAACGCTAGCTTGCTGTTCGACAAATCCAGCAGTAGAAGCTCTACATGAATACATGGCTGTTGAACCAGCTCACGGCATCCGAGGTCTCTTCCAGCTTGATAGGAAGCCCTCTTCCAGCTTTTCTGCGTTGACCCTTTAGGATTGGGACCTTTCTTCTTCTTCTTCTGCTTCCAACGAATACGAACACTTTACTATCGACTAGCAGTGCAGATTTTAGTGACATCAGGGCATGAGTTGAATTATCCTTACTTGGTTAGCAGCATGTTCAAATGACGATGAGTCCAATCTTAAATTGATAAATCACGAATATCCCACGAATATATGAATCTACGTGAGATGCGATTGCTTTGTTTTTTGTAGTTTTACGTCTTGATTGGAGAATCATACCATGTCGGGATGTTTCGATTCCAGAGTCAGTCATAGGTTATGTAATAAAAGGAAAGAAAAAGAAAAAAAGAAACGAACGTCGTTTTGTTTTTTTTCGTAGTTTTATGTCATTTTTTCTTCCTTTTATTGGTTGAAATAATTTTACGTTGCTTCAAAATCCGCGACTGTCTCGCTTACCCTTTGCTGCCCATCGCTTCAGCGCATTGTCGCACGTCCTCTTTTGCATTGATTTCACGAAAAAAAGAAAAAGAAAAAGAATGATGACAAGAAAGAGAAATTCTGCATTCGCAATGGTGATGATTGAGAGGGATAGACTCTGAAGAAAGCTCCTCCTCCAACTGTGACATCCCGATTTTTGGGTTCTGATTTCAATTAGATAAATTGGGCATTTCATCGATGTGGCTACAGTGTTTTTCTCTAAGTTGGCCACTCACGAGATAACTAGAATAGTTGGGTAAGCTATTAAGGACTTTAAGGCAAATAGACTTGAGAATTCGATTAGGAATCGACTTCTCGACCGTGCTTATCTTTAGAGATGATTGCGGCACAGTAAATCGATTTGAAATCAGAGATAGGCTGGTTCGACAGAGATGTTTGGCTAATTGTAGGTGATACCACTAAATTGGAAAATTCTCGTCGACCGGCACTAGACTGATTTTCTTATTGTTTTGGTACCATGTGTCCGTATTTGAATCATCGAGATTTTTACGACAATTGAGAGTCGTTCAATGTGTCGAGTGGGTTCATCGTGGCTTGAAGAAAATCGACCACGGGTCAATTGTCCTAAAAAGTTCTGAAAACTACCTAGTAGCCTAGGTCAGCTCAAAACGCGTCCGAATGAAATTAACCGCCAATCTAAGTCCGATTTCAGAAATTGAAGAGTCTGTCATGTCACAATAAATTTTAGGAACGTCGATTCAGTCTCAGAAGATTTTCCTGACAATCGAGACTTTTTGGGAAAAAGTTGAGATAGGGCCGTTTTTAATCGGAATTTGCAGAGGGTCATTTTTATTGTGCTTTTGGGATTCAAGATGGTTCTATGGACACGTAAATATGTGAATTGAAGTGTTGTGACATTGGATTAATTTATGGACTTCGATTTGGTTCAATTAGAAGATAATTGAATGAAATTGAAAGAATTGATGTATAGATAAGTGAAATTCGTATGCCATGGTGGACTAAGCAAAATGGACCCATTAGAAGCTTGTCTTGGAAGCTTAGAGGTGAGTGGAAGGTGACATCACATGAGGTCATGGTGGGCCAAGTTTGTGATGACCTAAGAGAGAGAGAGAGAGAGTGTGAGAGGAAAAGGGGAAATTGGTTTTCTTCTTCCTCCCCTCTCCCCTCCGTCGACCCACCCCCCATCTTCCTCTTCTTGCTGCTCGTGCCATGGCCGTGCGAAGACCAGAGCAGCCAAAGCAGCAGGTCCTCTAGCCGCCGTCGTCGCATGCTCGCAAGCCACCGGAGCTGCTCGCGCACACCTGAGCCCGCCGCCGAGCTACCGTCCGCGCGCCTCCGCCCCCTCTCCTCCCTCTGGTTCGAACAGAACTGACCAGTAGAAGCAGAAGCAGCGACCGGCGTCGCTTGAAGGAGCTACAGTCGCGCCGGCGCTGCCGTCGCTGCCGCATGCCGCCTCGCCGTTGTTCGCCTCACGCTTGCCCACCGTGCACCGTCTGCCCTGCTTGATCGAGCTGCTACCTAGCCCCTGTTTCGCCTCTGCCCAGTCCCGTTTGGCCACCTCAGGCCGCCGCCCGACCTCCTCCAGCCACCGTCGGCCTTGTCGGAGCTCCGCCTTGCCCTCCGCCGCCCTTGGCCGCCTCAACCGACGCCGGAACCGCCTCAACCAGCAGCACATAGAGAAGGCAAAAAATGGGTATGACAGTGGGGTTTTGGCCCGTTTTGGCCGCCTTCCCGAGCCTGGATGCTTGGCCCGCTTTGAGGAAAGTCGATCCTTGCGTTGATGCCATCGTTTTGGGTGGGTTTTTCTCACTAATGCCTTCTTAGTTTGCTAATTATACTTAAAGGTTGTTTAGTGTTAGTTAAGTGTAATTAGGTTGTTAGATTAGAATGTATTGGTGATTATTAGTTAATTTCATTGCATATTAGTTAGATGACTTGTGTAATTAACTAAAGAATTGCCTATAGTATTTATTGGATACTTCTTGGGATTTTTCCTGACCCTTATCGGGTGTTAATTTGGCAATTCGGGTCTAAGTGGAATTTTTAGGAATTATATATTAATTTTCGAAATTAATTAATTTAATTATTTATTTTCCGAAAATTCAACTAGGATAGCCAAAGTGACCAGGATTTTATGCTGATGATCGTGGTGCAGTCCATTTATTTAATTGAGCTTTATATTGTGTTAAATTGAATTTATTGTATTTATTTATTTAATATTCGAAATTAATTTATTTAATTATTTATTTTCCGAAAATTCAACCAGGATGGCCGGTGACTGGAATCTCGTGTTGATTGTCATGGCGCAGTCCGTTTATTTATTTGAGCTCTACGTTGCATGGAATTAAATAAATTGTGATATTTTAGGGATTTACTCTAAATTGATTGAAATTGAGTGGGATTGAATGATTGATTGGTAGTTGGCCGAATATGTTTATTTATCCTTTAAGATGCTTTGGCGAGTTGTAAAGCAGAAAGAATCGTGAGAGTGAACTGGGAATTCTCTTGGCTGAGACCGATTAGGTACGAAGTATAGACATGTGTGGTTTGGTGATGAAGGACATCACTGTGCGAAAACGGTGCCTTAAAGAACGCACGTAGACTGTCTATGACTTGTGGCAGGCGTGGTTCGGTGATTAAGGACATCACTTTGCGAAAACGGCGCCTTAAAGAATGCACGTAGACTGCCTATGATTCGTGACAGGTGTGGTTCGGTGATGAAGGACATCACTGTGCGAAAACGGCGCCTTAAAGAACACACGTAGACTATCTGTGATCTATGACGGGTGTGGTTCGGTGATGAGGAATATCACTATGCGAAAACGACGCCTTAAAGAACGCACGTAGACCGTCTGTTACTTATGTCACCTTGGTGAAAACGACGCCCGAGAGCATTGATGGAGCTTTGTGACTAAGTGTACTATTGGAGGTTATATGGGATGGAATGAATGACAGAGAGATGGTCCGATTGATCAATGATCCGATCTGAGTGTGATTTAATGTGATTGATCATTGCTTGAGTCTGATGTTGTAAATTGATTGATTGAATGGAAATGACCATGAGTGGTCTTGTTGGTGTGAAATTGACTAGGTCGATTTGATTGATGCTTCGATCAGTGATGTGATTGCTTGGGTGCCTATTTGATCTGTGCTAATATGCAAGTGGAAACTGAGGCCAATGTAAGCCCTTTGACTCGTGTTGTGCATAGGCAGCCATAATGTGTATTAGTTTACTAATTGGGTCTTAGGGGGTATAACTTGCTGAGACGTAGTCTCATTGGTTATTAAATAACCATTTCAGGTCCCTAGATTCGGCAGACTTGGATTTTCAAGATCTCGGAAGTTCAGGGCAGTCTGCTGAAGGCTCCAGTGGAAGTGTGGAGGATGACGAAGAGGAGGACGTGGACCTGAACCCCACTTCTGTTTGTAGACCTTGTTTTTAAGCTTGCTTATTGTGAATTGAATCTAATAGTTCACTTTGTATATATATGTGCATTGATTTGCAATGCATATAAGAGTGAAGGTTTGAAATTTAGTCTTATTATTCTATTCCAATGTTTTATTGTCTGTGGATTTAAATTATGCTTCCGCATGTGTTTATAAAAGGAAAGGGTGGGCGATATGTAGTCCTGGGATATCTCATTTTTAAAATCGACCAAGGTAAGGGATGCACGCGTGCCTGAGGATCGGGGCGTGACACCGACAATGAAGGTGACGATGTCTCTGAACCAGAAACCTAACCAGAAACCTCGAAAGAAGAAGAAGAACTTGTAAAGAGAAGAGACTTTGATGGACGCTAAGTAGAAAAGCAAAGCACCCATCACCATTAGTCTTCAAGAAATGCAACAACATCAAATGCTTTGAGCACGTACGTTGTTAATGTTGGATGAAATCCCTTAAAGTATTTTGAAGTTGACAAAACAGGTTTATCAGTCTAGTCTGAAGACTTACAGATTCTTTTGACAAAGTCTGAAGATCAAAGTCTGAAGATTAAAGTCTGAAGCTAGCAAGACTCAAGACTCAAGACTTATATTTGAAAGTCTACTCACATGGACAGTTTCCAGGACGACGTTTATTCTGATCTTATACGATCTTTATTCTAACGACTAATGGATATCTTTCTACTGGATTCAGCACTAAACGATCTAAGTTTTATATGGAATATGCTTGGATTCTTTGACGACTTCGCAACTTATATTTGGAAGGATTTACTTATGGAAACCGAGATCCTGATTGTATGGGCGAGCAGGATTGATGGGCTATCAACACTTACCTTAAAGAGCTCGAGATCTCTCTAATTGATTCTGTCCAACGGGTTGATTGGAAGAACTTCTTTGGAAGGTGCCAACGGTATTGAAGGCATGAAGAAGTATATAAGAGAGATGCTCTAGTTGTTGAAGGGTGCGGATAGAAGAATTCCAAAGTCTGAATCTCCTTTTCTATTTTGCGATATCATTCTTTGAGCGTCACGTGTAATCAAAAGAGAGATCATATTGTAGACCTTGAGGAAGTGTAGTAGAGTAATCTACACTGTGGACTCAAGAGCGTGAGACTGTAATCACTCTTATTGATTCTTAGTGAAATCCAGCCTGAAGGGCTGTCCATGCGGGAGAGTGGGCGTAGGCTTGATCCAAGCCGAACCACTATAAATCTGGAGTCTTGATTCTCTATCCCTAATCCTTTATATTGTTAACTGTTTTCATTTGCTGCGATCGTTGATTTTAAATCTCTCATTCGATTTGAATTGTTGAAATCGCTTCAAACACCTATTCACCCCCTCTAGGTGCTATTTCTAGTCCTAACAATTGGTATCAGAGCTTGTGTACTTGTTTATAAGAAGTGTCTTTACTTCTAAGTTAAAGATCTATGGTTAGTATCTGCCTACGGGGTTGGTTGAAGGTCAAAGCAATACCAGACCTCCATACTTTGATGGAAAAGATTACAGCATATGGAAAAACAAGATGAAGGCATTCCTAAGATCGAAAGATCCTTTGGAATGGGAAGTGGTTGATAAAGGAATCATTCCTGTTGTTGCATCAGACTCAGAGAGAGGAAAAGAACCTGCTGTTCCTATTCTTTTGACTCAAGAAGAAATCACGAAGAGACAGACTCTCGACGCCAAAGCTATTTACTCTTTATATTGTGCTTTATCCCCTACTGAATATAATAGAATATCTTCTTGTGATACAGCAAAAGAAGTATGGGATAGGCTTCACATTACCTATGAAGGAACCGATCGTGTGAAAGAAACAAGGATCAACATTCTCTTGGGACAATATGAAGTCTTTAAGATGAGATTAGGAGAATCAATTACTGACATGTTTAGTCGCTTTACTGAAATTGTGAATGGTCTTGAATATCAGGGACATCCAATCTAAGGACATATGAAGGTCAACAAACTTCTTCGAGGACTCTCAAAAGACTGGAATTATATAAAGACCTCAATAAGAGAGACACAGATGATTGCTCCACTTTCTGTAGATGAATTGGTTGGGACTCTTCAATCCTATGAAGTAGAACAGACCAATGAAGAGGAAGACTCAAAAGGTAAGAAATTTATTGCCTTAAAGTCTAATGACTATTCTGATGTTACAGACTCTGAAGAAGATCTAGATGATGAAGAACTCGCACTTATGATAAAGAGATTCAGAAAGTTGAACAGAAAAGGAAGGAAATTCAATTGGAAGAAACAAAATTCTCAAAGGTTTCAAAACAGATCAACAGAGGAAGATGATACGAATAAAGATGTGACTTGCTTTGAATGCAAGAAAAAGGGACACATCGACCTAACCGTCCATTTGTTAAAGAAGAGAAAATGGAAGACCGAGAAAACGGGAAGGCACTCAAAGCAGAGACTTGGAGTGATATCGAATGTGAAGATAGTGACAATGATTATGCCAATATTTGTTTGATGGCAAAATCGGACTCGGACTCGAGACCTTGATTCGAGACATAGACTCAGACAGCGAACTCGAGGTTACTATCAAAAAGAAGATAAAATGGTATCTTGATAGTGGTTGCTCAAGACATATGACAGAGACTCGAGCTGCTTCATAAAACTTATCCGAGATAGACGGAGGAAAATTTTCTTTTGGTGGTAACAACAGAGGAAAGATTGCGGTCGAGGAACAGTGAAGATTGAAGTTTGTCTATCAATAATGTTTCATTATTTGAAGGATTAAATTACAACTTGCTTAGCATAAGTCAGTTGTGTGATTCTGGTTTCAAGATCAACTTTCGGGAAGAAACGTGCTCGGAATCGTAAAGACCTTACTCAATCTTTTACCGGTCGAAGACATGGAAATATCTATCTTTTGGATGTGAATCAAGAAAGATCACAAAGTGCTTAATATCAGTACAAGATGAAGCAAATCTATGGCACAAAAAGCTAGGCCATATCAACATGAAGTAGATCAACAAGATCTCTACAAAGAAACTTGTTCGAGGATTGCCTACTCTGAATTATTCAAAGTCTGATCTATATACACCATGCGTACTGGGTAAACAGGTTAGAAATTCTTACAGATCAATAAATAGAGTTTCCACTAATCATGTATTGCAGCTTTTGTGCATGGATTTGTTTGGACCTACCAGAACGAAAAGCATTGGTGGTAAAAGGTTCTGTCTGGTAATAGTGGATGACTATTCACGATTTACTTGGGTCTACTTTCTTACAAGTAAGTCGAGACTTTTCTCTCTTTTCAAAATTTGCTAAAAAGGTGCAGAATGAGAAATGTCATACTATTACAAGCATTCGTACAGACCATGGAGGTGAGTTTGAAAATCAAGACTTTGCTAATTTATGTGATGAATTTGGTTTTGAACATAAATTTTCTTCTCCATATACACAAGAACATAATGGGGTTGTGGAAAGGAAGAATAGATCTTTACAAGAAATGGCAAGAACACTTTTAATTGGAAATCAAGTTTCTTCAAGGTTTTGGGCAGAAGCTGTTTCAACTGCTTGCTATATTATAAACCGAGTGTTTTTAAGACCAATTCTTGAGAAAACTCCTTATGAAATTTTTAAAGGGAAGAAACCAATAGTTTCTTATTTTCAAATATTTGGTTGCAAATGCTTTATTCTAAAGAATGCAAATGATCGTGTTGGTAAGTTTGAAGAAAAATCAGATGAAGGATTCTTTCTTGGATACTCTACAACAAGCAAAGCTTTTAGAGTGTTCAACAAAAAGACTCGAGACTGTGGAAGAATCAATGAATGTCAAATTTCAAGACTCTCCACAAGTTCGGCAGATCTGCATCAAGACTCGGAATCTGCTCCAGACAACTTTCGCTAGATCTAACTCCACCAGTTGCTAAATCAAAATCAATACAACAAGCTACCGATGAAGAACCTACTCAAGAAGAAGATCAACAATCTATCAGACTGAACAGTAACTGGAAGCACAAGTCTAGTCATCTTGAAGAACTCATTATTGGAAACATTAATGAGGGAATACGAACAAGATCCAAAAGGCGAGAAGAGTCTAGTGCTGTTGCTCTTATTTCTGAAATAGAACCCAAAAATATTGAAGAAGCTTTAGCTGATGAAAGCTGGATTGAAGCAATGCAAGAAGAGATCAGACAATTCAGTATTAACGACGTATGGGAATTAACTCCCAAACCAAAAGGTAAATCAGTTATTGGAGCTAAATGGGTTTTCAGGAACAAAGTTGATGAAAAAGGCAAAGTAACAAGAAACAAAGCAAGACTCGTAGCTAAAGGATATACGCAAGAAGAAGGGATAGACTATGATGAGACTTATGCTCCAGTAGCAAGGTTAGAAGCAATCGGATTATTACTTGCTTTTGCTTGCTATAAGAATTTCAGGTTGTTTCAAATGGATGTCAAAAGTGCATTCCTGAATGGATTTATTCAAGAAGAAGTCTACGTAGAACAACCTCCTGGCTTTGAAGATTCGAAGAAACCAGACTCTATATTCAGACTGAAGAAAGCTTTATATGGACTGAAACAAGCTCCTCGAGCTTGGTATGAAAGGCTAAGTAATTTCTTAACTCATAGTGGCTTTTCTAAAGGGAAGGTAGACACTACTTTGTTCATTAAAAAGGAAGGTAAAAGCTTTCTACTTGTTCAGATTTATGTTGATGACATCATATTTGGATCAACTAATGAAACTTTGTGCAAGAAATTTTCTAAGTCTATGCAGGATGAATTCGAGATGAGCATGATGGGTGAACTATCCTTTTTCCTTGGTCTACAAGTGAAACAACTAAAGGAAGGGATATTTATTCATCAAGAGAAATATGCAAAAGAACTTGTTAAGAAGTTCGGTCGGAAAACCGCAAGAAGACCGACATACCAATGTCAAGTTCCTTGAAGATAGACAAAGACGAAGCAGGGAAGAAAGTCGATCAAAAACTATACATGAGTATCATTGGATCACTTCTTTATCTTACTGCATCCAGACCTGACATATTATTTAGTGTTTGCATATGTGCTAGGTTTCAATCTGATCCTAGAGAATCTCATTTAAGCGCTGTTAAACGTATTATTAAATATATTGCTACTACTGCTAAGATCGGTCTTTGGTATCCTAAAGAATGAGACTTTACACTTCTTGGCTATTCAGACGCAGATCTTGCAGGTTGTAGAGTTGAAAGAAAAAGCACTTCGGTGCTTGTCAATTGCTTGGAAACAGGGCGGTATCCCGGTTTTCAAGAAAACAAAGTACTTCGTGGCTCTTTCAACAGCTGAAGGAATACGTTGCTCTTGGAAGTTCTTTGTTCTCAAATATTGTGGATAAAACAACAACCGCAAGACTTTGGCATTGAAGACTCTTGCACAGAAATTAGATGTGACAACACCAGTGCTATCAATCTTACAAAGAATCCTATCCTACATTCAAGAGCAAAACATATTGAAATTCGACATCACTTTATAAGAGATCATGTTCAGAACAAAGACGTCTTGATACAATTCATAGACTCAAAGAATCAACTGGGAGATATCTTCACAAAGCCACTTGAGAAAAGCCTCGTTTGAGTCTATTCGCTCAAGACTCAATATTTTATCTCTTGAAGAATGCTGAAGTTCGGACTCGAAACTAAAGTCCGACGAGAGAATCGACTCAAAGGTCAAAAGACCGAGAATACGAATCGGCACGATTTGTAAGTTCATTTACTTAAACTGTCTTATTGATAAGGTAAGATTATCTGTCTATTTTAAGTCGGTTATTTTTAAAGAAAGTGGTTTTCGTTTTATTAAGGCAGTTATTTTTCAAAAAGGAAAAATCAAGATTTTTAAAAGATACGACGCTTGGTTATCCCCCGTACCTGTTATACTTATACATCTCTTCTCCTTCGTTTCCACTTTACTCAAAAACCCTAGATCAAAAGCTTTTCACCGCTCTGCAATTTTCTTTCCAAAACTTCTTCGTTTCAAAGTTCTCAACTTTCTTGCGACACAAGTGAGAAAGTCTCTCCAAAGAAAAGCACAATGTCGTATCAGAGGAAGTCTTCCAGAATAGCAAACAGGGGACCACTGGGATCTGGTGAGGGACCTACGCACTTTGATCTCACTGAGGAAAGCAACATTCATACTGAGCAAACTTCTCAACAGCGGTCATCCCCTACAAGACCTCAAGAACAGGGCCCTCAAGATGCAGAAACGATTTATGAAGATATCGAACCCAGTAAGAACTCTAAAGCCCGCCTTTGTTTACAAGCTTTACTCTGCGTTAAAGGATGGTTTACGCCATGACTTTTGTGGATGAGTTTCGAAAGAGAAGGGTTATAGAAACGAGACGCACTTTCTTACCGTTATGGAAAGGTCTAGAATTGTGCCTGAGGGAACGGCTGCAAGAGCATTTGCAAATTTCCCGAGTGACCCTAGGTTTAGTAGTATGAATCAGCCTGAGGGAAAGGACGATGATGAAAAGATGTTCATACACTTCAAACCATGGATGGGTGTGGCTGCGAGCCTACGAGGGAAGAAGGATGAATTGTTCCGCTCAGACGGACACAGGAAGAGATATGAAAAATTGCTGAAGCGTGGGGTGATGAACCCACGAACTGTGGATTTCGATTTTCTGGACTTGTTGAGCATACATCTGCGAGAGAAATTCGAAAAGCTTCAACTTTATCAGTTCCGCATAGATCGTGACACGGCACATTCGAATTGACGGCCTATTTCTACTCCAATATCGGTTTCATTGATGCAAACAGCTTTACCTTCAAAGTGTGAGAGATAAGGAGTATGTCATTGATAATGACATTTTGGCTGATGTGCTTGGTGTGGAAAGAGGGGCTTTCCAACCAATCGGCGTGTCTGTAAGCCATGCTACGCTTGAACTAGCAAAAGACAGAATTGCAGAAGGAAGACTATCTTATTCCAGAATGAATGCAACAAATACTTTGCTGCACAAAATTGTAATCAACTGTCTAAGACCCAAATCGACATCTAAGACAGATGTATCAATTTCTGAAGCTAAGTTGATGTTTGCCATCAAGATAGGTGTGAACTTCTCTTTGCCACATACCATCATCTTTCACATGTATAGATGCATGGTTAAGGACAAAGGAAAGCTTCCTTATGCTGCTCTTATTACTCGTCTCTTCAGACATCTTAATATTCAACCTCCTCACATTCTCACAGTGAAGACTATTGATAAAATGGTCATCGGACTGAGGATGATTACCAAGATGCGTCTGAAAGAGCTTAGCAAGAAGCTGGAGCAATTCAAGGAAAATACTCCTATCAAGCTCGGACTGACTCATCGGCAGCCAAAAGGAAAGGGAAAGAACCCGTGGCTAGTTCTACCAAGAAGAGAAGGGCAGTCATCCCTGGAAGATGAAGATGATGAGGATGCAATTCCCATCTCTACTCTTATTTCTCAATTTGCTGCATCTATTCCAACTGCCGTAACATCAAGTTGCAGAAAAAGAGAAAGAGAAAGAGGAAGAGAAGGAAGAGAAGAAAGAGGAAGAGAAGGAAGAGAAGAAAGAGGAAGAGAAGAAAGAGGAAGAGAAGACAGAGGAAGAAAGAGAGGAAGAAAAAGAGGAAGAGGAAGAAAGAAAAGAAGAACAAGCAGATGAACCAAAAAGAACAGATTCTCCAGCAGAAAAGGAGTATATACAACATCCTGTCACTGAGGAAACGCCTCAGAAAGAAGAATTCTTTTTTCCACCAGAAGACATGGAGATAGGGGGAGATAAAGAAAGAGAACACTCACCTCTTCGGCTGACTTTCAGAGAAGAGGATGCAAAAACAGGTGTTAGTCGATCACCTCCTGATGCTGAGGACATTCATGCTGCACAATTTCCTGAAGGAGAAGCATCATCTCCACACACTGAACCTCCTGCTGACATTCATAGTGGCTTGACTCCACCTTCAGACCGAGCTGAAACAAGTACTCAGACTGACAAATCTGGAGATTTTCAAAGACTGCTTGAGATCATCTTGGAACTTAAAGGTCAAATTTATGCTATGGGATATGAATTTCAGACCTTGCAGAATGAAAATCATGCAATGTTCATCACTTTGCATGATCAGCTTAAAGATGTTCAGCGTCAGATTCAGGATACTGCAAAGGGGACCACTCTCACCCAAGTACAGGAAGATTTGAGGAAGTTGGAAGACACTGTCAAGTCTATGGGAGACTTTCATCTTGTTCGCATTCCTCGAGCTCCTTGATTTTTTTAATGCTGACAAAAAGGGGGAGAAGACTTTGCAGATTTTTATGAGATTTTTTTTAAACCAAACCAAATCCTATCTTAAAACCAAATCCTATCTTTTTATCTTTTGATTGCTTGACTTTGACTTGAGTTTTTAAATGTATGCAGTTTTTAAATGTGTGCTCTCTATGGCAATACCTTAAGCTTTATAAATTAGATAGTACTGTCTGTTTATGACTAATGAGGTTTCGGTGAATGCAGATCTGTGTACAGGGAAAGTCTGTGTACAGGATAACTATGTACAGGATAACTTCTACTATCTTATTTAATCTTTTATATGCTTGCTTAAAAGTTGTATTGCGGGCGATAATATTCAAATCTGCAGGAAAGTTTTGTCACCATCAAAAAGGGGGAGATTGTTGGATGAAATCCCTTAAAGTATTTTGAAGTTGACAAAACAGGTTTATCAGTCTAGTCTGAAGACTTACAGATTCTTTTGACAAAGTCTGAAGATCAAAGTATGAAGATTAAAGTCTGAAGCTAGCAAGACTCAAGACTCAAGACTTATATTTGAAAGTCTACTCACATGGACAGTTTCCAGGACGACGTTTATTCTGATCTTATACGATCTTTATTCTAACGACTAATGTATATCTTTCTACTTGGATTCAGCACTAAACGATCTAAGTTTTATATGGAATATGCTTGGATTCTTTGACGACTTCGCAACTTATATTTGGAAGGATTTACTTATGGAAACCGAGATCCTGATTGTATGGGCGAGCATGATTGATGGGCTATCAACACTTACCTTAAAGAGCTCGAGATCTCTCTAATTGATTCTGTCCAACGGGTTGATTGGAAGAACTTCTTTGGAAGGTGCCAACGGTATTGAAGGCATGAAGAAGTATATAAGAGAGATGCTCTAGTTGTTGAAGGGTGCGGATAGAAGAATTCCAAAGTCTGAATCTCCTTTTCTATTTTGCGATATCATTCTTTGAGCGTCACGTGTAATCAAAAGAGAGATCATATTGTAGACCTTGAGGAAGTGTAGTAGAGTAATCTACACTGTGGACTCAAGAGCGTGAGACTGTAATCACTCGTATTGATTCTTAGTGAAATCCAGCCTGAAGGGCTGTCCGTGCGGGAGAGTGGACGTAGGCTTGATCCAAGCCGAACCACTATAAATCTGGAGTCTTGATTCTCTATCCCTAATCCTTTATATTGTTAACTGTTTTCATTTGCTGCGATCGTTGATTTTAAATCTCTCATTCGATTTGAATTGTTGAAATCGCTTCAAACACCTATTCACCCCCCTCTAGGTGCTATTTCTAGTCCTAACAGTTAATTCATAATCGTATATCGCAAATGCAATCTAAGCCTAAAATCCAACTTTTTCAGAGTTGAATCCCTTCATGAACATCATCACTCCCAGTATAGATCATGCGAGGGGAGAGAAAGGGAGGAATCTGGTACTCGCAAATGTTCAGGCGGCGCAGCTGGTGACGCTAGGACTTGCCAGCCATTATGAGGGTGTTGGAGTCTAGCCTCTTCAGCAACGCTCTCGCGATTTTGAGATTGCTTCCGTCGATTGGCAGAGTTGTAAGATATATTGAGATTCTCTTTATGATATTCTAGATATTCTGGAGATCTTTAATATTTTGAATATCCTTCCCATATCCTACTATCTATAATATTCTAGATGTATTTAATATTCTGGATATCTTTATGATTGATTATAATTGATTATATAATTTTTATTACTATAAATAGTCTCCCTATAAAGCTTATAAATAGACTTTTGTATTCCTCTCGTTACAAATCATCAAAATATACAGAAGTTCTTTATTCCTCAATTCTTAACTTGGTATTGAAGCCTCTTTCTTGAGGTTTTTATTTTTTGCAATGCCAGCTGAATAGGTCACGTTTACTCCACGAAGGTGTCGCGTCGCTCTCGTTTCTCCGCAACTTCCGCTGCTTGTTTTGTCACGAACCCGGCCGCCACACGCCGTTGACTTGGAACCATCACAGCCATATATTGCAAGTCTATTTCGGACTTTTTCAGCTGGTTATATTGACAATACAACACGACAAACAGATTCTATGTCACTCAAAGAATCCAACCAGCCAAATTGCACCACCAATTGATGCCGCACATGCCCACACGCACCACTCCAAGCCTCTGCATGCCCATGTGCGTCTCACATGACTTAAGTCGGCCGGGTATTGCTAACATGATCATTGCATCATCCTGATGTCACCTGCCACCTCATCCGTTGCGCCAACGCCACATTTTCACCACGTCATTTGAATATAATATTCTAATTTCTATAATTAATTAATACTACTTATTTATTCAATTATTCATTAAATTTGATTGATTGATATGAGTTGATTTTCTGTTACGATAAATCGACGAAACAATAGCTATCCCAACAGCTGCTTCGGCGGATGCAGTGCCATGTCATCGCCACATCACTACCACATCATCAGTTGACCATTGATCGTTGACTAGAGTTGATCAGAGTTGACTGAAGTTGACCAATTGGTTCCCGAGGTATTCCGACGTGCTGATTTCATGATGAAAGCCCTAGTCTCGTGAAGAAGATGAAGAATCCCTCATCTCCTCTTCTTGGGTGTCTCTTGATTTATGAGCAAAGAGGACCAAGAGAAAAAGAAGGGTCGACATAGAACGGGCGAACGAGAGAGCATAAACATTCGAAGCACCTTCCATCCCAACCGAGCGTTAGACGAGGTTCATGTTTTGTCCGATGGCACGGGAGCTGCTCTTTTGTCGTGGCATGGAGACAAGCTCGGTCAACGGCCTCATCCTTCTCTTGTCCCTTTCTCCTTCTCTTCTTTATTCCGCGCGCTTTTTTCCGTTCTCCTCTCACGATGAGGGATGGCTTGCTGGCTAGAAATGCGAATATCATGAGTCGGATAGGGGTTCCGCATCAAAGGCACCCCCCAAAAAAAAAAAAAAAATCAATTTTCACATCAATTCTACAATTCAAAGCAATCGGCTGATACAATTTCACCCGCGATCGGACTTGGGAGAGAATCGCATCGTGAACGACACCGATACCGAAGTCAACGACCAATCATTGCAAACACGACTTGGGATGAGACCCAGGTAATCGAAATTCGACCGTTCCGGAGGAGCAGATCGCTTGATCGACGAGCAGCGGGAGGGAGGAAGAGGGGAGGAGCGACCTGAATATGACAACGGGAGCCGACGAGGCGATCTCTTTGGCCTTGTCCGCGGCGGTTGCCAGTGCCTCCTTGCTCACGCCGCACGATGATGAGCTGAGGATCGACCCCATCTCTCCTCCGAATTTCTCTCTCTCGAGGAGAGAGAATGTATCTAATAGCGTGGGGAAAATCCCAAATCAAATCCAAACAAGTCTTGTGTAATTAACTCGTAAATATTCTAAGATCTTGATGAGAGAGGATGAGAGAAGCTTTACTTAATTGACTTCGCTTTACACGTTATTAGAGGAGGGTTATCATACCCAAATAACATGCATAGGAAAGGACATTAATTGTTGAAGAGAATAATGAAATATCAAATAACATCCTTAATATATAATAATATCTCCAGTAATATTTTCTAATTGATAAATCTATAATCTTCATGAATATATTTCATTAGGTCCATGTCGATCTCGAAAAATAGCTTGAGCCAACTTCATTCTCGTCTTCAATCAATATTAATTCTTCAATTTGAAACTGTAGCTTACCTCCACATCCTTCATCACTTTATAGGTTGTTCTGAACCGAAGTTAGTTTGAGAGTAAGATAATTATACTTTGATAAGCTATCAGTAAGATTCTTCTCTCCACTCTTGGGGTGTTGAGCCACCTATCATAGAATGTAAAGACCTTTCAGCCCTTTTTACAAATCCCAAATTAGCCTACTTCACTCGAGAATCAAATAGACTAGTGGACATTAAGATTAGGGGTGTCAAAAATTGAACCGAACCGAACCGAAAAATGCTGTTTTTTCAGTTCAGTTTTCAGTCGATTTGGTTCTCATTAAAAATCGATTTTTTTTTTTTATGGGTTAACCGAACCGAACCGAACCAACAAACTGATAAGAGCTTATTTTTGAAAACGAAAAATATATATAATAGAAAAAAAAAAAAAAAAAAAACAAATGCAAAACCCGAAACTAAAAGCTGAAAACCAAAAACCAAAAAACCAAACCGAAGCGACGGGTCTCATTCGGTTCAATTCGGAAATTTTTCCTAAAGGTTCGGTTCGGTTTGGTTTTTCAAAAAATTAAGATGTAACATGTTTCGATGCCCTTCCTCTTGTATTTTGACTCGCTTTTTTGAAAAAGGAAAAAAAAATAAATAATCGTGCTAGGTCCACTTAAGCCCATATTGTGCAGATTCTTCATTGGCTTCTATGGACCCTCGGTCCAAAGTGTTCCTTTTCAAGTCTTCATATTCAACCACTGGGGGTTCGCCCCAGTAGTCACCCTTCCATCTTGGAAGGGGGAGGTTGAGGGTTCAAATCCCCACCTTCTCAGGGGGATTGAGGTGGGGACGATTTCATTTCAGGAATGGGTTTTGACTCCCACGCCCTGCAATGAGGCAGGGCAAAAGTCTGAGAGTGAGTGTTAGAGTAGGATTAGCGTAGGATCGACAAAAAAAAAAAAAAAGTCTTCATATTCTTTCCTAGTGTTATTTTGGGATCAGCAACTTCTACTCTTGAAAGGTGATGGCAATTCATCGCCCCTCCCCCCAATAAAAAAGAAAAAAGAAAAACCAATGACAATTCCATATGGCATATAAAATAGTGTTAAGGCCTTGACATAATTGAGTAGGCGTTTATCATACAATGCTAACTATGGTTAGTGAAGTTAGGGACTCGGTGCATATGATCTGTTGAATCACTTGAGACTTACTAATGATTTTATGCTTGTCATTCTTTTATTCCATGTGCTTTGTGTTGGTAGTTTGTTTGTAAAATAAACTAAGAGGGGTCATGTCCCACGTCGAAAAGATGTGAGTGCGCACGTAGAAGAGATTTAATACTGATCAATGATCATTATTTTTAATTTATTGAAACATTAGGATTTATTTTTATAAAAAAAATTAACCATAAGTCCTGTTGAAACTTTGTGATTGTTCACAAAGAAGTATGGTTATTTTTTTCGTTTATTATTTATTTAATTTCGAATTTTTATTGTTTCGTCGAACGGTTACTCAAAGTTCGTACCTGTTCAAGCATAACTTCTTAATCCTTAGAATGTTGTGTCTGCTTGAATATAACTTCTTATTTTTGTTATAAAATACTAAACGTGTATGTTCGATAATAATCTTCTTCTTTCATCTTTCGTTTTCTTTTGAAAGAATATATAACCATTATTTCTAATTGTTTCCTTTGAGAGACTCTGGAAAAATATTAGAATTGCTATATAGTATTCTCATTTGAAAAATACGAGAAATACTATAATATAAATTTTCCGGTGACCATTAATAACGTTGTGGGGCAAATAAATTCTTAAAGAAATTGATATTACGCTTCAAAGTCCGACTAGATTGTTCTATCCAACTCAATGATCCGACTTCATTATTCTACCCAATTCGAAGCCATATTTTTCTTTATACTTTGGAAAGCACAAAAGGGTTGTTCAATCGCTTCACGCTTGCAACATATTGATATGAGAACTTGCTTAGTTTTCCTAAGATTTCCTTCTACTTTAGATGTGAATTGAGATGGTCATATATGAACTACCACGCTCCTAGGCGTTTTTGATTTGTGGAATTCTATGTAGCGGTTGATAGTCAAGGCAGAAGAGGTCATAAATAAATCTAAGAAATAAGTATATTGGAAGTTCTAAAATTTGTTACAAAATTATAATGGAGTCCTAAAACTTATCAAATTGGTCAAGTATAAATCCTTCCAATGATTAAACAATCATTGAAAATTTAAAGGAATAAGTTTTAGGATTTGATTACACTTTTTAAATATTTTAGGACTTAATTTGGAGTTTCGTGACAAATTTTAAGATTTCTGATACATTTATCCCTAAATTCAAGCCAAAAAACAAGAGGGTGCCCAATCGTTCGTTCATTTGAGTAGGTGGGCCGGATAAAGACTAGCTCGGACACCTCGTGGCCGCAACCATGGGACTAGAAAAGTCAAATGTACATGTATGAAAAATGTAGGGGAATCTCGTCTGAAACACTTGAGGCCAAATTTGATCATCTAAAGTCAAATTAAAGGTCTTTGCATAACTATGAACATGGATTGGCCCCGACTTGATAAAAAGAGAACCTTCCAATGATGGACCTTATCTAACAAGCTTAATCACGATCGTGCAAATATAAGGTTCATGATACTTAGGGACGATCGATTTCAGATTTCGTACATATTTTATATGGAACCTACTAATTGAAATAGATTTCTTATTTTTTGGAACCTAGAACCTATATTGCATACTCTAGAACCTATCCCGTCACAAATTTCAGGGTGAATTCTAGATTCTACCTATATTATTAATTAAATAATTGTAGTGAATCATCACCTTTAATTACCACCATATATAGCTACAATTTACTGATAATAACTTATATTAAAATATATGAATAATATGAACTATTAACAAAGTAAAAGTCGCAGTCATACAATGAAAATTTAGACTAGTGATTTTAGATTATACAACCATCATCGAACACCTTGGAATATCGCATAATCACATGAAGGTATAAATCAAGAAAAATTTAAAAACTTGTTCTAGATTCCAAGTTTCCTATTCATCCAAATAGGTTCCCACTAGTTTATTATTATTATTATTATTATTATTTTTTTTTTTTTTGTGATAAGAACTTGTTATGAGTTACAAATTTTTAAAGGGATGCACTTCAAAACAATTTATAATAATTTATTATTTGATTTTTGTAATCATCATTATTTTGAGAATAGATTAAAAATTATCATCTTATCATTTAAAAAAAAAAAACTACCGACATGGACGTCAACATCCGTCGCCCTCGTCGCTTCGGTCGTTGCAGATCTCTGTCCTTCGTCTAGACCACCCTCTATTCAAAATATTCTCGGAATCGAAAGGTCTCCGAACCCCATCATTCTCGCCGCGTCAAACACAGCATTCTAGCACCGACCAAAAAAAAACAAAACACTGCGTTCTACCGACCAAAAAAAAAACCCTGCTGTGGCAGGGGTGATGTGAAAAACGAGACCCCAAAAGTCAAGCATCGGTCTGTCGCTCCGATTCCGCGTGGTGTAGCTGGGTTGAAGCTATTTATGAGATCATCAGGTTGAAGCGGAGCTCCCATCGCGCTCTTGCTCAAATCTTTCCCTTTTCTTCTTCTTCTTTTCTCTTTGAAGAGAACTGAGAGAAAAGGAAAATTTGGTAACCGAGCATATCTCAAGCAGAGCCCATGAAGTCGAACGGAGTGAGCCCATCAATCGCCCTTCCTCTGCTCGCGCTCTCCTCGTTCTTCTTCTCTCTCGCCGTCTCCGATCCTCGAATCACCGAAGTGGGCCGCATCTGCGAGAAATCCACTTGGATTGTCGCTGGAAACGTCGTCTCCGACCTCATCGCCACCATGAACGAGCTCTCCGACAGCGTCGCCACCCAGCGCTGGTGGAAGTACTCCCTCGCCTCGCCGCCGCCAACTTTGGTCGGCTCTACCTCGACGGCTGCTTCGTCCGTTACGGCAGTTACGACTTCTACAACGAGATCGTCGATCCGACGCACCACATGCTCAAGTGTAGCTCCAATTTGACAGTCCTGGCAGAGAGAGTGGCCGAGCTCTCGGATAGGGTGGACCGGGTCCTGAGGAATGTCTCTGCCAGCGCAGTGCGGAACAAGGGCTTCGCGGTGGCTGGGGAGGACGGAGTTGGAGGAGTCGCCGGGGTCTATGCTTTGGCACAGTGTTGGAGCACGCTTGATGCCGGCGGTTGCAGAGTCTGTTTGGAGAATGCAACTTCGATGGCGAGAAGCTGTGCACCTGGAGAAGAAGTGCGGGCCATGAACGCGGGATGCTTCCTCCGTTACTCGACCACAAAGTTCTACGACGTCCCTGACTGCGGAGGTAACAACCAGTCTCCTGATCTCTGGTTTACCGACTTAAAAGATGGCTTCCTCGCCATTAAAGAAAAACCGACGCTCTTCTATGTCTGCTGTCAGATTTCAATTTTTCCAATTATGGTTTCCTCATGTTGGTTGATTTAGGCACTTCTTTTAATGATATTTTTAAATTTTTTTCTCTTTTCATTTTTTAAATATCAAATTATTTTATTATTTTTATTTTATTTTATTTTTCTTTTTCAGCCAATTGCTAGCCATGGTGACAATCGATGATTGACCTCATGCGAGATCGAGCTTGAGTCTAGCTAGATCGGCGAGGCTCAAGCCTCGTCAAAGGTCAACAAGACCTTGGCATTGCTAGAACAATGAGCTCATCCCTTGCCCGTGGTCAATTGTTGGCCGTCGGCGAGGCCGGTGATCATCCGAGGCAGAAGCAAACTATAAAAAGAAAGAAAAAAAAAAGGAAAGAAAAAAAAACAACTTTTTAAAGTAATTTAAAATTCGATTTTTTTAGAAAGAAAAATAATTGCAATTCTATTTTTTTTTTAAAATATTCTTATAAGAATGAAGTTTCATTAATTCAGGACTTGAGCCTAAGTGCTGGGGACTAAAGCTTGAGTTTCAAGGCCCAAGCCTAAGTGCTGGGGACTAAAGCTTAAGTTTCAGGGCCCAAGCCTGTCCTTTATGGATGCTAGCTCAAGTGCTGAGGCATAGGGCACAAGCACTAGGGGTTCAAGCTCGGCCTTGATGGACGCGGGTATAAGCATCGAGAGCTCGGCCTTAATTGACCCAGGTCTAGTCTCAATGGACTCGTGCCCAAGAGACTTGGTCCCAACCTCAATGGATCCGAGGCCAACATTGATGGATCCAGCCTGAGTGTTAGAGACTCGGGAACTAGCGTTGGGATTCTCGTGTTCAAACGTAGAGTTTTATTTCAAGTGCTAATAATAATATTTTGGAAAATGTTTTCCAACTTTTTCAAAGATGAAATCATAGTTTTACGTTGACCAGAAAAATATTTTTCATTGACTCATTTCCTAAGCGAATTGAATGCCAGGGAAAATGTTTTTTAGAAAAATATTATCCACGAAACGAACATAACCTAAGAGTGCATTTGTTTGACGAAAACTGTTTTCTCGAAATTAATTTATGAACTTTCATCCGTTTAGTTCGCCAAAAATGATTAATCAATCGAAAACACTTTCCGATCAAGGAAAATATACACGCATAAAATTAGAAAAGTGAATTCCTCAATCTAAGAAGGTGAATACACTTTCAAAAATTGCTCATGTGGAATTTTTAAATATTTTATTTTAAAAATCGATTTTTTAAATTTCTTTTCTTTTCCTTTTTCCTCCTCCGCCAATCGCTAGTGCAAACCCACCTCGGGCAAGCTTAAGTCTCGCCAGCCTCGTTGCAACAAACCTTAGGATCTAGCGAGCTCAAACTTGCCCGAGGCTGGTCAGGTTGGTCCTTGTTGGGCCTTGACGATGATGCTAGTGGCCTGTCAAGGCTCGACGACTAGTGGAGGAGGAAGAAGGAAAGAGAAAGAAAATCAAATAAAAATTATTTTAAAAACGACTCTTTTTTTTTTTTTTTTTTTTTGCAAGAGATTGAAATCATTTTCCAAATGAGATTTAAATGCTAAAAAACATTTTTAGTCATATATCACCAAATAAAGGAAAATTAATCATTTTCTTAAAAAAATGATTTTCCAGAAAACATTTTCCTTTTTCTTGAAATTTTTCCCCAAATGAACACACCCTAAGTTTAATTTGATTGATCTTATGATTCGATGCTTGCCAGATTTTTGGAATTATTAATGAACTCGCTCATCTCAACTTTGATGTTGTCTTTATCATTTCGCAGTTCATCTAGGGTCCGCATCACCATAGCAATAACCTCATCGGCTGCTGCAGCGACTTCGCTTGTTCTCATTGGTGCATACATTGGATACAAAAAGTACTCCAAGAAGAAACAAAGTAAGCAATTCGGTTCGAATGCGTAAAATGATCTCTTAGTAATTCTTGATCACAAGCTTGATGACACGAATTTCGTATTCATCCTTATTCAGTGCAAAATAACCTCATGCAATTACGAGCGAGCAAGAGCAAGTTTAGCTTATATTTCAAGTACGAGACACTGGAGAAGGCCACCAACTTCTTTGATGACTCGAGGAAGCTGGGCCAAGGGGGCGGCGGTTCTGTGTACAAGGGGATTTTACCTGACGGGAAGGTCGTCGCAGTTAAGCGGTTGGTGTTCAACACATGCCATTGGGCGGATGACTTCTTCAATGAGGTGAACCTGATCAGTGGGATCCGACACAAGAACCTCATGAGGCTTTTGGGATGCAGCATCGAAGGCCCAGAGAGCCTCCTCGTCTACGAATATCTTCCTAAAAGAAGTCTTGATCTAGTTCTTTTTGGTAAGTAGCTGGTTGTTGCATAACTGCATAACACACACTCACAGTCATCGTTTGATGCCAAGAAGAGATCCACTCTTCACGACGAGCATCGGTTCAGTTTGCATTCTTAGTAACTAGCTTCTTGTATTGCAAGCAATGCTTCCATCTTATGATTTTAGAGTCGAAGGTTTCAAAAATCTGCTCCATTAGTGTCTTGCCTTCTTCGGTTATGTCTGTCCCACTCCGCTCTACTTGTCTTTCTAAATAAGCGAAAAGAATCTGTTGTTGCAGTCAACGATGCGACCCCCCTCCTAACTTGGGAGAAGAGGCTGCACATCATCATAGGAACAGCTGAGGGCCTCGCATATCTTCATGGAGGATGTGGAGTGAAAATCATCCATCGGGACATAAAAGCCAGCAACATTCTCCTCAATGAGAATCTCACGGCGAAAATTGCGGATTTCGGGCTCGCCCAATGCATTGGTTTGGATAAGTCTCATCTTAGCACAGGAATCGCTGGCACACTGTAAGAATGCATGTTCAATCACTAGCCTGCTTGAAACCATAGTCGGCCCTTTATATTTCCTTAATTTGACAAGTTTGGCCCCTCAGAGGGGTTTCGCGTATCATCCTTCCCTTGCACTTTACATCTTCTTTGGGCTAAGTATGGTTTATATCTAAAAGACGATTGGCTATGCAGTGGTTACATGGCGCCCGAATATCTTATGAGGGGACAGCTAACGGAGAAAGTCGATGTTTATGCTTTTGGGGTGCTGGTTCTTGAAATCTTGAGTGGTAGGAAGAATAGTGAATACACACGGGGGTCGAGCTCGGTATTACAGTCGGTAAGGTTGCTTGTCCCTACGATCATGAAGAACTTAGACTGACATTTACTTTCCTGGCCGCAGCGCACTAGGATTATCTAATTTTTCTTTTGATTTTCCCAACAAAATCTATCGTTGATTTCTACGTTAGTGCTAGTAGATTTATCTTCAGATATAAGGGAGCCATGAAAATCATGATTGCTTTGCAGGTATGGAAGCATTACAAGTCAAATAATTTAGCCGCGTGCATTGATCCGGCCTTACAAGGTAAATTCCCCCCCGGGAGGCATCGAATGTGCTCCAAATTAGCCTTCGTGCACTCAAGCCTGCATGGAATTGCGACCGCCCATGTCTGGAGTCGTCGAGATGCTCCACGACAAAAACCGTGTAGTCCCCCAACCGAACCAACCCCTGTTTGTCAACGCTAGCTTGCTGTTCGACAAATCCAGCAGCATAAGCTCTACATGAACACATGGCTATTGAACCAGCTCACGGCATCTGAGGTCTCTTCCAGCTTGACAGGAAGCCCTCTTCCAGCTTTGTTGCGTTGACCCTTTAGGATTGGGACCTTTCTTCTTCTTCTTCTTCTTCTTCCGACGAATACGAACACTTTGCAAACGACTAGTTGTGCAGATTTTAGTGACATCAGGGCATGAGTCGAATTGTCCTTACTTGGTTAGCAGCATGTTCAGATGATGATGAGTCCAATCTTAAATCGATAAATCACGAATATCCCACGAATATATGAATCTAAATGAGATGCGATTGCTCTGTTTTTCATAGTTTTACGTCTTGATTGGACAATCATATCATGTTGGGATGTTTCGATTCCAAAGTTAGTCATAGGTTAAAGTAATAGGTTTTGCTCTCTGCGACATGCAGAGCTTCCCTCTACCGAAAATGGTAGCTTTAACCGCTTCCCAAAACCCTCATTATCCAATTCCCCTCCTAAACAGCGACCCTTTACTTCTTATTCCCTCCGTAATAGTTTTTGCTCTTTCTTAAAAATCGGCTGTATTTCTGGAGAATACATCTCGTGAGTCCAATTTTGTGGCGATGTCTCTCTTACTGGAGTATCCGCTGTCCTCGATGGGTTTCGATATGGTTCACTTACCCATATACGCCTTGCTGTCCTAATATCCATCAGTTTCTTTTGCTTGGGCTCACGGCGGACTTTGCATGTTTGAATCTGCCATCTCTCATGCTTTTCCTGTATTCTACTCTGCGTCGATTTGGCTCAACATAGACTTAGGTGGAATTGGGTCTTTCAATTTTACTGTCAGCGACTCACTGGTTGAGTGCCCATGCCCTGTACTTTTGCTTTTTCTCCCTAATCCGGCATCGCTGCAATGGACAAGCCTGAACAGGACGAAACTTCGCGCCTTGCTGCTCTCTGTCATAGATTGGGAAGGTTATGGTCAGAGCAGGATATTGATATATGGGAAGATTCGCCACCCCTGGAGAAAATAGAAGAGTGTAAGAGGACATTAATAGGGAAGATAATCTCCAATACCTCTGTTAATGTTCAAGCATTTCAGAATACAATGCGCCGCGCTTGGTGTACCAATCAAGTAGAGATTGCTCAGCCAGAAACGAGTATGTTCGTGGCAAAGTTTGAACTAGCCAGTGAAAAACAAAGGGTTCAAGATGGGGGGCCATTGCTGTTCTCTGGTAATCTAGTCATATTTCAGCCCTGGAGGCCAAATACACCTCTCTCTTGCTATGATTTTTCGAAATGTGCAATATGGGTCCAAGTTATTGGCCTCCCAATTGAATGGTGCACAGATACTATGTTAGCTAAGGCTATAAAGCGCATAGGGCGTATGTTGGAAGCCAAAGTAGACACTAAAGATGGTCAGACATTAAAGATGGGCCGTGTTAGAGTTGAACTGAATCTAAGCGATCCTCTACAACCAGCCAACTTATTCGCATTGGTGGCAAAGCCTTTTGGCTAGATTTCCACTATGAAAGGCTCCCTCACTTTTGTTACTCCTGCGGACACATAGGCCACTATGCTATGTATTGTAAAGACATACCTTTTATTGAAGCAAAGCTGGCTAGCACGGAACCGATGGCTTTTGGCAACTGGTTGCGGGCAGAAGTCCGGGAATATAGCCCGTACTGGAGGACGTTCTACGAAGGCAAGATTCCCGAAGACATCGCGACTGAAGTTGTCCCTGAAACTCCACCGTTCTTAGCTGCCACTGTCCCTGCTCTGCCTCCTCCTGTAGAAATAGCACCCACAACAGGTAACAATGACAGGCCCGAAAAGGAGAAATCACTCACTACTGACCTAATTCCTGCTGCTACTAAAATGAAAGGTATTTAGCAGCCCGCGCCTGCCACAAACAGATTCACATCAACCACAACTCAGGATCCCCTGTTGGATATGCCATGACATCTCCCTTTGATGAAACATATGGCAGTGTCTACTCTTGCAGCAGCTCCTCATCGACAAACAACTACCTTAGGTGAAGGTTACTCTCCGACAGCTACTAAGCAGCAGGGTGCTAAACAGAAAACTTCAGCTGCAGAGAAACTCAAAAAACTTAGGCCGTCCCACCTAATCACTAAATCAGGCACAACAAAAAAACTCAAGAGGTACAACCAATAAGAACTGAGCTCTCATGTTTCTGACTATGTGGAAGACAACCAACTGCTGGACGCTCCTGTCCTCATGGCTGATGAAGTCAGGAAATGGGCTGAGATGGCTTGCCCGGAAAAGCCATTGGTAGCAAAATGAAACTCTATGTTGGAACTGTCAGGGACTTGGCTCACCCCTGACAGTTCAAGCCTTAAAGGCCATAGTGGTCAAAGAGAAGCCAGACGTGGTTTTTTTGATGGAAACAAAGAATAAAGAGCACGTTATTTCACGTGTTCAGAACAAACTCCGGTATTCTCAGTCCTATGTAATATATCCAGACGGCATTGCAAGGGGGTTAACACTATTTTGGCAATCTAATATAGCTATGCAGGTGGAATTAACGACTCCAGACTTCCTCGACACTATCTGTACAGACAAGGGGAAAGGAATACCTATGCGGCTCACCTGTGTCCATGCGCCGGCAACTCTTCATTTGCGACGGCCTTTATGGACAGCCCTTCGAAGGATTGCAATTGCTAACTCATTGCCTTGGGTGTGTGCGGGCGACTTCAATGAAATTACTTATCCATGGGAGAAAATAGGTAAGCGATCCCCTGATTTTTCTCGTATGTAATCTTTTCACGAAGTCCTTCATGATTGTGCACTGCTGGATCTTGAAAGCAAAGGCTGCGCGTTTACCTAGATGAATCAATGTGAGGGGGACGAGCTGGTAAAAGAAAGATTGGATTGGGTACTCCGCAATTGGAACTGGCGAGTCTTGTTTCCAGCAGCTGAAGTTGTCGCTTTACCTGCTGTTGTGTTGGATCATAATCCCCTGGTGTTAAATACAGAGGTAAGACAACATCTTTCTGGCAAGGCATTCAAGTTTGAAGCTTATTGGTTAGAGGAACATACCTACCGAGAAGTAATTGCAAAAGCCTGGTCAACTGCTCCAGGCAAGGGTACGAGCCTACACCATCAATTAACAACGGTTAGAATGGCCCTTTTGAGGTGGAGTAAAGTGACGTTTTCCCAAGCCCAAAGACATATTGAACACTTGCAGCAACAGTTACAAAGATTAACGAATCGGACAAATCCCTCAAATGATCAAAAGCAGGCCCAAGAGTTGAAAGCTAAGCTACACAAGGCATGGAAGCAGGAGGAACAGTACTGGGCTATGCGTTCTAGGATAAATTGGCTTCGGTGGGGTGATAAAAATACTAAATTCTTTCACGCAACAACCATTCAACGCAGAAATAGAAACAAAATCAGAATGTTGCTTGATGAAAATCAACAATGGGTTAGTGATGACCGCCATCTCCAAGACATGACATGGGATTTCTTTTCAAAGCTCTACCAAACGGAAGGCTCTCGTGCTTACGACCCGGTCCTAGAGAAGTGTGAAAGTGTGGTCATGGCTGAGATGAATGCACAACTAATCTCCAATGTTACTTGAGAAGAGGTGAAACGGGCAGCTTTTCAATTGGGGAAAACTCAAGCTCCAGGTCCTGATGGCTTTAACGGCCTCTTTTATCAACATCACTGGGACATACTGGAAGATCAGGTATACTCTACGGTGCAGTTGTTCTTTCAATCTGGTGTCTTACCTTCGGAGCTAAACCGTACCAACCTGACACTTGTGCCTAAAGTCCCTAGTCCTGAGTGCCTAGATCAGTACCGTCCCATCAGCCTTTGCAATTACGCGTACAAAATAATTTCTAAGTTGCTTGCTAACCGGTTGAAACCTCTTCTTCCTGGTCTTATTTCGATGGAACAAAGTGCGTTTGTTAGCGGCCGTCAAATACAAGACAATATTTTAATTGTATAGGAAGTCCTACATCAGCTAAAGACGAGACGACGCAAGCGCAAGTTTCAGGGAATTGTCAAAATGGACATGAAAAAGGCCTATGATCGTATTGAATGGGACTTTCTCCGAGATTATCTCCTCAGGATAGGCTTTCATTCCACCTGGGTACAATGGGTTATGCAGTGCGTCACTACTGTTTCCATTAGCGTAAAATTCAATGGGGGACAACTGAACTATTTCCACCCAACACGTGGACTTCGTCAGGGAGATCCTCTATCCCCTTATTTGTTTATCCTAATTGCAAATGTGTTGACTACGCTCATCCACCAAGCTGTCCAGATGGGAAACTTGAAGGGAATTCAGTTGAATAGATGGTGTCCTACTCTGACTCATTTGTTCTTTGCTGATGATGCTATATTTTTTATAGATGGATCCATACTAGAATGCCAAGAATTGGCCAACATCCTAAATCAGTATTGTTTAGCCACGGGACAGGCCATCAACCGCAATAAGTCCGGCATCTTTCTTACCAAAGACTGCCCTCAAGTTCTAAAGGATAGATTGGCTCAGGAACTCAAAATACTAGTGCTGGAAAAACAGGTAAATACCTTGGTATCCCGTCGGACTGGGGAAAATCTAAATGTGAAATGTTTGCGTGGATCCTTGCGAAAGTCAATGCTAAGCTTGATGGATGGAAAGAAAACCTAAAATCAAAAGGTGGCAAGGAAGTTCTAATCAAAAGCGTAGTACAAGCGATCCCCCAATATGCTATGTCCATTTTCAAAATTCCTATTTCGCTTTGCAGAAGTATTGAGAAAAAGATTGCGCGCTTTTAGTGGCAAACTGATAGTAGAAGATCAGGCATACATTGGAAGAATTGGGAAGTACTGAAGAAAGGGAAGGACTTGGGTGGCCTAGGGTTTCGGGACCTTGTTGATTTTAATAGAGCTATGTTGGGCAAACAGGCCTGGTGACTATTGCAACAACCTACTTCATTATGGGCTACTCTTTTTAAAGGTCTGTATTTCCATTCCCAGGATTTCTTACAGGCATCGACAGGTTCTAAATCTTCTTGGGGTTGGCAGAGCCTCCTAGCAGGATGGGACACTATTCTATCAAAACTTCAATGGTCCATTGGAGATGGCAAAAAAATCAAGATTCGTAAAGATTGTTGGCTTCCTACAGGTAAAATCACCGGCACTACATCAGTCGATGAACCAACCCTAGTTGCTGACTTGATCATCCCAAACACTAATCTTTGGAATCGGCCTTTACTTGAACACCTCTTTGATGTTGATACTGTAACTAAAATCCTTAAGCTCACTATCCGTCCTCAGTTCATGATTGATCGGCTCATTTGGCCTTGCACAGCAAGTGGTAAGTATACTGTAAATAGTGCCTATTGTTTCCTACGACATAGCTGCAGTCCTAACAATCTTGACCGAGCCTCTTCCTCATATAACCCACCTCAGACCCTTTGGAAAACACTCTGGCAGCTACCCATCCCCCCCAAACTAAAATTCTTCCTATGGTCTGTATATCAGAATGCCTTGCCTACTAAACACAATCTCTTCCGCCGGAATATCACTGCTGATCCTCTTTGTTCCCTATGCTCTGCTCGACAACCAGAAACACTGGAACATCTATTCCTATTATGCCCGTGGACATTACAAGTCTGGTTGCATGCTCAAATAAGTATAGCAATTTCTCCTACAGAAATCCACAGAATAGAAGAATGGCTATCTCCTCACTTGGCTGCAAGGAAAAATGTACCTGATTTGCCGCTTCTTGTGCATATCTTATGGCAGATATGGAAGGCGCGCAATCGATTCATCTTCTGCCAGCAGTCTCCTGACCCGAATCACATTGTTGAAAAAGCTGCTGCACACGCTCGACTGGGCTATGATGTCTCGGCTAAAGCTCGGGATACAGGCTCAGCCTGCAAAGACCTCGACTCTGGCGCCGCAAGTCAGCGTCTTTTCTTACCGGTACTGCTTCCAAATCGAGCCATGGATCATTCCCCAGCTGGACATAATAGATCAGTCGTGCCTCCTATTAGTGTGTTAGCAGCGGATGCAGTCCACCACCCTGCAGTAATATCGAATCATGCTCGGGTAGCCCGATCGGTTAGCCGCGAGCTTAACCCTAACTCTTCAGATCAGCCGCCAGACCTACCGGTTCCGAATATCAATCGTGCATCTACTTCCCTCCCAGGCAGCACGATCAGAATACTCGCACGGAACGGCAATGTTGACTCGACTCCTCCTCAGCAGACTCACACAGTGTACAGGAGTTCTGATCCCGCCACGATTTGGACGCCCCCTGACCAAGGAATCTTGAAAATTAATCTTGATGGGGCTTTTCACCCAGGCAGCACCACTGGATCCGTAGCCTATATCTGCCACGATTACAAAGGACAGATCATCGCTAGATTCACCAAATCGATCCCTGCTCATTCGGCTTTGGAGGCAGAAATCCAGGCGTTGACAACCGCTTTGCAGCACCTGCAGAACGACAATCAGGCGAAGTCTCCTCTGATATTCGAGACCGACTGTCTTGCACTGGTACAGGCGGTGAAAGACCCTGAGACGTCCCCATGGCCGATCAAACCTTTGATCGCCGAAGCCGCAGCACTTCTACTCTGTTTCACGAATGCTTCCCTTAGGTTTTGCAGGAGGACGGCGAATACAGCTGCCAATTGGGCCGCTCGAACCCATTACGCTGGGCTTCCTCCCCTCCTCCTGCTTTGTTGAACATTCTCGCTCTTGATATTTGTTTAGCCGGTTGTACTAACTGTTATCACTAAACTAATGAAACGTGGCTTTCTCGACCAAAAAAAAAAAAAAAAGTCAGTCATAGGTTATGTAATAAAAGGAAAGAAAAAGATAAAAAGAAACGAACGTCGTTTTGTTTTTTTCGGTAGTTTTATGTCATTTTTTCTTCCCTTTATTGGTTGAAATAATTCTACGTTGCTTCAAAATCCGCGACTGTCTCGCTTACCCTTTGCTGCCCATCGCTTCGGCGCATTGTCGCATGTCCTCTTCTGCATTGATTTCACGAAAAAAAAAAAAATGATGACAAGAAAGAGAAATTCTGCATTCCCAATGGTGATGATTGAGAGGGACAGATTCTGAAGAAAGCTCCTCCTCCGACGATGAAGGTGACGATGTCTCTGAACCAGAAACCTCGAAAGAAGAAGAAGAACTTGCAGAGAGAAGAGACTTTGATGGACGCTAAGTAGAAAAGCAAAGCACCCATCACCATTAGTCTTCAACAAATGCAACAACATCAAATGCTTTGGGCACGTACGCTGTTAATTCATAATCGTATATCGCAAATGCAATCTGAGCCTAAAATCCAACTTTTTCAGAGTTGAATCCCTTCATGAACAACATCGCTGCCAGTATAGATCACGCGAGGGGAGAGAAAGGGAGGAATCTGGTACTCGCAAATGTTCAGGCGGCGGAGCTGGTGACGCTGGGACTTGCCAGCCACCATGAGCGTGTTGCAATCCAGCTTCTTCAGCAACGCTCTCGCGATTTTGAGATTGCTTCCGTCGATCAGCAGAGCTGTAAGATATAATGAGATTATCTTTACGATATTGTTGAGATCTTTAATAATCTAAATATC
The DNA here is from genome assembly GCA_014182395.1 of Eucalyptus sp. ANBG9806169. NCBI lineage: Eukaryota > Viridiplantae > Streptophyta > Magnoliopsida > Myrtales > Myrtaceae > Eucalyptus > Eucalyptus sp. ANBG9806169. Next base: position 1,922,291 of record CM024574.1, on the reverse strand, counting down.
CTTCCCATATCCTGATATCTATAATATTTCGGATATCTTTATGATTGATTATAATTGATAATATATTTTATTACTATAAATAAACTTCCTATAAAACTTATAAATAGGCTCTTGTATTCCTCGTTACAAATCATCAAAATATATAGAAGTTCTTTATTCCTCTATTCTTAACTTGGTATTAAAGCCTCTTTCTTGAGGTTTTTATTTTTTGCAATGCCAGCTGAATAGGTCACGTTTGCTCCACGAAGGTGTCGTGTCGCTCTCGTTTCTCCGCAACTTCCGCTGCTTGTTTTGTCACCAACCCGGCCGCCACACGCCGTCGACTTGGAACCATCACAGCCATATATTGCAAGTCTATTTCGGACTTTTTCAGCTGGTTATATTGACAAAACAACACCACAAACAGATTCTACGTCACTCAAAGAATCCAACCAGCCAAATTGCACCACCAATCGATGCCGCACATGCCCACACGCGCCACTCCAAGTCTCTGCATGCCCATGTGCGTCTCACATGACTTAAGTTGTCCGGGTATTGCTAACATGATCATTGCATCATCCTCATGTCACCTGCCACCTCATCCGTTGCGCCAACGCCACATCATCACCACGTCATCTGAATATAATATTCTAATTTCTATAATTAATTAATACTACTTATTTATTCAATTATTCATTAAATTTGATTGATTGATACGAGTTGATTTTCTGTTACGATAAATCGACGAAACAATAGCTAACCCAACAGCTGCTTCGGCGGATGCAGTGCCATGTCATCACCACATCACTACCACATCATCAGTTGACCATTGATCGTTGACTAGAGTTGATTAGAGTTGACTGAAGTTGACCAATCGGTTCCCGAGGTATTCTGACGTGCTGATTTCATGATGAAAGCCCTAGTCTCGCGAAGAAGATGAAGAATCCCTCATCTCCTCTTCTTGGGTGTCTCTTGATTTATGAGCAAAGAGGACCAAGAGAAAAAGAAGGGTCGACATAGAACGGGCGAACGAGAGAGCATAAACATTCGAAGCACCTTCCATCCCAACCGAGCGTTAGACGAAGGTCATGTTTTGTCCGATGGCCCGGGAGCTGCTCTTTTGTCGTGGCATGGAGACCAGCTCGGTCAACGGCCTCATCCTTCTCTTGTCTCTTTCTCCTTCTCTTCTTTATTCCGCGCGCTTTTTTCCATTCTCCTCTCACGATGAGGGATGGCTTGCTGGCTAGAAATGCGAATATCATGAGTCACAACCCCCCTCCCCTCTCCCCAATTCAGTTAATATATAATCTACCCCATGCATCAAATTTTCACATCAATTGTACAATTCAAAGCAATCGCCTGATACAATTTCGCCCGCAATCGGACTTGGGAGCGAATCGCATCGTGGACGACACCGATACCGAAGTCAACGACCAATCATTGCAAACACGACTCGGGATGAGACCCAGGTAATCGAAATTCGACCGTTCCGGAGGAGCAGATCGCTTGATCGACGAGCAGCGGGAGGGAGGAAGAGGGAAGGAGCGACCTGAATACGACAACGGGAGCCGACGAGGCGATCTCCTTGGCCTTGTCCGCGGCAGTTGCTAGCGCCTCCTTGCTCACGCCGCACGATGATGAGCTGAGGATCGACCCCATCTCTCCTCCGAATTTCTCTCTCTCTCGAGGAGAGAGAATGTATCTAATAGCGTGGGGAAAATCCCAAATCAAATCCAAACAAGTCTTGTGTAATTAACTCTAAATATTCTAAGGTCTTGGAGAGAGAGAGAGAGGGTGAGAGAATCTTTACTTAATTGCCTTCACTTTACACGTTATTAGAGAAGGGTTATCATACCCAAATGACATGCACAGGAAAGGATATTAATTATCGAAGAGAATAATGAAGTATCAAAAGACATCCTTAATACCTAATAATATCTCCAGTAATATTTTCTAATTATCTTCATGAATATATTTCATTAAGCCCGTCTCGATCTCAAAAAACAACTTGAGCCAACTTCATTCCCGTCTACAATCCAAATTAATTCCTTCAATTTGAAACCGTAGCTTACCTCCACATTCTCTGTCACTTTACAAGTCGTTATTTGATAAACTATTTGTAAGATTCCTCTTCCCGCTCTTGGGGCGTTGAGCCACCTGTCACAGAATGAAAAGACCTCTTGGCCCTTTTTATGAATCTTGAATACACTTAAGAATCATATAGACCGGTGGACTAGATTATAAAGGCATCAATATGTAATGTGTTTTGATACCCCTTACTCTTGTATGTTGACTTGGTTTTATTGAAAAAGAGAAAGAGAACACAACCGGGCTCGGTCGACTCATACTTAAGACCGTATGGTGCAAATTCTTCACCAGCTTTTCACCCTTGCTCCAAAGTGTTCCTTTTCAAATCTTCATATTCTTTCTAACCAAAAAAAAAAACTACATATGCTTTCTTATTTTCATTTTGGGATCAACAACTTCTACTCGTGAAAGGTAATGGCAATTCATCCCCCCCAACCGTAATGGCCACTCCATATGGCATAAAACATGGTATTAGGGCCTTGAGATAATTGAGTAGGCGTTTAGCATACAGTGCCAACAATGGGTTAGTGAAGTAAATGCATAGCATAGGTATAACTTGAATTGAAGTTATGAGATGAGACTGGTGACATTTCATTATATGCTCCAATGTTATTGAAAAGTAATTTGAAAACGGGTTCTTCACCTATTCATGATAATAAAAAAAATTATCATACTCGACAAGTTAGGTTACAAGATTAATGTGAACGTGGTGTCCCTACCAAAGATGTGCCAATATAAGATTCGAAAATGGGGGTGGAAAAAGCCATTGCATGAAGCAGCTTTCCACTTGAGTCATGATTGCGGTTCCATCTACTATGCACCAAAACATTAGTTACCTTGCAACACAAGATGAACGTGTCACGGTCCGTGATTCTTTCGTACCCGTGAACCCTTGGGAGTGAAGCTTGGAGTTATCAAGTGAAGAGTGAGGACGTAGAGAAGATAAACACAATTGGTCCGTGGGACTGGCGTCAGGACAGTTGGTGCTAGGAGTTCTAGGATAGAAGGATTATATTATTTAGGAGCTCTGAATGCGGGGTTGTCCTCTCCTGCATAAACTGGTTGAGAGCTGATGCCATTCTCCTAATGAGGTCATGGTAGGCCGAAATCAGTTATTGAGCCTAAAGAGAGCTGCTGTCTCGCTTGATGGGGCGTGGTACAATCTCGTATAAAAGAAGTATTCGTCGTATTGTTCACTAGAACAACTATAGAAGGAAGGTTGGCCTCGCGAATTTCGCTCGCCAAGTGCCGCATGGGTTAATCCACGAGCAAGGAACTATTGACCTGTGACAAATGGTATTAGAGTGGGGATCTCTTCAGTAGGTGGGTGATTCGGGGAAAAGCCTGTGATCTTCCTGGTCCTATGAGGGCGGAGAGTGATCATCCGGGCCAAAGGGGTTCAGACAACGTGTGGCTCTTGTCTAGCTTCTATGATGGCAATGGGGGCATAGGAAGGAATCAAATTGCTCGCTGAATGGGGATAACATTCCTGGATTTATGGACGAATCTTAAGAAGAGGTCTGCGATCACGTTTCCACCAAGGGGGACCCTTTGTTGGCTTGTAGAGATCAGAAGGAGCTTAGTAGGCGAAAGAAGGTGCTGTCACAGGGGTGTAGTTGGCTAGGGGTGCCATACTTGTCGAGAAGCACAAGTGACTAGAGATTTGCGAACGGCTTTGATTGGAGGAAGCAAGCAATGGAGTGGAGTGACTTATTCTATTGGGCGAGCGTTGCCATCTATGTAAGTCCCAGGGAGTGGCATTGATGGTTAGGGAAACGCGGGGAAACAACAAACAGCCCGCAACGAGGGCGTTGCGGAATTGAGTGGGGGAGTTTGTCACAGTCTGTGATTCTCCCATACCCATGAACTCTTAGGAGTGAAGCTTGGGGTTATCGAGTGAAAAGTGAGGACACAAAGATGATGAACACAACTGGTCCGTGGGAGTGACGTCAGAACAGTTGGTGCTAGAAGTTTTAGGATAGAAGGATTATATTGCTTAAGACCTCTGAATGCGGTGTTGGCCTCTCGTGCACAAACTGGTTGGGAGTTAATGCCGCTCTCCTAATGAGGCCATAGTAGGCTGAAACCAGTTGTTAAGCCTAAAGAGGGCTGCTGTCTCACTCGATGGACTAGATGCCCGAGCAAAGTTGGGCGTGGTATGATCTCGTATAAAAGAGCTATTCGTTGTATTGTTCACTGGAACAACTATAGAAGGAAGGCTGGCCTGGCGAATTCCGCTCACCAGGCGCCGCATAGATTAATCCATGGCCAAGGAACTATTGACCTGTGACAAACGCATGTGTGCTAGGTGAATGTAGTTGATCAACAGCTGTGAACTAAGGTCTATCATTCATCTCAACTCAATCGGAGACATGCATGATTTTTTAGCTATAACTAGGATGGGGGCGAGCTTAGAGAGGAAGGGGCTTCACTTGGACCGCTCATTGTGCAGTGCATGGTGTTAAAATACGTCTCAAATTTGAGCCCATCGTACGAAACTTGATCCGAGTAAAGAATGCTGAAAGATACATAAATTATCTGACGTTGAAGCGACGATTAATAATGGATAAGTTGGCTTTGAATGGGATGCAAGTTTGTTGAAGCACATTCTATATAAGAATAGGAGCATGTGTTCTCAAACTGAAAAGTCTAAGATGGACTTTGTGTTGGACTTGGGCTCGGTCAGCGTGCAGAGAAAGAACATAAAGGAAATTAAATTCTACTATAAGTTGGCCATGTTGACCAACCTTTATATTCATGCTGGAAGTCTTCATGCAGCGGAGAGTCGTTTTTGACAAGGGTGTGCACTTTCTTGAAGTGCCCTATATCGAGTGCTTTATGAATTTCATAGTAATAGAAATACATGTCCTACCGAAACAGAATTTACAACTTGCTATCCTCTTGCCTAGTAGGCAAAGATTTACTTCCGCGGAAAGGATGATTCATTCGTATCAACACGAGAGTCCAACTCATTGCCAAAAGCCATCTTGTATATTTATATTTGAAAGAAAGAGGTTGAAAGTGGACCTTTTTGTTCTTATTCATGAAATTACATCCAAGAAGATTTTGTGGTTTTAAGTAGGGGTTTGCAAAATACCCGGGAATCGCCCGGACCGCCCGGAACCGGCGGTTCTTGAGGGAACCGGTCCAGTTCTCGGTTCCAATTTACGGAAACCGGTGGGTACCGGTCTGGTTCCCGGTTCTATGGGCAGATACGCTCGCCCGCCCACCCGGACCGGACCGATTAATTTTTAATATTAAAATATTACTAAAACAAAACAAACCCTAACCGAGCAAGATAGGAAGTAGTTCCACTGTGATTTACAGCTCAAATCTTCGATGCAAGATTTCATTTTGTCTTGTGCTGAAGGTGTGTATGGATGTGTGGCTCTTTTCAATTGCCAGTCGTGTTATAGTTTATAGTGAATTACAAGATTACACTACAGCTTCAAGAGTTATGCAATCCTATCACGTTGTGGATGAGCAAGCAATCTTCTCTGCAGTCCTTCTTCTTTTTTTTTTTTTTTTTTTTTTTTGGGTCATGTTTTGGATGAGCAAGCAATCTTTTCTAGATTGTTTCACCTCATGCTTCTTGCTATTAACTTATATTGGCATACAACCAGGACTGTTGTGGATCGAGGTAATCCATCACATAATTTTCGATTTCATATGACCTTTTGCAGTCTCCTTTCGTATATGATTTACTAGAATGCTAATTCTTGCCAAAGTGTGAGTACCTGGCTATGATGTCTTTGAACTTTTCGGTGGGTCTAAAAAATTTCGCGTCAAGATCGGTTCCATGGATCCACCCGGGAACCGGACCGGACCGGCGGTCCGGTTCCCGGGTGGATCCATGCAACAAATGGGTGGATCCTGGTTCCAATTTTTCGGAACCAGTCCTTAGCGGGCGGTTCCTGGTTCTAGGTCGGAAACCGCCTGCCCGGACCATGCACACCCCTAGTTTTAAGACTCCGTTTGTTTCGCGAAAAATATGGCGCTCTCGGAAATTATTTTCCAAGAAGCCATTTTTCAAGAAAATAACTATATTTTTTAGTGTTCGATTGAAATTTAAAAATAACCAGAAAATATTTTTCATTTTTCGGTAAAGAAATATTTTCCTAAATTAAACTCATTTTCAAATTTGTATTTTTTTAAATCAATTTTTAAAATTTTAAATTTATTTTTCATTTTCTATTTTTCTTTTCTTTTATTTATTTATTTTTCTTCTTCTTCCTTGGCTTTTGCTGGCCACCGAAAATGTTCAAGCCAATTAAGTCTTTGTGAGTTCAAGGTTCCATTCGTTTTGCGAAAAATGTGACATTTTCGAAAATTGTTTTCCAAGAAGCAATTTTTAGAAAAATAATCATATATTCTGGTGTTTGACTGAAATTCGAAGATAAATAGAGATTTCCTTCATAGACTCATTTTCAATATTTTTTTTGTTGTTGTTATATCTTTTTAAATTGATTTTTAAAATTTAATTTAATTTTTTTCCTTTTTTTTTTTTTTTCTTTTCGTTATTTTTTTCTTCTTCCTTGGCCTTGGCTGATCACCGACCAGCCAAGGCCAAGGAAAAAAAAAAGAAAAAAATAATTGAAAACTCAATTTTTAGAAATATAAAAAGAAAAGAAAAGAATAAAAATAAAAGGAAAATGTGTTTGATGAGAGAAAGTGAGGTGAAAGAAGATATGGAAAAATGAAAAATATTTCCCCCATTTTAAAAGACTTTTTTCCATTGATGAAAAATATTTTCCCAAACAATTCATTTTCCATAAAACGAACACTATAAAATTTGGAAAACATTTTCTTGGAAGTTATTTTCCATGAAACAAATAGAGCCTAAGATCTATTTAATTTCTGCGAGATTGAAAGTTTATGTCACGAGGAATTTCGAGGCAAAACACTAAGTAAGATATCAGGTGTAATTGGGGCTTCGGAAACACTAGGAATGTTTGAATGACTCAAGTATGATTATAATCTCCATTATATCGTTTCATCCATAGTGGAATTTGTTATTGCTCGCTCCGTAAACGTAAATCACTATGACTGAATCACATAAATCCAATGTTTGATTTATTTTATTTATTTTGTCTATTTTAATGTTCGATTATTTGCTTTCCACAACATATGGCTCACATGCTGCCAATAGACATTATTTTGTCCATACTAGAGATTTGGCATTTGGATATGCCGCATGCATCTCGCCATTGATTCTTCTTTGAAGGTTTTGCATTCATGGTTCCGTTCTCGAGAGAGAGAGAGAGATGGTTTTTCCGTAGGTATATTCTTACATGAGGATGATGTTACCTTGTCCATAGAAAAAAGAAAACACACTGACTTATGGTTTTTCCATAGGTATATTCTTACATGAGGATGATGTTACCTTGTCTATGGAAAAAAGAAAACACACCTACCTAGCAGAATACTGCGTTGGGATGATTCTTTGGTTTCATTAAAAGAAAAAAATTTGTGCTGGTAGAAATTTGAAACATCTCGTCCATGTTAAAAAACTATTGATTAGATAAGTTACCAATCACCCTGTTTTCCAGTAACTTATTTGTTATAAAATTATTAGAAATTTTTTACAATTTACAAGTTATCAAGTTTTCTTACTATCTTTTACTTATCATCCTTACTACTGGCCTACATTTACTTAACTCCCACATGAATTTGTCAGTCTTTCTTTTGATTATTTACCAATTTTCTCCAATTATAACAACCAACTTCTTTTGGGTTACTTCTCGTTTAAATTCTTAATAACTTTTATTTGGTTTTTTTTCTAATTTATCATCTCTTGCAATCATTTCCTCACTTTTTGAAAGGTGAGGGAGCTCTTAGCACAAATTAGTAAATTTTAGCAGATTTTTCAATTTAAGTTTATTTTTTAGATCTGACTTCCCAAAAACAATGTCATTTAAAAGACTCATCTATGGTGAATTTTCATGAGGAATCAAGTCATACATTGATCATCCAAATTGTTTACCAAATGTGTTTCCATGCTCGTAATTATTTAGAATATTGAACAGAAGCCGACGAAGGAAACATTGGTCGATATTTTTTGTGACATGAAAACTAATTAGAGATTAACCATTATGATTTTTTTGAGACACGAAACTTAATTAAGGATAAATGTAGCACCGATCTTCTGGTATTAGCCTAGTGACTAACTCAAAATAAGAGTTAAGAATCCAAAATTAATTGATAACTCACTTGGAGAAAAGTTTGATAAATCACTTGATTTAAAGTTAGTAATTTCATATAAGAATTAAAAAAATTAAGATGTTGTGCGATGAGCTCGAGTTTAGAAATGAAGGGTTTAAGCTCCTTTTACTATGAACGTTAAACTAGGGGTGAATGCCAACTATATTTTGGCTAAGTTCAAGAGAGAGATGGATGTGAATCGATGTGGTCATGTCACTGGCAAACTTTTTTTTTGGTCATACTCGTCTTTTTTTTTTTGAAAAAAATCTTTTCTCTTTTCTCTTTTGAAGAGTTGCTCCGTGGAAGGGGAAAAGTTGACCGTATGGAGTCTTCTCTCAGTCGGCAAGCATGCAAATCCTTTTCTCCTTCTTTTTTTTTTTTTTTCCATCTTTTTCCTAATTGGACGGTTCATATTGATTTTGCCCGTGATTGCATATTGGAAATAGTCAAAAGTTTTAAAGGTGTTGGTGATAATGAAACCAAAGAACTCTCCTTTGGATGGTAATTGGCAAACCTCATTTTATTTGTATTATTATAGAAATCTTATCTAATTACTCACCGTGTGAAAGAACCATACCATGATTAGACAGCATCTTTCGACATTATCCCCTCTTTGATTGTTTTTCCTTTTTCTGTCATTTTCCTTTTGAATTTGTTTACCTTTGAATTTCTAGAGCTTTTGCCATCAAGATTTCTTATTCATCGGTTTTTCCTATGGGACAATGCTTTTGATTACTTTTTCTTCTATCACCTAACCATTTGTCTCATGGTAAAAAATTTCAAGTGCAAAGAATTTAAACCTAAAAAGAACTACGTGATCTAGACTTCCAATTTTCCGTGGTCACGACTTCAATTGCAACCTTTTTGGAATAGTAATAGGCAAATCTTTTTTTCTCATCCCTAGGTTTTGTGTGCCTTGTTTTATTTGTATTATTATAAAAATCTTATCTAATTATACATAACATGTGAAAAATCATGGTTAATTTCGTTATTTGGTTTCTTAATAAATGGTTAAATCGACACTTTTCAAGATAATCCCCTTTTTAATTTTTTTTTCTTGTCATTTTCCTCTTGGATTTGTTTACCTTTGGGCTTCTAGAGTTTCACCATCAAGATTTCAAATTTATGCTTTTTTCCGTAGGAAAATTTTATTTTTTTTTCTCCATCACCTAACCATTTATATTATGGCAAAAAATTCAAGCGCCACAAATTTTAACCTAAATGTGGTGCCATAGTACTTCATTTTCTCTTTGATATTAGAATTACTTGATATTGATGTCCATATTTTTGTGGTTGCAACTTTAATCACATTCTTTTCATTTTACCGGTTTTTTTCGACATTTGAGTCTATAGGTAAATTTCATTGCTTTTACCTTGAAATATTAACCACTTTTGGTGCTACATCAATGTCAGTTTGAATTGGAAGTTTATTAACTTTTTCTTTTGGTGCATATATTACAACTTGGTAAAATCCAAAATTCGTGAAATAAAATCTTTAAAAAAAAAAAAAAAAGGATCTTCCCATGCGACTGACCTCTATCTACCGATCCAACCACGATACTCATGGCACCCTCCCTGAACGCAATGCGACAGAAAGATCGCTAAACAACAAAACAGCGACATCCGACACCCACCCTCGTCCCGGTCAGTCGTTGCAGATCTCTCTCTCTCTCTCAGAACATTAGTCCATTTTCTCCAACCTCCGTCAACCCAAAGTCTTCTCTCTCTCTCTCTCCCTCTCTCTCTCCACCTGGAAAGAGGGGGGTGGTTGGGAAGAGATGTCAGAGAGAGTGGAGAGAGAGAGAGATGTCATCAAGCATGTCATCGCGGCAGTTCCTGGGACCTGGCATCACCATTGCACTTTCCAGAAAGCTCCACTGTAGCATAAAGAAAGCAAGGGGTGATGTGAGAAACAAGACCCCAAAAGTCAAGCATCCGTCTGTCGCTTCCATTACGCGTCGTGTAGCTGGGTTGAAGCTTTATGAGATCATCAGGTAGAATCGGAGCTCCCATCGCGCTCTTGCACAAATCTTTCCCTTTTCTTCTTCTTCTTCTTCTCTCTTCGAAGAGAACTGAGAAGGAATATTGATAACCGAGCATTTCTCAAGCAGAGCCCATGAAGTCCAACGGAGCGAGGCCATCAATCGCTCTTCCTCTGCTCGCGCTCTCCTCGCTCTTCATCTCTTTGGCCGCCTCCGACCCTCGAATCGCCGAAGCGGGCCTCCTCTGCGGGAAATCCACTGCGACCGTGGACTACAACTTCATCACCGTCATGAGGGAGATCTCCGACAGCATCGTTGACCGGCGCTGGGGCAAATACTCCATCCCCTCACCGCCGCCGCCAGTGTACGGCCTCGCCCAGTGCCTCGGCGACTTGACCGACACCGACTGCGTCCTCTGCTTTGCCAAGAGCCGGAACCGGCTCCCCCGCTGCCTTCCCCACGTCGGCCGGCTCTACCTTGACGGCTGCTTCCTCCGTTACGACAATTACGACTTCTACAACGAGACCGTTGATCCAACGTACGACATGCTCAAGTGTAGCTCCAATTCTACGGTCCCGGCAGAGAGAGTGGCCGAATTCTCGGATAGGGTGGACCGGGTGCTGAGGAATGTCTTGGCAAGCGCGGTGCTGAGCAAGGGCTTCGCAGTGGCTGGGGAGGACGGAGCCGGAGGAGTCGCTGGGGCATATGCTTTGGCACAGTGTTGGAGCACGCTTGATGCCGGCGGTTGCAGAGTCTGTTTGGAGAGTGCAACTTCGATGGCAAGGAGCTGCGCACCTGGAGAAGAAGCGCGGGCCATGAACGCGGGATGCTTCCTCCGTTACTCGGCCACAAAGTTCTACAACGTCCCCGTTAGCAGAGGTAACAACTAGTCTCCCGATCACTGGTTTACCGACTTAAGAGATGGCTTCCTCGCCATTAAAGAAAAACCAAGAAGGCTTTCAATATCTACCGTCGTAAATTGATTTTTCCAATTGGGGTTTCCTCCATGTTGGTCAGTTAAGGCTTCAGTTCTTTCCTAGAAAATTCTGAAAAACGTTTTTCAAAAAGCCACTTTATCAGAAAATGAAAATATTTTTTTGATGTTCGGTTGTAACTAGAAAATGGAATAGAAAATATATTACACCACCTTTGAGCACTTCTTTGAATGATATATTTTCATTTTTTAAAGGGAAAATTCCAAATAAAGACCTGAAATGTTATTAATTTCTCAAATAAGGATATGAAGTGAATATTATTTTAAATAAAGTCCTCAGACTTGGAGCAAGATATGGAGGCGCTAGACAAGGGCGAGTGACCTTTACTTGGGAAAGGGTTGCCGCCTTCTCCTGCTTCTTGCGAGGGTGGCTAGCCCTCACCTAGGTTCCAACGACACTACTCGCCTTTGCTGCTGCCCCACCGCCGATGGGGCAGCAACCATAAGCAAGAGAGAGCCCTCCTGCCTATGTTTTTCTTTTTCTATTTATAAGTTTTATTTTTTAAAATTTTTTAATCTAATTGAATTTAAATTTAACTTGTGTTTAGATGAAAATATCCTTGATCGACCAGAGGCTAGGGATGAAAATATCCCTAATTGGCCAGAGGCTAGACCCTTATTTAAAATAACTATAACCACTTCTGCCCTTTATTTAAAATAAGGTCCATTTAGAGCCTTTATTCGGAATTTTCTCTTTTTTAAAATATTGAATTTTTAATTATTTTTCTTTTTTCTTCTTTTTCAGCCAATCGCTGACTACGATGATGACTGACGACTGACCTCAAGCAAGGTCAAGCTCGACTTTTGCTAGATCGGTGAGTGTCAAGCCTTGTTAAAGGTTGACAAGACCTTGGCATTGCTAGAACAACAAGCTTGTCTCTTGCCTATGGTTGATTATTGGTCATCACCATGGCCAGTGATCAGTTGAAGCAGAGAAAAAGAAAGAACACCACCCCCCCCCAAAAGGAAAGAAAAATTAATTAAAAATTAATTTTTTAAAATAATTTAAAATTAATTTTTTTAAAATGTAAAAATAATTGAGAATTCAATTTTTAAAATATTTATTTTTATAAGAAAAATTTTCATTAATTAAGGACTTGAGCCGAGTGTTGAGGACTAGAGCTCAAGTGTTGAGGCCTAAGCCTGACTTTTATGGATGTTGCCTCAAGTGCTGAGGCATAAGGCACAAGCACCAAGGGTTTGAGCTTGGCCTCGAAGCCTGGGTTGGGAACGAGGTCCCAAGCCTAGCCTCAATTGACCTAGGTCCGATCTTGATGGACTCGTGCCAATGCGTTAAAGACCTGGTCCTAGCCTCAATGGATCTGGCCCAACCTTGATGGACCCAGCTTGAGCATTGGAGACTTAGGAACTAGCGTTGGGGATCCTATATTCAAATGTACAATTTCGGGTCCAAGCGCCAATACTTAATATTATTTTGGAAAATGTTTGACTTTTTTTAAAGAGGAAATCATTTTCTTGAATATAAGCATAGTTTTCTGTTGACTAGAAAAAATTTCGTTGACTCATTTTCTTAAATGAGCTGAATGTCATAAAATGTGAAAAATATTTTCTTAAAAAAAATTTCCGCAAAACGAATAGAAACTAAGAGTGCGTTTGTTTAAGGAAAAATGTTTTCCTGAAATTAGTTTCGAACTTTTGCCTATTTGATTCAACAAAAATAATTAAATCAATCGAAAATACTTTCCGATCAGGGAAAATATTCATACATAAAATTAGGAAAGTGAATTCTTAAATTTAAGAAGGTGAAAACACTTTCAAAAATCTCTCATCTAGGATTTTTTAATATTTTATTTAAAAAATCAAATTTTCAATATTTTTTTTTTCTTTTCTTTTTCTTTTCTTCTTCCTCCTTCATCGGTTGTCGGGCTTCGGTAATTGGCCACAAGTGTGAGCCGGTGGAGGCCGATCTCAAGCAAGCTCAAGCCTTGCTAGCCTCCCTACGACAACCTTGGATCTAGCAAGCTCAACCTTGCCTAAGGATGGTCAAGTTGGCCCTCGCCGAGCCTCCACGATGGCACCAATGGCCTGTCGCGGCCATTGTCAAGGCCCAATGACTAAAGGAGGAGGAAGAAGGAAAGAGACAGAAATGAAAAGAAAAAAAGATAAAGCAAAATTATTTTAAATATTGATTTTTTTATGAGATTGAAATCATTTTTCAAATGAGATTTAAATACTAGAAAACATTTTCAGTCACATATCATCAAACAAAGGAAAATTTACCATTTTCTTGAAAAATGATTTTCCAGGAAAAATATTGGTTTTTCATGAAATTTTTTCCCAAATAAACACATCCTAAGTATGATTTGATTGATCTTATGATTCAATGTTGCTAGATTTTTAGAATTTCTAATGAACTTGCTCATCTCAACCTGATGTTATCTTGATCATTTTGCAGGGTCATCTAGGATCCGCATCACCATAGCAATAGCCTCATCGGCTGCCGCAGTGACGTCGCTTGTTATAATGGGTGCATACATGGGATGCAAAAAGTACTCCAAGGAGAAACAAGGTAAACAATCTGGTTCAAATATGTATAATGATCATCTTGGTAATTCTTAAACACAAGCTTGATGACGCGAATTTCGCATTCATCCATTTTCAGTGCAAAATAGCCTCATGCAATTAGAGGCGAGCATGAGCAAGTTTAGCTTATATTTCAAGTATGAGACGCTGGAGAAGGCCACCAACTTCTTTGATGACTCGAGGAAGCTAGGGCAAGGTGGGGGCAGTTCCGTGTACAAGGGGAATTTACTCGACGGGAGGGTCATCGTAGTTAAGCGGTTGGTGTTCAACACACTACAATGGGTGGACGACTTCTTCAACGAGGTGAACCTAATCAGTGGGATCCAACACAAGAACCTCGTTAGGCTTTTGGGATGCAGCATCGAAGGCCCAGAGAGCCTCCTTGTCTACGAATATCTTCCTAACGGAAGTCTTGATCAAGTTCTTTTTGGTAAGTAGCTGGTTGTCGCATAACTGCATAACACGCTTACACAGTCATCGTTCAATGCCGAGAAGAAATCTACCCTTTATGACAAGAGACGATTCGGTTTGCATTCTCAGTAACTGGCTTCTTGTATTTCGAGCAATGCTTCCATCTTATGATTTTCGAGTCGTAGGTTTCAAAAATTTGCTCCATTGGTGTCTTGCTTTCTTCTGTTATGTCTGTCCCACTCCACTCTGCTTGTCTTTCTAGATAAGCTAATAGAATCCGTTGTTGCAGTCAACAATGCGACCCCCATCCTAACTTGGGAGGAGAGGCTACACATCATCATAGGAACAACCGAGGGCCTCGCATATCTGCATGGAGGCTATGGAGTGAAAATCATCCACCGGGACATAAAAACCAGCAACATCCTCCTCGACGAAAATCTCACCCCGAAAATATTAGATTTTGGGCTTATCCAATGCATTGCTGTGGATAAGTCTCATCTTAGCACAGGAATTGCCAGCACACTGTAAGAATGCCTTTTCATTACTAGCTTGCTTGAAACCATAGTCAGCACTTTCTGTTTCCTTAATCTGACAAGTTTGGTATGTCAAAGTGGTTTTGCATATCATCCTTCTCTTCACTTCACGTCTTCTCTGGGCTAAGTACGGTTTATATCTAAAAGACGGTTAACTATGTAGCGGTTACATGGCACCTGAATATCTTGTGAGAGGACAGCTAATAGAGAAAGCCGATGTTTATGCTTTTGGGGTGCTGGTTCTTGAAATCTTGACTGGTAGGAAGAACAACTTATACACACGGGTTCAAGCTCGGTATTACAGTTGGTAAGATTGCTTGTCCCTACCATCAGGAAGAACTTAGACTGACATTGACTTTCCAGGTCGCGCCACACTGGGATCTAACTTTTCTTTTGATTTTCCCAACAGCCCTATCGCTGCTTTTTGCGTTAGTGTTAGCAATTTATCTTCAGATAGAAGGGAGCCATGGAAATTTCATGATTGTTTTGCAGGTATGGAAGCACTACAAGTCAAATAATTTAGCTGCGTGTATTGATCCGACCTTACAAGGTAAATTCCCTATCCTGGAGGCGTCGAATGTGCTCCAAATCAGTCTTCTGTGCACTCAAGCCTCCATGGAATTGCGACCGCCCATGCCTAGAGTCGTCGAGATGCTCCACGACAAAGACCATATAGTCCCCCAACCAAACCAACCCCCATTCCTCAATGCTAGCATGCTATTCGACAAATCCAGTAGCGGAAGTTCTACATGCACACGTAGTTGTTGAACCAGCTCACGGCCTCCGAGGTCTCTTCCAGCTTGTCAGGAAGCCCTCTTCCAGCTTTGTTGCGTTGACCTTTTAGGATTGGGACCTTTCTTCTTCTTCTTCCAACGAATACGAACACTTGCCAACGAGTGACGGAAAACACTTTGCAAACGACTGGCAATGCATATTTAAGTGACGTCAGGGCATGAGTCAAATTATCGTTACTTGGTCAGCAGCATGTTTAGATGACGAGGAGTCCAATGTTAATTCGATAAATCATGGAGAATCACAGTGAGATGCGATTGCTCTGTTTTTTTGTAGTTTTACGTGCCAATTGGAGAATCACACCATGTTGAGATGTTTTGATTCCAGAGTTAGTTGTAGGTTATGTGATAAAAGGAAAGAAAAAGAAAAAAGAAACAAATGTCATTCTGTTTTTTCATATTTTTATGTCATTTTTTCTTCTGTTTTTTGGTCCAAATAGTTTTATGTCGCTTCAAGATACGCGACTGTCTCGCCTACACTTGCTGCCCATTGCTTTGGCACATCGTCGCATGCCCTTTTCTGCACTGATTTCACGAAAAAAATGATGATGAGAAGGAGTACATCTGCATTTCCAAAGGTGATGATTGAGACTCGAGAAGGACATAGCCTCTGAAGAAAGCTCCTCCTACAACGATCTAGGTGAAGATGGCCCTGAACCAGAAACCTCAAAAGAAGAAGAAGAAGAAGAACTTCCGGGGAGTGAAAATGTAATATTTGAATTTTTGACCAAGTCAAAGGTCAAAAGTCAATGAGATAAAAAAGGAAAAAGAAAAGGTGAACGGTGAAGACGAAATAGAGAAGAAGAGGGGGGCGCGGCGGGGGTTGGGGAAAGGGAAAAGAGGAAGGTTTTGCGCCACGGCCTTGCTAAGCCATTTAACTCCGATTTGCAACGTTCATGAGTGATTGCGCCCTTCGTTCGTCTAATTGAAGTAATATTTGAAGTTAGGGCACAAATTCAAGGTTAAGTAAATTTTAAGCTTCGATGTTCAACTAAGGAGTCATTAAGCTGCTTTTGTGTTTGTTTGTGTGCGTGTGTGTGTGTGGGGTGTTGTGGAGTCATAGGATTTTATAGAACTTAATTTAAGTCTACGGTTCGCCCAAAACAAAAATTTTAGGTTTTCCACGCATCATGCATAGTGAGCATCCAACGATTTTGGGTCCGTATTTTGATGGGCTTTCGGCTTGATTTTGGATCGCCCAACTTAGGGTTCTTGTATTACGTTGAAAGAGCTTTTTTATTGACTATAAGTACGATTGAAATGAGATTTAGTGGAGAGAGTTAAAGCATGGTAAGTGTCGCGACCCAATTTTTCGGGTTTGCTACCTAAAATTAGGTTGATGGACTACTAAGCCTTTAAGCTTAGCTCGGGCTCTCCCAAGCCCATACCAAATCGCGACTTAGGGTTTTGATATGCAAAAGATTATTATCTAGGAGTCGCCACTAATCGGTTTAGGGTAGGTCGATTAGACACCTAAGTAAAATAATGGGAGTATTATTTTACTCCTACGAACCAGAGACTAAGGGTACGGGGACTTGGTTACACTAGACTATCCTAGTGCCCTTTCGGTACCATTTCTTTTTAATTTTCAAAAATGTTTTGCAGACAGCTTTATTTGATTTTAATTCATTTTCCTAACGTGTGAGGCGATCATGCGAGTGCACAAACCACCAATTTAACACCCGAGAAAGCGAATAAAATAATGTAGGACATACCTTAAAGCAACGAAAGCATCTGCGTTGTTAGATCAAAAATCATATAGACAATCCTAGATATGATTTCTAATTAACACGCAATTTCAATTTTTTGTTTTCACTTTATTTAATGAAAATCATGCGATGCATGCTAATAACCTAATATGACATGACGACATGACCTAAACTATATGACATGAAGTAATGCAATAATTAAATGCAATCTAAATGATCTAATTATAATAACATGCAATGCGATGCAATGACATAAAAAATTATTTAAACTAAAATGACATGCCTCATACAACTTAATATGCGAGCTATATGTCAAGTGACATTTATTGAATGACTTAGTCTAATGACAAAAAAGTTCTAATTAAATGAACTTAATGAAAACTAAATGACATGCATTTGATGTTTCTATTTTTAAAAATGCAATCTATCCTAAAAATTGAAATTAACTTATGCAAAGACAAATTTTGTATTTTCTTTCATGAAATTCGAATGCAAAAATGATCTAGCTAAATTGAAATTCTATCTAATTTAAAATAAGGATTAGGTCATATTAAATCCTAATTTAAATTAAGACATTATCTCAACCTAACATGCAATCTATTTAATATGCAATGACGTGCGGAGCATGCCCTAATTCTACATGACATATGCATGATATTTTTTATTTTTAACAATGTTCGAAATTTAAAAATGCCACGTACTTAAACATGCAACTTAAATAAAAAAAAAAAAAACTAACAACCTAAATGAATGCACTTTTTTGTTTTTATATTTTTTTAATCTAAAATAAAATCTATATTCTAGATATGCAAAATAACAAGAAATATTCTAAAAAACAAATTGAAACCTAATTCGAATATCTTTTGATTTTTCTTAGTGATTTTCTAAAGCAAGCAATTATCAACTAAATCTTAAATCTAAACAAGCAAGATATTCAACAAATAAAGGATCAAAATAAATGAAAAAATAACCCGTTATCTCACGGGTCAAATTAACGAATATTTTTAACCCTGAACATCACGACAAGAAATCAAAATAATTAAAAATCTAATCCGAAATCTTACGGATCAAATTAATAATTAAATTAATTCAACAGTTAATATATCATAAACAAACCACGAGAGTTAATACAATTAAAAAAATGACCCGAAATCTTACGGGTTAAATTAATAATTAAATTAAACCTTAGGGACAAATCCTATAGGTAATGCCTAAAAAAACTATAACCTAAAACTCACCTCACAAAATTCAACTTAAACACTAATAATAATATTAAACAAAAGTAAAGTAAAATAACATAAAATAGAAAATAAAAAATAAAAATCAAAGAAAAACTACCTAAGGAAAAATGGAGGGCAGCCAAATTCGTCGGTCCGGCGAGGGCGTTGCCGGTGCGGAGCTCCGGCGCGATTGGATCGGGCTTGCACGGTGAGCGGCTCGGGGTCGAGCAGCGCGGAGGCGGAGTCGCGGGTCAATGGGTCCAGGCGGGACGGCGGTGCTGGCGGGCGACTCCGGCACAGGGGCCGACGCGGGTGAGAGGCGCTCGGACGGAAGGGCTGGCGCGGCGGGCGAGCGACGTGGGCGCGGCTCGCGGTCTGGTGGGCAGCAGGGGGCTTGCAGGCGTGACGGTGTCCGGCGCGGGTTGGAAGCTGGGTGGCGCTCGGGGCGGCACGGCGGTGTCCGGCGCGGGGCGGAAGGGCTCGCGGCGGATGGGCGGAGGCACGGCGGCTCGTCTCTGGGCGGCACGGCGGAGCGGGCTGGTACGGCGGGCTTCCGGCGTGAGTGAACAGCGAAGAGAGGTCAGAATTGTGCAGGGGGTTTGCACGAGGAATATGAACAGTAACTCCTTTTCCTTTTCGTTTTTTTTTTTTGGTTTTCCTCTCTGCTCCCTCACGTCTCTTCCATCTGCTCTCTCACTGTTCACCTTTTACTTTTGCTTTTTGCTTCTCCTTCCTCCACGCACGGACAGCCTCCCTTTCCCCTCTTTCTCTTTTGGCTTTTTTTCTTTTCTCTTTGATTTCCAAAACACCTCCAAAAAAAAAAAAAAAAAAAAAAAAACCGAACAAAGCCTCCCCCACTAAATTGATTGTACGTGACCCCTTTTATAAGCCAAAAAATTGTATCTTCAGGGTATATTTCATTTCTAATTTTGCTTGAGCACGATACCCCTAAATATATCGCTGAAATATTTTTTTGCATATTCCATCAAGAAAATCCCTCTTTTGTGCAAAAGTGCATCTCCTAGTGTATATTACCTAAATATGTGAGAAATCTTAACGGAATATAACAAAAAATAAAATTTTCCTAAACCTATATGCCATGTGATTGTTTTTATTGTTTTTTATTTAGCAAAATCAAATCTCAAAATTTTAGGTGTCAATAGTAAGCTCTGCATTGCAAATGGCTTTGAATAATCGCTTCAGATAAGCGATTTGTGGGTGCGTTTGAGTTGTTTTGTTAGTGTTTATGCTTAGTTTAGTCCAGTCATAGTTGAGGTAATGTTTTACTTGATTTTAACTTGTTTCTCGCTTATTTGATGGGACCGCGAGTTTGACTATTCAAGTAATGTTTCTTATTTGGTCGTAGGCATTCCTAGGTGAGTGGTACTATCCCTTCTTTACCCAAGTCTTAAAAATGATAGGATGATCTATATTATAAGTTAAAGAAGCATTACATGATTTGATACTCCTTTGAGCATAAAAAAAAAAAAAAAAAGTGGTGCTTAGGGCATAGTGAATGTATAAAAATTAAATCGAGCATTTACCACCCTTTTGTCTATTGGAAATGGCCAATTATAATTTGAACATAGCTTGAGTTGATTGTTATGAATGGTTGCGAAACTACGTTTTGAGAAACTTTTTATGAATGATGTTTCAAAAGGTTATACATATCAATTTGTGAATTTGGTTTATAAAGAATTGTGGAATGATATGAGAAATGTCTTGTGAAATGTGTTCATTTTGATGAACAAAGTTTAGAAAGATTATGCATTTTGTTTTGTGAAATCAATTATTAGTATTGATCGTAGATTTGATTGTTGGTATTGGAGGATGCAGGTTTGGTGCTCAATATCACCATGAGCCCATCGAGGGGCTTGTAGGTATGCATATTGGGTTTAGGTTATCCCTCTAGGTCAAGCCACTAATTTTGTAGGTGGAGACCTTGCCAGGGAGGAATGTTGATCGCCTTGTCACCAAACGTTGTATTGTGACTATAATTTGATATTAAGCAAAAGATTGGTCAATGGATGGATCATTGACGTGTGTTTAAATATGAGATGAATCAATTAAATAGACCATTGACATGTGATTTTGATAAGATCGATCAATGGATTTGACCATTGATATTTGTGATGATTTAATGAGTATTTTCTAAATTATATACAGCTTGTTGAAATAAAATGACACATAGATGATTTGTTATTTATATTAAAGTATTGAATTATGAGTTTTTGGTATTGTTATATATAGTATATGCATGGTGGTTGTTCAATCTACTTAGAAGAGATATATACTACTTATTGAGCTGTAATTGCTCGCATCTCTTTTTTTCAATCTTTTTCTAATTCTCATTAATGATCTAGTGTGAGAGCGTTATTAACGAACACTTTTCAAAATTGGGCTTTGGGGTTTAGTTTGGAGCTACATCTTCTAAGTGAAAGGCAGCGTGTCATCCCCATTTTCTGCTAGCTTTTGGGGTGTGACAGAAGATGGAGACAAAGAGGAGGAAGAGACTCTGGTGGATGCTAAGAAGAAAAGCAAAGCCCCCATCACCATTAGTCTCAAGAAATGCAAAAACATCATATACTTTGGGCATGTACGCCGTTAATTCATAATCATATATTGCAAATGCAATCTGAGCCTAAGATCCAACTTTTTCGGAGTCGAATCCCTTCATGAAGAACATCACTCCCAGTATAGATCACGTGAGGGGAGGGAGACGGAGTAACTTGGAACTCGTGAATGTTCAAGCGGCGGAGCTTGTGGTGTTGGGACTTGCCAGCCACCGTGAGGGTGTTGGAGTCCAACCTCTTCAGCAATGCTCTCGCCATTTTTCGATTGCTTCTGTTGATTGGCAAAGCGATGAAACCCTAGTCTTGCGGAGAAGATAAATAATCCCTTCTCTTCTCTTCCTAAGCGTCTCTTGATTTGTAAGCGATGAAACATGCTTTTGGAAGCGAGCATCTGAACCTTCCAAATATCCTCGAATGTTTACATGAAGTTTATCGATAACTATTAATTTCTTAAAATATATCTATATATATATATATATATATATATATATATATATATATATATATATATATATATATACACACACACACACACACACTAATAGAAGTTCAATTAAGCTCGAGAGCAATCTGGCTGAAGATTGATGAGCTTGACCTCAAATCAAATTTAAATAAATGAATCTTGCATAATCATCCTATCTAGCCCGACTCAATCTAAAAAATTAGCTCGAGTCAGCTTCATTTCCATCTACAATTGAAATTAACTTCATAAACCGTAGGATCCGACTAAAAACACAACTCTAGCAGCACTCTTCAACTTGAAACCTAGCTTGTCGCCATGCTCTCCAATCTCCATCACTTTGCAAGTTGTTCAGAATTGGAGTTAGTTCGAAAGTTAAACAACTTCATTTTGATAAGCTATCTACAAGATTTCTCTCTGCTCTTGGAAAATAGTGAGCCAGTTATCATAGAATGTAAAGACATCTTAATTCTTTTTAACGAATCCTGAATTGACTCGCTATACTCGAGAATCAAATAGATCAGCAGACTAGGTTATAAAGGCATCGACATGTTTCATGTTTTGATACTCCTTACTCTTGCATTTTGGCTTGGCTGTAATGAAAGAGAGAAAGAAAACACAACCGGGCTTGGTCCACTCATACTTAAGCCTATACGATGTTGATTCTCCACTAGCTTTTCTGGCCCCTCGCTCCAAAATGTTTTTTCTCAAATCTTCATGTTCTTTCTTAGTTTCATTTTGGGATAAAAAAAACAATGGCAATTCATCTATTAGGGCCTTGAGATTATTAGGGCCATTTCATATGGCGTAGAACATAGGGAAAAGTACCAAAAAAGTCCTAAACCTTTTGCATTGGTACCAATTTAGTCATAAACTTTTCAATTGGACCAATTCAATCCTAAACCTTTTACTATTGGTACTAATTCAGTCCATCCGGCCAATTTTGGCCGGCCGACGCTGACGTGGACGTCGGCCGGTGGTCGGATGCTGACGTGGAATTTTTAATGAAATTTTCGAATTTTTTAAATATTTTTAAATATTTTTAAATAATTTTTTAATAATTTTTTTTTTTTTTTTTTTTTTTTGGGCTTCTTCGGCGTGGCCGGCGAGGGCCGCGGCCCTCGCCTACCTCCGGCGAGGGCCGCGAAGCCCTCGCCTACCTCCGGCGAGGGTCGTGGCCCTCGCCCGGCCTCTCCCGAGGCCGCCGGCGAGGCCGCTTCGGCCGGATCCGGGCGAGGCCAGCCTCGGCCGCGGCCTTGGGCGAGGACGAGCGGCCCTCGCCAACCGCCGGCGAGGCCGCCGGCCGGATCCGGGCGAGGCCAGCCTCGGCCGCGGCCCCGGGCGAGGACGAGCGGCCCTCGCCAACCGCCGGCGAGGGTCGCGGCCCTCGCCAACCGCCGGCGAGGGTCGCGGCCCTCGCTCGGCCCGCCCGGGGCCGCGGGCGAGGCGGCTTAGCCCAGATCCGGGCGAGGTTGGCCTCACCCGCGGCCCTAGGAGAGGCCCAGCGAGGGCCGCGACCCTCGCCGGCGGTAGGCGAGGGCTTTGTGGCCCTCGCCGGGGCCGCGGCCGAGGATGGCCTCGCCTAGATCCGGGCGCGCCGCCTCGCCGGCGGCCTTGGGAGAGGCCGGGCGAGGGCCGCGACCCTCGCCGGCGGCAAAGCGAGGGCTTCGCGGACCTCGCCCGGTGGCCGGCGAGCCTCCGGTGAGGCTTGCCAGCCACGCTAGGAAGAAGGCCAAAAAAGAAAAAAGGAAAAAGGAAAGAAAAAAAGAAAAAAATTATTAAAAATTATTAAAAAAATTATTTAAAAAATTAAAAAATTCGAAAAAATAATTAAAAATTCCACGTCAACATCCGGCCACCGGCCGATGTCCACGTCATCGTCGGCCGGCCAAAATTGACCGGATGGACTGAATTTGTACCAATAGTAAAAGGTTTAGGACTGAATTTGTCCAATTGAAAAGTTTAGGACTGAATTGGTACCAATGCAATAGGTTTAGGACTTTTTTGGTACTTTTCCCATAGAACATACTGTTAGGGCCTTGAGATTATTGAGTAGACATATAACATATGATGATAACAATAAGTTAGTGAAGAATTGCTTAACTAGGTATGACTTGAATCGAAGCTATCACATTAGGCCAGCGACCTCTTATTGTATGCCCCAAAACTATGAAAAGTCATTTGAAAATGGGTTCTTCACTTATCCGTGATAAAAAAAAAAAAAACATGCATATACCCAACGAGTTAGGGCGCGAGTTTAATGTCAATGCGAAGTCCACACGAAAACATTAGTTACCTGCAACATGAGATGAAGCATGTGTTAGGTTACTGAGTTGATCACAAGCTATGAACTAGGGCTTATCGTTCATCACGACTCGACCTAAGATGTGCATGGATCATGAGTTGTAACTGGGATAGGGGCAACCTTAGAAAGCAGAGGACTTCACTTGGACCGCTCATTGTGCAGTGCATGGCTCACATGCTACAAATAGATATTTCTGCGTTCTCACCAGAGATTTCGCAAAAACAATGTCATTTGGGAGACCCATCTTTGGTGAATTTTCACGAGGAGCTAAGTCATACGGCGATCATCCAAATTGTTTTCCAAGTGTGTTTCCATATTCGTAATTATCCAGAATATTGGACGAAAGCTGACGAAGGAAAGATTGATCACAGTCTACCAGTTTGCTATTTTTTATGACATGAAAATTAATTAGAAATGAGCCATTATGATTTTTTCAAGACACGAAACTTAATTAAGGATAAATGTAACACCAGTTTATCGACTTGAGATATTTTTTAGTATTAACTTTGTGATTAACTCAAATAAGAGTTAGGAATCCAAAACTAGTTGATTACTCATTCGGAGAAAAGTTTGATAAATCACATGATCAAAGCTAGTAATTTCATATAAAAATTAGTAAATTTGAGGTGATGTGCGACAAGCTCGAGTCTAGGGATGAAGGGTTTAAACTCCTTTTGCTATGAAGGTTAAACTAGGTGATGCGCTGGGAATTTTAACCTAAGTGTGGTGCCATAATAATTCATTTTCTCCTTGACGATAGAATTACTTGATCTTCATGTCCATTTTTCCGTGGTCACAACTTTAATTGCACTCTTTTCGTTTTACCAGTTTTTGACATTTGACTTTATTGGTAAACTTTATTGCTTTTACCTTGAAATATAATAACATTTGGTGTTATATCAATTCATTGGAAGTTTATTAACGTTTTCTTTTGGTGCGTGTAGTTTACCAGCTAAGCAAGTGAATTAGAATTTGGTAAAATACAATATTTCTTGAAATAAAATCTTTAAAAAAGAAATGTATGCTCTATTTTTTAAATATTAAATCTGGAATCATAGTTTTAGGCCTTCTTCCTCCTCCACTATTGTTTATGTGGTGTGGGCATAGGCTATGAAAATTGGGGCATCTACCTTTTTCTATAATTGGTGCTGTGTATGCGTGGAGGTCGAATCTTGGCGACCGAAATAATTTCGCGGTCGACTCGGGCGTTGTAACGGCCAAACCCCGAACTTATATTGCGTCGTGTGCTTCTCAACCACTTAGGGACTCGGTGCATATGATCTGTTGAATCACGCGAGACTTAAAAATGATTTTATGCTTTTCATTCTTTTATTCCATGTGCTTTGGAAAGCAGAGAAGAGTTGTTGAATCGCTTCACGCTTGCAACTTATTGATATGAGAACTTGCTCAGTTTTCCTAAGATTTCCTCCCATTTTAGATGTGAATTGAGACGGTCTTGTATGAACTACCACGTTCCTAGGTGTCTTTGATTTGTGGAACTCTATGTAGCAGTTGATAATCAAGGTAGAAGAGGTCATACATAAATCTAACGAATAAGTGCATTGAAAGTTCTAAAATTTATCATAAAGGCACAATCAAGTTTTAAAATTTATCAAATTAGTCCAATCTATGTCTTTCTAGTGATTATAATTTTTGAAAATTTTAAGAGATAAGTTTTAGAACTTAATTACACTTTTTGAAAGTTTTAAGACTCAATTTGGACTTTCGTGATAAATTTTAAGATTTTCAATGCACTATCCCTACATTCAAGCTAGAAAACAAGATGGTGCCCAATCGTTCGTTTGGTGACTCATTCTAGCAGGCGTGTGCATATAAACTAGCTTGGACACCTTGTGGTGGCGGCGGCGACGGGACTAAAAAGTCAAATGTACATGTACGAAAAATGAAGGGGGAATCTCATCTGAAACACTTGAGGCCAAATTTGATCATCTAAAGTCAAATTAAGGTCGATGAATTTTGCATAATTATGTACATGGGTTAGCCCCAAGTTGATATAAAAGAGAATCTTCCAATGATGGACCTTATCTACCAGCCCCAACCATGACCATGCAAATATAGGATTCATGGTACCTACACATCGTAATGGGTTTATCATTTTTTGGAATCCGGAACCTATCATCATGCATATCCTTAAACTTGGAACCTTCGCTGTCTCAAGTTCCATATATATTATTAGTTGAATGATTTTGGTGAATCATTATCTTTAATTGCCACTACTTATTGTTATAATTCATTGAGCATGACTTATATTTAGACACATAAAGAATATGAAAATTAATAAAGTAAAAGTCTTAATTATAAAATGGAAGCTTAGGCTAGTGGTTCCATATTAGACATTCACCATCAAATGCCATGGAGTACTACAAAATTGCGCGAAAACATAGGTCAAGAAATTTACAAAAACTTATTCTAGGTTTCATTTACATGGAACTTGGATAATACCTGTTGAAACATATTCCCCAATTTTTGAAATTGGAAACCTACTTTGTATATCTTGGGACTTGGAACCAGTCCAGTTCTTCGGTTTCAAGTTTGAACTTTGCTAGCATGATAATTTTTAGGCTATCATGAGAATAACGGCTTATTATAAATCATAAGTTTATGATTTTTTGGTTGTCCAAAATATATTGTTATTATCACAATAAATTAAAGACTATCGTTCAATCATCTCTAAAAAAAAAAAATAGCGACATTGACGCGGGCATCATCACCCTCGTCTCGATCAGTCGCTGCGGGTCTCTCTCTGGCATCTTGACCGCTCTCAACCCAAAATCTTCTCCGACTCGAAAGGTCTAGGAACCCATCATTCTCGCCGTGTCAAAACTGCATTCCACCCTCTCTCCAGAGAGGGGGAGAGTGTGGAGAGAGACATGTCATCACCGTGGCACTTTCCAACAACTCTACTGTAGCATAAAGAAAGCAAGGCGTGACGTGAGAAACGAGACCGAAAGTTAAGCCCCAGCTAGCCGCTTCGATTTCGGGTCGTGTAGCCAGGTTGAAGGTTTATGAGATCATCAGGTTGAATCGGATCTCCCCTCACGCTCTTGCTCTGTCTCTCCCCTTCTTCTTCTTCTTCTTCTTCTTCTTCTTCTTCTTCTTCTTCTTCTTCTTCTTCTTCTTCTTCTCCTCTCTTTGAAGAGAACAGAGTGAGAAGGAATAAACGACCATATCTCAAGCAGAGCCCATGAAGTCGAACGGAGCGAGCCCATCAATCGCCCTTGCTCTGCTCGCGCTCTCCTCGTTCTTCTTCTCTATCGCCATCGCCGACCCTCGAATCACCGAAGTGGGCCTCTACCGTGAGAGCTGCACTGGGGTCGTTGTCGGAAACGGCGTCTCCAACTTCATTGCTGTCATAAGGGAGATCTCCAAGAGCGTCGCCAACCAGCGCTGGGGCAACTACTCCCTCACCTCGCCGCCACCGGCAGTGTACGGCCTCACCCAGTGCCATGGTGACTTGACTGAGACCGAGTGCCTCCTCTGCTTTACTGAGAGCTGGACCCGGATCGCCCGCTGCCTCCCCAACTTTGGTCGGCTCTGTTGGATATTTCAGTAGTTTTGAAATATTTATTAGAAATTATGATCGTCATGAAAGTCATCATTTTTGTAATGGCTTTTTAACGGCCAAATAACGGCTTTCTAATGATTGTATAACGGTCGTCTAACGGCTTTATAACTTTTGATTTATTACTTCATAAATCCTCCATTATTTTACAACGGCTCTTTTAACGGCTCTATTTTGTCTCGAATATAAGATCTCATAAGATACAATGTGTTCTTACATCTTTCCTTTTATTTTTGCTGGGTTATACACAAAAGTTGTTATGTTTCCTTCTAATATTCAGTGCGGAGTATAGAAGAAGGTCTGTTGTTAGCCGTTGAAGCCTTACGCACCGAGTTTCGTACTCCGAGGGGCGGAATTATCCTTAAGGACAGTGCTTGCACGCCTCAGACATTTCCTTGTATTTTCTAATATTTTGTAATGCATTTCCAATTATTATTATTATTTTATGTATTCTAATACATTTTCCAACAAGCTCTACCTCGATGGCTGCTTCTTCCGTTACGGCAGTTATGACTTCTACAACGAGACCGTCGATCCAACGCACGACATGCTCAAGTGTAGCTCCAATTTGACAGTCCCGGCAGAGAGAGTGGCCGAGCTCTCGGATAGGGTGGACCGGGTCCCGAGGAATGTCTCGGCCAGCGCGGTGCGGGAACAAGGGCTTCGCGGTGGCTGGGGAGGACGGAGTTGGAGGAGTCGCCGGGGTATATGCTTTGGCACAAGTGTTGGAGCACGCTCGATGCCGTCGGTTGCGAGTTTGTTTGGAGAATGCAACTTCGATGGCGAAGCCGTGCACCGGAGAAGAAGCGCGGGCCATGAACGCGGGATGCTTCCTCCGTTACTCAACCACAAAGTTCTACGACGTCCCCGATAGCGGAGGTAACAACCGGTGTCCCGATCTCTCGGTTTACCAACTTAAAAGATGGCTTCCTCGCCATTAAAGAAAAACCGACGCTCTTCTATGTCCGTCGTCGATTTCGATTTTTCCAATTGTGGTTTCCTCATGTTGGTCGATTAAGGCACTTCTTTTAATGATATATATATTTTCTCTTTTCATTTTTTAAATATCAAATTATTATTATTTTTTATTTTCTTTTTCTTTTTCAGCCAATCGCCGGCCACGGTGACAATCGGTGACTGACCTCATGCAAGATCGAGCTTGAGTCTAGCTAGATCGGCGAGGCTCAAGCCTTGTCAAAGGTCAACAAGACCTTGGCATTGCTAGAACAACGAGCTCATCCCTTGCCTGTGGTCAGTTGCTGGCCGTCACTAAGGCCGGTGATCATCTGAGGTAGAAGCAAAATATAAAAAGAAAGAAAAAAAAAAGGAAAGAAAAAACATCAATTTTTAAAGTAATTTAAAATTCGATTTTTTTAGAAAGAAAAATAATTGAAATTCTTTTTTTTTTAAAATAGTATTCTTATAAGAATGAAGTTTCATTAATTCAGGACTTGAGCCTAAGTGCTGGGGACTAAAGCTTGAGTTTCAGGGCCCAAGCCTGTCCTTTATGGATGCTGGCTCAAGTGCTGAGGCATAGGGCACAAGCACTAGGGGTTCGAGCTTGGCCTCGATGACCCGGGTATAGGCATTGAGAGCCCAGCCTCAATTGACCTAGGTCTGGTCTCAATGGACTCGTGCCTGAGAGACCTGGTCCCAGCCTCAATGGATCCGAGGCCAACCTTGATGGATTCAGCCTGAGCGTTAGAGACTTAGGAACTAACGTTGGGATTCTCGTGTCCAAACGTAGAGTTTTATTTCAAGCGCCAATACCTAATAATATTTTGGAAAATGTTTTCCAACTTTTTCAAAGATGAAATCATAATTTTACGTTGACCAGAAAAATAATTTTCATTGACTCATTTTCCTAAGCAAATTGAATGCCAGGGAAAATGTTTTTTAGAAAAATATTATCCATGAACCGAACATAACCTAAGAGTGCATTTGTTTGACGAAAAGTGTTTTCTTGAAATTAATTTCCGAACTTTCATCCATTTAGTTCACCAAAAATGATTGATCAATCAAAAACACTTTCCGATCAAGGAAAATATACACGCATAAAATTAGAAAAGTGAATTCCTCAATCTAAGAAGGTGAATACACTTTCAAAAATTGCTCATGTGGAATTTTTAAATATTTTATTTTAAAAATCGATTTTTAAATTTTCTTTTCTTTTCCTTTTTCCTCCTTCGCCAATCGCTAGTGCAAGCCCACCTCGAGTAAGCTTAAGCCTCGCCAGCCTCGTTGCAACAAACCCCGGGATCTAGCGAGCTCAAACTTGCCTGAGGCTGGTAAGGTTGGCCCTTGTTGGGCCTTGACGATGATGCTAGTGGCCTGTCAAGGCCCGATGACTAGTGGAGGAGGAAGAAGGAAAGAGAAAGAAAATCAAATAAAAATTATTTAAAAAATGACTTTTTTTTTTGCAAAAGATTTAAATCATTTTCCAAAGAAGATTTAAACACTAAAAAACATTTTTAGTCATATATCACCAAATAAAGGAAAATTAATCATTTTCTTAAAAAAAGATTTTCCAGAAAACATTTTCCTTTTTCTTGAAATTTTTCCCCAAATGAACACATCCTAAGTTTAATTTGATTGATCTTATGATTCGATGCTTGCCAGATTTTTGCAATTATTAATGAACTCGCTCATCTCAACCTGATGTTGTCTTTATCATTTCGCAGGTTCATCTAGGGTCCGCATCACCATAGCAATAACCTCATCGGCTACTGCAGCGACTTCGCTTGTTCTCATTGGTGCATACATTGGATACAAAAAGTACTCCAAGAAGAAACAAAGTAAGCAATTCGGTTCAAATGCGTAAAATTATCTCTTAGTAATTCTTGATCACAAGCTTGATGACACGAATTTTGCATTCATCCTTATTCAGTGCAAAATAACCTCATGCAATTACGAGCGAGCAAGAGCAAGTTTAGCTTATATTTCAAGTACGAGACACTGGAGAAGGCCACCAACTTCTTTGATGACTCGAGGAAGCTGGGCCAAGGGGGCGGCGGTTCCGTGTACAAGGGGATTTTACCCGACGGGGAGGTCGTCGCGGTTAAGCGGTTGGTGTTCAACACATGCCAATGGGCGGATGACTTCTTCAATGAGGTGAACCTGATAAGTGGGATTCGACACAAGAACCTCATGAGGCTTTTGGGATGCAGCATCGAAGGCCCAGAGAGCCTCCTCGTCTGCGAATATCTTCCTAAAAGAAGTCTTGATCTAGCTCTTTTTGGTAAGTAGCTGGTTGTTGCATAACTGCATAATACACTTACACAGCCATCGTTTGATGCCAAGAAGAGATCCACCCTTCACGACGAGCATCTATTCAGTTTGCATTCTTAGTAATTGGCTTCTTGTATTGCAAGCAATGCTTCCATCATATGATTTTCGCGTTGAAGGTTTCAAAAATCTGCTCCATTAGTGTCTTGCCTTCTTCGGTTATGTTTGTCCCGCTCCGCTTTGCTTGTCTTTAACTTGTCTTTCTAAATAAGCGAATAGAATCTGTTGTTGCAGTCAACGATGCGACCCCCGTCCTAACTTGGGAGGAGAGGCTACACATCATCATAGGAACAGCTGAGGGCCTTGCATATCTTCATGGAGGTTGTGGAGTGAAAATCATCCATCGGGACATAAAAGCCAGCAACATTCTCCTCGATGAGAATCTCACGGCGAAAATCGCGGATTTCGGGCTGGCCCGATGCATTGCTCTGGATAAGTCTCATCTTAGCACGGGAATCGCTGGCACACTGTAAGAATGCATGTTCAATCACTAGCCTACTTGAAACCATAGTCGGCCCTTTCTATTTCCTTAATCTGACAAGTTTGGCCCCTCAGAGGGGTTTTGCGTATCATCCTTCCCTTGCACTTCACATCTTCTTTGGGCTAAGTATGGTTTATATCTAAAAGACGATTGACTATGCAGCGGTTACATGGCGCCTGAATATATTATGAGGGGACAGCTAACGGAGAAAGCCGATGTTTATGCTTTTGGGGTGATGGTTCTTGAAATCTTGACTGGTAGGAAGAATAGTGTATACACACGGGGGTCGAGCTCGGTATTACAGTCGATAAGGTTGCTTGTCCCTACGATCATGAGAACTTAGACTGACATTTACTTTCCTGGCCACACCCCACTAGGATTATCTAATTTTTCTTTTGATTTTCCCAACAAACTCTATCGTTGGTTTCTACGTTAGTGCTAGTAGATTTATCTTCCAATATAAGGGATCCATGGAAATTCTTGATTGCTTTGCAGGTATGGAAGCATTACAAGTCAAATAATTTAGTCGCGTGCATTGATCCGGCCTTACAAGGTAAATTCCCCATCCTGGAGGCATCGAATGTGCTCCAAATCAGCCTTCTGTGCACTCAAGCCTGCATGGAATTGCGACTGCCCATGTCTAGAGTCGTCGAGATGCTCCACGACAAAGACTGTGTAGTCCCTCAACCGAACCAACCCCCGTTCGTCAACGCTAGCTTGCTGTTCGACAAATCCAGCAACAGAAGCTCTACATGAACACATGGCTGTTGAACCAGCTCACGGCATCCGAGGTCTCTTCCAGCTTGACAGGAAGCCCTCTTCCAGCTTTTCTGCGTTGACCCTTTAGGATTGGGACCTTTCTTCTTCTTCTTCTTCTTCCAACGAATACGAACACTTTGCAATCGACTAGTAGTGCAGATTTAAGTGACATCAGGGCATGAGTCGAATTATCCTTACTTGGTTAGCAGCATGTCCAATCTTAAATCGATAGATCATGAATATCCCACGAATATATGAATCTAAGTGAGATGCGATTGCTCTGTTTTTTCGTAGTTTTATGTCTTGATTGGAGAATCATACCATGTTGGGATGTTTCAATTCTAGAGTCAGTCATAGGTTATGTAATAAAAGGAAAGAAAAAGAAAAAAAGAAACGAACGCGGTTTTTTTTTTCGTAGTTTATGTCATTTTTTCTTCTCTTTTTTGGTTGAAATAATTTTACGATGCTTCAAAATCCGCGACTGTCTCGCTTACCCTTTGCTGCCCATCGCTCCGGCGCATTGTCGCACGTCCTGTTCTGCATTGATTTCACGAAAAAAAAAAATGATGACGTGAAAGAGTAATTCTGCTTTCCCAATGGTGATGATTGAGAGGGACAGACTCTGAAGAAAGCTCCTCCCCCGGCGATGAAGGTGACGATGTCCCTGAACCAGAAACCTCGAAAGAAGAAGAAGAACTTGCAGAGAGAAGAGACTTTGATGGACGCTAAGTAGAAAAGCAAAGCACCGATCACCATTAGTCTTCAACAAATGCAACAACATCAAATGCTTTGGACACGTACGCTGTTAATTCATAATCGTATATCGCAAATGCAATCTGAGCCTAAAATCCAACTTTTTCAGAGTTGAATCCCTTCATGAACAACATCACTCCCAGTATAGATCACGCGAGGGGAGAGAAAGGGAGGAATCTGGTACTCACAAATGTTCAGGCGGCGGAGCTGGTGACGCTAGGACTTGCCAGCCACCATGAGGGTGTTGGAGTCTAGCCTCTTCGGCAACGCTCTCGCGATTTTGAGATTGCTTCCATCGATTGGCAGAGATGTAAGATATATTGAGATTCTCTTTACGATATTCAGGATATTCTGGAGATCTTTAATATTCTGAATATCCTTCCCATATCCTGATATCTATAATATTCTAGATGTATTTAATATTCTGGATATCTTTATGATTGATTATAATTGATTATATAATTTTTTATTACTATAAATAGTCTCCCTGTAAAGCTTATAAATAGACTTTTGTATTCCTCTCGTTACAAATCGTCAAAATATACAGAAGTTCTTTATTCCTCTATTCTTAACTTGGTATCAAAGCCTCTTTCTTGAGGGTTTTTATATATCATGTTTAGATGAAGGGTTGCATTAAACCTGAGTCTGAAACTCATATAAAAGTGCACACCACTTGTTCGATGATTTGCTCATGAGAAGTGTTGAACGAATTTTTGCATAATCGATGATCTCTTCAGATTAAGGTTTGATTTATGTCCACTCCATCAATTGTTGAACTGAATCTGAATACATGTTTTTCCCTTTCGTTTATGTCATGCTCTTGCGATTCCTAGATGCAAAATCTATTGACTTAGTTGCTGATAAATCCTTTCTTTTGTGTAGAGGAAAATCCGGAAACCCGACCCGACCCGAATTTCCGATGCGAGTCTAATGTGTTTCGGATCGGGTCGGGTAACATCAAAACCTGACCCAACCCGACCCATTTACACCCCTACTCATCCTTCTCTTGTCTCTTTCTCCTTCTCTTCTTTATTCTGCGCGCTTTTTTCCGTTCTCCTCTCACGATGTGGGATGGCCAGCTGGCTTGAAACGCGAATATCATGAGTTGGACGGGGGTTCCGCATCAAAAGGCCCCCCTTGGCCCCTCCTGCCACCTGGGGACTCGACTCGACTCAGCCCGAGATTTAGTTGTCATCTTTTGAGGTGTGATGATATTAGATCCGGATCTGGCCTAGCCCGCCCATTTGGTTAGGCCTACTGGGGGTGTCGAACCTGTCTTTTTTCTAGAGGTGATTTGTTTCTGATTGAGTCGAAAAGGCGGCTCTCGATCCCAACGGATTGGAGGTGGGAGCTAAAGTGGTTGGTTCGATTGATCAAAAAAGTTATAAAATGCAAAATAAGAAGAAATAATCTCAATCTCGGCAATAATTCTTTCGCATTATAGAACTGCAGATCTTTAAGGATGTCTAGTTTAGTGTCCTATGAGACTTTATTACCGGACACTGTTGAATTGTTTCCCAGTGTTTTAGATCTCAGAATTTCTGAGTCATTCCACATGCATGGTATTATGTAACGTGATGACCAGCTTGCCATACTCGACTATTGACGATGGGCTCTCATTAGGAAATAGTATCAACTGATATGGGAGCAACTCTTTTAGTAGGGTAGTTTCAAGCATGCGCTTTAAATTCGTGCGAACGGTCGAAAGCAATTATTTCATTTACATGCACAGTGGATGTCACACCTCAGTTCATCCACTTCCATCACACAAGTCTCTCTCTTTGGATGGTAAGAACCACAAGCGCCACATTTTACACCTTGCTGGAATTCTAGCAAGGTGTTAGTGAATAACCATTAAAGACGTCCGTTGCTGTTGTGAAGGTTACAAAAGAATAACTCCTCTAATTATGTAGGAGTTACAAGTAATAATTCTTCCACCATCATATGATAAAACAGTGGAGTAATGGAGAATTATAGAGGAAGACTAAGGGTCTTCTTTCACCTTCTATGAAGAGGTAGGGCTTCTCTCAAGCAAATAACATAGGACATATAAAACACTGAAAAATAGTCTCATCATTCTAGAGGAACCCAACTCTTACTCGAGTAGTATGAGTTTGCCAATGAGTTGTTTACAGGTTCGAAGAAATATTACATAAAGATTGTGAATTTGACTAACAATGTAAAATAGTCCCGTCATTCTAGAGGAATTGATGTTGAGACTGCAAGAGATATGTAGTTAAACAATTGTGCTACGTTTCCGCTGCCCATTCTTCAATGTTGGTTTCAAAGCGAGTAATGGACTCTATTCATTGTGAATGTTAGAATCACTAATTTAGAGTTTGGTAAGTAGCATATTATACTTTTGTTTATATATGTTATTGATTTAATGCTTAACATCAATCAAGAAAGTCTACGCGATATCTTCAATGTTGGTTTCAAAGCGAGTAATGGACTCTATTCATTGTGAATGTTAGAATCACTAATTTAGAGTTTGGTAAGTAGCATATTATACTTTTGTTTATATATGTTATTGATTTAATGCTTAACATCAATCAAGAAAGTCTACGCGATAGTTAAGTGGGAGTGTGTTTTTAGTCAAGTTGAGACTTATTAGTTTCCTCCTACAATTTATTTCTACGCATATTAAATTACATATAACAATTGAGTACTTGGGCATAGGAGATGATCAAGAGCATGGCGAATTTTTGATCTGGTGACTTGCATAAAATTTTTATTATGTAATTTAGATTAATGCTGCAAAATAGTGATATGTGCTAATTATTAATATCTCATGCGCATTTCTTGAATGTAGTTGAAAATGGCTGCAAGAAATTTTTTTGATGATTTGAACAAGGATGAGAAACTGGACGGTGAGAACTATAACATCTTGCTCTAAAAGATTCAATATCTCCTTGATGAGCAAGAGGCAATGGAAACCCTAGATCGTTGTGATCTTCAAGGAGGTGGCTCGCCTCAATGTCGTCGTGATCTTGAAGCCTACCAAAATTGGCGGAAGAAAGATCATTGATCTAGTTGGAGCAATTAAATGTCAAAGCAATTTAAGCAATCTCCAAAACTCTCATTTTGAGCTGCTGCCACTTTGGTTCTACAACAATCGAGTTTTAACAGAACTATACTATACCGGCGACAGTAATCTCTTCAATCCGCTAGGAATTTCCTCATTACACGTGGTAGATTAGCGTTAGTGACTTGCATTATCAATTCAGTAACCGGCATGAAATATAGCAAAATCCACTGCCACAAAAATCTAATTCAAAATCATTTTTTTCCTCAAAATTCAAAACCCATTGTAAGTGCTAGTCTTGTTAGCACTTCTCTCCTTACACATGATAGTTTAAGGTTAATGACTTGCATTATCAATTCAGCAACCAGTTAATATATACTCTCCCCCGTGCATCAAATTTGCATATCAATTCTACAATTCAAAGCAATCGGCCGATACAATTTTGCCCGTGATCGGACTCGGGATTGAATTGCATTGCGAATGACACCGATACCGAAGTCAATTACTAATCATTGCAAACACGACTTGGGATGAGACTCGGGTATTGAGAAAACTCCTACCAAATTTTGAAGTTGAGAAAAATTTCTTGTTCTTATTCTTGTTCTTATTCTAAAGAATAATAGACTTCTGAAGTCATATCACGGACTCTTGTCAAAGTCTATTCATTCCAGAAGTCTTTCCCACTCTAACGTAATTCAGACTAAAACCAAGTCCAAAACGAAGATATAATCAAACTTAGGATTATTGATCTTATGATAAGGATTCAGTATGAACGTTATAAAGATTTATCTTTAATATCTGGCTTTCTAGCGAAAAATCGCACTTACCCTTTATAAATACATTGATGGAATCAATTACGAATTGATGAAATCAATCTTGAAGATAAGTTTCTTTTTGGGAAGCATTTACTTATGGAAACCTAGATTCTGATTATATGGGCGACCAGAATCAACGGATTTTTATCTCAATCTTCAAACGGCTACAAGATTTCCTTAATCAATTATGTCCAACGGATTGATTGGAAGAAATTCCTCTAGAGAATGCCAACGGCTAGTAAGGCGTAGAGGAGTATTTAAGGAGGTCATTCAGTCTATTTGAGATAGTGCATGAAAATTGAAATTCCAAAGTTTGGAGCCTTTCCAACCACTTGCACTTCAAC